>JAQSVV010000063.1:2449097-4898195 GCA_036375495.1 Agrotis segetum
TGATAAAAAATCAATGCATATGCAATAGCTTTACCGCGGCAGTCATCGAGTGCCGCACGTTTTTTTTTCTATAGCTTTTACTGCCCTGCTGCCGGTCAAATGCCTCCCTTTCTCCACCTCCATGTTTTGGTCAATTTCTGGTCAGGCTTGCACCGCGGACATGATCAGATCGTTGGACAGAATACTAGTCAGTAAAAGCTTTTAGCAGTGATAAACCTTTAATATCCTATGTTACAAGACATGTGAAAGCTCTTCTTTTAAATTTCTGTTTTCGAGATTGCTTTCCAATTTATTTAGAGTAAATACGGAAAAGAACCAAAGTAGTATTTTGGTTTGTTTTCGTATTTTCACTTTCTCCTGACTAATTAAATAGCTAATTACAGTGACATTAAAATGTAAACAGCAACACGGCGGTTTTCAGTCTGTCTGAAAGACTTGTACGATTACGAATATTAACACCTTATAAAATTAAAGATAAAACCAGTTCAAAAGACTGTAATGCAAAGTTTCTAACAATTAATTGATCTTGATCAATCATAATTTGATTATCATAATCGGCCATCAAAATTAATCTCGAACAGTTCAGACAGCAAATAAGCAATCACTAGACTGTCTTATTATGAAGCAATTAACACCTATAACAAAGCGTTGCATTTAACACTAAATTATGATCCTTTTGTAACTTTGTCGGATAGAAAGTTGATTGAAGGAAGTATTAAATTTATGAATTGCATTTACCAACGTAATTCGAATATTTGCTGTTTTTTAATTACATTAATTGCTTACTGAGTAAGCAAATTATAAATTCACAAGCGAAAACTTGAATAGGTTGTTCGACAAACTTCGATGTCGCTTGGCTCATGACCTCTCTATCTGTATTTAAGTCTGTTAAGAGTTTATCAATAAATGTCTCTGCTACACCAATTACTATTGTTTTATTTAAACACTACACCATTTTGATTCTAGCTACACATCTTGCGAACAGAACCATAGACACAGAGTAGAGTGAACAAGTCATGACCACAGATAACATAAAACATGCGTACAGTATTACAAATTACAATAATCCTAACAAACTCAACATGTAAAAGAGCAGAACAGTAGATCAGTAGTATCGCTACAATTTATAGATCGTGGGTTCGGACCCATTCAGGTGCATTTCTTTGAGTAATGTATTTCATCACCATTGATCTCAAAACAGTGAAGGAAAACATCGTGAAGAAACCGGCCATGTCTTAGAACCAAAGTTTCTAAGACATGTGGTATCTACCAATCCGCACTGGGCCCGCGTGGTGGATTATCGTCCACTCCCGATTCACAGAGCGGAGTCTTGTGTCCCAGCAGTGGGATTTTGTGGGCTGATTATGTTGATAAGAGTACGGGTGCATCATTCTAAGTATTATCAGTGTATACGTAAAATCTTGTTTTCGAAACGTTTGTAAAATACAACACTGTACACCCTGTGCGTGTAAGTCTCTCATACTATCACATAATAGCCATTTCTCGATCTAGTCTATTACCATTTGGAGACTTTTACGTAAATAAATTATTGAAAGTGAACACTCTTAAGTTACTAAGTCCACTTAAGCAAACATCAGAAGCAGTTGGATCTAGGAAGCAAGACTCATCCTAAGTAACTTACCCACTGTTAATGTGAAAGCTTGTTTACCAGTTATTCAACCAGCGTTTATAAAACTATTTATGATACTAGTAGGCGCAAAATGTCCGGAAAAGCAAAACTAGCAAGTTTTCCGGATCGGAAAGAAGAAATTTCATTTTCAGTGGCTTATTGATGAATGGAAAAACTACTTTTTAATGGGCTTAATTGCTGACTACTTACTTACACACAAAAAATACTGCTCTTGCTAAATCGTCATCATCATCATCATCAGCCTATAAATGTTCCCACTGCTGGGACACATGCTTCCTCTCTGTGAGAGGGAGAGTGGGCAATAATCCGCCACACGGGCCCAGTGCGGGTTGGTGGATGTGACGGTTTCCTCACAATGTTTTCCTTCACCGTTTTGAGAGCAATTACACAAAGTAATGCGCCTGGCTGGGTTCGAACCCACGACCTACAACTCGTAAGTCGGCGCCGATATCATTCGGCTACCACTGCTCCTGCTCCGCTCTTGCTAAATATATTATATTAATTTTGAATGATAGACTGATTGAATGTGTTCAACCTTCTCCTTAGGCCTCAAGAGAAATCAGGCCCTATATTGTACAAATTTAAGTCTTCGTAAGAATAAAATAACCTTTAATTACTACAAGCAGTTTTGACGTCATTTTATTGCGAAGAACATAAATAATCTCTTAACAACATGCAAGTAATACATCAACGATTTTTTACATAACTTCTAAAGCGCAATGATGACACACATTACGCATCTTTTATAAACGTAACCTATCTACTTTCTTAAAGAGGGTCAGCATAATGGCGGGGCCCCCTCGGGCCCAAAGCCTGCCGGGGTCGGGACTTATTCCATCACCGTGACCCCGGAATATAAAACGCTATTGAAGAACACCGTGGATTTTAGTCAGTACAAGTCTGACAGTCCCTCCCGTCCTGCCCGGGTAGGACTCATTTGATGATTTTACCACGTTAAAAAAAAAAAACTTTCTTAAGCCCCAGCTCCGTTGGCCTCGCGGTTGTTCATTAACACGATCGTCAATTTGATTATTTGATTCCCCGGTCGGGGAAAGTGTTTTAACATTTTCGGAATTTGATATTAAGGTTTTTAATTTATTTTCCTTGGCTCTCAAAATTCTTTGTAGTAGTTATTTTTGTTTTTTTGTTTCCGTATTAGTAAAACTTTATTTATTTGTTGCCTTTTCGGTTTTTATTGTTTCAAGTATTTATCTGTGGAAACTTCTAAAAAGACTTAAAATATTTATTAACTAAGAGAATTGTATAAACTTTCCCTAAAACTAAAAAATAAAATTGTGAGGACGGAAGAAATTACCAAGTTGCTTCTTCGTTTTTAATTATTTACTACATGTTACACCACTTTCTTTTGTATAGAAAAGTAGTAACTACTAGTTCTAACGTCTAACATCAAAGGGACGGAGCAAACACTGCCTTATTTTCATTGATATTTACTTCTGGCTGTAAAACCTTTTGTAAACTCCTATTTCTTAACACTGAAATGACTGTTTTGCGTAACGTTACCCGCACAAAGCTTTATTGTTTTGGCATCTGGGCATTCCCCTTTACAATTAAACTGCAATAGATTCCTAGACGTAGTACTTTGCTGTATGCTCATGAATTATATTTTTATCAACTTCGAAAAAAAGGAGGTTATCAATTCGACCCGTATGTATGTAATATTTCCAGAACTGCCCAGTTTTTGTATATGTTAGTTCATTTTTTATTTACTGCCCTAATGCTAGAGTGTTCAGAATCTTGTTTTAGACTAGTATACGCCTGATACCATTGTTATTATTTTGTTTATTACTGGGACCAAACTAACGGGAAACGCCATTAATTATATCGCAATGATAGATGAACGTCTATCATATCGATAATTAATGGTGTACGTCTACCTTCGTATCATAAAAAGAAAAACACTTGTCTTAAAAAAACTGTCAGCTGCAAACGGTGTTTAAGTCTGTCGTTTTGCAGTTACACTTTTTTAGGCAAGTGTTCAACAGATGCTTAATTTTTTGTGATAAGGTGGTTAAAGTCCACTATCGAAAAAAAAATGACAACATTTCAAGTTAGTGTGGCCCCAGCATAAAACCTCAGGCAGGTAACTCATAGTTTAGATAGCTATATGATTCTTATAAGAAAGGGAAAATAGATCATTCTTCAACATTGTGTAATCATACGCCCTTTCACATTCAAAGCAAACAAACATTAAACTTTACTACATTCGTTAAATTACATTACATTCGCTTGTTTACCTCTAACTTTGTATCTACGAGTCTCTACTTCATTACAAGTAGATTGATATGATTACACCAATTTACTTGCCTGGATTAAATTATACCAAGGAGTTTGCATTTGTAGATTGGATAATAACCTATGTATATGAAGCTATTTTTCATTCAGATATGATCTCATTTCAAACTAATTTAATATTAACTGCGGTAATTCTATAACTTTGCTGCAAGGCCTTCATTTAAAATGTTTCTTTGCGTACTATTTTACGGTAATCGTAAACTGCATAAGGCAAACTAATATTCAAATCAAAATACCTGAAAGAAAAAGATTTTTGATATTATAACTTTTTTATTCAATTTTAGCACTATTTCTCTTCGAATAAAATCAAATAGAATTAATTTGTAATTTCTTAAAATCATTTGACCACCAAAAGAAACACACGAGAATATTATCAAGCTCGCGCGCACGTGAAATTCGTTAATTGTCCCTTGACGTCTTTCCAGGATTAAAAAATATCCTGTATTAATTTAGGTTATAAACTATCTGTGACCTACATTTCATCCAAAATCGAGTGAGAAAAAAAGAGTAACTGAGACTTCCGGGTAGTTCTTCGAAATTTGATTCTTTGACTGATTCATACGGTCAAATTTTAATTTCACTTTCAGCTTAGTAACACATGTTCATATGAAAATAGATATTCCAAATAACATTTATTTGTTTGAGGGACTTCTTTTTACAAAGTAGTTTTTAAGATATCGACGTTTAAAAATTTTGTGCCCAGATGAATCAGAATTTTTAACAGATGTAAATAAAAATGGGCTTAGTAATAAGAAAATAATCATAATATTATAACAACAATATCGTCGGCCTAATTCGTTAACCTGCTAAGTGCATTTTTGCAAAGTTTACAGGACGAAGAAAAAACTAGATAATTTCTTTATTAGTTTAGCTATCAAAATTTTGAAAGTCCTGTTGGTTTCTATATTTTTTCTTGATATTTTAAAAACATAATATCTAACAAAACCTAAATAGATTTTTCAAAAATAAGGAAAACATTTATTTAGCAGTTATTCGAGGTGAAATTTTAATTTGCTTGAGGACTTAGCAGTTTTATCTTTTTGGTATGGTGTATAGATAATTTAATAGTGCAGTTAAATGAATTCAATCACTAATCAAAATATGTAGATATTAATTATTAAAAAAATAACAATCAGTCCTCTATAACACGAAACAGGGTTAAAATATCTAAACTAAACTCTTCATCGCATCGGTGTGAGGGGTTCGCGTCGGCGGCGGTGTCGGGAGAACGATGAAGTACTTGAGACTCGTCCTCGACAGCCGGTGGAACTTCAGGGACTTCCAGCACCTCCTGCGTTTGGCCCCAAAGCTAAAAAGGGCAGCAACCGCCCTCAGGCGACTCCTGCTCAGTCTCAGCCGCCTCCTACCAGAAGTTATACGGATGATCCGAGGATACCGCACGATCGCCGGTGAATCGGCCAACCTCCTTGCCGGATGCTGCCTTGGGATCTAGAGAACATTGCTCTCCAGCGCGTCTATGAGTGGCACGTGGAGGCGCAGCGCCGCCTATCGCTGGGGCGAATCCCCCTGCCTCGACGTCTCGAGGCGCGGCGGGAAGAGCTCCGGCGCGATCTCAGGGCAGTATGGAGGGAGCGCCTGTCGCAACCGGGGCCCGGGCACGCCGCAATCGCGGCGGAGACCCGGCCCTCTTTGAGGAGTGGCTGGATAGGCGTCACGGCGTCTTGACCTACCACCTGACGCAGGTCCATAACGGACATGGAAGTTTAGGGAGGTACCTGTGTGATAGAGAAGGAAAAAGGCCTGGGTGTCACCATTGCGAGGATCGCCCGGAGGATACGCTTCATACGGTGGAGCATATACGGTGCAGGACTACCCCGCTTGGGCAGAGCACCACCGCGCCGTGTCCTCACGACGGCGATGGGATATTATGCGACCTCTCACACCCGGCATTGTTCGAGGCCATGCTGCGGAGCGAGACGGAGCGGGAAGCGGGCGGTTCCTTCTGCGAAGCAGTTATGCTGGCGAAGGAGGAGGCTGGACGCGTAAAGATGAGGACTTACTGCGTCCACCTCACAGCCCAGCCGCAGTGGTAGACGACCACGGCGTCGAATGTTGCCAGACGATTTCCAGCCACCATAGGTGCACCCATGCGGGCTTTGAGTTATGGAGGACTCATTGTTTGACCGTTAACAATGTCCGGGTCGATGGCGCGTTGTGTTCCACGTGCCTCAAAGCGTGTCAGTGCAATGACGGCCACCTTAGAGGGCCAAAGCCTGTCGGGGTCGGGACTTACGTATACTGTGAACCCGGAACGTAAAGGCTATTGAAGGATACCTTGGATTTTAGTCAGTATAAGTCTGACAGTCTCTTCTGCCCTGTCTTGGGTGGGAGGACTCATTTGATGATAAAAAAAATGGTAAACTCTTCATAAACACACAGTAATACTTATAATATACGTTATTATAATGTGTTGTCTGTCTCTTAGTACATGTTGTACTTCTAACTATTTTATTATTATTAATGAAAGATATTACATATTGTTTTACTTCTGCTACTGTATCACAATCAGTTAAATATTATAACAATAAAATAAAATAAACAATTTTCACAAACGTCGCGTGAGTTTGGGAACGTTGTCAGTGCAAAACTGAGGCGCCAACAGGATTTAGCAGGTTTGCGTTGTGGAGATTGGCTAGTGGTAAGAAAGCAGTTTTTCGGGCACAGCGTTTTACACCTTTTTAAGCTGATATCGCTGCTATTTCTTAAATGCTACGGTACATATTAGGCTGAATTTTCTAACTGCATCAAAAAGTCAATTTTGCCAAAAATGGACTTAGCAGGTTAACGAATTAGGCCGACGATATTATTTTTTTTAAAACAATTAATTTATTAACAGTGATCATATTATCAAGGAAAAAATCTGGTCAATTCAACAATAAAATTCTTGTTTTTAAACTAACAATTACAGAAATAAATACTTACAGAAAAGCGAGAATTTTGTTATAAATAGGTACTACATAGTTATTTTAATGATATGTTATAATATTCTCTCTCTTTACTTTTGTTTTTCTCTCTATTTTTTCAAATATAATTCTTTTATTTCTAATTTCTACGCAGCATACTTGCCTGGAACTTTTCTTATTTTCCATCTTAGAAGGATGAAAAATTCGTACGTTCTGTGAGTCTCTTTTTCTCATAGATATATTTTGTTCCATCTTTTCTACTATTGATAGTGGCATTGTTCTAAACAGCAATATAAAATAAAATAGATAGAGTTTGACTTATTAATGAATAAAAACCGAAGAATAATGTCAAAATTATGTCACACACACTCTACTGACATGAAAAAGTAAAATAACGTAAAAAAAGTGCTCCTTTCTGGCTGGAAAAGAGGAAAACTAATTTATTTTCAGATTCATATGGGTTTTTGAACATATAAATCAGGCACAGATGAATCATGTTTTTGCCTAAAATCATGCTTAACCCATCATTCATACAGACTTCAGTATTATCATTTTTCTACACGAATCTGTAACCCAAAAGCATCACACGAAACTCAGATCAAAGTCATAAAACAGCAAAATAAAATTAATAAATTAGGCATTGTAATCAGCAAGGTACCTAAACCAAGCACAGATGAATCAGACATTTATCTGTGTTTCACCAGGTTCTAAGCCAACCAGCTTCATGTCCGCCTTCTAGCACGTCCGTTGTACGACAGGTTTCCCCCCACGTGGGATGCCAGACTCTCATCATTATTCCTCGACCAAGTACAGTCAAGCAAAGCTTACTCCACATGAATCAGTATTATACGCCGGACACTTCTTATTTACTTAATTATTATTACACTAACGTAGTTATATCTAATATGTATTTTTTTTGTAAGAGGTCAATTAATTACCTTTCGATATAACTATAATTTATATTGATGAATCAAAAGGAAAATGCGACATCGACCATTTTGTTCCAGAAAATGGGAAACGGACGCCCTATATGAATCAGAAGAACAGACTTCAAATTTTTTTATTTTGTATCTAGATAGCTACTATTAAAAAAATAGAATTTGTCCCAGGTAGAGCTAAAGCTAAACTGTACAGAAAAAAATATTACATGCCGTTTTGTTAGTTGGTTACAGAAATATACATACAGACATCGAAAATTTTGTCTCTGAAGAACTACCCTTCCGCACTTCATTTCAAAAATATATTATTTAGATGGTGTGCCTTCTAAGTTAAGTAATAATTTTCAAAGAAAGTAAAGCACTACCAGCATTATTACGTTTCAAGTTTGCCCAGAAGCACTTAAAAAGCAATAGTGCGTTAGCGCACTTAGAGTTATCTAACACCCGCAGACGAAGACGTGAGAAAAACGGAATTAGCGATTCACTGATCGACGTAACGATTTCTTTACATCGCGCCAACACAATGTATTTGTCGGTACTTCCGAGGCGTTGATAGATATCTTGAGATTTATTGATATGAAAATGGTTCGTGTAACTTTAGTTGTAGCTAATGAATACCACTTCATCTTGCGATTTCAACATTTTGCAGCCAAAATTTATCCTACAAACCTACTTTTTTATCTCAGCCCGTTGAAACTTTTAGGCTGCTTTCACATTTGGGCGACAGTCGCGCGACAGACGTTGCTTATATGCGCGGCTGTTCATATAAAATGTGAAGGAATGTGCTTCTGCCGCGCTGCTGTTGCGCGACAGTCGCCCAAATGTGAAGGCAGCGTTATTTTATACGTTTTGACGTAAGTAGACATTATTTTATTACTATTTCCCTCGTAAACTAGCTAATAAACACAAACTAAAATAACAAAATTTGCATAATGCTGTGCTAGGCAAACATAGTTATTACTCATGTACACGTAGGTGTAAATTCAAGTACAAACTTCCAAAACGTTATTTAAGCTACTGACGCAAGTTTATACGTCCAAGAGTTCTGCTCTTATCTTAGCACAAACCCTGTAGTTTCGGCAAAATTACGAGCGTTACGTATCACTTTAAAAAAAAAAAAAAATTGTCTGTATCTCTTATGAACATCAAAACACGCTTGGACAGTTAGAGTAGGGACCTACTCTCAATGTTTTTCTAAAACACTTCGTAAAAATCCTAAAATCCAAAAATAGTTAGATTTAAGTCTGATTTGGTATTTTACGACGAGCCCGTATCCGTTGATGAACTTAAATAATAGATCCCTGGACACGAGCGTGAGGAAATAGATAAAGGATATTGTGAATCAAATTTTAATTATTTCCAAACAATCATAAAACCAAATCAATTAATTCATCAACATGACACTTACTTATAACGATTTACACAAGCCTAAGGCTAACGACTTCTAGGAAAAGTAATCATTTAACTTAAGGCGTACACTCAGCAAAACAGTTAGGAGTGCAAGCAGCAATTTTCCAACGGCCTCCCTAAATCCTAAATGTGTGCTAAATGCTACTTATATATGCACCTTATGGCTTAATGCTACACTAAATGTGCCCCGTGGTTTTACTCCCGTTTCTCGGCTTCTATTGGTCTTAGCGTGGTGTTATGTGGCCTATAGCCTTCCTCGATAAATGGACGGTTATCGATGACACAGTGGGATTTCTTCAATGCGAATCAATTCCTGGGATTAGCGCATTAAAATTTGAGTATAGATGCAGGCAATTCTCGGAGTTTCTTTGCGGGATAAAATCCGGAACAAGGAAATTCGGCGAAGAACCAGAGTCACCGACCGTACCGTAAGATTTGCAAGTTGAAGTGGCAATGGGCAGGCCACATCGCTCATAGAAATGATAACCGATTGGGACCGAAAGACACACCGTAGGCGGATCTCCCACTAGGTACATCAACGAAATCATGGGGATATCATGGATGCTAGTGGCGGATTGTTATTCGGCGTGGCGATCTAAGGGTTAGCCTATGTTCAACAGTGACGTCTTCCGGCTAATGGTGAGATGCAAGCAAGAAATTTGGATGAAAATACGTTGAAACTTACAGCACATCATTTATCTGTTTTGCTGACTGTACAAGTCTTAGAACCAGCTTATATGAGGAAGCGGAATTCCATTCCACCATATCACACGTGTGCAGGAATCAGAACTTGCTCCCATACGAGATTTTCATTCTAGGGTTGGTAGGTTTGAAAACTGGTTTTTCTAGACTTCAATTAGTCTGTTTTAGTTTTCTTCCCGTATGTCTTGTTTTTCATCTCCTATACAATCTAAACTTGTATTAAATATACTTAAGCATATTTATTACGAAGCTGAAGAGATTGTTTGTTTTGTGTGGTGTTGAAGGCATCTCAGGAACTACTGGTTTGAATTGAATATTTTTGGGTTTTATAGTCCAAATATCAAGCATATATATAGGCAGTGCAATAGGCTGAAATTGATATTACGCTACGAAAGTAATAGTAAGTCTTTTAATATTACAAAAAAAAGCATTCCACATCTGCGGCTCTTAAACGATTACTTAGCAATATTCCTAATGATTGACTTCGTGAATGAATAATAGAAAAAAAAACCGATAACGTTGCTGGAAATTCACGAAGTAGATCATTAGAAATACTGCTAAGAGTTGCCGTTATAGACCCGCTGAAAGCATAGATCTTACAAACTACACATCGGATTTTATTGCGGCTTTCATCATTATATTGAGTGTTCCAAGAGGATGATTTAATATGTATGCATTTACGAGTATATTGCACGCGTGACAAGCACGGACGGATCGCTAGTTATTTATTACCTTATAGAACTTTATGATGAACTAATAAAATTTTAGTATTAAGTTTAATAGTCTGAAGGTCTGTACCGTTAGAGAAACGCCTCTTTTGTATCTGTGATGGTTTTTAAGTAGACTGAGTTCAAAGATCTTTCATATTTTTATTATTTTTTTATTATTTATCAACTTGTTACTTTTCACAGCTGAATGTAGGCCACGATGAAAATGTGTGTCAATTGTTTTTTACAATGTTTTGGACAACTCTGTAGCAAAATAAGAAAATGGTGATCAATGATGATATGAAATTAATGAATCTCTTCTTCTAGTTAAAGTGAACAAGATTTTTCTAGGCAAGCTCACTTCATCGCAGATTTTATCTCTGTCACCCTACACGATGTATCGGTCTCGACTTACAAATTGTAGGTCGTGGGTTCGAACCCCGCCAGGCGCATTACTTTGTGTAATCTATTTCATCACCACTGCTCTCAAAACGGTGAAGGAAAACATCGTGAGGAAACCGGCATGTCTGAGAACCAAAAATTCTAAGACATGTGACATCTACCAATCCGCACTGGGCCCGCGTGGTGGATTATGGCCCACTCCCTCTCACAGAGAGGAGGCCTGTGTCCCAGCAGTGGGAACAATATAGGCTGATGATGATGATGATGACCCCACAAATTAAAAAAAAAAACATTCCAGTTTGGCCATAACGTCCTGAAACGGAACTAATCTTTTTGTTTGTTGACAACGTTTTAAAATCTTTATATTTGATGTAAACAAAGAACGCAGGTTTGTTAGATTTATTATGGCGCCATAAAACCAACGTAATAAGTGAAAAAAAAATCATTCAAAGTGCTAGTAGCGAGAGCACAGTGGCGACTTCCAGTTTTCAACTCTAATTTGCCAAGCTGTAATTATTAAAAAGCTTTTATATTATTATTTGACTTGGCAACCCTATTTAAACAAGTTTTTCTTCACATTAAACACACTGATTGATAGCCCACGTAATTCAAATAGTTGCAGCTTCTGTGGTACCGTTAGTATGCAACTAATGATCGCTGTCAAACCTCAAAGATATCACTAATGAGAAATAGTTAGGATTCTGATTGTTCTGTCTTTCACGAATAACGGTTTGCTGTCGTGAAATATTTGTCCATAGATTTTAATACTATTTCAATCGATATTTTCAATAAAACTTTTTTGTTTTTGAGATAATATCTTAATGATAAAAGATCTCACAATACAAGAGGTCGAGAGATCAACAGATACTTTTAATATTTCAATTTATAACTTTTCACTTGTGGTAATATTATAAATTAATCTCTTTATAATATGAATATAAATATGAGGATCAAGATTTTTGTACCCTTTTTTACCCCGAAAATTACGCTGACCAAGGAGTATAACAGACAGTTTTATGGAGTGCACAAATGCTTTTTTTTTATTTTTACTTTATTTAATATAGGCTCGCGTTTGACCATCATCTCGCCTGACGCAAGTAATGAAGTGTTCGCTAAAGCACGCTTGCCTAACAGTTACCTATTTACTCCTAATTTAAAGATCCAAAGGTTGTAACTATCCGGAAGCACACAATCTGGGCAGAGAATTCCACTCCTTAGCTGGAACAATGGAAAATTCAAATACAATATACATAAAATTCTAATTAAATATATGACTGACCCTTAACATAATACATACAAGAACATAGATTTCAGAACAAATAATAATTACTTCACTACACGTGTAATAATTGCAATAGATAATTAATAGCTACATCTACGTAGCGATGGCCATGGACTGAAAACTGTCAAGCGAGTTACTATTTCTGAACTTCGATCTTTAAACCCACTCCTTATCGAATGAATCTCGTCCAAATCAACAAAGTAAAAAGAGGTCGCTATAAAATACAACCTCCTTTGTTCAGAAAGGTGAGAATAAATCTACCTGCATTTAATAAAAAATAAACATTCCTTTTCCTCATCGGATCAAAAGTGTTCAATAAAGCCTGTGCAAGTTGTTAGCATCAATCAATTCCGTTGAAAACGGCATCTAACACATAATTACGAAGTGCAATAAACTTGGCAGTGTCAACGTTCTCGTCAGAAACTATTCTACTTTGGTTCTGACTCACTGTTTGACTAAGATATATGTATTGCATAAATATTGTTGGAGTCGAATAGCTGTTCGGCTAACCGCTAGGATATGCAAATAGATAAGCGTAGGCAGAAGTCTCATTTGAGACAGCGCAAATAGATGCCACGGAAAAGCAAACTCTTACAAAACAAAGCCAATGCATACCTTTACATACTGGAGGCAGTCAGCAATAGCAGCAGCACGCCACCACGATAGAAAATCATGTAGAAGACAAATGAAGGTGGATGGTAACGTATGACCAAGGTTTTCATCAGAGCTTTGTTGGGTAGGTGGGATCCAACTCCTATGGGATCTACGGCAGGCAACGGCTCCACAGGCTAGATGTATCCTGCTGTAACGGATGATCGAGCAATCACAGTGGAAGTTCTCACCGGATTGCTCCAAACCACCATTCTGTCGAAGTCAAACGCCAAATAGTTTTTACTGTGTTCTGTCACTGCACAAAAATTCCAGTTGCTTCTCTGGTTGAGCTCGCTCCATTTTCGCCTTCATCTTTGCCTTTGGGCTAGATTAAGACCAAAAGCAAAACAGTACATAATAAAAAACAGTGTTCATTTCTCTCTCAAAAAGTCTTGCTCAAAAGCTTTATTTTCCACCTTTTGGCAGAATTGCTGAAAATAACGTGAACGAAAATTAGATAGCGAATGGTGAATTGGTGACGGACTAATGAATAAAATCTCTTGCAATGAGAAAGGTCGATGTCGACGATCATACAGCTAATGCCGGATCCACACGCTTGCCGTATTTACCAAACAGAAGGAGACGGCGCTATACTAAGAAACGAGATAGAATTATTTGCGTCTTGCTTTTTGGTATAGCGCCGTCCCCTTCTGTTTGGCAATCACGGCAAGCGTGTGAACCTATTCTTGAAAGACTAAACCTTCTGTACATGCCTCTATGTTGTTCAATTCGCAAACATTGATCTCATAGTATTGTGGTCCACTAAACTACTGTCCGATTCGAGTACTCAAACAATATTTCAAACATGTCAAATGACGTATCTTGAGTCCAAGTGTTTTTAGTATAATGTTGGTTAACTTGGTATTCATGATTTTACTAGTATAAAGCCGCAACGTTGTCTGCGTAAAGTTTGCTTACTACATATAGGGATAAAAAGTATCCAGTATTGTTAATCCATTTATTATAAATAATATAATTACTGTTTCTTCAAATTTTATTCAAATACAAAAATAACTGAACGATTTTTGTGTTAAAGAGTACGTAACGAACATGGATTCACCCATTCCCATTAACTGTCGCTTTTATAAAAGTAGTAAGATCATCATCATCAGCCTATAATGTTCCCACTACGGGACACAGCCACACAGGCCTCCTCTCTGTGAGAGAGAGTGAGCCGTAATCTACCACGCGGGCCCAGTGCGGAATGGTAGATGTCATAATGTCTTCGATTTTTTGGTTCTAGGACATAGTAGTAAGATAATTTGTAAAAAATATCTTCATTTTGTAAACGCACGTTTTCTGGTGAATCCGCGTAGATTCTTAATAACGTATTTATCTCTCAAGCTAAAGTTAATACTATTTTGAGAAAGAAAGTGAATTGATTAAATTATCAAGTGTTTTAATGTTTACCTATGTTTATATGAACTACAGGAAGCAGGAAGTTTAATGTCATTTAAGTATAGATTTACTGTACGGGTTTTACCTTTAGTAATTGGTGGTATTTGTAGACTGCTTAGTAACGTTTTTCTTATCAAGACCAACTCCATTATTATTTAGCAATAAAAGTTCTATGATATTAGTTGAGCTTTCTATCCTCGAGTTTACCGTAAGAAATAGAACTAAAAAACTATACAATGCGGGTTTTACCGGTACTTATCTATTTTACCACAACCGTTCATAGTGAAGTAGTTACTGGAACTTGCGGTAAATATATTACCAGCAGATTATTCAAACAAATGTCGGGATACTGTTATCGAGTTTTGTTAAAGAATGATGGCGATATTATACCTCGTTACAATCATCTTCTTGGTAGCCACAGAGTAGTGAGCGAATGGATAAAACAAACAACAATACGTCACAGGAACTGTATTTCGAACCAGGGTTGGTTTGATTTGTTGAATACAAAATAAATGTTACCAAGGAATTAATAATTGGTATGTAAGCATTTATTAATTTGTTTTGGAAAAATAACTACATGATGGTCGATCAAAATTAATCATTTTTTTTAAATTACACATTTAATTAGTCGTGCATTAGTAATTTTTTTTTTTTTAGCGTGATAAAATCATTAAATGAGTCTTCCAACGGGAGGGACTGTCAGACTTCTACTAAATAAAATCCACGGTGTCCTTCATAGCCTGTTATGTTCCGGGGTTACGGTAAGGGAATAATCCCGCGACCCCGGCAGGCTTTGGCCCTCTGAGAGGGGGGCCCCGTCATTATGCTGACGCTCTTTTAGGCGCGCGTGGGACACAACGCGCCTACGGTGGCCGGAGATCGTCTCGCGACGTCCGTCGCTGTGGGCGTCCAACACCGAGGTTGGGGCGGAGGGAGGACTCTGTCCTCTCTCGCTCGCGGCGCGCCTCCTCCTTCGCGAGCATTACTGCTTCGCAGAAGGAGGCGACCGCTTCCCACTCCGTGTCGCCCCGCAGCATGGCCGCAACCAATGCCGGTCGTGAGAGGTCTCCGCCTATCGCAGCCGTGAGGACACGTCGGTGCACTGCCCTGCTGGGCAGTCCTGCACCGTATGCTCCACCGTGTCCTCCGGGCGATCTTCGCAGTGATGACACCCAGACGTTTCCTCCTTCCGCATTAGACATAGGTACCTCCCGAAGCACCCGTGCCCGGCGAGGACCTGCGTCAGGCGGAAGGTAAGGACGCCATGACTTCTCTCCAGCCACTCGTCAAAGAGGGGTCTTACCGCCGCAATTGCGGCGTGCCCAGCCGTCGGTAGTCGTGCATTAGTCATAGCAAATTAAAAAAATATCGACTAAGATGAAGCAACATAATCTGGACATAATTGATTCTGTTTATCAATAGTACAGATAACAAAACCTCTGGATACAGTAACGACTCACATAAGCACGATTAATCATGTATGACGAAATTAAATTCTGAATGAGCACTTCATAGACGTCATTTACTACTCCGTGTCCAACAAATTGAACGTACATGACAACCAGTACTTCTATCTGACACACATTAAGAAATAATGGCATCGGTAAATGGAATATGCCTATTCTTTGATTCATAAATTATTGTAATGTAACGGGAATTTAATTCAATAAGATTTATATCAATGTCGGATCGCTATTTTATATTATTACTATGGTTAGTAGGTGCTACATCATTTATGCTAAGAATAAATAAAAAAAAACTATACATTGTTCAGTTATTGTTGTTAAGATCGACTACTGATACTGTGATAGTTCATTATACAGTAAAGATCACATTTCCTTCCGTTTTAACAATACACTATTAAAGTTAAGTGTGTTAATAGCTTTTAAATTTAACGTTGCACCTAATCAATTGAATTTAATTTTGTATTATAATCATAACTTTTTCGTGACACAGTTCTATTATATCTTCAATAATAAAGTAAGACAGTGGGTTCTTTACCGGTCAGAAACTATAGACAGTAACAAAAATAAACCATTAAATCACTTGTTATATACTTGCTTATTATAATGCATTAGTTATTGGCGTCTAGTACAATAAAGGGCAATAACGCAACAGAATAAATTCCCAGCCGTTTGTCTCCCCTGACGATAAGAGTCAAGAGTCAGCTGAAGGATGTTTACTATCGTTTGCGTGTTAAGTACTAGAAACTTGTCAATTGTAACACATTACACGATTAGCGATCTCTGAACTTAGGGCATTTTCGCTTTACGCGGTTTCATGCGGTAATAAGCTTTATATAATATACACAATGATATTTTAGTAAACAGATATGTTATGAGCGCGCAAAAAGTGAAGACCCGAAAATGTCCTACGTGGGACAATTTGCCAGTCTATTATGCCGTGCGGGGGGATTGATGACGCGTGGCGCTGTTTGTTTATCTAGCTGTCACTTTTTTTCTTATTGCGTTTTATCAAGCTATCCTTTTTACTTGTTGTGAAATGTAATGTGCGAATAAAAAAGTGTGTATGTGTGCTGCCGCTTGGCGCGGAACAGTTTTTTCTGTTGTTTTGTAAGTGTTTATCATATCTGTATATTAGAATATCATTGAATATACATATTAATATCAGCTGTTAAAACTCCTGAACGCCTAGTGGGTAAGGAGAGGACAGTTGTCTAAACATAGCAAGATATTCTTAAATTTTCCTTTTAAACTTTTAAGCTTTTCCGTAATGATTAAAAGTTCTTATAAATCAAGAATAAAAAATATGGTAACCGCATTATAGGTGATCGCAATTCGAAATATGTTACAGACAGGAAATAACAAAAAATCTATGCGCTCTAGAAATTTCTTCTGTACCTACCCAAATTGTGAGTGCTTTCGTGTGCCGACTAAAATGACTTAAAACTATCTATTTTACGACACAAAATATCCAAAAATTTCAATTACAGGATCACACATATTTTATTAACAGACACATGGACTGTGAAGCCATACATGATAGTGTGTCCCAAATAGTCAGCCACCACGACCAAGTTCCCACAGTGAGTTATGACTGCAGAATATTACGCGCCGCCATTGTTTGCCGCGGTCAAGGGCACGATGTACTCGCTCTTACTACTGTTTCACTTAGTACGTGTTGTTCTTTACTTTCTAATTAGTAATTGTTCAGATGCGAAGATAAGGTTGAAGTGACTCTGAAAGAGAAATTGGTTTAATTGTTGTTTTATTTCTGCATGTAACGGAACAAGGAACACAATCATGTCTAAATGAAAAATTTGGAAATGTGATAACTTTGTTTATTTATCACGTTAAGTAACGGTATTTTATACAAAGCTTAGAGGATATGTATGTATAATGCAGCTATATGTGGCTATTCATTATACAAAACACAAAGTTCTCTCTCGTTTCTCACCTTGTTTAAGATTTCAATTTCAGACAACTTTATGCTCACTCCATTTATTACATCATCCAATACTCACAACTGAAACGACTCCCGTTATTATTAAAACTATTTTTTCCTGGTTAATTTAAAATTAACGCAACGTAGACTTTAAGAACGTGATTTGAAGCTTCCTATTTTGTAAAATCTTTTTTTACTTCGTCTTAGATTTTGTCGTGCAAAATCGTCATACCGTCAAATTGCAATTAATTATATTTTCAGACTTCTTGACTTATTGTCCTTGGGTTTATATAAAACAGTTTCATACGAAGGTTGTTATATTTTCACAAACAATAGAAAATTCTGCTATTAATTTGATTTACGAATAGCTTTTGCTTTTTCTAATGCTTCAACGCTTTATTTCTTCATAGTTTTATCGTTACGTTTCTAATTTGTTTGAAATATCGTGATAATGATGTCTGTAATCATATTCTTCAAACAATGCATTGTTTGTATTATTTTGTGAGTGTGTATTGAAGAGCCATAGAAGCGTGAACGTTAGCCAACAGTTGAAGATCGCCGTCTGAAGGATATCCGATTATTGCGATGTTTTGAAATTAAATTGAGATGTATGACAAATTACAGGAGCTCGTGGCTAAATAATAACAGCCGCACAGGCCAATCTTTCGGGTTAAGCCGCGCTTGCCGAGGTTGGTCTGTGGATGGGTGACCATCGGTCATAGCGAGTTTCCTCCGTGTCTCGTAAAGCCGTTGGTCCCGGCTGTCATTTGTAGATCTTTGACGATCGTTACTATTAGTCAGAAGCTCTAAAGTCCGACAACCAGTCTTACCATGGAGTATCGTATTACCCGATTACTGGGTTGTGGAGGTCCGATAGGCAGTCGCTCCATACTGAAATTCCTATACTCCATAATACTGATATTCAGCTGCATCCAGTTTCACTGGAAGCCGACCCCAATATGGTTGGGAAAAGGCTAGGCAGATAATGATGATGTATGACAAATTAACTTTACCTTTTCGTATGAACATTAATGTATACGGAAGAGAGTTAATAATAGCATCAGCCAAAAAATATTTTGTGTTCATGGTGAATTGATGATGATGTTATATTTATTGATGGATGATACATGAACCGCTGCTAATATCTAGTGATTGCAAATTCACTATGCTGAATAATACTTTATTTCTGCACATTCAAAATATCAACTTTCAACTCATTCGATACAACAATGCGCAATGTCGTCTAATATTAATAAAACTACGAGTAGTAAACTAGTAACAGTATGTATAAAATATATTGTTCTACCAGAATGCCTAATCTAATACCCGCGAGGCACTAACATTAAATTACACACTAGAATGCAACTTCATGTTAGTGCCCACAATGCATAGAACATTCTACAAATTGCATCGTGTGAAAGTAATAAACTAATTAAGTATGCACGATAGTTACAACAAGCGGGCTTCGAATGAAACCAGCACCGCATATATTGATACTGATCGAAATACCGACGATGTATTAAAAACTGCAATATTGCACAAATACTGGGTTGCTGACCCATCGCTTGCAGGCAATGGAGCAACGCTTTCCTCACTTAAATCTTACAACTTGGTGAAGCGAACTAGACTTGTTTTAAATACCTAGGTCAACCTGAGTATTGACAAAGGAGGTTGGTTGCACTTTGAAATGCGTTTGGAAATCGAGCAAAAAGCGTTTCGGATCATTCAGTTGCTTCTACGCAGAATGCTTACAGAATGTCTAAATTGCAACGGAATGAACAATGCAGAATAGTTCGCGAGTTTTTCAAAAGACGGAAGATTGATGACAAACACGTAATTGAGTATCTATCTGATCACGTTCCGTAAAAGATAAAAATATGACCAATTAGAAAGCCACCGAACAATTAGTCCAAGGTTAATGGATAGCGTAAAAACTCTTTGGATAAAAAGTGGCGTGACTAACTCGCCGCACGCGCCATTCCGCAACGGCCTACGATTATTTGAAAGAAAAAAAATACCGGAACAATTTGACACTACACTTTGTCACGAAACAACGTATTTCGTACACATTTTTATAATAACTGAGCATGTGCTAATTGAATGTATGACACCTTTGCTTAGTAGTGCTCGAAAACTCAATGAGAATTTAGGTCAAACCACTCAGGTATAATGGCGTGAAAAATAATTGGAAACGGTATCAATGCAATATCAATCAGTTACATTTCCTTGCTTTAACAAATTATGAAGAGCCTCTTGCTGAATAGGATATTATTTATAATACTGCTAATTATATCCATGAGGATGAAGTAAGCTAGCAATGTCAGTATCATGCTAGGCACAATTCGTGTTTTAAATCGGTGACGGCTGACTTTCAGGCAACGACAATAAAGTTACATGCTTTGTGGCAACAACTGACACATGATCCCTTGTAAATAAGACTCTTTGGTCACATCATAGACAGTGCAATTATACTGGGGGACAAAATAACCTGCTTTTTATCAAGTACTTGCGACTTCAAATGTTTTATCAAGTCCTGTTTACATAGCTGTTTTGTTAAATAAACAAAGGTCCACTTCCAACCATCTTGACATTCAGTAAGTAGTAGACATTTGTCCAATAGTTCAAGGACCTCGTTTTCGTGAAGTTTATGTATAATGAGGAGATAAATAATGTTGAATGAACGATAAGTTCACGCATCATCGTTTTACGTTCACTTGTTTAGTGCCTATTACCATTATAGGACGGGCTATAAAAACCTCATGTCATTCGAATTTTGAGTGATGGTGCTTTGAGCAACAATGACCGGTTTAAGAATCTTCAATGGGGAAGGCAAGTAAAAGCTAATTGTAGATGACACCACCATAGCTAAGCCCTAATCCGATCAATGAGGTAGGTAGAGTACTATTTTGAAGTACCTATAAGATTAGAACCAATAACGATGCTTGGAACAAGCTATACTAGAGCCATTAGTTTCCCAGTTGCTATCCCCATTGCAAGATAAAGACTGCAGGCTGTATGCCAGTAGCCAACGGTCTCAATTTCAACAACTAGGAAGAAGGAAGCAATTAGCCCATAGATGATTGCTGAACTTATTTGGTCTTCATTACGGTTATTACTGCAAGTTTATTCCCACGATAATCCAACGTTTATAGCGGGTCAATAGAAGTACCCTTCAGTAATATAAACACAATTCGTTAATCGTGATCATAGCACATTTATATGGGCAATAATTACAATGCTCTTCGTAAGCATACCCAGCCTTTAAATTCATACAATAATTTCGTAATTACAAGAACTTACGTGCGTTAACTTTATAATCGTAAAGATTGATTAAATCCCTCAAATTCATTGTTTTTAATTCTAAATATATACTTGACTTTAAAACAATAAGTAATTAATTAGCTAGTTATTTAAAATACCAACACATTAAAATAATGGAAAAAAATAAATCCTTTTAGATGTTCTCACCAAAGATATTTTTATTTACAATTTATTCAAACCACAGAACACAAAAAAATATTTGGAGGTCATACTTAGTTGTAATACTTACAATCTTATTTATATATTTTCCTCTACATTTTTTGTCTAAATACCAAAACAAAACACAGTCTATGTAAATTGCTTCAGAATAATCCCCCATTCAGTTGCGCGTGAGCATAGTGACATTCACCCGTGTGCACGAGCGACGTATCGCAAGCGTTCGCAACACTACACCAGAGTACCGGGCTTCGTTTGATGTGCGCGTAGACAAGTTTTAATAACTGTAATTATGACAAATATGCCCGCATTTTCATTTGATTTTCAATGCTAGCTAGAATTGATATGAACAGGAAAATGGTGTTCATATCGGTTGTGATACGGAAAAGCTTACTGCAAGGCAATCATCTAAGCCCGTCTTTAAATATTTTTTGAACATTAATAAAACATTACAGATACGAAATTATCACATACTTTACATCGGTTAAAGATAACAAAAATAGTAACACTTACCAATAGTTTCAAGGAAATAGTAACACTTACCAATAGTTTCAAGGATATTTCCGAAGATTATTATGTATACCATTGCTGTTATTGTGTCTAATATACATTCAGCAAACTATAATTTTGACGCCTCAGTTTGATTGCTCGGCACAACAAACCTTATACTCAAAATAATTTCGGCACTCCTTAATAAAGATATTTCCAAATGTGTTGATTCAAATCTTCATCCTGAGACGCACCCAAGACTATATTCAATTATCTCGCAAACTTACGGACCTTGAGGGATGTGAACTTTACCAGACCCGCGCCATTGTTATTGTTTTATAATCAAAATTAAGTTTAAACTTTAACAATCGTTCACAAGGTAATAATGGAACGAATTTTGCAAGAGAATTATTGCTTTTCACATGGTCTTAGGAAATAGGGTTTAAGTGACATCTTAGAAAAACAAAATGGGAATAGACTGAAGTAGATTTTTGCAGCCATTAGCAAAGAGGTACCTCTTTCTCTGTTTTTGTACACTAGCACACTAGCCACTGCCATATAGTCTATAACACGTAATACGGATAAGAGCAGTCAAATAATAGTTTCACTTTAACACCAAATGGACTCGTGTAGTTTCGCGGTGCGCCCAAAAGCAGTTTTGAAGATTTTTGATAATTATTCGTTTTTTTATATACATAGAATTGTTGTTATAACTATGAGAAAATGCTCAAATTATTTTAAAATACCAGAAGCAGAATTACCAAATTGCTATCGTCATAAGATGATTATGCGTCTTTTTTGTCAATTGCTAGAGCTAATCAAATGTTTTTGAGGACTTAGCATTACTACGAACACTCTTTCACCAGGAAATTCCTGGCAGGTAGTATTCCTGGATTCCTGGCAAGATTACTACCACGTGTAAATCATAAAGGATGAAACTGTTCACAGTGCACTTATCTTACTTGGGCATCAGGACGACCCTTATCACGACGAGCATCGGTCGCGTGTCAATCCATCAAACCGTAACATTCTGTTGTAAACTGTGACCTACTGTTTCGAAAAAAAAACAACGGTTGCTAAGCAACAGCCTTGATTGTTACTCAAAGCATCACGAAGTTAACAATAGCATTTAAATGGTGTAGAGTAAATACAGTTACAAAGCGTGACTTACAAAAAATTGGTTGGGAAAATTTAATTTTTAATTTTCTGTTAAAGTTGGTTTTTGTTAGGGAAATTAAGTTTGTCTGTGATGTTGTGTGCAATTTCGGTCCGTATTGGAATTTGAAACAAGTAAATGTTATTTATTAAATAGACCTTGAAATAGTATTGAGAGTGCATTGTGATTAAAATCCAAAATAAACTAAAAAGTTTGAACAATATAAAAATTGTGTCCATCGCGGATCGACACACATTTTTTCACGCAATAAATTTTACTGAACGGTTTTCGTCGAAATTATTGTAAAGAAAAAAAATATATTCAATTATTTTATTTTCTCTCGCAACTTGACTACAGTAGATTCTTCTAACGGTGCAAAACCAGTAGTTTTTTTTCATCTTTCACAAAGGAGACATCCAAAAACGGGGCAACATTGAAAAAAAAAGTCAATTATTTGCTTCTCTTACAATGGTATACGCAAGGCGAGTCTCAAGGCACCACAACTGATTAACACTTCATATCCATATGATAATCCTCACTATGATCTTCCATTGTTCTTACCTCTGATTGACATTCCCATACAAACAAGATGACGGTACTAGATAAGTATTTACGTAGGTATCTGTGGGAGGAAACGAATCCTTGCAATATACCTACACTGGAGAATATTACACGAGTAATTATTATTTACATTAATTATAATTTATAAGCAAGAAGGTGAAGTAAAGATACATGAGTAAGGAGAGAGATATTCTGTAAGTTTCCGGTTACGCCCTTGTGTACATAGTGTGGTAGTTGTCACATCTTTTTATGCGTTTCACACTTAAAAGTTCAAAAATTACAACTATTCTTCGTAAAAACTCCATTACTGCTCAAAAAGCGCACCTCTCTTTTATTTTTGTTTCCGAAAGACGAAGATAAAAATCTCTTTTTAAACCGATTGAATTTTTAAAAATTCTCCTGTATGTAGGTGTCGGTCGCGGGACTTATCGCATTACTTTGACCCTGGAACGTAAAGGGCTATTGAAGGACACCGTGGATTTTAAAAAGTACGAGTCTGACAGTCCCTCCGGCCCTGCCCTGGGAGGACTCATTTTATGATTTTGCCACGATAAAAAAAAATACGTAGGTGTGTCAGTTTTCCTCCCAGCTCACCGAACTTATAGTCAGTGTGTCAAAGAAAACCAACAAGAATAAGTGCAAGCAAGGCGTCTCCTTGACTCGCCTTGACATAACAATATTAAACTTACTGAGGTCAATGGGTTAACTGATTCACTTCTTGCTCACTGCTGGTACCCTAGTACCTGCAATCGGGCATGGAATGTAAGGTCAGGTCATTGAAAAAGTACATTTAAGTAAATTTATACTAATTACGATGCATTTTTAAGCTAGAAAAAGACTGTCTGCATAATCGAGCATTATTTTTCTACGTCCTAGTTTTAATGCCACTGTATTTTACAAGAAACAGACAAATTGTGTTGTACTACGAACAATGGGGCACTTAATATCATGTCCAAAGAGTTCTGTTATTTGCAAGAGGACGCTACTGAAACTATCGAATTCGTAAACAAATTCAGGGTCACATTTTTTTTTTCATTTATTATCTGGCCTGATGGTAAGGGAGGATGTGGTCGACGGTGAAGCACGCTGGCCCAGACGTAACCTGTTCACTCTTGACTTGAAGACCCCAAGGTTATAGCTGTCATACATTCAATTTAGATTGTCATCCATACTAAAAGAAAGCAAACTCATTTAGTAAAATAAATAAAAACCGGCCAAGTGCATGTCGGGCCAAGCACAGTGTAGGGTTCCGTAGTTGCCCATCAAAATACTTATGCGAACTAACTAAACTGATTCGCTGAATTTAATTTTAAAAAGAAGAATTTTCAAAATCGGTCCAGGTGTCTTTGAGAAATCGGGGAAAATACATAAGAAAAAAGATTACAACGAATTTAGAACCTCCTCCTTTTTTTGAATTTAGAAAATAGTTGACGATAAAAACCTACCTATCCCCAAAAACATACCTATAAAAGCTGTAAAAATAAAGTTGACAAACTTACATTTGCAGTTGTCTCCGATACATTTTGTTTAAGAAAATATGATATCCAAGTACATTTTATAAGTTGGTCGACTATTACTCGTAAAGTTGTAAAGCCTACTTAGTCATGATAATTTTCTTTTAAACTTCGTTATATATACTACTATTGTGCATTTTTTCACACCCCCAAACATAACCGTTTAGCTTGTAGAGGGGGGGACACTCGAATCGAGCAAAATTTAGCACTTTAAAGCTTAATATTTCACAAACGAATTTTTTTATCAAAAAATTGTTAACGGAAACTATCATTATTTTTTAAAGGCCTATTTTTTGATACCCCACACTAAGGGGTACGCGAGAAAAAAAAAACCTCACTTTATGTGTAAGTACAGGAGGTAACCTAAAAAAAATATTTTACGAGATTTTATTTTACCACTTTTTCGGCACAACAAATCCATATATTTACACCAAATTACAGCTCTCTAGTACTGTGCGTCTCTGAGCTAAACTGCGGACAGACGGACGGACGGACGGACGGACATGGCGAAACTATAAGGGTTCCTTGTTGACTACGGAACCCTAAAAACACAGTAAAGAGAGATGCTCATAGCTGTCAATGTTTGTTTTATAGTCTACTACACATATAAAAATAAGTCGGGTTTTCCTTCCTGACGCTATAACTCCAGAACGCACGAACCGATTTCCACGGTTTTGCATTCGTTGGAAAGGTCTCGGGCTCCGTGAGGTTTATAGCAAAGAAAAAAACGAAGCAATCTGGTGGCCAAACGGAGTTCGCCGGGTTTGCTAGTAGTTCTTATAAGGTGATTGACCAAAACTGCTCCATCTGTGTTAAGAAAATCAACAATAACTTAGTTGGACCGAGGCGTGGTTTCTTTGCCTTGAGATTAATGTCTTAACTGATCCACTTCAAACTCATCAAGTCACAAATATTTCCTTTTTCAAATGTTAATAGGTAAGCACAGGGCAAGCCTTTTAACTTCAACTTTGTAATACTCTTTGCGTCATTCGCCTTTTGTAACTTTGTGCTTTACTATATTTTTCATTGCGTGTAGATTGCTTAAAAATGTTGAGAAAAGGCGTACAACAATATGATTAAGGCCGTGAATCCAACCGTTTCTTGAAAGAAAAGTAAACCAAATGCTTAAATTGCTTAGAAAACCATTTCAGTTATTATCATAGCACATATTAGTTCTGGATTAGGTAGAGTTATTCATGATTTCATACAGCGAAAGAATAAAGTGGATACGACCTAAATCCCGGAATTACTTCTAGAGCAGAAAAAATCCATGATTTATTAAATAAAAAGTTATTTACTTCTACACAATTATTTATTTGTAATATTACTGCTTTGCACACGAGATTATCTATTAGAAATCCCGGGAAGATCCATATTAATAATATCAACATAACTCTACCTAATTCCGATCTGTGATTATCATTCATTTAATTAATCTCTGTTTAACTCTTATTGATACCTCGATATTTTATAATTGCGGTCGATCATACTTATCATTCGGGTGTTGAAGCTTGTATAATTATAAAGTTTTTACAAATTAGAATTTTAATACAATTTCAGGCAAAGTAATTTTCAGTTTCATTTCGATTACAATGTTTAGCAATCAATTGTATTATTACTGTAAATATCTTTTAGTTCCATATTTTGTGTAATTATTACGGAAATCGTATGACTTTATAACAGAAAGTACACACATACGCCCAATAAAACCATATACGTATAAAGAAATCAGGGCGTTCACCCATTTGCGTGTAAGTGAATTACCATAATTAATTGACAGTTTAGTTCCTGCTTAACAAGTATATAATCATGTTTCGATAACCACATTTAATTAGTCAAGGACTACTAATGAAATGCCTAATCATTCTTATATAATTTAAAACAGATTTTTATCTGACAGCTGCACGATTTTTTAGATAAACGAGATTTACACACACCTAAATATTTCACCAGAAATGGGTAGGCTCCTTTTGAATGTCGTTAAGTGTTTTATGCCAAGAATTGAACTGCTAACGCTGTAGCTGTGAGCTAGAGCCAAAATTGTCTATATTTACATGCTTAATAACGTCATACGTCAATGAAGACTGATGGTTTTTCTTGAACAAAACCTCAAAAAGTTAAGTGGTAAATTATGTGTCAATAAAATTCCAGTACAAGCAATTATTATACACTTAAAGGGCCACCATGAAGATTGGCAAATTGTTCAAATCACTGACGAAACTGATAAATAATTGGATGCATTTGACATTCAAATTAATCATTAGATTAAAATGAATGAATAGTCAAGTTTCAGAACGTTTGACGTTTGAATCTTGATAGATTGTTGCAATTCCTGAGCTGATCGAAAAGACCAGAAAATAATAAAAAACCGGCCAAGTGCGTGTCGGGCCACGCACAGTGTAGGGTTCCGTAGTTGCCCATCAAAATACTTTTGCGAACTAACTAAACTGATTCGCTGAATTTAATTTTAAAAAGAAGAATTTTCAAAATCGGTCCAGGAGTCTTTGAGAAATCAGGGAAAATACATAAGAAAAAAGATTACGCCGAATTTAAAACCTCCTCCTTTTTTTGAAGTTAGTTAAAAACTGTTGACGATAAAAACCTACCTATCCCCAAAAAACATACCGTAAAAACGTACCTATTAAAGCTGTAAAAATAAAGTTGACAAACTTACATTTGCAGTTGAAGAGCATGTTCTCCGATACATTTTGTTTAAGAAAACATATTATCCAAGTACATTTTATAAGTTGGTCGACTATTACTCGTAAAGTTGTAAAGCCTACTTAGTCATGATAATTTTCTTTTAAACTTCGTTATAAATACTACTATTGTGAATTTTTTCACACCCCCAAACATAACCATTTAGCTGGTAGAGGAGGGGGACACTCGAATCGAGCAAAATTTAGCACTTTAAAGCTTAACATTTCACAAACGAATTTTTTTATCAAAAAACTGTTAATGGAAACTATCATTATTTTTTAAAGGCCTATTTAATGATACCCCACACTAAGGGGTACGCGAGAAAAAAAGAAACCTCACTTTACGTGTAAGTACAGGAGGTACCCTAAAAAAAATATTTTACTAGATTTTATTTTACCACTTTTTCGGCACAACAAATCCGTATATTTACACCAAATTACAGCTCTCTAGTTCTGTGCGTCTCTGAGCTAAACTGCGGACAGACGGACGGACGGACGGACGGACGGACATGGCGAAACTATAAGGGTTCCTTGTTGACTACGGAACCCTAAAAACTGAAAGAGCCTTTAACTGTCACAAAGGTAAATTAATGAGTCAATTTTTATTAGCCTCCTCAATATAATTCCAACTGCTCTTTTCTATTTCTATCTATTTATTATAGCAAGCCTATAATAATAATACAACTTTTTTAACAATTATCTGTTGCTAACAGTTCTTACCCGCTACAACACTAAAATAATCCCACAAGGAAGATAAAATCGGGATAAAAACTATCCTATGTGTTAATCCAGGTTATAAAACTATTTGTGTACCAAATTTTTCCTACATCCGTTCAGTACTTTTTACGTAAAACAGAAACAGACGTCCATCCAAATAAACTTTCTCGTTTATTATATTGATAGGATTGGACTTAGATTGAACTATGGTTAGACAACCGTGTTTATTAAAGTATTGTGAGCGATATTGCTGTAGACTCAAATACACTTCACAACACCAGTCCAAATCACTTGCCAACCCCTTTTGGCCCTATAAAACATTTAAATATACTTAAATCTTACGATATATCGCCTAGCTATTACACTATATTATAATCATAAATAACTAGGTACAGTCTCGTGAGAACATATTACACTATGTCCCATGCCTAGAAGCAACTTGACATTATCATAAATAATATTGGAATAGTTAGAACCCTGCAGTTATCGTTACCGAAGGAGCTCTTAACTCGGTAGAGGCTCTTCAAATTGCTAAGGTAAATGTTTCAACATGGTTTAAAATAGATACATTATTGTAAAGACGTTGAAATGTATGACTTTATGAAGACGTTATAATCATAGATAGGAATAGGTAGAGCAAACATTGACGTTAATATGGATATTCCATAGGATTGAGACGCCTCATTATGGAAACAAAAGAAAACAATAGCGGGATGTTTCTGTCGCTAGGGTGACGCACCTGTTTTTGTCTCTGCACCACCACTAGAATTCAAATCTTTACCAACAGTAAGTTGTTGTCTCACTCCGAATCCCGGGACTCGGGGCCGGAATATCCGTATTATTCTTGCCTATGGCATGACATAAAACAAGTCTACCTATTCCGATCTATGGTTATAATTTTGACACTAGCGTAATCCAATCCATCCATCCAATGTAATCTATTATCCGACACTAGAATATTCCAGTACCAAAACAATAGTAGATTTTTCACGTGGTTTGTATTATCAATATCGGGTTGACCGAGCTTCGCTCGGTTTTTAAAATGTCTATATCTTGGGAACCGAGCTTTTCTCGAACCCGGGACCTTAATAAATCGATTCCTTGAGCCGAAAAACCCCTAATCTGTAACTTTCATGAAAATCCTTGGAGCCGTTTCCAAGATCCTGATTATATATAAATATACAAGAATTGCTCGTTTAAAGATATTAGATAATATGTATTTACTATATTAACTTTTCAAATTTAAATTACCTTTAAAGGAGCAAAAAGCTATTTTGCTCTCAAAACTGTTCAAAATGACTCGTTTTGAACACTTTTGAGCAAAAATGGAACTTAGTCTGAAAATGACAGGAGACCTGTCAACGCAGAATATTATACCAATAAAACAGCTTTTCCAAAGTTTTCCTCAACATAATATATCACGTTTGCAAGTAATATGACAACAGTTGAAGCAACCGTGCGACTAAATGGTGCAATTATAAGTATTAAATGCAATCATCGCAATAGTTACGCACTTATTATATTTAATTATGTTCAGTAAGGGGGAACGGGTTAGTTAACCGACTATTTAAATTGTTAAGCAATGATTTATGTTGCTTTGTTGTTGTTGTTGTGGTACTACTGTTTTAGTTGACAAAGCTGACGATAAAAACTTCGACATTATGAACTTATTCTGGTATTCTTATTATGCTCGACATATACTACATTATCTTTCGACGTCTTTCGTAGGTCTACATCGAGGTAGTTATTTTTTAGGTTGTGAAATTTTCAAATGAAACTTAGCGAAACCTAGCCTTTTCCCAAATTAATTGAGATCGGCTCCCAATCGAACCAGATGCAGCTGTAAATGTCGAACTAGATGCAGTTTTAGTGAGTAGGTAAAAATCGCCCACTCCCTTTTTTTTTTTTAGCGTGGCAAAATCATCAAATGAGTCCTCCAACCCCGGGCAGGGCGGGAGGGACTGTCAGACTTCTACTGACTAAAATCCACGGTGTCCTTCATAGCCTGTTAAGTTCCGGGGTTACGGTAAGGGAATATTCCCGCGACCCCGGCAGGCTTTGGCCCTCTGAGAGGGGGGCCCCGTCATTATGCTGACGCTCTTTGAGGCGCGCGTGGGACACAACGCGCCGTCGACCCGGGCATGGTCCTTGGTCGGGCAGCGAGTTGCCCTTTACTCGCTGCCCGCATGCCCGCGCCTACGGTGGCCGGAGATCATCTAGCGACGTCCGTCGCCGTGGGCGCCTACCACTGCGGATCGCCCACTCCCTTGTGTATTTTCCCAAAAGCCTTTGAAAGGTTTTGTTCAGAAAAAAAGGTGTACATACAAAATAAAATATACTCGTATGTATGCTATATCTTTTAATCATCAATCACCTACAACATATTATTATTAAAACGCCGTATAAATTGCTGAAAATAAAATCATTGGAAGTAAAATATAAATCAAGTGCTGCATTCTGACATATTCTATCCTAAGATGTTTTTTTTTACATCATAAAATAGTCTAAAATTAATTTCAACCATAACCTTGATAAATGGCCATCCATTTGAAATCAATAAACAACTTCGATCTATCACCGTTAGTTTACATAGATCTTTGTGCACGCTAACAAAGATCTATGTTATCGGGTGGGCTTGCACGGCATGCGCGTGCGCCTGTCTCAATACAAAGCCATGACAGTTATGCCAATACTTCAGATGAATGTGTTAATATTGCTCGTGAATAGCATTTAATTAACACCGATTGATATTAATGGGTTAAAAAAATAAAGCCGGTTACCTACATTTCATATTTAAGTTTTTAAGATATTTTACGGCTCTGTGGCAAAAGTAAATAAAAAAAAGAGATTAGCATAAGATAAGAACATTGGGGCAGCATTTTTATTTGCACTTTGATTTTCATTTATTATGTTTTCTTAAAAAACAAGTTTCTGTGTGTACAGAAACAATACACTTAGCATGAGTTTGCAGTATTTGAAACATAAACTGGAACTTTGACAATTTTCAAGGAAAAAATAGTTCTTTCTTCGTACACCAGAGGCGCTGTCCCATTTTTTAATACTAATTTTTACTCTTTTACTCTAGTAAAAGAGTAAAAATTCGTGTTAAGGGTACAGTACTGGTCAAATACATAACCTATATTTTTTTGAATCAGTTATACCTTTATTTATAAGTATAACACAGTCATCCGGTAATTCCGATCAATTAATATCGAAATGTAGTACCTAATAATTCTAAATATGATAATTAAATCAAACAATTGTATTAATTTTAGATCGATTGCAAACTTCACACGCATCTCATTTATTTTAATTGTTTTGTAACAATTTGTAACGGTATCTTTGTTTTTTTTCAGGTACGTATCCGACATGCAAGAATAAATGCAGTAAGGTAAAAACTAGTTGGGTTTCGTATAGTAACGTCAAGATACGAAACCCTTTTGGATAACAATATATAATATAATAATAATATTTTCCACAACTATCACACAACGCCATCTAGTCCCAAGCTAAGCAGAGCTTGTGTTATGGGTACTAGACAACTGATAAACATACTTATATATTTCTAAATACATACATATTATAGATAAATTACACCCAGACACAGAACAAATGATCGTGCTCATCACACAAACATTTGTCCTGGGTGGGAATCGAACCCACGACCTCCGGCATAGCAGTCAGGGTCACTAACCACTAGACCAACAGGCCAGTCTAATAACAGACATCATCAACATGATCATTAAAAGGGGCGAAACTATCGCCGCCGCCGTATCAATTATAAAGGTCCACCGAATAACTGTGGTGATTATGACTTGTAAGAGTAATACATTATCTTTTCAAGGGGTACGTCACTATAATCATAGACCTGTTTCACTTTTTTTAGCGTTGTAAAATCATCGTTTGATTTGTTCCAACCAGGGCAGGACAGGAGGGACTTTCAGCCTTGTAGTAACTAAAATCCACGGTGTCCTTCAATAGTCCTTTACGTTCCGGGATCACGGTATTCGTTAGTCCCGCGACCCCGGCATGCTCCGGCCCTCTAGGCTAGGGGGGGGGGTCAATATAAACTTCCTCCCTTCTGTGTCATATTTCTGTATCATTCAGATCCAGCCTGTCCCTTGCTGTCCTCCCCGGTCGAACCAAGCCAAGGCTTGTACCCCACAGGGGGTGAGTGCCCTGGAGAAAAATACCCACTTCCTTTTATCACTGATTTCCAGCACCCTTAAGGCACTTTCAGACGGTTCATTTTTTGTTCATTTTTACCTTTCATTCGGTACATTTCACTCGAAATGAAATGTCTGAACAAAAAATGAAACACGAGTGCCGAATAAATTATTAAGTTTCACTCGAGTGAACAATCATTCGAGTGAACTGTCTGATATCACCTTTAGCACTATTTGAGACGTAAAGTAAACTGGGACTTTGACAATGCCAGTACCCTTAGCACGAATTTTCAGTATTTAAGACCTAAAGTAAACTGGAACTTTGACATTTTCAAATTGACAATTTTCTAGGAAAAATTTGTTCTTTCTTCGCACACCAGAGGCGCTGTTTCAGTTTTCATACAAGAAACGCTGTAAATACTGGAAAGCAAAGTAAAAGAGTGAAAATTCGTGCTAAGGGTACAGATCACGTAATGTAAAACATCAGTAAAACGATTGATTAGCTATTGTGTTCATATTTCATTTTGGAATTGTTTTCTATGAAGAAGCCAGGCTGATTACGAACGAAAGAAAAAAAAAGCAAATGTCATCTAATTACATCTGTCACCAGAGTTCTTTGTTCGAATTACGACACACCATGTCTACAAATAATGATGAAAAGCACTTGATGGTACTTCAATAGAAAGCTAATCTGACCTACCATTACGTAGTGACCTCTGGCCGGAACTAACTATGTATATAATAAGTAAATTTCAATCGTCTCTTCAAGACGATTGAAATGACCTTACGCCCTTACTCTTTGACCTTTCGTGAATGACTATAAAAAGATTTTCCATTGATGTCTGATGCATAACGAGGTTCAAATGACAGTCCTCAATAAATAGGCACACAACTCGAGAAAACACATACCCGGAGTACATAAAACCATAGACGTAGGGCATATAGATCGTTGTCATACTCTCTAGAAAGGGATAGAAAAAGAATTTAAGGATCTAGGCTATCTATTTCATGCACTCGTGGCATGATACAAGGTTATGTCCACGAGAGAGTAAAAAAAAACACAATGTAGATAAAATTTTACCGCCCTAGAAGCAAAGCGATGCTTTTAAGATAGAAAGAAAGAAATCTATTCTCCATTGTTCTTTTTCTGTCGTCTATCTATACCCCACTTGGCCCGCTTGGTGGATTATGGCCCACGCCTTCTCACAGAGAGGAGGCTTGTGTCCCAGCATAGCGAACGTTTATATGATGATAATAATGAGGAAGTCTAATAAATGTTTCCATTCTTGGTAGAGTACCTAAAATAGCATGACCAATTTATTTACCTACGCATAACATCTTCATAAAGGAACACTTGAAAATTGTATAATACAAGCAGGCAGATATGTAAAACAGTAATCTCACAAACAAGACATTATTTACAATATGTTGGAGATTCCTTGGTAAGTATTATATTAAGTACAAGAGATACGGAGGAGAAAGCTTCATTGTATAACGAGTGATATAACTGAGTGATATGATATTCAAGGCACACCATGCAAATGTCGCGACCTGTAAGGACGTGGGCAGATGGGCAGTTTTGTACACTGTGGGGTGTTTTAAATAAATTTTATTTTAGTTTAAACCTAAGTATTGTTCAACTACTGTACGACTATATCATGTCGATAACCTAGACCAGCGGGGGCATTACAATGACTTAAAACCAGGTTAGTTCCAGTGAGTGAACGAGATGGCGCTAGACCACTTGTATTTTTTATTTTATTTTATTTTATTGAATAGGTTCACCAACAATTGCTTACACAGGAAACAAGATCTTACATACTAGTCTTATATAATTGCAATAGTGTAACAATTACTTATAGGTAAACACAGCATTTAAAATAATTATGAATGTAGACGTAAATTCAAACATCAATTTCACGCATCAAATGAAAGGAAACAGAAAAAAAAAAACTAAAACTAAACAATGAACAGAAAAAAAACAAAAAGCAATGATTTTAAAGATAAAACAAAACAAAAATAATAATTTGTGATTAGATCTAAGGACCCAAGTCAGAAATCAGTCAGGCCAGAGAGAATAGACTTCTGTTTGTTACTGGTGTCAGAATGCAGATCAAGAATATCGCTACAACCATTGATAGCCTTACAAATCCTAGCGCAGGGAGAGTTTGCGCCCAAGGTCGTTCTTCGCAGGGGTGCGCACAGGGGTGTTATTGGACTACGCGGAATTCTACAAGGCACACGCAGTCTAAAGAGGGCCAGCAATTTTGCTGAGTCAATTTTGTGAGTGAAAAGTTTACAAGCAAACATAGCATCATTGAATTTACGACGCTCATCTAAAGATTTCATTCTGAAATGCTTTAACCTAGCATTGTACGAACGTATTTGTTTTGCTATCCCATTTGAAAATGCCAAGTGGCAAAGAAAACGTTTTTGAATCCGCTCGAGACGCAAAGAGTGCGCGGCGTAGTGTGGTCGCCATATCACGCTGCAGTATTCCAATATGCTCCGGACAAGGCTATTGTACAGCAATATTTTCGTCCTGTTGCTGCTAAATGTCCTACAAGTTCTCAGAACAAATCCCATCATTTTGGATGCTCTTTTGGCTATGTTGTCCATATGAGGTACGAATGTTAATTTTTTGTCATATATTACACCAAGATCACGCATGGTTTCGGTTTCATTTATTGCTTTGCCATTAATGCAGTAAGCAGATGCAACAATATGTTTAGGAGTTTTTCTAGAAAATGTCATCTGGTAACATTTTTTTGCATTTAGGTGCATACAATTTCTTTCACACCAATCAACAAGCCTATCGAGATCTTTCTGGAGCTGTTCTGTGTCTTCAGTACCAGTTATAATTTTAACTGCTTTTAAGTCGTCAGCGTATATAAACACTTCAGAATGATGGAAACAATCAGGGATATCATTGATAAAATAATTAAACAATACTGGACCCAAATGTGCACCCTGAGGTACACCAGAGGTAATACCCCTGAGGCGTGACTGATAACCATTGACTACTACAAAAAAGTGCCTGTCCCTCAGATAAGAATTCAACCAGCTCAACATTAAACCAGAGATTCCATAGGAGTATAATTTTGAAATTAGAATGTTATGTGATACCTTATCGAAAGCTTTACTAAAATCTGTATAGATCACATCAGCCTGCTGTCCGGAATCTAATGCAGCTATCAACATTTCAGTGAATGGCACCAAATTAGTACTGGTGGAGCGTCGAGGTACAAACCCATGCTGATTTTCGCTCAAATACAATTTGAGATGGTTTTGTACAAATGGGCAGACTAATGACTCCATTACTTTTGAGAATGTAGACAGAATAGATATAGGTCTATAGTTGGATACATTTTCCCTCGCGTCAGATTTATGCACGGGAACGACCTTCGCTATCTTCCATTTTGAAGGAAATGTACCAGTAGACAAAGACTTATTATAAATTAATGTAAGAGGAAGAGCTAATTCAGACGAACACATTACTATAAATTTGGGAGGGATACCATCTGGACCTGCACCCTTATTAATATCCAGGTTTTTTAAATTGCTATGTACGGTATCACGTTCTAAACAAAGTTCATGAAAGTTTAAGCTGTGCGTTTCTAGCATTTGCAATTGAACAGACTTGTGTTCATTGGAAGAGATGCTATCTGGGCTGTAGACTGAGGAGAAATGACTTGAAAATAGTTCGCATATAACTGTGGGATCTGACGAGGTTTCGGTACCTTTTGACATGGTATTAGGAAATGTACTAGTTCCACCCCTTTTAGTCTTAACGAATGACCAAAAGAGTTTAGGGTTTTTCAGAAGCTCCTGTTCTAGATTTATCATATAGTCGTTGTAACATTTGGTTGCCATTATATCACATTGCTTACCTATATATTTTAGTTCAATAGCATCCAAGGGGTTTTTATATTTCTTGAAGCGCAGCCTAATTTTATTTTTTTTGTTTAATAGTCTTATTAAATTACGATTGAACCACGGTGGGTATTTTTGAGACTTAGGTAAATGAATGGGTACATATCTTTCAATAGCTGTCCTCAGATTTTCATAGAAGATTTCAAGCATTTCATTCACATCTCTCGGTTCCTGAAATAAGTCATCCCATTTCTGTACACTTAAATATTCACGAATAGATTGGTAATCAGCCTTATGAAAGTTATACTTTTTGTAGTCCTTATTATAGGGTAAACCAATTTGTTCATTAAAGCACATGTTGATTTCTATAGGCGGATGGTGACAGTCAACAATACTTAAGGGATTCATACACTCATTAACAGAACTTGATGAATTTGTTGAAAGAACCAAATCCAATGTGCGACCTGATGTGTTTGTTACATTATTGAATTGATTGAGCCTATTGATAAGGACGAAATCTATAAACGCATCCGTTAAGCTAGTTGAATTCAAAGACGGGTGATCAACTGCTCTCCAGTCAATGTTGCCTAGGTTGAAATCGCCAATAATACTAACGTGTGAATCTTTAATTTGTTCAAAGACGGAACTACAGTTACCCATAAATAACTCCAAGGAAGATCGTCGCACTGGGGGAGGTAGATACACCGCACAAAAAGCTAGACGATTTATGGCACGTGATCCTGGCATTTCTATAGTCACCCACAGATCCTCACAACTACTTTCCCATTCTGGAATGCGTTTGGATTTCAGATGAGTTCTAATAGCGATCAAGACGCCACCGCCCTCCCTACGACCTCGAGAACAGACCTCCCTATCCCTCCTATAAACTACATACCTGTCATCAAACAGCTCTCCATCCAACACAGAGTCATTAAGCCATGTTTCCGTGAGAATTATTACATCATATTGGTTGCAGCAAATATTACGATAAAATGCGTGAGTTTTAGTTCTCAGGCCTCGACTATTCTGGTAATAGATTTGCAAACTATTGAATTTAAGAAAAACTAAGCTACACATACATGACAACAAGAAAAATCAAGTTTGCAACTTAAAGAATCAGATCAGTTTGCTCAAAGTATCAGAGTTCTTTATTAGTAGGAGCTCTGCAGTGTCATCCTTCTTGACGTAGATTTTACCGTTCCTTACCCAAACGTACTTATATCCAAATTCCCTTGCTTTAATCCTGGTTGCGGCGTGGAGGGCCTTATTGGTTGTAGATAAATGCTCCACTACATAAACTGGGGTTTTACTTCCACTGATACCGAAATCAAGGCTATTAAGTTTGTTGTCTTTATTCTGCTTGTTGTAATTTATGACCGCTGCCAAGAGCTGATCGCGTATCCTTGGGCTCGATAACTGGACTACCACTGATCTTGGACGGGGGCTTGAGGAGTTAAGCTTAGCAATACGAGTAACATGTGCAACATCATTGTCCTTAAGGTCACATCCGACTATTGAACCCAGTTTTTTTGTTAAGTTAAACAAGTTTTCCTGCTTGTGCTCAGGCAGACACTGGAGTTCTAGGTTGTTTGCCCTAGCTTGCTGTTCAAGATTATTCATTTTCAGTGTGAGGTCTGCCACGGTGCTCTTTAATTGCGCATTTTCAGAATTCAGTGATTTTAAGTTGTTTTTCATTGATACATGTTCTATTTGCATGTCATCAAAACACTTAGTGTGAAATGTGAGGGAAGTCTTCAGACCTTCCACTTCTTTCTTGATAGGTTCAAGCAGGGTATTAATGAAACTTGTCATTGTTTTCTTAAAGTCCTGGAGTATTACGTCAAACTGTTTCGTAACAACTTCTTCCACAATAGATCGCACCTCCTCCGCAGTTACAGTTCTGACTTCTGGGGGAGAATTTAATGCCGGGCGTTTATTACCTCTGGTAGTAGACACATTACGTATCGGAGTGTAATCTTTCTTTGACGATTTGGGAAGGAGACTAAGACACTCCTGACACTTCCAGTTGCGATATTCATCAGAGTCACTATCAATTGGCGGAACAGTCAGACAGCAGAAATGAAACATTTTATTACAATTAATACAAGTAATTTTCGGTTCATTTACATCTTCGTTACCATTAGAACAACATCCCCAAGAGCCTTTAATTGAGGTCATTCTTACAAGATAATTTTTGTTTCTTAAAGTTGTCTGTCGTGGTAGTAGGTAATAAGTCAGTTAGCGGTTCCAATATTGTACGAGATCCAAACAAAAATAACAAAAAAAACAGTTGAAACAGTATGTTTTGCAAGCGACTCACTGGCCGGTGTTCGTATTTCTTGAGCGAGGCCGCGAGAAAAACGTCGTAAGCGCCGTGAATACCGTGTCGCTTACGCGTACTTGTGAGACACTACATAAACACTTAATGACGGTGTGCTAAATTATTTAAACTTTTGTTATTCGTTCAATTGTTTATATTAAATCATTGTATAGCTCTGTCACTTTCACTTGCCGGAACAAGCCTGGTTTTAAGACGTTGTAATACCTCCCCAGAACGTATCGTATTGTGACAAACCGTATCATACTATACCTGACCAAAATTTACCATATGGCACCATACTAGACTAGACCATACTGTACAGCATATGAGCATAGCCTACTAGACCATACCGTACCGTAACATACCGTACCAGACCATAACATCCCAAACACTACAATATAGACCATTATAAAGATGGGATGTGTGGGACGAAAGTAATCAACCAAGTCCAATGATACGGACGGAGTAATTATACCCTTTAATCCACGATGACCATAAAGTCAATTTTACATAATTCTTTAACACTTATCAAGCTCACTGCACACAGCCTTTAATTAAAGATCATAAATCATGTCCCAATAGAACTGAATCGCAATTAAATCGATCAGGTCATGGCCGAACTTTAAATGCAGAGCCAATGCGACAACGACAAAAACAATACGATTTCGCACGCTAGGACGGCTGCTACTGGGCTAATTTATTAACTAAACATTTAATATTAAAGGTTCCGTATCATGGCATGGACTAACTGCGGACATGACTCCAATTTTGTGTCCGCAGTGTCCATTTTCTAAACTTTGAACTCTGAAAGTACATACCATGTACGGTCAGCCAAGAAAGTGGTGTACCAGTTTTGATTTAGTTTCCCGGTCATCGAAAATTACAACAAGGTTCGTTATAAAAAGATATTACTGAAAGAGACAACATTATCATGACGTAAACCTATGTATTTAGTATTCATACGTCATATGTCACATATAAGTACATGACATTTTAACCTTTAGTATAAATGAAAAGAACATTAGTTTCTACAAAGCAATTGAAATGTTTCCAAACAAAAGTAATAAAAACTATTTAAATAGACAACCGAATTCCATTTGAAAAAGAAAACTGACAATTGACATTTTGTCAAATATATGCAAAAAATCAATATATTTTCCGTGTTATTTTTCAATCAACTGCATATAAAATCATCTCAATGCCTGCCAACTTGACCATTGCCGAAAGAGCACAAATAATTGCCCAATTTAATGAGGGAAGCAGTATCAGTGCGATATCCCGGAATTTGAATATATCGAGGCGTTCTGTCCGCTTTTGGATTCGTCGTGAAGGAGAGGAGGGAAGTTTGTTGGATCACAGAAGAAGTGGTCGCCGGCCTGCACTCTCCAATAACGATAGAGAATTCATGAGACGGGAATATGAAATCAATGGTTTTAAGCCCACAAAACATTTTGCGGAGATGTTCGATGTGAGTGCCCAAATAATAAGGAATCATCTACATTACATGGGGTTGCACCACAGGCATTACGCCAAGAAAATATATTTGACGGATGCTCACAGACTTGCTCGTCTGAACTTCGCCAGAGAGCACTTAGAGTTTGATTGGTCTAATACAGTGTTTTGTGATGAAAAAACGTTTAAATCCAGTCAGCATGGACGTCTTCACCTTTGGCGATATAATTTTACACGGTATAAAGATGATCATGTAATTCCAAATAGAGAATCAGGTCGAATTTCCGTAAATATTTGGGGCTGGATGAGTGCGGATGGTGTAGGAGAATTGTGTTCTCTACCTCCTCGAGCGACGGCTGTAAATTATATCGACGTGCTTCAGAATGCAATGCTACCGACAGTCCGTAATGTTTACCCGGAGAACGAAGTGCCACAATTTGATTTTGTTCAAGATAATTGTTCAATTCATAATGCGAGGATCGTAAGAGCCTGGTTTCGTTCACACACTGACGTAAGGGTAATTCAGTGGCCCTCAAGATCGCCGGACCTCAACCCGATAGAAAATCTTTGGGGCCTTATGGTCCAACGATGGTCGCATCAAAATGAAAGAACCAAACAAGCTCTTATTAGTCACTGTAATTATATTTGGAAGGAAATGCGGGGAACCGATATTTGCTCACGGCTTGTTGGTTCAATGAGGTCTCGTCTTTTAGAGGTTATAGAGGCCAACGGCGGTTACACCCGTTTCTAATTTTTAAAAATTTTCAATATCTTCTCAATATTACTATACATATATGCTATGTTTTTGTTTGTTATAAGTATTTTAAAATTGATTGTAGAAATTTACTAAAAGGATAAATCTATTTTTAGCTTGTTTTTTATTGATAATTATTGTAATTACAAGTTTACAGAAATTGTAGGTTTGTGGATTCGCCTTGTGCCTTTACAATTTTATATAACTTGTTGATTACAATTCTGAATTTGTAGATACAATTTTGTCATCAAAATCTACAGCCGCCGTTGATTTTACGACGTCATTGGTTCCATCAAGTTCAAACTAAGAACAGCTGGCACGTTACAAACAGTAACAGTCGTTATCAATAATCAGATAAAGACAGCAATAGAAGTTGTCAGATCGATCTGCAAGCGAAACTAATCTTTATCACCTATGAATCTGCAAGCGATATTCAACCTTAGGGTGGTACACCACTTTCTTGGCCGACTGTACGTACTTGGTTTGACCAAACCTTAATGTAAGGCCATACTTACACGACACCGCGCGTCCGCACTGTCATTCGGTGAATTGGTTCTCGCGTCGCGGTCGCATGGCCTATAAATTCCGCTGATTCCCATTCACGCGGTGCACCACCACAAAATTATTCAACGTCCAAATCTGAAAAAAGAGACAGACTACACGTGTGCCGAGACGATTTTACTCAATAGGGCTAGATTATGTGAACGCAATATAGGACTCTACCGACGAAATGATTTAAAGACGATTTTCATTTGTCTGGTCACTACCGACGGATGTCAGATCTCTCTATCTCTCTCCAACAACTTCAACCGAAATTCTTACAAAGAACGTTGTCTCTTTATGCGACCACGGCTTTACAGCAATCAGTAGAGATCTGACAATTAAGCTTATGCTAAGTAGTAAGCTGCATAAGCTCGGAAATTAAATGACATTGCACTTTTGTAAACTTTCTCAGGTATTAATAAAATTAAATTGTCAGCGGCTCTAATAAAGCTTTTTTTTCTTATTTTACAATATCAGTACCCTTAGCACGAATGTTCACTCTTTTACTGTACAGTATTTACAGCGTTTCTTGTATGAAAAAATGGAACAGCGCCTCTGGTGTGCAAAGAAGGAACTATTTTTTTGCCTGAAAATTGTCAATTTGAAATTGTCAAAGTTCCAGTTTATTTTAGGTCTCAAATACTGAAAATTCGTGTTAAGGGTATGGAAGTACTACATTAGTAACTACATTTGTCAATATTCTGAAGTTTTCTACATCTTTGCAGTATTATAGAGCTTTCATAAAGTCCTCAATAACTAATACCATTGACAACCATTAAGCGAAAAAAAAGCGAATATTTCCGAAGTTTCCCGACCTCCCAAGATGACGGTCATTCGGTTACGAACACACGAAGACGTCAAGAACCTCATTGGCCCACATAAACACATTGTTCGTTATGTCATCGAATCAATTATCATAATCTGTCGAAATGTCATCGACATCCATACTCGGTTCTCACACACTGATCCAGTAAACTTGTTCATTTTTAAATAGATGTTTGTTTTTAAAATGTGAACGCTGTTTTAAGTGATTCTAAGCTTTTAAGCAATAAAATAGTAGCATGCGGTATGATTTAAAATTAATATTATTGGTATCACTGCTTACATTATAGGAGGAGATTGATTTTTGTTTCTAAATCGATTCTGAAAATTACTTAGAAGTTTCAATTTAACACACCAATGTTTTGAATTGAAACTTCTAAGTCATGTGTTAATAAGAAACCAAAAAAAAAATGTGGTTGCTATTTTCCCTGGATTTTACAAACTTATTAAAAGTTATTGTTTAACATTTCTTAATACATCGCCTATTAATTAAAAAAAGCGCGCAAGTATGCAGTGAATGTTTATTACATTACTTCTACGCATTCATTAAATAAATATAGCAGTGGCATGCCTTAAGAAAATATAATATCTGAGGTCCAAATTTCATGAAATATTACAATTTGGGAATTGTTTGTTTATCTTGTCACGTCATTTAGGTACCCTTGAAAAAGTTTTAAAACTGGAAATATAACATTTTATTGATTTTTGCTGTATAAAACCGGGTTCAGTTTCATACTCTTTTTGACACTTACCGGATGTGAAACTTCCTACGCAACACAGTATATTTTTGGCTTACAAGACATAAAAGGTTGCAAACATTTACATTCCATCGCAGATAAAATAGTATATTTTATAAAATTATTGCATACATAAAAAATCGGAACATTTACACGTTCATGATTCATTTGCATTCTGTAGAGTTTTGGTGAAATTCAGTATTACATGACCGGATATGTAAAGACGTTACGACTGAAGATATTTTTAAACCTGACTTGTTCATGGTAATTTTTGACTGTCACGGAACTTGCTGCCTTTTACAACTGCATTTCATCACATTATGTTTGCGATGAGTGAGGGCTTCTCAACCAGACGTTTGTAACAAACAAGCCTATACACCCTCAGAAAAATTGCTATTCTACTTCTATCGGCACCTTGTGGGTCATTACTTGAATTGGATGCACGGTAGTGCCCCCGCTAAGTCATGCAAAAAAGCGTCACGGGCCACTAACATCCATTTCTCGTAGCCCTTTGCTTTTATACGTCGTTGCTTAACTAAATAGTAACACCAAGAGCTAAACCTAAAAAAAATCGTTTAGGTATCTGAATGGCTGGTTTCAAACAGAAATAGGTCAGATGGTATCTAGAATTGATTACGGTCGAAGCAGATTATTGTAGGTTACCCTAGAATGTAAAGAGCAATTGAAGGCATAGTAGATTTTAGTCTGTAAAGGACTTATTTATGAATGTACCACTTAAAAAATGGTAATTTCCTCAAACAGACGAAACCTTTCACATGAAACCACCCTATGGAGTTTCATATTATATTCTGAAGAAAAACTGGGTCATAGTTTGCACAAATTTACAATAAAAAGCAAATTAGTTGCAAAGGTTAGTTTAACACACAAATCGTTTGTGAAACCGCAGTTTACATGAATACCGAAATATTTCCAACCAAGTTCCATATGATCTCCTTTCCTATTAACAAAGGTGATGTATCTGTACTTTCGTTATATCATGATAATAAGCTAATATTAACCCTTCAACGTTGTTACGTGTTGCCCACGATGATGTTATGTTATTTTCGAATCGTCTTGGCGTGGTTAGCGGAGGTAATGATCGCTTTATCTTTAGTTGTAAATATGGGGTTAGGAAGCATTACTGGAGGGTTGCAGCACAGTGATTTTTATTTTTATTTTTATTGTACTTAACTTATAAAAATACGAATGACGAGCACCAGGCAAAAATAACCACCCAATGGATCCATTAAGAAGTGCCGAGATTACCAGCAGTGTTAGCATTTATTGACACAGCCTTGTGACTGTGCGGCCACAGCCCTCGCGCCATGTTCTAAGGACTCAGCTCTGCGAAATTCCCTATTGCGTTTAGTGAATTTTCAACTTTATGTTCTAATAATAAAATTGAAAATGAAAATCTGTGCAGAAGACTGTGGTTTCGAATCTACTGTGCCTGGGGAAAAGCATTGCTGGTTTGTGTAGCATCGAAGATGACGTAAGAACTTAGTGCGAATGTAAACCGTGTATGATGAACTGATGATAGATACGGTTTTATCAACAACATCAACTAACCAATTAGAATTATATCACTCCAAAAACTCAAAACTACCCAACATACAATGCAATAGTCGGAATCTCAAGAATGATTAGAAAAACGTGGGACGTTCGCTTCCTATCCGTACTTCCGTGAGAGGTTCCGTACGTAGAGGTACTTTGTAAATACCGGTACGAATGGTATAATAGGTATTAGTAGAGAGGTACCTTGTTACGTCATACCTTAATATTGTGACAGCTTTAGGGCTTTTTTAAGTACGTTTACACATCGTCGGGCGCGAATTTTAAAATGAATCACGCGCATTTGAGGTCCCTAACTTTTTATTGCAAGCCAGTGTTTTCAACATAACAGCAGAATAAGATAATTTGGCCCCAATGCATTAGATGATTTTCTAAGTTATAGACACAAACAAAATATAGTAAAATCTCGTAGCTTACTCTAAGCGACACATAATCAAGCTCACCGTCCGATCAAAGCCCAAGTCGACGACGCGTTGTGTCACACGCGTGCCACAAGGAGCTTTCAGCAAACTGATTGCGCTCTATTGTGCCTACCACAACCAATGATATTATAAAGTCATAGTTTACACGTACAAAGCGACGGAAAAAACTGTGCCGCGCCGAGCGGCAACACAGATACACACTTTTTTATTCACACATTACATTTCACTACAAGTAAAAAGGATAGCTTGATACAACGCAATAAGAAAAAAAGTGACAGCTAGATAAACAAACAGCGCCACGCGTCATCAATCCCCCCGCACGTCAGCGTCTCCTCTCGCTCGCACCCGTGCTCACACTCTTTCTTTTACGACGCCATATTTATAGAAACGTTATATTTTATTTGTGAAAATATTAAAGATAAATAGTATATTTACGAATGTTATGTGATTCTTTGACTTTTAGAAGTCTTGCATGTTTAATTTATACAATATCTCATCACACACGACAGCATTTTCGGTATTTTTGAGTCACTTTTACTTTTAATTCAGTCTGTGGTACGTGAAGTGCCGCTGGCAACGTCGCACTGAGATCAAGATGTGTGAATCAGCCTCATTTGAGCCCATACGTTATTGAGCGCGTATGACGTATCTACACCTTTTTACTTATAATATCATTGACCACAACAGAAAAAACGATTAGACATTCAGTCAGGCACAGGTACAGTTACTATGGTTATGCCCTTACTTATGCCACAGAGGGCCTATAAAAATACCTTCCTAACATCTGAAAGAGATACCGCTGTCATTTAATTAACCTAAAATTATTTAACTTGTTTAACGATGTATGACATAAGTTAATGTGACAAGAAAGTTTTCTCAAGATATGAGAGTACCTACTAAGATGTTTGTTTGATAACGTTGTGTAAGTAATATGATAATTATAAATGATAAGAAGCTGTCGGCTTCGTTTGTCTCGTAGTCGCAAGCTTAACTACTGCCCATGCGGTGAGGCTTTGATTTCCAGTAAGCTTTTCCTTTGAGACTTTCTCAATAGGCAGTCGCCGCATCTTCGGCAATTTTTTAACGTGCCTGTGCCTGAAAACAAAGTTGCCGAAATGTTGTTATTTCTACTATTCAGTACACCTCTGCTTCTGCAACTCTTCGGGGATTTCAGGCGTCATTTTTGTTATGTTTTAATAAGAGAACAGTCTTAAATAAAAGTTAGACACAAAGCACAAGCACATAAACTGTACACAATGCCAAAGTTTTGCAAAACCTCTGTATGTTTGGCAAACGTTGGCCAATTTAAGCACCTACCCCTTGCCCATATAACCCTAACCATCTTCACAACTGCAATAAGTGCATTATTCTCTTACATTTCAATACCCTAGGCCTATCACTGTTTTATTACCGCTAATATATTCAACAATAAAACCAAAGGAATGCTTAGTATTGTACATGACATGAAGGTTGTTCTTTATTAACACAGCAATAAGGTCGTATGTTAATATCTAACGAAATACTCATTAACTTATAATTTTAATTGCTCTAGCACGTTATCATAGGTTTGTTATTGTATTTACTGTAATGTTTCCATATCATGCCGATTTATCTTAGTTTGGCATGCGGCTACTGGATTTTTTTATAATAAATTGCATGTATTTGAATTTTTGAAAACAATAGTAAAATCTTAACATAGCTATGAATTTCGTCCATTTAATGAGGTCCTAGGATTTTTCTTTCTAATTTTATATCCTCATGTCTTCAAAAGATAAAACTTTTTTTAGTGTGGTAAAATCATCAAATGAGTCCCATTTTTTTTATGACCTTTGTCCAATTTTTTGTTTATATTTCGTCGAAGATACAGAGAAATGCAGTTTTTTTTTCTTGAATGATAAATCTTTACACTACCTAATGGCCCACAAACAAAGTTCTATACGGGGCTCCCGCCAAAGCACGCTGGTCATACTTCTGACAAACCACAATCGATGACTGATAAAATACAACTATTTTGTCAGTTTTTAAAAACTTATTGGATACATCTTTTTTTTTGTTACTTATGCCAAAACTGGCCAACGTACGAGCCTTGTACAATTTTTTATCTTTGTGAAAATTCAATTATTTAAAAACAATAAATAAGTTTTTTTCGACTTAACGTTACGACTTATTTAATACTGTCATAATGCGTAGATTTTGCCTGGTTATTAACCTCTTTTATTATGTTTACCTAACCAATGACTTTTATTGACTCTTCAACACCATCTGTCGTAATTCAATGCTCGAATGTTTACAAACAGTAAAAGCCTTGGTAGTAATGACAACAAACATCCGGTCGGTAATCGATCAATCAACGCATAAAATCGATGTCATAATCGATACACGTCACTTCAACTTTGCATCTTGGATCGTTATGTAAGGCGTAGATAAAATATATTGTAGATAAATGTACAGACGCTTGCACGTCAACGTACCCCAACCTGTCAAATTTTTCCAATCGGACATGAACGTTCTTCTTTTGTAATAAAGTTGGAAACATGAAAAATATTTTTTGACAGATTGGGGTTGGTTAATATGCTAGCGTCTGTACTTTTTCTATGATTCGTGTGTCAAGTTTAGTAACATTGCAAACGAGCTATACATATTACAAATTAATTTATTTAGATGTTAGCTTTTACCTCCGGCTTCACCCGATTAATTTTGAAAATTATAATAAATAAAGTGACACTAATGAAAAAAAAAATCACTGACGTGTCCATAGAGAAACCAAGAACTATATCTTATTAAGACAACTCAAATTAGGACCCGATCATAAAATAAAAAGCTGTCGTGTCTTTGCTAATTGGACTTTCGTTTGACTTGATTTAACAAATTGACAGTTGTCAATGTGACATTTCGATCATATCGTCAAAGACAACTGCTCTATTTTGTTTAATTTTTTTTTCCTTTAATAGCTTTGACCTCACTTTCTCATTGAACAGGACGTACTAGACGTGATTGTGGTAAGTGAATGGAGCTTAAACGGGGCTATTAATAATTTATAAAGTTAATGGTGACTCAGATAATTCCGCATATTAATTGGCTATTAAGGACTGATGTCCTGGTATTGTAACTTTATTTTGGATTGCTTTTTAATGCTTATTTTTTATTCAACCAGAATGTTAGCAACAACATTGTATTTTTTCATAAGCCTTACTTTTTAAAAAAGGTCCTAGAATGATACCCTGTGGTATACCGAAAAGTTTCATTGCAATGTGAACGCTTTTTCTTTAAATAATCCATGAAAATCAAACATTCACGAAAATAATGACGATACATTTAGATTTATCCTTTCCATCAGCAAAAAAAAGAGAATTTGATTAGTTTTGATCAAAATTGAGTCATAAAGGGTTTTCTAGAATTTTTTAGTGTAATCTAAAAATGTAACTGGTCATTCAGACTAGATTGCAACAACTGAAAAAAATAATGGCATAATGGCCAGTTTTATATTCTCTAAAACCTGATAACGCTACATTGACCTCGTGCCCAAGATCATCAGAGTGTTAATTTTAGAAACACGCCAAATTACCTTGCTAATGTTTTAATAATGGATATGTTTGTTGTGATCTTACTGTTATTGTCTGTTTAATTTATTAATGATATGTGTTTTCACACCATTATGCAATAAAAACAAAGTAATGTATATTCAAATAAATTAATTTGCAAGGTATTTAATCTTATTATTATTGGTAATGTATCAAGTATTGTTTGAAACTACTAAGGTTAGGTTAGGTTAGGTTACAGGTTAGGGACAGGTGGAGGCTGGATGAGAAAAGCTCAAGACAGGGCTCAGTGGCGCATATTGGGAGAGGCATATGTCCAGCAGTGGACGATACAGACTGATGATGATGATGAAGGAAACAGCGTATAAGACGGAGACGCGGGGTATAATGGGACACACACAACACTAACGTAGCGCAAGAGCCAACTGGACGCTATTTGCAAGCGGCCTTTGGCAAATGGCGTCCTATAGGCGCTCTAGGCTTCACTTGAAAATATTCAGATAATTCTTGTTTTGCATGTACTGTCTCTACTTGATCTTAACCCTATACTTGGCAGAGAATTTTACCTTAAGAAAAATTAACTTTTACTAGTTCCCTATGTTAATTGGATCATAAGGATGTCAGGAAAAATAAAACAAAAAATCTCTGAATTTCAGTTTTCAGGATATATTATGTGTCTTCAAGTGCACACTGCCAAGCTCACAAGAAAAAACATACAAAGAAAACTGTGTCTTTACATGCACACTGCCATGTAATCATTAATCTAAAAAAGAAACAATAACATAAAAATAACATTATTCTCGAAAAATATCAAAACAATTTGAAATTCATTAGGATCTTGGTTCGATATGGTTACGATATAGACATAGTAAAACATTTTTTCTATTACTATTTATTACAGTATTCAGTCCTAATGCTCTGAGATCAACGTTTTCTTACATGTCTATCTAAGTATGTAACAATATGAAAAACTTTAATACAATTAAGTACTTAGTATGAAAATCTATAAAGCAATTTCGCCCTTCAACTATTAGCCCAGTCCAAGAACAGTTATAGAGGGAAATTCTTGGAACACAATTTTTGACTATGTAACTTTGTTTAGACTAATTAGGAGGTGAACATAATTATTAAAAGTCCCCGTCCCTAGCCCTTGAGCTGGGGGGTGGGGGGGGTTGGTTGCAGCTACCTTTTTTGTTTTTTTCGCTTATATCTCGGAAACCAAGTGTCCAAACGGTATAGCATGTATGAACATTATAAATGCTAAATAAACCCAGTATTATTCAGTAAGTATTTCCATAACTTGTACAGATTCCGAGGTAACCGCTCTTGAAGGTCTGTAATTTTGGGAAACAACATTTTGACCTTTTTGCGTTTGGAAAGTTGTATTTTATATCGCAAAAGATCCAGAAACCAGCAGCAGTCATTTGAGACCCTCCCTTCACTACTTTAGATGAACAAAGTCAAGTGAAACCTACATCTTGAGGTGGAATGGGCCTCCAGCTAAAAAGCCTCCCTCAATGCCCAGAAGTATTTAAAGTGATTCTTGAATTCGGTGGACACCATGGTGCTTGATATTTCTTATCTTCCTCCCACCGAGGGAGCAGTAAAAAGTAGCGCAGGAACTCATTTTAGGCTAGATAGTGAAACACGAATGAACAACTTGTGGAGTGAGGACCCACATATTGAGACACACATCTGGAATGCATTTTCCATACATTCGCAAGATTCTACATCAGACTTAGCTCCACATTTAGGCACCAACGCTAGAAATTTCAACTTCTAGTCATCTGAAATAAAAGTATTGCAAGCTAAAGCAAAGGAAAATGGTGGAAAGTGTGATACGAATTGTTGCCATGCATTATGAAAAAAACTCTGTCTGAAGAAAGGCTTGAGTATGTAGTAGCACAGCATTTATAACACAACATTCACAAGTAGTAATCATCTATGACGTTGGCAGTGTGCATTTAAATATACACAACAAATAAATTGTCATTCACACTGCACCAGGCAGTGTGTATTTAAATGCACACCTTACAAAAATCGTGAATTACTATATATGCAAAATAGATATCAAAGAAATAATATAAACAGACTATTGCGTAAAGCTTGCATAAAGTAAAATTATAGCAAATTCATACATTTAACTTAATCTAAGTGAGATAAAATACGATACTTACAGAGCAATGCACAGGCTCTGACGGACGGTTCGCCATTTTGTTCACCACTGACAAAGTGTGAGCCAGACAATTATAGATTTCTTTTTCTCACGTAAACAGACGTATAGGAAATCACTTGGAGTTATAATTAAAACGATTCGATGTAATGTTTTGTTTAAAAAAAAATCTGAATTCAATGTGCATTTAAGTGCACCACGTCAAGTATAGGGTTAAGGTTACTTGTGTCCATTTAGTGACACTGAGCAATGACATGACCAAATATTTGTTTACGCAAATCGACTGTCTTCATGACATGATCTTCTACTTGCGACATCGTATGGGATAAATTGTGTACTCTTTACCATGGAGAAACTGTGTTTTACTGCAAGAACTAATAACACCTTTAATTCAAACACGTGCAGTCTTCAATATGTTGCAACAACTAAACAAGGAATCAACAATTGTTTATATAACAATCAACAATTAGACATCAATTTTGTTAAGACACACCTCCGCTATAAATTTTCGTCTTTCATCTTGTACTATGAAAATTAAAGGCACCAAAGGGCAAAGTGGATCTCATGAAGCATACCTTTCTATTGGAGATTATGCAACCTTATGATGCCGTGAAGTAGGAAGTTGATGGGTAATGGAGGCGAATTATCCAGTAACTGTATTAAGGTGGTTTGATACTACGGTAGTTACTTAATTGGATATCATACTTTATAGTAGGCACTTTTATATGACTGACTTTTAAAAAAGCAAATGTTAAGAATAATGCGATTATGTTTTTTTTCAATACTTGTTACCCATTATTTCGTTTCATAAAGAAATCATAAATATTTCTTTATAATATAAAACAAATCAAACAATTTTGTGAACAGCGCCGTGCATATCATCTGTTTTTTATTTCAAATCCTGTCCGTAATCGAATATTTCTTTCAATAAATCTTTTTAGGGTATCTATATTTTCCATCTTTTATGGTCCCTGTTTATTTGTTTTATATTTTTGTTATTTGTGTTTTTTTGTGCTTTGAACTTTGTTGCAATTTCAAATACTTACTTACCAAACAGTTGACTTCCTTGTGATATAATTTTAGTACAATATAAATCTCGTTCTGAATGAATAAAATCTAGATCAAACGCGATCGGAATTTTTATTTTTAACTTCGTTGACAGATCAAATTACCTTGTCCCCGATGTAATACATTTCACTCAGATAAAGCACAAGACTCGATGTGAAGAATATTATATAATTTGATTACCAAAGTTGTTTCATTAATTTGTCTATAAAAGTTGATCTCATTACCGTCTTTGTCCTTATTATGTGCAACCAATAATAAATCTTGTTTGTTAACAGACACAGTTTAATTTGCCTTATACAGCTGTGATCCTCTTAAGATATTAGGGGACATTAAGTACTCATGACCTTCATTTTACTCTTACGCTTCCTCTATCCAAGTCATTGACATGCCCAATCAAAAGCAGCTGTCAAAAACAAAGGAACATAATTATTATGATTGATATTAGATCAAGATCGTTTCCAAATCACAATTGCCACTTTTTTTAGGCATGGTAAAATCATCAAATAAGTCATCCCGTCCAAGGCAGAGCAGGAGGGACTGTCAGACTTGTACTAACTAAAATCCACAGTGTCCTTCAATAGCCCTTACGTTCCCAGATCACGGTGTTCGTTAGACCCGCGACTCTGGCAGGCTTTGGCCCTCTATTAAGGGATATTTCCACGGCATTGTGCTGAAAGCTCTTTGAGGCGCGCGCGCGTGGAACACAACGTACCGTCGACACCGGTCTACGAAGGGGTTTTACAACTTTTTAAAACCAGGCTTGTTCCAGTGAGTGAACGAGATGGAGCTAGACGACTTGTATAGATCTGTCACTTTCACTCGCCGGAATAAGCCTGGTTTTAAGACGTTGTTATACCCCCCCAGGCCGCCAGCAGCGCAGCGGTCCGCAGGCCGGATTGAAAAGGGATTCGCTCATTTCTCGCCGCCCGCATGCCCTCGCCACGATTGTCACTGACTCTATTTCACCAGACTCTTTCTCAACAGAATGACAATAACATTTAATATATCATCAAGCCACTCGCCTACGTAACTTTAACAAAACAATAACAATCACATGTGCTTTGCAACTAGTTGCTTGCACAAATATTCATTAGTCCACATTAGAGACACGACTCAATGATCTGACAAATGAGATCGATTACTTTTCTTACGTCATCGTCTTACGGGAAGTTAGCTTGAAAGTACAGTCAGTAAAATAATTTTGTACACAGTCAGTTAATGACTACTTTAAAAACTACCTAATGTGCATCCTCGAATCAGCCCTCGCGGTACGCGTTTGGACCCTCTACTCTTTTAGGCCGTCTACGAAAATACTCGAAACTTTTGAGTGAGACTACTACCCTATTGTTACTGAATTCATAAGTTCTGACATGACATCGGGAGTCAGAACCACTTTTTAATCATGTTGTCAGCAATTTTCAGTTTATTTACTAGCTTTACTAACTTGTTTAATGATAAACAGTTCGAAATGAACAGGCCGAATCTTCCACCGAAGCCACGTTCTCGTGCTTAGATAGTAATAGCCCTGGTTAGAAAATTCATATACTGTCAAAGCAATCATATTTTTTTCATAAGAATTTCTGTGAAGTAAAAAGTAACTACGCGCACAAAACTGAAAATGTGAAATTTTTACCTCATTCCAATATTTTTCTTTGACTGTACTTTCTACTTTTGCTCTGTGAGATATTGTACCATCTTCATAAGCTTTCGAAATATTTGAAAGAAGTCGTGACTGCATTGCTTGCGATTATTTAATCCTTTGCAGACGTCTTTTTAATAATGCAACTGGTTGATCTAGTTTCTCCAGTTCCTGTTTAGAAACAATACGAAGGAAATCAGCTATAATGTGATTGGGTGGCTATGAATTTGTTAATCGATAAAATCGATTAGAAAAAATCATACAAAGATTCTCGTAATGTTTAAGTAGACGGTAACGTGTCGTCTCCACGATCATTTGCGTGTATTGTAACATTACAGACTCGATTTTAAGCATTACAATACTACCTCTCTCACTGACGAGTATTCGCGTGTAATGTAAAGTAATATGTGGCCCGCTGGACACATTTAATTACAAGTGGAGCTCACAAGTTGTATCAAGGTATTATAAGTACATTGTATTACAAGGTGCGCATTGTAATGCTCGGTTCTCCTCCTTCATTTATTTAATTTTCGAGTCTGTTACGTTACATTACAGGCGAATGCTCCCGATGAACAAGCTTTAGGTATAAACATGGAGGTTATAAATGCTAAATCATGAAATCGCTTTAATTACATTACCACAAGAAGAATTTCGATTCCAATAAATCATTCGAATATCGAAAAGCAAGAATAAAAAACTACCAATGTCCCTAATAAAATATAAGCCAAAGATGCCTCAATGAGGCGTGGGAATATCGAAGGCGTTGATTTATGTATCCAAAACAAAATCTAAGTTGGATTTTCGTGAGGATATTGCTTCCAAAATTTCAAAACTTGCATCCCATACAAACATGCACATTTACAGTTAACATTCGAATAACAAAACGTGCTACTACAGTAGTTACTAGTTAAAGACTATTATTTTAACAGTCACGTTCAATAGTGGGACACAATAAATTTAGTACGAAGTCATGCATCCTTGAACGAGGACCTCTCTAATGCTAGTGATGGGATAATGGATACAGCCGCCAATATTACAGGCATCGTTAGCCATATTGTTATTGGACAGACAGAAATCAGTCAATACTATGAAATGTATGTTAGGACTTCATTGGAAGATCAAACTTGATGTTCATCAATACTTGACCCGACATATTGTAAATCCGAAATCGATACGGGCGAGCTTTGATATACTTATTGATGGGAGATCTTGATATAATAGAAACACAAACAGAAGAATATCTTATCAGAGAATATAGAAGAATAGAAGAAGAAAAGGAAGTAATAGGACAAGCTTAGCCTAACCTAAGTGTTGCAGACGAAACTAAAAATTTGGAATTAGATCGATGATTTTTTTTTTTTTAGAATAGTCGACAAAGAAAACAAAAAAGCGAACTTAACAGAAGAGCAAAAAAGACAAATGATAATAGCAGTAATTACTTTCGTGAATATTGGTTTAATTGCTCGACAAGACTTGAACTAATCTAAAGACATCAGACGTTAAAACGTCAGTGTCGGCTTATGAGATTAAAATCATTTTGATCGCTACTGACTACTGACAGTTCTCGGATCTAGAAGCACGAGTTCTAAGTAGTATTACTATATCTACCTACAATATTGACTGTAATAAAGATGTCTAATAGACATTACAGCTCTTAATACCTTATATTTACGGATCAATTTAAGAAGATAGCTTATTATTAGGGTGAATTAGAGATGTAACAAAGAAACATGAAATTTAATATCGATCGAACTCGATTAAGTAATCATAAATTATAATAAAATTTTGCTTCGAGACACGTTTAGTGTGCGTCATTTTAGTCATTATTGTTAAATTCATTCATCGTATTATAATAACCACCATTTCGTAGTTTAATGTTCTATTATAGTAATACTCTAATAGTGTAATATTCTAATCGTGTAATGTTTTCTGAGAGCATCATCACCATAATAATATCATAATTCATTTGCAGTCGGCGGAACATGTCTTCTGGACTAGTTGCTATCATCTCAATCCAACTATCGTTTCCTAACAGAGCGTTTCATAAGAAATAAACGCTCTTAACGGTACAACATTGTTCCTCAATAAAATTCCTCATAAATCACAAAAAGCATGCCATTCTAAAAATAACCCACCATTAAATTATTTATTTAATGCTATAATCGCACAACAATATCCGCAAGCCCGCACGCAACATGGCACGTCTCTAATCGAGTAACAAAGCGTCTGAGATAGAAACGTAATGACACGGTAAAGTTGTAATACTTCACCAACAAAGCTTGACACTTCATAGTGGCGCCATTTTCTAAGAGCAACTGTCATTGAACTGTCAAACGCAGTACATTTTAAATTAGTTCCAAATTCCGCCGCGTACCTATTTATTTTAGTCAGGTAATAATGACAGTAAAGTTGTAAACGTTACGCAGCGCGTTACGTTACGTAATTGAAGCGTAAATAAAAAAAAATGGCCGGTGCGACTCACTGACTCATCAACGCGTATATGGCCAAGAAAGGGAAATTGGTTTATTGCTTGTTTGTTTTGTAGATTTTGTGATGTCTTTTTTATGGAAGGTTTTGTTTGTGACGGAATGGAAACCGCCTAGGACTGATGCATCGGCAAGCGTACCTAGTGGGATGCTTCCTTCATCATCAGCCTATAATTTTCCCACTGTTGAGACACAGGCCGCCTATCTGTGAGAGGGAGTGGGCCATAATCCACCACGCGGGCCCAGTTGGGGTTGGTGTGTAGCATGTCTCCTTATGTAGTTGAAAAAAAGACTTCTTTTAAAAATTATTGTGTTAGATTGGATGTGGAAGACGGAAGAACAAGTGTTGTAGCGCTTTTGTGGAAAGGCAGATGACCTGTTTTATACCAATTAAATAATAATTGTATAATTGTCTAATCGTAAATCACAGGTTAACCTAATGTAATAGTAAAATTATAGCAATCATAGCTTACAATTGTAAAATCTGACTGTAATTTAGCTTCAAGTAGCGTGTTAAATAATAAAATTCCAAGTACATACTTGATTTTATTATAAGTCGTAAAACTTATATTCAGTCAGTAGGTATTTTCCTTATCCTTGTTCCGTATAACTAACATTTCTACTGGAACTGAAACTATTACTAATTTTTCAGAATTTTGTAGTAATATGTATATTATCATACATAACCATTTATTAAATAAATCAGCCTAAAATCCAGTTCATCTTCTCTGAAAAGACTCAAATAAATCACCAAAGTTAATACGTTAAATGCAAGATAAGATACACACCAGACATTATTTAAAAACCTTCTATCAACAGGTAAGGGCCAACAGTTCGACACCCACAAAATTATTCGGAATGCGAATCGAACCCGAATCGATAAGAACCCGTTTTTGTTGGCCAGATGACCTTCACGGTCGGTCTTATCGGGCCTGGAATGTTGTGAAAAGGCTCCTTGTGGTAGGTCCTACACTAATGCAGTGTATAAATGCAGCGATAATGCTGTTTTGGCTCCCGAATGCTGGGTTTTTTCCGTTTTGTTCTTACTTAAAAGCAGCTGAGAGCCGTTTTGTTCTTACTTAACACACAAAAAGTAAAAATTTATTCCAATATTTGGTATTTTTGTCAGTTGCTTAAATGTATTTTTGACTTTTCTATGTCACTTTCCCAGTGTCGCTTTGTCTAGGCCTTATGCACCTTTACTTACATGGGTACTTATTTTGTGTTGCTGTTCAGGGTAGACTATCTGTCTTAATAAGAGTAAAGCCTTCTATTTTAGTTAAACAACGAGTAAGCCATATAGCATCACGCATAAAATAATAATGTACCTGTGTTCGAAAACTCTTAAAACTCTTCTTATATCTGTTTAATCAATTGAATTCGTTGACACTTTTAAACATAAGGAAAACGCTACACAAATGTCTAGGTGAAAACTTTCGCGTGCCTCTCTACGAATTATCGACGCGGAAAAAATTATAGGCGTTAACGATACGATAGTGATTTGTTGAACGTTTCCTCGAACGTTATAAATGTTGAATTTTTAACATCGTTATAACGTTATTTTTTGACAACACGGATACAGCACAGTGATTGTACAGTTTTACCGATAGGATACTTTTGTTATTGATATATACGCAACAAATTATTCTGGGCCTTTTTTTTCGACATACATGATTAATTGTTGTTAGTTTTTAGCTTCCGAATAGTTATTTTTGGTCAGTCTTTGTTACATATTTCAGTATGGTTATGCCGTCCACTGCCGAGGTCTAATTATTGCCTAAATATGTAACAAAACGGACAGGAAAGGAATTATTAATTGTCGTGTATGAGCTTTTATTATATGGTTGGTATATTGTGCGTCATTCAGACATGCTTATAAGTTCCGTATTTCTTTCTGTTACATTAACATTACGACATTGAATTGTCGTGATGATTTTATGCCCACACTTCGTAGACTTGTTTTCGTCGGAGAGAACAAAGGATTAAGCAGGAATAATGAGATCAGTATAGCTCATTAAGTAGGTAAGATATTGTAATGAGTCATGGTTTCATGAAACTTTTGCATTGAATAGGTAGTGTTTTTGTTTCTCCCTAGCCCACACCAGGAAATTCTCCTATATTCTGTCATTCTGTGGGAATGTTTACAAACATATAAACTTACATACACAATCAAACACACCCGGATCAACTAAGTACCTGTTGGCCGGCTAAACATTTGTTCTGTGCGGGATTTGAACCCGTGACGGCCAATCCCTCAGCCACCAACCGTGCCTTTAAAATATTTTATTCGATTTAAACGATTCTAGGGCTTTAAACAACTTAAAAGACTAGGTACGAGTACAGTAAAAAATACTAATAAGATTTCTTGAATTTTAACAGCAAAAGTGTTCACCCATTTAACAACAAACTTCAATAGATTTCTCTATTTCAAAACTTAATTTAACGTTAATAAGACAACTCTAGCGCAGCTCCTTCAAAAACAAATTAGTCGTGGCTTTTGCTAACTCCTACCATTGCGTTATGCAGCGAAATCTTTGTGAGAAGTGTCACTAATGTCTTAAAGACGTGCATGTAACAAAACGACACACATGTCTGGAGTCTCACACCTGCATTAGTTCACTATTTCGACACTTGAATACTCGCTTAAGTTTACGTAAATGGATGGAGGCTCTATGCATAAGGGACACATGTATGTATAATTGTATACAGATGAAAAACTAGTCTTCTTTCTACAAAAAAACTACGGTTGAACTGTCTTGTCTAAAAGAACGGTTTGTGTTTGTAAACAAAATATAAGTGTGATATTTTTGTCAGAAAAATTCTGATGCTTATCAGAAAGCAGTCGCTGCAAACATTTTGTATTATATACCGCATGCGCACACTATTAGAAAACTCTTTTTGCTCAGCAGAATGCAGATTTTGTAGGTATTGTCAAAGTTATAAGTTATTCTGATAGTATGTAGCCCGCATTCGACGAGCATCAGGTATTCATCATTTCTGGCATTTTTTCTATTGTACCTACATCATAGTCAGTTGGAACATACAGAACTTTCAGATGAGTTGGTAAATTTCTGAAAGTTCAGAATGATAGGAGAGAAAGAGATATAAAAGGCATAATATTAATGTGCACTACCCGGTATTCGCTAGATTATTAAAAACTTATATGCATGGAACCACCATTTAACTTAAACGTCAAACAGTATTGTCACGCACATGTCACAATATGTTGGCATTTGTCACATAACCGTAGTACGCTTATGCACAAAATTGATGTCACGCTCCATAAAGTAACGCTTGTACAGATGAGCGTAGATGCGTTGGGAAACGTACATTCACTTGCACAAGTGCTTTCGTTGCACTGTCTTGAGTACCTATTCGTTTTGACGGATGAATACTGAAATAAATGATATCATTACAAATTAATGTAAACATTTTCTACTTTGATGATTTCATTTTTTATGTAAAATGAATAAAACATTAGCAGCCACTATGCATACCATATAAATATTTGCAGGTACATATATTATATTAAACGTAATTATAACTACTTACAACCGTGTTTATTCCATTTATTTTTCTTTTATTGTAGACATTAAATTATTTTACAATAAATTATTACGCATATTGATCACTGATGGCCATTAGATAAGTGAACAAGTGAAGGAAACAATGTACAAAGTGATTTGCTTACCTCAGGCTGTCAGGAAAACATGATATTGTAATGACACTCGCAAAGGGAAGTCATTACATACTAGAATTATAGAAATTCCATGACATTACAGTGTAATCTGGTCATTTTAGGTATTTATTACAATATTATGGTAATGTATAATGCGGAAATGTAAAAATATAATTCCATAAATTTTATTGTATGAAAGATAATATTCTTTGTGCATTGCTGTGTGCATCTGCATACTGTGTGTAATTAATTACACAATGTCATCTTACTGTTTTTAATTACCCTTATAAAGTAAGTCTTGGTGGATTTACATTTTACAAAGCATTCATTTTTCACATATCATACTAACTGATCAATGATATTATGTAGAAATAAAAACATAAAGTATTAAAGATTAATAAAACAAACGTAATTTACTAGTTACAACAGGAAATAAGATTTTTTGGAGTAAACGCTCTTTATTTACATATTGAAATGAAAGAGTCAGTCAGTCAGTCAGTCAATCATATTGATTTGAAAATAAAGAGCATTAAAAGCGTCTTAAATAAAACAGTTTTTCAATCAGAAATCATAAATGGAAAGTATTATTTTTAGAATAAACACGCACAATATTGCGTAAATCACAAAATCATGTAAACTATTGCAAATAATTACCGTTTTTAACGAACTTCATAATACCACACTATTAAGGCAATGTTGATTGCAATTTCGTAAGTACCTACTAAGATGTTTCGTACTTCTTTTATCCATAACCCACGAAGGTTTTAATCGGGGCAATTTAATCATTCTGCACTAAAAAATTGCGTGTGCCCTGCATTCTCAAATATGGTGTGGTGAAATTAAAAATTGCTCCATGGTAATTTGGATTATTTATTCAAAACGGTGAAACATCATTATTATAATCTTGATTAATATGATTCGGGCACGAAACAAGATGGAGGGCTTGTCTTGAGGACCTTTCACATTGTTACAACGGTTGTTATCTGCCTAAAGGTAAAGTGTAAGGCTGTGTGTTAACAATGGGCTTATGATAAGGGCTAGTGCGGGGCAACACGATAAAAAAAATTAGCCATGAATACAAAATTATTTGTTATTGTTTTATAATGCTGTAATCGTCCTGCACAATACTTTAAAACATTTGATGACATCAATGTAACCAAGTTCGAAAAGCTGCTTTAATTTAACATCCAATTCGAAACATTTCAACCAAACTTTTTGATACATAAGCTTCACTTATATTTTATGAATAAACACTATAAACATGTTTCCTTGAAAATAAGTTTTAATTAAAAACAGTGAAGTACAGCCACTTCTTATTAATTAAGGAAATAAAGATGACACTTGGCAATAACGGCTGAGATAAAAAAAACACAAAATTAATTTCCTTGAAACAAAAAGGTTCTATCGTTTCAAGGGGAGATTCTAAGCCGAACGTCTATCAACCTTTGCCCCAAATTAAAAACAAAAAAGAAACCGTTAGTATCACAAACTAATATTGATAGTTTATGGTCTCTACATTATTCGGATTGCGGACGTGTAAGGTCAAATCATGATCATTAAATGACCCGAGAACGACTGACCCTGCCTTGGTTCACTGCACTCCGCGTATGATTTCATCAATCGATGAGTATTTGAATATGGAATTGGCGTTTTCGATAAATAAATCGTGAATCATAATGTTTTTTTTTATTTGACCATGAGAAAATCAGGTTATCATAATATCTGCTCATCAAATCCTTTTTTCTTTTCTCAGTTAAACTGCGTTTATGTTACTCTTTTTAATACTATTGTGTACTTTAAACGTTTATTTGGTAGCGGAACTATCTTATCATGAATCCGGGGCCCTGAAACATAAAGGTCTATTGAAATAACACTGTGGATTTCAGTCAGTACGAGTCTGACAGTTCCTTTCACTACACCCAGGATGGGAGGACTCATTGGATGACATCCACCACTTAAAAAGAACGTTTTATTCATTCTCATTTCCTTATTTTATTATCTGTTAGATATAAGAGCTAACAGACTAATTAAAAGCATTCTGCAACCAAAGCTCTTAAAGGAGATGCTTCAATATCAAATAAATAATCCGTCAATCTAAATGATAAGAATACTCCAACACTCCAAATCATTGTTATAAACTGACAATGATAATATTTACTAAAGCATTTACTGTTATTATTGATTTAAGACGTCAATCTCACTGACAGTTCGGTGTTAAGCGAAGGTTGAAGAATGGGGGTCAATGGGTTTAACATTACAGCTATCATAACAGACCACATGAAGTGAGGTGAAAATAGAATACTGATTACATCAATCATGTTTGTTCACTTAAGTCATTTAGCCGGCAGACGATCTCCGGCCACCGTAGCCGTAGGCGCGGACATGCGGGCGGCGAGTAATGGGCGACTCGCTGTCCGACCATGAACCATGCCCGGGTCGACGGTCCGTTTTGTACCACGCGTGCCTCAAAGAGTATCAGCATAATGACGCCCCCCTTTAGAGGGCCAAAGCTTGCCTGCTGGACTTAAATATCTAATTACCGTGACCCTGGAACGTAAAGGGCTATTGAAGGACATCGTGGATTTTAGTCAGTACGAGTCTGACAGACCCTCTCGCCCTGACCTGGGTGGGAGGACTCATCACTCAAGGAAAAAAATAATTCCTTCTTCGCACACCAGAGGCGCTGTTCCATTTTTCCATACAAGAAACGCTGGAAATACTGGAAAGACGCTGTAAAGTAAACAATTGAAAACTCGTGAAAAGTACTTGCTGATGAGAGCCAGGGTATGTGAGGGCCTTGTCGTAGTACATATCATAGCTTATTAAAGGCAACTCTCCAATAACCAGTCTTAGTTCCAAACAAAAAAAAATGCACTCGAAGTGCCTGGATGATTCAGGACGAACTAGACGCGTACCTTGATGGCTGGCTCGAAGTGAAAAAAAGTAAAAAAAATAATTACAGTCTAGTTTCTAAACAACATCTCCGGCACTATAAATAAAACGATATCGTCAACTTCGTCAATTATGTCGTTATAAAAAATGGACATGTCAGGTCAAATTTTGAACCCTGTTGCAATGCAACCTAGTGTCCGCAACCTAAGATGTAACAACCAGTAGTCAAACATAATATTATTATGAAATAGGAAGACAAAAATATTTGCATGATCACCTTTTTGACCTGTCGCAGTTATCATAAAACAAATCAGTAACTGTCATCATTATTATAACATAATTCCAACATTTACAAGAAAAACATTTCAAGTCCAAAAGTGTAAACAGACAGTTATGCGTCTTATGTCATAATAGCAATAAAGACGCATATCATTATAGCGTAGGAAGGTTACTGGTTAATGCGGTCAATTCCAACTTTTTTGGTCAAGTTCTCTAGTTTCTCTGTAACATTGTTTTTGGTTGGGTTATCTAAATGTTGGGTTAGGTTAGGTCTAGTTTTGAAATCATGAGTAAGGGATACACGTTATGTAAAGACGGCGGTTGGCGTCCGCAACAGAGCCAGAGCAGAGTCTCGCTCGTGAACCGCCGCTCATACATTGCCAGACTCGATCTCCGGCCGTGGTCTCCCGTCGCGGTCTCCTGCCTCTGTCGCGGACGCGAAACGTCGCCTTTATAGCTAAGAGGAGAGAATATGACTATCTTTAATGTTATTGAAGAATTTTGTTGGCAAATGATTTGATGTCTGAACGTTCTCCGGTAGAAACCCTCTTCTCAATTTATCTGGAGCTAGTTCCCCATTCGTTTGGACTATTCCAGATTTGAAAAACCGGCCAAGTGCGTGTCGGGCCACGCACAGTGTAGGGTTCCGTAGTTGCCCATCAAAATACTTATGCGAACTAACTAAACTGATTCGCTGAATGTAATTTTAAAAAGAAGAATTTTCTAAATCGGTCCAGGAGTCTTTGAGAAATCAGGGAAAATACATAAGAAAAAAGATTACGACGAATTTAGAACCTCCTCCTTTTTTTGAAGTTAGTTAAATAGTTGACGATAAAAACCTACCTATCCCCAAAAAAACATACCGTAAAAACATACCTATTAAAGCTGTAAAAATAAAGTTGACAAACTTACATTTCATCATCTGCCTAGCCTTTTCCCAACTATATTGGGGTCGGCTTCCAGTCAAACCAGATTCAGCTGGATATCAGTATTTTACATGGAGCGACTGCCTGTCGGACCTCCACAACCCAGTAACTGGGTAATACGATACCCCATGGTAAGACTGGTTGTCAGACTTTAGAGCTTCTGACTAACAGTAACGACTGTCAAAGATTTACAAATGACAGCCGGGACCAATGGCTTTACGTGCTTTCCGAGGCACGGAGGAAACTCGCTATGATAGATGGTCACCCATCCACAGACCAACCTCGGCAAGCGCGGCTTAACCCGGAAGATCGGCCTGTGCGGCTGTGATTATTTAGCCACGAGCTCCTTACACAAACAACAAACAAACTTACATTTGCAGTTGATTTATTATTTCTCCGATACATTTTGTTTAAGAAAACATATGACCCAAGTACATTTTATAAGTTGGTCGACTATTACTCATAAAGTTGTAAAGCCTACTTAGTCATGATAATTTTCTTTTAAACTTCGTTATTTATACTACTATTGTGAATTTTTTCACACCCCCAAACATAACCGTTTAGCTGGTAGAGGGGGGGGACACTCGAATCGAGCAAAATTTAGCACTTTAAAGCCTAATATTTCACAGACGATTTTTTTTATCAAAAAACTGTTAATGGAAACTCACATTATTTTTTAAAGACCTATTTAATGATACCCCACACTAAGGGGTACGCGAGAAAAAAAAAATCCTCACTTTACGTGTAAGTACAGGAGGTACCCTAAAAAAAAATATTTTACGAGATTTTATTTTACCACTTTTTCGGCACAACAAATCCGTATATTCACACCAAATTACAGCTCTCTAGTACTGTGCGTCTCTGAGCTAAACTGCGGACAGACGGACGGACGGACGGACGGACATGGCGAAACTATAAGGGTTCCTTGTTGACTACGGAACCCTAAAAACGATGTGAAGAGGATTGGTTACAAAGAGTTCGATATCGTAAAGAGCAGATGAAGTGGAAAGAGACCTTCACCACGATGGTAGAAAGAGACTGAAGCGGAAGAAGAAGGAAAAAAAAGCTTTGGGACACAAATCAAAGTATTGGTACAAAATCATTCCTGCCGAAAGTCACTTCAGAAATGAAAAGTTTAACCATTCTGCACGACAATATTTTGACACATGACACATCAGCTGAGTCGACCGGGTGATTCGAAATTTGAGCTATTACACAATATTTTTTGTCAACTTTCAGCATCCAATTTTTGATCAAAAATATGTTACTACAGCTATTTCATGCGATAAGTTTGTGAACAATATCTCTAAGAACATGTTGAGGTCAATAAAACTGCCTCATTCTGTTGTAAAATGTGTGTAACATACAAAATGCTACATCGTTTCAAAAACTAGGTAATTTAGATGTGCCGAAAAATATGTACATAAAGAAGCGTATCACATGATAATAATGGTTAAACAGTGAAATAAATAAAATAACTTACTATATACATTACTAGATTTGCCAGTGTTCATACATAATTTCATAAATAATAACGATCAAAGTCTGGATAAAAATTTGCAAAAACTATGTTGCAACATGACTCTTTTTAGTGCTGACCGTAAACCCAATATTCACAAAACGATTAAAAATCTTCATTCAGCCTAATCGATAATCGCAACATAATCGAACATGAAAAAAAAGTAAAACAAGACATAAAATCATCAAATGAGTCCTCCAACCCCGGGCAGGGCGGGAGGGACTGTCAGACTTTTACTGACTAAAATCCACGGTGTCCTTCATAGCCTGTTAAGTTCCGGGGTTACGGTAAGGGGAATAATCCCGCGACCCCGGCAGGCTTTGGCCCTAAGACATAGAGCATGGACTGATTTATCTGCTTTTTGACTATAGAAAGCTCAGTCAGTGCAATAAATCTATGAAACTAAATCTGAATCATTTTATAATTATTTCAAATTTTCAAGTATTATTTCGTTTACGCAATAATTTATTTATCGGTGTTTCATTGGAGGCTAAACATACCTATGTGTCTTCTAAACTTAAATTCAATCATATGGTTTTACTTATACCCATTTTCTGTTTTCTTTAATTAATTTCAATTTATCTTTTTAAAACGGATCTAAAAAACGTAAAAAGACAAACACCGGGTTCGGATCTAATGCTGAGAGAGATGGGAGTATGTACTTCTAAATGATTCCTTGCAGTAACAAACAATTAGAATTTCCAACAGGCCGTGTTTGGCTAAATTTTAAACTATGATGAATAGCGAAAAGGAAGTCTCGAGACCGATTTGATAAAAATTAAATAACATCATATAAATTAAATTTTTGAAATAAATTCAGCAATCAAACTATCAATATTCTGTGAAGTAGAAACATGCGACAAACTTGAGGTATAAGGATTTTTTTCCATTAAATAATGTTTCGCTACATGTTCACAACATAGTGTTCTTATTTCAAATTTTTATTATCACTTCGTGGTGTAAATACATTAACGATTTTTTTGAAATTCGAACTTTATGTGAGTTTGCGCGAATTTTGATTTTATTCTGCTGTACAATGACTAAATTATTGTTTGTATATTAGTTCATATTTTACCAAGTTATCATTACTTCACCGAATTTGATCCTCAGCGACATCGAATAGTGTAAAAAAATATAATACCTAGCATTTTCTTTTTTTATTTCAAAAGCTCCATTTCTGACGTGTAATACTTACATGACCAAACCAATCTCACGAAACAAATTTGTACAATAAAATAATTAATTTGGCTATCTTTTGTTTGGAGCCGCGAGAGGGAGAGGACAGCGTCCTCCCTCCGCCCCAACCATAGTGGTAGGCGCCCGCAGCGTCGGAAGTCGGCAGACGATCTCCGGACACCGTAGCACGGGCATGCGGACAGCGAGTAAAGGGCAACTCGCTGTCCGACCATGGACCATGCCCGAGTCGACAGCGCGTCGTGTTCCACGTGCGCCTCAAAGAGCGTCAGCATAATGAGAACTTAGAGGGCCAAAGCCTACCGGGGTCGCGGGCGTTATTTCATGACCCCGGAACATAAAGGGCTATTGAACGACACCGTGGATTTTAGTCAGTACAAGTCTGACAGTCCCTCCCGCCCTGCCCGGGGTGGAAGGACTCATTTGATGATTTTACCACGATAAAAAAAAACTTTTATTTGGTAGGAAACAAATTCATTTATAATAAGCCTATCAAAATCCAAGGCATTCTATATTCATTCAACATTAATAATTATAATATGAGTGTACAAAATAAAATGTACAGTAAAAATTAGCTAATAAATTAAAAGACAATTACATAATTTTGATTATCGAGTACCACAGCGAGTGCATTCATAATTCAAAATTTATGAATTAAATAATTGCCGCGCATTCAAACATTTATTATCTGACATTGTTCCTTTGTCTATTATTGTTTATTGGGAATGACAATGTACGTAATATTATTATAAAAGCTTTAAACTATATTATAATAGATAATAATTGTATTCTAAGCATAAAACAAATTTATTTTAATTTTTATTAATCGATTTCCTAATTTCCTTATTTTTTTCACTCGAGTTGACAAAAAAATCAATTATGGAATCGATTAGAATACTCGCTTTCACACATCATTACGATAAAAAAAAATAACATGGTTGTCGATTACGAATACAAATTGAGTAGTGGTAATGAAAAATACGTGTTATTGGCCCTGTATTAGAGAATTACGCCAAGATCTGGTCTTTTTTACGTTATTTATAATATTTGGCATGATATTTATCTTTATTATTATGGAGTTAAAGCTCGCGTGTGTGATCCAAGTGCAAAATAAAAATGTAAACAAACAAAAGTGGCGCGAAAGTTCGAGTTCAGATATCAAATTTTTCATTACCACTGCTAATTTATGTTGAAATACGTGTGAATTCGTTACAATACTAAATGACGAGTTATTCATTCCTCCTATAATGATCCGTTGGATGTCCGAAAACCACGTTTTTTATGATTTTTAGCCCCACCCAGCACTGCCATCAAAATGGCGAAGATCGTATTTACGCTTTTGGATTTTGTTACGGTAAATTATGAAAATAGGCGCTAAATGTAGAAGTTATAATTTCGTGAATAAATCAGATTTTTATTTGACATTCTTAATTAATGCGCACTCATAGGATTTTACGCAGAGAATATTATATTTTTTTAATTTATAATGAGGATGTCGTATGACTACAACGTCTGCCCCTTTTGGACCCACTATTGAGCCAGCGTAGGTTTACTTGTCGCGCCCCTTTCGGGGGCGCTACCGAACTATACGGTTAAGAAGTGAATTTCTTAGACGTAGGCCACACACCTCCTATTTCATACATCCGTTGATTAAAAAGCACGCATCAAACCACGTGACTTCGTTGATTTCACACGTAGATAGAAACTCACAAGTCGTAAATAATTGTCAGTAAAAATTTGGAAATCTCAGTCAAAACATACCGGCCACGTTTACTTCCCTTTCTCTCCATTTGTAGTACGGAAATATTTTTATGAGTTTATTGCATCGTAATGACCATATATTATTGTCAAATAATACGAACGTAATCCAAAGGGGAACAAAGATTTTGTAATTATGCACTACTTTTAAAAACTTACATTTTTTTTGACAGTCGGATTTGTATTTTTTGAAAAAGGACATAAAATTATAACTACATGATACTTCATTTCAAAGTTCCTCTTCACTAGGGTTACCAATTTGGACGAGAGAAAACACGTGAAACGGTGAAAACCCCGGATTTTAGAGTCCAGAAACCAGACATGAGTCGTAGTGCACACCGTGGCAAATGCATCGGGAGGGGTCGGTGAAGTGTGCGTGTGTCGCGGGCGGCCCAAGAATATTTTTTTAAGCCCGGACTAACTAATGAAGTCCCCCGGGCGCTCCCCGGATGCCCTCTAAACTAGGACAAATCCTACTCTTCACGAATTCGTACCTAACCACCACGAATCTCTGACTCGGATCCAAATTTTCGTCCCTATAAAAACTAGAACCTATAATAAGAAAAAAGTAAGACAACCGTTACTAATGATTCTTCAATTAATTGTCGTTACACCGTCCCTAACAAAACCATCACCATTAAAATAATGTCAGCACATACAGCCACCTCACGTTTCATTTCACCATCATCATTATTTACTTCAATTAGCCCTGTCATTGCACGCTGTCACAACTAACCCCTATGTCATCCGACACTTTCTCTATGACCTGTGACCATACTTACAAAACACAATGTTTTTTTTTTTTTTCTTTTAAATATTTTGATTTTAGAACACCCATGTTAGTGGGCCGGGTTAGAGGTTACTGGCATGAGTGACGATTATCTCAAAACACGTAATATGTAAAAAATTGTGTTGCAAACAAAATGATGCAAAGAGGTTTCAATCAAACTTTAAATTGTTTTTTTTTATGTTTGCGTGTATTGCATGCCAGCATCAATATTTAAATCACGAACAGATACTTAAAATATCTACAAATTGGTTTCCAATTTAAACATGGATGCTGCAAACAAGTGCATAAATATGTATTTTTAACAATTGATTTAACTAGCCATTAATATTAATCTCGATACACGAAAACTCAGTTTTATAGGTTTAGCAATGGCCTTATTGACTCAAAATCTTTTCTCTTTTGGTACCTACTTCGTAATTTTTCACTTTAAAGAGTTTCTAATATTCAACTTTACCCTACTTTCCATAAAGCAAAATTTCCAAACCATCCTGATTACGTGCCCTTAATTAATCTGGGGTCGCAATACAATCTTCAGTTCCATTCGATTTCACACCAATTGGAACGAGAAATAGTTTTTAGTAGGAAATACGAAGCCGAGACCACAAACCACAAACTGGTGGACCAAGGTACCTGCATGTGATGTAATAGCTCCGTTTTCACTTACTGGTTTCTTTATTTGAGCTGTAGATGGGCACATTGATCTATGACCAATTTTAGTTATTGAAGATTAGATAGATAGTATTGATATCCAGGTGCTCTGGATATCAATACTATCTATCTAATCTTAGTTTGGTTCGACTTTAAGCCGACCGTAATATATGTAGTTGGGAAAAGTACCTACTCATTTCACTTCATTTTGCACACCGTACAAAAATATATCTTATAAGTAGGGTGACACAATGGGCTATCTTATCGCTAAAAGCGACTTTTTCAAGATAACCTTTGGAGGGATTTGAGAAAGAAGGAGAGACAACTGTAGGTAGTTGTTTGAAGGAACTAAACTCCCTACAGAGTTCTGGCAACCAGTCTTTCCAAGGAATATCCTGTTACTTAGGAACTCTCTCTTAGAATCGGCTGACCCGATTTTGATGAGACATGTAATGACCGTCGCTAGAAAACCAGATGGGTGAAGGGAGGTTATTTTGTGAGACAGGCAACTCAGTCATAGTCTTAAAAGTCTCTCAAAACGTTGCCTAAAAAATAAAAAGCTGCACTAAATAGGATCACTAGTGATTTGTGTTTGGCACATAGCTCTTGAACGGGTCAGCCGTCTCCGTTTAGTCTGGACGCCAAAGATGCTATCATAGGAAAAAGACTGTGCAAATAATTTCGATTATGTATAATCTGTATTTTGTTTAGAAGACGAAAAAGCAAAGGATAATGAACTTCATCTCGGAATACATTTTAATTAGGTAGCTGACAATGCAAATATGGAACATATAAAGGTATCCTAAAACAACTTCTTTTAAATTGATACAAAATTTTATTTATTCAGGATTTTGTTTGTTTTGCGATATAACAAGATACAGAAAATAACACCCGAGAATGAAGCATTTTTACAAGTTATGCTAACAAAGAAGAGTGACTCACAAAGTCTCAATAAAGTAACACTCCTTTTTCGCTCAATCGTGTAATCACATAGGATTTAGGATCGTGTTTTTACAGGTGTAAAAATACGTTTATCATCAGCCTATTAATGTTTCCACTGCTGGGACACAGGCCTCCTCTCTGTGAGAGGAAGTGGGCCATACTCCACCACGCGGGCCCAAGGCAGATTAGTCGATGTCACATGCCTTCGAATTTTTTGGACATGGCCGGTTTCCTCACGATGTTTTCCACCACTGCTCTCAAAATATGCATTTACTTTTTCACAATGGAATCCATACTAATCAAAACAAAGTAAATACTGTCTGTCTGTCAGTCTCTTTAGTACCTTACCCTCCTAAAGCTAGAAGGATTTTTCTATCTTCCCAGGTAAAATCGTGGGCAAAAGCTAAATCATAAAAGCGCTACATTAAAATTATACATATAGGTACTAGAACTGCATAATCAAAGAACACTGTTGAACCCATACAAGGTGGTCGTGTCTCACCTGATCTACAGACTACAGGAAACCACAACACGGACAAGCAGACATGTAATCATACGTAACTAGACGCTAATGGCGAATTATGGCGACATACACTCATTTGTAGAAGCATGGATTAAAATAGGAAGAAATATAAATAAGAGCTATATCGTCGACCACATCACTGTTTACTATCAGGCGTTATGGTGGCGAACCGAGCTTAAAATGAATAAATATTGGTTGATGCGTATACATTGTTCAATTAGTGAGGTGTTATAGGAACTGGCAGACAGACACTCTTTGTATGAATTTCGCTATGTTCAATTTAACTGGTTTTTTTAGCAGCATCCTTTAAAAATAGTGGCAGCCTATCTTGCGGAATATAGAAATATGGCGGTAGTAAGGGTAATGATGATATAATCTAGATAAAAACTCACTCAGATCTGCCGATAATGTACAGGAAAATACTATGTAGACATGTAATACGTAATAAGACGCTAATGACAAATTAATGCCACACATACTTATTGATATTAGTTCAAAGAATGCACTCGTAACACGTGTAGACTTCAAGTGTTAAGTAATAACACAAAACATCTCATAAACACATCGATGTGATGATCTGTTGGGACTTACTAAAGAGGAAATTAAAAATAACAAAGGAGAGATGAAGATAATTATGATTCCGATTCAAAATATACAGAGTAAACCAGGAATTCAGAATAAGGGAAATAAACTTAAACATAAAACGTTGAACCTTATGGAAAAAAAAATAAGAATGGTCTGGTAGACCATGAATCACTGTCAGGATAAATAAACAGCTAATTGAAAAACATAAATACAGATGAAGATCGTAAAAGAAATCTCCAAATATGCAGAACTAAAGCAGGAGTAATTGAAAATAAGGGAAATGAACTCTTATTTAAATCATTATAAGAAGTTTTGCAGGAAATAAGCATCGTGTACACAATAGATTACTACCTGTCGAGCAACATGTTAGAGCCATATATGACTTCTATTGGTGACAACATGCCTTTTATGTAAAACAATCGCGTAGATAAAGCAATTATTGTACTGCCTGTTAATTTATTTAACCACTAAAACTTATTTCTGAACTTGCAGATGATGACTTAAATAAGCCTACTAGCATACGGTTAACAGAAGCAAATAATGCAAGATGATGATGATGGTGTTAAAATAAGGAATCTTTTAAATAAACTGGACGAAAACGAAATAGATATTATATAATGAAAGGAAAACGAAATAGCATGGATTAAGGTACCATTGCTTGCAATATTTTAAGTACACCATGACAAAGCTGACATAGGGGAAATATTGATAAGGGACACTTAGGAACATAAAGTTAACAAGATCAATGTCAATAAGAAAACTGACAAAAAGATCTTAAAACCTACAGTAGATTTAGTATAGATACGAAACGCATCACCATAATAACTTTCAACGTGGAAGAGAGAGAGCAATTAAGACATAGTAGTCGTAAAATATAACAACTTAACAAGAGCAAGACTTATCCAACAGATTACACATACGACACAGACCACCTGACCACTGACCACATCAATACGACACGTAATGACGCGTAACTAGAGGCGCCATTACAGCAAATTATTGCAACAGCGCCACTCCGCTCGAATATATTTCCATACATTGCCGGATCGCTTTTACCCACGATCATTTTGTTCCGTCATTATGCATTGCAATGTCCATGTTTGTTTACGTTAGAGTGATCATCATCAGAATTTTAACGTATATTTCTTGAATGATAGACGCATTCCAAAAGTTTTTGAATATTGTGACTCGCAAAGTATCTGTGAGGAGGAGGAGCTAACTTTCCTCACAAAGATCAAACAGAGCCCCAACAATGGGAACATTAAGATGCTGATCTTGAAATCAGGTTGACCATCCACCGTCATTCATCTACACCATCTTCTTCAGTTGTCGAATGATTTTCTTAAAGGTTTGCAATGTTGATTTATTGTTGGATACAATTTTATCAGACAAAACACAGTAATTAAGCAAGTAACCCGCTTAGAAAGTGAATTATGTGTAGTCATAAAATCTAAAGATAAAATATCACGTTCGATAGTTCCATTTATTTTAATTCCCATTTTCGTAATCATGAGTCAATTCAGTACGACTAACATGTCACATTACAATTGCATTACAAGTATTAGTTGCGTGTCGCAACCATAAAACACTTTTACTTGCATATTGTCTAACAATGTGTCACAATGTTGAGCCGATTGTGAATTTCTCTCATACATAGTCAATAGGATTGAATGAAGTGGAGTGCGAACTATAAATCCCTTTTGAAAACTTATCATTTGAATAAGAAGTAGCTATGAATGACATCACATATGTAATCCAATAAGCGACGCAGTAAATGCGGACAGAGCGAAGTGACATTATACATAAAAATCATGTCATGGAGCGCATTAAACTGTCAGTCATTGTTGTCATACCGATGTTAAAAATTGAGAGTAGTCAGAAGCTAGAAAGACAACCGGTATTACCGGTAGGTACCACTCAGACAGTCTCAGAACAGCTTTAAAAAATAAAAACATCCACAAAACAACAATGATTGTTGTTATATATATGTATTGTTGTCTAGTCAAAATAACAATAATCAGCCACATTTAATTAAGTCTGATAGCCGACCCCAACAATGTTGGGAAAAAACTAGATGATGTCGAAACGTTGTGCAGGAAACTGTTTCAGCACAACACAAATATAAAGATAAGAACTAAACTAAAACAGACAAAGTAGACGATGAGACCTTCCAAATACGTACACAAATCCGGCTTCTAACAAAAGCCTTCATAAACAAAATCAATTGCATTATATTATACATTGGGTAATTAAATTTATTCAAACAGGAACATGTAAGACTGATGTATAAGGTAGCAGATTTATTTATTAAAACGTCATAGACTATTAGCGTACATTGTCACAAGAACATGGTACTGCACGTCAATCGCTTTTTCTACGCCCACAAAATTTACATATTTCTTAACTACCTGAATTTGCAATAGAATGGTCTGTCATGGATAATATTTGGGTATCGTTACGTGTTACAATTGAAACTGATGGATCAAGGTCTGTAGTAATAATAAACTGTCAATAAATTATGAGCTCTGCTTACAAAATCCATAGATCTTTCGCGTCACTTCTAATTTTATTATTTACTAATACTAGTGATAAGTTAAACTAAGATCTTTGATACACATTCCCATGCAAATACTTTTGTTTGTTTCAGATGACACATCGGACCTCAATGCGGAATCATCAGAAATCATATCAGAGGCGGTGGCGCCACCCCCTGGTCTCGCACAGCATTACCAAGAACCTGTAGCAGCAGCGTCAGATGACCACACTGACCACTCCATAGAGCTTGTTGGAGGATCGCAGACATTCTTCCCGACGTTCGCCAACCTCTTCGAACCACGCCAGCAAAACAACTTTAGACTCGGCTATAACAACCAGGAAGCAGCCTACAGTCAAAGACCAAACTCTTACAGATCTCTATTGAACTACCCCCTGTTCGGAGGCTATAATAATAACAGAAACGTAGATAACTTCGGTGGCAAACAAAGCACTCCCACCGCAGCACCGCTCGTCGAGGCGAGCTCCAGTTTGCTCGGCTCAGGAAACTTTGGGATCATCAGAGGTGGAACATTCTTCGCTCAGAATGATGAAGATGAATTTGGCGATGGTTACAACTCCTACTACAATAATGGTCATGGCAGACCTTCCTACGAACTCGGCTATATCGCTAACCCCAGGCCAAATTACAATCAGGACCAATTCGCCAACTTCAGAGATTTCGCCGATATCAACACTCCTTCTAACTCCGCCTACTCGCACTACGTCGTCGTCTACGCAAACAAGAACTCGACGATGGACGAAATCAGCGAAGAGAGTAGAAGAGTATTATCAAAACCTAAGAACATTATCGAGACTCTAGAACGCATCGACAAAACAACAAGCGCACCAAAGTTATCAAAAGCCAAATCAAAATTGGAAGCCACGAAACAGAAAATGTTGAACAAAAAAGAGCAATGGAAAAAAACGAACTCAAAATTCGTTAGTCAAAAACATGATGCGGAAGAACCTTTATTAGCGTTAAGTTAATTTAGTGCAAATACAAAGACTTGCGTTATGTAAGTGATTGAAGTACCAGTAGGTAGTGAAGTGTTCGGTGACTCGCGTAGGTCGCGGAGTCGCATCCCGAGAGCGATGAAAGGAGTTCTCTGTCTTTTAATTTTAAATATTAAGCTTGTGGACAAATTGTGTAAGTGGTTCGATGCACATGTGATGGATGGTTGCATATGTTTGTAAATGTATAAATAATAATGACGAAAAATAAATTAATTTTAAATTTTAAGTCCACAATATTATTTTGAAACCTTTCCTCTTGTCTATACTATTACTACTAGTAATGCCTTGTTAACGATGTACAACAACAACTACGTGCCGCTATCAAATATGTTGTAAGTAGACTACGATTACAAAACTGATCTAGATTTAACGAACCAAGGTGTTGCTAATAATAATCGCACATTAGATACACTCATTACTTCTTTGGCAATTCCTAAATAACAAGACAATTCTTGATATTACTTTTCAGTAAGATTTTTTGATAACCATGAATCTACTGATATTTAATAAATTACGAAAAGAAATAGATATTATCTCTATCTTATCTTATTCTTAGAACATGAAAGTTGGATACCTAGCCGTTAGTTACAATGATTACGTTCCCAAAAATGTAAATACCTACATAAACTCAGGCCTTTTTCCCAAGAGATAGGAGGAAACCACAGGACGCCATCGCCACAAGACACACGGTCCTTACATACCCCTTTCCTTTTCGTCCACTTCATACATTTTGTCATTTAATAAGGCGTTTATTAGACTAATTTTCAAAATATTAAATGAAGAAACTAAAAGGCATTGAAACTTTGAGTTTGAAAGCTTAGTACAGCGCCATCTTTTGTTGAGTAGCGTAACTAAATTCATTTTCTTCGTTTAGCGCCATCTATTGATAGTATTTTAAAACTGTTTTAATTTTTCTATCTGTTCACTAGATGGCAGAAGTAATTCAGTTCAGATGTTTTCATTATAAATTATTATTAGCAAGTTATAGATCTTGCAATTATTTGAAACAAAAAAAAACCTCTGTTCCTCAGTTCTTTTAAAAACAACTATGAATATGAAATAATTAACAATAATAATGTTGCTATTTAACAAAATTCAACCGTAGACAAGCAATGACAACAAATGTAGAAAAAAAAACAACGTTTAGTCTATTGAAAATGTGCTGCAGACGGACGAATCTGAAATGATTTTTTCTAGTGAATATAGCATAATTAGTCTAATTTATCAACCACACAATTTCGTAAAACGTGTTTAGTGTTTCTAGTGCTATGAGAACATAAAAGGACTGCTTGTTATTGTGTAATTCGACGTATTTTATGGACCATGTACTCCGGTAGAGATGCCGCAAATACTGCGTATCCTACGCAATGGGCTCTGAATCCCACTGCGTATCAAAATGTTGATACTAGTCACGTAGACTGGGCTGCTTTAGCTCAACAATGGATTGCTATGAAGGAAGCGGCGGCGATCGTGGCCGCGCCGCCGCCGCCTGCATTGAGGCCCGCAGAGGAAGAGGGCGAAGCCCCCATGGAGGTTGAGAACCCGGATAACAACTCAGATGGGCCGGCCGGCGCTGAGTGGAACTCTTCAACTAACTCATGGGGAGGATCCTGGAATCAATGGGGTATGGTTGCACTTTCAACCATTGCATTCAATTTTGCCATGCTCTGATAATTTTAGGATTTTATGATTATGATGATTGATAAAATGATAACTTCATTCCCAATTTCTAAGAAAACTATGCTATGAACATCAGAAGCTTTACTTGTGTCATGTGTTTACTTGGACACCAAAATAATGATCTGATAATGAAATAGCCATCCTATGATGTTCATCCTACAGCAAACTGGTCAATAGCCATGTTGGCAAGGCAACAAATAGGAATTGCAGTAAGCGTAGTTCAATAACTGCATATTTCTGCATAATGACCATGTAAAATATGGCATTAAAGGAGTATAGAATAGATTATACTTCTAAAACACAAGATTGTTTCTATGACATCATGCTACCATATTTAAAATTAAATTATGAATAATCAGTACCAAATGTAGAAAAGATACAAGATGAACTAATAAGCTTTAGCATTATATAATAACTTAACAACAGCACACTATAATAATTTCCATCAAATTAACTATGAAGTACCATAGTCTGTACATTAGTGATGCTTGAAGCTATCAACAAAGAGTTATCAACTAATGAATGTCAAAAAAATGCAGCAAAAAATGAAAAAGATTCATATATTATTTTTGTTTCTTTTTAATGAAAAAATAGCCCATCGTCTGCTCAACTTCCAAAACATTTATTGTAATAAAGCTTAATATTGTGCCACTAGTGTTATGCATATAAAATATATTTAATACGTTATCTACAACACTACTATCTCCCAAGGTTGGGGATGGTCAGGCTCGGGGCCCGGAGAGCCTAAAATACCTTCAGATCCCGGCATGCCACCTATTGATGGGTATACCGTGTCACCAGAAGCTGCTGCTCCTATGCCTGGGTAAGATTGTTCACCTACATTTTACTTTAACAGATGTTTACTTTAGTATTTTTACACAGTCCTAATAAATACAAGCAAGTTGAATAACTCAATAATTATTTATTTAAGTTTGAAAATTCATAAATTCAAAAGTAACTGTTTGCATGCTACTTTTAATAGTTTAAAGCTTCATTACCTTAATTATATTTACGCTGCTTTCACACTTGGGCGACAGACGCTGCTTATGCGCGGCTGTTCATATTAAATATGAAGAAATGTGCTTCTGTCGCGCTGCTAACGTCCTAATGTGAAAGCGGCCTTAGTGTACAGGTAGATAATAAGCTTAGAATATAACTTATGATATATATTAATCCTAGTAAAATATTCTGAAATAATCTCAGGTACCTATGTTTGTAGAGAGTCGTACTCCATCGGTGACTCATATGTATTGTAGAGTACACAATTCAATGAATGTGTTAACAATGAGTATTGTAAGTATCTACCATCAGCAACACAGCATTATTAACAATACTGAGTCCGTAACATCAAATAGTAGAATTTAAAAACTCTTTTACAAGGAGACTAATACTTCACTTGCCCTTGAAAACAGAAAGCATTGAAGCAAAACAAGTTTATTATATTTGGCTAAGAAACTAAATCTTTTATTGAGCCACTCCCAGTTTGAAATCTACACTAATATTGCAAAGCTGAATAGTTTTTTGCTTGGTTGAACACAAATCTCAGGACTGAATTGATCTTTTTGTGTTAGGGTGCATCCACATCTGGCGAATGTGCCGCAAATGCGCAGCTCGCACGCCGTTTCCGAGCTGCAAACGGCGCGCGACCTGCGCATTTGCAGCGCATTCGCCAGATGTGGACGCACCCTTAGATAGTCCACTTATCTAGGAAGGCTATTCATGCTATAAAACATCACCCTATGACCATTAGGAGCCATCAAATTGTTTTCTTCATGTTGAATGTGTTCATTTATTTTTAATCTTTTGTGGTATTATTTTGTGTTCAACAACCAGTGCCCTAGTTAATAAAAGAGGTTTATCAAGACTGATATCTGATTATATCCCTATGATTTATTACAAATGCAATATCAATTGCTAAATATTGGAACACTTGAAACTATAATGAACAGAATTTAGATACTCATTTAATTAAACACAAATGAAAGTTGAATCTTTGGTTCACTGGGTGAATCAGTATAAAAATAAACTCTTGTGAAATTCATCTGCTCAAAGTAAACAGTCTGTTGAGCGATAAATTAACTAAAATATGTGAGAGATTCAATTCATAAATAAATCACAGTCAGTCTATCAATGCTTCTCTTTCAAAAATAGAAAAAAAAATAGTTTGTCTTAATTTTTCAAGGCCTTGATGGAGTAGGCAGATGACTCTATCCTGTATTTATTACTTAATCCAGGTAGAAGTAATAAAAACTGGATGGAGTCACTATCCTGTTTTTATTATACACTCAATCCTGTATTATTCATATAACTTGGGAACCGAGCTTTTCTCGAACTTGGGACCTATCCGATATATCGATTCCTTGAGCCTAAAAACCCCTAATCTGTAACTTTCAGGAAAATCCTTGGAGCCGTTTCCGAGATCCTGATTATATATAAATATACAAGAATTGCTCGTTTAAAGATATTAGATAGATTAGATAGATTCACATCTTTCGGCAGAATTTTACCTATTTAGTTCCATTTGTTTACCTGGAGCAAATCAATATTACACAAGAAAAGAGCATACAACCATTAAACTGTGCAGTTACGTTATTCTTTAAATTCGTTTTCCTGGTCTAATTAATAAAAAATAAATTAGATAAAATCTAAAACTATCATGAAATTATGTTTCCCCAATATCCTTGAAGTTCATGAATTAAATATAAATTTATAAGAACCATACCTACCTACTTGAATTGCATGAATGTGAAAGTCAAAATTATTATACAGACTTTCTTTGATTGCTATGCACCAAAGCTCACTCAAGGTCAGCCAATGCTGTGTTACTTCTAATAGAAAAGTTGCAAACAATTTAATCAAACTTGTTCTGCTTAAAACTCTGGTTTCTCTTGGGCATTGATTAAATTAGTTATACGGCTATTCCAATTTCCTTAAATAACATGAAAAACAAAGAAATGGGCCAATCCAGTCAACAACATTATGCTAAACAGATGTATGAAAACAAGTCTGCCCCACGGAATATGAATGAGACCTGTATAACTTTTGCATCAATTCATAATGGAGAAAATCGATCGTTATACTGCATTATGATATTTTTGAATAGAATATGTAAAAGGGGTGGCTTGTGAAAGGAAAAAGTGCCGTTCGAGTTAGTAGGTATATTGGAAGACAATAACGTCAATAATTGCGTGGCTTCAAGGTTAAAAGGTATGATACCGATCAAGGTAGCTTGTTCAAAACCAGGGTTTTGATGAGAGACCTGAAAAAAACACATTTGGACAATGCCAAAAAGAATGGATTTTTTTCCGCGGAGTCCAAACAATTCCCTAAAAATCTGAACGGATAGCACTTATCTCGAACTCGCAACTAACTATGACGTAGACAAACGTTTATACAGCTCAAAGCTATGAAGACCTTGACCCAGAACTGGGTAAATAATGCTTAATTTATTGGTGAAGTTACGAGGCGGGCGATCAGTCGAGCGAGGGTGCGCGAGAGATTGAAATCTCCCGGGCCCCAGACTTATAGGCGACTTTTGGTAGAAACCATGTTAGTTTAATCAGTAAAGACCAATATCGTTAGAAAAATAGACACTTTCTTCCACAATATGGCCTGGATTTTACGAGTAGGTACAGTCACGAGCAAAAGTATGTAAACACTAAGCAAGCAGTATTCAAATGCGATGTTCTGCTACCACATTGATTGAACTTCTGATTTTTTCATTAGACTTCTATTTTGTAAGCCATACTAGGTATAATGAAATAGGTCTTATTTCAAAGTGGAGACCAGTTTACGAGTAAATTGCATTTGAATTTTGTTAAGTGTTTACATGTTATTGCTCGTGACTGTACAACATAATAAACAGGAGTTCAAGCATTCTGTTCGGCCAAATACGTCGAATTCATGCTTGGGCCTCTGTTCAGTCGTTACTTTAAAGATTCTAGTCGAGTTGTATGATTTCGGAAACAGACGCAGATAGAGAGTTCTAACCCTTTGCCGTGCACATTATATACATGCTGTTACAATACAAAGCCTTTAGGTTGAATTTCTACAATCTCTTCTCATCAAAAGCCTAGTCAAGTCAAACATAAAACATCTTTATTTCATAAAACACAGATTTTACATGTTTTTTCTGGAGACAGTCAATGACGTTTGATAGCAACACAATGCTTGTACAATTTTAATAACTGAGATCTGTATTCAAAATGGAAACCCTGCCTCTCACTCTAGGTACACTGTAGACCTAATATAAGTTAAACACCACAGATACACAACGGGCACGCCGGCGCCAACATTCCAGCATGGTTACTGGACTGCCCCTCAAGTGGATCAGCCAAACAGCAGGAGCAGTAGTTCCGGCAGAGACAGACGCTCAAAGAGCAAGAACAGAGACCATAAACCTTCCAGAAGTTCCAGATCACAAAGGTAAACATATTTTGTACTTCTAAATCAATTTAACCTTGAAAATATGGTATTTTATTAGCAGTGGCGAACCTTAGCTACCAGTGCTTGTGACTTAGATTTAATGACGAATTTGTAAATAATCTAACTTATTTAAAAAAAAAATACCTGCGACTTTCCGATTCAGCACACCGGTCTATAATTTATTTTTTGGAGATGAATTTGTGAAATTACAATAACAACACGTCTGTAATTACCAAAAGATTTGGCAGAGGTGTGCCTAATTTCACTAAAACCCACAATTTTCTATTTATTTTCTAAGGGTCAATCCACACCATGGCGCGACGCTGTGGGTACATTTCAATAGATGTACTGATGGGTCATTTCACGCAGGCTCAATTTTTACTAATTTCGGTGTAATTTTTTAATTGTAAGTTTTTGGATTAAAAAATAAACTTGTTTTATTCTGGAACACATTAGTATTCTTAGTACTCGTATGAAATAAACAACTGTAGTTGTTTTGAAAATAAGACAGTCACCGAAATTGCCATCCCACCGAAATTAGTAAAGGAAATGCCTGCGTGAAATGACCCTGATACTGCTAGCCTACTTTACTGCTGGGCAAAAGCCTCTCCCATGACTTCCAATTTTCATGATTCCAGGTCAAAGTGGACCACTATTTAAAGACGACACTGTACTATGTATATTTCCAATATAGTCGCGTCGCGTCTCGGTTTGATTGAACTGACAAAACGAATACGTCATCTTTGTTTTATTTTGTCAGAAAAGTCTTTGTTATCAGTCTGAACGATCACAATCTTTAAGAGGATAGAATAACTGCTGCAATTTCAAAAAATAGGTATTTAGAAAAACTCCTACTGTCCCTCTCACGCTTTGAAAAAACCCCGATCGTGCGATAGAGAGCGTTGCAGCTCGCGACTGACTGTGAGCATTTTTTATATGAAATTTGTCTCTCGGGAGAAAACGTTTTTCACATACTAAATCACGACCAATCTCTTAGATTCTGGTGTCAATCGTTTCAGCATATTATACTCTAGGTTTGTAGGTTTTGTTTTTTTTCTTAAACTTCTTTGTTTTTTAAATACAAAGGTTTTTACTTCAATGAAGATTTTGTCATAAAAATAGTAACTTTTAGGCGCCTGTAACTTTCAAACTATTATAAATTTTGAAAAAAAGAAATCCTATGAACCTAGTTTTTTACTATGTCAGATGCATTCTAATAAATCATTGAGATAGGATAACATCTAGGGGGAGAAAAACGTTTTCTCTTTTTGTATGGACGAGCGCTCGGTAGACAATCGTCTTAAGGAATGTGTGACTGAGGATCGCTCAAGGAGTATTTGCACTCTTTGTGCCTTTAAAAGATTTCGAGGTTATGCATCCGATCCCATATTGCAGTAATTTATTATGTACTCAATAATAGATATGACATTAGAGTCTTAAATAATAAGTAGATCATTAAACATGGGACACAATTATTGTTGCCATAAGACCATGACGTATAGCCTAGTTTACATTGAATAAAAACAATATCTTTGAGGTTCGACCTTGCGTTTGAGGCGTGACAGAGAGAACTAAATATAAACCTTTTCTCAGCTTATACAAAAGGTTTTAATCATGAAACTATTATTTTTATGATCAAAGAGCAATATGAAACAAAAGAACTACCTACTAAATTAGATTCAGAACGTCGTAATATAGATCCTCTTCACATGTACATAAAATGTTTCTAAAATCCTGGTCAAGATTCTACTCGGTAAATCTGTCATCTGTTATCATTGGTTGACCAAAATAAGCTGGCATGATTTGACAACAGATGATGTTGAAATATGAAATATGTACAATACATTCTGTCTAAATGCGTACCTAAAAAATAATACCCTCGAGTACAACCCCAGTAGTTCCTAGAAATTTAATAAAAAGTAAGCTGTACAAATCCTTTAATATTTTTATAAATTTTACAGAGAAAAACCTCCAGTGATACCGCCCGTGATCGAGCCAATAGTCATTCCTACAGCTATGACTAACTCGGCTACTATTGACGCAGCTAAACGAAGACAACTCCCAGCATGGATTAGAGAAGGTACAATAACTATCTGATCCACATTATAGACTACAAAAAAGTATTTGTCCCAAGTCCTCATACTCAGCAGCCGTTGCGACTATGCCCAATATCCACCCCTAGTTTCCCCATAGTGGTGGACAGTTATGCGATTCTGAAAATTAATTAATCGAGACTTTAGACCCGCTAATCGAGTCTGTAATACTTCGCACCCATATTTATCTAACCAGTTTTACCAAGGGGTCTCATATCACCCAGTTACTAGGTTCTGAATGTCAGATAGACAGTCGCTCTATGTATAATACTAACATTCAGCTGTATCCGCTTCAAATAGAAGCCGCAACATTTGGGAAAAGTCTAGGCAGATGATGTGTGCTACTCAAAACTGAGTCTTATTTCTATTAATACTAATACTAAAATCCTAAACATTTAATTTCAGGTTTAGAAAAAATGGAACGCGAGAAACAGAAGGCGATAGAACGTGAGCAAGAGTTGAAGGCGAGAGAAGAAGCAGAGAAGGAAAAGAAGAGATTAGAGGAAGAAGAGTTAGAAAGAATGAAAGCTGAGGCTGGAGGACAGCCTGTGTTGCCACCTAAAAGCAAATTCGTTAGTATATTAAATATACTTAAATGTGTATAAAATACATATATTAAAGGTATTTAAGGTTCAGATCTTACTAGGAGAGACATTATTTAAGTATCACGACTTGTTAAGAGTAAATAATTGAAATAATATACCATCATACAATAATAGTATGGCACAGTTGTCGCAGTAGCGGAGCAATTGTCTGCTACGCTACGTTTAGCGATTTCGATTCCCGCACGGTACAAAATATTATTTGTATATTGAACTAAAAGTAGTTGTTCTAGGTCCAGGTGATTGTGTTTTGAGACAAGATAAATACTTAGTGAGGGACAACGTTTTATTAAAGAAAATAAAAGCCTGGAAAAAATATTTGTATGCAAAGTGGAATGTATGTCAACGACAAACAATTTAAATAACTAGTCGGCTCATTAATATTACGGGAAGTTTTGGCAGATATTCTTGGCTGACGACAATCTGTTGGCGTTCTCTTATCTAGATTAACTGGAGTTACAAAAAAACTTGAATGAAATCTAAGGCGAGTACAAGCGTTCTGTTAAATGGTAGAAAAATACCCGGGTCTAATATTTTTTGAAGCTACCTCGCAAGCTTTACGATTCGCGAAAGAAACGTTAAAGCATATATTATTAAGATTCACCATCGTATTCTTCTCAGGAATCGGACTCGGAAGATGAAGAGACGGAGAAGGAGGAGCCACCATCGTCGAGTCCTGTGAAGGAGGAAGCTGTAGAAGAAGCCCCGCCCCCGAAAGAGGAGGAGGAGCCTGCTCCTCTCGTCAAGAGGAGCAGAGAGGAGATCATGCAAGAAGTGGTAAGTATAAAAATATATCCCAAAAATGGTTGCGGTATGACGGGTGGAAGCTATACTCCGTAACGAAAAAATAATAAGTAACTTGAGGTGTAAAGTAACCTGAAACGAACACGGCCGATGGGCCCGGGATTTCGGTTGCCCGCTCATTGGACCCCACAATCCCCTGGCCGGGTACACTACCAATAAGACAAAAAGTATAACACACTGAACTTTATATTTGAGCCCTGGCCAAATGCCTGATTCCTGGTTACACAGATGGCTGTGTAAACAGGAAAAACAGGCCTTTCCAAAAAAAAATAAGATGGGTTTCTGACATCACACAACCAGCTTCCTTTAATGGCTGTCTTTTCCTTGAAGATTCTGTATAAAACGAATAACCTATACTTTACAAAAGAGTGCTTCGCTTCTTCGCTTACCATCAGGCGAGATAGTGGTCAAACGCGAACCTATCATTAATAAAATAAAAAAAAGAGTGTAAGGATTAAACTAAATAAGTGGGATATTCAACGATCAAACTCGCGGGAAACAGATGGATGAGGGAAGCATAGAACCGAGAAATTTGGCAGAATAAATTGGAAGGCATATACCCAGTAGTGGGTGATTTTTACTTCAAAATTCTGCCCATCTAAATATTGAGAGAATGCTGCTATGTCCTACAAAATTCAGACATTTGTGATTTCTACCAAACGAAAACGTTGCCGCATGGTGGATTGAGGCCCGATATCCACCAAAGCGGAGAGGTGTCCACATCTCCTCTCCTCTTGCTCTAACAGAGAAGAGGCCATTGTTCTAGTTGTGGGAACACAATAGGCCAATTATGCTATCAGGTTCTATAATAATATTATATTCTCAGATGCTTGCTGTCCGTCGCTCCCTCACAGAAATACTCCTTGAGGTGACCGACCAGGAGATCCTAACGGTGAGCCAGGAAGAATTGGCCCGATATACCGCCCTACAAGGTATTTCCACTCATCTAAGCTTATCCCAAACGGACCGACGGTCTCCGTCAAGACATTACTTTGTACCACGAGAAACTATCGCGTACTGACTCTGTGACAATACCGTCTCGTATCGAGACAGTCCAACTATGTGAAGAAGAATTGTGTTGTGCAAAAATGTGTTTTAAATCATCGCTAATAAAGTCTTATTTCAGATGTTGCCTGTTGACAATTGAATACATGTGGTGTGTGTGATTAATGTTGGTTTTATTTATATGGTAAAAGCGTCGCGCCTCAACGCCATGAAGGCGAGCAAGTCGAAGGCACTGGCCGCTATCGCCAGTGGGCTCGGTGAGTTGCCTTCCTAATGCCGAGCGAGCGCAAATATCTCGCAAACTTTATACAACGCTTCTGCATGCAAAATATTCAGTGACTGAACTTGAACATTGACGTACACTAGTATTGTTTCAACCGACCATCAAATAGTTTGCCAGATATTTCCGAACATAACATAAATGGTGGTTTTTCTCCTAATTTTGCAGAAAAACTATCAAAAATGTTAAAAGTTTGTTCTGAACCGCCATGTATGTTACTCAAGTTTCTCATTTCAGCTACCCAGCATCATAATTAGTATTTTAGTATTGACTTAATTGGCAATACATTGTATCGAACAGTGTTTAAATGCATTGTTTTTAGTGGATAATTGGTAAGAAATGTACAGAATTTATTATAGATGTTATGACCTACATACATACATAATATTAAACATTTATGTAAAATTATTTTTATGTAAATGATTTTTTTAAGGAACTTTGTTCACTGTTTGTGTGATTATTTTTTTGATTGTTTTCGAAGGTAATTTTTTGTATGTATAAAAAAGTTACTTTTGCTACTAGTTCTCTATAGATGCGGTGTTTTAAGTTACCTTTATGATTGATGAATAACTTGAACTGGTTAAAATGGATGCATACACAAACAATCTTCTGAAGTAGTAGGTGGAATCAATATATCTTGAGTCATTCTTCTTTCTAGTGTGTGTTTTTGTGTAGTTTCTATTGTGGGGTGTGTATGTGTGCAGGGCTGGGCGCGTACGAGAGCAGCAGCGAGGACAGCGACGAAGATGAACAGAACGACGTGTCTGATCAACAGCTGCAGGTAAGGAAACTGACTGACGGTGAATCGCCGTGTAACAAGGAATCCCACTCTTTTTTTTTGGCGTGGTAAACCCATCGAATGAGTCCTCCCACCCAGAGCCGGGCAGGAGACTGTCAGACTTACACTGACTAAAATCCACGGTGTCCTTCATTAGCCCTTTACGTTCTGTCACGGATCCGTTTAGTCCCGCGATCCTGGCTTTGGCCCTATAGAGGGGGACCCCGTCAGTATGCTGACACTCTTTGAGGCGCACGTGGAACACAACGCGTCGTATCGACCGGGGTCCATGGTCAGACAACGAGTCGCCCATTACTCGCCGCCCGCATGCAAGGAATTCCCCTTTTGGCATAAAATTTTAGAGCATTACGCTTTGGCGAAACTTTTATTAGCATAATATACTTTAGAATAATGCAAAGGGGTCACTGTCGTTTGGTATAATTTGGAGTTTCCTATATTTTTATTGCTACAAAAATTAAATTTAGGTAAACAACATGTAACGTTAAATGCGCAAAACCTCTCGTGGGGTAACTCAGCCCATGTTACTGAACAATGTTTGCTCTAAGACTTCTGGAAATTCACAAAAAAAAAGATTTTTCTTGTTCAGTAACATGGGCTGTTACCCCAAGAGAGGTTTTGCGCATTTAACGTTACACGTTGTCTAAATGATAAAACGTCTTCCACATCTTTTTAATACTTATAGTCAAAACTAATAATATAGCTGTATTATTTTTAAATGGAAATAAAATGCCCAAATGTTAAAGTAACTTGAAGCTTATCGCAACTGTCTGAAAGTTAAAATTTACGGGACCATCAAAATGGCATGTTGCAATTAAATAGGTATACGATATACACGACATTTGCTCACATTGTTCGGAAAGATTAGTATTATTAATGCTAGGTCCAAAGTGCGGTAAGAGTGAACAAACATTATCGTCTCTCAAGGCTGTTTTAATTAGATTCGATACATCATCTTCTTAATTTAAAAATTGCTGCATCTTTTTGGTACCAAAAATTCTAAGAAACTCCCACTAAACCAAATTATTAAATTGAATTACGTGGTTGATTATGACCAACTTTTAAAAGACTTGTAAAACCTGTACATCAAATTTCAGATTACTATTTTCTAAAAACTACGTTATCACTTTTTATTCGATAACGATACGGATTCCCGATAGCAAACGGATGACCTTATGTTGCGTGTACTAATACATACTACATTAAAATGTTAATTGAAAAATACATACTAATAGAAAACGCTTAGTATAACATTGAACTGATAATAGACAATTCAGTTGAAAACATACGCACTTGAAACCGTGTAACGAATGTGGGTCCGATTACATATTCTGTTTTCTAATTTCTGCTTACCATTAAGCCTTACTATTAGCTTTGCTTAGCATTAGCTTTACTTATTATAATTTATTTATTTACTGCTGTCCTCAAAACGTTATAAGAAAACGTTAAGAATAGATATGCTCTAGAAATAAATCGAAGGCATTTTGTGGTAGGACCTCTTACAGAGAGCAGTGTCCCAGCGTTGGCCTCGTTAAATACGGATTAAAAATTACGCTCTGCAAAAAAATCTATTAAAAACAGTGCGTAGGGATGCAAAGGCGACTATTAAATTTGATTTTGCGTTTTTTTTTAATTTAGCGGTATCTCTCTTAACTCCAAGGCTCCAAGGCTTTAGCTATCAGGAAATAAAGACTAAGGCAGGGAATTCCACTCCATAGTTGTGCGTACAATAAAAGTATGGTTACACTTACAATAAAAGCTTTGTACGCTTCGTATTTGTTCCTCTAGTAATCTTTCATTATTAATCCAAAGCCTAGAGTCATGATAGACATTAAAAAGTAAATGGGATCTTAAAACGTAACACTGATATGTATTTTAAATAAATACGATATTGCCAGGACATCATAAAACGCAAGAGGCAGGACTTCGAGCGCACTTCGCGGGAGATCGAGGCAGAAGTGCGGCGCGCCGAGGCGAGAGAGGCCAACGAGGAACCCACCACACCCAACAACGTCACGCCCGAGAGACCACGCCGTTCACGTTAGTACTTTGTAATACTTTTATGTGGTCCCTCGACAGATATTATGGTATTATGCACATTCAGTCTTGTTTGAAGTCATAAGTTTTAGCAAATACATAACTATTCAATAACAGAAAATGTGGACAAAAAATGTAAAGGTCCGATTGCAAGGTACTTGAAGAAAAATAAAAGTTCCTTGGAAACAGTGAATACCTATTACAAAACAACATTTTTGCCAATTGGATTAATAAAACTTAGCCAACGTTATAGCCATTCAACTAAATAATAATGTCCTTACAGGATCCTCTGCGACTCCTCCACCCGAGAGCGACACCCCGGACAAGTTACCTGAGCGTCGCCTCTCTAAAGACAAGAAGAATAGCCATAAGTCTGATAAGGTCGATGGTGTCAGGAAGTTAGATACCATTCAGGAAGAGAAAGCTAAGAAGTCGAGTAAAAGGGATCGCACCCCGAGCCCCCAATCCAAATCGTCCAGTAAACCGAACCATAAAGAAAGCTCGTCCTCCACCAGTGACTCTGAAGTGGATTCCTCATCCAGCTCGAGCGAATCCTCCTCAGGGACTGAACAAGACGCCATCGTCCAAACTAAATCTAAGAAACGCAAACGCAGAGGCTCCAGTTCAAGTGGCTCTCGTAGAAAATCAAAGAAAGAGAAACATAGAAAGGACAAGTCTCACAAATCAGACAGAAGTTACTCCAAATCTAAATACTACGACGACTACGAGAGATCTGACAAGCTTAGGTCCAAGAAGAAAGACGACTACTACGACAGGCACAAGTCTTCTAGGAGTAGGGACTACAACAAACACAAATACAGGGACGACTCCGAGGAGGAGCGTCCAAGGAAACGTACAAAGCGCTCGCGTTCGATCAGCTACGAATCGCGCTCGGGGCGCAAGAAGTCTTCGCGGGATCGATCCGAAGAACGTTCGCGCAAGAGGGACAAGAGGTCATACGACAGGGACAGCTCGAAGCGCGACCGGTCTTACGACAGGTCGGGCCGAGACTACGACAAGTACGATAGGTATGAGCGGTCTAGGGACTACGACCGGCGTCGATCGCGCAGCGCCAGTCACTCCCGCCACCGCCGGTGAACATCAGGTTACACATGCAGCAGGTTGTACTTTTATCTATCTTGTAAACTTGTGTGTTCGACTTAGAAAAAAACAATAACTCTTGGTTGATTATGCAAATGAATATCAAAAGAAAAGTGCTAAAAATTAATATACTGCAATAATTACTATTAAGGTTATTATATAATACAATCAATTGTTATGTATATAGTAATACATAACAATTACTGAAAAAACAAGTCTACCTCGACCTCTTACTAACAATGTTTATGGAAAATAGGATGATGTCAGAAATGTTATTCTCTTTACATTCTAAATTGTTATCACATGTTCAAAAATGTTCTCTCCGTCCGAAACGAATTGAACAAATAAGACGTTAACAAGGGATAACCATTATAAAAGCAACCCTATCCGAGTAGTCTAAGAGCACACCACAGCAGTTTGTTGTCATTTGTTCTAGGCTGCGTCTGACTTGCGTGCGTATCGCGTCTGCATCGCGTCAAACGCGCTGCACGCGCGTGATTATTATGCGTATGCTATAGTAAATATACTTATTTAATATTTCAATAAATGAATATTTATTTCTAAGGCACAAAGAATACAGTAGATACAACCAAGCATTATTATTTTGTAAGATTGTGTTGAACTTGAATCAACCTAAATGGACGACACAATTACACTTATGTAATTTTTCCTATCTCATAGTTCAATCACTTTTGAAGATAAGTGTTTTTTTTTACATCCGTGGAGATACGTGCGTAACACATACATATAAGATCCGTGTGTTATCATCTGTTACAAGATAACTTCTGAATATTTTTGAACCAATTATTACCAAATGCATTTCTGGCATCAAAAAAGCTAAGGCTGTGATATATTATTTTTATTTTTCTCTTGCAGGTGGGAGCAATGAATTAGTGCGTGCAAGATGTAAATATTAGTCCCTTGTGTATAGTATTTTAGTGTGCACTATTATTCGCGTTTACTTTAATAAACACTTCACAATCTTAACACGAGTTTTATTCATCTATACCTATAAATAAAATTGGAGTGTTTGTAATATAGAAATGACCGTTTTTTACTACATGCATACGAATATAAAGTACAGTAAATACATTAATCAAAATAACATTTTTTTCAATTTTTGGCTGTGCTTATTTTGACGGGACTTCTATTGGCAGATAGCTGATGTAATAAGGAGTAACATGGCGATTTTAATAATAAAAAAAAATTGAGTTCCGACATCCACGAGAACGAAGTCGCGGGCACAGCTAGTCTATACTTAAATTATAAACCTGAAGAGTTTGGTGTGCGTCAGAATGGCTGGTTGCTTGTGGCGTTGGTCAATGAGAGTTGATTCGAAAATTGCTACATAATTGCTTATATTTGCTACATATAATAAATCATTGATATATGATATATACTTAGATATAAAATATTTTTTTTGACCAGCCATCCTGACGTCAGGATGGCTGGTCACCTCCTAGTTTAAAGTCAAGCGTGTAGAATTTCCCGAAATGTATTGCGTCAATAATTGCTTCATATTTGCTTCATTGATCTCATTTATTTGTATCTTTAAAAATATGCTAAATAAAGGATGTAGCAGTAATTTAAATTATCCTAAGGAAAAGTCCCTGATAAAATAATAAAGGCAAATAGTTGCAGTGCGTCTTCACTCAACGGTATTGCTACTTTAGGCGGCAGGCGTTCTAAATAAAATTGTTAAATGGCATGTTATGTATGAGTTCGTAAGTGAACAATAAGCATATTAGAAGGATATCGAAAATCAAAAAAAAATACGACGAGTAAAAAGAAGCTAATCCACATTGTATATATATGCGTAAAAATAATATGAAAATACTCTAAGTTGTTGACTCATATAATTTATCTACTTAGGACAAGTAGTCCAGTTAGGTAGGTCCAACTTCGAGAAAGAGGTCAACCACCAAATCCAACTCGGTTGGGCAGCGTTCGGGAAACTACGCAATGTCTTTCCGTCCGACTTACCCCAGTGCCTCACGACAAAACTCTTCCACCAATGTGTGTTATCAGTGATGAGTTACGTACGGCACCGAAACGTGGTCTTTCACTATCAAGCTCAAAGTCGCTCAACGAGCTATGGAGAGCGCTATGCTCGGTGTTTCTCTACGTCTACGTGATCACATAGGAGTCACTGATATAGCCCACCGGATTAGCAAGCTGAAGTGGCAATGGGCAGGCCATATTGCTCGCAAAGCAGATGGCCGATGCGGTCGAAAAGTGCTAGAGTGTAGACCACGGACTAGCAAGCGCAGCGTAGGACGTCCACCAACAAGGTGGCCAGTCAACCTTATAAAAGTCAATGGAATACGCTGGATGCAGGTCGCTTCCAGCCGGTATATGTGGAGATCAAAAGGGGAGGCCTATGTTTAGCAGTGGACGTCCTATGGCTGAGATGATGATGAATATGAAAAATGAAAATAAGCTAAAAATTGGTTCGAGCGAAACTACCCATGCACATTTTAAAAAGGGGACATTTGGCTTGCGGGCCACCTTTTTTCGTGGGCGAGATGTCCCACAACCTCAGCATTAACCTTCTATTGGTGACGTGCCGTCAATTTGACACCTATTAACTAAAATTACTGATTATGTGTCGAACGACTGTTTCCCCTCACCCGCACTTCTCAGTAGCTGCATTTAGCTCAGTTTGGCGTCCGATTTCACACAAATTGGTCGTTGCAAACGCACAGGTGATGAGATATAGGATACCCGACGTCAATTTGACGTCACGTCACCAATAGTGTCCGTAATTTATACTATTATCAAGTTGTAGTTTTTCATTAAAAATTAATCCAAATGACGAAGATTACGAGTATTAACACTGAGATTTTAAAACAAAATAGCAGTAATGAGTTGGAATAGAATTACTGAGTGGAATCTGATCGTAACACGAAAAGTGAGCAGAAAGTCCAGAACCTGACACGGACTCCGAGGTTCAGTTTTTTAGTAATTTGAAAAGTGATAGGCTTTTGTTGCTCAATAAGTGCCGCAAAAAATAAAAAAAGAACATCACATCTATAAAAATAGTGCAAGAATCCTGCCTTTACTGCCTTAGAAAAAATCCGCTCTTCAGCAAAATTAATCTTTATTTTTTTTCCCTGTAGTAGTATGTTAAAACATTTTTTTTTGTTACTTATTAAAGTATCAATAAGATCTGAACGTTGGATTTCATTTTGATTGATTTATTTAATTTTATCTTCATTGATTACAATATCTACGAAAATGCAAGCTGAATATTAATACTAAGTTTGTGTGTATAATATACGTAAAATTTTCTATTGTAATAATGTATAAAAAGTGTTTAATTTATGAAAGTAAGATATCTACTTGTAAATAAAGCTATTTTTTTCATACCCATGCACTTAGTTGTCCTGAAATTCGGCTTTTCAGAAGTACGTCAAAATGACGGTACGTCACCAATACTGCTACTCAACCTGACGTCACCAGTAGAAGGTTAATTTACCTTATTGCCGTATTATTTTTTTCGCATATATTATGCAACATGGAATTAGCTTCTTTTTACTCTTCGTTTTTTTTTTATTTACGATATCCTTTTAATGTGCTTATTATCCACTTACCTACTCATACATAACATGCCATTTAACAATTTAATTTAGAACGCCTGCCGCCTAAAGTAGCAATACCGTTGAGTGAAGACGCACTGCAACTATTTGCCTTTATTATTTTATCAGGGACTTTTCCTTGGGATAATTTAAATTACTGCTACATCCTTTATTTAGCATATTTTTAAAGATACAAATAAATGAGATCAATGAAGTAAATATGAAGCAATTATTGACGCAATACATTTCGGGAAACTCTACACGCTTGACTTTAAACTAGGAGGTGACCAGCCATCCTGACGTCAGGATGGTTGGTCAAAAAAAATATTTTATATCTAAGTATATATCATATGTAGCAATGATTTATTATATGTAGCAAATATAAGCAATTATGTAGCAATTTTCGAATCAACTCTCATTGACCAACGCCACAGGCAACCAGCCATTCTGACGCACACAGAGTTTGTTTGGTTGTACGCACTAATCTCTAGAACTGATTCGAGTTTTTTTTATTTATTTATTTTCAAATATTTAGTAGGTCCAGCAGATAGCCATTACAAATAAATTAAATTATCCTGCCACTCTGTCGTCTCACAGAAATGCAAACATTCCAACATTATCGTCTTCCCTCCTTCAGCAAACAAGTTCAATCCAGTGTTGGTCTCCAAGTTAAAAATATATAGGCTAAATAACATCACGCTACTACCAATAGTAGCCGAGCAGTGGTGGTCAAACCATGGGCAACAGACAACAAATTCCAGTTCTAAAGGTTCTAAATCATGCAAATTTATTCATGTCAGGAATAAAGGTCAATGTCCATTCATATATTGCTATTGTTTACTTTGGTTTGCCATTTTTACCATTTTAAATAATCAAACGAGTCCTCCCATGGTGCAGCAGAAGGTAGTGCCAGACACATACTGACTGAAATCCACAGTGTTCAATAGACTTTTACATTCGATTTGACCTTCATTACAAAATAAACAGGTGTAGTAGACATAAACTTTTCAGTAAACTGATGCATGGCCAATATGGCAACTCAATGGATGTGTCATTTTTAATAGCACTTCAGGGGAACTCTTACTAACTCAATTGCCTCTGTTCTATAAGTCACATGTTCTCTTACAGTCCCCCCTCCCATGACAAATATAATTATGTGGTTACCATATAGTACAATTTTAATTGTAACAAGTATGAATCTTTTTATTAATTTTTGTTTGGCAATGGGTGTTATTTAACTGAAATAAATAATTAGTATTATGTTCTTATAATTAAATGAAACATCATAATCAATCAAGTTTATATATTTTTTACTTTAAATTTATAAATATATGTTCACATATAATGAATTTCTATAGGTTTATTGCTCACTGATTGTAATGTTGTATATAAAATTTATACAATTCATTAGATAACATATTAATTGTAATATACCAATTTAATATTGATGACAATACATTTTATTTATAACTCGCATCATAGGCCTCGACTAATGAATGATAAGAATGTTTATGCAATAATCATTTTGTCTATAAATTAAGTAAAATTAAGAATGTGATACTTAAATAAAGCACCTATTTACACATACACTCATGAATGAAAATCAATGGATACTTTCAGCTTAGGCCTTTCACTGAGGCTAGCCCCAATCTCACTTACCAAACCTTTGATCACATTTGTTGTATCTATACAATGCACCTATGAATCTATCAATATTCACACTATGGTCTGCAGAAAGTTGTACAAACTCTGTGAGTCTTATTTGCCATGGCAATAACCCATGAGTACAACATAAAGGACCAGAATATAAAACTAATTCTGGGTCAGGAATGGAAGGGTACATTAACATTAGAGCTTTGTCTAATTCTTGTGCTGTATATTCTTCAGTTTCTCTACTACATATTATGCTACCTTCAGCTATCTGACGTATACATCGTGCTACAGTGGGTTTCCCATCTTTACTAGTGAAGATATTTATGTAAATGGTATGAGCCTGCATCCCATTTGTATATCCGTTCAAGTCAGGCTTTCTGCACCACTTTATGCAACCTGGCACACCCTTTTTATTTCTTTCCACTTCAAGAAATAGCTTTTCTTCATTTTCTTTTAATTCGCCTGGAAAAAAAAATTAAAGTCACATGAGAGAAAGTCACATTTTAGTTATTATAATACATTGTTCCAAAAAAACAATAGAGGTTCCTACTGAGTCTGGTATATTGTTATACAACAACTGTCTAGATTTCATCATTGTTATCTGCATATCTGATTTTATGCAAATAGATGATTGTATGTGACTGTGGTCAATTAAATAATGTTGGTCAACTTGCGAATTATAGTATTCTATTTGAAACATAGTAATTGTTTTGTAAATAAAGAGTCAAAGGTTAGGATGAGACCACAGAGGGTAATACGGTTTTTGGTTATGATTTGAGAAGTAGTAGTAAATTAAAAATACAAACAATTGTTTGATAATGTCAGTATGACTCAGGGGCTTATTACCTGTTATATCGTAGAAGCTCACGTATGATATCCCGGCTACGAGGCTCCATATAACCATGCGAGCCAAGTCACTGAACGAGTGTTGTTCAGTGTCCGTCAGAATCACCAAATGTTTCAGTTTCTTGGTAACTTTAGGCAAGTGTTCTAATATAACTCTAATATCACTTTTCGTCACCTCATCTTGAGGTAAAATGCACTTTTTAATCCAAAATCGGGAATAAACATTTTGAATAGCAACAAGTACGTTCAGAACCAAATGTATTAATGTAAACAAAAAGTGACCTAGCAGCCGCGACAGCATGTTAAAGAATCAACAGAATAGCTCTGAAATTAACCGGTAACTATATTTTATTTAACCATTTTTTGGGAATAGAAATCACATCGAAATCCGACAGATCACACGGTACAGTCAGCCGCTTTTTTCAGACAGCCAATCACGAGCTTCAGGGTGGACAGAAAGCTTGCCAACGTTTAGAAACCATTTTGTCATGGAATTAGCAAGTAATTCTTTTGTCAAGTTGTTTCTGAATGAAATCTTTTTGAAACAAAATATGAAAAATAATTGAAAAGGTCATAAGAAAAGCAACTTGAAAGGGATAATGCCCAAGGGTACGAGGTTATGATTAAAAATCCCACCCAGTTTTACAGATTGACAAATTAGAGTAGAAAACCGGAAGTCGCCACTGTGTTCTCGCTACCAGCACTTTGAATCATTTTATTTTATTTTTTTCATTTATTCTGTTAGTTTCATGGCACAATAATAAATCTAACAACATCAAATATCAAAGATTTTAAAACGTTGGCAGCAACAAAAAAGATTGGTTCCTTTTCAAGACGTTCTGGCCAAGGCCTCGGCCTCGGTATGTGTCTGTTCGGAAAATGTCTCTCACTTAGATACTGACGCAGACCGCGGGACGGGACAAGACAAACAAGGTGATGGCTACAACGATGATGCAGCATTAAAACAATTCCCTGATATTCGGAGTTATTGTAGTTTTTTAACTTCCCTCGTTTTTCATGTAACCTCCATTCACCCTACTGTAAATTGACTGCATAGGATAAAAAGGGATACACTACGATAACACGAAAAACTTTATTCCGAAACTCATAAATAAGAATTTCAAAATACCGATTTTCATAATTCCGAATGTTTAAAATTCCTAATAAAACAACTCCGATAGATCATTATTCCTATTTTCATAATTCCGAAATTTCAAAATTCCTAACGTTTATAATTACTATTTTCAAAATACCGAATTTCAATAGACCGAATTTCAAAAACACGAATTACGAATATTAAAATTCCGATTATTACATTTCCGATTCGTGTCCGTCAGGGCGAAAAGTCCGAGTCGGGGTGCCCCAAAACACATTTTGCTCGCTATTGTATCCTGAGTTATAGCACCATTATGGTGGTTCAACGGAGCCTCGCTTCGCGGGGATCTTATTTCTGTAAGCAAGGGAAAGCAATTTCTGTAACCTGTCCGAATCAGAGTGTCCCCAGTCCCGAGCTCGCTTCGCTCGCTCTTGCATCCTTGGTCAATTTGTTGACTACCAGCTACCAAGGTAGGTCGACGGAGCCCCGCTTCGCTGGGGTATTATTTCTGTTAGCAAGGTTTAAAGTAACATAACACAAAAAACCTAACCTGTTTGTGTGTTGCGTGGTTTAAACCTAACCTGTCCAAGTCGGGGTGCCCCAAAATCGTAAATCGGAATATCGAAATTCGGAATAAAATATTCGGAGTAGGTATTTGGGTGTTCCCGATAAAAGTAGTAAAGCTTGGCTAAAACGTCTTGAAACGAAACTAATCTTTTTGTTTGCTGACAACGTTTAAAAATCTTTGACATTTGATGTAAACAAAAAACGCACGTTTAGATTTATAAAACTAACGTAATAAGTGAAAAAAAAACATTCAAAATGCTGAGTAGCGAGAGTACAGTGGCGACTTCCGATTTTCTACTCTAATTTGCCAAGTTGTAATAGTCGATTTTCCACACAAATTAATTAGTCGATTGTCAAATGTGTTTCCTTTTCCGTCCACCATCTTTGTTTCTTTCGCTTGTCAGACTTGGCTGATAAGGTTAGTATTTTACACGATTCCACATTTTAGAATAACTTTTGTGATTTTCTGGACAAAAAGGAAGTTGAAGTGTTAGTAAATGTGTCAAAATTTGATCTAAATCAAAAAAATGTGTTAAAATTAACGTATTCGTCAAGTATGGCGATCAGTTTGTTATCGTGCTGACCGACCACGCCGTTGAAAATTGCGTTTCCATTTCAGAGGCCTCAAAATGCAGCTGCACATCAGAGGACAGTCGACACACGTCTTAGACGTTAATGGACAGGAGACCATTGGCCAGATCAAGGTAATTATTAAAATTCTATGTACAAACTTATCAAACACGACTACATGTTGTTCTCTTCGGTTTTGTAATATTTTTTTTTTGACTAATTACCGCTTGAACCTGTTGTTCACACTAGCTTATTGAAGTTTGTAGTGATTACTTCACAAACTCAGCGAGAAAGTTAGTCATCAAAATAAAAAAAATTATAGGTTATGACAGTCCTTCAACTAGGTTGCTCAGCTATTTGTTACGTTATTTACAGGAGCGCATCCGCGCCCTTGCTGAGGTCGGTGCTGAGGAGGTGACTCTGTCCCTCTGCGGTGCTCCCATTGAAGATGCCTGCCTGGTGTCTGAGCTCTCATCCAACGAGCTTGACCTCACAGTCCCACTGCTTGGTGGTAAAGTGCACGGATCCTTGGCTCGTGCCGGTAAGTACATCGGAATTTGTATCTTATTTGAATGATAAATAATACTATGTTTAAGAATTTGAAAATAAGAACCATTTCGGTTTTTATTTTCAAGTTTTATGTAAAGTATTACAAAATATTGGCCATGCAATTCTGTCAAACTATGAAAACACTTCTATTTAACATAGGGATAACCTATGAAGTGTTTTTCATGAGTTTTTGACCAAGATAACCATCAAATGGAAGCTTTAGCTCAATCTATACACAAATTCTAGAAGTGATTGTTGTGCAATACTGTTTTTTGTGTTTGTGACTGAACTAAGTGTATGTTATAAACAAACTGAGTGAGAACTTAATAATTCCAACTAGCTGTTGCCAGTTAAATAAATTTCGTCCACATCAGATAAGTAGTTTTGTGTGTAAAAGTCCAAGACATCCCTAAAAGTTTTGCCTTTAGTATTATTTATTCTTGTGACATAAGCTTTATTCAACCATTTTATTTCATGCTTTCAGGTAAGGTCAAAGGTCAGACCCCCAAAGTAGAGAAGCAGCAAAAGAAGAAGAAGAAGACCGGCCGTGCTAAGCGTAGGATCCAGTACAACAGACGGTAATTATTACTTTATTTTTTTCGTATAATTAGCTTTACTGTATATCAAACAGAACTTGTAGATGATAGTGGATGAGTTGGATATAACCAACAAGGTCTGTTTATCACTGGAACATCATGGCCGCACAACAAGGTTGCAGCTACCAACAAAATGGATACAACTCTATAGAGAGTATCTCATCTGTTGTGCAATTGATTACGTCAATCATAGATAAAAAAAAAATCGTAAAAAAAAAGCCCCACCTGGTTTCATAAAGCCTTTACCAGTCCATATCCTGCATGCAAAAAATTGTAGAAGTAATTTTCCCAGCAGTGGAATAATGCAGGCTTTCATTCATAATGTCTCGGTATCAGGGTTTGGTTGGATATTACGAATTCATTCAGCAAACCCCTAGTCATTGTAAACCTGTGAATGCCATTGCATCATTTACTTCCTACTAAACCATACAATGAAAAGATGATGATTAATCAAAATAGATTCAAAACTACTTTAGTTTCTTTATTGGTCTTGTCAAGTAAGTGATAGACGTCAGTCTTATCACCATTACATCATCATTAATCACTCATTGCACATACCAGTCACATGTGGATTGGCTCAAGTTCTTACAAAGCAAAGTACTGTACTGTTAGGCACTTGTTAGCTGTTACCATTTTGCAATAAGAGTTGTGGAAATTAAATTATAGGTTAGAAAACTGATAATATTGATATACTATTGTGTTGTGCATTGTTGCACCTACAAATGAATATACATATGTTTTTAGGACCAAATTATCAACTTAAAAAAATTATACTAACTTATGCAAGTACTTTTTTAAACCACTTAAAAATAGTTTTTCCAATGGAGAAATTTCTAGTGTGGGTCAAAGTTTTGAGTTTGGTGTAACATACTGAGAAGAAGCAGCCGAAACAAACTCGGAAGTCACTGTCTCTTTATAGGTCAGATAGTCAAATCATGTAAGAACCATGTAGATTCTCGTCTTAAGAGGAAACAGCAAGGGCTGGAGAATTGAAAAATAGGTATTTGTAAAATCTATTGCTGTCGCACAGTGCCCACAACAGAGTTACAGAGTGCGAAGGAGACAACTGCAGGTTGGACCGAAAAAACCTTAAAATGGCACAAAATCAACGATTCGTAGTCCCCTGATTACTCCTCCAAAACTTAACCGATTTCACTACTTTTTCCTTTAAAAAATAAAGAAAGGCATTGGCCGTGTTCCTATGTTTTCCTTTTTTTATATAATCTCGTCAAATTTGTTTACTGATTATTTGAACACAGCGGAAAATCTGGCCATTTTTTTAGGATTTTGAATGTTCGTATCTCTTTTCATAATTAATTTATGGGAAAAAGGAAAACATAGAGACATGCCAATAGTGGTCATAGATTTTTTGTAAAAAAATCTATGACCACTATTAAAAATTATTGCTCTACTGGCATTATCCAGGGAGAAAACAGGGGACTACGTTTGTATGGAAAAACGGCCGTGCTGTTTCCTCTTAAAACGAGGTAAAATCATCAAATGAGTCCTCCCATCCCGGGCAGGGCGAAAGATACTGTCAGACTTGAACTGACTAAAATCCACGGTATCCTTCAATAGCCCTTTAGGTTCCGGGGTCACGGTAATAAGTCCCGCGACTCCGGCAGGCTTTGGCCCTCTAGAGGGGGGCTCCGTCATGCTGACGCTCTTTGAGGTACGCGTGGAACACAACGTGCCGTCGACCCGGGCATGGTTCATGGTCGGACAGCGAGTTGCCCTTTACTCGCCACCCACATGCCCGCGCCTACGGTGGCCGGTGACCATAAATCTTTGAAAATGTATCTATAATAATGTGTTAACTGAGTTTTGTTGTATTTCAGATTCGTCAATGTTGTGCAGACGTTCGGCCGCAGACGTGGACCTAACTCCAACTCTTAGATTTATGTTTTGTAAATAAAATGCAAATATAACATCCTTTTGCGCCAATATTATGTTTTATTTCGTTTAAATAAGGTTTCTTATAATTATAACATTACGCCTATAATCCCCAAAACCTTAGGCAGAGGTTTAACAGATACACCCACATTTTACCAGTTAATATTAACATTGGTTGCGGTTAGCCGATACAAAATCTGGAACAGCATTCAGCCTATGCTGACTAAATTATCGGCTGAAACTATGCTGAGTTCGGATGAGAGTGAAGCATTTTGACAGCTCAGCCTATGCTACTCAGTATTCGCCATTTTTCTTTTAGTGCTGCTCAGATATTGTACATTGGCTAACCATACCCATTGTATCAAATTCTGTAAAGTAATGATTTGTATGTTTCTAAAAAATATTGTAACTTATCCCACTGCTGATCAAGACTCCCTCATTTTAACACTTTCTTAGTGTAGTTAAAGATATAGACACGTCCAAGTCTACACATTTGGGTTTTCTAGGCCACACATTGTGAAGATACCTGTTTCTGACATCCAGGAAGTGAGTATGGAATCGCCGGGAGGGAGGGGGACGCTCTAAAAATACCTATACTGACCTAATTGGCGAAGTGCTTCAGAAAGGCCGGATACGTGGTAAAATCATCAAATGAGTCCTCAATTCAGGGCAGGGCAGGAGGAACTGTCTGACTTGTACTGACTAAAATGTGTGTCCTTCAATAGCCCTTTACGTTCCGGGTCACTAGTATATATTTTCGTCAGTAAGAGTCAGACAATCCTTTTCGTTCCATCTAGGGCGGGAGATCCAGAGAAGACTCATGTAATGTATTTTTTTTTTAATCAGAAAAATATACATATTTTCGAGGAACGGGCGCCACTATCAAGATTTTGTCCCGGTTCGAAAAGCAGCACTTCATATCGTGTCCTGCCGAGGCGATTCATCGTTACAGGACAAGATAGACGCTTCTGAGGGCGCTAAACTCATGAACCCAGCTATGGTATGCTCTACAAATCTTATCATTAGACTCTACGACGAGACGGCTTTGAGATAGTATCGCCATCAGTAAGTTAGTGAATCACTTTAGTCCCTGCTTGGCGCGAGCGCTGCGGCTGTCTGTGGGGGCTGTGTTATAGAGAATACCACTGCTGTTCTGGGCAAAATCAATTGAAATTATAATCCACACGATAAGATGAAGACCAAGTATTTTTTTAGGATGGAAAAATACTACACTGAAGTGGGTAATTAGATTACCCAACAGCATAATCTCTAGAACAGTGCAATACGGTACGGTAGGCACGCACTGTGGCGTGCGAGTGAGCTGTGCCAGTGCCAGCAGCAGTTCGGCGTTGGATCTACATCAGCGTTTCCCAACCTTTTTCAGTCACGGACCCCTAGGAAATCAAGCACAGTTTTCACGGACCCCCAAATTAAAATAAACGGCATAAAACAATCGGGTATTTATTTTAGTTATGACAGATACAAAATAGGTACTCATCTGTTTGATATGAAAAATATGAACATCATTCACCGCAAGGTGGCACACGATCGCCGTGCTGACTAAGCGTAGCGACTAGGAAACATTTATTAGCATTTATGTATGGTCCAGAGATGACAACCGCGGACCCCCATACATATACTCGCGGACCCCCAGGGGTCCGCGGACCACAGGTTGGGAAACACTGATCTACATCATCCAAGCTATACAGGGTGAATTTTTCAAGTGGGCGTGGATGGCTATTTTCGAAACTATGAGGAATATCGAAAAACGTTGAAAGGAGTCTCGAGGCCGATTTTGACGAAAACTAAAACTGCATCATTGGATTTTAGAAAAATCAGTCATCCTAGCCAGGAATCGAACCCGCTGATTTTAGAAAAAAACATCGCACCCTGTATTATTACACCATTCGATAGTGTTGCTGGTAAGGATCAAATTCTGGGAAGTAATCATATACGGCAAACTTAAGGAAATAGCAGATTTTTATGAAATTGCTATTTTTCCATGTTACTTTACTTCGACTCAGTGCCGTATTATCCATAAGGCACTTTAGGCCAGTGCCTAGGGGCCCACTATGACCAGGGGCCCAGCATCCCCGATTAAAAAATTAAAAAATAGAGGATTTTGTGGTTTTATGAAACCACGGTCAAAATGAACTATTATTGCAGTGATTTTTTTAATTGTGTTGATATTAATCTTTTATTTTGTATTGGACACTTTTATTAATTTATTAACTTGTACTTATAAATATTTTTATACTTTAATAATCGCTTATTAAGTGACTAATATTTTAATTTGAAATCAGCAACTCAAGTGTGAGTATTATTAACAGGGCAAAATGGTATCAGGGTCTATTATTGTCAAATTGCGTTGTTGTGGTATGGAAAAGGGAGGGCCCGAAACGAGTTGTGCCTAGGGGCCCCGAGATGGGTAATCCGGCCCTGCTTCGACTGAGCCATAATTTATTCGAATCCATGTTTCACTGGATTTGACGTCTCAACAATCCCTGTAAAAACTGTACTTAGCAATACGAAATTATGGAGCTGAACTAAAATAACATTATTATTTTAAAGAAGAAATGGTAATTGATGTTTCAAGTACCCATATTACCTTGATGGTTGATTAGTTTTTTTGTAATTATACGTTTTCCTTAAGTTTGCCGTACATGATTACTTCCCAGAATTTTATCCTTATTAGCAACACTGTCGAATGGTGTAATAATACAGGGTGTGATTTTTTTTCCAAAATCAGCGGGTTCGATTCCTGGCCAGGATAATAGACTTTTCTAAAATCCAATGATGCAGTTTTAGTTTTAGTCAAAATCGGCCTCTAGACTCCTTTCAACGTTTTTCGATATTCCTCATAGTTTCGAAAATAGCCATCCACGCCCACTTGAAAAATTCACCCTGTATAGGGTGACTGGTAATTAGTGTACGATACTTAAACATGTGATTGTGCTCATGATAACAAATTTGTTATGGGTGCAAAGCCGAAAACGTGAAAAAAATATCACTACAGCAGTCTTCAACCTTTTTCATGGCACGGCCCATTTAACTATTATTTTTTGTTCATTTGTACGGATGATTGTCTTCAGTTCTAATTTTTTTCCATATACCTTAATATTTTTTGTTACCTACTTTTCTTTTTTTACTGCAGCAGCTTTCCCAACCTTTTGCAACTCTATAAACTTAGAAGTTTCCCTTCTAAATCGGCCTACACGAGTCACAGGTTGAAAAACACTGGTCTACTGAACTTGTTTGGGGAACAATTTAAATGAAACTACAATAAGCATTTTTTGGCAAATAATGTGTATTTCAAAAGGGCCAAGGAAGACTGTATGAGTACATGCTCACGCACTTAACGTCACGAAACGGCTAAATGGGTCATTTCACGCAGGCATTTCCTTTACTAATTTCGGTGGGATGGCAATTTCGGTGACTGTCTTATTTTCAGAACAACTACAGTTGTTTATTTCATACTAAGAATACTAATGTGTTCCAGAATAAAACAAGTTTATTTTTTCATCCAAAAACCTACAAATAAAAAAATACACCGAAATTAGTAACAATTGACCCTGCGTGAAATGACCCAAATAGTTCAATTGACAATTTGTACGTTGTCATGTTCATGATTATCGGCAAGACAATAGTCCAGACGTGTGATCCTAATTCCACACAATAATGTAACACTATATGGCACTGTGGCATCGATAAACTTATTATACAACAAAAAATCATAGTCAAAATCAAAAAGTGTCTTATAGTAGGGGCGGCGTAGAAGGGATTTTTGATGTGACTTGAACGTGTCAGATAACTAGGTATATAGGGTGTTCTGAAGGAAAGAGGGAATTCTCGCACCCTTTAATGTACCAGCCCCCCTAGACAAGTCGCAAACGATAATCGTTAACGCTCGGTTCTCCCCAATAGATTTTCAACTTTATTCCTTCGAGTCTTTAGTTGAAAATCTATTGCAGATTTCATGGCGTTGTCGTTCGTTCCAATCGCTAACGCTTAGAAATCCTAAATAGATTTTCAACTAAATACTCGAAGGAATAAGATTGAAAATCTATTGGGGAGAACCGAGCGTTAACGATTATCGTTTGCGACTTGTCTAGGGGGGCTGTACCGAGTATGAACCCTATAAATGGCTGACGCCCTCGAGGACTTCTTTACAACTGTTTTTTTTTACAGTTTTAAAAATGTTTACACTCTCTCCTACTAAAATAGAAAACATGTGATACACTTTTTTCTTTTAAAAACATAATCTTTAAAATCCAATAGATTGCCATGGCGCTCGAGATAGGAGGTACCTACTGCAAGTTTTGCAGTACCTCCTATCTCGAGCATTGAGACAGCAACGAGGTACCTACTGCAAGTTTTGCAGTACCTCCTATCTCCTATTTCTTGCATCCTCGCCTCCCCTACTAAGTACTTTATACGTTAAAATTAGGTAGGTACAATTTTTGACAAATTACCGTAAACAAAATAAATAATGTACTTTTGCTCACATTATCTCTGTCGATGTATAAAATAGTTTAAGTACGTTTATAAGTATTTATTACAAAAAAAAGCTAAGTAAAAAACTAAATGGATAGCTGAAGGTTTTAACAATGAATAAAGAAAAAGGTACAGGACATTTGAAAATGGAAGGAAACTGTAAAAAATACCAATGATTTACGATTCGAAAGTAAAGACTATGATTTCTTAATTAGGTACACATTTTAAGCATAGATATAAAGACCACAGCCACAGTAATAGTTCTTATTCTAAATAAAATACGTTAGTAACACATGTCCAGGCATTCATATCCTATATTTATGTTCTACAATCATTACATGTGATGTGAAAAACATTTGGAAATGTTATAACCAATTAAGTATTTACAATAAAACTTCTGCAATAATAACAATGACTTTAAAGAGTCCAATTTATTTAAGTAAATACGAATATTTTATTATGAAATAGTCGAGTCAGTTCACACAATAAGGCACGATTGTTGCTGAATTTCAACCCTTTTATATTTTTCATTTCATCATCTTCACCCATCTCATCTCGCATTGATATGCAATAGATTATTACAAGTTACCTCTATTCAATAGTAGTCTTATATTATGCACCACTTTTAAGAACTAGGCACACGATACTATCTAATGTTAAATTTAACACAACTATAATTTAAAGTACATTTTGGCTTCAGATCTCCATAATATGGGCCCTAATTCGGACAAAACTGCGAAACTAAGTACATTCATATTTCCAGTTTTTGTACTTTTTTAAAACCTCTAAACCTATTTTAAATGCATTTATCTGACTTGATCAAATCTATCGCAAAAGTAATCATCTTTTGCAGTTTTGTCAAAGATTTAAGGATTGGTCAAACTCAAGTGTCACCTAGTTGCCCAAGTCTTATTTTAACCCCTAACGACTGGTACTATGTGCTTGACTGCGGCATCGTAGCTCTTAAACGCGTCAACTGATTTGAATGCGTTGTTTTTTGATTCGAAGCCAGTTTCGTAGAAACTGTTTTAGACATGTTTTTCATCAATATCGGTTCAAACGTTTCAAGGTCACTTTTTTTGTCATGCGTGGGGTTTTTTGAATTTAGTCGATTAATTTGTTCATCAAGCTGTCAAACAAAAGCCTATTTTCTCGCTCAGTTTGACCAATTCGTAACTATTGGGAATGTTTCTAATAATAATTATAATTTCGTATTCGAGGTACATGTTAAGGACTGTGTAGACATATAAGTTTACAATAAAATAAAATTAAAATTACATGTAACTTGATCTCCGAATTTGACTGCTAAAACTAAAATAATAAAACACTAGGGACATTTTCTAAATAAATGTTGATTATAAAATCCAAGTCTTACAAAAAAATAAAATAATTTCCATATTCATGAACGAATGCGCCAAGGCAATGTTAAACCATTACAATGGCAGTGAGTGCATCACTTACGATAAGGTCATTCATGAATACGGGAATAAGGCTGGTATTCAAACTATGCAGCGGCATAATTTATTATTCATTACACGCATTAGTGCACGCTCATCCTTCGGCAAACGGTCCATTTGAATGCCAGCTACGTTCCGTTTTACGCACTCATCCGGCAGTTGGAGAACTGCATTCACTATTTTTCAATAGAGTTTTTGGCACCTATGTGTTATCCGCAACAATGTGTCCTTTCGCTTACACTTTATTGGCAGATCCATTTTCTGTGGTGTTTGTTCCCGATTTCGCTTTGGCACGGGACTTCTCCCATTTGCTGATCATGTTGATTGGGTAGCACATTAACGCTGAAATGAGTAAGAATCCTCCGGACACGTAGAACGAGATCTCGTAGCTGTTTGTTACATCATACAACTTTCCTGTTGAAAAAACAATGCATAAATAAGATTAACACTTCATGCTAGTACCTACTTAGCGAATTTTATGCTTGTGTAGCTAATTATTAATCTAGTAAAAATAGTTTTTAAAGGCTTTTAACTAGTTATAAGGTTCCCATTTTTTAAGTACGTTGCGCATATTCATGTTTAATATTTCGTCTAGTCTCATTCAATGTTGAAAACTCCACTTTATTTGAATGAGTAAATCTGGTTTTATAGCTGCAAGAGAATTTAATGAGGCAATCTTCTTTCTGATGGATCTTGTGTATTGTAAGACCCTTGGTTCGATCCTGCGTATCGTCCACATTCGCGAGTGACGCGCCTGTCTGAGACTCTTTGAGACCCGTCTACAACAAAACAAGTCCAGGACGCCCACGGTTGGGGAACCTCCTGACTAAGCATTAACATTTAAGTATTAACTGTTAAAGGATTAGCCTTGATAGGTAGATTATCGTTCAATAACGATGCATTATGTGAAATTTAACCTCAACGCGTCCATAGCGCCAATTTTAAAAGCGCCAAGTGCCAGATGTCGATAGATAATGGTGACAATTCACTTACAGGTGGCCTACCTTGAACTCTTAAAGCGTGAGTCTTTAGGCTGTGAGAAAGAGATGGCGCTAGACGACTTTTAAAGCTCTGTCTCTTTCCCACAGCCTGAATTGGATCGGGTTAAGAGCTCGTGGTAAGGCCTCAAGTGGATCTCATGACTCGTTTAATAAGGTTGATATCATAACATTAAGAAATATACATAAATTATTCTCACCTGCAATAGGTGAACCAAGTAAGGCCCCAATTCCTTGGAAGAGAAGGAACAAGCCGAAGCAGTTGGTGAGACGCTCCAGACCGAGGTACTCGACAACCACGATAGAACGCAACGTAGCAAAGCAAGCTGAAAAGGAAGAATTAACAATGAACAATACTAAACTATGTATTAAATAGAAATCCTTTAAGAAATAATTTGACAGCAACATTGGTCTAGTAGAGACAGCGTCTTAGTCTTGAGATGGATTTACGGGCATCCATATTATTTATTCTAAGAAATTTCTCAACAGCACCCACGGAGTCAAAATTGTGTTAGGTTGATGGCAATTTGGCAATATGCTCGCTCTCTGTCACATGGGACTTAAACGAAACAACGAATATAATGTGGGTTTACTATTAAATTAGGTACACTAACGGGGGCTACAGGTGTAAGGTTAGCTTTTTAAGTTTTAGCAGCTGGGAATTAAGGTGTGACATAAAATAATTTAGATGAACTCACCAACAGAAAGGCCGAACATGGCGCAGTATGCGTACTGGAAGTATGTATCGAAGCAGAAGTTGCTGAACATGGTGGCGAGACCACCCATGGTGAGGGCGATGTTGGTGACCCAGAGCGGGGACACTTTCGGCATCGCCGAGATCATCCCGCACACCAACCGACCAGCAATGTTCGCCACCCCGATCGCTGACACCAACCACTCAATAGCTTTTGGATTCATTCCATTCTCTTGTGCTCTATGTTGCACATACACGAAGGGCACAAAGAATCCCAACATCGTGACAAATCCACTCAGAGCCAGAATCACGAACGTCGGAGATTTGAATAAGCTCACATCCAACATGGTAGCCAACGCTCTTGTCACAGCTACAGGACAGATACGGCATTTACCTTTTTCTTCCTTTTCTTCCTCAGGAGAAGGTACGTGCGTAACAGCTAAATGGTAGCCAATGGATGTCCGTGAGGTGTACTGTGGCAGCCTGGACAAGCTTGCTCCAAAGAAGATGTCTTCACGGTACAAAGGTCTTGAGTGTATGTCAGCAGTTGAGGAGTGGTTTTTATTGGCAAAGTCAGGGCGGGACATAACTCTGAGGACCGGTTCAATCAGAGGGTCTGTTGCCTCGGGGTTGGAGCTAGTTTCATCTTGCTCGTCTTTCTCAGTGACTGTTGCGTAGTGAGGTTTGATCAGGTTACTCTTGATGGCTCCTGCATTAGCGGAGGAGCGACGTGAACCACCAATTTGAGTGCTACTTCCACGGAATACCTCTTCAGCCGTCGGATAGCGAGTGTTGCTTGATACTCCCATCCATGTATGAGGGCTGGCTTTGGTTTGGAACTTCATATCACTTGGCATTCTGATGCCTGAGTTAAGTCTGCCTTGAAGCTTCATCATATCCTTTAGTTTCTCAACTGCTACTCTGCTACGTTCTTCTTCTTCTGCTGCAGCTGTTTCTTCTGCTACTACTTCGACTGGCTCTATTGGTCTAAACGCCAAACCAAAGATGATACATAGCACCATCATACCTAAAACAAAATGTATGTACAGTCAGTATATTAAATCGTATTGGTGAATTTGGTCAACTGCAAGAGCTAATCCGAATCCGTATGAGATATTAAAAATATTTTTTTATTATTTTGGCACAGGTACTAATTTTTGGTCAAGTTATTCAATATTTAATGCCCTTCGAATTTATCGTGTAAAGAAAAATCGGGACGGGGTGGAAGTTAGTAAATGTCACTAATACAGAACACTTTTTTTTTAATCCGTAATTTATAATCCTAATTTTATATCCTTCGAAATAGTTTTGTTTACTTCACTAAGAAATCTTGGCATATGCGTTTTTTACTCACCTGCTTGGCAAAGCGAAGCGATCCTCCAGCTATATGCGTCTACAACAGCCATCGTGATCGGCGACATGACAAAGACGCCAACTCCGGAGCCACACATTGATATGCCCGTCGCAAGAGCACGCCATTTCTCAAAGTAGAATCCAACGGTTAATACTGCAGGCATGAATATCAAGCACACCCCGAAACCTGAGAACAAGAGATTTTTTAAGAGTAAGTTCTGGATGAATTATTATTAACATTTTAAGTTCATACATAGTTCTTGGGGTGAGTGGTATCCACTTCTGATGGTCCACCCCAGGCATAGGCACCACAGGCTATTTTTTAACTTGGCTGCAGCTAAGCGATCCCAATGGCAATGGTAGGACTTACCAGGGCCGCCTTTTTTACCCTGGTAAAATCATCAAATGAGTCCTCCCAACCTACGGTCAGAGTTGTAGAGACTAAATTCCACGGTAATCCTTTTATAACCCTTTACATTTCAGGGTCGCAGTTACTTGAAGAGACAGACCCGCGACCCCAGCAGGCTTTGGCCCTTTAAGGTACCCGTCAGATTGCTGATAGCTCTTTGAGGCGCGCGTGGAACACCATGCGCCCGTGCGCCGTCTACCCGGGCATGGCCAAACGCCTCCCGCCTCTTCCTTCGCTAGCATGACTGCTTCGCAGAATGAACTGCTTCTCATTCCGTCTCAGAAAACATTAACCATAAGAAGCTTTAACATCAGAAATAGATAACTAAAAAATACTCCATTATTTGATCAAATGATCAAAATTATACCGAAAAAAGATATTTTCTTACCTCCAATAATTCCGTATGTTACGTAAAGAAATTGTGGGCTGGTGGCATAGTAAGAGACCGCGAATCCTATCGCTGCAATTACGCTTCCAAGAATTGTCACGACTCTGAATCCGTACCTGCAAATATTAAAAAAAACCGTTAGAAAAGAAACAAATTGTTGACCATACATTTTTAAGCAATAAAAGCACCTTAGATGCTGAGTTCTGTCCTCTCTCTTTGCAGCGTTTCGCCGAAAAGGGCCTGAGTTCTAGCAGTGGACTTTTATAAGTTACTAGCTGTTGTCGTTATTTCTTACAACTTAAAAATGGTCCCACGGGCCACGGTAACGTCATACCGGGATGAAAAGTATCCTATCTGTTTTTATTCTGTATTTATAATAAGTATTGTTAAATTCTATTATCACTTACTTGTTCGCTAAAGCCGATGCTATGGGACCAAGAATAAGGTAGAATCCAGCTAACAGAGAGCTAATCAGCGCCACCTCACTTTCGCTTGCCTGTAAACAATAAAGAACCAAAATATATTTCAAAGGAAGGGAAGTGATCTATGATCTAATGGGTAACTGATCTATTGCAGCGAGCTTTACTAAAAATACATTTTCGTTTCAATGAACTATGTCCTTGGCACAAATAGTACAGAATAAGTTGGCGCGCTAGACGAAAACTGAGTTGCGTAAAATAGTTCGCGCAGACGGATTCCCTTACGACAGTAATAGTTCGGATAGGTCATAGCTACAGAACACCCACGTGTTTAAGTGCGACATTCTACCACATACATGTTAGTTTGAAGAATTTATCAATTAACCGGTTACCGTTAATATGCAAATACTTGGTAAACCGGGTCAATTTGGATGATTTGCCGCATACCTCTTATTGGAAGTGACAGCAAAGGATATCGTCGATGAATAAATTCTGCAATTAACCACAAATTCAAAACCGCAAAAAATGAAACCAAATAACGTTGTTGGCATTAACATGTCCTCGCATAAAGCTTTGAATGTGAAAGTGGAGGTACTGATTAATTTTGAGTTGAGTTTGAGTTTAATATTCATTCTTCGTTTTTTTTGCCGAACTGAACACCGAACAGAGCCTAGCATAGAGCCAAGCATCACCACATTTTAAACATCAATACGAATGTTTTCATGATCTTCCTAGCGAATGCTCTAGTCGATCCTCGTCAAAAAAATATTCTTTTTATATATGTCAGACTTGACGGTCGGCTCAGCAAAAAGCTTGAAGCTTTACTGTCCTTTCGCTAGAATACTAAGCAGCCCCCCTAGACAAGTCGCAAACGATAATCGTTAACGCTCGGTTCTCCCCAATAGATTTTCAACCTTATTCCTTCGATTCTTTAGTTGAAAATCTATTGAAGATTTCATGGCGTTGTCGTTCGTTCCAGTCGCTAACGCTTAGAAATCCTAAATAGATTTTCAACTAAAGACTCGAAGGAATAAGGTAGAAAATCTATATCGGGAGAACCGAGCGTTAACGATTATCGTTTGCGACTTGTTTAGAGGCCCTCTAGTAGAGGGGCAGAACTTTCAATAGCATGAGCCCTTACCCTCTTACACGCTCTTGTTTATCAGCACCTTTAGAGTTGATACAATTCAGCGAACCGTGGGATGTGGAAGTAAATCAGTTACTTCCTGTGGTCAAATAACTTTCCGATGTCAATATACTTTGGTCATGTGGCCCACTAACCTTGCTGTGCTGACAGTCATGTGACAGACGCTCTATGGTCTACTACAAGCTTAGTTTTAATTACAGTGACATTTAAATGGATAACTGGGTCTTGTTAGCCTAGTTAAGAGCACATACAGGTATACTAACGTCAGATTGATGTGTTAAGGATGTGTTACTCAAAATATTTTGCAGGCTCTAGCTGCAATAACTGGTAATATTACCGGTAATTCAGTAATTGTATTGCAGCCTAACATTGCCAACCCGCACTGGGCCCGCGTGGTGGATTATGGCCCACTCCCACTCCCTCTCACAGAGAGGAGGCCTGTGTCGCAGCAGTGGAAACATTATAGGAATATAGGCTGATGATGATGATGAGCCAAACATTGCAGTAAAAATAGTGCCGGTTTAGACTCACCTTTAGATATGCTACCTATAGCTTCTACCATTCGTATACAATAATTATATTCAACTGAAAAAATTAATCAAAATATCAGTAACCAGTTATTTTTTTTACTGCGTAAATTATATTTAACATTCAGTTTCATCCACTTAATGCTACATTTTGTCAAGTTTTGGTAACTGCAAAATCCTTCATAATTATTCCGGTTTTTATTAACATTCTAGATGTGGTGCAAAAAATAATAATAATCTAAGTAATTTGCATGAAATAAAAGACCGGGTTGTCGTTCACACGTAGGTATTATCAATTTGCAAATTATGTTTTTAAATGTACTGAGTTAAACCTGTTCATTTAAGTAACTGCAAGGTAATTTCCCATTTACACCAACTCAACAATATCTTGGGAATTCTCTAATTCTGGCTAATTTTCCGTATCCTTTTCATTAACTTCCTTTTAGGTCTCATTGGTAAAAAAATTTGAATGTAACTGTAAAACAAGCAAACACAATTTGTTAACAAGTCGTAGGTAAACACTAACATATAAGTACCGTAACTCGTTCCAACGTCTAGGCACGTCCATTTAGTTACCTGAAACCTATGTGTGTTGTGTGGTCCTATTTACTTAAGCAAGATGCACAGGCTATTTCTCAGGCATGCGTTGGTTGTTAGCATAGCGGGACCGTCGGCTTATGTAATAGATATTGAATTTCAACGAGGCCCTTTGTAAAGAGGCCATTGTACATTTGAGTTCGTGGTAGCTAGTAGTTCGACCACCGACTGACTGTACAGCTTGGCAAATTAGAGTAGAAAACGAGAAGTCGCCACTGCTGCTCTCGCTACCAGCATTTTGAATGTTTTTTTCAGTTATTACGTTAGTTTTATGGCACAATAATAAATCTAACAAACCTGCGTCTTTGTTTACATCAAATGTCAAAGATTTTAAAACGTTGTCAGCAAACAAAAAGATTAGTTCCGTTTTAAGACGTTCAGTACCCTTAGAACGAATTTTCAGTATTTGAGTAAAGTAAAGTAAACTGGAACTTTGACAATTTCAAATTGACAATTTTTGAGGAAAAAATTAGTTGCTTCTTCGCACGCCAGAGGCGCTGTTCCACTTTTCCATAGCAAGAAACGCTGTAAATACTGTAAAGTAAAAGAGTGAAATCATGAATATCTCGAAATGGGCTCCATTCTCTTGGTGATTCATTCAGAGATTTCATCCTTATAATTGACCCTAACGACCCTCTTTGAATGCAGTTTGCTTTCTATTCAAAAATAAAGGAATGTTTCCTTTGAGTAAAATTTTCTATCTGCAGTATTAAGAGTACTTTCCCTCCAGGTGGCAAAATTCCATCCTGTATATTATGCGCCGCGAATGCCGGGATATCGCAAGATAATGTATACATATAGCAGATTGGCTTCTGTAGTTTTTGTCTCATGGGAAAAACGTATGAATTAATGTAACAATTATGACGTGGATGAACTATTTTAGTTGGAAATTCAATTCATACTAAAAATACATTGACCATGTCATAACTCCACGTAATAGCGGAAAAACTTACATAAAGAGAATTTACATAAGAGTATATTCAAGTTCGTTCAAGGTTATGTGGACATAACAAACATAGACGAGGAGGTACGGGGGGTCTAAAGTAAAGTAAAGTTATTATTGGTAGGTAATGAAAATGTGTATGAAAACAAGCTATTTCTAACACGTGTTTACATAAGGAAACATTGCAACTATACCGCTGATTACGATTTGCAATTTTGCATGATTGTCAATAGGTAAGTAAGTAATCTTTATTGAACAGTAATAAAGTGATAACAGCGTAGCATACAGATCAAGAAAAAATAATACACTTAAGTACTTCAATGTTCTTCTGTCAAAGAAATAGTTGAGGGAATGCAGTCAAAAATTGCAAAAAAATATTAAAATTTAGATCGGGATTCGAATGAGATTTCCATGTTCCTTGAAACATCACCACATAATGTCTTAATGTAAAAATCTAATCTATTTAGTACATTCGGGATGTAAGTACAGTCAGCGACACGAAGTGATTACTCCAGAAGATATATATAGTAGCCTCAAAGTATGATGGTAGCCTTACAAAAGCTTAAGTAATTATTTTTTTTTGCATTTTTTTGTCACTTTTCACTCTTTTACTTCACAGTATTTACAGCGTTTCTTGTATAGAAAAGCGCCTCTGGTGTGCGACTGCGAAGCAACAACTAATTTTTTCCTTTAAAATTGTCAATTTGAAATTGTCAAAGTACCAGTTTACTTCACGTCTCGTCTCAAATACTGAAAATTCGTGCTAAAGGTCCTACTGATCGCAATTAGGTTATTAATTCGGAAAATAGAGATCAAATCAAATTGTTACGGTGGGTAACTCCATTCTCACTTCACTCCTCAGGGGCTAATGTAAGTGCTAAACTCGTTTATAATTGGCCAAGGTAAAAAGTATCGAGTCCATATTTAGCAAATTGTATGTTTTCTAGCAATCATAGTTGATGTGATATGATTAGTTACGTGTCATAGCGGTTTAATTTCTCTTTTGCTATTTTATTCCTATATGATTTATTTTTATAAATATTTCGCGACATAGACAATTGATATAAAATCCAGAAGAGTGTCTTCACTCTTCAGTAATCTGCGTTCAGCAGGTGTAGCATGGCGCCGTAGAAGGGGGTTTTGTCGACGGAAGAATAGATAAGATGACAGAACGTAGAAATATTTTTAGCGTTTTAAGCATGGTAATGTGAAAAATATGGAAAATATTTTACAAATGGTGTCATATTTATGCAAAAATACAGTCGATTTGTACGGAAATAACGATTAAATAACTTTGTCTTTTCTTGGTAGAATAGAAAAGAGATAGAATCGCCATGCTACGCGTGCAGTAAAGAAGTGAAGATTTGGATTATTGTAAAAATGAAGATATTTTATCTTTTTTGGGTTAGGTAACCTAAAACTTGTGAGTCACAATCATAGATAAGTATACCCATACCTATGTAGTAACAGTGGCTCTTAGTGACCTCTTTTTTTTCAGTGTGGTAAAATCATCAAATGAGTCGTCCCACACAGGGCAGGGCAGGAGGGATTGTCCGATTTGTACATCCTAAAACTCAAGGTGTCCTTCAATAGCCCTTTGCGTTCTTTCCGTGGGACAGCGTTGCCTTTTCTCCGCATTTAAGAAAGCAATTAAGAAATCATCCTATGTTAACTGTCGTATACCACCGGTATATCCGGTTCGACGTCTCCACCCAGACCTCAGACGCGCCGGTCTCAAGTGGACGGAACCTAAGTGGTCCGCGATGGGCGCTGAAGCAGCTGGACCGGGAGCTATTCCTGGAAGCCTCGATCGTGCAGGCCTGGGTGTCACCACCGGACAGGCCTGCCGACGTAGACGACGAGGCTGAGTGGTTCCGGGAGGCCATGTCGGAGATCTGTGACGTGGCCATGCCCCGGGTCCGGCAAGGACGCGCCCGGCGTCAGCTGTACTGGTGGTCAAGCGAGTTGGCAGCGCTGCGCGAAGCGTGCGTTGCTGCGCGCCGCCGGTACACCAGATTCCGCAGGCGCCGCACCCGACCTCCGGATGCGGCGACTGTAGAGGCGGAGCTGCACGAGGGCTACAGGGCAGCGAAGACCGCCCTCCGCGACGCGATCTGGCGGGCCAAGGAATTGGCCCGCGAGGAGATGCTGGGGACTCTGGACGGGGACCCATGGGGCCGCCCCTACAAGTGGGTGCGAGAAAAGCTCCGCCCCTGGGCTCCCCCGTTGACGCAGAGTCTCCGGCCTCAGTTCGTGGAGGACGTGGTGAGCGCCCTGTTCCCTTCGAGAGGGGAGGAGTATGCTCCCCCGCCCATGGCTCCGTCTCCGACGGAATCTGAGGAGGAAGCTGACGCAAACGCGGATCACAGCGACGACGACGTCTACGACGCTCCAGAGGTAACCGAGGTAGACCTGAGAGTGGCGGTACAACGGCTCAAAGCCAAAAATACCGCCCCAGGACCCGACGGCCTGCCAGGAAAAGCCTGGGTCCTGGCCTTCGGGACTCTCGGGCCTCGACTAGGGGGGCTCTTAAGCGCGTGCCTGGAGAGGGGCCGGTTCCCGCTTCGTTGGAAGACGGGGAAACTGGTCCTGATCCAGAAGTCCGGGCGCCCTGCGGACTCTCCGTCCGCATTCCGGCCCATCGTGCTGCTCGACGAGGTGGGCAAGCTCTTTGAGAGAGTTATTGCAGACCGCCTCGCCGGGCACCTGAATCGGGTGGGTCCGAACCTGTCGGAGAGCCAGTTCGGCTTCCGCAGGGGGCGCTCGACGGTGGACGCAATTATGCGCTTGAGAGCCCTCACGACGGGGGATGCAGTAGCCCGGGGCAGGGTCGTCTTGGCGGTGTCTTTGGACATCACCAATGCCTTCAACACCCTGCCCTGGAGTTGCATCAGGGAGGCACTCCGGTATCACCGGGTGCCGACCTACCTCCGCCGAATAGTCGAGGACTACCTGACGGACAGAGCCGTCATCTACCCCGGTCACCGGGGAGAGTGGAACCGGCGAGAGATGTCGTGCGGTGTTCCACAGGGTTCGGTCCTGGGACCGCCCTTGTGGAACATCGGATACGACTGGGTGCTGCGCAGCGACCTCCCTGACGGCGTCAGCGTAATTTGTTACGCTGACGACACGCTCGTCCTTGCACAGGGAGAGTCGCACCAGGCGGCGGCCGACGTGGCGACGGAAGCGGTCGCGACAGTCGTCGAGAGGATCCGGCGGTTGGGACTCGAGGTGGCGCTGCACAAGACGGAGGCCATGTGTTTTCATGGCCGCCGTAACGCGCCACCGTCGAGTTACAGCATTACGGTGGAAGGAGTTCCAATCGGCGTACAGGGGACGATGAAGTACCTGGGACTCGTCCTCGACAGCCGGTGGAACTTCAGGGAGCATTTCCTGAGTTTGGCCCCAAGGCTGAACCGTGCAGCGGCCGCCCTCAGGCGACTGCTGCCCAATCTCAGCGGGCCAAACGCTTCCTGCCGTAGGCTGTACGCTGGTGTCGTGCGGTCCATGGCCCTCTACGGGGCCCCTGTGTGGGCCCTGAGCATCCGGACGCGACCACAGAAGCTGGTCGCATGCCAGAGGGTCATGGCTATCCGAATGATCCGGGGATACCGCACGATTGCCGGCGAATCGGCCAACCTGCTTGCCGGATTGCTGCCTTGGGATCTGGAGGCGACTGCCCTCCAGCGCGTCTATGAGTGGCGCGTGGAGGCGCAGCGCCGGGGCGTGAGCCCGCTGCCTCGCGAAGTCGAGGCGCGGCGCGAAGACCTCCGGCGCGATCTCAGGGCAGTATGGAAGGAACGACTGTCGCGACCGACGGCCGGGCACGCCGCAATTGCGGCGGTAAGACCCCTCTTTGAGGAGTGGTTGGAGAGAAGTCATGGCGTCCTTACCTTCCGCCTGACGCAGGTCCTCACCGGGCACGGGTGCTTCGGGAGGTACCTGTGTCTAATGCGGAAGGAGGATACGTCTGGGTGTCATCACTGCGAAGATCGCCCGGAGGACACGGTGGAGCATACGGTGCAGGACTGCCCAGCTTGGGCGGCGCACCGACGTGTCCTCACGGCTGCGATAGGCGGAGACCTCTCGCGCCCGGCATTGGTTTCGGCCATGCTGCGGGGCGAGACGGAGTGGGAAGCGGTCGCCTCCTTCTGCGAAGCAGTAATGCTCGCGAAGGAGGAGGCGCGCCGCGAGCGAGAGAGGACAGAGTTCTCCCTCCGCCCCAACCGCGGTGTAGGACGCCCACGGCGACGGACGTCGCGCGACGATCTCCGGCCACCGTAGGCGCGGGCATGCGGGCAGCGAGTAAAGGGCAACTCGCTGCCCGACCAAGGACCATGCCCGGGTCGACGGCGCGTTGTGTCCCACGCGCGCCTCAAAGAGCGTCAGCATAATGACGGGGCCCCCCTCTCAGAGAGGGCCAAAGCCTGCCGGGGTCGCGGGATTATTCCCTAACCGTAACCCCGGAACGTAACAGGCTATGAAGGACACCGTGGATTTTAGTCAGTAGAAGTCTGACAGTCCCTCCCGCCCTGCCCGGTGTTGGAGGACTGATTTGATGATTTTACCACGCTAAAAAAAAAAAAAAAAAATGTTAACTGTCGTATTAAGATATGGGCTAGTAATTTCCCCAACGAAAGTGTCAACTTTGTCCAAGTGCACATGCACTTAATGCACTAAATGAGTGCTTATGAGTCCGTGGTGGCGTTTACGCACTATGGTATTACGTATTCTGCATAACATCATACATTCAATAAAATACAATTCGAACTTTATCCCTATACAAATAAAGATGTTGATGACCGTTTTGTAAACAACAGACGCAAAATGTTTTTGTTTTTGTAACTGTAAATCGGTTGACGCCAACTTGCATACTTGACCCTGCTATTACCAATGCAAATTGCTGTGTCTATTGCCAGGAAATGTACGATTAGCTTGTTTTGAGCGGAGCTTTATCTACTTAACGCGCATTCATTTATAAGAAACAATTTTATTGTTAGTCCTTTTAGCTTTTTATGATATAGCAACACTGTCAACTTTTTTTTATTGTTCTCCGCTTTTGTTTCACTAATTCTTTATTATCTGCCACTATTTTGTAATACTGCAACATTATAAAATAGAGTTTTTAGAAAAAGTGTTTGTTTTGCTTCAAAATGTTGGCAGAAAGCCAGTTATTGCGTTCACACGTGGACAAATCTATTTATTTTCATAGACATTGCGTTATCAGACTACAAACCAAATTTTGCAGTTGCATAATAACATAGACAAAACATCTATTTCGTAAAAAAAAACTATTTCTAGAATGTTTACTACGCCATCGCGACCACCTAGTCGTTGTCGATGACTGTATTTTTAAAAAGAGAACACTCTTTTTCTTTTAAAGAAAATTTTCCATAAATTATAAATCGATATCTGACGTTCGCTAATCAATAATAATGCATTCGATTTGACCCGAAACGAATCGGATTCAAAATGCAACCTGTTTGGATAAATGGCGTCTCGAGGCCGAGATCGTTCATTGCCCCCGCGCTGTTATGTGGGAACTTTATGTACTTTAGCATTGCAAGGGTTAGTGCACTTGCGATAGTGGAAAACTTTTAATAGAGCTGTTTCACTGGACTTGGCTGCGCATTCGTCAAGTTAAGAATGCAACAAGCTTTTAAATCAACCTTCTTTGCTTTTAATTTCTTCAATTCCGCTAACGGATGTTATTTCAGGTGAAAAATGAACAAAGAAGAATCTTCTGTCCTTCAATTTAATATAAGTTATATCATCATCATCAGCCGGAAGAAGTCCACTGCTGAACATAGGCCTCCCCCTAATGTTGCCATAATCCTCACGCTTGGCAGGCGGCTTGGGGATCGCAGTAGAGTTACCGAAAGTTTGTAAGAACGCTGCTGCCCGTCCTTCGGTGGCTGGACGTAATTTAAGTTATAATATCGGGGCTAAACTGTTGCCGGGGACTGCCCAAGCAGATTACCGAGACCCTGGAAAAGGGCAATTGAAGTCATACGATACAAGCTCCACCCTGGGTGAGAGAACTAATTTGACAGTTTTACCACATAAAATGTGATAATAGTTATTAAAATTAGATATTGCTAAAGAATATCTTTATTTCAGCCTACCGGGATGTGGAATATAAAGGGCAATTTGAAGGAATATCGTGGATTAATCAGTACGATTCTGACAGTACTTTCTGCCGAACACTCTCAACACGGCTCAGGATTTGATGACTTCACGTAAAAAAGGCGGATATTCGATCGAAACAGCCAAAGATATCCTTCATCGTTTTAAGGGACAGCCCTATTGGAGTGTTCACGGCAAATTCCATTAACTGGCATCGATTTGACATCGAACTGGTGTAAATTGTGTAATTAATTGCCTTTAGATCGAGTGCGGGCTTCTGTGACGTACAAAAACGACAAAATGATTTATTATCCAATGTTGACTTTTATTATTGGAAGTGTTTAAATACTGGGTTGTATGTCTATGGGCGGTAATGCGTACTTCTTTTGTAGTAGATTTAATATTTTGAGTAAGGGCGCTCCCTCACCGCGACCATTCACCTGTAGTATAACGTTACATATTCGTACATTCGAAGACAATAGAGCAACAAATTGCGCACTTTTTATGTTACATTAGAGGCGAATGCTTGTGGTGAGGGAGTGCCTTAAATCTTTTTTTTTTCGGTGCTTTTGTTACCTACTACCCTTTAATTAAGTACTCAGTAACTCAATCAAGCAGAGCTAAGTATCTATTCAGTGTTTTTACATATTTCTACTGTTCTTCAACCTTTACCATTCTATCTATCCAGTTTCTTTTGGGTACTATATAAGATCGTCTGTCTGTCCACTGTCCGATAGGTGTTTGTATCAGACATAAAGTAATCATTATAAGTACATTAATGTCTCGGATTTTTTAGATTTTCTTTTAATAATTCATACGTACCAATATGGAATAAAACGTGTTCAGAATATTTTAAAACTCCCCTGGGATATGTATGACAGATTTTGTTAAGCTCTGAAACTCTTTTTTTTGTGTTAACAGAGACGCGGGGCGCCCAAGGATTGCGGGGCACTGGAAACATGACCAGGACCTTTATCACGAGTTTTCACTATTTTACTTTACAGCGTCTTTCCAGTATTTACAGCGTTTCTTGTTTGGAAAAATGGAATAGCGCCTCTGGTGTGCGAAGAAGGAACAATTTTTTTCTTTGAAATTAGTAAATTTGAAACAAAGTTCCAGTTTACCTTACGTCAGAATAACTGAAAACTCATGGTTAAAGCCTCTGAGTGCCCAATGTATAAGATGGACCGGTTAAGTGCCACAAAACTACAAAACAAACCTATACCTAATACCGCAAATATAACTACAAGTAAATTTCATTCAATGATTGACTGAATGACCGAATGAATGGATCGTTGTAGCGCCACGATGGAACCTTGGCCTTAACATCATTATAATTTCATTGTTCAATACAACATTGACAGTCAATCCGCGATTCGCTGTAAAGCAAAATTGTAATTATGTTTGGATAAATAACCAAACGTCATTTTACAATTTTGTTTGTTGTAAAATTATCCGGATTTTATCTTCGTTTTGGCCAGGAATGAGAATTGGATACGATTCATAATAGCTTTAATGCAAGAATGACAAAAACGAAAATAAATTATCCGCAAAAAACTGTTCTTCGAAGATATATTATATAAAATACAATGAACAAGGGAATCCCAAAGTACCGTAAGAAATTTCGATACAAAGAACCAGTTATGGTTAGTTGAAAGCAAACCTGAGAAACCGAGAATCTAGTCACGTTTCAGTGTTTAGACTCAAATTGTTGAGCTGAATAACAAAATTTTATGAGAATTTTAAAGGATCTTCAATAGTATCGTATTTTTATCAAGAGTTCAACACATGTAGAAAGATCCCGCGAGTAATGGGTTACTTGCCGACTGATCAATGGACCATGCCCGGGTCGACGACGAGTTGTATTCCAAGCGCACCTCAAAATACTGTCGGCAATCTGACGGGGCCCCCCTTAGAGGGCCAAAGCCTGCCAGGGTCGCGGGACCGTCTTAGTAGGTAACTGTGACCCTTAAACGTAAAGGATAGCTCTGGAAGGACATCGTGGATTTTAGTCAGTACGAGTCTGGCAGTCCCTCCGGTCCAGCCCTGGGTGGGAGGACTCATTTATATAACCTCAATAAAAAAAAACGCAAAGCGATAAATCGATGCGACAGCGTGGCGCCTTTACCGAATTACTGTGAATTAGCAGGCATCTCTTAATTGGAATTTAAAGATAACCCACAGGTATATCAACATTAAAGCTCTTGGGTCGTTTATAGCTTCCAAAAGTAAGACCTCATTATGCATCAAATTTAGATTATCATAATTACGGCACAAAGGAGCTGATAGACTTGAGCATTCACTTGTTACTTCTGTAACATGCATTCATGCAATGCACGTTGCTCTCAACGAGCATTCGCCGTTTTTCATTTTGTCGAACTGAACAACAAACTGAGTCAAGCATAGAGCCAATCATTCATCGCCACAAACAATTTCACGATCTTTTTAACGAACGCACACACAACGCCCCTTGCAATGCTTGATAAAACGCCCTCGTTTGTTTTTCTGTAATGTAACATTCACAAAAATGCCAATTTCAAGTGAATGCTCAGCTAAACTTGAATCAATACAATATGCCATGTTAAAATAAGGCTTGATGCACATCGTGCACATGATTCAAAACGCATCATAAAAATCTGGCACAATAACCCATCCTTTAAACCCATCATAACAGCGTTAGGTGATGGTCAAAATTATATTTGATTTCACACACACTCGATAATTCAAAATCTAGGTACCTATTCGTTTTCTTAGCGACCCACTTCAGGTAAATAGCAGCATCCTTGTTAATATTTGAGCTCTTCACTTTTGTCATTCCTCATGCATTTTAAAGAAGCTGTGTCGACTAATATTGGCACATGTTTTCGAATGATTTCCTTATTATTAACTTAAATTTTCGCATTGTTATAAAGTCTAATCTGCACCTATCTTACCTACGTCTAAATACTATGGAAAAATCCATTCAGTGCTCTTTTATTTTGAATAAAGACTATCTAGTTATTTATCTGAAGATCCAATAATCGGCCCTAATTCAATAAATTGAAAGAAAGTAACAATGCGTATCAATTGACAGCCTAAACTTCAACAGGATACGCCTGAACAGCCCCAGACATCTGGCCAGTCAATATCACGGTTAAAAATGAAAAGACCAAATTCAAAAGACCTGTCACTCTTCGTAAGATTACTCATGTGGTATGTGTTTCTACGGATCTATTGATTCTGGAGACTTTGTAAAGTTATAAAACGGAGGCACAGCAATGACGCAATAGTGCGATGGTTATGTAGGGTGTGATGAACACAGAAATAGACATTCACGAGACATCCGTCTGAAATACGTTACACAAGAAAAATGTAAGTCGTTTGCAGTAAAGTTCGTGGCTAACTTTCGTGGATAACAGCGCTGGGCATTAACATTATTTGAAAAATGTATGGGCTAGAGTAGGAGTGTGAAAATAGGTACTATACGACCTATTCTCATAACATCACGATTTAACAAAAATACACCAAAAAAACACTATAATCGATCGAGCCGTTTCGGAAGAGTCCCAATCATCATGAAGCCGTAAGACATTCACTGCTAAACATTGCAGAATTTCCTGGACCGGTTGGAAGCGGATTGCATCCAGCGCCATCCTACCTTAAGATGAAGATTTATTTAAAATACTGTTGAACTTACATGAAATTCATTTTTGATGGCAGGCATCATGGCTCCACAGGAAAGAATGACACCATCCACCATAAAGTTGCAGCAAAAGGATGCGATCATGACCACCCAACCCCAACCGCCATCTGGTGGAACGACCTGAAAATAAATTAACGTTTAGCTTAGCATGTAACTCGGATGAATCTTAATCTTGGCGCCATTGGCATCAAACGCAGTACTAGATAATATTCTCCTTGCTTTATTTAGACAATACAGGGTTAAACTATTGGCAAGTTTATTATGTGTCCCATCAATTATACAACAATAATTTATGTATCGTCATCAGCCTATCACGGGCCTACCGCAGACTGCTGAAAAACAGGTCTCCAAACTGTGAGTTCTATCTAGATTTCAGAATTGGTGAATGTCAGAAAGCTTTAGTATTATGAGGGTGTCTCTTTTTTCCTCCACCGTTTGAGGAGCTCTAGAGTATTTGTGAATGGCTACGAAACTGCGAAGATGCTATGGTTATTAATACTAATGAATATTATAGTCTTGTACTTTTTCGTGTCCAGCCTATATTATCTTGTTCTTGGACTAAGGCCTCTCCATTCCTTTCCCTTTTCTTGATGTTCTACTTATTTTTGCTAAAGGCGAAAAAGCAACAAAAGCCAACGAAGGCGTCGCACCATCTTCGCCTGTCTTTATACCAGCATTTTTGTAGTCATCGCAGCATTATTCCATAGTTCTTTATTGCTCTATCACTCTCTTTATCAATAATTACCTCTTTTCTGAACATAAATATTATGCTTCACACATTCTATTTATCATTACTTTGGCCTCCTTCTATTCTGTTAGTCGTCCAGTCACCAAGGTAGTGTTTCAGAATATTTCGAATCAAGACATTGAATGAATATCGTTATTTTAATGGCTCTAATAAATCAGTTTGAGATGTTCCAGCAATCGAGTAGTAAGTAGCGAGACCTTTGTGTGCTGTAGGTAGACTAACAGTTCTAGACTTTCTTAATGGCCTGTTAAGGGCTTCACACACAGCAGCTATAATGTAAAGATGTACATTATAGCACGATACAACTCATTACATCTCCCCATAGAAATCGTCAGGAGACCACACACTGCAGCTATAATTTATATTTTTACATCTTCGAATTTCTATGGAAAGATGTAATGAGATGTATCCTGCTACAATGTACTTCTTTACATTATAGCTGCTGTGTGTGAAGCCCTTTAGTGATATAACGGTGGGGGGACTACTGGAATGACGAATGAAACAGAAGTTTAGAAGAAGACATGTTGCAGCGATAACTCCAAAGAGTTAATCTACAGTAATTTCTATAAAATTACCGAGCACTTAGTTGGAATGTATCGTAACGACATTGGCAGACAACGCAGTATTATTCCTTGCTTTAATTAGACAATACAGGGTTAACCTATTGGCATGTTATCTACCTCATCAATTACGACTGATATTTGTTTAAAATCAAGATGATACTTCACACCTCGAACTAACTGCTTCTTCTCACTGTCTTCTTTATTCTGGCTCGTTTTGACATCACCTTTGCCATTGTTCACCGAGGTTCCGTCTCCTGCATCAATGATGATGGTGTTCACCATTTATAATATTACTACCACCTTGAGTTCTTATGACAGGTTTTTGGTTTCAAGCCTATTATTTCTAGATCTTTTGGTTTTGTATTGCCTGTTTGACGTTAGTTATTGCTTTGAGAAGATTGACAGCCATTGACAAAACACTATGACAAGATAAGAAGAAGCAGTGTTATAGCAGGCGGGAGAGCTAGGTATGAACGAGAAATGAAAGGAGTTCTATTTATGTTAAACTATATCTTAATGTTTTTGATGTTGTGAAGTATTACTCCTACCTAAAAACATGCCAAAGGAAATTTAAACCAAGTGTAGATCAGTCAGTAATTCTTTTTTCTTGCAAATAATCAATGAACGATTCCTACGAGAAGTGGGAAGTTCCCTTGACCCAATCATGAAGGTCATAGGGCGAACAGGTGACTCGAAGATATATATCAAACGATACCTACGTGATACGTTTGTAGACTTCACCGTTGGAGCCATGGTGACTGCATCGTTATCAATTAGCTAATTAATTTGATTCCATAGAAAACACTGGGTTATATTAAATACATCTTTATTTGCTGTTAGTTTGAAATCAAAATTTGTACATCAGAAAGGTACCGGTTTATAGATCATTTTTTTGATGTTATTGGGAATAGGCATGGTGAATCATTAAATTTAAAGTACGTAGCTTCTTTTTCTATTAAATCAGTACCGTTCCGGACTAGTTTTTTACAGGTTACTATTTTTATCATTATGATAACAAAATTGAAAGATTGTTTTATGAAATAGTGAGGTATCGTTGGCCTTTAAATTGGAATTATATAGAGATCAACGATGCAAGCTAATCCAGCAAGTTTCTTCGAAGTAATCCTTTTCAGAAGGTGGAATGAAAGTTTTAACATGATAGCAAAATATAGGTCCCCAGCATTAGTGTTGACCAAGCTAAAATATCAAGCATTGTTTCAGCTGTTTTCTGCAGAATCTCCTTCCGACGATCCCAAATTCTTCTAAAAGCCATCGCGATTTGATTGGGGTGTCACTACGACAGTTAGGATAGCCTGAGAGATTTCAATAACAACACTAACGTTTCTGCTAAAGCAACAGAATCAGTAAGGTCATAGTAATTTCAGTAAAAGCCAACGAAATTGTAGCGAGAAGAATAGCGTTTATAACTCGTTCAGTGATCTTGCGTATTTGCCGGTTTCGTTTCAGTTTTTTTTCAATGGCTGTCATCTTGTTCTTGAAACTGTGTCTCAAATCAATAAATCTTCCAAACTCGTTTCATACCTTGTTATTATTGTTCGAGGATGTTCATTGTAGTCCGTTTTTTTTATTCTTGGTAATCGCAGGAGCAGGTGCTAATACATTCGGATTTAACTTCTATTTGATCTGTCTGACACTCCTTGGCCTTAGAGGCGCAGAAACCCAGCGGCTTAGGACATGCAATTTTCTCGAAGTTAAACAGAACGTAGCAAATGTGAAGACCGACCATGAAAGCTATAAAAAATGTGTTAAAAGAATTAAGCTGTATCATAGCCAGCTTGTTGGAGCAATCGGGGCATCTCGTTTTGCCCCATTTGTTTTAAGTTTCCACCAGTTCTGTTGGCCATGTAACGTTGTAACGTAAAATTTTAGTTGTCACTTTCGACAATTAACTGTTTCTTGTCATTTTTTTTTTTGTTTATGGATTTTGAAACAATCAAATGAGTTTTTAGTACACATAAGTCAATGCTGTTGAGATGAGTACCTATTTCCAAAAAAAAAACTTTTATCTATAACGGCCCGTTCACGACCTTGACGCAGTGAGCGGTGATTTAGCGCTGCGGCGAAATCTATAGCAATGTTTCAAACACGCCACGTCGTGCCGTCAGTGACGAATTTGCGTATTAAAAAAGACTAGTGTCTTTTCGCGCGGCCCGTCTCTCCGAAGTCGTGACCAAAGTCGTAAGAGTTGGAGAGACAGAAATCTTTGCTCTTTTTATTGAAAGGTTGACACTTGTAGTATTCGAATTCTTAGTTCAAGAGCCAGGGATACACAAAATTGTATCATCAAGTGCTAGTAAACACAATTATATTTATGAGTTTAAATACTTACTAAAGCTGTCACAGGTTCTTCACTGGTGCGAGAATCATCGGTTGAGCCCGTTTTGAAGGGCCGTTCGTCCGTCGCCACCCGTTGCTTCATCTTGTTTCAGCCCTGCAAGGTAAAAAAGGACATGAGTTTCGTTGTGGGAAATGACATGCAACAGTTTCAACTAAAATTTACATAGCGGCAGATTTTTTTATCGTAGTAAAATCTTCAAATCAAGTCCACCCAGGGCAGAGCGGGAGGGACTGTCACACTCGTACTGACTAAAATCCACGGTGTCCTTCAATAGCCCTTTACGTTCCGGAGTCACTGTAATTCGTAAGCCCCGCAATAACGCGCCGTCGTCGACTCGGGATCGTGAGTCGTGACTGTACTTTACAATGCTATATTATTTCTATCACCTACACAATAATCTTTGATTTATCAAATACATGTATATTTAGTGTATGCTCCAATTCGCGACTGTAGCCAAATTAAGTTTGAGCAATCTAATCCACAATTTCCACCCACGAATTAACGCCCCCTCAAAATTGGAGGAATTGCAATACATTTTATAGGTTTACGCTTTATTTATGTACCTAGGAACCAAGATTAATAGTGATACCATCAATATCCATACCATGAGTTGTCATTACGATACTCGATCATATGCATCGACCGCGTTTGGCGCTCTCATTGGTTGAGAGTTCATACAACTGAGCGCAACTGAGCGCCAAACGCGGTCGATATCGATGATCGAGTATCGTAATGACAACTCATGGTATGGGTACAGATAGCCCCAGTTATTACATATGCTTGATGTCAAAGGGTACTTTAAAGAGTGAGACAATAAGTAGTGTAGTGATTCATAAAGAACTTATAGTATAGGAGTCTGTGTCCATGTCCCTTCATCTTTTCTTTGGGTGATGTGATATGGTGTGGGTTTCCTCCGTGCCTCGGAAAGCACGCAAAGCCGTTGGTCCCGGCTGCCATTTGTAGATCTTTGGCAGTCGTTATTGTTAGTCAGAAGCTCTAAAATCTGACAACCAGTCTTACCATGGAGTATCGTATTACCCAGTTACTGGGTTGTGGAGGTCCAATATGCAGTCGCTCCACGTAAAATAATGATATTCAGCTGCATCTGGTTTGATTGGAAGCCGACCCCAATATAGTTGGGAAAAGGCTAGGCAGATAATGATGTTTAGTCTTTATATTATTTAGCTTGCTTTCGCTTGAAATATACTGATTCATGCATAAGTATATCCACACTCAGTTCAGTAGAGACCATTAAAGATAAAAACAATAAATAAATAAGCATTTATGGGTGAAATTACCGTTTAGCGCACCCTATAGTGAGGTCTAGAGCAAGTTTTACTTTACGATTGTTATCTTGGATAGGTTTCACTTAGGTTTTCTTTAACATACTCGAAATCAAAAGTTACTGTGGGTTCTCGTGCATTGTTAAAATAATGTATTTTATTATACTATTGCACCCATATACGGCAAAAAGTTTCTTAAGGACCTTTAGCTCTTTTTTTTATGTGATTACAAAAATAGTGAAACGAAGACGAGACAAAAGTGACAAATCAAACTTTTTCAGCAAACGTTTTTCAGCAGTTAAAGGTTTTGTTAATACACCAGCCAACATTACAAACAACCTGTTTTTTTTTAACTTTTACAAAGTGGATAGTTATGCTTTAGCTAGCATGAAATATAGATTTCTTACAAAGTGCCTATTGAGGCCCTAGCATGACTTTTAATAAGTTTTTGTGACGTAAGGTAAACGAAAAAGAAGTTAATAAAAAAAAAGAAACATTAAACGCAGTAGGTACTTACTTAAAAAGTACGCTGTAACGCTGTTAATAAAATACAAAAATCAACAACAAAGCTTTAAAACATACGCCAGTACATTCAGAACTTAAAGTTTATAAAAACATAGCTTCCTTACAACAATCTCAAAATTGCATGTAATCGGCTCCCTTACTAGAAAGTGCTACGGCACGCTGTTGCTTACGGCTTGGCCATGAAACTATAGACTTTCCAATACAAAATATGTTTCCAGTTTTAAACCCCAATCTGCATCAGTGAAACCCACAATACTTATCCATTTCATCTTTTGAAATTAGTATTATATAGTGTATATTCCAAAAGATGAAATGGTGGTAAAATTAAATGTTATCTACAGTTACTTTCAAGTACCTTTAAGTTCTTTCTGATGGTTTGCAGTGGGTCTGACCATACCAATTGTTGAAATGGCTATGGTAGAGGTGAGGGGAAATATATCAGGCCTGTAACATACATATATATGTAAATACATGGTAACCAATAAGGCTTTTGTATTCGAAGCTACGTGTTGAACTATCTTCCTTCTGTAACTTCATTCCAATCTTCAAAGAAGTTTTAATTTATTTCCAATCCGACATATTGAATCGCTCGTAGAACTGATAACCGATGGAAACGAAAAGTTCTCGAGTGGCGACTACGGACAGTAAGAAGCAGCGTAGGCAGGCCTCCCATTAGGTGGACCGACGACATCGTGAGGGTCGCGGGCAGCCGATGGATGCAAGTGGCGATTGGCCGTTCGTCGTGACGGTCTAAGGGGGAGGCCTATGTTCAGCAGTGGACGTCTTCCGGCTGTCGATGACGATGATGATATTGAATTCATCAAATACTTGCACTTGCTTGCTGCTCGGCACTTATTATTGATCGTAGCGTGATGTTATACTATATCTAAGTATAGCCTTCCTCGAAATTTGGGCTACCCAAAACAAAAAGATTTTTCAAATTCGAACCAGTACTTCCTGAGATTGCGTTCAACCAAACAAACTTTTCAGCTTAATGATATTAGTATGGAAAGTAAATGATATTGGTATTTTAACTCGACTGATCCAAGGTGAAGCTCCCATCAGCTATGTTTTCTATTCTCTTACCTAAAGAATGATGGGCTGTACCTAAATTTATCATCTTAACCTGATACATCAGTCGGCTCATTTGCGAAGCGTGATGTGCCCATGACCTGATGGATTTGGGGTGATGGATTTCCAAACAAAGCAGTGACATTATCACAAAGAAGAACATACCAAACTTCAAACTCAAAATGACGTGTACCCTGACAACATTGTATTCGTCTAGAAATAATGCTGCAGTAGGAAGAAAAAGGAGGATGTTGGTTTAAAAGATCAAATTCTGCTGTCCCAATTATTTTCTTCCCATACAGTGAAATGATCTTTGACAAACAATAATATGGCTCAATAGTCATACAATGGTAAAATAAAAAAAAGAAGTGATAAAGTAAGCCTTCCAAATGCAGTTGCCTCCTGAAAGTCACAGTAGCTATAACTACTACGCACACAACGGGCCAATTTGCAGCTTAATAAACAACAACTATGCATTCATGATTAAATAAATAAAATAATAACTATATTACGAATAAACAATAATAATTCAAATATATGCGAGTGCGTAGTTGTCTGCGTACAATTGAGTGGATTAACCGGTATTCAAATACCAAAAACAATGCGTGATAATGTAAGGTAAAAACAGTGTGTGGCCAAGCAGAACCGAGGCAAGTACGCCATTCATTAGGTGTCTAGTCAACCAGTAAATACATATATACAACGCAATTTCATACTGATACTTGTGTTATGTGCTTCTCTTTCACGTACTTATTATTTCAACGTTCCAAATTATGCCACATTATGCGTCTATCAGCTTCGCGTCTTCGCTCGCGTTCATTAAGAATTGGTCAATAATAGTTCTGACTTGGCGCCATCTTAGAGAACGAAAGGTTCGAAAATCTTTCGAAAATTCTTTTTTTGAACTTCTCTTCTTCTTCTAATCACTTGAAAACAGATCAGCAAACTGTGGAAGGTCAATATTCAAGGTGGACGATTGTATTGTGTTATATAATGAGTAACCTATATTCATTAGACTTCTAACTTTCTAAGAGACGCTGTTCCCAGCTGATTCCTATGCCTTAGAACCAAAAATTTTTAAATGTTTTCTGACCTGATCAATATTAAACACTACAGGGTGAATTTTTCAACTGGGTGAGGATGGCTATAATTATCTGAAACTCATTGAATGAGGAATGTCGTAAAAATTGAAAGGTTTCTCGAGGCCGATTTTAACGGAAATCAAAATAGCGTCATTTGATTTTAGAAATTTCCATAATCCTGGCCAGGAATTGACTCAGTTGATTTTGGAAAAAAACACACTCTGTATTATTACATCGTTTCAAAGTCCTGCTAATAAGGATCTGTTTCTGATTCTGTCGCTACCGATGCGTTTTCGGATGCAGCCGATGGACTTTATTTTAAATTTCATGGTTTCTCATACCACGTGCTTTCAGTTTATATAGGCGATGCGTACGCGTCAATTCAGTTGTTCAAACAATTACACAATACAAAAACTTAGTTTACACTGATTGGCGTTCTATCCTTAAGGCAAACCGATACTAATACGTATTTATTTTATAAAACGCGATCGTAATTGGGTGTTATTCTGAACTAACTATTGTTTTGTATGTTTTTTATTATTAAAAATAATGAGGACCTTGAAATTTATAAATACTGATAATGTAGCATGAATTTGTTGTTCTGTGAGAGGAAGTTTATTAAATTTTATTCATTAAAATCGTTACTATCAAACTGTCCGATTCAGGCAAGTTGTTTTATCAGATCAGTACCTAGTCACCCTAACAAATAATTAAAATATTAGGTATACATTTTTAAGCAAATGGTTAAAAAAATGAAGGGTTTAAAATGGGGTTTAAAAAATATCTAAAGTATTTTCGTAGTATTTTCAATGTCATGTGTGAAACTTCAGATAAAATCACATCGTAATTCCATTGGGCGTTTTTCCATTAGACGGCACGGCACCGGCACGGCACCGGCATGGCCGTGCACCGGCACCGGCGCCGGGGCTTCGTTTTTCCACTGCACCGGTTCCTAACCGGCCCGGCAACGGCACGGCACCGGCGCCGGTTCCTCAGCATGGTTTTATTTGTTACTAGCTGTGCCCGCGACTTCGTTCGCGCGGATGTCGGAATTTAACAATGTATTTTTAGTGCGAAGCGCCTAATTCTCGCCACGTTTTTCAATATATTTGAATAACAATTCAAGAATATTTGATGTGTTTGATCGCCCTCTGTTGTTCAAAGGCAGTACCATTCAATTGCTACTGGATTAGAGTAATGAATGAAAAATGAATTAATGAAATATTATGTTGATATAAATAATAAATAAAAATGTTATGTTTCATTTATGTAATTTATTGAATGACACGCAAGAACATATATTTCTTCTAAAAAACAAAATAACATGATCATTAGACTTTCAAAAGTAAAGAGGCTAAATTAACCTTATTACGAGCCACAAACCGAGTCTCACTACTACTACTACACGCCTGCGCACTCACACACGCACACGGCTACAATTCATACACACATTACACACATTATGCACATTTGCCGGCCGGCACCGACTGGGAAGCTTGCTACCCCGACGACGGCGACGGCGCCGGCAGGACTCAACGCCGGGCCGACGCCGGCGCCGGTAAGTGGAAAAGCGAGCCATACATTTTCATATATTCTTGCTTCCCCGGCACCGGCGCCGGTGCCGGCGCCGCCGGCTAATTGAAAAACGCCAGGCCAGCACCGACTAGGAAGCTTATTACCCCGGCGCCGGTGACGGCGCCGGCAGGACTCATCGCCGGGCCGGCGCCGGCGCCGGTAAGTGGAAAAGCGAGCCATACATTTTCATATATTCTTGCTTCCCCGGCACCGGCACGGCGCCGGCGCCGTCACCGGTGCCGGTGCCGGTGCCGGGCCGGCTAATGGAAAAACGCCCATTGCTGAATTTATCCCGATCCCAGACGGAAACGTATTTACATGACGTATGATAAATGTATGTAAATTGTAATACATTTGTTTTACATTTCAAACGGCTTATATTTTTTTCTTTGTTTATTGACAAAATGTAGGAGAAAAGTTTCAGCTGCGTTTAAGGAAAGACAGGACTGATTTTAAAAGTAAGATCTACAAATTCACATTGTGCCTTTATTTTGTTCTGGCTGGATTTGAAGGGACTGTAGTTCCGCGGCTATGGTCCCCGTTTAGTGCGGCTACAAACATCAGTTTTCCTGATCAGATATATTGATCCGTTTTCCATCCAAACCAGAGATTCTTACAAATGTGCGTGTAAGTTGTTCACATTCGATAACTTCCCGTAGAGATTTCGAAAAACGGATCATTATCTATTCCTGATCAGGAAAACTGTTCCTGTGGAAAACTGTCAGTTCCTGGACTTTTTTAAAAGATTGTTATTTATAACGGTATGTATAGGTACATTTATGGTTGTTATTGCAAGTGTTGTTTTGTCACTTGCCCTTCACTGATAATTTTATCAGTCAAAGTTTGGCCTCTAACCTTAATGGCGCTTAACGGATCTGTTTTAAATTGACCGTTAATATTCAATTTAATTTTTTTTCTGGTTTGGAGTGTTCGGTCATTGAGATGACATGTGTAGACTTGTAGAGGCACCTTAAGGCTAGACAACATAGAAAACATAGTGTCCGTACATTGAGATGTCATGTAGATAAAAATACTTGAATATGTGTAGAGACACACCAAATATTTGGAATTATTATACCTATCACATTAAGCAACACGTGAATTTACTTAGCTCCAACAAAACAAATAATAGTTGGCTCCAATATTCGATATGGGCACGTTCGTTGGTACCCGGGTGATACTCTACCTAACAGTGTAAAATCATGACCATTGTGCACTGATAAGAGTGATAAGAACGGACGTTGCGACCTCAGTGAACGTTACTTAACTGTTTACTTGTAAATGGAGCTTCGAATGTGTTTACTAATGGCCAGTTACTTTATTAAGGCCGCGTTGCCATTAAAAAGGTTACTTGTATACTTAAGTTATAGGCAACTTGAACAAACTTCAAGTATGCAAGTTACTTCGAATAGGTGAAAAGTGTAAAAGATGGGGACGCGAGGTACAATGGGGATACACAAATACACTATTTAGGCATACTTAACACAACACTAACGTAGCGCAAGCGCCATCAGGACGTCGTCATTTGCAAGCTGCTACGAACAAATGGCGTCCCGTTGAAGCTTGCGCTACGTTAGTGTTGTGTTGAGTTTGCCTTAAGTGTGTGTATTCCCATCATACCCCGCATTCCCGCCTTATACACTGTTCCCTTAGGTATTTAAAGGCTCTTAAGTAAACTTTTCGTAGATATGACCTAAGTATAAAATAATCAGAATCCATTAAAAATGGGTGGAAAGTTAAGCCAACAATAGAATCTGTGATGGGTGCTTATATCGACCATCATTTGAATGCGTGTCCATGTCATGTTATCTAAAACAAAAGCTTTAATCAAAGCTTTTATGATTAGTCATAGATTACAAGATAAAGTTATCATTTATCACTATTATCATCTAATATAATAGGGATAAGGGATAATGTATAACACCTCCGGGTATCCAAGGTGAAAACGCTATGTCCGAAATAGTTTTGTATTTCAGGATTATTCTACTTTATTACGCCATAGAAAAGCAGTAAGTTGACTGTAGCCGCCAGTGGTCAGAATCCACTAAATGTTGGAAGGGGTAAAAATACAACTGTCCACTGTTTGGTAACATTGATGCATTGACTGACAATGTGACGCAAAATATCGCAGGCAGTTGTGTGTATTTGCAGATTTCCATATTTTTTAAAATTCTAAGCAAGAATCAGGGCGTTTGACTTTAGCTTATTCAGATCTATTTGTGTACAGGTTTTTTCAATGTGATGTTTTGTTAGTGAAAATTCGGGGTAGGCACGCCCCCCCCCCTTCTTACGAATATGCTGAAAAAGTAAATGATATCAACAAAGGTTTAGTTCTACGCTGTTGTGTTCAGTTTCGAAAGTAATTAAATAGAATCTTTGCGAAATTACTACAATATCTAAAAAGTAGCGGTAACGCAAGTTTGTCTATCTGGTGGTCTCTTCAATGTCTACATACTAGTACTTAGTCCACTATTGTATTCAGCGAAATAATTGCATATTTGCATATCTATGTGTGTTATGCAACGACATTGTTTCGGTGCAGTCAAACAATAGCCTGACGGTGTTTGCATAGTAAATAAAATCGCTAGGTACTATACTACTGCCCTTATTTTGACTGGACTTGTAGGTTGTAGGTACTTTGAACATTATGCTTATCGTAGAAAATACTTTATAGTTACTTTGTCAACTGTTCGTTTTCGAGTTTTTCTCTTTTAATTTTAGTTTCAGAAATTTAGGGCCAGTTGTTCTGTAAATTATAATTTTAAAATCTGCACATTTTGGCTAATGGTTACTTACAAGGTCGTATCTATCATTTAACTAAGTTATACTACTGGTCAACTAACTGTCCCTTATGTAGCGGCTGTTGACGCAGTGCTGTCCAGTGTTCCAGTAAAAACTTGGCATCAGACATCAATATATATTTTTAATCTATGTTGTTGTTCATACGATTTAGTGCAGTAGTATAAAACTGCCACGTGATCTCAAAACATTGAATCTACAATATCAGATTAAGGTCCGGATTCTATCAAAGCGAAGAGGACATCAGATGTGTTTGAATAACCAATCAGATGTCCACATTGTCCACATCTCCTCTCCGCTTAGCTTCAGTGGACATCTGATTGGTCTCCGGTTTGGTGGAGTCCGGGCCTAATGCCGCCTGAACGCGGCTCCCTCTAGTGGCCACGAAGGAAACAGTTAAGGCTTAATTTGTTGAATTTTTCTATTGGGAAATTCTCAGAAGAAAAATATTAAATTTAAATTTTAGCGAAGTTTCAGAAGTCAATTTGGACATCACATCTTCGGAAACTATTCTCCAAATAAATCCACGTCACGTCAGCATGCTTCATCATCATCAACTTGAACGTGATTTTATGTAATTACAACTTAAGTTATCAATGAACACGATACAATCATTCAGTTTCATACACGGATGATCACTCACGCGAGCATAAGCTGATCACGTGACGACACTATATTATCTATTGATCTGAACATGGCGCTTACAGTGTGGGAATATGATAACCGATTGTGTTTTCTGTGAACTTTGGGAAAGCTGTTAATTGGCTATTTATTATATGCTGTGCTAATTAACACGTTTTAGTGGCATGCTGTGAAGGAAACCGAGAACCTGGGAGTTTTCAGAGTTTTCAGTCGCTTCCGCTCTACCCAAAGCGTCATTACTTTATTTACTTTTTGATGATTTTTGTACCCGAAACAAAAGAAGATAAAAATGACATCCTATAGTACTCGTAAGTCATTTCCAACGCATTTTTGGACAGTGGACCCGAGATTGCTATTTAATCAATCAAGTACCTATAAAAAGGCAATTTAATTGAAACATAACATGATTTGCGATACAATTATTGTGAATCTCTTTGACGTGTTATTCGAAAATTTTATCCCATAGGTATTATACCCGGGTAAACCTTATCCTTGTTAACGGATCTTTGAACCAAATCATTTTATTAACCGACTTCCAAAAGGAGGAGGTTCTCAATTCGAATGATTGTATTTTTTTTTCATCAAGATCCTTTCAACTATTTATTAAGTCCTTACGCATTTTTTAATCATTTGTAAAAAAATGTTTGGGAACTTAACAATTATAGTTCAACTATTAGTTCAGTTCTAGTTAAATGTAGAAGCAGATGATACCAATTCAAATACTTACAAACAATTTAGTATCTAGGTACATACGAATCGACCTCCAGCTGATTTGACATTCGCCTGACCCTTACCAGTTTACTTACGTAGATATCAGTTGGCAACTGACTCTTAGGTATATTCCATAATTGCCAGATACAAATAATTATAAAACAATATTGTTTATATTCGCGTGGGGCCCTTACATCGTTTGTAATCTGTGGTATGACAAGCAACGGTCAATGCACTAGTGATAGCAAGAAATTATGCAAAAAAAAAAAAGGAAAATATTGTGTCAACGGTAAATTTCCATGTTAAGCAATGAAAATAAGAGCTATATTGGTTAAGAGATAATCATAATCTATAACATTAATGTTTATATAGTTAGCTTTCAGGTAAATACATCGAATTGCATTCACTCCGTACAAGAATTATAAAAGAAATTAATTTTAAAAAAATAGTTTTATACATAGAACAGGCCACAGGATCACGCTGGGTGCAAGCCGCTTCCTACCGGTCCTATTGAAAGTCTAAAGGGGAGGCCTATGTTCAGCAGTGGACGTCTTACAGATGATAATGATGATGATGATAGAACTGACTGTGGGAAAAAGACAGAGCTATACAAGTCGTCTAGCGCCATCTCTTTCGCACAGCCTAAACTGGATCGCGCTAAGAGCTTGTGGTAAGGTCTCTGGCATAAATAAGCAGCATGGTAGACGCAATGGCTGAACAATCAGCTTATGCAATGCATCTGTCGTCCCTGGTTCGATTTTCGCATGTAATACTTAAATAATATGTTTGTGATTGCACCCTCCACATAAGGGTAAGTTCTAAAAAAAGCAACTGAAAAAAAGAACAATCAGGATATACATTATACCTACTGCCGATGCCGCCTTAAGCAAAAAACTGAAACTGAAGAAAAGGGAGTAGGGAAAAATAAGCCTTAGTAGATACGCCTTTTTTTAGTTAGTATGGCTTATTTTTCTTTGCATTTTTTTTGCGCAGATGTGCTTCTTTTGCTTACAGAGGCAGTATAGGATTTTTGACGTACATTGTTTATAATAGTATCACCAGATATGTTTCACTAGGTAATTTCTATCAACCAGGAATGCGAGCATGACTCAGATTCCTATAAAATTCCTGCTGATTGGAGTTGAAGTCAATTTGGAAATCATACCACACCTTGTAAAAAACAAATCTTTAACATTTCTGAATGAGCTATGGAAAATCTACATTTAATATTAAACTTATACATCACTTTTTGGCGCCATTATTATCTTTCTTTTGATATCGCACTCAAAAATATTATTCAGTTAAGAATTATGAATCTGACGTTATAATTTGCGTATGTTGATAATAATATGATGTATTAGACCTCTGACTTTTTAAATGAACTCTACGATAAGTGGGGGAACTCTTATGCTTAACTCTCCGAGATTGGATTAAGTATATATCAATTGCAGTGGAAAAGTTATTGCTGATATCTCTGCATGTTGATCTGTCCTATCATTTCATTTCATCATTCGTCACATCATTCATTCATTCATCATTTGATCACTGAGTTTCATCACTTTTGAATAAAGAAAGAAACTAATTTAATTCCCATATAGAATGATGTCTGAACTATATGTATGGTAAAGGGAAGATAATTTGGTGAGACAGGCAACTCAGTCATAGAGTCTTAAAAGTCTCTCAAAACGCATGCATGCTGTAATGCGAAATGATGTGTCACTAATCTTGTCCACTTTAGTGGTGAACTAGTTGCATCATTTCGCATAACTGCATACATATGTATAGGTAGGTAACGTTTTGAAAGACTTTTAAGACTCTATCCCTGAGTTGCCTGTCTCACCAAATAATCTCCCTTTTTCTTACTTCTTAATCTAGCATTTTTTCACTAAAATTACATAATTTCATACAGGCAGAAATGAAAATACTTCAAGAATAATAAGGTAATCATTATAGATTTTTTTAGTGACGTAATAATAAAATGAGTCCCTATCTCGCCCTGGGTGGAGTAGACCGACTGAAATCCACGGTGTTTCTTCAATAGCCCTTTACGTTGTAGAGACACGCGGTTACTTGATTTTACTCCCGCGGAACAGTCAATGAATGTACAGCCACCAGCAGGTCATCCTATACCGAATCTATCTAATTTTACCAATCCAACATTTAACCTTCCACTATAGTGATGAGGTTGAAAGTCTATCCTATATACTATTGTCCTATGTCAACAGAAATTGGAAAGCAAACGCAGAAATAGTGAGCAATAGTTCGCAACTACTTTAAAAACAATTTAAAACATGCGTTAAAACAAAAAAATGAATGGAGTTGGTATGTTATGTGTATTAACCAGAAACCTATTTAATGATGACGACATAATCGATTTCCCATCTAAACTCAAGTATGTTAATTATCTTTTATGATTCGGAACAAAAACAAACAGCACTTAATGGGCGTGGCTGTGACCTCATCAAGCCACGCAGAATAATTAGACGTCCGAAAAAAAAAAATTAAAAAAAATGTTTCTAAAATCAAGCAACGGCAGTTTTCCAATAAAAAAAAAACAATGCGTTATCATTACCATAAAGTTAAAAATAGCGCGAAATTCTAAATTCAAAACGTTTAAAAAATAAACATCGAAATCAACAAGCCAGTTAAACTAAAGAGAGCAGTCCAAGTTTATCTAAACTCCAAGCGAATACCTTCCTAAATATAGTTGAATGGGTTGTTAATGTTATAGGGTGACTTAGCGTTTAAATATATAATCTAAACTCACCAGAAGAAGGTTTTATCTAAATTCCTCAGTTCTAGAGTCACTTAAAAAAAAGTTGTTTCACAAGTTAGAACATAATTAAATAGAAGTTTGTTAAAAATAGTCGCAACACTCGTCAACGTCACACAAATCACTTGTTTCACGAATGCCAGTTGATCGGTAACTGTGTTAAATAATATCATGATTATGTTTATATCTCATAATGCTATGTTAATTTTCAAGTTCTATGTCATTCAACACACCGGTGTAGCAGGTTTTGTAGATCGGGAACCTACAGACCTTATAACAATTGTGGAAAACTACATTTCTCTGTAAATTAACACATTTTTGTTGTACAATGAAGTTAAAAAGTTCGCTAATATTATGAGCATTCCATTTTTAAAAAGGATTTTTAATTTTTACTTTTTTGTTTTTTTTTTTCTTAATGCGTTGTTCAAAATCGAGGCATTCAATTATTTTTAGTGGGCCAGTTTCATGCATTTATTAGCTAATAGCTATAGTTAGTCAAAATACTACAAACAGGCAATTTGCTACAGTCTTGTTACAAGTTATACCACATACCTAATAACTACCTACTTAGTACTCAAAGTACTGTAGATGCCCATTCCAAGGCGTAGATCTGTAGAAGAATGGGCAAGAAACTCCATGATCCTTTATAAGTTAACATTTAGAAATAAGATGCGGGTTCTATAATAATTACATTATTAAATATTCTCATATTTGTCAATTTGCCAACTGAAAAAAAAAACCTCAGTGAGAAATAATGACAGATTTAGGAACGAAATATGCATTAGATAACTGGAAAAAGAAAAAATATCCCAGTTACATCTATTAGAACCTTGCTCCTGTACTAAGGCAGTAAAAAGGCAAATATTATTGCAACAAGCGCCATTATAAGTCACGTGGGACTATTTTATACTATTGCACAATATTGTGAAATACAACATTAAGAAATACTTCATATAATTAAAAAAAAAACATAAATTCCATGCCCCCCTTGATAGGTTAGATATGGTTAAAATAACTGTGTCGTTTGAAAAAGCGGACAGTAAAAATAATGTAATTATATAGAATTATATAAATTGCTAATTTCAAAGACTAGACTAGTAGTAAATGTTGACATTTAATTAATAATTACTTATTATTCAGTCTTTATTGTCCCATTCCTGGACAAAGGCACCCTATTCCTTCGACTTTTCTTAAAAATATTCGCTTAAGTGAAATAATCACCAAATATTCATATTTTTGATGAAAAGCAATGCGAACACGTCTTTATTTAATAAGTCAGAAAAACGCAAAACACGTGATTTTCATTCATGGTCAACAACACTGTACAAAAAATCTTTAGTATACAAACTTTTTAGATCCTAGCACGCCGTCTGTTTGCTAAAAAAAAAACCAAACACGTGCATTCAAAGACATGGTCTATGTTTTATCATATTTTTAATTTTGGAACTTGGAGCTCATCAGCTTTTGATAGTTTGTCTTTGGATTGGCGATTTTAATATAAATCGTCTGTAATTCATTCAGTGATGAAAATAATTTTTAATTTAAAGTTCGAAGTATTCACAAAGGACTGCGTAGTAGTGTATCTCAGTATTAAGACCGGTATGATATAAATCATCGTGTGCCAGCCATAAATATTACGAGTAAGTTTCACACAGACTATAAGCGCCGCGCCGCAGTGCCTTCTATGGCAGCAATCAGCAAAGAATCCTTGTGAACAGACATTACTTCGATTGCCCGACTGGTTTGATGTCTAGAGCCCTGATCATGCCCTAGATCGACGGTGTACGAAGGTATTGTAATATTTTATTCGTCGAGGTGAGCCGAGTTAATTGAATAGATCTGTTGAGTATGCATTCTCACGTTTTTATGCAATTGTGACCTAGGAACAGACCTAGGTTCTTAAGACTAAAGTAGATAGTTATTTATTTCAGTATTCAAGCACAAATAACAGAGAGGGATTTATTGCCACACCCATCATTTCGTAGGACACGAGTACGGTAGTAACTCACTTGAACCTACCGCAAACTGTCAAATCGGGGTAGGTTGGATGTGCTGGCGTCTGTTCTGTAAAAAATAGGGAAACTAAAACCTACTCGCCTAATATCTTAGATTTTTTTTTTGCGTGCAATTTTCAGAATAAGTAAACATAATAACTTATGAGGATATCTGCATAATAATAATGTTGTAGATGTCATTATTATGTACATAGTTTTTCTAAAAGTATGCGTCAGAAGGTAAAGTTGGTAAGAAGACAACATTTTTATAGCGGATAATCATTTATCAAATAGTATTAGAAGAATCTAATACTATTTGAAACGGAGAACCGTTTCTTATATTTAGACTCGATTGGAATGTGATGTTTAATTAATGTGACCAAAGTCCGGATAAAACAACTGAAAATTCTAGTCCAAAGTTTAGAGTAATGTGTAATTGAGTTTTTATATGCTCTACGTAGACTGATAATACCGTTTGTAAGTTTTTCCTCTGAAAAATGGGTCACATGTCATCATGCCAAATTATCTATTGCCTCACGGACAATACCCCAAAACGGAGACAGACGATTCCCATCAGTGGGGCACCGGGTTGGTGACCGCCGAACATTTTAGTCACGACATTATTCGTGCCAACTTCTGTTTAGAAAACATTGGTCTAATTACTAAAGATTTATTGCGAAATTAAAAACCTCTAAACACTCACCCATTTTACTAGTTGAACATCACTAAGTAAACCTTTTTGTCTATGCCTGTTTAAGGAAGGGTACATTCTGCGAAACGCCGGTCATTTTGCGTAATGCACATTTTGCGAAAAAGGATATTCTGCAAATGGGACATTCTGTAAAAGGGAAATTTTGCGACTGAGCCCTCTAAACAGGCTACAAAGACTACCTGCAATCAGTTCTACAGACAAAATGACGGTTATTTTTCTAGTACGCTCACGCAAACAATGACAATTATTTAGTTAATTGTCATCAATTATGTCCATGTCGTCTAACAAAAGAGTGACAATTGACGTTATTACGGTTATCGATGTCAAGATGACGTATCGAATGGTAGGTCACATTTGACGTCAGTTGATTTTCGTTGTATTGTCACCCGAGGTCAATGTGATTATGATACTTATTGATCTACTTGTATGACATAAATGTTTTTGCAAGATATATTTACTATCCTTCTTGACTATAAACCTCAATAAATGGACGTAAAATCGCAGTTACTTAAATTGGTCTTTAAATATTGTAGTAGGTAGCATTTCTATAGTGTGAGACAGACACATTCACTAATACGCAGACACAATTAAGCCGTTTTTGGTAAAACCCAACAGTTATGACGCTACCCTTTTGACGGGGCGACAGAATCGTGCAAAACACGCAATGCTCCCCTACAAAATACAGGCATGATAAATAGTACACTACATTTTGACAATATAGGTATCTTGAGGCAGCGCTAGTCACGTCTACGAAATTCGTAGCAGCGGCTACGCCACGTAGCAGCGAATGCGCTACGCTGCGTTTGCGCCTTGTGGCGTTTACATTAAGTTATCTTGATCTATATACCCATTCATATATTTTTAAAGTATGTCGTTTTTCATTTAAAGCAACTTCATCAAAATCAAACCAATCGAATCGAATCGTTTAAAAGTAGCGTTTCATTTAACGAAGTCGGGGATATGCATTTGATTAATCCGTTACAAAAATGCGTTTAGCATATAAACGTATTCGATTATAGCTTACAATCCGTTTTATTAAGACACTTCTTAACAATCCGGATATTTATGATTCATAATAATTAAGATAATATATGAGTATGGATTTCAATTTTTTTGATGGGAGAGGTTTGATAAGTATATTGAAGATTAATAAACAGTATTTTTAGTAGATGTCAGAATTGTAATGCTTTTCCATCATTGTGTCACACGATTATGCTCTAACGACTAAGTTTTTAAAAAAACAGACAACTTATTTTTTAATATTACCTAACGAGAAGTTAAACTTAGTTTTAAATGAGAATAAAAATTCAATTGATCAATGTTCTCCATTTTTTCGTTTTTTTTTTCTTGATTTATTTATTTACCTCTATAAACAGATAATTTTACTTTGCAAGGAATGTGGTCTAACTGACTTTCTTTTGCATTCTACGAGATAATCGACTTTGGATTCAAATTATTAAGCAGACTTAACACTTGACATGAGTATTATGTCCTTTTCTTTAAAAGGCCGAGAGAAAGAGTAGCCAAAAGAACAAACTTTTTGAACAGATGTTTAATAAAAAGTTTGTCAAGTAAAGAAAAAATACAGTTACGTAAAATAAAACAATTAAGAATTATGTCTGTAACAGCAACAGAACGTTAATGAAAGAAAATATTTGAACAATTGTGAAATGTGGACTCTTTTAACTAGCGTGGAAATTTTCCGTTCCATTTTGTGTTTATATTTTTAGTTCGAACAACAAGCAAGTTATTCAATGTTTTACTTTTTTTAAATCTTATTTAAATCTCATTTCGCACATTTTTTTTTGTGAATCGTACAAAATCTGTTAAAAACTCGTTTTTGTATTCATTAAGTCAATATGTAATTACTGATTACCTGAAGACGGTTTAATTACTCTACGAAGGTTTAAGGAAAACGACCTTTAATAGCTTTGTTTGTATTTAAGAATGGAACGTTGTTATTTATAAACAAACCAAACTATTTTTGTATTACTATCAATTACCAGAACTAATGATCAATTAACATGAATGAATGTGATGTTAAATTAGTTTAAAAGAGCCCTTCTTTATGTCACTGACAATAAGTACTTTTTTTCTAGGTTCCACTGTCCCACAGCTGGGCAAAGGCACCAAGTTTTCCAAGAGTTCTAGTCCCGTGCCCCCTCGAATCAGCCCCCATTGCATGAGTCCATCAGGTCGTTTCACCAACTCTTTCTGAGCCGGCCTCAGCGCCGCCTTCCATCAGCTCAGCAGGTATATTCAACTACTTTTTAGTATTCTTACTCGTAAATTCTATTGGGAAGGAAAATCGCAGTAGTACTACTAATAAGATTAATGGGTAAGACTACTGCTTCCTATTTTATATTTTGCTGACCTAAAACTTAGGTAAGAAACTTCTTCAGCGTTATTTCCGGTAGAGGTCTTTATGCCATCATGTTTACCTTTTTTCGGATCAAAAGACAGGGAGTTCAAACATAGTTTATTTAAAGAATTAATTCATAAACTTGCATCATCTTCCAAATGATAAACAACGTCTTGATGTTTCATTCAATATCAAAATACTAATAATAAACTGTCAGTTATTGAAGAACTGACCTATGTCTATTATAGGTCATGAATAATATTATTATGAATTTGATAAAGCGACGCCCTATTCTAAATTATTCTAGATGCCGCATCTAATAACTTGTGTTTTAAAACGGTTGTAAAACATTCCAAAATTTTAAAATAATCTTTGGGTTGTTTTCAACCACGAAGGTAACTAAGTTTTGGCTCATGTAAACCACACGTTGATAATTCTTATTTTCAAAAATATAGAATCCAAAATTATCTACAAACACGGCCATGAAATATAGGCTGAAAATAATGAAATTTTGTTTTGAACACTGTCTAGGAATTACTCTTGTAGCATAAGTGCGTTTGAAAGCATTTTAAGTCACATAAATACCTACAGAAATAGCCAGACCCAGAACCACTTTTTGTAGTAGGTCATACTTTGTTCAGTCTAGGAATCAAAACCGCGATATTTACGCAGTGCAGTCAATCGTTCAGCCACGGCGTCAACCGTACAACAAAAACAACCAAAATGATGATGAAACGAATAACATATTATGAACACTAGCAATTCATTACAAACCTTCATCGTGATTACATACAAAAATCAACGTTATCACTTATTTTGTACGACGTATTTCTTAAAAGTTATCTTAAGTTCAAAACCCCTGCTCTTGCAAGTTTTGTGTCAGATAAACTAAGATTTAACAAAAACTTCAATGTTACTTACCATAGACATTTTGTTAAATGAAATGAGAATAACCAAAATCACAAAAATTTATGCTAATCTCTCACGGTAGTCTGCATACCTAGTTCATAGGAGCAACGGGTTTTTTTAAGTCTCAGACATTGCAAATTTTCCGTTCGCTAAATATACCTAATAATACCTTCCTATATAATGCAAATAGACCGATGCATATAAAATTTTCGAAGCACGTGTTCTAAATTAAAGTCGACAGAATCATAATTATCACTTTTTTTTTTAAATAAAATATTTATAGGTAAGTAGCAGTTCCTCGTGGTTTCCGCCCCCTATTATATTCTATATATATATATATATATCTATATATCTATTACATTGCCCGATCCCTATTAGACGTAGCATGGATGCTATCTACGTCTAATAGGGATGCCTTTCTCGATAAATAGACTATCAAACACAAAAATATTTTTATAATTCGGACCAAAACTTCCTAAAATTAGCGCGTTCAACCAAACAAATAAAATCTTAAGCTTTATAATATTAGTATAGAGTCTATAGAGTATAGATATCCTAGCGGCCTGTCCTGGTTCAGCAAGGCCGGGTTCTTTCTGACAAAGGTACTCAGTGAATTTTCCGAAAATATTCTTAGTGAGAAAGTTACCAACACAAGAATTATTATGCATCTAATCCGGTGCAGTTCGGAAATTATGCGCGTAATGTGGCTAATAAACCATATAACATTAATTCTTAAAGATAGCTATTAAGACTTTTATGATATATTGACGTACTTAGTTCCAAAAATATTTTTTGTGCATAACTTCAAGTATTTATTAGATATAGATTAAGATTAATATCAATACACAGTTTGATAATAAGATACGTAAATGCAATTTAGAATTTTATTGACTAGATAAATATTAAGGCCAAGTTGAAGCACTAAATATTTTGATATAGACATAACCGATAAGATACAGACTGTAAATTTAATTTACAAGTCTTTAAGCATACCTAGAACATTTACAATCAATCTTGGTATAAGGAAATTATTGGCATAAAATAAAAACCGGTTTTGATTGACTAAGCTAACACAAGATCTACTTATTTCGCATAGTTTTGCTAATTTAATGGTATCTGAATATTTGATAATGCTAAATGTGATAATAAATGAAAAAATCTTGTTAAACCAAAATGATCATCAGCAATGTTGGTCCAACAATGATGTTGGTATGTTTGGTTTTCACACGCAGCTCCGAAACACGTAATCCACTATCTATAATCTTTGTTTACAGTAGTGTTGTCCGACTTGGAGGATTAAATAATGTGATAAAACAGTCAACAGATTATGTCATGAAATAAAACAGAATAGTCTAAAAACAGAACGGTGTTTACATTGAACGAAAAATTCCCCGAAAAAACTAATTATCTACTTACATACATACAATTAATGTTAATGAGAAATAAATAGCTTTTAAATAATTGTGTTTAAAAAAACCTCCGTCTACATGCGGTATACTGTAATAAAAAAAAATGAATGGCCTTTTACACTCCATTGAATTCGGCGCCAAACATCACAATGTTTATTCTCAAAGGATCCGATTTTTTTCTTGTGTCCCACGCTAGGGTCGGTGCTTCCCAGAATTAGCGCCATAGATATTGATTTGGGATGAAACTTTTTTTAGAGATAATATTTCATGGCTATGAATGAGCGGGCGGCGCTTCTATTTATTTGTCAGAAGGCACGCACCACACCGCACTGACCTTTTTTTTCCTCCAAAATAAAAATTATTTTTAGTTAAGGGGAATACACATTCAATTTTAAATAAAACGAATCTATTAAAGAGCTTCCGTAGTAGTTCTTTCATTATCAAGGCCTGTAATTTGGCAACTAAAACCTATAATTTTTGCGTGAAATGGCACGATGTTCCATTTTCAAAATGTCACATAAAATAATAAAGTCAATTTACGAATTAAAATAGTGGACTTTATGTTTGGCGACATGAGACACTAGTAATGTCACGGTCAAAACGATCATAATTCAATCAATTTGTGAATGAATGATCTTTATACGAGAATTTGAACAGCGTAGCTAATTAAATCTTAAGTGAATTGGTCGATTTTTATTGCTCGTTTAGAAACTTCCTGATAAAATTACTGCGTAGTGGTGTCGACCGATAAAAATATTATAAAACATGCGTGCAATTATTTCAGTCTAATCATGATAAATACTTTTTCATGATTTTAATTTCCATAGACTATATTTGCAATGGAAACTGGAGAGGCCATTCTTCAAGAAACTAGTTTAGAGCTAAACGTGACACGACACCTCATATGAACGTTTCAATCACTTAGCACGATTAATTAATTAATTTATAGTTGGCTCACCATCCATAAAACATAGTCTAGATTCTATATTAACGAAGTATTTCAAAATGTACGTCTAGGTTTAAATTGTAAAACCTAGACGAATGAACGGTATTGAAATTACTAGGTAGAGGTAACTATAAAAAATAACGGTATACACCGGTAAGTATGATTAAGCGACATAACTATGCAGATAACTAGGGATTTTTAACGAATCAATAGTTTTCCTTGTACCAGAATATTATTAAACTAATCGAATTAGGATAAAAATGGTAGTAAATATGTTACAGTTATAGCTTTAGTAATAGCTAAATAAGTAGTAAAAAAGAAAAATAAAGAGTGTTATTAAAATTTTTAGTGACAGTCACGAGGCAAGTGAGTTACTTTGCACTTTTGCATAAGTAAAAACAGAAAAACCCAGATTTTTTTACTTCCTAAGGTGCAGAAAATGATCAATTGAGTTACTAAAGTGTCAGTAATTACAGTTAAATTATACGAATCCATTCGGAAATCCCTGGTTCTATACAAAAAATGTTTTTATGGCGAGACTGCGCGTGCGTCTCAATCAAATTATTGCCCATGATTTGCGGTTTAAAAATTTCACAATTTCCATTGAAAATCTTTTTATATAAATGGTTCAAAATATAACATCAGAACTTTCTATCGTAGTAAGACTACGTTTTTCTAACGATATTTAAGTTATTTACATCTTTTTGTTATTATTTAAAGTTTTAGTATTATAATATTTATACATAGATGTGTAACAACGATAAATAAAAGTTTATTTATAATGTGTCCACCATTATCATATGGGCACAGAACAGATGACAGCAGCCTTTATCGCAAGAAGTGAGGTTTTTCATAGCGTCGTTTTTGTGTGGTAACCACGTACCCTGGTAATTACGGACAAATTGCTTCATACAATTTTAAAACGTTTTTACTTATAACCTAAAAAAATAGTAGACGGTAGACCGAAATCCCAACTTTGACCAAAAAAAAATGAATTTATGAGACCTGGACAAGTTAGGTTCTCTTGTCGTGTTAGTTTAGTTTAGACTAACCTTTTTCCGGATAGTTGTCAAACACGCTCTTGTTTTAATCCTCCAAAAAAAAAAAACGATTTCTTCAGACCAAACAATTTTTCTCTTGTGTGTACGCATGTACGCAATTGAGTATTAAGCTAAAGACGATTCAATGAATGGCTGAATCAATTAAAATGTAGACCAGATATTCTATCTACCTTATAAAAATGTCACATGGAACCGATTAATTTTGCGGTGTTTTAGAGTATGAGTCACAAATTATAAGCATTGTAAAATTGCAATAAAATTCGTAAATGGTCTGATAGCAGTGCAGTCCTTTAGTAGTGGCAGGACAGTAGTTTATTACTTCTCGATTTGATTGTTGTAGTGTGTGTGGGTTGTAATAAGTCTGATACTTTGAAATTGGAGTTTGATTTTGCTTCGGTATACCTAAGATGTAGATCTAATAGCGCTAGCGACACTAGTCGAATTATACTTAGAGTGATAGAAGTTAAAATTAAAACTTTGAGGAAACAACTCAAATCAAATGTCGTTTAACAAACGAAAAATCGCGTTGTAGGGTTATACAGTTGCCCATTTTTTTAAAGATATCACAATATATATATATATATATATATATATAATTATATATTATGGCAAATATCCGTAAAAGGATTAAAACTGTCTAACCCTTTAATTTACCCTGGAACGTAAAGTCCTATTGAAGTAACACCAACATTATTCAGTTCGAGTCTGACAGTCCATTATTTCGCTCTACCCGGGGGGCCCCCGGATTCATTTGATGTAAGACATAAATAAATAAAGAAAATTTGCGTATTTTGTTAAATATATCACTAAAGATACACATGTGTGTTCAAGAATTAAAGGTTTACGCAAAGAGATCATCCAACTTGGCCGCACGCAATAAACAAAGTGTGCGTCCGTTTTGTAAAGACGATGGGTAAATATCCTGAAATTAGTGGAAAATCGCTGAACCATGCATGAACGAGCAAGGAAAATAGAATCAATTTACATAAGACGAAAAATATCATTGTCTTTTCGTGTAAACTTCTGGGCTATCTATTTAGTTTTTTTAAGAGAGCAAATAAACCGTGAATCAGTTTCAAAATTCTGCTTATCTTTTTGGGACAGTTTGTAATCTTAACGCAAGCAAACACTCAGTTACACGTTGTATGTATGCATCAGACTCATTTTAAATGATTAACTAGGACGACACCATGAATTTTTCATTAAACATTTTAATAAATAATAATATATTTTCCATCTTAATTACGCGGCCATTGTCATTCAGTTTGTTCAACTCATGTGATATTTCGAGTAAATATCCTCATTCATTATTTTAACACCTGTAAGTTATTTTGGCCATGAATAAGCGAATGACTTTGAATGCACGGCGCCACCTTTATGTACCCTTATGTCATAAATGCATAAAATATGGCTAGTCTTTTTATAAGTGAAGATAAGTCTTGAACTTATTTTTCTTCCATGATTATCTGAAACATAATGTATACAACAATATTTGATTGTTGTTAAAACATGTGTCTCTTTCGTCACTATAAGTCCAGATGCGTCACGCCCACGAGCTTTAGAACGTCTCGGTTCAGCACATTCGCAAAAAAACTTGTTTTTTTTTTAATTCAAGGTCTTGTGCGAGCTACCAGCATTTTTAATTTGTGGCACCCGCATGACAATGTTATAGTGACTGACCACAGACTGGTTTTACAACGCTGTAGTTTATTAAAATAATATGTTTAAGCTTCCTGTGTTTCATAATCGAGTATATTTTGAAGTTTTGGAAAAAAATTGGTAAAATACTGTACGTTGTTTTTTTTTTAAGATAAACTTATTCGGGTAAAATTTAAGGAATTTTGCAATTATTACATTCAAATATTGAGAAAGTGACATTGCTTTCCTTTATTTTTCCAGAATAGCAATCAAAACGAATGCAACTTCTGTTAAATCAACAATGGAGCTGAAACTTTCTCTGTTTTCAGGCTTCAGACTATTGCATTACAAAAGTTCGTTGACTTGTTAGATAACTGAAAAATGTAATTAAGCCTTCTAATTATTACAAAAGGAAAAGACAACTTGTTGAAGATTGCCTTTCGCGTCTTTTTGTTTATTTTCTTTTGAAACTCCAAGATTTATAATTATTAAACGAATAAACGGTATGCTTTATAGCTTTGCCCGAAGCTCTTACTTGGTATGCAAATGCAATGCAAATGAAAACCTTGGAGAAGGGAGCATTATCCATACTAAATTGGTTTTATTTTTGTACAAGGAAAGCATAAATTCAATTATATTCACGCATGTCATTGTTACGGACACAAGTTTCCAATTTAACAAACTTATTATATTTTAGTGTTGCTTATTCAAATTCATTAATTTCGTTTGTGTTTTATTTATTTTGTTTGCTATTTTTTTCTGTCTATCTTTCCTAATCAAAGTTTAAAAAAAAAAACTAAATACATCAATGCCCAATCCAACAATGAACCTTTTTTTGCATTGTTGAGATTAATTCAGAAAGTGTTGTCAGTAACGTGTGTTACAATTTCATCGTTTACTAACATTTCAATTATGAGACTGAATTCTTTTTAATCACTATTTTATAGTGAACGAACTCATTAACAACGCGCGTTCAGATTATGTACAAACCAATCAATATTTATTTACTTTATACGGTTAATTAAGATTGTTAATTGCATTGTGTTCTTATTTTCTGTGCTAAGTACATGTTCCTACAGTTTGTTTTATTGGGGCCAATCATGTTTACGGAAATTAATGAAATAAATAAATATCATATCAATTATAATTAATCATCATTTTTAAACAGTGGCCGTGTCTTGAATTAAATGCAGGAGGCATACGTTTTTTGATGGGAAATACACGTCAGCTAATGTTTATGTACCGGAATTGTGATTGCGAAAACAATAGCCCATTATATTTAATGTATGTAAATTACATACGTTAGGTGGTGACATAATATTTGTCATCCAGATTTTTGAACTATTTGGCAGCGCTATCTACTATTTTATTTTTGAGCACCATAAAATATGAAGTTTATGTTATTTTTTGTGCACAAAATTGTGTCACAACACAATCTTATCTATGTTCAAACAATTTTATAACTTTCTCCTGTAACTTGAGAATGTAGTTTAGAATATAGGTGTGAACGCACCGTGAACCAAAAATAGTTACGGCCGCGCATCCTAGCGTTCTTGTGTTAAAAATAAAGCTGTGACTAGACTAGCCTTACGAGATGTCACTCACCTATGGTCACGTGAATCAGGACACGAAAGCGCACAATTTCACACCAATATACTCCAATCTTTAAACGGACCTTGACCAATTCGAATTATTTGGAATGCTCCGTAGCGCCGGCTAATTTACATCCATATGAACGCGTCCAAACACTCACTCCCGCGCTTTTTCAGTTTATTTTTTAAACACGTCAAGTTTTTGCAAGTGGAATGAAATTCCTTTGGCACATTGGTTTTATTTCTTATTTTTATTTATTGATGCCCGCAATTTATTATCGAACGCGTTGACGCGTGCCTCCGTCACCGGTTGCGAGTACACTAAACGGCGGCGGTCGCTCGCAGCCATGTTTAAAAGCACACGCCAGTTTAGTTCAGAAAAAAAAGAATAGGATTTCAGCGTGGAGTTACACATTGTTTACAGTGAACTGTAATAGGTTATTTATTCAGAATTTGGCGTTTATCACTTTCGCAAAGAAGTTACATCACTGTAATTAAATATTTCAGTAACAAATGGGGCTTAATTTTTCTAACTTTAAAATTCTCAGTTTTCGTAACAGACACCTCAGGCATCCTAATCGCGTTGACCTTGGTATCATAATGAGTTTAAAATAATGACTAGTTTCCCGTGATATAGTATTACTTTACATTTAGGTATAGTTGTAATATTTCGTTCAATCAAATGTTAAGTTATCAGTACGGACTCCAAAAATACAAATTATTTATATTTTTAGAAGGGTTACTATCAACATTATCTAACAACTAGTGGAAAATATTTAGAGTTAGTGGTTTTTGTTATCGGAGCGGAACTTGATAAGTTACAAAAAAAAAAAGGATAACATAAAGCTACTCAAGGCAAGCGAGGCTATAAATACTTTAGTAATTTGTGGTACATTACTGTGGCCCATACACCGTTTAAGTAACACGGCACAGATAAATAAAATGTGATGCTTTCGAAAGGCAATTTAAAAAGTTTGAAAAAAAATAAAGGACCTCTTTTTAATAAATTGTAGGACCTTAAAAATCGCTTCCGCTCATCACTGGAACATGCACAATTGTACATCAAAATTTTATAGATTACAAAACCTATAAAATATTTAGTAATATATTTATTTCAGACTAAATTGAAATAAAATTAGTACTAGTCGTTTAGCACAATTAATAAGTCTGTAATGTCTATAATTTTATTCGGCACTTTTATTACGGAAATTGCATGATTTAATTTAAATCAACCGTCAAATGTTTTAAGTCGTGAATTTTCCTCTTTGCCGAATTATACCTACATAATATTTAGATCGGCTCAAAGAGCTGTCAGCAAAATGACGGGGCCCCTTAGACCAAAGTAAGTAGGTTTCGGAACGTAAAGGGCTATTGAAGGACACAGTGGATTTTAGTCAGTACAACTCTGACAGTCCTTCCCGTCCTGCCCTGGGTTAGCCTCATTTGATGACTTTACCATGTTTAAAAAAATACTAATAAGTAAATGCTAATAATTATCTTACTAGCCTTCGCACACCTCTCGGGTTTTATGACCTGGGCTATTATCGTACGCAAGTGCATAACATAAACACTGTTAATATTTTAACAGTCTATAGTTAGTGCTTGGCACGTGAAATTAGATCATGCAGGTGTCACGATTACCTCCTACTCCTATGCGTCTATTCTAAGAGGACGACATCGTTGCTTTTTATAGGCTCTCTCGGAATTTTAATTGTTAGATAAGCATAAGTCATCATCATCATCATCATCATCAGCCTTAATGTTTCCACTGCTGGGATACAGGCCTCCTCTCTGCGAGTTTCTGCGAGAGGGAGTTGGCCATAATCCACCACGCGGGCTCAGTGCGTATTGGTGGATGTCACATGTCTTCGAATTTTTGGTTCTAGGACATGCCGGTTTCCCTCACGATGTTTTCCTTCACTGTTTTGACAAAGTAATGTACCTGGCGGGGTTCAAACCCACGACCTACAACTCGTAAGTCGGGACCGATACCACTGGGCCACCACTGCTTGACTGGGTACTGTGAAGCTTTTGCTGTATTATCAAACCTTGACACTTTCACTGTCCGCGCAGCAGACACAATACCTAAACAATAGTCGTGGATCACAAGTGATTCATCGGACAGGGAAGTGGTTAAAATTTAAAGGTTGGAGTAAAAATACTACTAGTTTCTCCCACCGCTCAAATAAGATTTAGGCACACCACAAACAGTAAGGTATATTTACCAGCTATACTCTGATGTTCGCCGAACAGCACTACGTGCGTATCTACCTTTTTAAAATTTCTGATAGTATGCGGGACACATCAGAATCTTAGCTTTAGCTGAGACCTGAGTTGAGATTCTATTAAGACCTAGAAGTCTGAAAGACCACTTTAACAGAGACAAAAATTCGAAATTTTTAATTTTTATAAAATAATTTTATTGGTGTTCACAATGAGGTCTCCTGAATGATGTAAAGTTGTTGTCATGTATTTAAAAAGGAAGTAAATTCAGAGCTGGACAGCAGTTTGTTTGTCTGATCGTAGATTTATTGGAATTGCTTTTTAATCACGGAAGCGTTTACAGATTAGAGATTTTTCTACATTAATCAATTTAAAGCTAGACTTACGAGGCAGCCTAGACGTGGCAAACTGATTCTGTTTATCTTCGGATAAACATTACACATTTTTTATACAAGATTCGGGACGAAAAAGAATCTTTATACAACATGAAACATATGTTGGAATAGAAACAATAAAGTGTTTTATTTAGCTTGGTCATAGTTATTTTTATTACGTGATCGATCGAGCGAAAATCGATTAGAAGATCGATCTCATTTTGAGCGATAGACTGTGTTACATCCTCATTTCTCAGTAAAATTGGTAAAATGTTAAAACCATGACTATGTATAAATGGTCGCGGGCCTCACGAATTACCATGACCCAGGTATAATTAAAAAGTGAAGAGGTAAAATTTGTATGTTTGTATGTAGGGGGTTTTCTCCGGAAGTATGAACCGATTTTAAATATTGTTTCACCGGTCGAAAGCTACATTATTCGTGAGTGCTATAGACTATAAATTATAAAGATATCAGTGGGCACGGGTCAGCTAGTATTCAATAAAGACAAACTGCAGTTTCGACGCTACACGAATAGCCTTTGAAAATAGTTTCCAAATCGGAAGACTTTTAGAGGCAGGCAATCTATGCACAATGTTGAACCGACCATTTGGGCGTTTAAAACCAGTTTTTTGAACCAATTCCAAATGGTCCACATTACATAATATAAACTTAGCGATATCCAATGGACAGGGGAGAATGGAAGACGCACCGACCCCAAGTAAAGTGAGATAAGGAGAGGAAGATGTTGTGTGATAAAAACAATAAATGCTAGTAGGCATCAGTACTTGAATTAGATGTATGGAAAGTAATGGAGGTCCTTCAAAATGTAGTTAGCTAATCGACATGAAGATTAATAGAAGTAATAAAACAACTGCAATGGACGTTATTTAGCTTAAACATATTTACATACACATTTTACCAGTTTGTTATTTCATTTCTGATATTTTCCAATTAGAAGACGTGTTTATATTTACCAATATATTGCGATAACTGTTGATTAAGATCTAGGAAGAGTTCACAACTAGTAAATTAATAATTAATCACATTATTTGTAAATAACGACATCATTAGTTAATTATATTATGATGAAGATAACAGTAGACATTGATAGGACTGATAGGGTCAATCAGAATGGCGGTGATGGGAAATTTTCCTGATTTCTGTTGGCTTATTCATTTACATTAAATCTTTATTTACCTCATCGTATCATTTTGTTGTATTTATGTCATCATAATTAGGACTACTTCAACCAAATAAAGCAGTTAAGACATGCATGTAACCTGCGCAAGTGCCTCAACATGCTCAAGGTACATGCGCCGTGTACAAGCACCCCGCGGGTAGCATGATCAAGTAGCTTGCGCGTATCATTTTGATGTTCTAAATCCTGAATTTTAGGGTTCCTTAGTCAACAAGGAATCCTTATAGTTTTGCCATGTCCGTCCGTCTGTCCGTCTGTCCGTCCGTCCGTCTGTCCGCAGTTTAGCTCAGAGACGCACAGTACTAGAGAGCTGTAATTTGGTGTAAATATACGGATTTGTTGTGCCGAAAAAGTGGTAAAATAAAATCTCGTAAAATATTTTTTTTTAGGGTACCTCCAGTACTTACACGTAAAGTGAGAATTTTTTTTTTTTCGCGTACCCCTTAGTGTTGGGTATCATCGAATAGGCCTTTAAAAAATAATGATAGTTTCCATTAACAATTTTTTGATAAAAAAATTCGTTATGAAATATAAAGCTTTAAAATGCTAAATTTTGCTCGATTCGAGTGTCCCCCCCCCTCTACCAGCTAAACGGTTATGTTTGGGGGTGTGAAAAAATTAACAATAGTAGTATATATAACGAAGTTTAAAAGAAAATTATCATGACTAAGTAGGCTTTTTTTTTTTTTTTTTTTAGCGTGGTAAAATCATCAAATGAGTCCTCCAACCCCGGGCAGGGCGGGAGGGACTGTCAGACTTCTACTGACTAAAATCCACGGTGTCCTTCATAGCCTGTTAAGTTCCGGGGTTACAGTAAGGGAATAATCCCGCGACCCCGGCAGGCTTTGGCCCTCTGAGAGGGGGGCCCCCTCATTATGCTGACGCTCTTTGAGGCGCGCGTGGGACACAACGCGCCGTCGACCCGGGCATGGTCCTTGGTCGGGCAGCGAGTTGCCCTTTACTCGCTGCCCGCATGCCCGCGCCTACGGTGGCCGGAGATCATCTAGCGACGTCCGTCGCCGTGGGCGCCTACCACTGCGGCTGGGGCGGAGGGAGGACGCTGTCCTCTCTCGCTCGCGGCCTGCCTCCTCCTTTACGAGCATTACTGCCTCGCAGAAGGAGCTATCCGGCAAGCAGGTTGGCCGATTCGCCGGCAATCGTGCGGTATCCCCGGATCATTCGGATAGCCATGACCCTCTGGCATGCGACCAGCTTTTGTGGTCGCGTCCGGATGCTCAGGGCCCACACAGGGGCCTCGATTTCTCAAAGACTCCTGGACCGATTTTGAAAATTCTTGTTTTTAAAATTAAATTCAGCGAATCAGTTTAGTTAGTTCGCATAAGTATTTTGATGGGCAACTACGGAACCCTACACTGTGCGTGGCCCGACACGCACTTGGCCGGTTTTAGATTTAACATTTGAGAAATCTTTGCAATTAATTAAAATTACGCACTTTCTTCATCAACAAATCTACTATACCTACATAAAATAAGTCGGGTTTGCCGACACTATAACTCCAGCACGAACTGATTTCCATTGTTTTGCATTCGTTGGAAAGGTCTCGGGCTCCGTGAGGTTTAAAGCAAAAAAAAAAATCAAGAAAAAAAAATCTTTTGATCACTAAACAAAATGTTACATAAAACGAAGCCATCTGTGGTGGCGAAACGGAGTTCGCCGGGTTTGCTAGATATTTATAAATACGATCATTGCGTGCTCTAATTTCTGTAAAATAACTTAATTATGAGACGTGCGGGGATTTTTTGCCATCTAAACCTGTTTGTGCACGAATGTTCGGAATTTCCCTACGTTGGTCCACAGTCGGCCATTGATGGCCATCAGATTAGTGGAGCGAACACGACGTTTGACGAAACAAGACGATTGGCTCTTGAATACCGAACTGATTGGTCAGTAAACGATGTAGTTGTACGGTGCAGAAAACTAATTGAGTGAGATTTTTTTTTCTTTAAGGTATGCCATACAATTTGGCAATTTTTTGACAAAAAAGCACATTGATCAGTACGTAGTACTATTATATATTCTATGCATGGATTGAGATATTAATTTTTTAGCAGACTTAAGAAACAAATTATATTCAGAATTTAAATATATTTTTTTTCTCTACAGTTTTATTTACGTATATTACGTAAAACTTACTAGTTACTCGTACAATATAGGGGCTCTTACAGTTTCAAATTCTATTTACTATAATAATAATAATACATACCTAGAATAAGTAAGGAATTTGAACTCAGTCATAACTTCTTAATCTATGTGAACAAGATATTCTTTCCTCGTTAATTTCAAGTATTGGTCCAGGGGAAGTCCAAAGTCAGTGGCATAAGTTGTTAACAACATTTTACTAAGAAATCGAACTGTCTATCTCGAACGTTTGCAATTATTTCAATTAAAATGTCTGTCGCCAATTGATTCAATTAGGACGAATAACGCTGAATGAATAAAAAATCAAATCACAGTTAAGCTTTCACTAGCATATAATATTTCAGTTTAAATTCACGCAAAAAAGACTGAGTTTTGAAAGATGATATAAATAAATATAGCTAAAAAGGGGCCAGTAAACTAGTGCCAGGAAGAAGGTTGTTGCAATGACTGAGCGATTGGCTGCTGCGTGACGTAGCGTGGGTTCGATTTTAGCATGTCACAAAATATTGGTATGTCCCTAGCCTACACAGGGTCTAACAAGCAGAGTTATAACATGAATTGCTATAGGTGCCCAGGAGATATGCAAATCATGGAGTATCGGAAGTATTGTCAAATATCCTAATAAGTAACATTTTTAGAAAAAACATATACTAGTGATCCTATCAAAGGAATCGGAAAGAATTGAACTTATTATTTTTCCTTTATATTTATTAACGATATAATCTACAATCGGTTCTGACAAATCTATATTCACAAAAACTACTGACTTCATTGATTTCGAGAATGAACCTGACTTTATTTGACGCGTCAATATGCGTCAGACTTTACTTTCGACTTTGTGGGTGTGGCTTTATACCTATTTACATATGACGTACTTTTCCACATCATATGACATTTAATCAAGCAAGCGACACTCCAAACTAGTTGAACTAGTGTTTTTTTTCCACATTTTTGTTGAAATGTCCTTCAAAGCGTATATTTCTGCTTTTTATAAAACGGAGGCTCGTTGATGTCTTTTCTAGAGACGGAGTTATTACGTTTTCCGTAATGTCATTTTTCTTGGCCTCTGGGCTGTTGAGATATTTTTATAAGTACGCTTTATATGTTGTGATAGTAACTATTGAGACAACTAGGAGACTAAATGGATCTAGGTAACTAAATCACAGTTAGAATTGGTCCGATGACCACAGTGCTAAATCCAAGTCGATTTAGCACTGTGGTCATCGGACCAATTCTAGTGCTATTCTCATATTCGATGCTGGATTAGCAATGATGTCATGGCAATGTGCTATTCCCATAATATTATTCCTTCCTTTCCTTAAGTCTGGAACTCTGGAATTAAAGATATTATATGTCTTTTGTCAATGGGCATCAGTTTCATCGACGTTGTCGTCGAAGGCTACATAAACTTTATCAATGGAATCATAATATCTATGTATTAAAACCAGGATGATAGACTATCTGCCGATGGCAACACATTATTACCATCATTCAAAAGGGACATACTAAAGGAAGCTAACAAATGTAAAGCTACAAATTATTGTCAAATTCAGGGTCCATAAAAATAAGATGCTTTGCTTGATAAGATCATGAAAACACAGGACATAATTTGACAAGTATTTATACGTAGACAGACATTAAGCATCATCATCATCATCATCTACCTAACCTTTTCCCAACTATATTAGGGTCGGCTTCCAGTCAATCCGGATGCAGCTGAATATCAATATTTTATATGGAACGACTGCCTATCGGTCCTCTACAACACAGGAACTGGGTCATACGATACCCCATGGTTAAAGTCTGAACTTTTGACTAACAGTAACGACTGTCAAAGACCTACAAATGACAGCCGGGACCAACGGCTTTACGTGCTTTCCGAGGCACGGAGGAAACTCGCTGTGACAGATGGTCAGGGTCACCCATCCACAGAACATCCTCGTCAAGCGCGGCTTAACCCGGAAGATCGACCTGTAAGGCTGTTATTATTTAGCCACTAGCTCGAGAAAAGACGTAAGCATTTAACCAAAATAAACTTAAACACAACACTAGGTAATTACTATGTCCACCACACACCTAGTTTCCTGTAACACTAAAATTAAGTAACAAACTGCCAATAACTTATGTAGTCGATGTTACTGACATGACTAATCAGATAATTACCATTAACGTTACACATTGGTATGCCTGTCATCTGCGTAGGCGCACAGACCTTAACTCGTGACTACCCCTATCTGTATTCTATGGACATTCTGCTGTTAATAGTGTTGCGACCTCTTCGTAATATGTGAAGTTCGATTTTTACTGCTGAGTATGGTCGTAAAATTGTTTACCTTGAGATCTATGTATGGAACTTTCGATAAAACTGTCTTCGCAATAAGAATGGAGTATGTTCAGGGTTTGACGTTGACGGCGGCGGCGGTCTCGGACGTTACTTATACTGCTTATAGCCATCATCTCATCACGGGGCAAAGGCTTTCCTTCGACTTGCTGTTTGTCCAGTTCAACCCACCATCATTTAGAAGGCTGCAGCGCAAACACGATAAATAAAATAAATGATGAGACTTAGATAAATGTGTGGGAGTTACTAGTTAGTCTGATTTTATTACCTATTCTTTTATGTTTATTTATTCCACGTCATGGTCACGATACATAATAACGGTTGAACAAATAAAACAATAATACGGGTATGTAATTAAATTAATAATCTGGTATTTAGTTAATTAAGTATTAATTAAAATAAACGGAAAGATGCGATTTCTGATTACAGCTTACAGTCTAGGTATTTTCCGAAAGTTGTGTGTTAGCCTTCATTGACATGTAGGTGAAACGGTTTACCTATATTTTTAGACTCGTATGGGGTTGAAACTTTTAGGCCGTAGGGTCCGACAAAAATGGTTGCTTTTCCTTGCCCAATGAATGAGGTAGCGTCGCTAATCACTTGGGCGTTGAGGAGAAGTTTTTCAATGCTTTGTAATGGTTTTATTTATTTTAGTAATTTAAATAAATTGTTTCACATAATTTTACTTGAAGTCTAGTGACACTTCATATAACTAGCCTGATTTAACATTAAATGTTAAAGCCTACAAAGTTTTCCTGCTTGCCGTACTGAAAACATCGGTCGATAATGTCGACATCGAAATCAACCACATGTTGAGCATCCCTGATGTATGAAAAATTATATCCGTTAAAAATGGATGATTATGTATGTAATTCTGAATTTTACAATAACAACATTGTTTCATATTGCTTATCTATTCAGAAGCAATTAAAGCAAATATACGAGTAATTTTATTCTTTTGAAGACTAAAGTTTTAGGCTGTAGCTTTTCTTCAGGAAATAAAGAAATACGCGCATCATAAACAGTATTAATTGTAACAAAACAAATTATAAATATTGTATACACATAAAAAACAGCCTTACCTATAATGGACGCAAGAGTTTGTGATGGCTGAACGGATTCGAATGATAATTTGTGTCACAAATAGTTTAACTATAGGATTATTCTTGACTTCCACACAGGCGCAGCCGCTGGCAATTAAAGCTATAATAGGTACACTTTAAAAACAAGGGCAATGTATTACGAATCTACCTGAAAACTACTAATGATTCTACTTTGTAGCAATTTCATCAGAAATACATAAATGTAGTAGTGTAGCTGTAGGTAAAATTTTATTTTTCCTCGTCGTTTTCCCTAAATAATAACTGCCATTCAGAATCTACTAAAATATACATTGAACTATACAACGTGTAACGTTAATAGCGCAAAACCTCTCGTGGGGTAACTCAGCCCATGTTACTGAACAATGTTTGTTATAAAACTTTTGGAAAAAAAAAAATAAAAAAAAAAATACTTTTCATACTGATGGGCTCGATCAATTTCTCATTTTGTATGAAAAATATTTTTTTTTAACTTTTTTATTGCAACAGTTTTAGAACAAACATTGTTCAGTAGCATGGGCTGAGTTACCCCACGAGAGGTTTTGCGTTATCAACGTTACACGTTGTATATGACGAGAGCAATATCAGCTTTTAGCGGGGATTAATTTGCACCGTTACATGACATGCATGAAGAACGAACTCTTCTTATGGTAGAAATATTTGATTAGTACCTGGTCTTAGTGTCTGTCAAAATAAGAAAATGCAATGCAATAGCAAAAAAGAAAATGCTATACACTGTCGACTTTAGCTTTTTTTTTAGCGTGGTAAAATCATCAAATGAGTCCTCCCACCCCGGCAGGGCGGGAGGTACTGTCAGACTCGTACTGACTAAAATCGACGGTGTCCTTCCATAGCCCTTTATGTTCCGGGTCACGGTAATGAGATAAGTCCCGCGACCTGTCGACTTCAGCTTACAGACCTATATGTGTATAAGTATATTTTTTTTATTTTTCTGCCGTTCCATTTTTGGTTACATAAAATTCCGGTACCTATACATATTTAGGTAAGCGTGTAGGTCCAGCAAGATGGGCCGATGACCTGAAGAAGCTGGCTAGCAGTGGCTGAATGAAAAAAGCAGGAGATCGTGCGCTGTGGCGCTCCTTAGGAGAGCCCTATGTACAGCAGTGGACTGCAATAGGCTGAAATGATGATACATATTTACTTATTGTAAATTATGGCTTTTGTCAAACTGATGTAATATGAAGTAAAAAGAAATGACGACGATTTTTGAACATAATTGTCATATCAATACCTATACGTATTTATATTAATTATTGGTAAGTAATATTATTACAAGTCTATTTTGTGGGCAGTTAAAATACACGCAATGACAAGTTGGAATGACATCACATAAGGATACTGATACTGATATTATTATGTAGTTATTAAAAATATGTCCGTTTGTCGTACTCGATACTAGTAATCTGAAATATTCCCCGACCACGGTTTTAACACCGATGATGTCGTCGGTTTATCCTTGTATGGACTCACTAGATCTCGCGTCTTAAATTTTGTTAAGCATGCATGAAATATAGAAACACCCCGTATCAAAGTCAACTACAAACTCACTAATAAAAGCCACATCCAAATCAAAGTTTTGGTTTTGCAAAAACTAATGCTTACTGCAGCGTCTCCGGTGAGTTATCACAATGACACAATCTAAGGCTGTTTTTCCACCAGAGATGCGCTATGCTACGTTGCTAAGGATGCGTTTGATATCCACCAATCATATTCATTATATGTGTGTGTGTTATGTAAACAAATGAATCTGATTGGTGGATATCAAACGCATCCTTAGCAACGTAGCATAGCGCATCTCTGGTGGAAAAGCAGCTTAAGAACATGCACCAATCAAATCAGAACCCATCACTAAAAACTGCATCCAAATCGGACTATTAGTTTTGGAGATTAATGGCAACATTGGTTTGCACAAACAATCCTCGCACCCCAAACGCTTGCGGGATTGTCTCTTCAGGTAACCCACGAACGAAAAGGACTATTGCAGGACACCGTGGATTTTATTCAGTACGAGTCTGACAGTCTATCTTCTACCGCCCTGCCGATTTTACCACTTAATGTAGTGGTTCTTGAGTTCTCGTCAAATCCCGCTCGCTACCGCTCAAGCCACCAGTTTTGTAGCGATTATAGTAACCATTTCTGAGAGAATACCTCCTCCTGCATCCTTTGTGATCTAGCCGAGTTACCATTACCGGTACCATTGCTGGTAAAATATTAATCAGCTTAAAGGATAACGGATGGTAATACCACCATCCTTACATGTCAAACTTACTTAACAATCAATCAATAAGGGTCTTTATCAATGTGCGGAAATTGATTTTGGCAACAGAAACAATGTCAAGGTACATAATTCATCAGTATTCTTACTTAAGACGTCTCTAGACGTTTCCTTTACAATGTAACCTTAAGGGACTAAGGAAACACACTCGTACTACGCATTGTTTGCAGTGCCAAGGAAAAGTATATATAATGGTGATTATAAATCTCCTAAAAGCATGTAAGAAATGACTTCATTTTCTACTTAACATACACACAGTTTTCGATGTCATAAAGTTTGATGAAAATATAGTCCTGTAAAAAGAATTAATTGTTTGTAAAAGTGGCTTAGGCGCAAAATGTCCCTTTCGCAAAATGTCCACGCAGGTAGCAAAATGTCCCTTTCGCGGAATGTCCCATTTCCCAAAATGTACCCTTCTTCAAACATTCATAGGCATTTTACTTGCTCATTCCAAATATATTTTATTTATCGATAGAGAAGAATGGGCGAAGAACTTCATAGACACAAAAAAAAATAGATTATAAATGATGAAAAATACAAAACGTCAATTTATAGCGAATCGTTTAATTATGATTACTGCCAAAAGTTATAAAGGCGTGACTGATCGACCAATTATCACAAAACTTGTTTAAAATAAAAACCAGTTGGATGAGTTACCGACTTTTGTGTTCGTTATCGAGGTTACGTAATTTTAGGTAACGACAATTGTGTTGGTGTTTCTTTTCATTTCGTGAAATAATACTAAAAGTATTTTTTCACTTATTATGTTAAACGTTCCTGGAAAGCAAAATATGTCATGCTATTTATGACTTAAGAAAATACTAACACCCGTATTCACTACCACCGTGGATAATCAGGTTTTGTCGAAAAAAGAATAGACAAAACGACAAAATGTAGAAAGATTTCTATTGTCCTCAATTGTAGAAAATAAATGTTTCTGAATCGAATACAGTCGATATACTCAGGCAAAAATGTTGAATTACTTATATTTATAAATATATAAGTTAAAGATCTTTTTTGTTAAAGTAGAAGGTAGAATTGTCATGCTGCACGTTTTGGCTATCACATCTCGCTAATCTTTTTCCGGGGTCGCGGGACTTCGGTCAGAATTTTTCTCATAAAAATTCTCAGGTCTACGTAGTATGCGGTCACGCTTGTCTTCATCTTATTGGTCAGAAGGAAGGATCCAGATTGCGTATGAGTCGACCGACACTGAAGCGCTTTCAATTACTAATCGTTCATGTTGGGCATTGTTACGATCAGATTCCAGTCTAACCGGATGCACTTTGAATATCAGTATTTTATATGGCGCCTACCAGAGGGTCTAAAAAGGCTGTTTTAGCAGAATCGTCACATAAATTGCGATACAATTTCACTGACATTTTCGAAGGCATACAACCCTACTCTCTTCAAAGTTAAAGCTCGCTCCATCGTCGACCTTGTGTTTGATACCTCTGACCTAGACTAAGGTCTACAGCAAAACCATCTCTTACACACGCACTATTAAAACCAAAAAATTCAATAACTACTGCAGTACGATTTTTAAATCATAGTCATACTGTCATAGATATATCTTACGTCTCTGAAACTATGTCGGTAATAAGCGAGGGCTCTACACCTTACATTACAATTAATTAAATTATTATTGCTTCAGCTGGATAGATAAGAAGAATTCAGAGTCTTTATTCCATAACACCTCGTATATCTAGTTCCATTGTTTCTATTTAAAAATAAAGGGTATTACAAAACCCCACATTCCTTCGCCTGGAGCGATGCACGCGTCTATTTTCGTCCGCTTAATTACAGAACGCATTATCTCACATTATTTGCTTTAACAACGTGTTAACTCCGAGTAATCGTGGAATTTTAATCACTTGGTATTTAAGGTAAAACTACAAAAAAAATGTCGAAAACTACCTCCGTAGTTACGGGTGACTTTCCGACATAGCCAATGGATGGACATAGACAAAAACTTTCATATAAACCTTGTCTTGACGAAAATGAAGACAATTAAAAGCAGGCAAATCGATAATAATCAAGAAACCTTCTAAAGTCTTCCCGAAACTTGGGTAGTAGCATAATATCAACAAACTGTTTTGAAGCGTTTTACAGCATTCTTTCTTCTTGATAACTCTGTGGATCGTGCCACACACTCTTATGTTTTAGTAAAATCTGCTGAGCCCTTGATGTCACTAATATTAAAGGTTAGGTATTTTAATAAAACAATAAACGGATAGTTGAAGGTTGTGGTTTTAGGCTTCCTCTTCAATGTTACATACATTTGAGAATGCCTACGCTGCACGGTGGTCCCAGCGCCGAACAAGAGCGGTCAAAAATACCTTACTCTTTTAAATTTGTTAAATGGGTTTTTTTCTGAGTGGTAAATAATAATAAAATACTTCACGAATGTATATTAATGCTTTATTTACATAATTTAGTACATTATATACAATAAACTGTACAATATGAACTTTTTAATAAAAACATAATTAGTCAATATTTGATATTTATTCTCCCAAGCTCGAAAATACATCTGAATTTAATATCACCACTGTTCCACGAAGGGTCTATCATTAAATAATGTATTCTTTTATATATTATACATATTATGTACAACAAAAGATAAGAAAACTAAAACAACAATTTATTTACAAACATCATCTTCATAACCACAACTACTTTAAATCACTACAACAACCAACCCTATTTAAATATAAATTAAATTCTTAGTAAATCTAAAACCTGCCTCGACATTACGCTCTTTATCTTACTGGAAAGTTTCCAAAGACCAGTAAGTAATCTGAGCTGAGCAAAAGTCTGTTAAGTAAGTCCGTATTCGTAAGTACTCGCGACATTTTTCTTGCGTGGTCCCGCCTGAAGGCCTTATAATTTTTGTTGTTAGATCCTGCTGCCTCTTCAGATGATCCTCCGACAGATAATAAAACATATTGTGCTACTTCAGCTCCATGGATGAGGACTTTGTTAACTGAAGTTGGGAGGTTATACCACGGATATTCTTGAATTAAAAGCCGCGCGGTTTCCAAAGAATATTCTTTAAATTTATTCGAATCAATATTAAAACATCGAATAAGGCTTGTAAAATTGTGGAACAACGTTCAATCAAACCTTTATTTAATCTGATTTTTTTTTCCTGGAACGTTCGTGCTCGCAACATGGCACGGGCTGGTTCGCGTTTTCTTGAATGTACTTCTCATTACCCTTTCTACTAATTCGACACATTCAATTTCATTTAACCAATCTGAGTATTTATGCAAAAATTATGATTTACTTCTAGAGACAATTTGCCAAAATCTATCAAGACTTTTACATAAATTGAGTATCATACTATCTAAGTTCCTTATGTTTACACCTTCGACCTCATCCAGTGAAGCCAGAATAGTTTCCGACACGTGTTGATATTTCTGAGGAACAGTTCCAGTTAGGGCAGACCAAATCTTAAAGAAATGCATCCTTGAAAAAGAAAATTTTATCAAATTACCTGAAAAACAAAATATTAATAGTTTACGTTTGTTTCGTAGACCGTGCTACGAGAGAGCCTACGCGGTCGTAGAGGCTATATAGCAACTAAAGACGCAACCAGACGCAGACAAACCTTTTATATTTTCAAAATAGACGGTTCAATCTTTAATATAAGATATGTGAGAATAGGTGACTATGGGTGACTTTTTTTGTAGGTCTATGTGAAGTCAAATATTAGGTACATATTTGGTAGAAATACTGTGTGGCGTAGCACCTAAAAATACGTCATAATAGGTACAACAAAACTTAAAAATAGAACTAATTAGTAATAACATACCTTGATCTTTAAAATTCATGTCAAAAACACCACTCAAAAACAATGCATTTCTAGGAATTCAGAGTTACACAAACAGTATTGCTAAAGAGTTACTAACAAAGCGCGCGCAACATTACGATGTGTTGACTTCGGAGGTAGAAAAATAAGTGAAAATTAGGTAAAATGGGTGACATAATTATATTTTATGGTAGCTTATTTATCGGTCAATCATTATAGATAATTAAATTGGGGTTAGTTGATGATGAAATTTTCGATTAATGACCTATGGGCGGAACCACTGTGCGCTGCTACGCATTTGCGGTTAACCGGGGCGTTAAGGAAAACTAAAATTCTTAATGTTTGTTATAGCACGTGGTATTTTAAGAAATGAATTATTTGTCTTTCTGGTCTAGCTTAGCATACCTACTTATAACTTGAATTTGTTCTTGTCGTGCTATAATAAAACATTGAATTATCATCCAATGTGGTTTTTACACACTGAGAATTTCACTTTTATCATGGGTGCGGTTACAAACTTTTAAACTCACGTACACAAACACCCACACACCCGGAACAACTTCTTGTAGAACTATGATATTCTTCGTAAATCATACAAATTGTTCCGCGCAAAAATCGAAATCGCATCACGAAATGCAGCAGTAGATAATTATAATTATTGTGTTATTTAAAATAAAACTAGAGTAAAACCTGTTGCCATTTTTCATGTGTTATGACCACAAAGAAAGTAATAAAAAAAGACTACAGCCCTTTTAGGAAAAGGCGAAAACAGTTGACAGTCTCATCTGGGTTACACCAACAACGTAGTAAAAACGAAGGTTGTACCGTACCTTAAGACAATCGTCTACCGAGCGCTCGTCCATACTAAAGGAGAAAACGTTTTCCTGCCCCTAAATGTTATCCTATATCAATTATTTTTTAGAATGCTTCTGATGACACGGTAAAAAACTAGGTTTATAGGTTTTCTTTTTTTCAAAAGTAACTCTTACGCGCCTGTGACTTTCAAACTATTATAAATTTTGAAAAAAATAAAACCTAAAAACCTAGTTTTTCACTGTGTCAGAAGCATTCAAAAAAATAATTGAGATAGGATAACATTTAAGGGACAGGAAAATGTTTTCTCTTTTAGTATGGACGAGCGCTCAGTAGACGATTGTCTTAATCTGAAAGCTGTTAATTGCTTCATCATTATCAGTGACACAAATGTTCACAATTACGGGGCAATCAACTCATTCTATTTGTGCCCTCAAATTGTTAATTTGACTGAGAGACTAATTGGAAAATTGTCTGTAGGTGTAAAAAAAAGGTCTTTGAATTCTTCATATAAGTAGTTTTTTTATGATTGTATGCTTTACCTAAATTGTAAGAAGGTACAGTTTTGACTTCAATTGACAATAAGTCTTTTTATGTAGCTATGATTAAATTATTTGCATCAAGAAGCTTCGTTTCGCTTAGACTGTTCACAGTTTAGAATTGAAAATTACAGATCATTTCCATTAATCAGAATTCGACGAATTTGTGCCACGATTTTTTTCCTACTTATAGCAAGAATTTGTCATATTCTTATGACAGGAAATACATAATTATCTATTAATTAGGAAATAAAACAGATCCAAATGCTTTACAGTATACAGACAGACATACCTACATCTGTCAACGGAAGTAGGTATTACGATTTATAAATAGATCTAGGAAATAAAATTATAGGAAACAAAGTAAGAACATTTCATATTGTATGTACTGTGACATTGACTTGTATGTACCTTACATTTGTTATGTTGTAAAAAAAAGAGATTTTTATCTCAGACCCGTGCAGATAGTAAATTACATGTATCTAAATTAAATGCAAAAACGAGGCTTTAATAACATAATTTTCCATGTAAAACGTGATTGTTAAGACAAGATAAAAAAGGGATTGAGGAAAATCCAAGCACTGTACCACGGTGATAATTGTTTATCTGAGTTTTGTAAAAACTAGTAGTTAAACAATTTAAACAATCCATCAATTCAACAGAGCAATCAATATGCGAAGATAAAATACACGTAGAGTAAGGGTGCTCCCACATCTATCGACGCGGAATCGGCTTTGTCCGTCGCCCTTTCTCTTTCTGTCGCTTAGAACTGCCATTTGCTAGGCCGCCTTGAGGATTCCGCCGCGTGCTATCGCATTATGCTTTCCGTCTCGGTCTAGCAAATGGCAGTTTCCGCGTCGGTAGATGTGGGTGCACCCTAAGGCTGTTTTTCCACCAGTGAGCAACCATAGAATCATAATGTAAAGTTAGCAAAATATGGATGTACAGAATTAAACAGTTACATTTCTGCACAACTAAACCTTAGGGTCTATAGACACCGAGACGTAACGCTGCGCGCACATTTCAATGGTAGACTCAAAATCGTAGGTACTTTATTTACCATACAAAAAGCTCAGATTAAACATTTCCAGTATCGTCAGGTGTCGCTGACTCAGTGTGGACTGACCCTAAAGGAATTAATGCATCATAATGCTATGTTAGGATAGAACTATCATAACTAGAATAGCTCGACAATGACCCGAGGTCTCCGAATGTCCGAGTTTTTGCATGACCTAATACCTACTAAAGGAGTTACCCGAGATAGAAGAATAAACAATAATCTCATTTATTTCTAAGAATTAGCACATGACACGTTTATCTCAGTATTGCGACGAGGTCCCGTCTTAATAGCGATAACATCGTCGTTAAATTAACTGTTTGTATTGCTCAGCTTTTATTAATAACATCGACCACGTTTTCCTTGTTTTGTTTGTCATGTTTTATTAAATGCGTTTTAAGGTAATTCACATACAATTGGAAAATCATTTTTGCAAAATCAAAAAGTAAGACTTTTAGCATCGTAAAAACATCAAATGAGTTCTACAGACCTAGGTTGAGCGGAAGGGACTATTTGACTCGAACTGCCTAAATTCCACGGTGGTCCTTCAATAGCCATTTATCATTCCAGGGTCAGGGTTTCCCGATTGGACAGTTCCGCAATCCTAGCAATAAATAATCCTTTCTTGGCAACTGGGTAAAAATTTAGGTACCTACATACTTTGAATTTTTTTACTTATAAACTTTGATTTCGTATTCACACAAATACTATGCTAAAATAGTAACTTTATGAATAGGTACATACCTATCGAATTAGTCATAATGTGCAAATATTCACAATTGTCCTAGACCTAAGAACAATTAATATGGAAAGCGTCATTAAAGTGATTACAATTAATAACAACACGTGCAATCGTAATCAGAAGGTAGCCGTAAGCAAAATCGCAGTGTAACAATTTGTTTAATAGACAAACGTGTCGCTTGCTTTCGTTGCGTCACTTTATATTTCTTTTGTTTGTTTACTTTCGTGTATTTTTAACAGACGAAAAAAAAAGGAGGAGGTTCTCAATTCGACATGTACCTATATTTTTTTGTGTGACGAAGATGCAGAAACATTCATTGTTGAAAACAGAACTTACGTTTTCGTCAATTAATGTGATTATTCCAAACGTTATGAGTTCATTTTAACTGCGTTCGAGAGCGGAACGATTTCATTAAGTTTTATTTGTAAAATTCGTTCTTAAATTTGCCAACTAAATCAATCTAAACGTTAACATTATAGGTACTGTAACTGAAAATCTATTCACAGAACTCATCAATCTCGAGACGCATTAATTAACCGAATTCAGAAGCGTTTAATGTTACTACTTATAGGTTCATTTTCTTCTTGAGGTTGAGAAAACTTAAACATTATAGATAACTTAGGTAAACTTATTATAGATAACTTGTTTTTTTTTATTGGTTTAGAAAAATATAATTCTTACTAGCGGAGGAAACTGAAAATAATTAGTGCATGAAACTATTTATTTCATGTGCAAAATAAATAAATATAAATATTTTGTAGTTACTGACTGATAAAGATAATCGAATATCCTGAAAGGAGTTTACGCTTTACGTCCAGTAAAATAATACCTCCTTCCTTGTGGACTCATTATCATTACAGCGTAACATATATATGGCAGTAATATGTTGAAACATCACTGACCCCATGCAGGGAGCATTGATGATACCTAGTCTGTACAGCTTCCCCAAGATAATTTTGATTGTTATTACTAATAGTGGTAAATATTATTGTTGTAGTAGTAGCTTGACAAAGGAATGACTTGGCGTTATTACACATTTCGCCATAGTCAAACTGGAAATTAACGAATCAAGAAAATTGTAGCATACATAATTTGACCATAAAGTGGCCATACGAATGGAAATTAGCTTTCAAAAGGTTTTGTACATTTATCATTATCTCATTAACAAGTGTGTATACAGTCTCGAATATTTTTGAATTTTTAATCATTGGTTTTTTTTTGGTTGCTTAAAATTACTATACTCAGGCTTCGTTACTGATAGCTAAGGTTAATGTCTGTCTGATTTTTTGAGAATAAAAAAAAACAATCACGCTCTTCAACTAGATATTTTACATGATCAACTCGCCGTCATACGGATCACATGACTATCCATTGTATAATGTAACAACTAACAATACAACTAAAAGTATACAAATAAAAGATTTCCAATCGGATGCGGTTCCGGTTGTTAAAGTCCCCGTGATGACGGAAACAATTCACATTACGTTTCACTTGCTTGTGTATAAATAAAGAATATATTCATTTAATATTATAATGGTTGAATAGACAGACTGCATGGTATTATTCATCGTGCATTGTGTATGTACAGGTGGTTAGAATTTATGTGATACCTCAACACTTCTGCCTACATAATTATTGCGGCATTCATGGACACTATGCCTTGCATTGGAATGTTTCCTCAAAAAAGACGGAATTTCAAAAAGTTCCAAAGGCATAAAACGAAAGCTTTACTAAATGGTGTTTTTAACCACCTGCCATATAAGTTGTTTCCAATTGCTAAACAATATTTTCTAACGCATTCCAATTTTCAATGAAATTCGATATTGCATTTTTCCTTCATGTGTCTGAAAGAATTGTATTTTTATCAAAACTAACAGTATGTGTATTTGAATGGATCTGAATGGATGTAGCTACTGGTAGACTATTAAAACTGGATTTGTAATTCGTAATTAAGTACGTATTTTCAATTTAATTAAAATAGAAGTCAAGTTCAGCAGCTGACTGATAAAATTATTCTTAACTAATTACATCGTAAACCTAAACAACTACCTAATTAATGTTTATTGAGAATGGCTTAAGAAAATGCCTAACGAGTAATTATATAACAATTTAGTACTTTATTGACCTTCTTGGAGTACCTTGACCGTTTTACCCAGTTGCTGGAAAATCTTCCGAAGATAATACGGTTTAGATTCGAGTATTCGCGAGCAGTCCAGTAAAAAAGTTGCGTGATGTCAACGTTTATCGATGAAAGTATCAATTACTAGTTTACACTCTGTATTTTTCTGTGTAGAGTTACCACGAAGTCTATAAAAAATAGAGGACAGTTTTGTTTGGTGTCATTTTGCCAATTCCTTTTGAGTCGACCACTCTACAAGCTTTGCAAACTTAATTAGAATTTATAATCGTGTTTAAAGATTAAACACATAGATAGCAAGTATCTATCGAATAACGGTTTCTTCCCGCTGTATTTCACTCGATATTTTTTAATTGCCGTCTCTGATTTAAGTCCCATGCTGTCAAACGTCAAGGTTGATGCAGACCGGTTGCAATTATTTTTTGCTTCAAATTCAAATGTTTCTTTCACGAGAATTCGTCTGGTGTAAGTTTGAGAGATGTTACATCATCCATGTGAGTCAGCGAGGATTTGTTGGTGAATTTGATTCTTGTTTCATTGCTGTCAACATTTCAAACATTTGTATGCAAATGAGGTTGTAGTGTTCAATGGAAGGCGTGTCTTGTTGATGTTGTCGTCACTCGGTGGTCGTCAGTGGTCGTAGTAAGTGTGTGTACTACACACGTTTGGCATCATATTGCATTCTTCTTTTGTTCATTGCTATTTAGAATTTCATCCAAGTGTTATTGACATACGACCGTGCTATTTTCTTTTGATAGTGAAGCTGAGTGTGCATTTTTGTCTTCCACATCCGCATTCATCAGCGTATTATTTATCAGTTTTCTGATATTATTAGATCTGCCATAAAAACGAATGTGATTGCTTTTACCGTCAACCATCAGCGCTACATGAACGGATCTATTTAATTAATTAATATTAATCACGTAATAATCAAGAAGGAAAATCCAATCCGGTTGATGTAATTTACTTATAAAGTTACATGATACATTACTTGGTACTTTACAGTGATTAAGCACGGTGAAGATCAGCAAAAAGTGATAAAACGTTGCTATTTCAGTTAGGGGTCAAGCTTAAATAGAAACGGCGCTATGAGTTAAAAGACACAGAAAATTATTAAGCTGTTATTTTTTATCATTCCCCACTTAAACCTAAATAAAGCCTTCCTTGCATATTTAATTAAGTAGCTGTAATTAAAATATAGCAATTTCGTTCCCAATACTACTAAAAAATATAATTGCCAATGGCTTTGAAGTTTATCCCCTTTTGGAGATTACCCCAAAAGTGGGGTAAAAATGAAGGGTATTGTTAGACTGTTATAATGACTAGACAAAGACATTTATTCGTAGAATATGGTAGATTTACAGGTGATAAACATGGTTAGTAAATCATACGTCAGTGTCATCATACGAGTATGTCATCGTACGTCAGTGCTGTAACTAGCATTTTATGCTCCCATTGCGAGCAACTGCGCCCCTGGTCTGACCAACTGTGGTCTTGGTCGAGCCATTTCCGCGCCCTTCCAGGATCCAGGGTCCAGACCCTGGAAACACACACAAAGAGGACAAGTTTTAGGTATTCTTGATTGAAAGCCCAGGCTTTCAATCAAGGATACCTAAAACTTTTGCCATTCCATGATGGGAAAACGCATTATTTAGTGAATAGTCATCAGAGTAATCAGCAACCGAGTTAAGATTGCAATATAAAAAATAGATGCTATAAGGAGTAGGTATAAAGCTAATGCTGTGCGGATCATACAAATCTGGTTTCACAGAAACAGTGGCTTCATTATAGTCACCAACAGAGCGTTTATTTATTTAGGGTTTTTTCATCTCTTAATACACGATAATTAAAACGAGACAAGTTGATGTCATTTCAGATTAAATCTGAGATATTAAGTCGGGGATTTTAAGAATCCTTCATGGAAAATCTAAGACGTTAGTGACGCACGTAGATAATGCCTCTATTTACAAAAAATAAATTTGAAAGCTTCTGTGGCTTCCTCAATTACCTACGAAAATAAGTTTGGATAAAATTAAAGCCACGTCTAGACATCAAAACTTGATGTCAATGTCTTGGCTTACATTATTAAGAAAGGCGCCACATGCATAAGGTATACCTACCTAGTCTTAAAAAAATGAATTACTCATTCATTTTGATTCGTTCGTGGCCATAAAAACCACGCGAATCAAGCTGCGGGTACATTAAATAACTTTGTAATAGGTATGTACTACCAGTACTACTATACCTGCCTACTTGCATAGAGTGTCACGTCAAAACAATCGATTGCTGACGAGACGACGTAACAAAGCTCGACGCATCGATTCAGGCGAGACAATCAACGAACGTGACCTTGAATAGGGTGACCATGCTGTTGATAGTCCTAGTTTCTTGTCAATCATTATTTTTCCCAAAGATCAATGCATAATGCTTAAATTGCATTGGAACGTGAAAAATAAAAAAAAATATTTAACGAAAAACAAAAAACCCGACTGCGTTAAAAAAAACTAAAAAGAAAGAAACAAGCCCAGTAGTTAAAAATTCACTCATTCACACTCACAGTCGGGGCCCATTCAAATTATACCAATCAAATCTTCCCAACGGGCCCCGACTGTGAGTGTGAATGAGTGAATTCTTAACTACTGGGCTTGTTTCTTTCTTTTTAGTTTTTTTAACGCAGTCGGGTTTTTTGTTTTTCGTTAAATATTTTTTTTATTTCTTACTTTTTAGTTAGGTACTATTCAGAGAATTATTGTTTTGCTAAACAACTTTAAATCGTTATATATCCTAAACTATTATTTAAAATGAAAAATGACAAAGGGAACCTAAAGATGATTTTAAAATACCTATTCAACGATACCCCACATAACATAGTTCATCGACATTTTTTTTTTCATTTTGACAATATGGCGTCTGGTTGTCGCTGTGGTGAATTTTGATTACTGTCATGTCTTTAGTGACACTCGCAAGGTTAAGACGAATCGATTGACGTAAAAATTATCAAAATCGGCCTACGCATTTGGTCTCTAGAACGCCACATAGAAACAAACATACATACATACATACATACATACATACATACATAGACTGATAAACACATTACCCTCCTTTGCGTCGCGCAGTCGGGTAAAAACTTTCAGCTTTGCTAATAATGACGTTCTTTGTAATACAACAATTTATTTTCGAAATAAACGTTCAATTTAACAATTTGTAGAACAATGTTGTGACTTAATGCAGTTATTTATCTTTTTCAATACATAAATAAACAGTTCTAGTAACTTTCTAGAAGGTTTTCTAGACTGTAACCGTAGCGAGGCTCAACCTAGGACAGCTGAAATCAGGGGCGTACATTACAGCTGTCATTGTTCCGTGTCGGACAAGGTCGGCTGATGTAATACACGCGCGCATTGCACCAGACACGCCGGTCAACGACCTTGCCGGTACGGTCTATCGCAAATGGAAATTATGGTGAACATCGCGAATGTAAATGTGTGTGTGAGTCTGCCTCGTGTGAACGCAAGTGCATACTGCTGAAGTGCCGAGCATGGGGTCTCGAGTTCATTCCCCAGATTGGATTGTGTATTTTGGTTAGCTTTAAGGACTTTTACAGAAGTAGTTACTGAAGATTGTCGACTTTTCGACCAGATTTATGGTGAGAATAATGGGAGATGGAGTAAGCCTGGGACGAAAAGGTAGGTACCACAAAACCGGATCAGGAGAAGTATCAAGGGAGAGCAGAAGGCGAGATGGCCGGAGGGTATCAAATCAATATTAAAACGTTGCCCCACACTAGGACACAAACACCCAGACCCGGAACAACTACTTTCATATATCAGATAGATATTTGAACGGTGCGGGAAGCGAACCCGTGACACGCTGCGCAGCAGTCGATCGCTTAGCCACTGCGCTAACCGTGCCGTCAACATGTTGTAATACTTGAATGAAACTGAGTCTTTCAAGAGGTACGAGTATCTAGCTTATAATCAGACCACGGACCTATGGTCGAAGTCGAGCTGTGAACGACGACCTTCCTGAAGACATCGTTGAAAGTTGAACATCACAATAATAAGATAAGCTACGATACGACCCAGGGCCAAAGTGGACCACTGCCATTTGTAGCACCCGCAGCTCATTCATTGAGTAGGTAGACGTTGCCGCCGACCAATGGCTTTTTGGGCAACAACGGCAATTACAGTGTCACGTAGTGTTGCGTATATTAAATTAATTGCGGGACTAGCTTGACTCTACGAGTATATTCGCAACTATCACTTTTACCATCACCTTGACCAACTTACGTCAACCTTAATCTTTTTCGGAAGCAATATTTTATCTGCAGAAATCTTAACTTCTCGGATCTTGAAGCGGAACTAAGAGTAGGAAGTGCAAATAATAATACGGAAAAACCTAATGATATATTTATGTCCGCTTAAAAATGCACAGTATGTTATGTTGTCATCGATTATTTACTTAGTACTTATTGCCGTCGATCGATCATGCCAAGAACGCTAATTGTATACATTATGTCTACAAGATACCTTCCTATTTATCTATTTAAAAGCTTCTAGCTTTTATTAATTGGTCCAAGATTGATAACAGCCTATACGAATAATTTGTTGACGGCAATACAATCAATCAGTTTAAAGGTTCATAGGTACAGTTTTTTTTAATCGAGGCAAAATCATTGAGTTAAGTCCACGGTGATCCTTAAATAGCCCTTTACGTTCCAGGGTCACTGTTACCTGATGACACAGTCCCGCAACAACGTGCATACATTAACTCAGATTTTTAAGCTCCAACCCGATTCTAAGAAATTGTTGCTGGAAAACAAATCCTTATAATATTTTCCCTTCAGATCCTAGAATCAAATGCAAATCATTATGTTGCGCAGTAGAAGTCACGAGACCAATGAGAGAAAATAGCTCGGTAGTTGGTGGGATCCAGTTCATTTCAGTCTACCCCATGCAACAGCACCAAAGGCTACATTTTAAACTTACGGTGACGGCTGAGCAATCCCACGTTGGACGTGAACTGAGGGCTAACTAGCTCGCGACCAGTCTTGGGGGTGACACCCTGTGCGGCTGCCATTGCCGCCCTCCCCTAGCTACGCCACTGGGCCAGAACAAACCCATTTATAAAGAAAAGCTGACTTGATAAATGACACTCATAATTAAACTATTTCGTTTTAATTTATCCTATTTAAAAATTATACTTTGAAAAAGAAAAGCAAGCAACTATAGCATTCTTGACACTACGAGGCCGTACGAAATAATTGAAAGTGTTGAACTGCTGATGTAATGAATTAACCTGTTACAGTAGACGGTTCAACCTCATGCGGGGTCAATTGTGCAGATTGCTTCGTTAGAACGGCATTATATTGATAGTAAACTTTACGACAGACGACTCGTAGGCGGTGACGGACTACGCATCGTCTCTTGTGAATGATTCGCGTTGATTTTAATTCATATATGTAAGGTCTGTCTGAATTGATATTGATTTGTGGTTATTTAATAAAACTACTTGAACCATTTATTAACTTCGGAAGCTCTTGACTGCACCTCCAGCTTCCACTAAGGCATATTTGAAAAAAATCTTGGCCCAAAACCCAAATTCCCACAATCCAAGACGGGTTACAAAAATTTGACTTAGTAGGTACCTAATCGATCTATAAGAGTATCTATATGCTGATGGAATTGTTTTCTGGAACATGGTGGCCCAACAAATTTCTACCACAAACTATTGACAACCACGAACTGCTGAGTGATGAGTAGACGCCACGTCGTAGCGGGCCTTTTTATTATCGTGGTAAAATCATCAAATGAGTCCTCCCACCCAGAGCAGGGCTGTCAGACTCGTACTGACTAAAAACCACGGTGACCTTCAATAACCCTTTACGTTTTAGGGACAGGTTGATTAGTGCTGACTGCTGATCGTCTAGAGCTACACCTTCTTTAAAAAAGTATTGCGTTACCTACGCCTTTTTCTATCCCCTGAAATTACATAGCTAGGATTTTAACATACTTGGGGAGGTCAAAAAGTTCGCAGAATGGAGGGGTTAGAGAGGGGATAGGAAGATTTTTTTACCAGTCAGTACTTGATGATAGATTGATCTTTGAGATATTTCCTTTTAAACAAGTAAATCGGGAAGAGGACAGCGAATATGGAGAAAATTAAGTTTCGTTCCGTGATAGAGCTCTTTCTTAAACAGGGAATAAGACCTCAGATAATTTTGAAAAGGATGTTATTTGGTTACAAGGATTCTTGTCCTGTAAAATTTACAAGTGGTTTAAGCCTCTTTAAGCAAGGCAGATGTTCGATTGAAGACGATAAACGCTCTAGTCGGACGATTCGTTTCGTCAAAATCGGGACGTCTGGCAACGTCACTCCTCATACAACATTGCTATCCTACTAAATAAAGATGATAAGGTAAGGTAAGGTATTCCGTGTTTGTGCTGGAAATGAGTATAACTTATTTATTATTTGCCAATAGGTATCTACCTATTTTCACATAGGCTTGTTAGTTTCACGGGTATGCACACAAAATTGTTAGGTGTAAGTACACAACAATACCAATTATTTATGTGTTATTATAATACAAAGCCGTTGTTCATGCCTATCCTTATGTAACATTTATGATTATGGTCATTATTAAAGTCATGAACACAGCAATGACCTTCAGCAAGCCAGCGAGGAGATACAGAGTACAGGTTTTTATGTTATGGAGATAAAATCAAAGTTATGTTAACATGACTGGGTTCCTTTTTTTAATGTTTGCCCTATTCTAGTTTCTATTGCATTGTAGGTGATTATAATGACCGGGTCCAGACTGGTGTAACGTGTAGGTATTATGTTATCCACCGTGTAATGTAACACGAATTCTACGTTTACGGTGTGTTACATTACACGTTACACCAGTCTGGACCCGGCTTCAATTAACGCTTACGACATGAGTAGGTATCTTTTACACATCATCATCATCTCATACACTCGTAAGTCCAATATTTTACAGTTCTTGATTCTGACACCAACAATAGTCGTTGTGGGAAAACGATAAGCACCGCAACAGTCAATCTCTCAGCCACTGCGCAATCGTTCTTTATAATAAATAGTTTGATTGTACTTTCACGTCCATTTCTAACATGTAAGGTCACTTGTATATGCCGCACAAGTCTTACCACGTGGGATAGTTATTTTTATCGTGCTAAAATCATCAAATGAGTCCTCCCAGGGCGTGATAAGAGGGACTGTCAGACGTGTACTGACTAAAATCACCTTCAAGCTCTTTATGTTCCAGGGTAACAGTAACCTGAGAAGACAGTCCTGCAAGTTGCAAACCTGGTTGATGTCGCATGTCCTTCGAATGAATTAAATTGTCAGCTAGGAAGGTTAATTATTTACAATATTTACCGAACCAATGAGGACAAAAGATAAAATTAAACGTGATACGCCTCAAACAGAAATGTAGCATTTTTATCATGGTCCTTAGTAATTGAAACATGCTATTTCTTATCTCGTATTTAGTTGTTGACACAGAAGCATCCGACTCCTGTGTTGTACGCGTACTTACAAGTGAACTAGGAAAAACACCCTTATTGCAATACTATAGGAGTGCTGGCGAATATTGATGTTAAAAGGTATTGTACGATTTGTACGAAGCATTCTTTAGACAGGATGTTCAAAATAAAACGGTCAATCTCAGTCATCATTATAATTTAATGAATCTGTTATTTACAAAAGATTTCGGTGGACTTTGTCAACAATAAGCTTCTTTGCATGTTGTCCTTTAGCGCAAGCGGGGCGTGCGCTAGGCTCTTTGAATAAACTTTTTAAAATTAACATTTTAACTGCTTATAGCGAACCTTATGATTTTCTTCACATTAGACCACAACTATCGATTTCTAGCAACTTGTGTCAGACACATGTTTCTGAAACATTTTTTCTTTTCCAGTTTACGTCGTGAATTGTGCTCTAGAGTAAATTAACCATGTTTTTTTTTAAAAAAACTTTCTCTTGAAATAAATGGAGGCTATTATTTTTCTGTATTACTTCTAGAGTGGACTCTTCAAAGGTGTGCGTCCACAGGTCGGCATCGCTGCCGACACAGAAATCCGTTTGATGCAATGCGTCCGATACGTACGATGCGGACCTGTGGACGCTTGCCATTAGCCTGTAAAACAATTTCATTCGGAGTTTCAATTTTGAATTATAGCTACTACTTTCGAACATTGGCTGGGGTTATTTCATGAGGATTTTGTCAGCGTTCGAAAGTATGACAACATTTTAAAACTACGAGTGACTTGCCTTTTGGCTCGAAGTACACGTTCCATAAAAAACACAGTGATGCCTAAGGCAGTTCTACAGAAACAGTAACTGTTTCTTACTACACACAGTTAAAATGCTAAACATATTTTCAAAATACATCGACTGAGCTGTTTACACACATTGACTGACAAATGAAACTATATTATATCAATTGAATGATTTAATAACTCATAATTTAATGCATGCGCTCAATCAAAACAAATCCAGACAAAAACACAAATACAACTAATAGGTAAACAGCTCGACACTCCAAATGAATATATAAACAATACTTTGAGCCAATACTGAATAATACAATGTAATTAAATAAATTATAATTATATCAAACATTCACAATGAATGACCATGTTTATATTATGTGCTTCTCTGTGTTTCCATTCAAAGTTAATACATAAAAATCGCCTCTAAAAATAATCATGAGATATTACAAATTCATGATTGTATTCATGGTCGTAGAAATTAGACCAAAATATATCGTAGTCAACATGATTTTTATTTGGATCATTACGATCAACAATAAACTCTTCGGTTACATCGATACTTCAGTTATCGTCTTCCTTCATCAACTCCTAAATAATTTTTAATCTTAAAAACATAATAACACTTTTGGTTTTTACATAAAGCTATATAACAACAGTAACATTAATTCATATTTTTCTGAATATTCCTTAATACGTTCTATACACTTTGTAACTTCATATCAGATTACATTAAACCTTATAAAAGAAAATTCATTAAAATTATCATTTACTTATAGGCATACAATACAATACAGGTTGTTAAAAAAGAAATATTCTTAATATTTTTTTACTTTATCACATAAAATACCTTCTCCTAACAGCTAATTGCCTTCCACATTCCTAATGATAAAGTACATCTAATGCTTAAAGCTAAATTATGCAATTTATTGACAGAAAAATATCTATGACAAAAATATATATCCAATAGTCCAGATATATACACACTAATGTGGCAAGTACATAAACCTATACGATGACACCTAACCATCAAGTGTTTGGTATTGCATGTTAGATGCACGTACAATTGACTGCGTTACGTTTCACTCACTGTATGTAAACTCACTTAATATTAGCGTATTTACACAAGTATGTAGTTGTTCGTCAAAATGGCACTATAAGAGTTCTATACAATGTCAAAGATTGGAAGTGAGAATAGTCACTGCAATTCGCATTGTACTTTAATGCCTTAAAAGTGCTTCATCAATATTAGAAATTAGTTTACGCAAATGACGCTTAAATCTGCTTCGAATATCTCTCTCGTACTGAGTCGTTTAGAAAAAAGCCAAGCTCGAAAAGTTGATGTAGTCTAGCAAGTTTAAAAGGCAAAATGCTACACTAACACGATGTACACACGCTATAAAATATATTAATAGGGTTTAATCGTATAAATTGATAGTCCCTTGCCTCGTTTCAAAACTGCCATCTAACATACCTATAATGACATCCAACTACTTTCAGTTCATTCATAACCCTCGACGAAAGAGTCCTAACATTTTAAGCCGTATTTTAATATCAACGAGACATGAATTTGTTAAACTAAGTACCCAATGTCCTAACTGCAACTTATATTTACAACTGTGCATACTATTTACATTGTAACATTTGTGAAACTTATACTGTTTAACACTTGTTAGTGAAAATATGAATGAATTTAGACCTTTTTTCAGAAATATTTTATTGTCCGTTTCCAAAGAGAAATAAATCCAGCACGATATGCGTTTGTATAGAAGGTGAGATAGTGTCTACGTTTCTATGTATCATTCTATATCATCTAAGTACTTAACAGCCTATAAGTACTAACATTATTGCTAATGACAACTATGGACATTTTAGTTTCTGATCACAAAAACTTTAAGGTGCTTGAGTATTAGTTCACATGAATGTTTTAACATCGCTTGTTGACGCTAGCACCACGACACATATTATATGGCACGTTGGAATATAGAACCTTACATATCCCTTCCATTATTTTCGAAATGCAAAGCGAATATACATAAACGCTTTATTGCTTGCAGTCAATTCCAGTTATTTATTAATGTCATTAACTTATGGTAACTTCGTATAAATCTTCGCATCGAAGTTGTTTTTTTTTTTTGTATTTTATATTTTTCTTCAACGAAATGAATCCTTTTCCAATATTAACTTAATTTTAATAGCACTGTACATTACTGTCAGAAAATGATTCATTTTGTCGATTTTCTTTTTCATTATATCGTACAAATTACGAGAATTAATAAATACCTAATGGATTTCAAGAAACCTTTATCACAGCGTCTCCAATGTATTGAGATCGTATAATTTATTTAGTTATTGGAGAATAAAAAGGGTTCATGAAATCTAATTGTATATCAAATCACCTATAATTTCGTTATAAACGCCCAATGTTCGGAGGTAGAATACGTCGTCGGCTAATAAGGGCTATAAAAAGTTTGATTTTTACATGTATGTATCAATTTGATGCACTCAAATCGATATACCAATGAATTCGAGTACGAATGATTTCGTTAGCGACAGAACCATGATAAATAATTACTAAGTACAAACGTACTGGCCAGAAATTTTTCAGAGGAAGACAATAATTTCGAACCATGGACAAGAAAATGAGCATATCGGTTCGATTGTTGAAATAGATCACAGCTCAATTTTGCAAACTTAAGTTTTTGCCGCTTACCCGATTAGCCGACTACCCTTCCTATCTGTTCATCTTTTATTGGTCTCCCAGCTAATGGTTAACCTGACCATTGTAAATGGTCATCTTAATATCCTCTTACTATAGTCTGCGCGTTATAGCATGGTGCGGGTGACAGTTGTCTAAATGGAGGATTACAAAGGACTAAAACATTCTGGTTGGGTTTAAATTAATAGTATATTACGAATGTGCTACAGCTGATGTACTAAGTCGTAATTTGTAAATCACTGCGACTTTCTAAGAGTGAAACAAAATGTTACTGAATCTGTCACCCGCACCATGCTAAAACGCACCGAGTATAGTAAATTCTGCATAAAGTAATATCAATGAAAAAGTTACCCTTTTCATCTCTTTATTCAGAATTTATTGCATTGGTACAAAAAACATTGCAACACGACGAGCTTTTACTTATGAACTGCTTTTGTAGTCTTTATATTGCTTGTGTGAAATACCTATCACACTATTTGTTTGAGACATGTTTTCAGACCCATGTAAAAGAGAATGATAAGACTTTAATGTTAGTTTCATATTTGGAAGTATTGCAATATTCTTTATATCAGCATAGTAAGAGACAAACGCAACTGCAAGACAAAGACGAGCATAATTTACGTTAATCAAAATCCGTCATAAACATTCGACGCAAAGTTGAAGCTCGTAAATTACGCTCGTCAGTCCTCACTGACCTAACAACGCTGAACCTAATCGTAAACCTTGTTCCGTTGTGCGTAGAGTTGTGTTTACAGCACGCTTTCCCTCTGCGGCGTGTGCTTGTCGTCCGGGGAGGGCGGCTCGGACGGCGAGGCGGCCGTGCGCACGATGGCGGGCGGTCGCTGTGCGAGTGCTCCTGCTCCCATCGTGATGGGGGTGTCGTCCTCGTCTTCCTCGTCTCCCTCCTCTAAGTCCTCGTCGATAGGAGTCAGGATGTCCATCGGCTGCTGGACTTCTTCTTGTTTTCTAGAAAAAGTGAGTAAAAGAATTTTAGACTTGGTCACATTGCTACACTAGGTCACATACATTAGGTCTTTAGAAGAGTAGATTTATGGATTAATACACTAATTGGTACATCCCTAAATCTACTCTTTTAAAGACCTAATGAATGACATTTTTTTAAACGTATGGGCTACGTTTAGGCTAACCTAGGAATTTATCTTGTATTGTGGGTGCGTTTACAAACATAGAAACTGACATACACAAACACCCAGACCCGGAAGAACCAAACAGAACTCTCTAACCAATAAACCAAATAAACTAACCACTAATAAAATACTAATATAAATATATATAAATATATAAATTAAAAAAATACTAATATAAAGTTCTTAATAGGTACATCCACACAGAGCGAGCAGCCTCGCGAGGCAGCTCGGCTAGTGGACGTGTGTCGGACGAGGCAAGCGCGCGGCCAGCGACCGAGCACCCGAGCCATCCAGTGTCGGCTTTTTGTTTTATTCGCGTATTTATTGTTTCGTGAGCAGTGTTGGCCCAGTGGTATCGGTCCCGACTTACGAATTTTAAGTCGTGGGTTCGAACCCCGCCAGGTGCATTACTTTATGTAATTTATTTAATCACCACTGCTCTCAAAACGGTGAAGGAAAACATCGTGAGGGAACCGGCATGTCCTAGAACCAAAAATTCGAAGACATGTGACATCTACCAACCCGCACTGGGCCCGCGTGGTGTATTATTGCCCACTCCCTCTCACAGAAAAGAGGCCTGTGTCCCAGCAGTGGGAACATTATAGGCTGTTGATGATGATAAAGATTGTTTCGGTTAAGAAATAATAGGCGCGTCCACACACAACGAGCAGCCTCGCGAGGCAGGTTCCTCGCGCGGCAAATGCCTCGCGAGATTGTTCGCCGTGTGGACGCATCTATTAAACACAGAAACTGGCAGTTCATCTCACCTGCGGAACAGTGGAGCAGCAAACGAAGTCAAAGTACTAGCTAAGAAGAAGGCCGCGGCCATGTAGAAGGACGCGTCGTAGTTCTTGGTGGCGTCGTACACCGCGCCCGCCAGCGGAGAGCCCACCATGGCGGCCGCGCCGCGGAACAGGATCAGCAGACCGAACGCGTTCGTCAGCTTGTCCAGCCCCAGCAGGTCCACCAGGATGATGGACGTCAGGGAGATGTAGCCGGCTGGAAACGAGACAAGCATCTTTTAATATGGCGAGTGGTTATAAAATGGTACGTATTTTGCAAATGAATTAATGTGTATATAATTTGTTCGTTGCTTTAATGAACTATCTCATGAGCATGATATTGACTTATTTTGCACAAAGACGAGCGCAGCTAGAAAACTTTTAGCCAAATCATTTTTTACGAATGAAGCACCGGCTAGTGGTACTCAAACACACATGTAGCAACGTAAAATTTATTTTGTAATAAAATAAGAAACCAGAAACCATAACTTCTACCTTACAACCTTTAGGCATTAGTTAATCGTCAATTGTTATTTATCTGTGAAGGCTTGTAATTAGCAACTTGATTATATATATTTGTTACCTATTTTGATGTAATTAGTCTGTAAGCCTTCTTAAAAGTAATAAAATAAAATAAATAACGTCACGACTGTAATCCGTAAGGGGTACATTAAGCTGAGAGGGTCTAAAACAACCACATCGCAATACTCCAAATTGAAGACTCGGTTAAGCCGGGTTTTCACAGTAAGAGTTGGCTCGGATCGAGTGCACTCGTACGAGTCAGCTTCGTACGAGTGTACACGGATAGTGGTTTTGTCGCCATATTATTTACATAAAAATGATCCTCAGTGTACATTCAAATGATCCGAGTGAGCTCGAAAAATAGAGCAGAGTCCGAGTCTACTCGGATTAGACGTTGGCGTCCGAGTGCGCTCGGATTACGTGTTTACATGATACGAGTAGCATCCGAGTAGACATCCGAGTGCACTCGGTCCGAGCCAACTCTTACTGTGAAAACCCGGCTTTAACGCAGTGGCTGAGCGATTGGATTACTGTACTGCGTTGTATCTCGCGTTCAATATCCACAGTAAGCAAAAATTTGAATGATCTACAAGAAGTTGTTCTTAGTCTGGACGTTTGTACTTTGTATATGTGAATTTATATGTTTGTAAACACACCCACGACACAGGAGAATTTCCTAGCGTGGGGCAACGTTTTAAAAAGATTCACTTCAATCACACAACGCCATGGCATTCATGAAATATGATGATTCATTTGGAATATTGCTAAATGGCCGTTTTAGTTCTTCTGTACTTTATTAATACAGAGTTCACTTTGTAGTAATTATGCATTTTGTAATAGAGAGCGAAAGCCATCAAACGAGCAGAATTAAGACTCCGTGGCTGCTACTGCATTCTTGTTAAAAAAAAAACAAAATCACTGCCCGGCTCGGAGACTTAACATAGGATACTTTCTCAGCCACGCTATACTATAATTAGTCGTCGACGAAACTACTAGAAAACTAAACTGTAATTTCGACGCGGCGACGCCATAGAAACTTACCAGCCTGTATACTTCCATAATACAGCATTGACTCTTGCAACCATTAGACCACAGTCCGAAATAAAGATTCTCAAATTACAGTAGCCAAACAGGTGGGATACTTACAGATAGCGATTCCAAAGGCGATGGCTATCGCAACGTATGATGCATAACTAGCGCAGAAGGGAGTCAATCCAACTGATATCTATAACATTAAATTAATATAGCGTTAGTACACATCAAAATAATTATTCTAACATTTCTTCCTGTCATCACTGCTACGTTCATTCACGTTGCACTAAGTATCTAGGGATCTGCATGACGGCAAGCAAATGCAAGTCTATAGATAAGATTTTTCTTTGGAAAGGAAAAATTCGATCCGCGGGCAGGATTCGAACCCACGACCTTCGGATTCAGTACATCCGACGCTCATTTCCAACCGAGCCACCAAGGATCTTACCTGCCGCGGCGAATGAATTCATTCGGCGGACTGAATCCGTGGGTTCGAATCCTGCCCGCGGATCGAATTTTTCCTTTCCAAAGAAAAATTTTTGAAATTCGCTACGCATGCGTTAATGCGTTTAATATAAAAATATTATAGATAAGATATTGCGAAAAGACATGCTTTTGGGCTAGTATGAAGGTACTATTATTGATTTTACTTAAGTATTTATTGATCGGTTTTGATGGCATTATTGAAAATTCTTTTCCGTTTACGATGATTTGTATAATACGCTAGTGGGCGATAATGATAGCGCCTCTTCAGGACATCATTATTGGAGAACATAAAATCTTGCCCAACTAGATATTATTTTCATAAACATATTTTCGGCTTTTTTTTTCATTAAAAATTAAATAATACCTAAAAAAGAACACAAAAAGTTCACATCTCTGTCATACGTGTTGCGGTCGATTTGATGGTCCTGACACCCCAACTCACTACCTGACTTCGCACATAGCATATAAAGTGATTTCATATTCGAGAAATATTCTTACCGTAGCTATCACAAGGCAGACATTGTTGAGCAAGAGCGAGTCCATCCAGGGGAAGTCGGCGACCCAGCCGCACGCGATACGACCGAACGTGTTCGTGATACCGATGATAGACAACAGGAATGAGGCTTGTGATGGCTCCACACCCTGGAAATGTAGCGAAATATGATATTATTTATTGAATTCAAAAATTTATTAATACTTACATATTGTGATTTCATAAATAATTGCATAAAATATATCAAAACAAACAATCTTTAGGATGCAAATGGAGCTCATATTAGCTATGTCTAAAAAAAGGGTACTCTTCGATTCGTAACATAATAATAATATTATCACACAATGAAAAGAAAAAGAATGTCCTAGCTAGAGTTGGTAGCAAAGCAAACTACTACACACAATAATAAAAGTAAACATTTTTCTTTTTATACTGTCCCACTGCTGGGCGAAGGTCTCCCCCGTAACCTTCCACTCTATCTATTCTATTTTTTGCGGCTTTCTCCGTCCAAGCTCTGAAAAACGCGTCTAAGTCGTCACACTAGTGTGACGACTTAGATGCGTTTTTCAGAGCTTGTTGCTCGTTTCCTAGGCCTCCCTCGGCAGTAAATCTGATATTACCTACTAGAAAAGATCATACATGCTACACGTCACGTCAAATTAAGAAGAGCTTTGGTTTGAATACTACACACACCTTCAAAACATAGTATCAATCAAGCTTAATATTTATTATCGACTTTCTGGTTTCTGCCCCCAAAACTATTATGTATCATTATTGGCAAATACAATTGAAGCAAGATTACGCCCAAATTATCTGACGAACGTATTTATCGTATCGGATGGCAACTACTATTAAACATGTGTAATTATATAATTGGGAGAAAATAGGGTGTGCACGAGTTAGTTCGAAAAAAATAGAAACATGTGACCCGCCCACAGACGTCTGCCAAGACAGTAACAATAGATTAGGTATATTTGTTGATTGACTACATAAATATCTAAGGGCTCAGGCAAATGACCGACAGATATTTTTTTGGGGATACCTTGACTGGCTAACAATGTTGAGATCATTCTCGTCTGAATGACTCTCGTGGTTTCAGCCGATAATTTAGTCACCATAGACTGAATGCTGTTCAGCATTTTCGATTTCTGTCTAGATTTTGTATCAGCTAACCGTACCCAAAGTATACTTACACTAAGCCGGGCAGCATCGACGATGTACACGAAGGGAACGTACAAGCCGGCCATGCCGAAGATATTGGACACGCCGATCAGCATGAAGGCAGGGTCGCGGAGGAGACTCACGTCTAACATTGACGAGAGCGCTGATTTGAAGGACTCGGGTAAATGCAGGCAGGGACACAGGTCGTATTCTGAAAATGTAAGTTTATTTTGTTTAGATTGCTGCTTATTTGGCAATAAAATCAAAAGTCATTTACTCAAAAATGCATGTAATATGGTCATTATTTTGACAACCTCGTTTGAACAAAGTCGACTTTGCGGGTCTGTTTCAAGGAGCGGCCAGCAATGTCTTTGCTGGCCGCTCTAACAGGTCGGCAAAACAATGCCGGCCGCTATTTTGACGTTTCAACGTTTTAAAAAAACAAATGCAAAAAGATTTTATTTAAAACACAGCTGTTTGTATTTAAAGAGGTAGGCACAAAAAGATTGCATACCATATTAAAAAAAAAAAATCAAAGAAGGAACAAAAGCGCGGTTCAGCGAATTTTTTAATTTTATTTAGTGACTTTTTTGCTTTATGTAAATCTATATATATAAAATTCAAAACTGACTGACTGATCTGACAACGCACAGCCCAAACCGCTGGGCCTAGAAACTTGAAATTTGGCGTAAGCCCTCCTTATACCACGTAGGTGAGCACTAAGAACGGATTTTGCGAAATTCGGCCCCTAAGGGGTTGTTTTTGGGGTTGATAGTTTGTATGAAACTTCGCTACTACAGGTGCTAGGAATTCCAAATTTTGCATGGGGTGTCTTTTTAGAACGTAGATGCTCACTATGACGGGATTTTGCGAAATCGGACCCCTAAGGTCTTTGTTTTTGGGATTGATAGTTTATATGAAATTTTTTTAGTTCAAGTGCTAGGCGTCTCAAATCTTGCATGGTGATACCTATTAAGATGTATATGCTCACCAAGGTGGAAGTTTTGAGAAATTCGATCCCTAAGGGGTTGATTTTGGGGTTGATAGTATTGAGATTCAAATTTTTACATATATGGTTCTTTTTAGGACGTAAGTAGTACCTAAGATGGGATTTTGCGAAATTCGATCCCTAAGAGGTTGTTTTTGGGGTTGACAGTTTGTATGAAACTCTGTAACTATAAGTGCGAGGAGCCCCAAATTTTGCACCGGGTTCCTTTATAGGACTTAGATGCACACCATGGCGGGATTTTGCGAAATTCCACCCCCAAGGGGTTCGTTTTTGTGTTTGATAGTTTGTATGAAACTTTGTTACTACAAGTGCTAGGCGTCTCAAATTTAGCGAGGGGCTTTTTTAAGACCTAAATATAAGAGTTTCTTTTTTTGAGCGTAGTTGCGGGTGTTTTGTGAAAATAGACACCAAGGGGTTGATTTAGGGGTTGATATTTTGTATAAAATTTTTCTACAAATACTAGGAGTATTAAATTTTGCAAGGTTGTTCTTTTATGACACAAATACACCAAGGCACTGTTTTCTGAAATTCTACCCCTAAGGGGCTGTTTATGGGATTGACAGTTTGTATGAAACTTTGTTGCTACAAATGCTAGGAGTTTTTCAGCATGGGGGTTGTTTTAGGACCTAGGTTCTCACTAAGACGGAATTTTACAAGGTCGACCCCTTTGGGGTTGTCTTTGGAGTTTGTAATTAGAGGACTCAACATTGCAGGGGGTTTCAATTTAGGATACAGATTCTCACTATGAGAGGATGATACGAAAATCAACCTATAAAAGTTTTTATTTCTATTAGTGATATATTATTGATTTCGTTTTTCCAACAGTATCCTATATAGAGGGTGGCCGGGACTAGAAATTCACAAAGGCAAAGTTCGGAAATCACGCGGACGAAGTCGCGGGCATAGTGCTAGTGAAGTAATAAATGAAATGCAGTCAAACATCGCATTAAAATTATCGCAAACTATTAATAAGTAATATGAAACCGGGAAAGTCGGTGTTGAATTTTAGTAACTGTATTTTTCATAATTGTTATTTTAATTAAATTTCTAGTTAATTAATATATATTTTATTTAAATCACTTGCTGGTTTTATGTAGGTTAGGTACTTGCATTTTTGAGTAAAGCACTATACAAGCCTTGGCCCACTATGTCTGCTTCGCTGGTCACGCTATGATTGCCTCCAGCTAGCCTAGCTACGCTCTAGGCCTTCCAGCTTGGCCATCATGCAGCCCTTGCTGTCCTCGCTGTAAAGGCCTCGGCCTACGGCCTCGGCCTTTATCTCAGCTCGTCCGTCAAGTGGTGCATGCTGACCGCGCTGTGTCGGCCTGGAGCTGCGCTAGGCTGCGCTGTCGGCCATCATCAGTGCGCCCAGCAAAGTAGCCATTATAGGCCGCGGCAGTAATGTACTATTATTCAAATTAGGCTGATTTATCAGCACTTTTTGAAGGTCAAATTTTACATAAGACAGTCCCCCAAAGCGCCCCACCCCCTTCCTAGTGTTTTGGCTGGGAAAAAGAAGTGGAGGAACAAACTCTCCAGCAACACATCTGTCTGTACGGTTAGAAGAACCAAGATTTATACAATTTAATCCGCAAAGGAAACGATGATGACCTCTGATAACTGAAATACTGATTAAAATATTATATTTAATTCCTCATGGATCTTCCAAAAAGCGTACGCGCAGATGCATGGCGTAAATACATGTTTTTTTTTTCTTAATGAAATCAGTTTTAGCGTGTTAAAATATAAAAAAAAAAAATAATTAAGAAGACGAGGAAGACATCTACAAGTAATTTTAACAGATAATAAATTAAGCTCGTTAATATACTATAATTTTAAGTTCTCTTGACTTTTGTGACTGATGCTTTAACAGTCCATTACTTATTTCTTTTTACTTTTATTCAGTCAAAAAAAAAAGACAAATGCAACTCACGTTCTTGTCTCTCCAGATCGCCAGTCTGTCTACTCTGTGGTAGACTAAGCACGGAGTTCCTATATCCTTGCAGAGACTTTTGACTCTGGTACTGAGGCAGGTTGAGTACGGAGCCCGAGTAGAAGATGTCTTTACGGGACATCGGGCGGACCATACGTGATGGTTCCCTCGGTCCCGCTGACACGGACAGTTTGGAGTTGTACATCATGCTTTCTGTGTCACCCTGGAAAGTTTAAAGAGGTTTTGTTAGCTTTTTTATTGTTTATGGTTGTTTAATTTTAAAGATGTTATTTTTAATTAACATCTTAATCCTGTATTATGTACAATCAGCAAAACACTTAAGTATTCAGGCAGCAAGGGTATACTATAAGCTGTATGTATGCAATATTTAGCTTTTTGCTGCATGCAGTCAAAAAATGTTATCAAATTTATGTATTTTTATTTTATTAAATCCAATGCAGGGATGCATGCATTTGGACTGCTACTGAAGAATATAACGCTCTACCTGGGAATCGAACCCAATCTTGCTCAAATACGTTACAACAGTGATCACGAAACTAACTAGGCAACAATAATAATTTATTATTTCGTAGTCTTTATGTACGCACATAATTACATATTTGGACAAGTAGGTACGTTCAAATATATAAGTGTAGTTTGTTGTATTATATGACGCAAATTAATATGATTTGTAGGTAAGTATATAAATGAATAAATAATTTCTGATTCCACTATAACCACTCATGTACCCATTTCAAATAACGATAGGTAGGTATACTTATAGAATAACATCACGAAATGTATTTATACCTACAAAGTACGAATATTACTGAACAAGTGTGTCATAGTAAATAGAATATGTTGTATTTTACAAACACACAAGTAAACAGTTGCAAGGGAAATACTATTTTCATGGCTCTAGATCCGTTACGAAGCGATATAAATAAAACTAACAAATAACACTAAACGGGTCCATTACAAATGTTTTGTTTTCAGACATATATCAGTCACTGGCTCAAATTATTTCCCAGTTATGAGCACATACGCCGTACTTACATCATTTCATACAAACTTTGTGACTGTCATTATAAAAAAAGTAAGACTTGATCTTGTTCGTAATGGCAGCGGGCCCAAAAACCTTAACCATGGTATAACAGTGTCGTAATATGAATATCGTAAAATGGTCTACGAAATACAAAGACTTATAGCATGGACTGAATCTTCCCCAGACAAATGTCAAATAAAATTGTTTAATTACATAAATTACTAAAAACATTATCTATGTGGAACAAGAAACAGATAGCTTATCCTACGAAATTATATTACCGATTGATTGGGAAGATTTTTTAGTAAGTACCAGAAATCTTAATATGTATTTGTTTTTTTAATAAAACATTTCTGGTAAAGTTTCCTGTTTGCGCGTGAATTTTCATTAAAATCGGTTCAATCATTTAAAAAAATAGGAATTGAAAGTTTGTATGAAATGCCATTACCATACCAATGTTCTAGAATGATTGACGAGCATATTTGAGTAAACTAATGACATCTATTTTAAATTTTTTCTCGTATGTACAGGAACCATATTGTATTGGATTCTTGCCAGTGGCGTACATTTGGCAGACAATTACTAAAGTTCAAGGTCAAGTTTTGTGTAACGATCTCATGTGGGTATTGTGACAATATGACCATATTAATGCCCTTGACAACAATTTATTTATTGTCATTTTAAAGTGGGTCAATTGGTTTGAACTAAATTTCAACACTGCTGTATTTAGTTCAGCATATTTACATGAATTAGTAGTATTTAGGGTGCTCCTAATGAGAAGTTTTCATTGTTAATTACGATGTGTTTTAAGATTGTGACTTGGTTCTAATATAAATTCTAATTTGAAAATGAGTGAATCTTATTATTGGCCATTGCCTTCTACTCCTTACTATTTGTCACCTAAAAAGCAATCCAAGGTCCTATCTATGTCTAGACGAAAATTCATCAGTATTGGTTAAGTGGTTTTCGCACATACATACATTTATAATATTAGTTAGGATTGACACGTAATATTTACAATCAATGATTTCTTTAACTCATCATTGATGAATTGTAATGATGATGACTCATCATCATCAGGCCGATTTCATCCACTGCTGGGAATAGGACCAAACTTCTCTTTATTTGTGCCAAATCCCACACTCTTGTGCCAGACATAAATATGATATTATGTCATTACAATATAGTACTTACTTCAGCATTTCTGTATTGACTGTTCATTGAAGTTTTGGACGTTGCTTTGATTGCAGCTAGGGACGGTTTGAATCTGTAATTTGAAATAAGAAATTAATTAATATCACTGCAATGCTAAAAGAATTTGCAATGTAAAGTGTACAGTCAGTAGAATAAAAAGGTTGTATACTAGATTCTAATTTAATTTTATGTTTAATTTAATACGATAAATAATCGCCGCAAGAAGTTTTAGTGACCTATTGGGAGGTTTTTTTAAGTATTATTTTTATAATGAGAATAATTAGTATTTCATAGTAGGTGGTTGAATGCTTCTTTAATATTATATAGTTTAATTTTCATAATTGGATAATTATATGTTATAATATCTACTGTTAATTTTAATCCAGCAGAAACAGCAGAATATTCTGGACAAAAAATTGTATGTAACACCTCTGTATAACAATATTCTGACAAATAAATTTACTATTATTATTATTAATAAAGTTTTGAAGATTACATTATTATTTCCTTGGAAATGTTTCGGTAGATAGTAAAGCAGCTACATACAACAACATAAAGCAATGACTCATCAGCTCATGAAACACTAGACAATAAACATGCAAAATTAAACAAAGGTGCACAATGTCCCAAAATGTTTAGACATAAGGCGCCTCCATTGATTTCTCTGTTATGCGCTACTACGAGACGTTTCAATCAAAACATTTGACCAATTAAATCAAAGCGTTGCGACGCCATTCATGTTTGTTTTCTCCAGTCAATTCTACTACTAGTGTCTGTCGTTAATTTATAGATTGATTGGAGTACTATAAGCGTGATAGGAATTTTCCAGGAGTAGTTCCATGAATGCTAGAATGTTTTTCCGCGTCTGTTTATTTTAGTATAAACATTTTATGAAATTTTAGTAAGTTATGGGCTAATGTGGTGAGATTGTGGAGTGCTTTCGAATTACCAAATTGTAATGTCGATGAATATAAGTGATTAAATGTGTTTCTTGTGGTCCGACAGGCAGTCGCTCCATGTAAAATACTGATATCCAGCTGAATCTGGTTCGACTGGAAGCCGACCCCAATAAAGTTGGGAAAAGGTTAGGCAGATGATGATGATGCTTGTGTGTATGAAACTTAGCTAGTAACTACTAAGTACAGAGGCCAGCACATCAATCTACCTCAATCTGTCAAAATTCTGTAATAGATTTTCAATTTTCAACCTTATAGCAATAGTGGAAGGTTAATGTTCAATTGGTAAAATTTTACAGATTCGGGTAGGTCGTTAGGTTGAATGCTAAAACTAAGCTTTTAATTTAATTCAAGTTTTTTTGCTCCCTCTAGGCATCACACACATAAAAAGCCATTTATAAACTGACGAAAACATTGCATCACGTGAATAAGAAGAAGCTTTGTACTTTTGTTACCAACTTCCAACAATTTTTTTTTTGCACATCATTTTTAGGCGATTCTCACACGGCACCGCGCACAGCCGCGGTAGGCGGTGAAGCAGATCTCATGTCGCATTGGTCTCTAATAAATCCGGTAGATGTCTAACACACGTACAGTCGCGAGCAACACTAAGCAGTATTCAAAAGCGATGTTCTGCTACCATATTGATTCAACTTCTGACTTTTTCATTAGACTTCTATTTTGTAAGCCATACTATAATGAAATAGGTATTTTTTTAAAGTGGAGATCAGTATTTTACGTGTAAATTGCATTTGAATTTTGTTAAGTGTTTACATGTTATTTCTCGTGACTGTACTCCGCCCGGCCGCGCGGTCGAGCGGTGCTTTCACCGTCACCGCCCCTCTGCGTTGCCCTCCGCGCGGTGAGGCGGCGCCTCACACACGGGGCGCCGCAGAACTCGCCAGTGTCCGTGATCAAACTGGTCAAAACTGTGTTAAATCCATCCGTGCGGACAGGCGCGTACACCGCCTTACTGAGCGGGACACCGCAACGAAAACCGCCACCGCCGTGTGTGAATCGCCGTGCTGATTTTCCTAGAAGTCAGCTATACTTTTTGTAAAAGATTTTATTTTAATTTTCGGTCATTTCATACTTAAAATTAAAAAAAAAAAACTGTTGAATAATGCAATGATTTTCATCAGTGTCAACATACGTAATTACTCCCCATAATCTCCCACGCCGCCCGCCACCATACAGGACCCTATAACAGAAAAAATCTACTACCTATCGCCAGACCTGTCGCCGGTACTTTGTTTGCGCTGCCTGTCGAAGAACGGGACAGATCCGTTCTTGGGCAGACCCGGCGCCTGCGCACTGAAGGCGGGAGACGACACGTTGCGGGACATCAGCTGTTGTTGCGGGTTTACTGTCACGTTGCCGTTTTCACCCTGTGGAATAGATTAGAAATGGGTTAGTTTTTGACATGCATATATGCATGTCGATAAACGATTTTCTATTTCTGTCTGATTCTTTGTATAATGTAAATGTGCATGATGAAAAATGGCAAGTAATCACTCGATTTTGAAACACGTAATTGGAACTTTCGAATTTTAAGTATAAAATCGGATTCAACTTGCAACCAGTGTTCGATCTGGTTTCAAGGAAGGGATATAGTTATAAAAAATGCTGATAGGTGAAAAATGTTTACAAATCATCATTGAGATATTAGAAAACACAATACAATTTGTACTTATTGCTATCAATACACAGGGTATTGATAGCAATAGGTCATGGATACCTAGTTAGGACACACAAATAACGTAGAAGTTACCATTTATTACTATTTTAAGTAGATTACGATTAATAATGTTTTTTTCAATTACCTTCTATTTTGTTTTATATAATCTAATTATTACAACAGGCTACCCTCAGTACAACTATCATACTCATTTATATCAGAATTATCAGTTCAGTCATATGTTTTGGGATTGAGTTTTTATCATCAGAATATACGTACCTACATAGCAACGGATATTGTTGGTAATATAATTCATGACAACGGGTTTTCACAATTTTATTTATAAATGGATGAGTAATATTTGATACAATATTATTTAGAGTGCCGGTAACATGTGTGTATTAAGCAAGAGAATGATGAGTATTTGTACTAAATATCTACTCATTATTATCTTGCCGTCGTTAGCCTAATTATTTAGGGCGACTTTCATCAAAGGTTAAACATGTTTAAAATTTTATTTAAGCACAAAATTGTATTGAATTTTGTCCTTAAATAAAATTTTAAACATGTTTAACCTTTGGTAAAAGTCGCCCTTATAGTTGGAATGTTATTCTTTTTCCTTCCATAATCACTTTTATTAGGTACCTACTCTATTACACTCATCTCAGTAAACCACGACATTATGGGTTAGGGGGCAACTTGTTTCCTTCTAAACTGCATGGGGTCCAGTTGCACCTTATCTTATTTGTGAGGGGTCAACGTCCCACTTCGAAACTTTGTATGGGGACCAGTTGCACCTTATCTTATTTGTGAAGAGTCCAACGTCCCACTTCGAAACTTTGTATGGGGACCAGTTGCACCTTATCTTATTTGTGAAGAGTCAACGTCCCACTTCGAAACTTTGTATGGGGACCAGTTGCACCTTATCTTATTTGTGAAGAGTCCAACGTCCCACTTCGAAACTTTGTATGGAGACCAGTTGCATCTTATCTTATTTGTGAGGAGTCAACGTCACACTTCGAAACTTTGTACGAAGACCAGTTCTACATTCTCTTATGGGCCATGGTTTGAATTCCGGTAACAAGCTTATAAACTGAAGGAATGTTACTAACCAGCAAAAGTACTAACCTGGCATAACTTCAAGGTTGTATGTTTTCGAACTTCAAATTCCCACACAAGTTTTCAGTCATAGACGCCATTATTTTTTAAGACTGTTGTTTTAAATTTAAAGTTAGAAACAATTCGAAAATTTATTGAATAAGGCCTAATAAACTTCTATATAATTAAAACAATCAGGACTTTATTAATTAAAAAGTCACTTAAGTTTTGAGAACTAATGAGAATAATAAAACTACATTTTAAAAGCAACAGCCTACTCGCTGAAACTCAGATTACTAATTAACATTTAAACAAGAAAACTTTCTAAGTTTTCATTAATGTAGCCTTGAGTACACGTGCTCCATATTTTAATTATGTAGATGCTGTGTACCTGGTCGTAACGTTATTAAGCTCTATGTAAACTTCATTAAGTTTGCACTTCGATAATAATGCTTTTTGCAGTGCATCGGAATTTTAACTCTCAGCGCTGAGAATATGCGTTCAAATTCAACAGTGTAACATTTAGTTTATTCTTTCAGATCAGAGCATGTTGACAGAAAAATTTAAAATCTAATTAGTCTGTCATTTATACGGGTAATTTTTTGATAATATAATTGAAGTACACGGACTTATTAGAATTTTTCAGCTAAATAGCCTACAACAACGGTTATTACGGCTGACCCCGGCGGAGCTACGGATCTTCACAGATGGATCTAAAACAGGTAACGGTACTGGTGCTGGAGTCTTCTCAGAAGACCTCAACATCCGCATAACCAAACCACTGGGGGTCCACAACACAGTGTTCCAAGCAGAATGCATGGGCATTATCCTGGCGGCGGCAGCGATCGCAGCCAGAGAGGTAAAGGACCACTCAATTCGCATACTTTCAGACAGCATGGCCGTGTTGCTGGCGCTTGAAAGCCACACGGTCAACTCTGGACTAATATACGAGTGCCACCAATGCCTAAACGAGGTAGGTGAACACAATAACATAACCATTCAGTGGATCAAAGGACACAGCGACTCCCGAGGCAACGACGCAGCGGATGAACTCGCTCGAAGGGGGTCTAGCTTGGCGGTGGTGGGACCCGAGCCCATAGTGCCACTCCCCTTCGGTTACATACGTACACTGGTCAGGGAACGTACAGGTAATTTACACCGTTGCCTGTGGCAGGATCAGGGTGAGTGCAGACAAGCCAAGGAGGCGTTACCCGCCATCAATAGCCGCTTCACCAAAGTCGTGCTGAAGTTAACCAAACAGCAGCTACGAACAGTTACAGCCGCCCTGACGGGACACGGCTCCTTTAATAAACACCTCTTTGTCCTAGGTATCACCGACAGCCCCCTGTGCAGAGCCTGTATGGCGGAGGACGAAACAGCAGCGCATGTGCTCCTACACTGCCCTGAGATAGCTTCATACAGGGCAAAGTACTTCGGTAACCCAGGTACTCTCCGCGAGATTGTCGGCAACACGAAGGCGTTGCTGGCTTTCCTCGGCGAGCTGGGGTGGATCGAATGATTTCTTTCCCACCCGCACGCAAAATACGCGCATATGACGTGGAGTTGCGGATACCAGCCCGTTATACAATACAATACAACGGTTATTACCCTACAACAATCAAAAAATAAACATGGAGCATATAATACATATTGATACTAAGTTTCATATGGCGATACTAAGTTCACGGGGTTACCTAGCTGATGGTATTAACTGCAGGAAACATGTCTTTCATCTATTCATTATTTTGCATGTGTATCGGCCTACTCGTGTCTGGCCTAGCTAGACGCGCGTGGCCGTATTCAAGGACTTTCAATGCTATTATCCTACGCTGCCAACGTTTTAAATATATAATTAAAATCTGCATATCATCGCGACACATCCCTATGTCCCACAGAACTTGCATTGGGTAGCATACCCGGTATTATCACACTTCTGTTGTTTTGTCCACGTTCACTGTATTATGACACTGTATAATGTTCTAAATAATGGGCCTACCACACGCACAAGCTTCACTACAGTTTTGCCTGCAAGCCCGGCCTTTTTATTTTTTACGTGGCAAAATAATCAAATGAGTCCTCCCTCCCACCCCGGGCAGGGCGGGAGGGACTGTCAGACTTGTACTGACTAAAAATCCACGGTGTCCTTCGGTAGCCCTTTGTGTGCCGGAGTCGCGGTATACGTATGTTCCGCAACCCTGGCAGGACTGTGGCCCTCTATAGGGGGGGCCCGTCATTATGCTGACGCTCCTGGAAGCGCGCGTGGGACACAGCGCGCCGTCGACCCGGGCATGGTCCATGGTCGGACAGCGAGTTGCCCTTTACTCGCCGCCCGCACGCCCGCGCCTACGGTGGCCGGAGATCGTCCCACGACATCCGTCGCCGTGGGCGTGGCAAGCCCGACCTTCGAATACTTGCCTGTGTGTGTGGTTGGCCGTTCGCCGACAGTATTTTTTTTTCATCCAAGAAGCTTGCGCAGGCAGATGTGGTGAAGCTTGTGCATGTGGTAGGCTCATAAGAGAATAAAAAAAGCATTTATTCGAATATGGACACACAAAACAACAAAATGTTGGTTTAAAAAGGGAGAATATGAATATTGCGCTGAGCATGTCTACACCTAAAGGGTTACCAACTTAGCGTTGGCTGGACGGATGACACCATGCGCTGATTTTCAGCTGGCAACGCGCCTCAACAGTGATAGACGTATATCTTCCTACGTTTCTAGGATCGGATCAACAACTGGCGTTTTCATGGCATAGTGATAGCAAGATTCACAGAATTTGTTCAACTGTGTTGTTGTGTACAAAATTCATAAATCAACATAATGTATTAACCGGATAAAAGTCCCTACACTCCCAAACTCTTGCCAATATGTGGGCTTGGTCTATTTCATGATAAATATATGACCTTTAACCCGATTATGTTGACATTGAGATTCGATTGAGAAGCATACTAGTGATTGATTGATAGAAGAAGAACCCGATATATTTACAGGCTGAACACGTGTAGCGTAATCAGTAATTGGCTACCTATTTCTATAAGGCCTTTTCTTAACAAAAGTATCAGATTTTTTTTACAGTTTTATACTTATTTCACGTGGTATTTAGCTACGCCGAAAATCATTTTTATTACCCTCACATTTTCTTAATAAACAAGCGAGAAAAATGGAATGAAAAAGGTGCAATATGAAAAAGTTTTTTTTAATGGCAAAGTTAGCGAATAAAAACTTACCTTTTTCTTTTTCTCCACACCATCATTAGAAACCCTAGCTTCAGTGATAGTGGGCAGGGTGGGCACAGGTGGAACTCCGGGCATGTTAGGGACGGTGGGCACGCGTGCTAAAGCCTCTAGATTCAGCGAAGAGTGTACTCCGGGGTCGATGTTCAACGGGGCCTGGCGATACAAGATCTTTTTGTTTAGTAGGAGGTCCAATTTCAAAGAGGATGTCATACTTCGAGTTACGGGTTCTATTTAAATTACTGTATAATATTTTGCTATGATTGGTTACTGTTGTTAATATACCAATCATAAAAAGTAACATCAGATTTGGCAGTTGGTTAACTAATCTGGCCCTGTAGCCAAAAAGCAAACGGTATTCGTAAACGCTCTAGAGTCTTCAATAGATTTTCAACTTAATACCAAAGCATATAAAATTGAAAATCTGTTAAAGACTACAGAGCGATCGCGAAAAGAACGAACGAAAACGCTCTGTAAACTTTAATAGATTATTAACCTTATGTGCTAGGGTATAAAAATGAAAATTAATTACACATTACTGAGCGTTAACGTTTTTCGTTCTCTATTGTCTATGAGTCTAGAAATACCAGGTTTTTAGGTCATATACTCTGGTTAAGTATTCCTCATTTCTAATTTACCTAACTGACTACCGAACTAAGTACGTAGCTTTACTTAATAGGAACACTATCTACGCGGTTTTAACTAAACCATAACTTCGAGGTATGACTGTATTTTCCAACTACTCGCAGGTAGTCACCAACTTCATGCACTACGACATCCAATGCAGTAGAAAGAAATGAAAGAAAAATAACATTCAAAGAAAAATTTTGCGTGCACTGTTCCCTTCAAGTTGGAAAGTTTGTAGAAATACAATCAATACCAGACTATTCACTTTGCGATAATAATACGGACAAAATAAAGGGGAATGAAGCTTGCCAATCATTTGAAGGCATTGCCCTCTAGGTACTAGGCATGAATACTGCATAATATATGAACTAGCTTCATAGAAAATGGTGATTTATGAAACTGTTTTCATGTTAAATTTTCATTTTTTTTACGATTGCCCAAGTTTATTCTAGTTGTTCCATCATATATTATGCAGCATTTTAAGCGCTATAGTGTAGTGACTTTCTAAGCTTAAGACTTGCTAAGAAATCAAAAGAAAATATAGCTAAGTGTAGGTCTGTGCTTTCAGATTTTATTACATCAACAGCCAATTCATCTAATAATTTGCACTTACGGTAAAATTAAGGTATATAATTAAGAAGACATTAATGCCCATTTACGCCACTTATCACTAAATTCGTTTAGCGCTGAACCCCGCTTCGCGGGGCTCCTACTTCCGGGTGGTTTAAAAAAAAATAACCACGAAGGAATACAAATTAGGTTAGAAGAGGATGGCGGGGTCTTTCAGACCCCCCCATCCTCTTCTAACCTAAATTGTCCGAGTCGGGGTGCCAGCGAGTCCCGAGCTCGCTTCGCTCGCTCATAAAACTACGTATAATATTATCGTATAAGCATACTTTTATTTATAACGCCAGTGCATTCAAAACTAGTTGAGATAGCATTTAGGCTTTAGTTCAACTGCACACGACTTTGTTAAACCTTACCCAGCGCCACTTGATCACAAAAGCGTGCTCAGTTGACGCGAATTGAACACGGGATCGTAGGATTCCGTAGTAAAACTTTAGGTACTATTATATATTCTGTGGTAAAACAAAAGCGTGTGGATTTCGCGAGACCGGTGTCGCCAGTTGAACACGGAAAGGGAAATACGCCGCTTCACATGACGTGTAATATTCCGGAACGTCGCGCCCCACACCCTGTGAAGGCCCTGGCTAGTCGCAGCGCGGACTGAGGTGTCAGAATCTTTGATGTCGAAAGGCGCGGGTGCGCACTTTATGTGATGTGACGTGAGAAGCTAGCATTAAATCCATGCTCTAAATCCATTTACTGATTTGTGTTGTCAGCAGGCCGAATGTTGCCTCCAAATATGTATTAGTTAAAGTCGCGTTGACGCTACCATTACGCAGCGTACATATTTTTATAGAAACCAACCACGCCGAGTCAAATTAAAAAATATAATGACAAATCTGGCATGCTGTATACGTGGCCATACCATATACACCAGTGCCGAAAATAGGAGTGTGCCGACGGTGCCCAGGAACAGGGCACAGACCCTAGAGGGTTGCAGACATGACCAGACCAGGGGGGTATTACAACGTCTTAAAACCAGTCTTGTTCCAGTGAGTGAATGAGGTGGCGCGCGACGACTTGTATAGCTCTGTCATTTTCACTCGCAAAACAGCCTCGTTTTTTTTTAAGACGTTGTTAGACCTCTGGGCGTATAAAAGGCCAGGTACGTCACTGAACCTCACTTGCAATTTATAATATTATGTATAGCAAAGTCATCTCGCGGTTCAATCAAAGTTTTCAACCTGCAAAGTTAGCTCTTATGATCTTACGCGAAGTTCTGATTTACGAGTAACTTCTCAAGTTATGCCTTCATTTTCCGTAGAGTGCAAATTGCTTCAAAATTTTCATGCACATATATAATACGTGTTCAAAACATGCTTCTTAATAATTTTGTTAGCACAACAAGCCGAAAGACAAGACCACTTAACAGTGTCTAGCGAGTTCGCTAGATAAAGGTATACCACCACCTCAAGGGGGATGCGTTTCGTCATTATTTACAAAATAATATAAAAATTTAACTCTTTTTAATGAAAGTAATCGAATTTTAACAAAACATATAAGTATGTTTTCTTTCATTTCGGTACAAGACAGGAAAATTCCAATCACAACCTTCAAAGAGATGTAAGCAATATTTCATTCAAAGGTAAATTAGTATTTTTTTGTTATTTTTCACCCATTTTAATATTTCAAAAGTTTTCTTAATATCCTTGTTAACATTTTTTTTTATATACATTTTAGATAGCTTGGGTGACTGAGACAAAGTCGAGAATAGATTTTTTATTTCAAAACCTGCTATATTATCAAATTTAAAATGTATTCGATATTCGAAGACAATTCGTGACTTTTTATTCCAATTCATAATAAATAACCTCTATCTAATCTACAATAGTTAATTCCTTGTCCTGTATTTTTTTAATTTGCGGTCAAAGTACTTTAAAGGGACGAAACGCATCACCATAGAAAACTTAGAATAGTAATATTAGTGAAAGCAGCTACATACAGAATCGTCTACAACGTTCACCTTCAACCTCTTCTCCATTGTACCGTCAGGGAGTTGCACCACGAAGTAGGATCCTCCAATGGAACCTCGCTCCATTTGCAGGCGTTTTTCTTCAGCCATACGTTGTAATAAGGGCTTTTCGCCTGATGTCTGTAATGTTGAATCATGTTTAAAAGTGAACATAAATTTAATGGTTTTTACATTTACTAGTAGCAACGACGATGTAATACTAGACTCGTAATAACAGGCGACCGATGTCTGTCAACACATTAGGCAAAAAAGTCTTATATTCGTCTCATTTCGACCAATCCTGTGAGCCGTAAACATACGTTGAGACAGAACAGACCTTGAGTTAGCCAATCACAACGCAGTACCCCGTCCCCCTCGCTTACGTAGCACCTCAGCGAGTTGACAAAATAATTTTCGTTCCTTAGATCGTGCATGCGCAGTCTAGTATTATATCGTCGTTGACTAGTAGCGTGTAAATAGGCCTTAATGAGAGGCCCATTTATACGCTACAAGTCATAGCATGCCAGTTGCATTCGAGTTTGGGTACATTGTGGTCTTTTGGGCAATGAATTCAATTGATCAAACAAATAAAGCAATGTGGTCAAACTTCCATGCAATTTCTTGCATCGTCAAAATGAGGCTTTTCTGAAACATCATCAAGTGGGACTCATTAAGATGCAAGAAAGGCGAACAATATAGCACTAAATACCGGCAAGGTATTATAGCAGATAGTGCTGAATTGAAAAGAAAAGAATATTATTTATATTTGAATATAATTAATATGTTATTTTTGATGTTAAAATCATTAAATGACCCGCAAAAGGGACTGTAGATTGGACTGACTAAAAACCAACATTTTCCTTCACTTGTCATTTGTATTGCGGTTGCAATCCTTAATAAAAAGGAAGACAAGTAAAGTTATGCCAAGGTTAATCCTTAAAAAGGTATGGTTAGTCCGAAAATTATCCTGGTTGTAACTTTACTCCACGTTTATTAATAAAATTTATATTTTGAATTGACATACGCCATTGCAGTTAAATTATAGTTTGCGAAGAGTAAACAAATAAATAAGGTATTTATTCATTTACGTTACAATAAAATATTGACGTTATAACCACAGTTTTGCAATTGTGGTCTAGTTATATAAACGAGGATGACACAACATTCCTAGAACAAAAAAAATGCTAGGTATTTAAAATATAAGAAATCGTTTCCTCATAACATTTGCACTAGGGAATTAAGAGGTTTGAAATCTGTTTCAAGAAAAGGTAGGTAACAAGTCTAATTGACATAATTGCTCTAGTTAATAAATTACAACCGTTTTATAGCAAACATGCCATACTATTATTGCATCATTCTAAATGGAGCACTTCCTCAAGTATGTATGAATCGGATTCTAGCGTGACAACTGTATCTTTTTAGTACAATACAACTGCCTGACCTCTGTTAACCTAACTAGCGTAACGTAGGATACCGGTATTCCAAGGTCAGGTTAGGACAGGTAAGAAAACTTACAGTTGTTCAATTTTCTGGGATTACATCCAATACTTTACAGATTCACTTTTTTCGGGACCTCGTGTTACCGGAATTAATTAACATACGGTGCTAGATTTCTTAAATGACAATTGGAAACTAGTAGCAGAAGAATTTGGGAAACTCATAGTAGACTATGCAGTGGATTTGGCAATCAGGACTATTGAAAAATCCTTCCTTGCTGTACCTTACGAAGCTAATCGGGCCGACTTACGCCCGAAACTAATAATCAATCCAATCCCGTTTTTCTTCTTCGGATAGGCAAATTCGGTCGTTGATTGGTTGCAGTCAAAGACCCAATCAAAGATAGCAGTCGATATAGATTATTAATTTCTAGCGTTAGTCCACTACGGGTCATTTATGAAGAGCCTATTTATATAAGCCTATATAAAGAAATACATAATTTGTATCTCGATTCTAAAAAGGCACACATTTTAATAGAAATACAAAATAATTACACCAACCTTAGGATAGACCAAAGGCCTCATTAGCGCTCCGAACACGGCGCAGTTCAGGATCAAGCCAGCAAGCAGAAGATTAGCATTCTGCCACGACCCGAACTCATTGAGCAGAACTGCCGCTAATGGCGCGAAACTGAAGGTACCAACTCCTGACCCGCAGACGGCAATACCCGTAGCTAGGGACCGCCTGGACTCGAAGTAGTACCCTACAGCCACGACTGAAGGAAGGTAGATCATACCGAAGCCAAGACCTGGGGACAAAAGCCAGTTTTTATCATCGAGGAAAACAATACAATATTACGTTTCATTTACAATATTTTGCTGATATTAATTCTTGATCAACCTCTACTCATAACAACAAAGGACAAATAAATATATAACCTACTTTGTGCGCTGCGCAATTTACAAATTAAAACTAATAACGTAGACTAAATGATTGTTTGGACTTTCTGCCTGTAGTAAAATACCAATCGAGAGGCATGGATATACATGCTAAGTACACTTTTAACCTGACCTAACTGAAAGTTCATTCATTTTCAAAAGACATGATTAAAAATGTTGTCAGCCTCAGAACGTGGCTGGAAACTCAAAAGCTGGGGACGTTCAAAACGGTTTATTTTTACAATAAACACCCAGGTATTGCCACAGCGTCTGCACATGTTTGGATAAACCCTCGTCTCTATGCAAAACAAAATCTTCAAAGAGGTGAAACACTATGATTAGTGACTGCTGCTCAATTTGGCACACTCCCAAATTGCAGAGAACTTTGACCAATTTGCCTGAGGTGTCTACGTCACATAATTTGGCGTGCGATAAAAAAACATGAGACCGTCATCCAGTCGCCGGTATTTCGCTGCGCGTGGACATTGACATCTGCCTCGCTTCGTTAGCACCAAGTCACTGGTGCCCTAGTAAACAAAGGGTTCTTAGCTTACAGTTCATGAATAAAGTATAATTCGGGAACTTCACTTAATCCTAAACAAACCCACTTAATTATGTCAACAAAGAACGTTATGTTAACGAACTCCTTATCGATTGCTTAAACATATAATATTTCGTTTATTAATTAGGATATTATAGGTCAAATAAGATAGCAGGAGTTATTCACTTGTGCAGTTATCAATTATTATCATACATCCTCTTTGCTGTACTTAGGACTATTATATTCTCGGTTCACAAGTTTTATTACAATTGACTCCAGACATTCCCACGTTGTCTCCGACCGGTCCTCAAACGTGTTTAACCCCTCTGACTTCATCCCTGTCTGTGACCTTGGATTTGTTACTGAGCAATATTTTAATGTTGTCGCTAAAAGCTGTTAAGCCATTAACGAGAAAGTATTATGCCATAATGTTTAATTATGTGACTATTTGTAGTGAAGCTGTATAATGTGTAAAAACAAAGTCTGAATATGATAAAGAGTGACTCAGTGTTTGTTGTCGGCCCACAAATCGTTATTTGAAACCGCACAAAGGAGCATATGGGTTGTTGCACGCTGCAAAGAGGTCGTCGCCACTTTATAAACGCATGCGTCAGTTCCCAGTACAAATTCTACTTTTCTCACCAAATTAATTAATCATCCATTTGCACACAATGTTAGCAACTGGAAAAGGTACAATGAATCGACATTTCACCTAGATTCCTTTCAAAGAAGACGATTGCTAATCAGCTACGTACAATATAGGTTAAGAGGTTTAATTATTCAACAAGAGAATATTAAGTACCGTTACGTAATTAATCAGAAAATAACCCAATTAAGTCTGTTATATTTACACCTACGGCTAATATAATTTCAGAGGAGAAAAGAGAATTCTCTTCAAAATATCCACAGCACAATAATATCGCAGAACATACTGACCTATTTTTGTACATTCGTCAGTTTGATACGAAGGTGAAATAAAAACACAGCACGAATATCATTTAGTTTAATGCTCGGTGGTTAGGTATACTAAGAAGTTACAGAAAAATTTAAGCGTGGAAGAGTAGATATCCAATAGACTTCGTCGTAAACAAAAACTTGGCAACTGGACTGAAAAGTTGAATGAATTTCCAGAACGGTTTTCACAGATAATTCAAACAACAAGCATTCGGCTTTCGAGGTCAAACCTGAAGCTTTATGTGAGAAAACGTTTCTTTACAATTTGTTTTCTTTTTTAACACTGAACGTTTTTCAAAAGAAAAACTTTTTTTTACACACAATAATACTGGCTATTGAACTGGCTATATTCTTTGTTCTTGTTACTATTATGAGTATTAAAATTGTATGCTTAGTTGGCTTATCTGATTAGATTGACATGGATCCGATATTCTATAATGTCATACTATTTTGAAAACAGTAATGCAGTATGTACTTACAAAAGATAAAAAATGTCATATACAAATCAGACGTTGCATGTTTTTAGAAAACGTTGTAGATATAACCATCATTTTGTTAGCAACTGACGATAACGTGTTTTCATATCATATTATACACCGTGACTTTTTAGTCGTCTTACAAAAGAGGTCCACTTAATGTATCCGACCTAAAATACCTCTAGGCGAGTTTTTTTTATTCTTTTTATCTTATTTTTTTTTTTTTTAATAAATTGGTACATTAGAAATATGAAACACCCTGTTAAAATGTTTACGTATCAAGCTGTAGAGTATACCTACCCAACGCAATAGTCGGGCAGATCATTCCATTCCAATTTTCTATGATACAAGGGTGTTTCTAACTAGGCCTTGCGTCATAATAACGAATTAAAATTTTATTATTACATTTTTCAAATCTCATAAATACCTATTTTTTTATTATAAACGTGTTCTAGTCATTGGATACATGAACTGGGCTGCTTTTGTAAGACGACTAAAAAGTCACGGTGTATACAGCGTAGATATGAGCGCCGATGGTCAATCAGTCGGCGGCGGCGCGCCGACTTTTTGGAGCCGGCGGCGGCGGCGTCGGCGGCGCGGCGTGACTTTTATTTAACTACTATAATTAATTAATTTAAGAGAAGAAATAGAACAATGTTTTACGTATAATTAAAGATTTATTATAATTTTGACGAGACAAATTGAATTAGCAAGATAAACTAAAAAAAAAACCAAATTAACATAAAAAATTGCTGGTGGCTATATTTTTACTGTAAGCCTTGATGAGTATGCCAGAGGGTCATGACTGTCCGTATGATTCGGGGATACCGCATGATCGCCGGCGAATCGGTCAATCTCCAGCGCCTTAAGAATGGCGCCTGGTGGCGCAGCGCCGGGTCGTAACCCCCCTGGCTCGAGAAGTCGAGGCGCGGAGGGAAGAGCTCCGGCGCGATCTCAGGGCAATATGGAAGGACGACTGTCGGAACCGACGTCCGGGCACGCCGCAATCGTGGCAGTAAGACCCCTCTTGGGGGAGTGGCTGGATAGGCGTCACGGGGTCCTGACCTACCGCAGACGCAGGTCCTCACCAGAAACGGAAGTTTCGGGAGGAACCTGTGTCTGATGAGGAAGGAGGAAACGCCTGGGTGTCACCGCTGCGAGGATCGCCCGGAGGGCACTGTAGAGCACACGGTGCAAAACTACCTCGCTTGGGCAGAGCACCGACGTGTCCTCACGGCGGCGATAGGCGGAGACCTCTCGCACCCCGGCATTGGTCGCGGCCATGCTGCATCTGCGAGGCAGTCATGCTCGCGAAAGCGGAGGCGGGCCGCGTGAGGGAGAAGACAGCGTCCTCTCCGTCCCAGCCGCAGTGGTGGACGAGCACGGCAACGGACATCGCAAGACGATCTTCGGCCACCGTAGGTGAGGGCGGCGAGTACAGGGCAACTCGCTGTCCGACCACGGACCATGCCCGGGTCGTCGGCGCGTTGTGTTCCACGCGCGTCTCAAAGAGCATCAGTATGATGAAGGGGCCCCCCTCTAGAAGGCCAAAGCCTGCCGGGATATAAAGGGCTATTGAAGGACACCGTGGAAGTCAGTATGAGTCTGAGAGTGGGGGGTGGGAAGACTCATTTGATGATTTTACCACGCTAAAAAAAAAGAAGCCTTGATGAGTGCTGTTCGTTTTTTTCCCTAATATTAACAACCAACTGACCAAAATAGGCTCTACAAAAACTGTATTTGTTTGCTGACAACTTGGACAACACAGAAATGGTAATGTCAAATAGTATCGTTTTATAAACGTCTACGTCTAGTGCCGCCATTTCGCTAGCATTTATTATCGTGCGTTCGGTTTGATCAGCGTGTTAGATTAAACTGAACGCCGCCCGCTCGGGATCGGCGCGCCGACGCCTGTCGACGGCGGCGGCGGCGCGGGGAAAATCACGGCGGCGGCGGCGCGCCGGCGCGGCGCTCATATCTAATACAGCGCGCCAAGTTGTAAATATTTAGTATAGTCCGGTCAATTTAGACAAAAAAATGTGAGTGAAATTACATAAAGTCCCAGCAAGCTGAATTTTTGTGAAGTTGTTCAAAACATAATTATAAACAATGTCTAGAAGTTCCCCATCATTCCCCTGTAAGGAAAAAAAAATATTCAAGGTCAAAGGTAAAAAAAATGAGTTTTTCGCGATTTTCAGCAAAACGGTAAGTTTTATCATACAAGTACCTCAGACAAAAATTGTAGATCATAAAATTATCTATAAAAATGTGTTAATACTTTTTTTCTTACGAGCCACCGTTTCAGAGATATAACGATTCAAAAAGTTATAAAAGTTGTTATCGTCATATGCATCTAATGAGGTAGTGTACTTAGCGCGTTTTTTTTAACGTGGTTTCCCCAGTAGGCCTACTCCACGGGTCAGTTGTGATCCTGTTTATTGTAAAACTATTGCAAAATAACGGAAATTTTCAAAGATTGGGAAAGATAAAAGCGTGCCTGTCCCTGTGTTCAATTTACTTGCATCCAAAATGAAGATGATGAAGAAGCAGGAGGAGAAGATCGAGAAGAAGAACAAGAATTTGAAACTTACGAATGAGACGAATAAACAACACTTTTTTTTCATTTACATCGCTTTTATCTTTCCCAATCTTTGAACATTTCCGTCATTTTGCAATAGTTTTACAATAAACAGGATCACAACTGACCCGTGGAGTAGGCCTACCTGGGGAAACCACGTTAAAAAAACGCGCTAAGTACACTACCTCATTAGATGCACTTGACGATAACAACTTTTATAACTTTTTGAATCGTTATATCTCTGAAACGGTGGCTCGTAAGAAAAAAAATATTAATACATTTTTATAGATAATTTTATGATCTACAATTTTTGTCTGAGGTACTTGTATGATAAAACTTACCGTTTTGCTGAAAATCGCGAAAAACTCATTTTTTTTACCTTTGACCTTGAATATTTTTTTTTTCTTACAGGGGAATGATGGGGAACTTTTAGAAATTGTTTATAATTATGTTTTGAACAACTTTACAGAAATTCAGCTTGCTGGGACTTTATGTAACCTCGAATGTCTAAATTGACCGGACTAGTATACACTTTAGTAATATAATGTGCAAATACATAGTAGTTCTGAATAACATCATCCGCACTCTACACAGATCTGCTTTCAATCGTTTGTTTCAAAATTCTCTACTGGATAAATAAATTCATTCGTTCATTTACCACGTTTTGAATGCCTGAATGACCAAGTACCTATGCTTCTGGCGTGAAACAGTATATCCGAATAGTGTCGACATTGAGACTCGATGATCTCAGCGGTTGGCTGCCAACAGGGATCACTAAAATTGGTGCTAAATGGACGTGCTAATTATTAACACCTTTAAATTTAAGACTGGCATGGTGTCTTTGAATGGTTCCTAGGATTTTCTGAAATGTTGATTTCGCTATCACGATTTTCATGAAAGATGGAAAAGTGGATGATCCATGAAACGTAAACGATATGTCGATACTAAAATAACCATAATATTGGATTGAATATTTTAGAATGGTAGTGAGGTTCACGACGTATTTTTCCATCGTCGAAACCTTGAATGCCCGCCATTCGATTTAAGAATTAGGTCGCATTGGATATTCAGAATACTATCAGCGTCCCATGCGCAAGATTATAAAACAATCGATTGCCAGTTTTTGAAATCTTAAAATAGAAAAAGTGTGTAAGTTGTAAGGTGTGTACAATTAAAGACAATCTTATATTCTAGCCTAGTAAGGCGCCATGTCGTCTGCACCAGCTGGCAGCTGGCCAAACGTCCCGTGTTCCAATACCCTTGAAGTAAGTTCCAATGTACGCCACAGACTCTTCATTTATCTTTTAATTAAGCCAATCAAAGAAGCAGAAGCTAATTGAGAACTTGTATACAATCATACTTTAATAGCGACCGTAGTGTAACTTTAGTATAAAGCTGAAAAGAGGTCACGTGGGCTTTCCCCTGAAAGCGACATTTTCCAGGAAACTTTCCCCTTTCATGAACTAGGCTCGCGTTCTGCAAAGCGGCATACATAGACGAAGTATATAGCGTCCCCGTATTAGTTATTTAAACCGTAGCACTACAGCGGTGCAGTCGTGGAAGGTAAGCCCGCTTTTCCTCGAATTCAGCTAATTTCCAGAAGGGCTTAACACTTGGAACTAAAACGACATTTAAACCTTTTCGTTCACATTGGTGTCTGTTGGCAAATGACCAATTTCACACACGGCTGTTGCCTCTGTTTTCAAGGGTTCGAGAGAACAAAGAACGTGTCGAAGCGGTTTTAATATTTGAAGTATCTCAGCTTTATCGAACAAAAGACAGTACAGAAACCGAAGAAATCTTTCTTGAGGTATAAGTTTGTTTGAATAAAAGGACAAATATTGACCCTTTTGAGATTTGACGGTCACCTTTCTCGGTTTTATTATTCGCCAAACGTATTCGGATCTTGTAGAAGACGTCGAAAAAAACTTAAAAGGTCAGGTAAATTCTTGGTTGCGAAATTGCATGTTTAAATATAGCGAATGATTAGTCATTCGATCATCTCCGTATATTATCGAGCATTTCTAGCTGAAGCTCTATTTGAACTAAAACCTCTACAAGCTATAGTTTCCTATCTCCAGTGTGTGTTCTTCAAACCCTTTATTATATCGACTGGCCATGACAGTGACACATAAGTAATTACGGAAGTACTGTAGGTACACATTTACTTAATTAACGTGGAACCTCGATACTCCCACATCGATCTCTGGTAATTTCCCCCAGGATCTGTAACTCGATAGTTATCAGAAAACAATGTTGTTATAACGACATATCACTCTAAGAGAGAGCTTTTATCATTCAAGAGCTCGATCGTAAACACGTCGATTAAAGGAATTCAGAACGATGTACTTTCACTAAGGGTGTGATAGTCAAAGGTGTCAATAGTATTATTATTGACTAGTGTTTGCCCGCGGCTTCGCTTGCGTTATTTTAGAATTTGAGAAACAATACGGATCGTGTGGCGCCATCTGGAATATGAACGTAATTGTTTTCTCGGCAACAGCTCTCTTCTGTTATTCGGGATGTAAGATACCTTATATCCGTGTCTATACTCCTGACAACGTATATGCAAAATTTTGGGACGATCGATTCAGTAGGTAGTAATGCGTGAAAAGGTAAAAAACAAACATACTTGCATTTTTATTATTAGTTTAGATCAATAATGTTATATCTAGGTACATAGTTTGCATAGGAAACGTCCTTATTTGAGCGACATTAATTTCAAAGAACCGTGTTTATTTTAAACATTAGACTATCATTTTTGGGTTGATTTACAGTATCGCTGCAAATTGAACGTACGATAGCATTGCTCTTCTCCCTTGCATTCCGCGTGATACCTAAAAAAAACTAATTATCTGACTCGATGAGTACAACTTGTCGTCGTTTAAAACAGAATCTATGCACTGGTTTGAACACCAATTCAAAACATAAATAAACACAATTTTTTCTAATCTTTAAAATTCCACACCTCGAAACAATTACAATTTAAAAAAAATTCCAACTTACTACCTACAATTTAAATCAGTGTAGATTTATATCCTAGAAAACTATTGAAAAAAAATAGTAATAATTTAAAATCGCGAATAATATTGAAATAAAAGTATACACATTTTTTTTAATTATTTGAAACTCTCAGGAGAAATATAAGAAAACTCAAAAAGTGAAAAAAAGAAACAGCGAGATTTGATCCAGAGGCCCCTTGCACGAAAGTCAAGCAGGATACCAACCAGACTGGCTAGTACGCTGACAGTGTTTTCAAATAGCGGTTCTTATACAAATGTCAACAATGACTGAAAATCAACATAATTATAAAATTGCTAATCCCCCAAAGGGAATAGCGTAATTATACATATCCTATTAATAGAAGAGCAGTTTAAGGAATATTTGGGGAAAAATTGACTAAATAATATCCAGTGGTTTAGCTTCCAACTAAAAACAAACAGATAAAAACAACAAAATTTAAAATTGCTTATCTCCCAGGAAAAATAGCGTAATGATACATAGCCTATCAACAGAAGCATATTATTAGGAATATTTGAGGAAAATTTGATCGACAACTTTACAGTAGTTTAAGAGATAGATCAAATAAAAAAAACATAAAAAATTTCGAAAGAAAAAAAAAGTTGATTTGGCATCAGAATCGATCCCTTATCTCGAAAAAAATACAAAAAGAAAAAAATATTCAATGTACAGGAATGACAGCTCTACGATTTTATTATATGTAAAGATAAAGATTTTGATACTAAAGTACATTATTCCCAGAATTTCTAACAGCCAGTATTTTTTTGAAATCAGAATTAAAGAAGTTCATAGCAGTACATTTTCCCCTTTAGCCTTTTTATGGTTTTACTTCAAGATCGTAATCTTGAAGTTAAACCATAATAAGGCAAAAACTTTCTCCACACCAGATCCAACAAAACGTGCTCACGTGAAGAAGAATCTGAAAGTGAAGTTTCAGGAGAACACAATAAAACTTTGTCAATACAACCCGTGTTCGACAATTCGTTCTGACGTACATTATACAAGCTGAAAAATATGAATGACGAAGCTGCATTATAATACCAAGAAACACAAAAACGTTTCAAATTCTGTCAAGATATCGAGAATAAATACTGAATCTAATTAAAACAAAAGACTGCTTTGTTCAGCGTGACGGAATACCTTCAATTGGATGGAAATAATATTTTATGGGAAATGCTCATTGCTCATCATATAATTACATTTTTAATGCTTCCTTAAAGTATTATTAATCTTCCATTTGAGTCATTTGTTGATGTCGGACATCATTGAGTCAGAGGCGACAAGCTGTTAGCTTAGCATAAGCATAATATGCGCATATTGATAGTTGTTGCTAAGCACATTAATTGGAAACCTGAAACGTTAATTATTGGTAATATACGTCGCGACATATCATTATGTATGATTGTACTAGAGACCAGTTGTATAATAATTATCCAACAGTCACAGAATGGTTTCATTTGACCTCATTCCGCATCTGTTATTATGACCATTTATCCATTTGACCAAAGTGTGTTATGTGAATCGGATAATGTATACTAGAACTGATGTCCTTTAAGTTTTATGGTCGCTAAAACTCATTTCGAAGGACGGCTGGCAGCGACTGGGCGACGCCACCCCATAACTATGCCATCGTGCCAAGGTCTATGGACATTTACATAACTCTCACGTTCCACATGAGTCCTGCAAACCGTTTTATTGCCAAGCCATTCTAAATATACTTTAATTCAATACAATAGCTAAAGGGTTTAGAATTCTCCGAGTTAATTGCCAGAGAGGCGACTGAAAATGTTGGAAAGTCAATAATTTTGTTTGTAAATATTTTATGTTTCAATTTTGGAATAAATATACATACAATAACGTTAGATTAGCAACGGATGGAATGCTAATCTGTTATTGTCACAATCACGTGTAAACGCGATCATGTGTTTTCGTTTCGATGAAATTGTTTTAGGATTTTTTGCGGGAAATCCTAATTTATTTTGAAGATATAAAACTTGCTCGTTATTTTTTTATATGAATATTTAAGAGTACGTAGGTATTGAAAAAACGTTAGTAAACAAGTCATAATACCTACGGTTTCTTGGAAGAAACGATCAATAAGTAGGTATCTAATTTCAAGAAATAAAATGTTGAGATCATAGAATCAAAGAATCCATCAGAGTCGTTTCATTTGTCGATTGTACCTAAACACACATGACATACTGCAGCTTGACATTAACGTAACCTCGACATTGATTGATGGAATGATGAGAAAAGATTAATCTAGCTGACTTCACATACGGTAGATTTATCAATGAAATGCTTCTGAAAGGCTTCTGCTAGTCTAGATTCGGGCCGTATAATACTTTGTCAAGTAACTGTAGCTAAAACCTGTCCTTTCCATTATTTTTGTAGTTTGTGTAAGACAGATATCCATAGACCGATTATGATGATGTTAGACAGATAGAATACAACTGAGGCCTTATCACAAGATTTCTGTATTTTTTTTACAGCGTATTTACTGCGATTGTTGAATGGAAAAATTAAAAAGTGCCTCTGGTTTACGAACGAAGAACTAATTTTTACCATTAAATTAACGACAAAGTTCCAGTTTACGTTACTGAGGCCTTACCACGAGTTCTTAACGCGATCTAGTGTAAGCTGTGGGAAAGAGACAGAGCTATACAGGTTGTCTAGCGCCATCTCTTTCCCACAGTCCACAGGATACTTACAACAAATTGTAACATCTCTTAAATATGTATATGCCGAATTCTATTGTTAATTAATATTTTCCATGAAAACAAATATTTTGCTCTTTTTAATAAACTCTTACACTAGATTAATAAAGGAAGACTCACCTCCAATTAACCCATAGGTGATCATCATCATGGTAACACTTTTGCTGTAGGTTGATAGTACGAAGGCAGCGGCTGCGACGAACGACCCTGCCATGCAGACAGCTCGACATCCGAATTTGTTGCATAATGCTGACACCACGGGACCTGATAACAACATTCATATCTTTTATGAACAAGTAAAAGAAAAAGAATGAGAGAAAAAATGACCAAACGCCCCCAGTTACACATAATGACCTAGTGCTGGACAGTTTAATTTGAATTTGAGAACTTGATAATATATACTCTGTGTTAGCAGTATGGTTGGTGTAAAAGAAAAGCAGGGTCTTTGAAGTTTGTGTTCCTCGAAGTTTTTTTTTTAATCTCCGGTTTTTTGAGGAATTAATCTTCAAAGAAATTACCAAGTTAATATTTCAATAGAGACCAAATTATAAGCAAATACATGTTTGCATTATGTAATTGCATATAATGGCTTGTTTTAATTTTTTACCTAATATTAGCTTATTTCGCATTTTTGTGGATGTTTTCGCCAATTTTAACTTGCATATAATCCGGTCTCTAGTAAAGTTATAACACCCTTAATGTTAATCAAGTGGAATATCTAAATACCTACACCGTTAAGTAAACCTATAAGATTTGATAAAAGCTCCAAAGGGCAACCCTCTCGTAATTAATTGGTTATTATTACAAGGCAAATAGCTTAGAATTCTCTTAATAGTAGAACTAATTTACTAACTAATTAAGAGCCTTTTGCCACAGAAGCGTTAGAAATGTAATGAAATTTACGTAAACCGTACAATTTAAAAATGGTAGTTATTTTTGACAAGAAAATAAAACATGGTGGATGTAGCTCCCAGAAGTAGGTATTATTATTTTGCAAGATTGTCCCAGTAGGTCATTGATATTGTGCCAATTCTATAAAACGATAAAGTGGATAAGGTAAATTATACTTATAACAGTACTATTAGCACGCCAAACATAATATTTCCACGCAAAGTATGGTAAAACATATTAAGTAAGAACATTATCAATAACAGTCAAGTGACCACCTTGGTACTAAAACCTACTTTGTAAACTTGATCGGAGGTACTTCTTGTATTATTTAAATACTTGCAAACCAGTTCAAGGAATCGACGCATCGTCGTAAAAGATTCATTTTACTGCAAACATAAGTTTTTCACAATATTCTTGTAAGGACTTTTATGGAGTCGTTTGACGTCAGAATTATGGCACTTTCACACAGTTTTGCAAGTCTGAAGATATCGCGCAATGTCTCATTTAAGTTAAAAAGTGAAAACATGCTATCTTCGTGTCTTTTTTAAAATGTAAGGCGTATCTAAAATTTGTAATAAACACATTTATCATTAATTTTATTTAAATAGTAATCATATCAATACTATTGTACCTACAAATGATTAACATTCAAGCGAATGATTTGACATCAGATAAAAATAATTAAAAAACTTGGCCAAATCACGTGTTGAGTAGATAAAAATGTAGATATGAGGAGACGAATTGAAATATAACGTTTCAGTAAAATCTATATAGCCCAAATCAAAGTTCATAGGCAGATAAGTTTAGGTTCACTATGTCAGGTCTTCCCGATAAGATGCTTTCGCTAACACAAACATATAAGTGGTAGACCGTAGACTGGCGCTAGTAAAATTGTTTTCTAGGACATTTTTATTTATCAGACCATCGTCTCGTATCTTCGATCGTAATCGAGTACTTTCAATCAGGTCAATGGCAGTTTAAAATAGATAAAATAAGATAGCGACGATCGACGGATAAAATTCTGATACGTAAACCTAGTATGATGGGATGACGTTATTAGATACTTAATCCTCCATATAAGAATTAAAAAGAATCAGTGGGTTTTGATATTTTTGCATAGAAACAATCAAAATACCGATATTTGAGTCATGGTGATTAGACTCGGTAATTTTATCAACCGTCACGAAGAGTAATTAGTATTTCTGTGATAAGAAGTGTTACATAAACAAACGTTTCACTGCGTTAGTGAGGGATATTCCTAAATTTGAAGGGATTTATTTACTGGTGATACAATGTACAATCGACCCAGTGGAATTATGACCCATCATAAGCTTATTTTCCTACAGAGATTCAAATACAATTAGGTCCACATTCGCGTAAACATACATATCCATGGTTACGACTTTGATCTTTGTCAATTTGACAGATTCAAACGATTTATTGTCAAAATGGGTCATGATTCCACTTTGTCGACTGTACCTACTTGGTTATCAACGGTGACTAGGTGTACGGTACTCGCAATGTACTGTGTTTACGTGTAACAGCGATACGGTTATTTTATTTTACTGCATAAGATTCAAGTGTCAATTACTATAGCTATCTATAAGATATCAGTATTAACAGATTTTTTATTTTTACCTTTTCATATAATCAAGTGTGTTAAAAGGTGCAGAATGATTCGTACTTAAATCGTTTTACAGGCTGTTTAATTCTCAAGCACATAATTTTCCTTTGTGCTATGTCGTGTAGATAGTTTTTCATAATAATGCAGTCAAGCATAGTCGTTGCGACTATGCTTAAAATAAGCGGTACAAAAACTAGTTATAAATTAAAAATCTGTTTATATCTTGGGAACACTCCGGGAAATTTTGTCAATCATATCTTTTCGCTAGGTAGGTACTCTATAAAGCCGGCATTGCGCCAAGATTGTAAAACAATTAATTAGATGTTTGTAGAATAATATGCTAATACCATAGAGCATTATAATACTGATATATTTGCGTCCTTACGAACATTATCTGCATAAATCTCTTGTTAGGTACATAGATACAAAGCTTCGTACAGTCAACACATGAATAATGGATGGTACATGTGACAACGTGCCCTGAATTGATAGGAAATGAACGAGCGTTCGATTGCAATGGCGTCCAAAAAGGAGGAATGCTAAAGGTCTTTCAATTACTGATGGCAATTAAGATCCATATCCGTTAGATGCTAGCACGAGCTCCATGTTGTATCTATTTCACGTAAAGTCGTAGATCCGATAAAGATGTATTCCTTTTAATTAGCTGGTCGGACTAATGTATGTAATAAAGTTGTTGGACTAATAGGTAATAAGCTTAACAACATAAAAGCCTCGTTAGATGTTAATACAGAAAGGGTAAGTAATAAATTATCAATCATCATCAATCTTACCAGCCGCTAAATAAAATCCTGAGAGCAAACTGCCGACCCACGCGACAGTGCCTTTTCCCTCGCCGAAGTACGTCACTAGTTCTGGTAGGAATATGCCGAATGTGTAGGCTATGCCGTCCACGATCATGTTGCACATGAAGGATGCGAAGACCACCACCCAGCCGTAGCCCCCGTCGGGGGGAGGGGGCAGGGTATAGTCGTAGGCCTCATCGTCGTCGGCGTCCGCGGCTGCGCCTTCCGCCGTCAGTCTTGCTGCTTCTTCGCATGACGTCTCACTTTCCGTCTGGAAACAAAGACAGGTTTTAGTTTTAATCACCCTGCGGCTTTCGATAAAAGTGGCGACGCGCGCACGCTGAAACTCAATGCAGTTACGTTGCAGTATTCTGTAGAATTCTATAGAAGAAGGTATAATAACTAGGCTATGAGTGTGGCCATTGATTTTTTTCTATGACTAGTATGTCACTATGTCGGACAAAAATAGAACTGAAAGTACTAACACAATTTTAAAGACCTCGTGAAAATAATCATTCGTAGCAGTTTATAGCTATAATAACTACGCCTACGCAAGGCGCCAGTTTCAACGATCAAAATTAATTTTGCACAAACATTTCAGTCACTTCAGGGACGAGTCATATCATACCAGCAAACAAATGATCCAAAAATAGTCGTTAAGGTCAAACAAGTCAACATTTTTTTCCATAGAAACTTCGTTGGGGTTTTACTCCACTATTTCACAAGTTACGTCCAAAATTAAACATGGTATCGTTTTGTCTCATTATTAATTTTGTCTGTACGGAAGCAGAATTGTAAATTATGAAGCTATTAAAAAGTTACGAGCTTCTAAAGATTCGTTTTTTTGCTAATTTTAACACAACTTTAGGTGTAATTTAGAAGCTAAAGAAGCATCAAATTTCCAAAACGAAGTCCGTACCGACACAGCTAATTTACCGAAGAATTTAATAAATTTTATTTGAAATTAATTGGTGCAGTGGTTTTTTCATAAAACCCCAACTTCCAAAGGCTTTTTCGTATTTTTTTACGCGCGCCTTTTACTCTGAATGATCGTGCATCTCACTGAATAAGTTTTCCCCTGTTTTCTCCACGGGGGGATGACGCTCGCGCACACATGAACAATATGGCTCAATTTCCGGTGAAATATCATGGTTTTTGACCATGCCTGCCAGTGAGTTCGAGCTCGCGACTAGCGGCGCCTTAAGGCGTTATATTTGGGGTGCTCTATCAATCACATACGTCACTAGATTCACTTCTTTATCATGTAGGTACCATTTAAAATTCTGTTTTTGCAAACATTGTCAACGATGCTACTTTAAGCATCAATGCCATGGCTATATTCGGTTTTACACAGACATTAAAATTAACGCGTCGTAAATTCAAATCTATTAGGTCATGTCGATATTATTATTGTATGTATTTAACATGCTTTATTGTCATCTGTCGTAAAGTTTACAAACGTTAGTAATAAAACGTTTCCTCTTAACGAGCCTCCGGAATTTTACCGTTCCTTACTTAATTTTCCAAGCTTGTCAAACTTTATTTTGAGCTGCGACGCCTACGCAAGAAACTCTGACGATCAATATGTTAACAATTTTCAGTTTACGAAAAACGACTGTCTTTGTATGTCGGTAAAGTTCCTCGTTAATTTCACGGTCATTATCATTACCATTGCCAAAGGCTTTATTCTGATTAACATGCATGTTGAATATCAAACGCGTGCAAGTACTGACGCCTATTGTAAATAGCTGGAAAACAATGAGACAACTTTATTCGCAGTTGCAATCAACTCTTTGTTATTGAAATAAAAGAAAACACGCAGTGGCTGGATGGAAAACTGCGGATTGAACTTTTGCACGAAATTGAAAATCTAGCGGTTGTGTTTGTAACTGCAGCAACACTTACAAAGTTATATACGGTTTTATTTATGTAGTAGACACTAGTGCATGTTATCTGAACCCAACCTAGTTCTAAGTGCAATGACTACACAGTCAGGCATGCATATAATAAACAATGTAGATAAAATAATCAACAAGTAAACGTGTAGTTTAGTAAATTATGTCAATCTTGAAAGTACTGATGTGGACATCCCTTTGTTAGCAACATGAGCGGCGTTTCATTATCGTTTTATCATTTCTTTGTTTGCCGCCGTTTGTTTGTCAATAACAGTTGTCATGTCCGCTGCTAGAACTATCGATACTTGGACACTCACAAAGAGTACATTATAAACCTGTATTGAATTTTATATAGTATACACTGCTGTACAGACAGTGTCACAAGTAAAAATGAATCAAATAAAATATTTACACGTTCAACCCGTCAAAAAGGTTTTTCTATGTATAATTCACCTCTGCAATTTTTGACACGGGTAAACTCATTAATGATGCACATGCAGACAACTTCGGTTACCTGGAACCGAGAGCAAAAACAGCTGAAACCCGAGTAGCAGAGTACTCGTTACTGGAAGCTCATAGGTTGTCTACTGTTTACATAAAAGTTCGTACACGTGCTGCAAACCTGCTGTTTCTACTCGGCGTATCTCAAATGATAGGTACCAATTTAAAATAATATAAACAATGCGGTAGCGGTGAGTCACGGCCCGAGAGGAAAATTACTCTAGTACGACCGGCCAAGTGTTTACTAAGAGGGGATTAGTGTGAACTTTGGTGCGTGTATTTGGCGACCATTTATTTTGTCGGATGAGAAGATTGTCGTGTAAATATGTAAACGGAACAGAGTACCAGCGAGTCGCGTGTACTAAAAGCTCAAATAAGAGAAAATGAAAGGTTATTTTGGTCTTAAGGTGAAAAAGGAGAAAATACACTTTCATTTTCTCTTTTTTCACCAAATTTTATCAGGTAAAAGCTGACGTCGGCTTTGAACAATTTTTACGTTATGTGTAAGACGTTGATATGTATGACTTACATAAAGACGGTTTTGGGGATGGGATAAGCGCAAAATGCTTCTTATTTTCTTATTCTTATCATTCGTAGGAACAAGCGTCAATATGTAAACAAAACTATAAGTAACTAAAACAGTCTTAATAACAATTTGTGAAGAAGAATTTGGAAATAGGCCCAGCTGTTGATAATTTTGCCAGCATTATAAATTGTTGATTGTTGAGGTACAACTATTATAATGTATGTACCACAGTATGTACTATGTAACTCAGACACCTAGTTGAAGTGAAACACACATTGAAAGCTACTTCTCCCTTTCCTTTTCAATAAAATTACCGGCTATTCATTCATATACAAAAGTGTCCACTGGTTTTCATGGTGTCCAGAACAGAATGGGTTCGTTTAACGCATGAGCATTGCTGTCAACAACAGTCCATAGCTTTGTTTGCGGCAGACGGGTGCCGACCTTGCCCGTGTTTACACCACAAACTGTTCTGGCAAAGTGATTTATTTTGTTAACATAGATTATGGAATATTGTTGACACTTCCTCGTTTTCTCTTGCGTGATAAACTGATTTGGTTGTCACGTCACTTGATGTCTTGACTTTACAGGTTGTTTTTTAAAGCTTAGACTTTTGAGAGAGGGCATTTATATGGACTGAGCAACGGATACCTATAATTGACCATATCCTCTAGAAAGGGAGGAAAACAATCATTTGTTTTGATGTATTAAGCAAATAATTGTTTTCCTCTCTTTCTAGAGGGGCCAATTTAATCTGTCAGTTGGTTAGGGAAGGCGTAATCCATCCTATTAAGTCTATGAAAGAAGGTAAGTGTGTATTTAACAATGGAGGTGGATATTGTGGTCGTAAAACATATTCCCTAGGTAATAAAACGACTAATAATTATGAAGCATAGTTATTTCTATCCATCATGAGCAATTAAAACATGACATGGGGAATAAACACTGACAGTTTAAATTAAAATAACTCCTTGTCTCATTCCGACGTGTGAAGGCGGAAAATTCGATCTAACGAGGAAGCCCAAACGGCCTTAGAACACATTATACTTACCACAACATACCGAGACAAAGAATCTTGTCAGCTTCGATCAGAATTCATGTCGAAGATTCCGCGTTACTACAAAATTAATGCAATTTAAAAACAATTCCTGCTGCCCTTCGGCGAAGGAAAACGCTTTCATTTTCATAGATTATAGAACCAATCGAATAATAGACAAAGAAGACGCGAACAATGACTTTTTTTGTATAAGAATCATGTTGAAATACGCGTAAATAAATTTACAATAAAAAGGCCAATGAGCGAAGGGTCTCTTGGCGATTCATTTACATGAAAACCGATAAACAAAAAACATGCATAAACGTACAGAGTACGCCAACAAATTCCTCAAGAATGGAAAGATTTCTTAGAACCAAAACAAATTGTAAATAAAGAGAACGTTGGTATTAGGACGTCCTATGACTCTACATAAATATTAAATCAGCAGATGGTTCCTCAAAAACAAATTTCACTTTAGAATTTACAATCGCAGACTCTGCAGTCGGTGTTATTAAACCTTAGTATAAACTTAAGATGTCTGTGAAGTTCTACAATTACACTTCACGTTGAGCACCAATAATTTTCATTTACACTGGCCCCGACGGAAATTTTCTTCGAACAAAACATCAAAATAATTACGAGGAAGGCGAAAAGTACTTGTAAGACGATTTATAAGCAGTTGCTACAACGTTTGTCCTTTTCAACGAAGCTCTAATTGAATTCACGGAATCACTCGGAGCATAAAAGGCAACAAGTCATGTTGAAAACATTTAATGAAAAAGCCAAACCAATTTTTTGGATTTGCAAACTGAAACAAGTGAGGGAATATCCAAATCGGCTTAAACATGCAAAATAACCCTCAACGCGGAAAGTCTGACTGAAAAATGTTTTTAATTAGTTCCAGATCTAGTAACTTCGCCGTTACAACGAAAGCTTGGTAAATGAATTTTCGATAAAATTTTTCAGGTCAATTTATTTAGTCTAATGAATGGTATTTAACTTGGCCACTGCGGACAATGGCAGGCAACGTGTTCATGTCGTGTGCCGCGGCGCCCGCGCACGTGATCTCGATTGCCATTAATTGATTAGTGCCGCACGCCTGTCGCAGGCTGCTTCCTTCAACCTATTATAATTATGTGAAGACTAGCGCAGGACGCAATTATGTGCGGCAAATAAATTACGACCCTATTACATTATGATCATAATATTTAAACTATGTAGCAAAGGATTTAGATCGGAATGACAGACTGAAAGAGACAAGTCATCCGTGCATAGCTTAATTAACTAGACTCTTTCATCTCGACCTTATTCTCAAAGAGACATATCAGTTGTGAATAGGGAGAGCCTATTAGTTAGCTGGACTATGTTAGCATGAAAATCTCAATAATCTTAAATCAGCCGTTGCAGTGGAGTATAGTTAAGAATCGTGTGTCGCGTGCATGATATCAAGACGATTATGACATCTTCAAAGTAGATTGAATCTCAAGTAGGGTAATGAATGCTAACTAACATACCAATTAAGTGTCACGGTTCTGTAACCTAGTAAGAAATTGTAATGAAGGCACAGTGGCTAATTGTTTAGTAATTTACTAATCGACAAAGGTATTTATCTATTATTTAAATAAGTTGATAATCAACTTGCTCATTATGTTTGTTTTCATTTGAAACACAACACTAATTTTTTATCAATTAAAGAAAATACTAACCATCTTTTTCGCACTCATATTTCAAGAAGAAACACTTTATTAAATAGCACAGATAATTACACAACACCCACTTCGGTTGCAAAAACAACCGACAATGCCTATGATAAGCCTGAAGTTCTTACTGTAGATAATACGATATCTTAATCAACACACACTGATAATAACAACACTAATTATTTCGATATCTTGAAGATCCGGTAGGCTACCAACAGTGGCCATTGTAGGCGAGTGACAAATGTATTTGAGCAATATAATCTGAGCGTAGCCATTGAATAGCGTAGTCATACTAGTGTATGGACAATTAACCCGTCATTAATAATAAATGCATCGTGTTACACGTGCACACGGATTTAAATGCACCTTGAACACCTATGAATGCTAAGTTAAGTAAATAATATAGACGTACGCGCATGTGAATTTATGGTTTAGGTAAGCCGTGCCTAGTAACTTACTCGAATTTACGACAGTGATTTGTTCGCCTATGGTTTTTTCGGCGTCTAATGTTGTTTTGGAAATGTTATTTTTCATTTGATGAAAAGGTGTACTTTTAAGATCACTAATTAACACAGACACCCCAGTGACAGTGCACCAGACTTAGGATGTTCTTAAAATATCTAGTTTTAGCGCCACTACAAATTTTATGGGCAGTGGTACAAAGATAGAAATAGATCGCGGTACCTAAACGTTTACTCACTAAATTGCATGCATGATATTTATAACGAATTGAACTGCTGAGAGACTGTGCAGCGGTGGTTCCCTGGCTCAGTGCCCGATTGTTTTCACAACTCAATTTGAGGTAAGTCGGACAAAGTGTCCATTACTTCCACACTTATCAGCTGTCCTTTGGTCAAATGGTGTAACACTCATTTAAATCGGCGCAAGACAGGGCCTTGGATCGACAAGGCTAGGACTTTACAAAGTAAACTTGGTACGAATGAAGGAATTTGATAAGGACGTGTGATGTCCGTCTTGCAACTCATAATGTTTAACATGTAATTTGTACATTACAATAGAAGAGTGATAAAATAATGGGCCTAAAACAATAGCTAACAATACTAATAAGGGGTTCACCCTTGTTTGGCAGAACAACGTTTCGTCGACAATCACTCCGACTAATTTTGGTTACTATTAAGTCGTTTAGTAGAATTATTCATTTCACCGAATAATTACTTTTTATATTTTTATTTAGCCTATTTATTTCTTTGAAATAATTTCATTTGACCGAATTTTCAAATTCACTAATTTTATTTAAACTAATGTTTCACTAGACTAATAATGATTTAGTCGAAATATCACATCGAATTAATTAATTATTTATTCGTTTCCTTTCATTGTCTATAAAAAAATCGGGCTCCGCCGAGCTACCTTGGTAGGTGGTAATCCGCAATTTTACCAAGGATGCAAGAGCGAGCGAAGCGAGCTCGGAACCTGGGGCACCCCGAATCAGACAGGTTAGGTTCGAAGGGGATGGCGGGGTCTGAAAGACCCCGCCATCCCCTTCTTGTTAGGTTACTTTAAACCATGCAAACAGAAACAGGAGCCCCGCGAAGCGGGGCTCCGTCGAGCTACCTTGGTAGGTAGAAATCGTCAATTTGACTAAGGATGAAAGGGCGAGCGCGCGTATATTACTGACTAGCTGTGCCCGCGACTTCGTTCGCGTGGATGTCGGAATTTAACAATGTTTTCTTATTGCAAAGTGCTTAATTTTCGCCTTGTTTTTTATAAATCATAATCGTTTTCATATAAACCCTATTATTATTAGAATTTATTTATATTTTTCAAGAATATTTGTCCTGTTTGTGATAAACGCCCTCTGTCGTTCAAAGCCCACCTAGCAGCGTTCAAAGCACCCATTGCATCCCGCTTCATCCCACTCCATCCCACTTTATCCCACTACATCCCACTCCATACCACTCCATCCCACTTCATCCCACTACATCCCACTTCATCCCACTCCATCCCACTTTATCCCACTACATCCCACTCCATCCTACTCCATCCCACGCCATCCCACTCCATCCCACTCCATCCCACTCCATCCCACTCCATCCCACTCCATCCAACTTTATCCCACTACATACCACTCCATACCTCTCCATACCACTCCATCCCACTCCAACCCACTCGATCCCACTCCATCCCACTCCATCCCGCTCCATCCCGCTCTATCCCGCTCCATCCCGCTACATCCCACTACATCCCACTCCATCTCAATCCATCCCACTCCATCCCACTCGATCCCACTCCAACCCACTCCATCCCACTCCATCCCGCTCCATCCCGCTCTATCCCGCTCCATCCCGCTACATCCCACTACATCCCACTCCATCTCAATCCATCCCACTCCACCCCGCTCCATCCCGCTCGATCCTACTACATCCCCCTCCATCCCACTCCATCCAACTCCATCCCACTCCATCCCACTCCATCCCACTCCATCCCACTTTATCCCACTCCATACCACTCCATTCCACTCAATCCCACTCCATCCCACTCCATCCCGCTCCATCCCACTTTATCCCACTCCATCTCAATTTATCCCACAACATCCCACTCCACTCCAGTCCACACCATATTTGAATATGTAGTTTTTCTATTCCAAGCTAGATCGCGCTACTGAACTGCGCGTTCGGTGTAAACTGACCGTAATTTTACTTCTGGTACACTTTGAATTCAAATATCTTTTGATAGACTGATCCGATTTCAATGAAACAAAAACTAAATGTTACTTCAAGTTACGGTCAGTCGTTGTGTATTAAAGTTTTCTACATAACTTTCGTACATTTTACGTGATGCCCGAACAAATAAACATACAAACAGACAAACAGACAAACAGACAAAAATTCTAAAAATGCTAGAAATGGGTTCTATTGGTTGTCCTTTATAACCCTGGCTATATTTTTTGAGTTTTTTTTTAATGTACAAAAATTACTTTTCTACAGTTTTATTATATGTATAGATAGATGACCACCTACCGAGGTAGCATGACGGAGCCCCGCTTCGCGGGGCTCCTATTTCTGTTTGCAAGGTTTAAAGTAACCTAACATGAAGGGGATGGCGGGGTCTTTCAGACCCCGCCATCCCCTTCGAACCTAACCTGTCCGAGTCAGGGTGCCCCAAGTCCCGAACTCGCTTCACTCGCTCTTGCATCCTTAGTTACTGATTACCACCTAACAAGGTGACGGAACATAAATATTTACAATGTTTTCTTTTCTGCATTACATTACACCAATCGAATATTCGATAAACTAAATTTTATACCACCTGAATATTATATCAAATGTATATTATACCTTTTGAGCAATAGCGCAAATGTTGTTATCGCAAATAAATATTCGATGAAATGAAAATTAAGTTAACCGATATTATACAAACTGATTATTTTCTCGAACGTTGTTCGAATTAGTAAAATTATATCAAAAGTTGTTCGACCAAAGAAGGGTGAACCCTAATAAGGGGTGGTGATAATGTGATAAATAGACACACGAGTTGAGCCTTAATATAGTGGTGGCCCGATGACCACGAATAGTACAAAAACTAAAACGTGACATATCAAACGAAACTTGAACTTATTTTATTACGAGTAAGTAGTACTACAGGTATTTGAAAATATATTTACATCATTTTCAATAATACTGAGATGTTTTTGTGCGATATGATGCAGTTACAAGTCTTCAAACTATTGATTTGAATAACATACGAATAACATGTTATAGGTATGTATGATCAAAGTTCATTGCGCATTTAAAGGAAAATAAGTATTATATAAGTATTTAATAAAAAAACGTTGAATAGTGACGTAGAACGTTTTAGTGTTCAAGAAATCTAATAAATTATTATAAAATGATTTGATATTTGTGTTTCATTCTGTAAAATCTCAAAAACTGCGTTGAACTGATTTTAGAAGAAAGCTATATTACCAGTGAGTAACTACGAGTATAAGTAAGTTATTTTCAAATTACAGCTGTGCGAAGATGAACTAGGTCGCTAGTTCAAAATAATTTGTACAATGCTACATCCCCCAAGTACCGATACAATACTTGCAGAGGATGACCTACCAATCTACTACTATTAACCCACATGCATTGCCGATATCGCTTACTTCTTATCCAAAGGACAAAAACGTGACCATTTCATAAACAAATCAGTTTCCCTAACAACGATACAAGGTAATACATGTAAAGAAAGATTACAGGGCACAATGACGAACTAGCTTTTGTATAGTAGATAATATTGGTAACAAAATACTTACAAGAACATAATGTAGGTATTTAATATCTAAAATATGCCGTAGTATTGAAAGTAATAAAATAGAAATACTGTTGGAAAACCATGGGAGAAATAAGGAAACGCGTAATTGTAGAAACGGAATAAGAAATTAAATAAAAAATAGACAAGAGCACACAATAATGCTAGAAATACATTATAATAAAAGTAATCAAGAGCCTTCAACAACATCTGAGGAGCTTTTACTTGGCAGCTGGATCAGATCAGTACCTACTCATGGACACGGCGCGTATTGTTAGGAGGTTCCTCTCTTAGGCATCGTTCACACCAAACGTATTGTCCGCCGCCGACTGTGAATATACTCACTGTTTGTATAGTCGGTCGGATTGCGTATAGTCGGCTCGGTGTGAACAAGAAGTTAAATATATATTGAAAAACAATAAACTGCGTAACACGTGCTCACAATCAGCGGCGGACAATACGTTTGGTGTGAACGATGCCTTAAAGAGCCCTGACCACCGGTAATTCGGAGCCTGTTCCTGATGCTGGTGAACTTTTTTTTTTTAACTAATAGGTAAGTACCTATTCAAAAAATATTAATAAACACTTATTTTATTAACATTAACAAAAGGACACATATTCATATTCATTCATGAATATTTATTATATTGGACCTGAAACATAGTCTAGCCATGAATGCTTGGCATAGGGAGAGTCGTAGACTCGTAGCTCAGAGAGCTACGCAAGCAGCTACGAAGCGAGCTCTAACGCTACGACCAGTTTCACCGGTTACGGGTAAAGTGTCGGTTAGTTATCTGTTCCCTTAGCACGAATTTTCACTCTTTTACTTTACAGCGTCTTTCCAGTATTTACAGCGTTTTTGTATGAAAAAATGGAACAGTGCCTCTGGTGTGCGAAGAAAGAACTAATTTTTTCCTTGAAAATTGTCAATGTCAAAATTCCAGTTTACGTCTCAAATACTGAAAATTCGTGCTAAGGGTACTGGTAGTTAATACTATCTACCACTTAAAGGGTGGTTGTAACTTTTTCTGTTTCCCCGTCAAACAGTTTAGAAACGAGAAATGGCATTCTTTTCTATATGAAGATGGCATAAACATGTCAATATTATATGATTTTGATAGTAAAACACGACATTTGAAAAATATTATTTGGATACGATGAACATCAAGATTATCGTCGGAATTACCAATTATGTTGATAACAGCTATTTTTATATTTTCATGCGTAGCGACACAACATAAGATAAACAGCTTAAAATTATGACGATAAACACTAATTTATCGGGGCATTTAATCTTTAGATCGTCTAAAAAACGTGTTAAACTCAACTTACCTAAATAATCTTTATCATAATTAGTTATTAAGCAATAGTTTGCTTTTAGGGATCACCTTAAAGTATTGTCTGTATTATTAAACTTTTAAGTATTTCAGTAATCTAGTTTAATTCTGCTTTAGATAAAAGGCTTTAACGGTCATCAGTGATTCTTATCTGTCATTCATTTAGAGAGAGATGAAGGTCTTTTATTTACAAAGAGAAGATCAGCTTCGAGTGTTTCAGGCATGTATACAGTTATCAACTACAACGAGATCGACATGTAGTAAGACAGTTACGATTTATCAGTTGGTAAGGAAATGCAAGTGGTAGGTACTTACTCGTAGCATTGAATATGCATTCCAATCTCTTCGTTGATTTTTTAAATTTCAGAACGTTATATTTTTTAAGCATCTCCTATTCTAGTCTTTAAATATATTAATATAGTAAAGAGAGCAGGAGACTCGTACGCAAGGTTCCCATCTCCATCGTCTTATCATCAGAATCAGGCATCAATCATACCAAAAATACTTTTCCATATATTTTCATTCTCCTACCATATAGGTACAAAACCAATATTGACAAGACCACGACATAGCAATCGCTCTTCTTTAATAAGCACATACATAGTTAAATTAGATTCAAGATGAATGAACGTAAACCTCTTTTCTTCATAATAAAGAAGTTAGTGTAGAACATATTATTAGTTTCTACTACCTATTTAGGGCTGATTTTTCAATAGCCTGATAACTTTTATGTGAGGAATAAAAATGGCCGTTTGACAGCTTATTATCTATAGAAAATATGTCAAACCGCTATTTTTATTCCTCAGATAATTAAAAGTTATCAGACTATTAAAAATCAGCCCTTAGTGAATAATTGTTATCTGATGGCTGTTTTAACTGCACGCTAGGAGTGTTGCTGATCTTTTTCAATTTTTTCAAGTTGTAGAACAAATTTACAAGTTGAGGCAAATTGTTTTGTCGATCTAAATCGAGTTGTAAAATAATTCGTTACGTGTCACATTAGTACTGGAAATAAGAAAAAAAATATAAATAAATTCAACAACTGTCGAAAAGATAACTGCGATAAATAATTTATAATTTCTCTGTATTTAGCTCATTATAAAGACCCTTCATTTCAGGAAAACCGATCAGTCGCTCTAATAACATAAATCTTTACTTTGCAAAACCGTGACTGTCAGTTTGTTAACCAACTTTGTCGATTCACTAATACATTTTCTATTCGTATTGTATTTGAAACACGCACATTCACTTTATTTTAAAGAAACACGCACGTTACGATCGATTATTATCATTTTAATAATTTATTACCACAACGTGACCGTGTTATCCCTGTGTGGACTCGCGATGAACTTTATTAGACTTGTTGAAAGGAATTATCATCTTTCTGTTATTGTAATAGAGACCAGTTTGCTTTACAGTTTGATGAATAGAACCTTGAATAACAGTCCTCACGAAGGTTTTCCAACAGCCTTGTGCAGGACTGTCATTGTCAAAGGCACGACATTAGTTTGATTGTAAGACTCTTTTGATGAAGGATTTCTTCTGGCGTGGAAAAGATCTTTTTTTAGTTACGCGCATTGTAATTATGAAGTTAATTTAAGAAAAATCTTGCAGAGTATTACATTGCGTAATCAACGTACCGTTATCATCTTCAACTTATGTATTACTTTGTATGGAAACAATTATCATATTTCTTTTATTTTATTATGCTAGTGTCTGACAAACGGACATTTTACGATCTTGTATCATCTAAGTTTATACCCAACTACCTGCCTGTCTTCATTGCCTGATTAATAATGAACAGATCTGCCAATCAAATGCTTTTATCTTCGATATAGAATTATAGAACATACCAGTACTATGCAAGAATGATAAATGTTATTTACTTTCTCGCAAACAAGTTTATCTATCTTTGCTTATTGTATTATCCTTGATAATTAAGATAAGACACCTGAACCGCCGTTGTTTTTGCGATAAGAGATATTTTTGCGAAATACGCTACCACAACCCGTTTCTCAGTACAATTCGAGTGCTTATTTGCTATCCTCTTCAGTATAGCTTTACGTCTTGTACTGAACCTTTTAAGCCCCTCCATCTTGTTCCACATAGGCACTTATTTCCAAATTCAAAAATTCCTAAATTACAGTAATATGCAGAGAGAAGTCCAAGGGCAAATTAGAATCATAGAAAAGATCTGTCAAAACGAGTCTAGACAGTAAATTAGATCCTGCCTGTCACGTAGTCCGACTTTATCCCAGGGGTATCCCCGTTAGGATTTGCAAGGGTTCAAAAGGTAAAATTGCGCCACGTGCGCATACTTTGGATGGCTGAACTTGGAATTCAGCAAAATGTTTTCGACGCAAAATGTTCGCGTCACGGTCGATACGGGTGAAAATTTCATTTACGTAGAGGTATACGTTAATACTGAAAGCAATTTAGAACGCAATTTTTATTTGTATACTAGGCATTTTTTAGTTATGTTTCTGTAAAAATAATAGACTGATAGACATTATTATAATGCAAAAACTTAAGAAAGATAAAACAAACATTACCTAGGAATATTCCTTACAATATTTGAAATACCGAAAATTGGCAAGTTCCTACTGTCGGCCTGTTACTCATTGATAAAACGGTGACCGCATAACAGTTTGTGCCAATTGCCGGCACCCGCATGCCACCAGAGCTGATTATTACGAAACTGGTCACTAAGTAAACAGCGTGAAACAAAATAATAGAGTGAATAATGTTTTGGGGACACATCAACAGGATGAGTTATCTGTATGTAACTGTTTCAAATCCTCATGAATGTCTGGAAAATCCATGTAGGTGACACACAGCTCCATTACCTACTAATGGATGTGACAAAAATATGGGCAAAATTCATGCGACATTAAAAGGTCTGCATTATTTTGTCACTATGCCAGGATAATATGTGTCACTCATACTCAGTGACAAAGATAAACAATTTGAATAGGTAATTGATATGGCAAAAATATATTGGAACTGAACAACATTTCTTTTAATTCTTTTTTCATGGCATACATGCTTAAAAAGTATAAAAATAAATAAATAAAAAATGGGGATTACTCTTTTTCTTTGGTTTTCTACAATAAAAGCAAATTCAATGTGTGTTTAGTGTTTTTTTTTTTCAGTTTGAATAACTTTTTGAATGACTTGGATCTTCAGAAAATATCTTTTTGAAAATATATAAAGAGTAGCCCATGTCATTGTTATTTCTGGTACACAATGAGCATTATCAAATACTTTATGTTAACTAAATTAAAACATTTGTACTTAATAGGAAATAAGCAATTTATATTTATTTATGTTATTCATGTTACAGGCAGCAACATAACTTAAGTTAGACAGAGGTATAAAATTTATGTCTAATCCTTCAAGGAGAACCGATGTGACTTTATCTCATGCATATAATTTTTATTGTTTTGTAACTTTTTCTGCCTGGCTTTATTTTTCAAAAAGGATTCATTGATGTTGCAAGTCTGCATTTTCAGTTTTAGGACAATTATATTCAACATGTTCACAATATTTTTTTTTCTCTTTTTTAAGAGAACAATAGACGCAGACAGAAACATCCTAACATTATAATACATGTTAAAATGACTTCCCATGTTCCAATCAGCCAATCAGCTGATTTGTAACATGCATACTTTTAATTTAAATTTAATAAAAGGAGGTTTTACACTGTATCACACTTTGTTTTATATAATATAACAAAGCCAATCAAAATTAACTAATAAGTACCAACCCTTTCCACCGTTTGAACTGTATCCATGATTGGTGATTCACAATGGCAGATTAACTGAACAAACTGCAGTACAACGGAGTCCGATTTACAAATGAAAAGTGCCAATTAACATAACAACTGACCTATCGGCTATTCTGTTATAAACTGCAGTAACAATGATTAGTCCAGAGTATGATAGGAAATGTTGCATGAACTACATTCCGAGAACTGAGTAGAACATGCCGATGACACATCCCAGTTTGAGATACATAAAATGTTTTTTGGGAACAAATTAATTAAAATTGATCAGATGAGTATTTAACTGTAATACTTCCCTTTATCATCACATCCATTGTCTTTAGGATAATGCATAGTTATAAGAACAAAAAATAGTGTGGCAGGCAACATTAGGAAGTTGGAGACACAGGATTGGTTACATTGTGTGGATACCAGTTTAGGAGTATTTGATATACTTATACAAATTTATTGAATTAAAGTATTAGGTCCGGTAAATATTATGTTGGTAAATACTAATGAGATATCATTATGAATAGTTAGATAGAATGAAAGTGATTTGAACTAACATTAATGGATCATAAATACTTCTCAGTGACAATTAGCTTGATGGCACAGTAAACAATGGCATGATCAAATTATTAATCATAAGTTATTAATTATGCCATTGTTGCCATAAATTGTTGAAAATGTAGAGACAAGTAAATAATTTCATAAAATTTAATTAATGTTTATGTGTAACTAAACAAGATGCATCTGACCATTAGATAAATTATATGGTCCTACATGGGTTTCTGTGGTAAAAATAGTTTTTTATGACTTTGACAGATGGTCAGTATTTGCAAAGGAATTTAATTTATAGAATCTGCGTATTATTGACTTTCAAAGAACGGCAAACATTTTATTCAGAGATAACGTTTGTGGTACATTTTGCCTTGCCCAAATGCCCAGCCCAACACTAAGCCAAAGCATACAATTACAATACGTAACCTCAAATATAATCTAATAATAACCAAAATACGAATGAGTTTTCCTACGTGGGGAATTTAAAATATTTGTAATATTGAACACTTACCCTAGAAAAGGTTCTCAAACGATTGATACGAGGATTTGATGGAATATTGTTCAGGGAGACCTTCGACATTTTTCTTCAGTTATTTTCTAGCTTCTTCACACAACAACAACAGAAAATAGAACGTTTAGTCACTTTCCAGCTGGCACTGGCTGGTTTGAAATTACACCAAGTTCAAGGGAAAAACAGACGAATTTAACACCTTACTTTACAATAACAAAAGTTTAATTTTGACAGCACAAATACAAATTGCACAATCCCATATTTAACAGCTTCTAAATTAAATTTGACGTAAATTAAGAATAATTGTGCTTTAGAAATTACTAATTAAGGAAACTTATTTATTGGAATACCACTAGCATAAAAAAATAAAGATTTATAAAATTAATAATTCAATTTGACAGATTTGCTTACGAATCTGTGACGTTTCGTTACACAGAACGCACGCGTTTAGAACCGTTCTTTCTGCCGTCAGGCCGACAACTGCTAAACGTCAAAACAAAAACGCGCGAAGTGCGTATAAACGGCGCGAACAGTGCAAATTGTTTTCGAGCGCATGTCGTTTAAAATATTTCCATTCATTAAACTTGTGACTAAGTAATTATCCACATTAAATACCTTCAATAAAATAATGATGCCTTAGTTTTGGAACAAATAATGATCACGAATTTGGATGGTATGTAAGGTTTTTATATTGTTTTGTTTGAAACCTTAGCTCAATGCCAATGAACTAAACTCGCAAATCACGTTACTGTTTTGTTTGAATCTTAAGATTATTATTGATTAATTCCTAGATTTAGGTCCTAATTACCTCGAAAAATGATGTTAGTATTAATTTCTTGCAAAACTACATTACTGTTGACTGTTTCCGCAAGTCGGACGTTCATGATATTACTTGTTTTATTAGATTAAAACTTCTTGATTCTTCTTAAATACTTTTATTTTAGAAGCATTTTGTATTGAATCACATTCTCATAAGACGCCAGTGCTCACCGAATGGCGGCCTGTCCACAGACTACCTTGTTCGGTTTTTTTCATCTTGACACCATGGCTATTGGCCATTCCAACACGCTGTCTTTTTTAAAAAAAATAATAATAACTAATACAAATTAGAATATTATACTAGACCATATTGAGAGAATAGGTATATAACTGAACAATCTATCTTTAACATACACATACCTGATTTACAATACCATACAGTAAAATAATAATCAACTTATTATTAGGTACACAGTAAAATAATAAACTTATTATTAGGTACACAGTAAAATAATCAACTTATTATTAGGTACATAGTCTTTAACGTACATAGTCTTTGAGATAAGCAGGAGCTTTTATATCTCTTCTTGGTCTAACAAGATTTTTGTCATTAGGTGACGGACCAGGTGAGTTACTAAAGGCAGGAGTTTTATTACTGGATGGATAACTTGTTAATGGATTAGTGGTTGGTAAGCAATTATGTGTTACAAGATCATGGTTATCATCTAGATTAATTGAGGTATTATTAGGATATGATAAAGTGTTGTCATTGACCTGATGTGTGTTTGATACAGTATTATTCTGATTGTGTTCCATATCAACAGGAAGAAGTGATGGTATCATATCTGTTACATTTTGTGTTTCGGGTACATCTGTTGGCTGTGGTTGAAGTGGACGAATGTGTACAAGGTCTCTTCTATATGTTGTATCATTAACATCTACTAAGTAGGAACGATCTGAAAGCACATCTGCAATTATTCCAGGAGTCCAAGTTTTGTCAGTTGAAGGGTGAATCTGAACTGATACAGGCTGTCCTATTTCTAATGTGGTTGCTTTTTTGGACCTTTTGTCATGTGAGTATTTTACCCTCTCTTTTTTATTCTTAATGTCTTCCGATACATTTTCAACCACATTTGGTTTCAGTAAGGTTTTAATAGTTGGTAAGTATCCCCTTGTTCTTCGTGAAAATAATCTTTGCACAGGGCTTGAATCCAATTTATTAGGAGTATTTCTCAAGCATAGCAGACTCAACCACATATCCTCAGCACCATCATTTGCTTTCTGTAATAATTTTTTGGCTATTTTGACTGTAGCTTCTGCCTTGCCATTGCCTTGTGGATGATGTGGAGATGATGTGACTTGAGCAAAGTTCCATTTACAAGCAAAGTCTGCAAATTCTTGACTGACGAAATTAGTTCCACCGTCTGTGACAACTATTTCTGGAATTCCATGTCGAGAGAAATTTTTCTTGCAAATTTCTATTACCTGTTTGGAGGATAGGTCTTTAAGTACATCAATTTCAAAGAAATCTGAATAATGGTCGACTGTTATTAAATATTTAATTTGTTTATCATTTTGGTTGAAAAAGAAAACATCCATAGATATGATTTGGAATGGATATTCAGGTATTCTGTGACTTTGCATAGTAAATTTTTGTTGGCTTGGTTGATATTTATTACAGGTGTTGCAATTTTTAATCATTTCTCTTATGTCATTAGACATTGAAGGCCAGAATATTGCATCTCTAGCTAATTTTAATGTATTTTCAATTCCTGAATGTGCTTTATGTAATTTACTCAACATTTTTTCTCTCAAATTTTCTGGTATTAATATGGCATGATTCTTAAGTAATAGACCATTATAGATTGTTAACTCATTTCTTAAGCCGTGGTATTGTTTGATGGCATCTGGTACATCCCTTAAATATCTTGGCCATCCATGTAGAATAAACTTTCTTAAAGCAAGAAAATTGTTATCTTTCGATGTAGCATTATCTATCTCCCGGATGCAGCTGTCAGTTATAGGTAAGTTTAACAAGGGATTAACTTTTTCTATAATTTTAAATATCTTCATGTCTTTTGAGGTTATGTCTTTACATTCTAAATAAAATCTGGATAATGCATCTGCCATTACATTGTCTTTTCCAGATACAAATTGTAATTCAAGACTGTATCTTTGTAACATTAAAAGCATAGATTGTAGCCTTTTTGGAGCCTGAAGAAGAGGTTTTTTAAATATATTTAACAATGGCTTGTGATCTGTTTTTATAATTGTTTTTGTGTTACCAATAATCAGCTGATCAAACCTTTTGCAGGCGAAAAGAACTGCCAGAAGTTCCTTCTCTATTTGAGCATATTTCTTTTCAGTTGGAGTGAGACATCTTGATGCATATGCTACTGGTTGGTTCTGTTGGAACAGTGCCACCCCCAGGGCTCCTTCGCTGGAATCACATTCTACAATAAGTGGTTCATTTTTGTTATAATATTTTAATGTTTTTATGTTGCAGATCAAGGACTTCAGTGTGTCAAACTCCTTTTGAGCTCTATTATTCCATAACCATTCAATTTTATCATGTGTGAGGTGTCTTAGATATACCGAATTATTACTTAAGTTAGGAATAAATCTACTGAGATATGTTACTACGCCCAGAAATCTTTGCACTTCTTTTTTATTTCTTGGGGTAGGAATATTAGCAATGGACTCTATTTTTGATGGATCTGGTTGAAGACCCTTATTAGAAAACACATGGCCATAATACTTTACTGAAGTTTGTAGCAGTTTTGTTTTGTTTTTATTTAATTTGCAATTATATTTTTGTAATCTGATTAATAGGTTTTCAAGATTTTTGTTATGGTCCATAATGGCTTCTGTCATTGTATCCCCAACTCCATAAACAAGCAAATCATCCACCAATGCTTCAATTCCATTTAAGCCCTGAATCATTTCACTCATTTTTATCTGAAAATGATCTGGAGCTGAAGAAATGCCAAAAGGGAGTACTTTCCATCTGTATTTTCCAAATGGTGTCCAAAATGTTGTTAATTTGCTGCTTTTATTAGAAAGATTCAAATGCCAAAATCCCTTTTTGACATCAAATGTAGAAAATATTTTAGCTTTACCTAGCTCAGGTAGGATTTCTTCTACTGTAGTGAATTGATAATTAGGCCTTTTAATAGCTTTGTTTAATGGAATTGGATCTAAACAAATTCTGAAGTTTTCTTTCTTTTTAATAATAAGTATATTGCTTACCCAATCCGTATGATTATCTTCTTTTGTAATTATTCCTTCTTCTTCTAATCTCTTTAATTCCTCTTTCAGCATTGGTCGCAGAGCTACTGGGACACGTCGAGCTTTTTGGATGACTGGTGGAACTGCCTCATCAATTTCCAGATCTACTTCGCCTGAAAAGCTTCCTCTACCTTCAAAAACTGAAGAATATTTGTTTATAATTTTTTGTGTTTCCTGTGAATAATTGCATCGTACTTCCTTGCAGAATTTCACAAGACCCATGTTTGTACAAGCTTGGCATGATAAGATTGGAATGTGTGTGTTGTGTACTATCTGAAAGGTTATAAAGTGATCCCTTTTGTGACCTGAAATGTTAGTTCTTAAAATTAAATCTATTTCACCATTTACTGCAATATTATTTCCTCCAAAACCAAAGAGAGTTTTCTTAGAAGGACGCATTTCTTTTTTTACATAACTTGCACCCAACATCTCATTAACATTCTGGATACCAATTAAACATTCATCTGCCGCTGTGTCAAGTAAACATTTTGTTGTCTTCCATTTGTTTTTGGTAAAGTATTCAAGTGTGCACTCTGCTAAGTTCTTGTTCTTATTCTGTACGATCTTGTTGATGACATATTCAGTGTCAGAGTCAGAGGCAACGTTGCTATTTTCTTCTTCCTTTTTATTATTTTCCGTTACCACCTTTACTTGTTTCTTTTTCTTACACACTTTCTCTAAATGGTTTTTTCCTTTACAGTTTTCACATTCTTTACCCCAAGCTGGGCATACTTCTTTTTTGAACACATGATAATTTCCACAAAATTTACATTTTCTTTTTTTACTTAACTCTTTGTCCTCTATTTTCTTTATTTCCGAAGTTGTTGGTCCAGACAGATCTTTCATCTGTTTTTCAGTAGCCTCAGCAGCACGACACAAATTAACTGTATCAGATAGTGTTAGGTTATCTTTCTTTAATAATTCTTTCTTTGTTTTCATATCTAATAAACCTAGAACAATTTTGTCCCGTAGCATTTCTTCTTTGAACGAGTTATATTCGCATTCTTCAACCATCTTTGTAAGGTCCGAATAGAATACGTCGAAAGGCTCGTATTTCTGCTGGAGTCTACTTAAAAAAATAAATCTATTGTATATTATGTTTTTTTTAGGTAACATTTTTGTGGAAATGATTTCCAAGATTTCCTTGCAGGTCTTGTTAGTCTTGTCGGCCTCCGTGATGCCGAAGTTCCCATATTTTTTTATGGCTTCGGCGCCAATGGCGCTGAATAAGATGCTAATTTTTCGGACCTCTTGATCCGACGACCATTCCTTCATTTGGGTTGCTGAGCAATAATTATTCCATGCGTTAAGGAACGATTTAAATTCATCCTGTGGGTCGGAATTTATATTTATTGGCGTTGGCCAAGGGACATTTATATTTTGAGTCGTTCCAGATAGTCTAGAAATTTCTTCTTGCATAGACTTTAGTATTTGTGTCTGTTGTTGTATTACGTGTAATAACGATAAAGACTCTTCCATGTTTGCGAACCGCTGCCACCATGTTTTATTAGATTAAAACTTCTTGATTCTTCTTAAATACTTTTATTTTAGAAGCATTTTGTATTGAATCACATTCTCATAAGACGCCAGTGCTCACCGAATGGCGGCCTGTCCACAGACTACCTTGTTCGGTTTTTTTCATCTTGACACCATGGCTATTGGCCATTCCAACATTACTGTTTTTTTTTTTTAATGTAGATAGATAAGTGACCAAATTGTCAAATAAATTAAATATATGGAATTGTAAAGAAATTTTCAGAAAATGTATGATTGTCTTTCTTAAAGCAGAGCTATAAAGTATCAACAAAAGAAGAAAACGACAAATATTAATCTAGCTGCTTTCGTCCATCACCAAAAGACCCCAGCCGGTTGCTGTCATAATGTAAGTTTTAAAACATAATAATAACAAAATCCATGACTCATTCTATCTGTACAATGCATGACAAAGGGCAATCATCGATTCCCTTTTGTAACTCGTAAAATGTTGCTTTTGATTTATTTCTGGATCCGGATCAACAAAACAGTTTGCTATAAAGTATGATTTGCATAAGAAGTATAATATGGAGGTTCCTCATAGCATAGGTCGCAAAAGGCTTGAATACGTGACATGTTCGGTAGATAAGCTATAGCTATAGTAGAGAGGCTGTTGAAAAGCTTTGTTTTTTTTTTGGTTTTTTATCGGATGAGAGAGGATTAATTGGGTCACTGTGATGTGATCGTTTGCTAGTATGGAGACTAACTGGAGTGATTTTCAACGTGAACGTATCCCAGTTATGTGGTCCGTCAGGGTGTCAGTTCAGCAAAAAAACTTCATAATTATGACCTGAGCAAAGCGTTTCTGTAACTTTGCGAGAGTTCAAAAGGCTTTGTTTGTTTCAAGAATCTTTAAACTTTCTTTAGTATTTTAGCAAGTCATGTATGTATCTTGATAATATTTGTCGCATGAGGTTGTCGATGTGTGGGATGTAGATTCAGCGATCAGCGAGTGCCGATAGATGTGTCGGCCAATGGCCTAATTGGCAGGCTTGATTCAAAAGGCGGCGCACATTTATAGGAGGTTCCTTTCTCTGGAGCCCTGACCACCGGTTAGCTTGCCCCCTGTTCCCGATACCGGCTACCATTATAAACTGTTTTTTTTTTTATATGTAAAATGTACAAGTACGTAGTACCTACTTAATCAGTTTAAGGATTAATATTTAGTTGGAAACCGCGAACACTATAGAACCCTTAACATTTTTTTATGTACACTTGTACAGACGCCAGCACATCACCCCTCAATATATATACCTCAATCTCTTTCTTCAATAGATTTTCAACCTTGTCACTACAGTGGAAGGTGAATGTTTGATTGGGTAGGTTGACCAGCTGGAGTCTGTACATCGAAGATCTTATTAAGGAAGATGATGGCTATAAGCTGCAGCAATAAAAGGCTTTTTAAAATATTTAAAAACGATGTCCAAGACATGATGAAAGTGGCATTTGATTTTTTATTTCCACACTAAAAGAACAAAAATATAGATACTTTATTATTTAACATACTTACTCGTATTATTTGAGGCATCGATCTAGTTAGGCTTTTGTCTGCGAAGCCTGGAAACCAGTCCACACGTGATTCTACTTGATATTGATTTACTGTCTATATAGCCGTACAAAGAAATAAAAACAACTGCGTGCTAACTAACGATTTTGCTTCACAGAAAAAAACTGAAATCGTATCGATAAACGTATTCAGTGAACATTTTAATAAACATGCTAATTTATCTACGAATCTAGGATCAATCTGAATCTTCTTAAAACAAAATCTGTAATCTGTCCAAGCTTGATTTAGGGCTACATACAATTTTATTTTCCTTTTAAAAAACTGCACCCTCAAACGTACGTCTATTACGTAAATTACGACATCACGTGTGCGTTTTATTTGAGCAAATAATTTAGTCTTAAAGTTAATAATAATAAGCCTAATTACGACTGAGAGAGTGAAGAGTAAACTGAAAAGTTTCTTGACGCGTGACTGCGGCCTATATTTCATTCATAAAATAAAGGGGGGGAAAATAAGCTTTTTGAGGATGACTTACCAATGACTTTTGGGTGGGATCGACACGAATACGTGGCTCTGTGTCTTCATCATCGGGTGTGCATTCGGCGCCGGCTGTCTGGCCCATGATGGCAGTTGCTGGATGTCTGGCCTGGGCCAAGCGGGGCCGCGTAGAGCAGCCCGCGCGTCTGTCGCGCGTCCACTGCCGCGCCGCCTCGACTCCTCGCAGTCCTCACTTCACACGTAAGGTTGGGGCTTTCTATCGATACTAGACGTTATAAAAATCGCTGGCCCATTCGAGTCGTTGGTTGTGAATTTTCTGACGTGAAACTTTTGTATGCTAAAAGCTTTGCTTGTTTCGTAAACAAAGCTATTGCGGGTATTAAAAACGGATTCTAAATTGAATTTTGTCTCAAACTCATTATTAGGTGTAATTGTTGTCAAATATTCTTATTTCTAATCTAGAATCCTCAGCTGTTTAAGTATCTACTTTTTTTTTGCAAACGCAACATATTTTTTGAGACTATGTGGATTTATAGAGGACACCAAAAAAAAACACCTATGTCATCACAAAGCTCTTATATCTTCATATAAAATAACGAAGACCATTTTTAAAGCATTTAAAAACTTTTTAAAAGCCTTGCGTCTAGTCCTCTATCGACAAAAGCGAGCCATGCCTAGACCGAGGCAGACCGGTCGATACAGCGAGCGCAGGTCCGCATACAGCTGGGACCTCTGACAGTTAGAACTTGCAAACTTAACCACTTATGTCCTTACGTGCTGTTTTAATATACTCAAATAACAGAAGGATCAATCAGAAGACAAAACAAAAATTAATCTGGTTTTATTAAAAAAAAAAAAACAATACACACTCCACTTTAAAATATTTTTAAGGTGTTTGTAAAGTCAGCGTTTTGGCCATCCGAACGAAACTTCAGTTTTATTCAGATTTGCATCTGAATAAAAGCTAGTCAATTAGTCAAAGATTTTACGCACTTAACCATTATGGGGTTATTACGTATCAAATAAATACCTAGGCAGCTTGCTTAAAAATATATTTTATTTATTGGCTTTCAGACCAGTAACTATTAAGCCCATTAAAATTGTATACCTAATTGGAATAGGAACCTACTCATTACTATTCAATTTTATAGAATGGTCTCCTTTAACGTTCTTAAATTTACTATCTTACTACACTATAATACTTATGAGACCATCACTTAGATATCCGTACACCTAGGTCAGGTGAGTTCGAGTCATATTTTTATGTATAACTGAGAAACTGTTGAAGGTATGTTTCTGAAATTTTAGTGAAGCGGAAAAAGTCATCATCATCATCAAAATTACGTTGCGATATGTTAATTGTTGGTACCAACCAAACATGATTGTTTGAATTTACTTACAATGTAGTAAGCAGTTAATATAAGTCTTGCAATGGGGAAGGCAAGTGTCAAAGTGAAAATGACAGTTTGGTCCCCAAAGAACTGTAAAATCAAAGGAATTTTCAGAAAAAAAACCATTTATTGATGTAAAATGACTAGATGTTGTGTAATAAGCTGTAAAAATGATGAAATACACTTCAAAATAATATCTACTTTTCTTTTGGAGGTTAAGTACCAGTATTGCATCGCTCGAAAATCGAAGAATTATCACCTGGAACGAGTTTTGTAATAGTTGTGGTGTTAAGAAATTAAATATATTGTGATATTTCTCGAATCTAAATAGAAAAAAAAGGTTAAAATTACTGACTTAAAACATTATGATTTTTTATCAAAATAGAAAGTCAAAACCAGCATTATATTCTTGATAAAGGAGAGGACAGGTAAAACATACCTAAACTCAAAAATTGAAACCTCAACTACAAGTAATTGTGGATTTATTACGGTAAAATCAAATGTATAACCACTCAATTAAATCACTTTTTTCCTCTTGTAGATGCGCCGCGGCGTCTTAATTCTTCTTTTAGTATATAGTACTTGCATGGACGAATAATTTTCCATATTTGTTTTGTATTTATACTCAATTTTTATAACAAATAATCTTGTTTGTTTTTTTGTACAAGGTAGACGTGGGGACCAACTATCGCAGCGCCATCTACGATTAGCTTTGAGTTGCCATCCCCATTACATGAAATACCAAAAATCAAAAATTCACTATTAGCGGTAGTCAATTATTTAAGTTACTTTAAAAAAGTTGCACCAAAATAAAGATGGTACCTATTTAAAAAAAAATGCCCAGTCGGTATCAGTAGCGACATCTAGTGCTGAATAGCGTAGCATTGTTTAATGTCAATGCCATCTATACTCAAAAACGAATACTAACTGATTATAAATGTAATTATTAAGTTATAGATGGCTCTGATATACTTGATCGTGAAGGATTTCAGTTGACTACACAAAACGGGAACTACCAACCTGCAAATAATAAAAGTCCTACCAACCCTTTAGATAGTCTGATACTAGGACCAGTGTGGTTATGGTCCTACAAAATGGATACAAAATTAGGAGACAAGGACTCCAGTGGCTATGCTAGTGGACGGGCGCAGTCACAGCTCGGTGTCAGGGGTGCTAACAACCTCTGGGTGAGATCGAAACACCGTTAAACGACCTCAGAAAATCACATGAAGGACACATGACACAACCTAAACTGTTCGGGCGCTATTGAATACGTTACGTTGAATGATTAGTCGAGCTTGAGAAGCCTCCAGGAGAGGCTTATCTACAAACCTCCGTTTTGCCGCCGGCATAGTCTGTTTTCTCCCATAGCTCTATAGCTATGTAGATTATGCTCCTAGAAATGAACACAGCCAAGCAAGGTGGGACTCGCGATGAATCGATCAAAAACCCAGATCATGACCTTGTTGGTCATAATCTGGGTTTTTATTTTTCGTTTTGACACTAAATGTTGGGGCGAGGTAGATGGCTAGAAAATACACTATTCAATGAGTATTCTAATTTTGGACCAGTTAGTATCTTTCAAAAACAGACAAGTAGGTAAGGGAAATCGATTGCCGAGTCGAAAACGCCTGGAAAAGCTAGGTCCATGAAGACGCTAATGAAGAATGATCTGCCAATTTCCCTAAAGCGAAAATCATCGATATGTGTATTCTACCCGTCCTGACCAACGGTGCTCAGATGTGGTCACTCACCAAATCACAAAACGGCCTGGCTTGGAGTTTGCCAACGGGTAATGGAACGCAGCATTCTAGATGTGAAAACATTACGTTACAGCTGCTAGGCTGAAATGGGTTTGAGCGAATCACGTCTGTCGCATGTAAGAGGGACCGCTGGGCAAAGATCTCTACCCAATGGGTGTCGGTAGATGAACGGCGCTGCCGAGACCGGCCCAGGATAAGGTGGCGCAACAACCTAGACGCTTAACATGAGAGCTGGTTCGAAGGGAGAGTGCTCAGCAGTGGGACAGGATAGACTAAAAAACAAAAGAAAAGTAAAGAAAAAAAACAAGAGTACTCATCATATCATCACAGCATAGGTGTTTTATCGTCTAAAAAGTATGAAGCTGAAAAGCTAATAGAATATCGGAAGATAAAAAATACCAAAACCCGAAATCGTACAGCGAGTAAACTACTTGATTAAACTGATTTTATTTCAATTAAACTGATTTTACGACGCGATCCAAATAATATTTAAATGAACAACATAAAAGTAGTCACAACCTTACAAGTTTACACGAAAAAAAACTGTTATCTTGTAATCGAATCGCCTCGCTTTCGCCTGTCTGTTTGACAAAAGCTTTTCATAGCTTAGCTCTTTGTTTAATTAAGTTCACCAATAGGTGGAAGTGCATCCGTAGATAGAGCTTAATTTTACCTCTTTTCTAATTCGAGTCGGTGTTAATCCTGTTAGCCACGAAGTAGTGACAATGAATATTTTATGATCTCATCAAGCTATTCATTAACCCAATGGAACGCTATTGCGGGTATTAAAAACGGATTCTAAATTGAATTTTGTCTCAAACTCATTATTAGGTGTAATTGTTGTCAAATATTCTTATTTCTAATCTAGAATCCTCAGCTGTTTAAGTATCTACTTTTTTTTTGCAAACGCAACATATTTTTTGAGACTATGTGGATTTATAGAGGACACCAAAAAAAAACACCTATGTCATCACAAAGCTCTTATATCTTCATATAAAATAACGAAGACCATTTTTAAAGCATTCAAAAACTTTTTAAAAGCCTTGCGTCTAGTCCTCTATCGACAAAAGCGAGCCATGCCTAGAGGCAGACCGGTCGATACAGCGAGCGCAGGTCCGCATACAGCTGGGACCTCTGACAGTTAGAACTTGCAAACTTAACCACTTATGTCCTTACGTGCTGTTTTAATATACTCAAATAACAGAAGGATCAATCAGAAGACAAAACAAAAATTAATCTGGTTTTATTAAAAAAAAAAAAACAATACACACTCCACTTTAAAATATTTTTAAGGTGTTTGTAAAGTCAGCGTTTTGGCCATCCGAACGAAACTTCAGTTTTATTCAGATTTGCATCTGAATAAAAGCTAGTCAATTAGTCAAAGATTTTACGCACTTAACCATTATGGGGTTATTACGTATCAAATAAATACCTAGGCAGCTTGCTTAAAAATATATTTTATTTATTGGCTTTCAGACCAGTAACTATTAAGCCCATTAAAATTGTATACCTAATTGGAATAGGAACCTACTCATTACTATTCAATTTTATAGAATGGTCTCCTTTAACGTTCTTAAATTTACTATCTTACTACACTATAATACTTATGAGACCATCACTTAGATATCCGTACACCTAGGTCAGGTGAGTTCGAGTCATATTTTTATGTATAACTGAGAAACTGTTGAAGGTATGTTTCTGAAATTTTAGTGAAGCGGAAAAAGTCATCATCATCATCAAAATTACGTTGCGATATGTTAATTGTTGGTACCAACCAAACATGATTGTTTGAATTTACTTACAATGTAGTAAGCAGTTAATATAAGTCTTGCAATGGGGAAGGCAAGTGTCAAAGTGAAAATGACAGTTTGGTCCCCAAAGAACTGTAAAATCAAAGGAATTTTCAGAAAAAAAAACCATTTATTGATGTAAAATGACTAGATGTTGTGTAATAAGCTGTAAAAATGATGAAATACACTTCAAAATAATATCTACTTTTCTTTTGGAGGTTAAGTACCAGTATTGCATCGCTCGAAAATCGAAGAATTATCACCTGGAACGAGTTTTGTAATAGTTGTGGTGTTAAGAAATTAAATATATTGTGATATTTCTCGAATCTAAATAGAAAAAAAGGTTAAAATTACTGACTTAAAACATTATGATTTTTTATCAAAATAGAAAGTCAAAACCAGCATTATATTCTTGATAAAGGAGAGGACAGGTAAAACATACCTAAACTCAAAAATTGAAACCTCAACTACAAGTAATTGTGGATTTATTACGGTAAAATCAAATGTATAACCACTCAATTAAATCACTTTTTTCCTCTTGTAGATGCGCCGCGGCGTCTTAATTCTTCTTTTAGTATATAGTACTTGCATGGACGAATAATTTTCCATATTTGTTTTGTATTTATACTCAATTTTTATAACAAATAATCTTGTTTGTTTTTTTGTACAAGGTAGACGTGGGGACCAACTATCGCAGCGCCATCTACGATTAGCTTTGAGTTGCCATCCCCATTACATGAAATACCAAAAATCAAAAATTCACTATTAGCGGTAGTCAATTATTTAAGTTACTTTAAAAAAGTTGCACCAAAATAAAGATGGTACCTATTTAAAAAAAAATGCCCAGTCGGTATCAGTAGCGACATCTAGTGCTGAATAGCGTAGCATTGTTTAATGTCAATGCCATCTATACTCAAAAACGAATACTAACTGATTATAAATGTAATTATTAAGTTATAGATGGCTCTGATATACTTGATCGTGAAGGATTTCAGTTGACTACACAAAACGGGAACTACCAACCTGCAAATAATAAAAGTCCTACCAACCCTTTAGATAGTCTGATACTAGGACCAGTGTGGTTATGGTCCTACAAAATGGATACAAAAATTAGGAGACAAGGACTCCAGTGGCTATGCTAGTGGACGGGCGCAGTCACAGCTCGGTGTCAGGGGTGCTAACAACCTCTGGGTGAGATCGAAACACCGTTAAACGACCTCAGAAAATCACATGAAGGACACATGACACAACCTAAACTGTTCGGGCGCTATTGAATACGTTACGTTGAATGATTAGTCGAGCTTGAGAAGCCTCCAGGAGAGGCTTATCTACAAACCTCCGTTTTGCCGACGGCATAGTCTGTTTTCTCCCATAGCTCTATAGCTATGTAGATTATGCTCCTAGAAATGAACACAGCCAAGCAAGGTGGGACTCGCGATGAATCGATCAAAAACCCAGATCATGACCTTGTTGGTCATAATCTGGGTTTTTATTTTTCGTTTTGACACTAAATGTTGGGGCGAGGTAGATGGCTAGAAAATACACTATTCAATGAGTATTCTAATTTTGGACCAGTTAGTATCTTTCAAAAACAGACAAGTAGGTAAGGGAAATCGATTGCCGAGTCGAAAACGCCTGGAAAAGCTAGGTCCATGAAGACGCTAATGAAGAATGATCTGCCAATTTCCCTAAAGCGAAAATCATCGATATGTGTATTCTACCCGTCCTGACCAACGGTGCTCAGATGTGGTCACTCACCAAATCACAAAACGGCCTGGCTTGGAGTTTGCCAACGGGTAATGGAACGCAGCATTCTAGATGTGAAAACATTACGTTACAGCTGCTAGGCTGAAATGGGTTTGAGCGAATCACGTCTGTCGCATGTAAGAGGGACCGCTGGGCAAAGATCTCTACCCAATGGGTGTCGGTAGATGAACGGCGCTGCCGAGACCGGCCCAGGATCAACAACCTAGACGCTTAACATGAGAGCTGGTTCGAAGGGAGAGTGCTCAGCAGTGGGACAGGATAGACTAAAAAACAAAAGAAAAGTAAAGAAAAAAAACAAGAGTACTCATCATATCATCACAGCATAGGTGTTTTATCGTCTAAAAAGTATGAAGCTGAAAAGCTAATAGAATATCGGAAGATAAAAAATACCAAAACCCGAAATCGTACAGCGAGTAAACTACTTGATTAAACTGATTTTATTTCAATTAAACTGATTTTACGACGCGATCCAAATAATATTTAAATGAACAACATAAAAGTAGTCACAACCTTACAAGTTTACACGAAAAAAAACTGTTATCTTGTAATCGAATCGCCTCGCTTTCGCCTGTCTGTTTGACAAAAGCTTTTCATAGCTTAGCTCTTTGTTTAATTAAGTTCACCAATAGGTGGAAGTGCATCCGTAGATAGAGCTTAATTTTACCTCTTTTCTAATTCGAGTCGGTGTTAATCCTGTTAGCCACGAAGTAGTGACAATGAATATTTTATGATCTCATCAAGCTATTCATTAACCCAATGGAACGCTATTTCGTTACTAATACTAGAACAACAAATTCTATTCAATAACAACTTTGTTACTCTCAACCAACGACGTGCTTTTTGCGACATCCTTGTAACGGAAAATAGAAGAAATGGATGAAGAAAGAAAACAAAGCAAATCAAACCTTGAGAGAAGACGCGACATCAAAAAGTCTTTGGCAAACGTTATTTATTCCATAAAACCACTTATATTATTTGAAAATATCTATGGAATATCCAGATTTTATTTTACAAAAGGAGAACTACGTCCTTCAACTTGCGCGATGAAAACATACGGCATCGTGGCCATTGTTGCGTTTCTTACCGTGTTTTTGGCATTTCTTGATATCCCAACCGTCATATCTGGCACTGCAAAATCTGTGGAAATTATGGACGCAGTACCCCCTATTGTGGTTCTGATACAGTTCACCACCTCAACTATTACGGCTTCTTTCCTTGTAAATTCTGCTAACATTGGTATCTTTACTAAGCTTGCCCAGATTGACACTATACTGCATGCAGATTCCTTCAGTGACTTCTATAATAAATCACGAATGCAAACATGTATATTTCTAGTGGTTCTGTGGGTTTCTCATCTGATCAATTGTGTCATAGACTTAGTGACCGCAGACGAAATCACCATTAGGGGAATACTTGTCCTTCCTTTATATTATATACAAAAACTGGAAATACTGGCTTTTTGTAAATACATTTTTATGCAAAGACGCAGACTAGTAATGATTAACGACTATTTAAAAACGTTTGTAGAAGAACAAGATAAAAGTACCACGACAGTTTTTACAGTCAAAGACAGCAAAGAAATAGAAAAGAAGGAGAAAATAAATTTTATTGGTCGGGCAACAGATGGCAATACCAAGATTCGGGTTCTAGCGGCTATGTATGATGTCGTAGGAAAGGTTGGCATAATGATCAACGAAGTTTTTAACTTCCAGATTTTTATGACTTTGGTGTCAACCTTCACGTATGTAGTAATTACCATATGGACCTCGTTGTACTACTACCGAACACCAGCAAATAATTCAGGAGAATTGATCAACACCGCAGTATGGAGTATCAGTGCAATTTATACTGTTGGCGTAATGTCGATTTCTTGTGAACGACTGCTTCTAACTCGTAACGAGACTAGAATACTAATTAACAAGATTATAATGAACTACGACTTACCAAAGTCAATGAGAGTACAGGCTAAAGCTTTTATGGAATTGGTGGAGGCGTGGCCGCTACGGATCTATATTTATGATTTATTTTCGGTAGATATCACGCTGATGCTGAAGTTTATCAGTGTGGCAACAACTTATTTAATTGTAATCATTCAAATATCACACTTTGTGTAATTAATGAGTGGTTCTTGGTTTACCTAATACAACACAATGTTTAGCAATAAGGTGCGTTTTCTATTCCAAGTATTCCAAAAGTTTGAATAGTAGCGGCTAGAGATACCAGGGCTTAGGCAAAGTTCTAGGTCAAATCAGCGATGAAAATCATTAGTTGCTAGTTTAATTTTTCTGAAACTGTACCTTTGTTAAGAAAATAGAAAATACTGTATATAATGAAAGCTTTTTTCACTTTTCCACGCCCTCTGATGGCTGTTCATAACTTCTTTAAAACTTATACGCAAGTTAGTAAACAAATTAAAAATTATCAATGTCAACAATTATCATTTATTTTCCCTATCATGACCTTTCTTCCTTCCTATTTCACCGGTATTAAAACGTCCGCGGCTGCGGGGGTGTCAGATCTTCTTAAACATATCTCCGGAACTACAATCTCTTTAACTCACAGAAGAATAAATTAACCCTCGTTTCTACTTTGATCACACTTTCCAAAGGGGCATGAAAAAATTGCAGTGTCGACAAAGCGTAGGCCATAGCTATGGCCCTACCCACCTATGGTATTGCAGGCGTCCAAAGACTCTGGTGACTGCTTTCCATCACACATAAATATGCTGGCTTGTCACCAGACTTTACAAAACCTCCTAACGTAACTTGCTAGGTTACAATATAGTTGGGACATATTAACGTATCATACAAATTGCATAATTTCTTGCAATGCTATCTGCAAGTCAGTATTCTATAAAATACCGGTAGGCTTTAGAATGGCTAAAACATTCTGGCAAATTGTAAAATAAAATTGTTTTCTTCATGTATTCTATAATACCGAACGGGTGTCGGGCAGTTGATGATCTATTGAATACGCGGTATGCAACAGTATAAGTTCATGCAGAAAGAGCTAGGTAAGCTAAAGTTTCCCAACAAAGAATCTCAGTGTCTTAAGAAGTACCTATACAAAATAGGTTACAGATTTCCTTATGTTCTCCCTCTTAAAAGCATGTGTCACAAGTGTATGTGTTTTTTATTTGGTAAAACAAAACAAAATTAAAATTTAATATTCTTTCATTCATTAGTGAAAAAGGCTGTGTAAACTGGAGTGTTTGATATACAAAGAAAAAAACAATAAGTAGATGTTTACTATAGTAATGGAAATCAACAGTTTGACATTTAATTTATAATGAACAATTTTATTCATTCCGTGCTGTCATATTTCGTCAAAAAGACGTCCCATTTGTGTTTTTTTTAAAGATGAAAAATATCAAGATCAAGGTAAAGAACCGAATAAATAAAACAAACATCGAGCTAATAGGCGACAATGACTACAGAAATAAGATCGAACAAGTCACGTACACTCTAAAGCCTATGACGATAGTGGAATACTGTTCCGGTATTTATAAATTTCGCCTTATGAATGGAGAGTTACGGCCACCCAACTGGATCATGAAAACGGTTGCGCTTTTCTACGTGGTTGCCTACAGCATTTTGTTTGTGAAAAATTTAAAAAGGCTGATCGACACAAGTACCTCAATAGAGTGGAGTGGCAAATGGAGAGTCATGCAAGAAGTACCTACTACAGCGGTTATCCTCCAATACGTCACTTCTTCAATCCAAGTCTACTTTCCTGCCAACTCAAGGTTGAATATTCAGATCCTTACAACATTTGCAGAACTTGATGACATGTTGCATGTCGAAACACTAAAGGAATATTATAGAAAATCACGTTCTAATACGAATCTGCTAGTATTTGTTCTCGTAATCAGTCACGTGATTCCTATTATTTTAGACATTTTTAGAGAAGGTGGCTTATTGTGGACTTTATTCGTATTTCATCTGTATTTTGTACAAAAGCTTGAGATACTGGCATTTTACAAGTACATCGCAATGGTTAAATGTAGATTGGAAGTGATCAATAAGTATTTGAATGAATTTGTTCTTGAACAGGAGCAGAAAAACGTTACTGTTTTCACGGTCAAAAAAAAGCATTCAGAGGAAAAGTTTAATTTTATTGGACGTGCATCTGAGGGTAACATGAAAGTACGAGACTTGGCGATAATGTATGATATTGTCGGAAAGAGCTGTTTCATGATCAACAAAGCTTTCAACTTTAAGATTTTTATGGTTCTTGTATCTGCCTTTGGGTACATAATCATTACTATAAGGACGGTGCTCTCGTTTTACCAGTCACCACAAGATTGTTCTAGTGCTTCACTCACCATCTGTATTTGGTGTGTAAGTGCTTTTATCAATTTGATTGTCATGGCATTTGTTTGTGAAAGATTACTTCAAATACGCAGGAATACTAAGATTTTAGTTAACAAGATCGTTATGAACTACGACCTACCGAAGACAATGAGAGTACAAGCTAAAGCGTTTATGGATCTCGTGATGGCCTGGCCACTTCAGATCCATGTTTACAATATGTTTACAGTGGATATAACGCTGGTTTTACAGTTTATAAGCGTAGCAACAACCTATTTGATTGTCATTATTCAAGTAACTCATCTTATGTAGGTAGGATTTCCAAAATTATTTTGTGAAGTATTTATCATCTGGGATTTCTAATTACTTGTCTAAAGAATGTAAAACATCCTTAACGGCGTATGGTCAAGCGAAAGCATCGTTTGATGAGTCGGAAAAGTTGCCACGCGCCGCCACCAGGAGGCGTTAGTATGGCAAAATTAACGCAATCCAAAGTTTTATGAATTTCATTTCGTCAACTTCGACATTTCATAAAGTGTTCCCCTTACGCAAAATACATGTATTACTCTAGAAGAAATATTTTGATATAAGGATATCGAAACATTTACTAAAACAAAATGATAGAAATCTTTATTGATGTGGATTAATATTTTGTGAATATTTTTATCATTCACAGTCTTAAATTTATTTTATAACATTTTGATGTCCCGAGATTACGAACAAAACTACTATTTTGGTAGAAAATGAATGATAATTGGCATACCTTACGAAAGTGACAATACCCATTATCGTTAAGCCCCAAACACACGCGCGCACGGGCAAGGGCATGTGTTTTGTGTTCCACACGCGCCTGAAAGAGTGTCAGCACAATGGCAATGACGGGGCTCTCTTTTAGAGGGCCTACCTGGGTCGCGGGCTAGCGAATACCATGACCCCAGAACGTAAAGGGCTATTGAAAGACATCGTAGATTTTAGTAAGTATTCCGAGTCTGACAGTCCCTCCCGCCGTGCCCTGGGTAGGAGGACTCATTCGATTATTTTAGCACTCTAAAAAAAGCCCCAAACACACGCTCCTTTTATTAACGTGCGGTCACAAAGCTGGTTGCGTGATATCTTTATATGTTCGAGAGTGGAAAGCTAAGGGTGCTTGACACCCTGTACTCCATCATCTGGTGTTGGTACTAATTTTTGATGCATTTTGATGTAATGACAAACACTAGAACAATTTGATGTCACCTCTTTATAATTAAATCTTCATTCTATACTATCTTATCTACAGTATTTTTTTGGGACAATGTTGTAATAATCACTTTTCTGATAAATCGACGCTGTCCTTCAATAGCCCTTTCTGTTCCGGGGTCACGGTAAGGAAATAATCTCGCGACCCCGGCAGGATTTGGCCCTCTGAGAGGGGGGCCCCGTCATTATGCTGACGTTCTTTGAGGCGCGCGTGGGACACAACGCGCCGTCGACCGGGGCATGGTCCATGGTCGGGCAGCGAGTTGCCCTTTACTCGCTGCCCGCATACCCGCGCCTACGGTGGCGGCGCGGGTACTAGCGACGTCCGTCGCCGTGGGCTTCACCACCGCGGGTGGGGCGGAGGGAGGACACTGTCCTCTCTCGCTCGCGGCCCGCCTCCTCCTTCGCGAGCATTACTGCTTCGCAGAAGGAGGCCTGCTTCTTCTTCTGTGCGCGAGAGGTCTCCGCCTATCGCAACCGTGAGGACACGTCGGTGCTCTGCCCAAGCTGGACAGTCTTGCACCGTATGCTCCACCGTGCCCTCCGGTCGATCTTCGCAGTGGTGACACCCAGGCGTTTCCTCCTTTCGCATCAGACATAGGTACCTCCCGAAACTTCCGTGTCCGATGAGTACCTGCGTCAAGCGGTGAGCGGAGGTCAGGACGCCATGACTTCTCTCCAGCCACACCTCAAAAAGAGGTCTTACCGCCGCAATTGCGGCGTGCCCGGATAAATGAAACCCTTAGAGATATTATCTATCGACTCCAAAAGCATGAACCCAGTACTGATCTTTTTTTACTCCAAAGCAATAAATAGAGCGAGAAGCAACTTGTACCGAACACGCGGTGTGACTGCAATGACCACCGATTTTTCATCATAGGCGATATTTAACAGGGTGGTGGGTACTATGCCTTATTTGTAGTTGACAAGTAATTTTGAAGTATTCAAAATGACAACAGCAGTTTTCTTTTAATTTATTTTAATCCTGTTTCTTAGAAATTGTTATAAATCTGTGACGAAACTAAATAAATAATAATAAAAGTGAAGTGCTTCTTATCCTATATCGCAATTTGATACGATTAGAAGTTGTTTTCAGTTACATATCTCAAAATGTTGATTGTAAATCAGTGCATTTATCATTAGTTCATGTGAAATGGTATTTAGATGCATAAAGATTAGATGGGAGGAGGATGGACACAGAGGAACCATCCGACAACAATAGTACGATATCACGATAGCATTGATATAATATCACTGTGAGTAATTTATTTTATTGAAAGGAACAATTTGTAATTTATAGAATCATACGTATTCTAACATTTCCCTTGTTTGCTCAGTAGGGGTCGTCAGGAATTTCCTGCGTTGATTTTCAGTAAGTTTGGTTTATTTTATTCTTTATTTATTCATCAAAATAATGTGTTATTTAAAATAGAAAGTTTACGTGACTTATTTACAGTCATGTCCGTTTAATCACGTCCCATTGAACACAGCGGAACATAGTTTTGAATAATCTATAAGCCTACGTATCATTCGTCTTTATTTTCTCGATCTTTTTATCCGTTCCAATTTTATTATTACGAAAATCTGACAGCCGCGATCTGAAAAAAAGTGTCGCAGGTCTAGCCTGTAAGAGCCACGCTGGCTGACTGATTCGTCAAGGAAAGAAAGTGATGACACTACTTTTAAAAGGCAAAAGATGAGAGGACGATAGTGGATGTGTGCTCAGAATAAAACGGCGTATGTGCCCAAACATATCGGCGTCTTTTTATGAATTAAAATTGTTATTAATTGAAAAAATGTCTTTACAGAATTTAGACACTAGTATTTTATACAATTTAAAACAACATCCTTTCAATAACTCATATTAGTTATTCCATAAAGTCCAAAAAATAAATTAGATAGACCGAACTTTGCATTTTTTTTGTATCGAGAAAATTTAATTGAATCGTGTTTTCAACTTTGTGAGAATTTAGATCATATAGTCAATAACTATATTCCAAGTTGTAAGATCTGTAGTCCAGATATGTACGAAGAAAAGTAAAAAATAAAAACCGTATTTTTACTGACCTATCCCCTTAACAAAGCCTGAAAGTATTTGTTTTCGTCATCGCGATTTTTAAAATCTTATTTATGTTTTTTTTTATGTTTTGTATGTACCGACTAACACTATATAATATTAAGTATTATTGTTACTAACACTATGGATCTGTATGAAATAAAGTTATTTGATAACCCTCGTTGAGAAGATATTGCAAGTCAACATTTCCAACAGTCGTTCGTTTCCCAGAATTATTTTATGCGTAGTCTAACCTGACGTGCTGAAACTTTCTGAAGTTATCCATGTGTGTATAGTAATGAATAGTGAATTAATATATATTTTTTTAAAAGACTGCTCACTCACTAGGATTTTTTGTGTCGAGGGTGCATTCATAAACACAGGCACCCAGACCCGGAACAACTACTTTTTAGGTCATAAAATTTTTGTTCCGTGCGGGAATCGAACCTGGGACATGCCGCACAACAACAGTAACCATTCGTGGTTGATCTATAATTATAATAATATCAATATGATGCGAGAATCCGTTATTATTGTGAACAATTTTTAAGAAAATTGGTGGAAGAAGTACAAATTAGTTAAATTTTTATACTTTGACCGTATTACTACAAAAAAGTAAAACATCTGTTTAACACTTGTCTAAAAGTGTTTAATTTTTTGGGGTTTGACGGTTTATGATTTTTAGTAATAAGTACCTACCTACCAGCTGTTTTCTGTAGAGTGTGAATAATTTAAAAATTCTTTCTTAATTAAATAAACCTGCATATAATTATGATTAAATTATGTGGTTTTTTTTTTCGTTGCACTAACTTTTACGCATAATAAGTTAATTTTTGTAAATGTCCATGAAATATTCTATTCTATTGCTCAAGCAACATTGATTTTAGCAACGTTGCTAAAATGTTGTTGTTCGTTGCTTAGCCTGGATGAAACTTTTGCATTCTGTCAGTTGTAGGAAATAATAAATTACAATATTGATACACCTTTACTAAAATTACATGTCTGCTTACTTTATCATTCATCATTAGGTAGATACTGTTCCAGTAAATGCTCCATTATCGTAATGAAACAGCCTGATCTCAGTATTAAAAAGTCATACATTGTGAGAATCCAATTCTAACAGTCATAAGTCATAACTGCCCCTGCCAACGGACGTTCTTACGAAATAATAAAATTAAAACTCTTCGTGCCGTAAAATGGAAGAGGAACAAGGCAATGAATCAAATATTGAAAAAGAGAAGAACAACTGTGCCGAAAAACAGAATATCATTAACATTATAAGAAATGTGAAGCCCGAAATTATACTCGAGTATTGCTGTGGAATATATAGATTTCAATTTATCAATGGACAGTTACATCTCCCCAATTGCAAAATTAAAGCATTAGGACTTTTGTTTCCTATAATATATATTCCTACATTTTTCTGGTTCCTCCTCTTACCGGATCCTTTCGCTACTGCTGAACAGTACAAAGACGTGTATTTTATGGATACTATTCCGTCTCTTGTAGTGCTTTTTCAATACATTTCTGCAATAATATCCGCCAATTTCGATGTTGCGATTGGTTCAATGAATATTCGTATGATTACTATGCTTGCAGAAGTAGACACCATGTTGCAAGTGGGAAAAAGTGCAGAGTTTTATAAAAAAATGGGTTTACGGCTGAATAAACACTTACTAACTTTAATAATTTCTCAAATTATGAATGGAGTTTTGGACTTGTATAGTGCATCAGATTTCCAGTCGGGAGCTGTCATTTTGCCCCTATATTTTATTCAGAAGTTAGAAATATTTAATTTCTGTACATACATTGTCATGATAAATTGGAGACTAAAAATCATTAACAAATATTTGAAAGAGTTTGTTCAGGGGCAAACTAAGAAAATAGCACCTGTTTTTACAGTCACAGACGCAAAAATTAAAGCTGAGAAAACGTTTAACTTTATTGGAAAACCAGCGGAAAGAAATTCAAAACTAAGAGATCTGGCTACAACATATGACAATTTGGGAGAAATTACCTACATGACAAATAAAGTCTTTAACTTCCAGAATTTCTTGAGCCTTGTGTCTGCCTTTACGTATATTGTTACCACAATATGGATGTCGCTTTCTTTCTACCGCACACCTGAGTTTAATAATACAAGTCAACTGGTAAACGTCATGGTTTGGTGCGTAAATACTGTTGTTAACATAATCACCATGTCGTATACCTGTGAACAACTGCTTAGAACACGCAACGAGACCAGAATACTGGTGAATAAGATCATAATGAATTATAATCTGCCGAAGGCAATGAGAGTACAAGCTAAAGCATTTATGGAACTGGTGGAAGCATGGCCGCTACGGATCTATGTATACGACATGTTTTCTATAGATATTAAGTTGATGTTGAAGTTTATAAGCGTGGCCACGACTTATTTAATTGTTATCATTCAAATATCTCATTTCGTATAAGCCTCTGAAACTAAATATTAACTGTCTTACCACAAGAAACATCTGTTGATCACTTGTCTAAAAATTGACTATGTCAAAAGTACATTTCACGTTGATATAAGGGTCATTTTGCAGTTACACTTTTTTAGACAAGCTTTCAATAGATGTTTATCTTTTTGTAAGGCGGTAAGCTTTTGATTTTGAACTTTTTAACCTCACCTGTAGTTTCACACCGTTTAAGTTCTACATGTACATGTAAAAGACACACAATTGCAATTTATTATTTTTGGTTATTATATGTATAATCATTATTCAGTTAGTCATTTTTTAATCTATTGATTAAGGTTTCATCTTATCGTCATGGGATCTTAATACTTTTCGATAAGTATAACGTATCTACTTAAATTAAGAGGTTTATTATATATTTCATTACAATTATTGTCCTTTAAATGCTTCACCATTCCATAATAATAAAATAAAGTGTGTATTATGGCATTGTATTAGATAAATTATTATGCCTACATTTTTTGTTTCATTTTCTGTAATACATCGGCGGACATCTCTAGCTAAGTTCTTGGGAAAAATCAAGCCCACGGAAATGTACAGTATATAAATATTTCATTGAAACAAAAGCGCACGCCAATTATTTCTTCAAATGCACTTGTGTGCTTTTGTATAAAGGTAACGTAATGTCGTAACACTTTAATTATGATTTGACAAGCTGACAATGGAAAATTTAAATATTGGCGATTGTTGCGGTACTGAACCCTTCCTTTTGCTTATGCGAAGTCCGAACGAACGAACGAACTTGGCCAGCATTTTTAGTGTAATTAATGTTAATGATTCTAAATAAATACATAATTTCTTAATCGTTGCAATCGACAGTAATTTATTACATTACCCCAAATGTGGGGAGGCATCAGTTTTCCGCACGATCAATAAATTTTAATTTACCTTTTCGATTACTTTAACAGGTAATTATGGTCGAGCGAGCAAACAGTAACGTATCTTGCATTTGACAATATAAGAATTTTCAATTCTTGCTTCTGTCACTAACAAACGGACGTATCTTTTAAATATTTAGACTTTTCTCGATTACCTTTATTATTTCATCAGACATGGAAGACGAACAGGAACAAGACAGGGTTTTAAGTGAAAAGGAAGACAACAGTGGAGTCAAAATGAAAATTGTCGAAATTATTAACAATCTCAAACCGGAGATCTTACTCGAGTACTGCTGTGGAATATTTAGATTTCAAATTGCCAATGGAGTACTACATCCACCAAATCGGAAAATGAAAGCTTTTGGAGTGACGATCGTGACAATCTATGCTGCTATAATGTGCTGTTTCATATTCTTCCCACTACATATGTATGAAAATTTTGGGAATAAATACATGACAGAGTTTTTACCATGCGCTGTGGTCAGTTTTCAATATGCTGCCGCGATGATAGCCGCAAATTTTTTGTCTAGTTCAATCAATATTCGTAAGATTACTTTGCTTGCTGAAGTAGACACCACGCTGCAAATGGAAAACTGTACACATTTTTATAAATGGATGGGATCACGACTTAATAAGTACCTAACTTACGTCATAATAATACATGTAATTAATGGAGTGCTGGATTGGTCTGCTACGGAAAATATTTGGTGGGAGATTTTGATTTGGCCCTTATATTATATACAAAAAATTGAAGTGTTTATTTTCTGTGCCAATGTTGTCATGGTAAATGGTAGACTTTCCATTATCAATAAATATTTAAAAGAATTTATTCAAGAACAAGACAATAATACAATTTTTACAATTAGGAATGTAAAAATGAAGCTCGAGAAAACTTTCAATTTTATCGGACGTCCATCATTAAGAAATGTAAAAATTAGAGATCTGGCAACAGCTTATGATAACGTCGGAGTAATTAGTTCCATGATAAACGATGTTTTTAACTTCCAGATTTTCATGACTTTAGTATCTGCGTTTGCATGCATAGTTTCAACGATATGGGTATCTCTCTCATTCTACCGCACATCAGGTGACTATCAAATAAGTCAATTAATAAACAATATCATTTGGTGTTTTAATACGATTTTCAATATTGCTATTATGTCATTTTCTTGCGAAAAACTTCTTATGGCACGGAACAAAACAAGGATGTTAGTGAACAAGATCATAATGAACTATGATCTTCCGAAGACAATGAGAGTACAAGCTAAAGCATTTATGGAACTGGTGGAAGCGTGGCCGCTACGAATCTATGTATACGACATGTTTTCTATAGATATTAAGCTGATGTTGAAGTTTATAAGCGTGGCCACCACGTATTTAATTGTACTTATTCAAATATCTCATTTTGTTTAAAATTATGTTAAAATACCAACATAATTTAACACATTTGATAGCACTTTACAAATACTATCAAATGTGTTAAACACACAAAAGTAAACAAACAAAATATTTATTTTCATGGGCCTCAAATAAATGGGCACTTATAAAACGTCGAGAAGAAAAAAGAAATTAGCCCGGTTCGGGTTGGTCGTTTCCATGGAGAAGAAACGGCAAGAAACTCCACGGTTACTCTTTTAAAATATTTGCTTTTAGCAATGTTATTGTTACAGTTTGGTATACATTAACTCGAGGGAACATCGTAGGCACGACTCGTAGGAAATTGAATCACAGTAATCTGTTTTAGCTTTTTTGATGGACTGTTCTCAGTACTTTCATTTTTAGTTTTATAACGAGTTTATGTCAAAATAAACATGTGTTACTTATATAAAATAAAAAGATCTAATAAATGTTACTATTGTTTCGTTTTCTGTAACGCAATTGTAGCTTTTGCCACAGCAAGATTAATGGCAACATCCGATTCCGTGACATGAGTAACAATAAGATACTATAGACCGAGAGCTGCTCTGGTTGTCCTGCACAGAGTACGTTGTCCTGTAAGGCTAGAAACTTATAGTATACTAAGTATATTAACCAAGACCTGACAGGTCTCAGCCGAACACTTCAGCATTACATACATTTTGGAAAGTATTAAAAAAAAATCTTTGCCCTGTATGCTGTAAGGAAGCCATAGAGATTTTACTACGGCGTGACTGATTGCAACTTGGAAAATACCTGTTTATAATAATAGAAATGGGTCCCAAATACTGTGATTGTACTTAATTACATAAAATTGCAAGACAATTTGAAATCTTTAAATATTCAATTTAATTTTATATGTTTATACACACTTTTTTGGGACCAAAAAAAATCGCATCTCTAAATACGTCTGGCTTCGTTCAAAACCAGCCCCCCTAGACAAGATTTCATGGCGTTGTCGTTCGTTCCAGTCGCTAACGCTTAGAAATCCTAAATAGATTTTCAACTAAAGACTCGAAGGAAGGTTGAAACGCTATTGGGGAGAACCGAGCGTTAACGATTATCGTTTGCGACTTGTCTAGGGGGGCAGTTTCTATTGAGAAAGTTTTCAGCGTGCCAATCATTATTCCAAAATTTCAAACCGCTCTTTGGCCATACCTAGAGACTGCAGACATACAGTTAGTCAAGGGGAGGGGGGACAAAAACGTCCAGTAGTTTATTTTTCAACGAGATATGAAGAGGATCCGCCGCGCAGCGGCAATCAAGAATAGAAAATTATTTCTAAAAGTCCCGTGTTCGTGACTGTACCAGAGTTATCGATTTTACCTCTCAATTAAATGTATAAGTCATTTAAAACAAGACATGTTATTATGGAAATGGAACCTAAATAACGTAGACGACGACCAAAAAGCGATAACAAATATTTATATGCATGATAAGTTCAGTATCGAGTGAACGTTTCAGCTTTGAAAGGATAATTGACGAATTTTCACCATGGAAGTAGAACAAGAAGACGAAAATAAATTGTATTCTTTTAAGAAAAAGTGTGACAACAAGAAGAGAATTGTCCGCACTCTAAAAGTTATAATAATATTTGAATATTTTCTCGGAATATTCCGATTTTCTTTTGTCAACGAAGAATTACGGCAACCCAATTGGAAAATGAAAGTGTTTACAGTTAGTGTTTTTGTAGCATTTATTATTTTATTCGGATTATACTTTACTTTTCCGACTATTTTAACCAATTATGACATGACAAATGTTATCGAAACTGCTGATAAAGTTTGTATAATAATGATATTTATCCAATACGCTCTCTGTACAATATCAACAACTTTTTTTCTACCTTCAAAAAACATTCGAATTATTAATAAGCTTGCTGGACTAGACACTAAGTTGCAAATCAAGAAAAAAAATGTTTTTTATCGCCAATCGCAGTTAGGAACGTATAAATACATATTTGTGGTTTTCTTCAGTGAATTTGTTAACAACGTTTTAGATTCGATAGCTATATCAGATTTGGCATGGGCAGTTGTTGCTGGACCTCTAAATTTTGTGCAAAAACTGGAAATTGTAACTTTTTGCAAATACATCGATTTTCTAAGCGAGAGACTTAAAATAATTAACAACTATTTGAAATCATTTGTTGATAACCAGGGCTGTGCAACAGTTTTTGTAATAAAACGTGAACCAATTGAAAATACGGAGAAATTCAATTTTATTGGTCATGCTTCTGAGAGAAATACTAAAATACGAGATTTGGCGAAGACGTATAGTATTATCGGACAAATTGGGACCATGATTAATGAAGTTTTCAAGTTTCAGATTCTTACAGTACTTATGAGTACTTTTATGTTTATTCTTGTTATCATGTGGACTTGTCTCTACTATTACCGCACATCAATTAATGAAGTAACTCTGTTGATAAATGTAATTATTTCGTCTTTTATATGGATTTGCTACGTGGCTTTGATTTCAATTGCTTGTGAGCGATTACTTATAGTACGCAATGAAACAAAGATTCTCGTAAACAAGATTATAATAAACTATGATTTACCAAAGACCATGAGGGTACAAGCTAAAGCATTTATGGAACTTGTAGAGGCGTGGCCGCTACGGATCTACATCTATGATATGTTTTCAGTAGACATCACGTTGATGTTGAAGTTTCTTAGCGTGGCGACAACTTATTTGATTGTCATCATTCAAATTGTCAATTTCTTTTAAATGTGTTTTATTAAATTAGTTCAGCACACTAGGTAATCTACATCGTACAAATAAAGTTGTGTGTTTTAATCGTATTTTTAATGATTTTCATAACACCTGCTATCCTTTCTCGGACGAGTAGATGTAGGTACCCAATAACGGCAATAACCCAATGTCCAGTTATAAATGATACTTGCAAAGTGATAGAGACGATAGTACTCTTTATAGTTTTAATCTTAGAAACGTGACAGCATAAAAGATTAAGTCTTAATTAAAAAAATATACATGTCGAATGCAGAACCTCCACCCTTTTTTTTTCGTCGGTTAAAAAACAGTCTTCATGGACAAAAATTCTCAAAGGTAGAGTCTAAATACGAACCTCCTCTTTATTTTAATCTGTTAAAAAGTGTACCTACTAACATGTTTGGTAAAAATACACTTTGTCAGTAGCAACCCTTATTTTCCAAACACAGACTTACTATGGATGGGTATTGGAACCATTTTAAGCATTTAATATTTTTACATCAATCTGCCAATCAAGTCCCAGCGGTCCTTTAATTTCTAGAAAATATAGTGTATATTCACGCCGCTTGAGCCTAAATAATGGACTTGGAAGATCATTGTAATGCCACAAGAGTATTTGATGACACAGGTTGCGTCCTACACTAGATTCCCACGCGACTTCTAAGGAAACCGACATGCCGTCCGAACTTTTGCCAAGCTATTGGGTTTTAAGACAGCTGGAACGCCGACGGTAACAAGAGCTAGTAGAATGTCGCTCTTCGGATGTATGAAAGGCCATGGTGTCCGAGATTACTGTTAGCAGTGACAGCGATGAGGAGATCAAAGTGTGGCTGGAGCGAAGCAGCGAGGCTGAAGGTAGTGTCATCGAATAATGTACCGATGCTCGACGTCGGTAGTGCGTGAGGCTTAAGACCTGACTCACCAGCTTCCCCGGCGCATAAATTGATGAAGTCCTCTCATGTTGAGGACGTAGGCCGTCACAGCCACTAGCGGAGCCGCTCCAGATCCTTCTGGAGAATCGATCACATCAGTCGTTTGCTCCTGCAAACGACTGATGTGATCTGTTCTCGGCCTGTAATTTGAATTTCTGATTCAGAAGGGTCGGGAAAGGAAAGGTCTGCCAAGATGTTTCGACTCCAGAGGTGCAAGTGTTTCTGGTGTCAGCACACAACCCCGGATCTTCGATTTCTGGAATCGGGGCAAAACTTGATAACAGCCAACGGCCCCTCTCTAGAAAAATTAATTTTAAATCCTCTCAAAAAAAATGTTTTTCCTACGTTAAAAGATTTTTGTTGCGTATGACTTCTGAACGAAGAGGAGTTACCTATATCTCGGGAGAGATGATTAAAACCACTTCACTACGGGCAACTAGGGCCCTGGGAACGCCCACGATACAGGAGAAATTCCGGAAGTGGGGACAACTTAAAAAAATAATAATTTAAAGATAAGGTTCAAAGTTATTAATCAAACAAGCCATAATAATGTAGGAAACTGACACATTTTTATTACACTGTCATATTTATAGAACAAACAAAATTATAGGTAATAGTAAAGACACGTTTTACCTGCGACTTTGTCCGTGAGAATTATTGTCACAATGTTTTCGGTTCATGTGCCATCCAAATGAATTATTCAATGGCATGTTCATAAATGACTTCTCTTCTGCGTAGAAATAAACAGACAAATAGGTAACACGTTAAACATGTTAATACAATTTTTGCTGTACCTTATGTTCATAACGGTCACTCACGGAATTATTTATTTTACTGTATATAGTAGGATTATTGAAGCATATAATGAAGTGAACTTATAAATGTACTTTTTTTGTATTAGAAGTCATTTCTTGGTATCATATTTCGACATGTACACGTTGTCGTCGCGAATACTATAAAACATATTTAGAAGATGGAGGGTATTATAACGAAAGCAAAGAGACTTATGAGTAAGCGTAACATACTACGGATTGAAGGAAGTGACTGTAAAAATGGGACTGTAGTACAGCTCATGTACTCTGTAAAGCCCATTACTATAGTAGAATACTGCTGTGGGGTATTTAAATTTCGCTTTATCAATGGAGAGTTAAGGCCACCCAATTGGATAATGAAAATAATTGCTGCTTTCTACATAATAACCTTTACAATTGTGTATATAAAGAACTTTATAACACCGGCTGGTCAGGTCAACGTCAGCCGACGCTATGGGAGAGTTTTGCAAGAAAAACCAAGTATAGGACTGATCGTCCATTACATAACGTCTGTACTCAAACCCTGCTTTCCTGCTGACTCAATGTTAAATATTCGCATTTTCACAATGTTTGGGAACCTAGACGAATTGTTGCAAGTAGAAAAATTTAAAGATTTTTACAAAAAATCACGCTGTGAAACTAATTTATTTATGTCTGTTCTCTTGTTTATTCACGTGGTCAATTTTATTTTCTTTATTATAAATGAAAATGATGTTTTATGGGTGATCATCGTGTTCTACTTGTATTTGATGCCAAAACTAGAAATACTGACATTCATCAAATACATTATGATGTTGAAGTGTAGACTTGCTGCGATCAATAAGCACTTGAGTACATTTGTTTTTGAACAAGAACAGAAGCACATCTCTGTTTTTACTGTCAGGAATAAGAAACTAGAATCTTGTGGTAATTTTGATTACATAGGACGTGTATCAGAAAGTAACGCGAAAATACGAGACTTGGCAACAATATATGACATTACAGGAAGGACTTGTTTTCTGATAAACAAAGTTTTTAACTTGAAGATATTTTTGATTCTTGTAACTGGATTTGGTTATATACTTATGACAATACGAACGGCCCTAGCTTATTATCAGAGACCCGGTTACCATACAAGTGACATAGCCACCGTGATAATTTGGTGTTTGCATGCGATTGGACATGTTTTAGCCCTGTCATCTGTTTGTGAAATATTACTTCGAGAACGCAGTAAGACTAAGAACTTAGTCAATAAGATTATAATGAACTACGACTTACCGAAAACAATGAGAGTACAAGCTAAAGCTTTTATGGAACTCGTGGAGGCGTGGCCGCTACGAATCTATGTATACGACATGTTTTCTATAGATATTACCTTAATCTTAAAATTTATAAGCGTGGCAACAACCTATTTAATAGTAATTATCCAAATATCACATTTAATTTAAACTTGTATTTACTAATTTATCTTTAGCATCGGGTATTAGATATAGTGTTTGCTGCACGATTGAATTTCAAATGTGACATTTGTCATTTCAACCCACGTTACTTTTGTTCTGTGCATTCAAATTGATTATAGATAACTGATTGATATTACTTCTGAATTAAACATTACTTATGGTAAATGTGTGTATTTACTACAGGTATTCTTCTGTCTAACCCTTCGGGAAAGCGTATTTCCATTGTATACAAGGGCAAAACGCAAGGGTGTATCGCGTATTTATACATATGTGTATCTTCGTACAGTAAGTTAATCAACCTGATCTGTCTTTCTATTCCATGGTAATGATATCTGCGTGTCTATTCTCAACTTTGGAACATACTTTGACACGCGCCATAGTTAAAAGAGCATTGTTTTACGTTATGAGCCCGAAGAAGACGGTTGACGTTAGGTCGTCACCTCGAGGTTCAGTTTGGTTAGGCTCCTTTAAATCTTGCAGACGGAAATAGCCGTTGTTCAGCGTTTGACCGTCTTGCGGCTCTTGCAAGCGCTCGAAGCGCGTCAGCCGCTCTACATTCCTACAATTTGTTCACTAAACTTAATCAAGTCATAATTACTCGTATATCACTTAACTCAGTCAGGTGGACGGAGCCCCGCGAGCCTCGTATATATCTGTCTGCAGGGTTTAAAGGAACCTAACCAAACCGAACCTTGGAGTACCCCTGGCGTAGGCCGTTTTCTTACCGTTCAAAAGCACAAAAACAATGTTTATTGTCAGGCATAACTGATGTAGTATAGTTTAGAAACAGTACGTACGCTAGATGCGTACGCACAGATTCCACGTTACAAACTACAGGGTGCAATTGAAGGTTGAAGCATTCGTGGGCATTGCTAAGTATAACACGACCATATTAATGCACTGGCATTCTGGCATTCATATGGTCGTGTTATACTTAGCAGCGAATTTTAGTGACGGTTATTTTAGTCGGTCGAAGTCAGTATTTGCGACTGATAACAAAATAATAAAGGACACTTTTCCACTTATACTTTGTATTTCATTGCATTACAGTTAATGATTATACCAGAGTATGCAATAAAGATGTGATAGTTGATCTACCTCCGTATTCATTAAGTAGGAGTAGGTATCTTATACTTCTTTGCCCATGTACCTACTTATAATGTCGATCAATAAACTCAATTGCCTGACCCCTAAGAGGTGTAAGGTAATTGAATATATGAACATTACCTACTCGCCTGCTAGCATAAACTTCATTATAGTAATGGAACGGTGTTTTATCTTGAGCAATTGTGTGTCTATATGATGGGATATTTCACTCCTTGCTGACATTCACGAAGTAAAGGACGTTTGCATTCTACTCCTCTTACGTCGAAATCCTCTGTTTCCTATACTTACGACATGGAAGAGGATAAGGAACAAGAGAATGGGTCAAATATTGAAAAAAAAGAAAACTGTGCTGAAAAAAATAAAATAATCAACATAATTAACAATATCAAACCTGAAATAATCATCGAGTACTGCTATGGAATATTTCGATTTCAACTTATCGATGGTGAACTACGCCCTCCGAATTGGAAAGCAAAAGCTTTTGGAGTATTCTTAATTTCAGTATACACGATTGTGTTTTTTTGTTTATTATTTCTTGCTGGAGCGTCGAATTCTACATCTGACGAATTTAAAATGGTAGACTCTGTGGACGAAGTTCCTTCATTTGTTGTTATTTTTCAATACGCTGCGTCGATGATAGCAGCTAATTTTATCATCGGTTCGATGAATATTCGTTTGGTCACTTTACTTGCGGAGGTAGACACCACGTTGCAAGTGGAAACATGCACAGATTTTTATAAAAAAATGGGATCAAGGCTAAATAAGTACCTAATTGTCCTTGTTATAACTCATATCATTAATGGCGCAGTGGATTTATACAGTTTACCAAATGTCCAATGGGCAATTACAATCTTTCTGATTTATTTTATTCAGAAATTAGAAGTTTTCATTTTCTGTACATATGTTATTATGTTAAAAGGTAGACTCATCCTTGTAAACAGCTATTTGAAAGAATTTATTCAAGAACAAGATAAGAAGAACGTTACAGTTTTTACAGTCAGAGACACAAAAGTAAAGACCGAGAAAATGTTCAATTTTATTGGACGTCCATCAGTAAGAAATATGAAAATAAGAGATTTAGCAACAACTTATGATAACATCGGTGAAGTCTGTTCCATGATAAATGACGTTTTTAACTTCCAGATATTTTTGACTCTAGTGTCGGCTTTTACATACATAGTCATAACTATGTGGTCATCGCTTTCTTTTTACCGCACATCGGATAACTATCAAATAAGTCAGTTAATCAATAACATGATTTGGTGTTTCAACACCATTTGTAATGTTGGTTATATGTCATTTACTTGCGAACGTCTACTCATAACACGCAACGAGACCAGGATATTGGTGAACAAGATCATAATGAACTATGATCTACCGAAGACAATGAGAGTACAAGCTAAAGCATTTATGGAACTGGTGGAGGCGTGGCCGCTACGAATCTATGTATACGACATGTTTTCTATAGATATTAAGTTGATGTTGAAGTTTATAAGCGTGGCCACCACTTATTTAATTGTAATCATTCAAATATCTCATTTTATCTAATCTTGTTCTTAACTTACTTGTGGACACCTCTGGAGTGTTGTATTGTTTAGTAATGTTACTAAAAAATGTGTGCCTATTCCTAAATAAATGATTAGTAGCGACATTGATTGTGTCATGTTGTTTTAAGTATTAAAATTTGTCTTAAGGTACACGTGTTACTAATTGGTTTTATTAATTTTGTATTCACGATGAGTTGAAAATAAAGTTAGGTATTTCAAGCAAATGCTTTTATTTTTGGACTCGGGATCATAAGTTTGTATAGTTCGCGAGGGCCCGTACCCAAACTCCTTATTAAACAAAGTAAGAATAACAAGATCAACTAGGCATCGATACATGCAGAAACAGGCAATTTTATTTCGAGTCTTCAAAGTACTTCCTTTCTCGTTGACGTAGTGAAGTAGACAAGAAATAGTTAGATATTACGTAAGTAGGTATATTTAATGCTGGATAATCATTAGGATTAACCGTTTTAGATGGATACAAAACATAGGTGGTACAAAACATAGCCTTCTACAATTACCTACTGTTTTTGATGTTACAGACTTTAACCAAATACGGTTATTCAGGTTTACTGGTTTTTGTGTAAATGGTGTCTAAGTGGGTACTGTGGTATAATTTTCAAAATGTAATGAGAGAACAAAGTTTTCTTCTTGAAAGACAAGTGTAGTTTCAAGAAATTTTCAGTATTTGAACTTTACAGCGATTTTCCCAAAGTATGATTATGGGAAGAGCTCTAGAAGCTGTCAGCATTACCTAAGTAATGGGACGCGATTGGGCCAATGCCTGCCCGGGTTGCCAAAATGATTGAAGAGGGTAAACCGACCGTTCTTTCTGCTCCACTCATTTGATGATTAACAAACCAAAACAAAAAAAATGCCGTAAATATACATATCTTGATATCACCATTATGTCTCATGATTTAACATATTATGTATATATGTGTATATTGAGTTACGAGTACCTATGCAAAACCATCATGATCATCGTAAAGAAAATAACTCGTAAGTAATCATGATTACATTGTTATGAGAGAAGTAGGTAACATAAATATTAATATCTTTGGAGGCAAACAATAAGTACTTCATTATATTAATGGAACTTAATATAAATAAGGCCATGACAAAAAAATATACATTAGTCATATCCAAGTATTCAACATTGAACAAACGTTTCGGTTCAAATTGACATCATGGAAGCTGAAAAGGAAGACAAAAGTAAATCCAATTCTGGAGAGAAACGTAAAATGATATGTGATAGTAAGAAGCAAATTGTCGACACTATAAATGTCATCATTATTATTGAATATATCCATGGAATATTTCGATTTTCTCGTGACAATGACGAGTTACGACAGCCCAACATGAAAATGAAAGGATTTACAATTTTTGTCATCTCATCATATATTATTTTGTTTGGAGCATTCTTCACTTTCCCAACTACCTTTACTAATTACGACACTGGCAATTACGTTCAAACTGCTGACAAAGTTCGCATCACAATAATGTTCGTCCAATACGCTCTCTGCACGGTAACAGCTTCTTTCTTTATTAATAGAAATAATATTCGCATCATAACTACGCTTGCTAATCTAGACACCATGTTGCAAGTCGGGAAATTCAGTAAGTTTTACAGTCTGTCACGTTTTGAAACATACAAGTACATGTTTCTTGTTGTTGTCAGTCAATTTACAACAAGCCTCTTAGATTTGTTTACGGTCGGAGACATAGCATGGGCAATTGCTTCAACACCCCTAAACTTTGTGCAAAAGCTGGAAATTATAACGTTTTGTAAATATATTGACCTGATGAGACGACGATTGATAATGATTAATAACTATTTGAAAACATTTGTGGATGACCAAGAGCAGGACACTGCCACAGTTTTTACAATACGATGCAGACCAACTGAAACTACGGAGAGATTCAATTTCATTGGACATGCAACGGAAAGTAATACTAAAATACGAGACACAGCAAAGATGTATGATGTTATCGGACAGATTGGTACCATGGTCAATGAGGTTTTTAACTTTCAGATCCTCACTATTCTTATGAGTACTTTCATATTTATCATCATTATCATGTGGACATGTCTATACTATTATCGGACCTCAATTAATGACTTGGGTCTATTGATGAATGTAATACTGTCTTCTTTTATTTGGATTTGCTACGTAGCTATGATGTCAATTGCTTGTGAACGGTTACTTCTAGTGCGCAATGAAACGAAGATTCTAGTTAACAAGATCATAATGAACTACGATTTACCGAAGACCATGAGAGTACAAGCCAAAGCATTTATGGAACTTGTAGAGGCGTGGCCGCTACGAATCTACATCTACGATATGTTTTCAGTAGACATCACATTGATGTTAAAGTTTATAAGCGTGGCAACAACATATTTGATTGTAGTCATTCAAATATTCAACTTCTTTTAGTTTATTTGCAAAATATTTAAAGTTTGGATTGATTCAGCACTGTTATTGTTACTGTCATCCTGTGTCATCCCCCTGCTAGGCAAAGATCTCTCCCCAGCAGTACCGTATTGTAATAATATATTTTGCCAAATTGGCTGTGTGGTGGTATTAGAAATAAAAGTGTTGTGTTGAAATTAAATTTTTATTACTTTTTCCTTTAGTAACCATACCATAATACTAGCATTGCTAGAGATCTTAGGTCACATTTATCGTTGATATTACATAGCAGAGCACAATCTAGTCTCTTTCTATTCAGCCTCGTACTCGTAATTTTCATTTAATTATTTTTCTAGAAATAAATTACAATTTCTTCAAGTCCTCAATAGACAAAATGTCGAAAAGTCTCCTTAAGTTTTTCATCACCGAATTGACACCGTATTCAACCATTGGAGTACCGAATTCTTCAGCTATCATTTTCCAATTGCTGTTCATGAAATTTAGAACAGCTTGACCTGAAAAACAAACAACATTTAAATAACTAACAGTTTGTGAATATTTTTTAAATGCCCAATATGTTCATGTTTCATTGTAACTTATGTAGGTATCTACTTAATTGGTTTAAACTGAAGAGGCTTATAATTTATTGATCGTAGATCTGCTCGTCCATACTAAAGAAAATGTATTGACTTGATGGATGATATAACTTTACTTATTTAATATGGACACTTCAATCTATCAATAGGTACTCATTAAGAATATTAGGGTTTCAAGAATAGCTGTAGGTAACACCTTGAAATGCTTATACAACAAGATATGCTTAGATCAAACATTTTTTTCACAGAAATAGAGAAGAATTTAAAATTTCATTAACCTTTCAAACATGAACTAGATATTTTTGTCTAATGCAAGCTGTTTTCCGCGGTTTTACTCGCTACACGGCTCCTATTTATCGTAGCGTAGTGTAATTTTTTTTTATCAGTAATTCCTGAGCGCGTTCAACCAAACAATCAGCTTTATAATTTTAGTATAGATACGTCAATTTAAAGGAGAATTGTTGGTACCTTGTAATGAAATTTAGATACTAAATGAACTTACTCATTTCGGGGCTTCCCTTGAAAAGATTCGTCATAGTGTAACTGACTCTTCCATCATAACTATGGTCAGTATTCGAACTCTCAATATCCAAATAGCTTTGTCCGTCTGTCTTGACTTTGGAACCCAACTTGAGGATATTGTGAAGCTTAATATTACCTGAAAAAATACAGAAATACATTAAACCGATTGAGCAAAATACTTCGTCTGTCTACGAATATAGGTCTACACGCCACATAAACATTACTGGCTATTGATTTTAATATAATTACTATGTAGTCCATAGTAATTATATTAAAATCACTACTAGAACTTCACTACTAGAACTACATTTATCTTCTCCTCAAAGGAAAGATAACCAAAAAGATTTATGAAAGCTGAAGCTTGAGTTTTTATTAAGTCATTTATATTGATGATTTCAAGTCATGTCATTTCCCGTCATTTCTTTTTATTAAGACAAGAAAAATAGATTTTGGGGTTGGATGAGATCGACCTCCAAGTTGTCTATCCTGGAAAACGGTACCACAGGCTATCTGTTAACATATGACGGCTGAGCGATCTCACTGGCAATAGATCCCAGGCAGGTCCAGCGCCAAACAGTTCTGTATGCGCAGGAGTTTCTGTTCCTTCTGAATGTAGTTTCTGTAGTTTCTGTTCCTTCTCATTTCCCTTTCTGAGCTAGTAAGGCGAAAATCCAATCCCAAGTAGGAGATAGTAAACTTACGACACTTAATAGTAGATTCTCCATCTCCGTCAATCGGGAACACGAGTAGATGACCGGAAGATTTGTATTTCCCTTTGATAGTCAAATTACAATGCAGTTGGGTTTCAAGTGTATTTTCTTCATACCTGTAAACAAAGAAATATAAAAAAACGGCTTAGTTTAAACCCACAGCCAAGGAAGGATTAATAAATTAGTAGTCCAATCAACAGCAAAAGTAAATGATCAAAATCTAATTCAATACTAATGAATGGAGTTCGCGCCAGAACTTTGTAGATGAATTAGTGTTTGGTAAATTACAATCGCTTTTGAATAACTTCGACGCCACAGACTTCTTACTCGAACTCGAACTTCTACTTTTGCTGTTGACTGTACTAGTTTAGGTAATTTCCTAATTTATGTAAAAAGTCAATTGGTTGATGTTTGCTAAGCTTACCTTGCGAAATCAACAATGCAGCTTTTCAGTCCTCTTGCGTACCCATCAGTGAACCGTATATCGATACCTCCGGGCAATTTCAGACTCAGTTTCTTCATTATATAAGGATCCAAAGCATCGATGCCCAATTCAGGAATTCCATTTGCAATAGCTGGTAAAGCTGCCTGAATGGATTCTTTCAAGCAGTCTGGTGAAATATCTTTGCATGGTCTTCTAAAAGAGACTGTAAAGACGTGATAAATAAGTTTAATACACACTGAAATCGTAAATTATATTTTTCGTATTCCGCCTCAATGTAGCAAGTATTTAAACCAGATAAATAGTATAAGATGATATTAAACAGAATATGATAGTAATTTAGTAGATAAGTTGGCGCAGGAAAGTCATTCACATGACCTATATACAAAGATGTGCAAAGAAGTGATTAAGATCAAAAGGATAAAATAAAAGTACCGTATCAAAACTTACTTGAATATGCTGACGAAAATCCAACAACCAATGCTAATGAAACAATATAAGCTAACATGGCACTGTACATTTCACTTAACTCTTATGATTTACACTTGAAGTCAATCTAGGCAGCCAGGTTGACAGCAACTGATGTGGGATAGAACAGTTCAGCCAAATTTAAACAAGAATGTAAGTACTTACCTAATTGACGGTTCATTTACAAAATTGCACCAAATGATGTCATAAAGTTAAATTGCATAAATAGGTTTCCAATAAAAATGCATGAGTAATCTAATTAGTCTTTAATCAGGAATAAACTTTGTCTTAATGACCTTCACTTTTCTCTTTGTCTGTATCTGTTGCTTTAGTGGGCGAGAACCTAACATCTAGATCGAGATCTTCATCTTCGTCTGTGTTTGTCGGTTTATCTGTTGATCCAAAAATGTTCTTTAATACATCATCAGGAATCGTAAAACCTAAGGTAGATGTTGCCTTTGGGCCTGGGTTTTTGGTTGATGTAGATTTCGTGGACGGTGTAGTAGGTTTCTCAGTGGTTATTGTAGGTGACGTGAATAATGGTGTAGATGATTCAGTGGTTTTGAATGTATCCTTGCTTTCATTAATAGATGATGTAGTCTGTGCTGTAGTGCTGTCGTCATCAAGATTAAATTCGTCGATACACCTTGATTTGTGTTTGAGTTCCACGTCTGGAATGTACAATATTCATATTAGAGTGATGTTTTAAGCAGTAGCAAACTAGGTTATTGAACTGTTTGTAAGAACGAAAATAACTCACAAATGCCGCAAAATTTAGCACACTCTAAGTTTCCAGGGTTCGTGTAAGTAAGACCGTCTGTTCCACAAACGGGATTATATTCCGACGTTACTGGACAGCTACGTATGCAGGCCAATGCAGCAGGTGATCGTGTTGTACGAGGACGAGGACCTGCCGTTGTGGTTGTTGAAGTTGTTGTAGAATCACATGTTCCAAATCGAATTATGGCAACGTCTGAAATAAAATAAAAAATGTCAAGACCTATAAGCAAATCTGCAACGTCTAAAAATAAGTAGTCGTTCCAAACACTAACGAAGCGAAAAATGGTAAAATAGTGGAGAAAACCGTTACGGATAATAAACAAGTTGCAGAATACTTAATAACGAGTAGATACTGGCGTTTCAAAATAATATTTACCTATCCCACACATTTGAGCACAAACCATGCGACTAGGATTGGTGTATGTCACTTGATTAGAGCCACAAACTGGATTGTTTTCCGATGTCAAAGGACATGTATTCATACATTCTTTTACATCAGGTGTTGGTGTGGTTCTGCCAACTGAAGATGTGCTCGTAGTTTGCGAAGTTGTAGTTGTTCTTAGCGTGCCGGGGTTGAAGTTGCAGGCAGGACATGGTTTTTCACATAAAACGTGGACAACTGCAGAAGATTAAAAAATATTTTATTTACATTTCGAGAAAGATTTTATTTAAAAGCTCGTTCAAGAAAAAAATGGTAAAATTACCTTCGCCGCAACTTTGAGCGCATTTCAACCGATCCATATTCATATAAGTGATAAGATCTGTACCACAAACAGGACTATAGGACCCTGTAATAGCACATTGCTTCATACACCGCTGGTAGCTAGTCAGTGGAGTAGTGCGTCCTTCGTAAGGCGTTGTATCAGTCGTTGGCGCAGGAGTAGAACGGGTACCCGGCGTCTCAAAAATATCCCAATTTGGTGGCGGACACACAGATCTGCGTCGTAAAGTAACGTCTGTAACAATATTTTAATGATTAATAATAGAGAGTAATGCATAGAGTGACCCGATTGAATTATATGTATTATATTAACCGGATAATTCAATATTATATTATTTAATCATAAACTACAAACAAAATAAAAACCAGCTCAACTTACTGACTCCACATCGTGCAGCACAAAACAACTTCCCCTCATTGTCAAATGTTTGACCATTTGAGCCACACACAGGATTGTACTCAGGCGTAGAGATGCATGTATCTATACATTGTTGTATTTCTGGCGATATCGTGGTAAAAGCAAATTCGTCTCCATCTTGTCCTGTTGTTGATTCAGTGTCAGAATCAGTAGTTGCAGGAAGGAATATTGTTGTTTCCGAAACAGAGCTAGTGGTAGTCTCCCAATGAGTAGTATCTTCTGTAGATGGGGTTGGGTGCCAAGTAGGTTTTGACGACGGCGTTGTGGGCGTCTCGGGGATAGGTCCAATTTTACTCGTGGCTCGTGTGGTAGTTTCTGCAGTTGTGTGTGGGTGAGGTGGTCTAGTCGGGCGTGGTCTAGGTCGTGAAGTTGTTTTAGGTTTTCGTGTTGTTGGGATAGGTTTTGGTTTAGGCTTTGGTTTTGGTTTTCTGGAAAACAAATGATTAAATTAATTTTCATTAGACATTATTAAAAAAAATGGTTAGTCAAACAAGATATGAACGCCTTTATCTAGCTTTTTGTTTATTAGAGCTCCAAGAGTCAAAGTAAATAATTATTATTGTAGGTCACACAAATATTTGCCTAGGGCCATGAATCACTAGCGTTGATTAGGATTCAAAAACTTGAATTACTTGCTACGCTCGTGATTCAATCATCGATATTCACTAACTACGGTCGTGATTCAGTGTTTAGGAATTCTTCGTTTGCTCGTGATTCATCTATGGCCCTCGCTTTAATGTCGTCCTTTACTTGCTAGTAGCAAAATAAACGATAGGTTTACTCTCTTAAATCTCATCCTCGTCATTGGATGCGTCGATAAACATTATTCATTCACAAAATATTAAACTTTAAACACAATTAAGTTGTAGTTTATTAGGGTCACATGCGTACAAAAAACTGAATTTAGTTAAGATACTGATCGGACTTTTACTTTGAAATAGCTCTCGAATAAGATTATTTAATCATTTCTACGAGAAACATTTAATTATTTACTTACACATTATGATGGGAAGGGTGGTGACCATGCCAACCACTATCTTCATAAGAAGAGGTATCATAATATGAGTCATCTCGACTAGGACTAATATTTTCGGGACTATTACCATAGCTGTCATAGTCGTCACCACTGATACCGCGGTCACCGCTGTTGCCGCTGTAGTCACCATTATCGCTAGATCTGTCATTCCATTCGGGAGAATTATCCCAGGGTTTATGTTGGTTAGGCGGTTTTGACCAATGTTGTGGATACCCAGGGGGTTTCCAGGGTGGTCCACGGCGAGACCCAGAAAACCGAGGAGATGGCTTTGGTGGACTCTCAATTTTTCTACGATTTATTTTCGGACCATAACCTTGAACAGCTACAATGCCCAAAAACACGATCAAAGCTGAAAATGAAATATGAAGTCAGTACTATTCAGTTCAGTAAATTGTCTGTACGTAGTTAATTCCTACTCGTACCTACTTTTTTCTTGAGGATTTTTCTATTTTATTTGTAATGGATTTATTTGCTCTTGATCTCAATTTAGCCCAAAGGTACAAATGAGACCTGAGACGGAGAGAGATCACCCGGAAGAAACCAGAACTTACAAGACAGATTTTAAATCCACAATAAGTTACTAGCTAAGCATTTCATCAAAATTTTCGTTGAGCATAGCTGTAGTACTTTCGTGTGTCTTAGATAGAAAGTCCAAATTCCTAGACGGCTAATGAGGATTGAGCCCAAAAAAAAAATTAAGAAAAATATCCCCTTCATTCGATTTCCACGTAAAACAAGTGAACATCTACAAAGAAAACACTGAAATATAAGCATAATGCTAACTCACACATTTATGAAAAGGCTTTTTTTTTTTTTTTTTTTTTTTAGCCTGGTAAAATCATCAAATGAGTCCTCCCACCCCGGGCAGGGCAGGAGGGACTGTCAGACTTGTACTGACTAAAATCCACGGTGTCTTTCAGTAGCCCTTTATGTACCGGGGTCACGGTGAGGAAATAATCCCGCAACCCCGGCAGGCTTTGGCCCTCTGAGAGGGGGGCCCCGTCATTATGCTGACGCTCTTTGAGGCGCGCGTGGGACACAACGCGCCGTCGACCCGGGCATGGTCCTTGGTCGGGCAGCGAGTTGCCCTTTACTCGCTGCCCGCATGCCCGCGCCTACGGTGGCCGGAGATCATCAAGCGACGTCCGTCGCCGTGGGCGCCTACCACTGCGGCTGGGGCGGAGGGAGGACGCTGTCCTCTCTCGCTCGCGGCCTGCCTCCTCCTTGACGAGCATTACTGCCTCGCAGAAGGAGCTGACCGCTTCCCACTCCGTCTCGCCCCGCAGCATGGCCGCAACCAATGCCGGGCGCGAGAGGTCTCCGCCTATCGCAGCCGTGAGGACACGTCGGTGCTCCGCCCAAGCCGGGCAGTCTTGCACCGTATGCTCCACCGTGTCCTCCGGGCGATCTTCGCAGTGGTGACACCCAGGCCTCTCCTCCTTTCGCATCAGCCACAGGTACCTCCCGAAACTTCCGTGTCCGGTGAGGACCTGCGTCATGCGGTAGGTCAGGACGCCATGACTTCTCTCCAGCCACTCCTCAAAGAGGGGTCTTACCGCCGCAATTGCGGCGTGCCCGATTTATGAAAAGGCTTCACGAAAAACGTTACATTTTGTTTTGAACACGGAATACAAATCTACCTATCTAATACCTTTTATAATCGAGTGTGGTTAAGATAATATTAATTAAATATGATAACCTGTTAGTCTAAATATAACTGTCTCTGTGTAAATTTTCACTTTAAAAGCCATTACGATTTTTAGAACCAATTCTAACTAATTCACTACAAATTATTCGCTTCGATAATAATACTATTAGAATGTCATTAACTAATCGTTACCAATATAAAATTCTATACATGAATTAATTTCTTCTAACTAATTAATAGATTTATTATTAACTAGCTTTTTCACAGCGGCTTCGCTCGCCCCCCCCCCCCCCCCGCCACCTCACTCAGGACCAAAGCAGCTTTTGAATGGGAAAATTATTTTTGAAATCGGACCAGTATTTCTTGAGCCTATTCATTACAAACAAACAAAGTTTTCCTCTTTATAATATTAGTTTAAAAGTATACATGAGAAAGTTTGGACGGATGAATGTGAAAATGGCTGAAAGAATCTGAATGTTACCTGAATCTGAATGAACCTTAATTTTAAATCTGAAATAACATATAAGATACCATTTTTAGGGTTCCGTAGTCAACAAGGAACCCTTATAGTTTCGCTATGTCCGTCCGTCCGTCCGTCCGTCCGTCCGTCCGTCCGTCCGTCCGTCCGTCTGTCCGCAGTTTAGCTCAGAGACGCACAGTACTAGAGAGCTGTAATTTGGTGTAAATATACGGATTTGTTGTGCCAAAAAAGTGGTAAAATAAAATCTCGTAAAATATTTTTTTTTAGGGTACCTCCTGTACTTACACGTAAAGAGAGGATTTTTTTTTCTCGCGTACCCCTTAGTGTGGGGTATCTTTAAATAGGTCTTTAAAAAATAATGTGAGTTTCCATTAACAATTTTTTGAAAAAAAAAATTCGTTTTAGAAATATTAAGCTTTAAAGTGCTAAATTTTGCTCGACTCGAGTGTCCCCCCCCTCTACCAGCTAAACGGTTATGTTTGGGGGTGTGAAAAAATTCACGATAGTAGTATATATAACGAAATTTAAAAGAAAATTATCATGACTAAGTAGGCTTTACAACTTTACGAGTAATAGTCGACCAACTTATAAAATGTAGTTGATATCATATTTTCTTAAACAAAATGTATCGGAGAGAACTGCAAATGTAAGTTTGTCAACTTTATTTTTACAGCTTTTATAGGTATGTTTTTTGGGGATAGGTAGGTTTTAATCGTCAACTATTTTTAACTAACTTCAAAAAAAGGAGGAGTTTCTAAATTCGTCGTAATCTTTTTTTTTATGTATTATCCCCGATTTCTCAGACTCCTGGACCGATTTTGAAATTCTTCTTTTTAAAATTAAATTCAGCGAATCAGTTTAGTTAGTTCGCATAAGTATTTTGATGGGCAACTACGGAACCCTACACTGTGCGTGGCCCGACACGCACTTGGCCGGTTTTCAGTATTACGATCTCGTGGCATAGTTTTCGACATACATGCGATCGAAGCCACTTCTAATGATAGCCAATAATTTTCCCAGAGACAGTGGGATGAGCCGCTCTGCAGGTTGGTACGGAATAATCTCATTAATACGTCCACCAATACTGCGGAGCGTGCCCGCCTGCTGGCTGTGGGCGAATGGGAGTCGGGCCTTTGGATTCAGGCGCTCCGTCACCCAACATAGGTACTATGCTGGGTGACACAACCTTCCGTGTCGCTACTTGCTTGCGTTTGGGCGCTCCTTGTGGGGCTCCACATCGCTGTCAATGTGGTGAAGTAGTCGACTGCCTCGGGCACCATGGCCTTTCCTGTAGCAGGAGTGCAGGTCGGTTGGGACGACACGCTAGCTTAAACGACATAATCCGTCGTGCTCTTGTCACCGCCGTGGTGCCATCCGTCTTAGAACCCAGTGGCTTGGCACGCGACAATGGGAAGAGACCAGATGGTATGACCATAATGCCATGGAAGCTGGGTAGACCTTTGGTGTGGGATGCAACATGTGTCGACACCCTTGCGCCATCCCATCTTCCTAGTTCAGCGTGTCGTGCTGGCGCTGCTGCTGCAGGTGCTGAAAACTCCAAGCGGCGCAAATACATTGGCTTAGCTAGTAGCTATGTGCTTGAGCCGTTTGGGGTTGAAACTCTAGGGCCATGGGGCCTGAGTGCCCACAACGTTTTTAAGGATTGCCAGGCGTTTAGTCGACTCTTCAGGTGACCAGAGGGCTGGCCTATTCCTAGGCCAACGAATCAGCATTGCCATACAACGTGGCAATGCTGCCAGCGTTCTGGGCACCGTTCCCGTTGACAGCGAAGTGGATGAATTCTTTGACGCCCTTTGAATATTTCTTTTATTATTATTATTTGGACATAATTTACTAGTTTTAGTTTAGATTATGATAATTGTACAATAAGTTAAAAATTCAATAAATTACTTTTATCTTAGAACGGGATCCGTAATCGACGATTTTTCGAAAAACACGATAATGTAAAGAAAATTGTGAATTAAAATAAACATCAAAATTTGTGAAATAATTACTAACATGTCATAATTTTCTGGTTCATCTTTTTATATTATAATGTCCCAAATAATAACGGAACCTAGCCAAATAAAGGAAACTTGTATAATAGAAACGTTGCCTGAGGAAGCCGAAAAGCTTTCACATTGGCCAAAATACATTCTCGCGGACTTTTCCTTAAACTGCCTAGATACCTATATAAGCTGAAGTCAAACTACAAAAAGACTTTTTGTCAAATGGTGATGACAACATCAAGATAAGGCTGTGTAGGTACAGTATTTATATTTGCTTCATGTACAACTTTTGAAGTCATTGACCAGTAAAGCAATAAAAAGAATTTTTCTTAGCTTGCACTTGTAAGACCAGTGTAGCCTGTATGTAAGAACTTGAAACAAAGCAAGAGGTAGGTACGAGTATAAGGATGATTATGGGAGACGTTCCATTGTTTCTGCTTGATCTCCTATGGGATAAAAAATACGACTGAGTGATCTGTTAACATAATTACTGCTTTTAAACATAAGGTACAGTACCTAAATCAAGTCATTTTTCATTTACATACGATTGAAGGATAGATTTAATAATTGACAAAAGTGTGAGTATCTTGACAGACGACAGGGAGAACTTAGGTATTATTGAGTCTGCGCCACCACTCATCGTCTTTTGACGCGGCCAGTTAGGCCCGGTATCCACAAAAGCGGAGAGGAGAGATGTGCTTGAATAACACTTCAGATGCCCACATCTCCTCTCCGCTTAGCTTCAGTTGACTAGTTGACATCTGATTGGTTATTCCAACACATCTCCTCTCCGCTTTGGTGGATACCGGGCCTTAGTGTCTATGTCATTACTACAAGTACCTGTTCCGGGTCTGGGTGTTTGTGTATGTAAGTTTCTATGTTTGTAAACGCACCCACGACACAGGAGAAAATCCTAGTGTGGGGTTAACGTTCTTAAAAAAAGAACAAAATGTAGTAACTCGAATTGTCCATAGATCATGAGTGGTGACAAGGGCTCATATAGAGCCCTTGCCGCCAAAATTAGAAGAACAATCTACTTCTTAATTACTAGATAAAATAAAAATAATAACATAAGAGGGACTTCAATTTTAATATAAAAGAATAAATATTGAATCAATGTTTAAGTTGAATGCAAGTAATTTGTGTTGAGTCTTGAGATAGGTCAGTTACCTTAAACGTACATAATAGTATTGCTGTATTGCAAGTGTGACCGCATGAACGTGTATTTTTTAGAAAAAACTGGTTTTATTCTAGATATTAAACATAGTTTTAGTTTTACCTACACCATAATTGTGTTGAATAAAAATACTTAGTTTAATAAAAGAAGATTTAATTGAAATAGACAAATGAGACCAGTAACCATTACAGCTTAAAAACTTACTTATAGATAATATCACATAATTACTAAACATTAAATAATTATTGTTAGTTACTAATGCTTAGTATTATATTTACTATTGTAGTAGAATAAAATTAAAAACAGCTGCTAGAACTACCTACTTTAATCACCTAAATCTAAAATATCATAAAAAACAGTTCGTGTATCCTTGAACTGAGACTTTAACTTAGATTCCGGTTGTGACTACATTGCTTTTAATATTAATCAAAAGAATAATAAATTGAATCATCACTTACCGATACACACATAACTCTTCATTTTTTCACATTGATGCTAAATGTAAATAGACTTAAATTTAAGTATCTAATGGCTGCACACAATCACCCAATTCGAGGTAAATTTACAAAATGAGCTGTATCTTCAAAACACAAGCGATCATATTTTGTTCTTTAAACACATCCCCACCACATTTTCCTCTTACAACTCGTTTCCATCTTGAATCAATTTCGTGAATATTATAGACCCATCCTAACACCAACGGCATTATCTGTCTGTTTCAGGTTTGACAACCAATTTGAGGTTTTCAACGTCATTACAAAGTGATAATAAAAATAATTGAAATGGAAATTAAATGTTATCAGCAGACATAATAAATAATTTTGGATGTTACGATGCACTTGAAAAAAGAAAACTTTCAAAGACTCGATTCAAAATTAGCCAGTACTTTAATAAATGGGTACTTATTTGTCAGAACCAGTTCTTATCTGTTAAGGTCTTAAGTTAAAAATAAACAGTTTGAAGTAGGGCTAGTTAAAGATGCCCCGACAGGTTTAAAATAACGAACACTTTACTAGAAGTACTAGTTTTTAAAGCGCAAATAACGTCTATCATTTTTTTCTTTTAATTTTAAACTCGTGCATAACAAGAACGAATTATAGTAGATTATATTCACCCAATGGATAAAGCTGTGCCTAATGTAACGATTTTGAAATACGAGGGTTCAAGTATTATGTAGTTTTAATTATTATGTAATTTCCTGTAAATTTTTTGTGTGTACAATTTATGTACACACAATTTTACAGGAACAATTTTACAGGAAATTAAATAAGCAAGTAAGTAAAGCAGTTAAATAAATAAGTAAATGTCTAGTTTAGCCCCTTCGTATACACAACGCGACGAAAGTCTCCGATACCTTACGACTTTTTGGTATCTCGCAATATATGCAGGAACGCGTCAATGGGTACCATTGTCGTAAGGTGTCGGAGACTTTTTTTTAACGTGATAAAATCATCAAATGAGTCCTCCCACCCCGGGCAGGGCGACTGTCAGACTCGTGCTGACTTAAATCCACGGTGTTCTTCAATAGCCCTTTATGTCCCGGGGTCACGCTAATGAGATAAGTCCCGCGACCCCGGCAGGCTCTGGCCCTCTGAGATGGGTCCCGTCATTTTGCTGACGCTCTTGGAGGCGCGCGTGGAACACAACGCGCCGTCGACCTGGGCATGGTCCATGGTCGGACAGCGAGTTGCCCTTTACTCGCCGCCCGCATGCCCGCGCCTACGATAGCCGGAGATCGTCTTGCGACGTCCGTCGCCGTGGGCGTCCACCACCGCGGGTGAGGTTTCGGAGACTTGCGTTGCGTTGTGTACGGAAAGGCTATAGAATCCTTAATTTCAGCAACGATTGCAACGAAGGATTGAAGCTAACCCAAGACAAAGGCACTTTTATCCCCGAGGAGAGAGAGAGAAAACTCTTTCTTAAAAGTGTTCGTACTGTTTCGCTTCCAACTTCCATATTCAAGTTACGTTACTGAACCGGTAAGTAATGATATCCAGTACCTACCCGGATATTACTGCACGGCTAGAACCTAGGGCAATGACTTGACTAACTTAGGTTTGCATGACATTATTATATAATTTGACATTTACCAGATGGCTGAAAACAAGTTAATAATTACATTTTAACCATCAACATAAAAATTTAATCCTAAATCACGACATCACAAATGTGAACTTTTCCATGAGATCTAAATGAATAACTTCATAAATCGAATAATTCAGTTTCGCTCCATTTATTTAATTATCTTTGGTTGATTAGATTCAAATAATTGATTGCACGGCAATTAAATGAAACTATTGTGAATAAGTTGCAATTAAACATCAGTGTTGTAGGAAGATAGAAAATATGTATAAATAGATATGATCAGAGAGGAAACCGAGAAATGGACTAGGATAATATCAGAGTGGTACCCCATCAGAGACGGCAAAAGGAGTACCTATAAGTTGACAAGTGAAACGGTGGGAAGATGACCTCAAAAAAGTTGCCGGCCCAGAATGGACCAGAGCTGCAAGAGACAGAGATAGATGGAAGTCTCTGGAGGAGGCCTTTGTTGTTAAGGAAACCGATAGTCGGATATAAATGTATGATATTGTAATTTATGTTAACAGCAATAAAGGCTTATTTTATTTATTTTTTATTTTTATGTTGTAGAAAGAATAGCTTCCTCGTGAGCTATTCTTAAAAATGCACTCATAAATTGTAGATTCACTTTGCTGACTGGCTGGTTCTAACAAATGAACTGATTGCCCCGAAATAAGGTAGAGATAGCAAATAACTTTAAACTAAAGCCCGAGCGTCCAAGCCAAATGAAATGACATTATATTTATTATTTGTCTATGAACACTATAAACTTGACGACACGGTTGGTGCAGTCGCTGAGCGATCGGACTACTACGTTGCGTGTCGCGGACTCGCGGGGTCAATTCGCGCACGGAACAAATGAACAGGTGTTCTTATATGTGTGTTTCTATGTTTGTTAACGCACTCACGGGACTGGACAAATTCCTATTTCGTAATTCGTGGGTAGTGAAAAAAGCCTTTTCCTTTTACGTTGAATCTGTAGGCTAGCTATCACAAAAAGCTCCCAGTCTAGCACTAGGTAGGAGCACCTACTCTCATTGTAAGTTCAATGATCGTTAATATAAATCTACACACTACTTTTGCACGATTTCAGACTATGACTCTACATTGTCTTACAACCTGTTGATTTGGACAGAATATTATGTAGAGCGGCAGTTCTCTTCGGCAGCCGTGTTAGTCGTAGGGAAAACGTTAGCATCAATCATATTAAGGTATTGATCTTTGTAGGCCATATACAATTACGTACATAATACCTACATAAGGTATTATGTACGTAATTGTTCCTTCTGCCTGTTCAGGGATATGCTTTGAAAGGCGTTGCATAGGGGGTTCTAGAGTTAGTCGTTTAAGAGTATTTTCTTAAAGTCCCGATTCCTCATGTGTCCTCCGTTCCTGTGTTTCTCCGGAACAGAAAGGGCAGGTTATCATCTGGTTGGTTTTAGTGAAGTAACATACCCTATTCTTATCTCCAAAGATCACCGGCCGAAAAAAAGGTAGCTACACCTTTTATGAAACAACAACCAAAAAAGTCATCAAAAATGTAACTACCATTGCAAGCACAAATCATAATGAGCCTATAATGTTCACACATCTTATAAACAGGTTATTAAACATATTATTAGGTATTGTCTCAAGGTTTCATTGTTCATCTCACCGTTAAAACGTGGGTTTTATTTTTTATAATTCCACATAAAGTCTTCAATTTCAACCGCTATGACCCATCCACATGCTCTTTGGCTTTTCCATTCTAAAAATATACAAAACCACCAAAAAACAATAAACTTCTTCCTTATTTACGTTTTATTCCTTTTCTGATCGCGTCTAATTTACCTTTTCTTAAGTTATTGATCCCGCCATTTATAGTCAATGATTACGTTTTTTCCAGTGATTCATCATAGCGACCTTTCATGCAGTTGCCAACCATATCTTAGTCCTTACCTTCAAGTTTATTCGGCGTGAGTTGGACTTCCCAGTATACGCTAACTTGATTTACTTTATATTTCTTATTAGTCACGCATTCACCTCGCAATTAGTATTTAATTATTATTTATACCGATGATAAGACCAAGAAAAGTATAAAAGTAAAGTATATCATAACATATCCATTTACACGCTTTTCTAATACTTGCACGCTCTTATATAAACAATAATCGTTTGAAAATAACATCAAATAATCAAAAAATTAAGGTGGGTTTCCAGTAATTTTTAAGATTTTCAAACGTCTGAAAGTCTTATTAACTATGATATTTTTAATTAATAAAAATCATAATATTAAAATTGAACATATCCTCGAGTGAATGGTAAAGATAGAAACACGAATTGGAATAATTGGCTCGATAGAAAAAAATGTCAAACATGACACTAAATCACAATTTTTAAACGTCCATTGCTTAGTTAATAAAAAATAGAAAAAAACTTACATAATAAAAATATTATTGTACATTAATTTGCGCCGAATATTCATTTGCTAAACCTATTGCCGTCACGATAACATGGCCCTAAGATCATCCTGTTCTTAAACGCATAGTACCAGTAGGTTGGTAAAATTAACTAATTTTTATTTAGACTATCTATTGCTACAGTAAATATAGATACGCAGTTCATATAGCTTGTTCAATAACTCACCCTTATGACCTATGAGTGATGCTTGAACCATAAACATTCGTTTGGCCAATTTCGCAAACTCGTTAAAAATCCTAACCTTATGGGTTCTACCGCAGTCTAGCAACAGAGACGTCCTTTAATATTATAATTGTTCCCATTTGGCTAATACGGCACTGGCTATGTTTCTCCTGCACAAGCTCTCATGGCAATGTTTCATTAAAAGGTCTACATTTTAAGATCACAAAAATAGTAGGAGGGTTCTTTTTGTCGTGGAATTGCCTTAACTGATTACTAATTGGAAAGCAAAAAGCGACTGAATGAACAGGTTAATTTTTACCCGACTGCGCCAGAAGGAGGGTTATGTTTTTAGTCAGACATGTGTGATAGTCCCTGCTGTTCCTCAAAATAAATTTCTTTATTTTTACAAACATGAGGTGAGGTTGAAATGTATATTGTCATCAGCAACGAAGAGACTAAATTGTCCTGGAAAGGTTTATTTAACTGGAACAGTACTTCGCCAAATACTTTAACTGCACTTTTGCACACTGCTGTTTTGGTTTCTCTTATCGCAATGTTACCCGCCTCTTTTTGGGGGAAGAACCTTTCTTGGGAAAATGCAAGATTGCAAAAAATTAATATAAGCAAAATATTCAACTGTAAAACTAGAAAGTTAAATGCCAAACCTAAATGTGATATTTTTCTTAAAAAACGGAAATCCCAAGTTCTAAAGGTATGTAAACATGATTTTAGTTATCTCTGACATTTGGCCTGGTTGAACACTATTATTTGATGGGTTAAAGCTCTATAGAGCTTCTGGCATTGTCTTTTACATTGTGACGCCAAAGATAACAAATTCCAACAAAATGCAGATACATGCCCCCTTTATTTGGGAAATACTGCAGTATGTAAGTGACAGTTATATTAAATAGGTATCGTAATAGGAACTTTTAGTAACATTCACCTCACACATCTATCATCATTGCAACCGCAACTTTAAGTATGTAGCTATATGTTTACTTGGAAAACAATTGACAATATATTATATCTTCTTTGTACATGGTGCAAAGAGTATGTCTTCATAAAATTATTAATCCATATTAAGTATAATGTAGCCTACAGACATGACGAGAAGCCACGGCGAGAATGGGGTAGTTTCCAGGGTCAAAATAATTACATTCTATTTAGTCCGTATTTTAGATTGTAAAAAAATATTGGACACGTATTTTTTCTTTTTTCGATTAAACAAAAAATAACAAAGATAATAGCCTATTTAAGTTACCTATGACGTCACCCTGCCCGAAAAATGCCACGCATCGTGACGTCACACGTAACTTTAATAGGCTATATCTTTGTCATTTTTGGTCTAATTTACAAATAAAAATATACGTGTCCCTTATTTTTGAATAATCTAATAGCCCAAGAGCCCGTGAACCCCAGACCTACGTTATTTTATAAAGGCTGAAACTTTGTCAGCGGATGCTCCCAACACTGGTAAGAACGATGGACCATTATGGAGTTTGGGTAATAGTGGCTTTGGCAGGTACACGGTACTGAAGGCGCGTAAAATGTAAGTAAACTTACGTCATAGTATAAAAGCTGATTTTTATATATAATACTCGGGTAGTAAGTAGATGATGTTTCCTCAGCAGCCAGACACTTATCATGGTGGCAACCCCTTGCCAGACACCCTTAATGTTCAAGAAATTATATAAGTTTACTTACGTCATAGTATAAAAGCTGATTTTTATATATAATACTCGGGTAGTAAGTAGATGATGTTTCCTCAGCAGCCAGACACTTATCATGGTGGCAACCCCTTGCCAGACACCATTAAAGTTCACGAAATTATAATTTAACTTACGTCATAGTATAAAAGCTGATTTTTATATATAATACTCGGGTAGTAAGTAGATGATGTTTCCTCATTAGCCAGACACTTAACATAGTGGCAACCCCTTGCCAGACACCATTAAAGTTCACGAAATTATAATTTTACCTACGTTATAGTATAAAAGCTGATTTTTATATATATTACTTGGGTATCAAGTAGATGATGATTCCTCATTAGCCAGACACTTAACATAGTGGCAACCCCTTGCCAGACATCACTAAAGTTCACTAAATTATAATTTTACCTACGTTATAGTATAAAAGCTGATTTTTATAAATAAAAGTAATAATTATAATTATGATGTTTCCTCATTAGCCAGACACTTATCATAGTGGCAACCCCTTGCCAGACACCATTAAAGTTCACGAAATTATAATTGTACTTACGTTATAGTTTATAAGCTGATTTTTATATCTAAAAGTAATAATTAGATGATGTTTCCTCATTAGCCAGACACTTAACATAGTGGCAACCCCTTGCCAGACACCATCAAAGTTCACGAAATTATAATTATACTTACGTTATAGCGAATCAGTACCATTTTAAATGGTTTCAAGGTGATCAGTTACCAAATTTCGTCAGAGATTCACTGAAAACTGTCTCAGGTATACTCGTAAATACTTGAGTAACTATTTTATTTTTTATAACTTTGATTCCCATTAACTTTTAACATTTTTACAGAAACCGACGAAGAAGAAGAAGATCGTGATATCGAATGGAGTAACAGTGATGAAGAAAATGATAACACTGATGATAATAATGATAATGAATAAAATAACATTTTCTTTTATGCTCTCATTAATATAGTCATGTAATAGTAATCTCTTCATTTTTCATTTAAATCTTTATTTTTATCCCTAATAACTTTCTTTTTCAAAACTTATATATAATATCAGTTAAATGTATAACATTGCTCCAAAAAAAATATTTGCATAACTCATTCTAATCTCCAATCACTTCTTATGATTTACAATGTTTGTCTGGCAAGAGATTGCCACCATGATAAGTGTCTGGCTGCTGAGGAAACATCATCTACTTACTACCCGAGTATTATATATAAAAACCGGCCAAGTGCGTGTCGGGCCACGCACAGTGTAGGGTTCCGTAGTTGCCCATCAAAATACTTATGCGAACTAGGTAACTAAACTGATTCGCTGAATTTAATTTTAAAAAGAAGAATTTTCAAAATCGGTCCAGGAGTCTTTGAGAAATCGGGGAAAATAAAAAGAAAAAAAATTACAACGAATTAGAACCTCCTCCTTTTTTTGTATTTAGTTAAAAATAATTGACGATAAAAACCTACCTATCCCCAAAAAACATACCTATAAAAGCTGTAAAAATAAAGTTGACAAACTTACATTTGCAGTTGTCTCCGATACATTTTGTTTAAGAAAATATGATATCAAGTACATTTTATAAGTTGGTCGACTATTACTCGTAAAGTTGTAAAGCCTACTTAGTCATGATAATTTTCTTTTAAATTTCGTTATATGTACTACTATTGTGAATTTTTTCACACCCCCAAACATAACCGTTTAGCTGGTAGAGGGGGGGGACACTCGAATCGAGCAAAATTTAGCACTTTAAAGCTTAATATTTCACAAACGAATTTTTTTATCAAAAAATTGTTAATGGAAACTATCATTATTTTTTAAAGGCCTATTTAATGATACCCCACACTAAGGGGTACGCGAGAAAAAAAAAATCCTCACTTTACGTGTAAGTACTGGAGGTACCCTAAAAAAAAATAGTTTACGAGATTTTATTTTACCACTTTTTCGGCACAACAAATCCGTATATTTACACCAAATTACAACTCTCTAGTACTGTGCGTCTCTGAGCTAAACTGCGGACAGACGGACGGACGGACGTACGGACGGACGGACATGGCGAAACTATAAGGGTTCCTTGTTGACTACGGAACCCTAAAAATCAGCTTTTATACTATGACGTAAGTAAACTTATATAATTTCTTGAACATTTAGGGTGTCTGGCAAGGGGTTGCCACCATGATAAGTGTCTGGCTGCTGAGGAAACATCATCTACTTACTACCCGAGTATTATATATAAAAATCAGCTTTTATACTATGACGTAAGTTAAATTATAATTTCGTGAACTTTAATGGTGTCTGGCAAGGGGTTGCCACCATGATAAGTGTCTGGCTGCTGAGGAAACATCATCTACTTACTACCCGAGTATTATATATAAAAATCAGCTTTTATACTATGACGTAAGTAAACTTATATAATTTCTTGAACATTAAGGGTGTCTGGCAAGGGGTTGCCACCATGATAAGTGTCTGGCTGCTGAGGAAACATCATCTACTTACTACCCGAGTATTATATATAAAAATCAGCTTTTATACTATGACGTAAGTTAACTTACATTTTACGCACCTTCAGTACCGTGTACCTGCCAAAGCCACTATTACCCAAACTCCATAATGGTCCATCGTTCTTACCAGTGTTGGGAGCATCCGCTGACAAAGTTTCAGCCTTTATGAAATAACGTAGGTCTGGGGTTCACGGGCTCTCGCTCTATAAAAGACGGACTAATTACATTATTTAGGGCAACTAGCCTATTCTTTTCCCCGAGACTGCTAATAAAAAGTAATAGAGAATCCTCTCACATTCACGCTTCTCGGGTGTTCTCGGGGTTTCTCGCCGTGAGTATGTAGGCTTCATAGGAATTATATTAGAAACAGTTGCTGAGATTTAACTTGAGTTAAGTGCGAAACGTCGCTGCTGACGCTAGCACATAAAGAAATTCACGCAAAACATTACATAAAATCACGTCATAATGCATGAAAAAGGCAAGCTTAGAAAGTCTCTATTTTTTTTTCATCCGTAAAAATTAAATAATGCTGGCAAAAAATAGAGCCAACAAACATAATGGCCAATTTTATTCATATTATGTATATATATGTATTACGCGCAACTAACCTAACTAACACTTGACCTAACCATTTATAATGACAATAACATAAAAAAAAGGTTTTTATGGGACAGGGCCATTTAATGCAGTGGGTTTAATAGTAGGACAGCCCGGTTACAGATAGGCCGGAAGGAAACGTGTTATATAATCTGATCAGTAGGTACCCTTAGCACGAATTTAGGAAAAAATAATTCTTTCTTCGCACACTAGAGCTGCTATTCCAATTTTTCATACAAAAACGCTGTAAATACTGGAAAGACGCTGTAAAGTAAAAGAGTGAAAATTCGTGCTAAGGGTACTGGTCATGTCATGGGGTGCTATGACAGGAAACCTCCACGTGCACCCTGGGATGCGGGCAAAAACTCTTCCTTAGGCACTGTGTGCCTAAGTGGTCTCTTTACCCGTATGCGAATAGCCTGTCGTGTGGATGCTCCAACGCGTGTCCCTCTGATCAGCAGAGGGCACAGCGGCGGAGCGGGCTTGCGGACGGTGAGTGATGGGTAGCTCGCCGTCTGACCAAGGACCAAGCCCGGGTCGGTGGTGCGTCGTCTTTCGCGCCAAATGCCTGCTGGGGTCGCGGGTTTTTTCTTAACCCAGGTTACCGTAGGGCGTAGCCCCGGAACGTAAAGGGCATAGGAAGGAACACGGGTGGATTTTAGTCAGTAAGAGTCTGACAGTCCCTTCCGGCGGGAGGACATATTTGATGATTTTACCAACTAAAAAAAAAAAAAAGGGGTACTGGTCATAGATTTAAAAATATTTCTGTGGTACTGGTCAATCGATTTCGACGTTCTTGAAATCACTGGAAAGATTAACCTGAGGCCGTAGCACAAACGTAATTGACCGTACTTCGTACTGGATGTATGACGTAAGAAAATGAGTAAACACCTCTAGTGACACTAAAATTATCCATCAAAATATCGTCAAAGTCCCCGTTTACTTACTACGTCACAAAAACGTGAAAACTCGTGAACTTGAGAGTTGAGCCTTGTTTCAAGTAACACCGCCATTAACAGAATCATTTAATTACAAACAAGTTACTTCACAGGTAAAGTACTGACTGGATAGAATTTTATAGGAACAGGTTTTACGGGTACGTCCCCTTTGAAGGAAAATTGTGCATGGGAATTCATTAAAACCGTTGACGCATCGACGAGTACCAACGCAAACGTAGTATTAGGTCTTAGTAGTGTGATTGTCTGAAAACAGATTATTATTAAATCTATGTCGCTATACCTGTTTTCGGCCAAAGAAACGAATGGATTAAGAGTATCGATTACGATTTTCACACATTTACTTAGATTCATGAAATAGATTTCTGGGCATTCGAAGAAAATTCTTATTTTTTTAAATGCTTTTTTTAAAATATTTATTTCTTCAAATATTTTTTCTTTCACATACTGTCTAAATTAAGACACCTTACACATCTAAAAAATACCCATATACCCTTCTTCTCTATAAACTTCTACCTCATAAACGAGTTAATTATTATAGCATTAATGAGAAATCAATACCTAATATTTAAGGATAATCTCGTTGGGAATTCACACCGTTAAAATTAAATGTTGTATTCGTTCAGTCTCGTATTCTACGAAAAATTGTACGTACATGCCAGTTATGTATGATGCGCGTGAGTTTATAAACTAAACGGGTGTCCCCAAGTGGACAGTTGTTAACCAGCAAGCGACTCGGACGTTGTGCTCTGTAACCAACAAAGTGTACATATTTATTGCACTTACACAGACGTACATAATTGTTGTATTACCTAAACAACATGGACAAACTGTTAGTTTTTTTCATAATTGGTGAGTATTTTTTTTTTCGACGTTAAGTAGATACATTATGCAAAGCCTCGCGTTTTTATGTAAGATCGTAAACACGGGTTGCTTATAACATATCTGAAGAGAATACATCCATAAAATAATGTAAAACCTTACCATACACTAAAAGCATTCAATATCGATATCAATGTCAAGTCGTGTAATAATGAACTTTGACACTTAAAGTTGTGAACTTTCCCTGACTGACCAAGTTCGGCGACAGCTTGCTTTGTGACAATATAGGGGTCGACTGTCTGGATTTTCCCCATATTTTTAATCTTCTTCCCATTATTATTTTAAATTCTTTCTCAGTTCTCATTTTCTAAACAGGTACATGACTTTTTATATAAGTCGCAGTTCTAACATTTTTATTTATTTCTTGCCTTTATAGCCTAACCAATTTAGTCAGTATCCGTGTCGAATTAATTAAGCCTGATATCGGCTTAAGCGTAAACTAGGCCTAGACTCATTTCTCGTCCAAAGATTTCATTTCTCTAAAATTCTAATTAAACTTTTCTTCCTAAAAAAGGGTTAATATCTAATGTATGGAAGAGACCAGACCAGTCAGCAGCCAACTTCTCCCAGTTTTCTTTAAAATCTTGTTCATTTAAAGATATGTTAGCCAAACAGCCAGTCCGCTGCGATATTGAAGTTACATTTTTGGTCGAATAATTTCGTATTTTCAAAATTGCTAAAAAAAAAAACCTGGGAATTTTTGCCGTTATTTAGAATAATGAAATGCATGACTTTTTTCACCATTCAAAATGTCCGATTTGAATGGTTTTTGGAACACTGTACGATGATGTATTTGGGGAATCTCAAGTTGTTGTCCCATAACGGGTTATCGATTACTCATTTATTTCTTTTCTTTTTGCGACGATAACATAAAGGTATCGGCCCTGGCTTTACAGCGCTGTACATTGTGTAATTTATTTCATCACCACTGCTCTCAAAACAGTGAAAAAAAACATCGTGAAGAAAAAAATCGAAGTCTTGTGACTTCTACCAATTCGCACTGGGCCCACGTGGTACATTATGGACCACCCTCTCTCACAGAGAGTACGCCTGTGTACCAACCACTGTGTGCTCATTTGTAGGTTAATAATGATGATCACTAAAATATTTGTATCATTATTTTTTTTACTATTTGTCAGCTCAACAAAGTCATGTAACTGACAGATTTAAATAGGTACTATTTACAAAGATTGAGATGCTATTAATGTTAGTAATTGCCTTTTGTTAACAATTTCTATATTTTACAGCTCTTGTGGCGAATGGCGCTTTCGGGCAGACACCCACAAGGTGAGTACTCCTACTAAATAGTTATTTTCGGAGTAAATTAATGAACACAACATCATGCTTACAATCCCTCAAGGATCAGGCAGAGGTGTTACTAATAGTACACCCAAATTTCGCTGGATAGGTTAAGTCCCACCTAAGTAATAAGGATTAATGTTTTTGTTGGTTTTTTCTGAGTGCTGATTTTGGAAAAATAAAAGCCATAAGGAAACGCGAGTTCCTCAACAATTTATTGGCATACATAACAAATTCAAACGTTTTAACTAAATATTTGAATAACATTGTTTTATTTACCAAAGCACGTCTGGTCTGTTGCTCAGTATTTTAACATACCAATGCCGAAGAACTACAAAACATCTTTTAAAAATACCCATGGACATTACTGTTTATTCTCAAATATTATATCTTATAACTATTTCTTATTTAAATTTAAATTTAAATGATTAGATAAATAATAAAATTTAATATTTTTCAGCTCCACCACCCAGTCCCCTGCAGTGCGTGCATGCATAGCCAGTTGCCCAGTGACCCCTGAGTACAACCCTGTGTGCGGTACTGACAACGTAACTTACAATAACCCTGGAAATCTCAATTGTGCTCGGATGTGTGGAGTCAGTAAGTACCTGGCCTTTATTAACGTATTTTAAGAAATAGGGATTAATCAAGCAACATTTATTACTTAGACAGTAGGACTTATGGTAGCATAGTCCGATTGGTTATTTGCGGTTTTCTCATAAAGGGTGAGATTATGGGAAATAATAAAAGTGGTTTCAAAAGTTTTTCTTTTCAATTTCAGGTGTATCCTTGTTAAGAACGTCGCCCTGCCCGCCTGCTACGCCCGTTGAACCCATGTAATATTAATTTACTACTCTAATTCAAACACATTCATGTACATTGCTATTATTGATTTAGGAACCTTTATTCCGTAATAAAAAATGTCAGTCCCATTGTGTTATTTATAAAATTGTGTTTTGAGACTGCAAAAGTTTTGAATAACATTTTCATATTTTTTATTGACGTGCGTTAAATCCATTTGCTCTTCAGGAGAAGTGATATTTATATCTATAGCAAATACATAATTTAAAATATCCAAGGAAAGTCGCATCAAAATAACAGCACATATTTTTTTTTTTATATTCAAATTCAACAAATTAATTTTGTACCCTTCAGATCAACTACCCAGTCTCCTTCAGTGCGTTCGTGCATAGCCAATTGCCCAGTGACCTCTGAGTTCAACCCTGTGTGCGGTACTGACAATGTGACCTACAGTAACCCTGGAAGACTAACTTGTGCGCAGATGTGTGGAGTCGGTAAGTATCTTGCTGCGTAGGAACAAATATTTCTTTCCTTCTTTCTCTTTTCAAAGTCTGTCTTTCTTTCTCTTTTCTTTCATTAATAGTGTTTTCTTCATTTGCAGACGTGGCCTTGTTAAGAAATTCACCCTGCTCGACCTCGGCGGAACCAATGTAATGTATTCATTTAATAATTGAATTTTTAATAATAACTAAACATTGCGAACATATTGCGTGTGTACATTAGGTGTGGTGTGTACTGTTTTAGGAATGTTGTTAAAATAACATTGCGTATACATAGAAATTAAAAAAAAATTGATCGAACATTTTGACAAACTTTTTGAATTTTAGTACTAGTTAATCAAATCTGTTTGAAATTTTAAAATATCATTACAGAAGAAGTGATGTTGATGCCCGTGATAAAAACATAAAACATATTTTAAAAGTCTATCGAAATAAATATCCCATATTCTCTGTCGCACGGGCCCGCGTGGTGGATGATGGCCCACTCCCTCGCTCAGAGAGGAGGCCTGTGTCCCAGCCCAGCAGTGGGAACATTTAAAGGCTGATGATGATGATAATGATGATTCTCTGTCAGGTACTTCATACTCAAACTTTTATACTTTTCAGAACCACTACCCAATCCCCATCGGTACGTGCATGCATAGCCAGTTGCCCAGTGACCTCTGAGTTCAACCCTGTGTGCGGTACTGACAATGTGACCTACAATAACCCTGGAAGACTGATTTGTGCTCAGATGTGTGGAGTCAGTAAGTACCTGGACTTTCTTGATATATCTTTTTAGATAGGGATAAATAATATTGGTCAAATACAAGTACTAATTTCAGAGTGTTAGCGAAGACCGAATGGTTATTTCTCGTTGTGATAGCAAAGTTATAGTCAAATCATTTATTTCAATCAGGCCATCAAAGAGGCACTTTTGAACGTCGAATATTAAATTAAACTAAAGGAAATGTGATGGTATGGGATTGATTCTACAGCTACACCCATTCGCAAAGGTTGGTTTGTATGAAGAAGAATGGGCAAGAAACTCCATAGCATAGAAACGATAATATAAACTTGGCATTAAACGTATTTAGTATAGATTCATAGCAGAGTAATTTGTATGCTAAATACTGTCATGGCTATGTATTTATTTGTAAGATCTTTTATGATATTTTATGATTGATTTATTGAGTTATTATGCATTGTAGGTACTCGTCACAATCTGGTGGTGTATAGACTAATTTGTTATTGCTCGTAATTCTGATCCACCTGATGATGCTGTTACGAATATACTCGTATCTCGTTGGGGTTATCAATTTAGGAGTATAAGGGACTGGGTGCAAAGTTCCTCGATACTCCGTTCAAATGGCAGGTTTCTACGAGCAAACTGTTTTTGTATGAGTGCTACTCGTACCATAAACCGTCTGATTCCTAGGACAAATTTATATTTAATATTGGATTAAATCAGTAATAAATTAACATTTGTTATTTCTTTTAGATGTCTCCTTGTTAAGAACATCGCGCTGCCCGACACCAACGGTAGTACCCGCGTAATTAATTAAGCTAACTAAGTACTTTAACTAAAAGGACTGAATAAATTTAAAAAAATATTTAAATTAATAAATATAGTTATTTATTTTTATCCTAAGTTGGGTTTTATTATTTATTATTCCTTTACATATTCTGAACAATGAAATCGTCTAACAAGCAATTTCTGAAACGTTGATTCACGGCGTGATAAAAATATATTTAGTTAATTAAGGCGGGCTTCTAGTAATTTTTAAGATTTTCAAACGTCTGAAAGTCTCATTAACAATGATATTTTTAATAAATAAAAATCATAATACTAAAGTTGAACATATCCTCGAGTGAATGGTAAAGATAGAAACACGAATTGGAATAATTGGCTCGATACAAAAAAAATTCAAAGTTCGGTCTATGCTTTTTATTTTTTGGACTTTATGGCATAACTACTATGAGTTATTGAAAGGATGTTGTTTTAAATTGTAGAAAATACAAGTATCTAAATTCTGTAAAGACAGTTTTTCAATTAATAACAATTTTAATTCATAAAAAGACGTCAATATGTTTGGGCACATACGCCGTTTTATTCTGAGCACACATTCACTTTCGTCCTCTCATCTTTTGCCTTTTACAAGTAGTGTTATCACTTTCGTTCCTTGACGAATCAGTCAGCCAGCGTGGCTCTTACAGGCTAGACCTGTGACACTTTTTTTCAGATCGCGGCTGTCAGATTTTCGTAATAATAAAATTGGTAATGGATAAAAAGATCGAGAAAATACAAACGAATGATACGTAGGCTTATAGATTATTCAAAACTATGTTTCGATGTGTTCAATGGGACGTGATTGTAAACGGACATGACTGTAAATAAGTCACGTAAACTTTCTTTTTTCAATAACAAATTATTTTCATTAATAAATCAAGAATAAAATAAACCAAACTTACTGAAAATCATCGCAGGAAATTCCTGACGACCCTTACAGAGCAAACAAGGGAAATGTTAGAATACGTATGATTCTATACATTACGAATTGTTCCTATCAATATAATAAATTACTCACAGTGATATTATATCAATGCTATCGTGATATCGTACTATTGTTGTCGAATGGTTCCTCTGTGTCCATCCCCCTCCCATCTAATATTTATGCATCTAAATACAATTTCACATGAACTAATGATAAATGCACTGATTTGCAGTCAACAATTTGAGATAGTATGTAACTGAAAACGACTTCTAATCGTATCAAACTGCGATATAGGATAAGAAGCACTTCACTTTTATTATTATTTATTTAGTTTCGTCACAGATTTTAACAATTTCGAAGAAACAGGAATAAAATAAATTAAATGAAAACTGCTGTTGTCATTTTGAATACTTCAAAATTACTTGTCAACTACAAATAAGGCATAGCACCCACCACCCTGTTAAATATCGCCTATAGTATAATGCTGCGACTATGATGAAAAATCGGTGGTCATTGCTGTCTCACCGCGTGTTCGGTACAAGTTGCTTCTCGCTCTATTAATTGCTTTGGAGTATAAAAGATCAGTACTGGGCTCATGCTTTTGGAGTCGATAGATAATATCTCTAAAGGTTTCATTTATCAGAAAAGTGATATTAAAACCTTGTCCCAAAAAAATACTGTGGATAAGATATTATAGAATGAAGATTTATTTATAAAGAGGTTCTGACATTAAACTGTTCTACTATACCTGTACCTCATATGAGTAAAAAAACTACTAAATCCACGCCGCTGCTCGACTAATGTCCATTTTACGCGGCGCTTGTGTCTGTCATTACATCGAAATGCATCAAAAATTAATACAAACACCAGATGGTGGAGGATAGGGCGTCAAGCATCCTTAGCTTTCCACTCTCGAACATATAAAGATATCACGCAACCAGCTTTGTGAATGCACGATAGTAAAAGGAGCGTGTGTTTGGGGCTTTTTTTAGAGTGGTAAAATAATCGAATGAGTCCTCCTACCCAGAGCAGGGCGGGAGGGACTGTCAGACTCGGAATACTTACTAAAATCTACGATTTATTTCAATAGCCCTTTACGTTCTGGGGTCACGGTATTGTATTCGTTTCCGCGACCCAGGTAGGCCCTCTAAGGGGGAGCCCCGTTATTGTGCTGTCACTTTTTCCGGCGCGCGGGGAACACAACGCACACGCCCATGCCCATGCGCGCGTGTGTTTGGGGCTTAACGATAATTGGGTATTGTCACTTTCGTAAGGTATGCCAATTATCATTAATTTTCTACCAAAATAGTAGTTTTGTTCGTAATCTCGGGACATCAAAATGTTATAAAATAATTTTAAGACTGTGAATGATAATAATATTCACAAAATATTAATCCACATCAATAAAGATTTCTATCATTTTGTTTTGGTAAATGTTTCGACATCCTTATATTAAAATATTTCTACTAGAGTAATACATGTATTTTGCGTAAAGGGAACACTGTAAAAAATGTTGAAGTTGAAGAAATGAAATATATAAAACTTTGGGTTGCAATCATTTCGCGATAGTGGCGCCTGCTGGTGGCGGTGTGTGGCAACTTTCTCGACGCATGAAACAACGCTTTCGCTGAACCACCTGCTCTTAAGTTTAAATAACAAAAGCCTATCAAATCACTTGACAAAAATAAAAGATATTTTCTAGTGGTTAGTGACCCTGACTGCTACGCCGGGGGTCGTGGGTTCGATTCCCACCCAGGACAAATATTTGTGTGATGAGCACGATCATTTGTTCTGTGTCTGGGTGTAATTTATCTATAATATGTATGTATGTATTTAAAAATATATAAGTATGTTTATCAGTTGTCTAATACCCATAACACAAGCTCTGCTTAGCTTGGGACTAGATGGCGTTGTGTGATAGTTGTGGAATATTATTATTATTAATTATATTGACTTTAAGACATCTGGGATATATTTCATTCTCAAAAATTGAATTTCGCAACTTGCGTATAAGATTGTAAACTTGTAACTCATTTTTCTTGAAAATTGGCGAGTATATCCCGCACATAATGGTCTACTCTTCTTGTCCTATCCACTCTTTGAGGAGTCGCTAGAATGACACCACGGCATCGTTTCCTTATGCCGGACACAGGGCTCCTGTTTGGTCGGACTGATACCTCCAGAGACTTTACCGCGATCCAGTTTAGGGTGTAGGAAAGAGACCGAGCTGTACAAGTCAAGCGCCACCTCTTTCCTACAGCTTAAAGATTCATGCTTTAAGAGGAAACAGCAAGGGCTGGAGAATTGAAAAATAGGTATTTGTAATATCTATTGCTGTCGCACAGTGCCCACAACAGAGTTACAGAGTGCGAAGGAGACAACTGCAGCTTGGACCGAAAATACCTTAAAATGGCACAAAATCAACGATTCGTAGTCCCCTGATTACTCCTCCAAAACTTAACCGATTTCACTACTTTTTCCTTTAAAAAATAGAAAAAGGCATTGGCCGTATTCCTATGTTTTCCTTTTTTTATATAATCTCGTCAAATTTGTTTACTGATTATTTGAACACAGCGGAAAATCTGGCCATTTTTTTAGGATTTTGAATGTTCATATCTCTTTTCATAATTAATTTATGGGAAAAAGGATATTTAACATAGAGACATGCCAATAGTGGTCATAGATTTTTTGTAAAAAAATTATTGCTCTACTGGCATTATCCAGGGAGAAAACAGGGGACTACGTTTGTATGGAAAAACGGCCGTGCTGTTTCCTCTTAAGAGTTCATGGTTGGCCACCGGTATCACCACTATGTGAATTGCCCGAAGGACACTATTGAGCACACGATGGAGTGTCTTAAAGATGATCAACGGCGACCTCTCAAGTCCGGCACTGATCCAAGTCGTGGTACACCTCCTTAATGCTAGCACAGGAAAGCTAGCTGAAGCTGGTGAGCTAGAAAGCAGCTGTGGCCCACGATGTAGCCCTTGGGCCTTGGGTGTCGTCGAGTCGGAGATCGCTGGCAATTTCAATACCGAGCAATGAGTAGATTTCCACCTGTTGACCATCCAAAGATAATGAAAGAAGTGACCGTCTTATAATAATGACTGTAAATCTGCAATAGCATCTTCCAGTCTGCAATTTGGAAATCAAGATTATGATATCATCTTGCTTGTTAATAGTTGTTAAATGTGTAGTGAACCCACTCAGAGCTGTCAAAATCCGATTTCCTTAAATGTATATCAGTATATCAATCTATGAAGTCACTAAAATGACCCTCCAATAAATACTATACCACAAAAACGTATATAAAACGCACCTTGCCTTCCTGAACATTTTGCCGTATTGAAAGTCGTGTTGCTATCGGCTTGATTTGGTAAAATATACCTACCAACATTTGAGATTCAACAACAACAATGTATTATGTTCTAACATCCGTGTATAATTGTTTGAGAGGCAACAATTATACACGGATGTTAGAACATAATACATTTCAACAACGTTTTTTGGAACGAAATCATATTATGCACCTCGCAAGCAATATCCCTAAGGGTTAAGCAGAGGTTATATACCTACATTTCGCCAGTCACATATTAAAGTGCCATGAAATAGGTACCCCAATTTCGTCTTTACTACAAGATTGAATAGGTTACTTCTAGGCAAGCGTGCTTCACTGTCGACCACATCTGCGCTTTCCATCAGGCGAGTTGTCAAACACGAGTAAATAAAAAAAAGTAATATAATAATATATTCCACAACTACGAGTACACACTCGTATCACACAATTCACACAACGCCATCTAGTCCCAAGCTAAGCAGAGCTGTGTTATGGGTACTAGACAACTGATAAACATACTTATATATTTCTAAATACCTACATACATATTATAGATAAATTACACCCAGACACAGAACAAATGATCGTGCGCATCACACAAACACTTGTCCTGGGTGGGAATCGAACCCACGACCCCCGGTATAGCAGTCAGGGTCACTAACCACTAGACCAACAGGCCAGTTCAATATAAAGTGAATATATTGCCACCAGCCGGCTTGCTGCTATTGGGAAATTCTTTATAGTAAAACATTTTGCCCAATGTAGACATCGAAACAATAACATCATGGTCGGCAGTCGTCTGTCTAAGCCCCTTCGTACACAAAGCAACTTTGACATCCATTAATGCGTGCCATTGCACGAACCTCTATGGATTTGTATTGCGATAGTCACCTGGATATCAAACTCGTAAGGTATCAGAGACTTGCGTCGCCTAGTCTACGAAAGGGTTAAGACGCAAGACAAACGACAAAACCAACCAGAGTGAGAACTCAGTACCGGTGTCTTCCTTTTACATAATTATAATTTGATGCAAGTTATACGCATCGTATAAAAATGGCATTGCTTTTTTTTGTTACCAACTTTTATATTGAACGAATAGGGCTTTTGGGTATTTATAAATCATTCATTTCGTTCATTAACTACTGTCAAGTGAACTTATTAATAACTAGCACTTTGCCCGCGACTTCGTCTGCGCGTGTTTCTAACTTCGAACTCAGTGAATTTAATGCCCGGACACCCTCGTTTTAGGATACTTTTGGAAAATCTAAAAATGTTCCAGTCCTGATTTTCCCATGTTCACCCCGTCAGGGATTGATTTTTAAATATACATACGCATCCTTTACTTGATTGAGAGAATATTTAGGCCAAGTTTTAAGTTTATCGAAGCAAGCAGTAAAATCCTCCCCTTAAAACTTGAATACCCCTTTTCACCAACTTGAGGGGTGATTTTCGAAAAACCCAAAAACACGTGTTTAATTATTTCTGTACTTGTATATAAATACTGATTTTCACATTACTCAACTCAAGCGTTATGATTTTCCCATACAAACTTTAACAACCCCTAGATTACCAATGGAGGGTAGTTTTAAAAAAAGTAATAATGTCCATCTGTTTTATTTACTTATACACATATTTGTACCAAGTTTCAAGTTTATAAACCCAAGAAATAAGATTCTACATACAAAGGTTTTCACCCCTTTTCACCCCCTTAGAGGTAGATTTTTGCAAAATCCTTTCATAATGCTCATCTACATTATAAATTGTAACTACCATCCAAAATTCAGCTTTCTACGTTTAGTGGTTTAATATACTCCCCTTAAAACTTGAATACCCCTTTTCACCAACTTGGGGGGTGATTTTCGAAAAACCCAAAAACACGTGTTTGATTAATTCTGATCTAGTATATAAATACTGATTTTCAAATTCATCAGCTCACGCGTTATGATTTTCTCATACAAACTTTAACATCGTCTAGATTACCAATGACGGGTAGTTTTAAAAAAATAGTGGTGCTAATCTTATTTATTTACTGGTGTTCTTATTCGTGGTAAGTTTCAAGTTTATAAACCCAAGGAATAAGATTTTTCATACAAACGTTTTCACCCCTTTTCACCCCCTTAGAGGAGGATTTTCGCAAAATCCCGTCTTATTGCCAATCTACATGGTAGACTACAAATGCTGTCCAAAATTCAAGTTTCTGCGTTTAGCGGTTTCGGCTGTAGTCGAGTCAAAAGAAAAACCCCTGTTCTTTTATATTAGACTAGCACTTTGCCCGCGACTTCGTCTGCGCGTGTTTTTAACTTCGAACTCAGTGAATTTAATTCGCGCTCACCCTCCTTATAGTATAGGATACTTTTGGAAAATCTCTAGTAGTTTCAGGGCATCTTCAATACAAACAAACAAAAACACGCTAGGGATTGATTTTTTAAATACAATAAATACGTATCCTTTATTCGATTGAGAGATAATTTATGCCCAGTTTAGAATTTATCGAAGCAAGCAGTAAATCCTTCCCTTAAAACTTAATCAACCCTTTTCAAATTTTAGGGGTTGATTTTCGAAAAAACCCAAGAATGGAAGGTAGTTTTGAAAAAAGTGTCCATCTTTTTTATTTACTTACTAGTGTTTGCCCGCGGCTTCGCTTGCGTTATTTTAGAATTTGAGAAACAATACGGATCGTGTGGCGCCATCTGGAATATGAACGTAATTGTTTTCTCGGCAACAGCTCTCTTCTGTTATTCGGGATGTAAGATACCTTATATCCGTGTCTATACTCCTGACAACGTATATGCTAAATTTTGGGACGATCGATTCAGTAGGTAGTAATGCGTGAAAAGGTAAAAAACAAACATACTTGCATTTCTATTATTAGTTTAGATCAATAATGTTATATCTAGGTACATAGTTTGCATAGGAAACGTCCTTATTTGAGCGACATTAATTTCAAAGAACCGTGTTTATTTTAAACATTAGACTATCATTTTTGGGTTGATTTACAGTATCGCTGCAAATTGAACGTACGATAGCATTGCTCTTCTCCCTTGCATTCCGCGTGATACCTAAAAAATAACTAATTATCTGACTCGATGAGTACAACTTGTCGTCGTTTAAAACAGAATCTATGCACTGGTTTGAACACCAATTCAAAACATAAATAAACACATTTTTTTCTAATCTTTAAAATTCCACACCTCGAAAAAATTACAATTTAAAAAAATATCCAACTTACTACCTACAATTTAAATCAGTGTATATTTATATCCTACAAAACTATTGAAAAAAAAATAGTAATAATTACACAATACAATAATTTAAAATCGCGAATAATATTGAAATAAAAGTATACACATTTTTTTTAATTATTTGAAACTCTCAGGACAAATATAAGAAAACTCAAAAAGTGAAAAAAAGAAACAGCGAGATTTGATCCAGAGACCCCTTGCAGGAAAGTCAAGCAGGATACCAACCAGACTGGCTGGTACGCTGACAGTGTTTTCAAATAGCGGTTCTTATACAAATGTCAACAATGACTGAAAATCAACATATTATAAAATTGCTAATCCCCCAAAGGGAATAGCGTAATTATACATATCCTATTAATAGAAGAGCAGTTTAAGGAATATTTGGGGAAAAATTGACTAAATAATATCCAGTGGTTTAGCTTCCAACTAAAAACAAACAGATAAAAACAACAAAATTTTAAATTGCTTATCTCCCAGGAAAAATAGCGTAATGATACATAGCCTATCGACAGAAGCATATTATTAGGAATATTTGAGGAAAATTTGATCGACAACTTTTCAGTAGTTTAAGAGATAGATCAAATCAAAAAAACATAAAAAATTTCGAAAGAAAAAAAAAGTTGATTTGGCATCAGAATCGATCCCTTATCTCGAAAAAAATACAAAAAGAAAAAAATATTCAATGTACAGGAATGACAGCTCTACGATTTTATTATATGTAAAGATAAAGATAAAGATAAAGATAAAGATACTCACATTTGTACCAAGTTTCAAGTTTATAAAGCCAAAGAATAAGATTTTGCATACAAAGGTTTTCACCCCTTTTCACCCCCTTAGAGGTAGATTTTCGCAAAATCCTTTCTTGATGCTTACTTACATTATAAACTGCCACTATCATCCAAAATTCAGGTTTCTACGTTTAGTGGTTTAATATCCTCCCCTTAAAACTTAAATACCCCTTTTCACCAACTTGGGGGGTGATTTTCGAAAAATCCAAAAACACGTGTTTGATTAATTCTTATCTAGTATATAAATACTGATTTTCAAATTCTTCAGCTCACGCGTTATGATTTTTCCATACAAACTATAACAACCCCTAGATTACCAATGGAGGGTAGTTTTAAAAAACTAATGGTGCTAATCTTATTTATTTACGTGTGTTCTCATTCGTAGTAAGTTTCAAGTTTATAAACCCAAGGAATAAGATTTTTATACAAACGTTTTCACCCCTTTTCACCCCCTTAGAGGAGGATTTTCGCAAAATCCCGTCTTATTGCCAATCTACATGGTAGACTGCAAATGCTGTCCAAAATTCAAGTTTCTACGTTTAGCGGTTTCGGCTGTAGTCGTGTCAAAAGAAAAACCCCTGTTCTTTTATATTAGACTAGCACTTTGCGCGCGACTTCGTCTGCGCGTGTTTCTAATTTCGAACTCAGTGAATTTAATTCCCGCTCACCCTCCTTATAAGAAAATCTAAAAACTCAATACAAACAAACAATCAATCATATTAGACAAACTGATTTTCCGATTTTCACCCCGTTAGGGGTTGATTTATGAAAAATAAATAAAAATACGTATCCTTTATTCGATTGAGAGATAATTTATATATCAAGTTTTGAGTTTATCGAAGCAAGCAATAAAATCCTTCCCTTAAAACTTTATCATCCATTTTCACCAATTTAGGGAGTGATTTTCGGAAAATCTAAAAATGGAGGGTAGTTTTAAAAAAAGTAATAATGCCCATCTTTTTTATTTACTTATACTCATATTCGTACCAAGTTTCAAGTTTATAAACCCAAGAAATAAGATTTTACATAGAAAGGTTTTCACCCCTTTTCACCCCCTTAGAGGGAGATTTTCGCAAAATCCTTTCATAATGCTCATCTACATTATAAATTGTAACTACCATCCAAAATTCAGGTTTCTACGTTTAGTGGTTAATATCCTCCCCTTAAAATTTGAATACCCCTTTTCACCAACTTGGGGGGTGATTTTCGAAAAATCCAAAAACACGTGTTTGATTAATTCTTATCTAGTACATAAATACTGATTTTCAAATTCATCAGCTCACGCGTTATGATTTTCCCATACAAACTTTAACAACCCCTAGAATACCAATGGAGGGTAGTTTTAAAAAAATAGTGGTGCTAATCTTATTTACTTACTAATTTTCTTATTCGTGGTAAGTTTCAAGTTTATAAACCCAAGGAATAAGATTTTTCATACAAAAGTTTTCACCCCTTTTCACCCCCTTAGAGGAGGATTTTCGCAAAATCCCGTCTTATTGCCAATCTACATGGTAGACTGCAAATGCTGTCCAAAATTCAAGTTTCTGCGTTTAGCGGTTTCGGCTGTAGTCGAGTCAAAAGAAAAACCCCTGTTCTTTTATATATATAGATTACTCTTCTCCATGAAGTTCACTTACGTTTTTTTCCGGAATCGTGCTTTCAGCGTGAACCGAAATAAAGCATTATTATAGTTAAGCCACGTTAAGCATATGACAAAGGGAACATAAATATAAAGAAAAAATAATAGAAAAGCAAATTTTCCAAAAGTAAAAATGTATGTAATTCATAATTTATTCAGTCCTATTAGTTTTATAGTAGTCAATTAATGGATTACTGAGCAGGTACCGCCGGCGCAGGGGTCGGGCAGGGCAATGATCTCGACAAGGACACATCTGAAATTAATAAAAAAACACATGTTATTATTTATTATTGACAAACTTAGTTCATTAAAATGGAGGCCTTAAAATACCTGAAATGTATCAATATACTTAATTTATCAGGTAAGGACTATAACCATGTCTGTCTTTGAGACTAAATATCTAATAGATCGATACATAATGCATATACTATTATTTGATAATCTATTAGTGTAAAACGAGGATAATATAGTACCTACATAAAACCCAAGACTCATACAATAACATCCTCTTATATATAAATACATAATAGTCCATAACTTCAGCGACCGCAGTAGGTGCAATTACTTAAGTGTTAAGTCGTAGGTACATTAGTGTTAATATTTAATGTTCGTCTATGTAAGTATTTTCCTCATTAAGTATATGCCAACAATTGGTTGTTCCTACCGTATTTATGTTATTATGATCTTCTTGGTCGCCATTTTAAGTAGGTATTTCCAGATACAATGATGATACATTTTTTCTTATTAGTTTTGTTTATTTTCCTAGGTTTTATCTAGAGTTTGGTTTAATGAGAGTTGTAATAGCTTTTGTTATTAATTCAGTCATCAAATCTAAAGGAGGTTTTTTTATGGGATGGTATTTCACCCATTAGTTCTTCCCGCCCCGTAAATGCAGTAGAAGTAAAAATTCAGCCTGTACTTTCGGGTGCCCTTTGCCTTGCTAGGCCACGTGGTATCATGATTACGCTAGGGCCACACTTCGATTAATATCGCTAAAGCAAAGATAAATATGCCGTTAGTGTGGCCAGTCTGGTCACGAGACTTATGAATTATCGTGACCTCGTAACTTAAAGGGCTATTGAAGGACACCGTGGATTTTAGTCAGTACGAGTCTGACAGTCCCTCCCGCCCTGCCCTGGATGCGGACTCATTTGATGATTTTACCACGATAATTAAAAACAAGTGTGGCCCCTCTATTAGGCAGTCCTCAACCCCGTTCTAAAAGAAGTTTAACAATCTCAAACTCTAACAAAATACTGATATTCTGTTATTCGCATAACAGCAAATATGATTGATAGTATTAACAATGACAAAAGCTGCTAGTTACCTTAGTATTCTAGGTCGATAGAATGACATAATTTATCCAGTATCCGCAGCAAAAGTCCACGTCATAAGAATTTCTCTAATGTCAAAACATGACGGCTTTAATCATGACAGTCATTTAAATTAATCGCACTTTGTCACCGGTGATTCACAACTTCACAAGGTCTTTAAAACAACGATCAAGACCGATATCAACAAAAAGAATTCCAATATTTTACCTGTTTTTCAAGGAAATGTTCTCAATGTCAAGAATACCGGATTTTAAAGCATATAAAAGACTGCTTTTCGAATTAAAACTTATTCATCGAAGTAAGCAAGCTACTGTTACAACGAAACACGGTCAACGGCACAAGGCACTTATAATTTCTTTTAATTATGCTATTCCTTATACCTAATTAATTCTGTGCCTCTAGTGAAAAAGGGTATAAGTCCGATTTCATTTAATCGGACTTATACTTATTTTCACTAGAGGCACAGAATTATTTTCAGTTAACGATTCGGATTATTCTGTAAAGAGATTAGATCTTCTTTTTAAGGGGTGTAAAAACATCAAATGAGACCACATGCCCTTTGCCTGACGCGGTAAGGTACAGAGGTTATCTTGAACTGAATTAAGTGAGTTTTATTTCAATTTCTAATGAACTCCTCTGAGCTTTTAGTCTTTCATATTGCGTAAGATGAAGTGTTCTAATACATTCCTACTAATATCTTAGGTACTGTGCTCAAGAATGTCACTATCAATCTATGGCTTAGCAAAGGGTTCTTAGAATATAAAACGTTGACTTTTCCGCTTCTCACACAGACAGAAGCATTCGGACTATGATGACACTCTGAGGGTCAAATAATAAGGTTTAAAACGAGGTATTTACCATGCTTATTGTTTTGAGTTTCCGATATTTCGGCACTGTTGCAAGAGCCATGATCACGAACATGGTAGACATAGTAAATATCCCGCTTCAAACCCTAATTTTTGTAATAGTGACCATGTCAGTCTAAAATCTTAACTCTGAAGGTGGATATATCAAGAAAGTCCAGGTACTTACTGACTCCACACATCTGAGCACAAATCAGTCTTCCAGGGTTGTTGTAAGTCATATTGTCAGTACCGCACACAGGGTTGAACTCAGATGTCACTGGGCAACTGGTTATGCATGCACGCACCGCAGGGGACTGGGTAGTGGTACTGAAAAGTATAATAGTTCGTTTTATGAATTAAATTTTTAATCTAGAATTTCAGGCAGCGAATATGGCATAGTTTGGCAAAACGAGACGTTCGCTAAATTTCGTTTCCCTAATTATATTTTGTGAATAGGTTACTTCTAGGCAAGAGTGCTACACCGTCGACCACCTCATCGCTTGCCATTAGGCGAAATAATGGTTAAACTAGAGCCAATATACATGTACAGACGCCAGAAGGTCATCTATCCCGAATCTGTCAAATTTTACCCATCGAACATTAACCTTTCACTATTGTGATAAGATTGAAAATATATTAAAGGAATTTGAAAGTTTGAGGCAGGTTGGGGAAAAAAAATTAACGTACTCGTATTAGAAGGATTGCAGTTTCCATCCAAAATCACTGTTAATACTAAAACATAGTCAACAGATTACAACCGACCTTCTTTAAAAAAACTATTATCATACAAATATAACATAAGTTTAAATCATTTGAATTTGTGTGAAGTATGTCAATACAATCCTATAAGAATGAAAACATTGCCAATTTAAGATACCGGCTAAAGATGGATAAATTTATAAACCTTCGGGGTCATTCATACCTTAAAAATCGTTATCAATATTAGGTTAAAGTGATCAATTCTAGCTGTATCATATAACGCACAATCAATTAAGCATTCCAGTTTGATGTATAAAAACCAAATAAATATTGATAATATTACTTAGTCAGTACTTAACTACTTACCCAGTGGGTGTAGCTGATGTTGTCGACGCTGTATTTGGATTCTGACCAGGGAATTGGTTTTGATTCTGACCAGGGAATTGGTTCTGATTTTGACCAGGGAATTGGTTCTGGTTTTGTCCAGGGAATTGGTTCTGATTCTGACCCGGGAATTGGTTTTGACCAGGGAATTGGTTTTGACCAGGGAATTGGTTTTGACCAGGGAATTGGTTTTGACCAGGGAATTGGTTTTGACCAGGGAATTGGTTCTGACCGGGGAATTGGTTCTGACCAGGGAATTGATTCTGGCCAGGGAATTGACCAGGGAACGTAGGTCTTTGATTCCCGTTTGGACGATTCCAGCCGTATCTATCTTCTAAATCATCTTCATCTTCTTGCCCGAAAGCGCCATTTGCCACAAGAGCTGTAAAATATACAAATAATTTTCATTAGCACATTATTATTTATCTGACTTTCAAAAGTCACTCAGTTCTCAAAAAATGACTAAATCACTGTACTGGGATCTGCCTATCATTACTGGCAGGGCTACCATCGCTACTAGGCCTGGCATAAGTAGTGATACACTGATATGATTGTAACAGCATCCTACATGAAGAGTCCCTCGAATAAGCAAGAAATCGAGGTTATTGACATGGACACTAAGGAAATTAAGGAAATAAATTATGTTAGTGATATGATAATACAAGTCATTAAACTTATTTGTAAACCTGATATGATATAATAGCTTGGGTATTACCCAAATACCATCCACCATCCAAATATGCCACCGTATGTTTGTCGCCTCAATTTTTGCAATTTATACGTAACATCAATAATTTATTTGCATATTTCATTCAATAAAAAAATAGTCGCTTATTTAGATTTCGACACTGAATGGTTACGATTGAATTTAGTTTCAAAGTTGTTTGTTTACATAAATAAATGCTTATTTGTTCCGTAGATACTGCTTAATAAGTACCAATGACTGAAAAAATATTTTAACAGATTTTCAACTTTACCAAAAAAGGCGTAAGTGAATGTTCGATGGGAAAAATACTAAAACTTTGGGTTAGATTGTCATGCTGGTATGTGCATGTTTTTATTTGGGTTCGTCATCGTGAGTAATTACAGCAAAAAGTTTGTTATACTACGTAATAGGACCGGTCATTCCACCAATCACATGTTAGCAAGCAAATCATAATACGCTTCTTTTGTTAGTATCTCATGTTAGGTGCAAGTAATACCTATAATTAAATGATTAAAATTCATAAATGTCAAGTCGAAAATTAAAACTCAAAAACCGGATTAAAATCTAGTTTGTTTAAAAACCTGCTTAGTTCAAAATGTTAATAAGCAATAGTAGTTTCAAACCAGTTACGATGTTATTCATGCAAATACTTTTAAAAAATTTAATTTCTGTACCTATCTTCAAATCTAAAGGAATAAACACGACGAGTTTGGTAGTCATGAGATTATAAGGCGAAATTACCCTCATTCTGAGGACGTTCGTTTATGTATGTATTCTTTGTCAACATTTATTTAATAATAACAACTAATCTCCCAGTTTGTGAATAGTCGACATTTACTCAGTTGCCACAGAAGAAATAGATAAGCCCTATCTACATCATTTACATACTACTTATACCTAAATTAAAGATAAAATAATGTAGCACTACCGGAAGTAAAAAGGGAATAAATATTAGAAATTAATTTTAAATTGAAAAAATAAAACAATGGTTTGTAATTAACACTGAATTAAAACCCAAATAATTAATTTACTAAATAACGTGAAAAAAAACGAAAAATAACTTACCAATTACGAAAAAAACAAACAGCTTCTCCATGATTTTTAATTAATAATTATGTACGTCTGTGTCAGTAGAATACACTTTGCCGAATACAGAGTACAACGTCCGAGTCGGTTGCCGGCCAGCCACTGCCACTCAGAGACACCGGTTTTGTTTATAAACTCACGCGCATCCTAATTAATACCATAGATGCGACGATGAACTTTATTAATAAAATTATCAGTTTGAACGGCGTGAATTCCCGGTGACAGTATCCTTAATTTATTAAGAAATTCTTAATAAAAGAGGAAAATTATCATTTTTGCATTTTTTATTAGACCACTTAGTCATAGTAGCATTTTATACAATTATTTTAAGAAATGATTGAATTGATTCTAATGAAACTTACGTAGACTTAGGTTACCTGATGAGACAGTCCTGCAACCCCGGCAGGGTTTGGCCCTTATCCCCAGAAGTTCCTTTTTTATCGTAGTAAATCATCAAATGAGTTTTCCCACCCATTACTGTCAGACCGTACTAACTAAAATATACGGCGTTCCTTAAGAGCGTATATTCCGAAAGTTGGCAACGTCGCAAATGGTTGTCAAATATTAACAAGTTTTAATTAATTTAGCATTGTTGCTGAATGAAAATAAGAAATATGGCTCTGTAGTGCACTAATAAATTGATAAGGGAACGAAATAATTAATATCCCGAATATACAGGGTGAATTTTTCAAGTGGGCGTGGATGGCTATTTTCAAAACTATGAGGAATATCGAAAAACGTTGAAAGGAGTCTCGAGGCCGATTTTGACGGAAACTAAAACTGCATCATTGGATTTTAGAAAAATCAATTATCCTAGCCAGGAATCGAACCCGCTGATTTTGGAAAAAAATCGCACCCTGTATTATTACACCATTCGATAGTGTTGCTGATAAGGATCAAATTCTGGGAAGTAATCATATACGGCAAACTTAACGAAATAGCAGATTTTTATGAAATTGCTATTTTTCCATGTTACTTTACTTCTAATGAGCCATAATTTATTCGAAATTAATAATATTTAAATATTTCAATGTTTCACTGGATTTGACGTCTCAACAATCCCGTTGTACTTAGCAATACGAAATTATGAAGTTGAACTAAAAATAACATTATTATTTTAAAGAAGAAATAATTTATGTTTCAAAAAGTCATGTTGCCTTGATGGTTGATTAGTTTTTTTTTGTAATTATACGTTTTCCTTAGTACATGATCACTTCCCAGAATTTGATCCTTATTAGCAACACTATCGAATAGTGTAATAATACAGGGTGTGTTTTTTTTCCAAAATCAGCGGGTTCGATGCCTGGCCAGGATGATAGATTTTTCTAAAATCCAAAGATGCAGTTTTAGTTTTCGTCAAAATCGGCCTCGAGACTCCTTTCAACGTTTTTCGATATTCCTCATAGTTTCGAAAATAGCCATGCACGCCCACTTGAAAAATTCACCCTGTATAATTTTAGATGACACCTGAAACGGTTACAACATCAAATTCAGTCTTTTAATTCCTATATCATTTTTTTAGTGCACTACACCGCACTACAGAGCGATATTTTTTGTTTTCATATAGAAAAATTGCCAAATTAATAAAAACTTGTAAATATTTGACAGCTTTTTGCGACGTTGCCAACTTTCAGAATAAGCAGTCTTAAGCTTTTTCAGCTTTATAACTAATATCATAAAGCTGAAGAAGACAATCTCAGGAAAAACTGGGTTGCCATCTCTAAAATTTGGAAACCAGGACAAGACGCATGAAAACCCCGGATTTTAGAATCCAGAACCCGGACAGGCGGACATGTCAACTGTGACTTTAGAGTGTGGGTGGCGAAGACGAAATCGGGAGTGGTGGGGGAACGGTGAAGTGTGCGTGTCGCGGGCGGCCCAAGACTTTAAATTTTTAAACCCGGAGTACCAATGAACTAGGACAAATCCGGGGAAACCCAGACGGATTGCTACCCTACCTGTATAGGAACACTGCTAGTCTAAATAATTTTATAAAAGATCTTACCATCCTATTATTTTACACGATTCATATTATAATATTCTGAATCCGTTATTTGCTATATCCCTAATTATTGTTTACCGCAGATCTTCGAGCTTGCACTACACTTATCGTATCGATGGCAAACATTTATTACAAAATTAAATTCTCTTCATGAACACCTATTTTATTAAATATCTAATTGTTTAATCATCTTTAAGTAGATAATAATATAACTGCACCAACTGCAAGTACGTCATCTGATTGATTGATTTAATAATTCTATTCTACATATTGAATAAATTGATATCATATACAATAAGCTCTGAAAAAATAATTAGAAGTTTAGTCGAAGTAGGCCGAAGTTCTTAGATAGATCGGAGTGGGAAGTGGTCGCCTCCTTCTGCGAAGCAGTCATGCTGCCGAAGAAGGAGGAGGGACGCATAACGGAGAGAACAGCGTCCACCTCACGACCCATCTGCAGTGGTAGACGCCTACGGCGATGGACGTCGCAGGATGATCTCCGGCCACCGCAGGCGCGAGCATGCGGGCGGCTAGTAATGGACGACTCGCTGTCTTATCATTGGACCAATCCCGGGGTCGACAAAGCGTTGTGTTCCACGTGCGCCTCAAACAGTTTCAGCACAATGACCCCGACACCCCTTTAGAAAGTCAAAACCTGCTGGGGTCGCGGGACTTACGAGATACCATGACCCCGGAACGTAAAGGGTCATTGAAGGACCGTGAAATTTAGTCAGTACAAGTCTGACAGTCCCTCCTGCCCTGCCCTGCGTGGGAGGAGAGGATCATTTGAAAATTTACTACGCTAAAAAAAAAAAAGCTTTTGCTCCCCGTGTTCTTCCCTCTTTTGCCTATGTAACTCAGGAATATTTTTTTTTTTAGGTGGTAAAATCATCAAATGAGTCCTCCCGCCCTCTGCTAATCAGAGGGACACGCGTTAGAGCGTCCCCACGACAGGCTATTCGCATACGGGCAAAGAGACCACTTAGGGACACAGTGCCTAAGGAAGAGTTTTTGCCCACATCCCAGGGTGCACCGGCCCGAAAAACTGGTCTTCCCCCCGGACGTATCCGAGAGGGAACTCCAGTCCAAGGGCGCACGTGGAGGTTTCCTGTCATAGCACCCCACTCAGGACTTAAGCAGCTTTCAACTGGTAAAAGAGTTTTTTGAAATCGGTCCAATAATTTAGATTTACATAATTGTTCAAGTTTTTATCTAGTATTAACTTGTTGAAATTGTTCACCCATACTGCGGAATCAGAGAGGAGAAAGGAATAATAAAAAAAGAATAACAGTTATTTGGAATTATTTATTTGTTTATTTTTAAACAAAAGCAGAAATATTTTAACAATGGCACTAAACTGAATCTAGCCTAGAACTTGTCGCACCTGTCTGGTACGAGAACCAGTTACCAACATTAATGGAACTCGTTTACACGTTCTTTGTGTGGTAACTACCTAAGAGTAAGGTTATCGTTCGATAACCAGTTTGATGGCTATGCTAACAACAAAAAAACAGGTAAATATTATGGAAAACTCATAATGCAGTAAATGGATTAAGGAAAATATATTTGGTAGAAATAAGTAGTAAATACCTAGGTAGTATTTACTATTGGAGAATAAAATAAACAAGTATCGCCATGTGCATGCCACGTAATCTTCGAGTGCTCAACAAAAAAATTGCATAGGCTTCATGCCACCGACTTCCGTAAGAAAAGTTATTTTTTGACTTTTCGTAGTGGTTTTTGAACAAGGATTTTTAAAAGTGTTTTTCACCCTTTTTGGTTCAAATATTCAGCCTAAATTCTTGTCAAATAAGTGATTTTATTACATGTGCACTAGATTTTTTTAATCTGTAGTACCGATAATAAAATCATCCAAGTACCTACACAATAAGCGAAAAATGTTCATAAAACAAAAACTACAAAACCAAGTTTACGAGTACTGTAGGTACCTATCGTAAAAAGACGAGGTTCACACAAATCGGACCAAAAACCTCGGAGTAATGAACCGAGAACCTCCTTATGAATTGAGTACCTACCTCCTCTTTTTAAAAGTTGATAAAAAAGGAATAGTATTAAAACCGATCAACAACGTATCAGACCACACACAGGTTTAATATTTACGCATGCTAAATATTGAATTTGTTAACAGAAACATAAGACATCATCTACCCAGGCTTGTGCCAGTATCGTCGTCGATTTCCAGTCAAACAAGATGCAGCTGAACTCAGATCAAAGAAATAGGCAGATAGAGCGCTCAGAACACGCGAGTGGGTGGGTCCACCAAAGTTAATACGAGTACAAAATAAAATCGAACACAAAGTCGCGACAGTACCAAGCTAAGCGTCGTACCAAGCTGCGCGTCGTTGTTGTTGTTTTTTGTCAAAATATGCCGTCTCGTGTCTTTAACCATCGTCAAAGTTGTTCTTAAAAACAAAGAAAACATTATGGAATATAATTCTATTTGATTTTGTATTAACTTTGGTGGAGACACTCGCGTGTTCTGAGTGTTCTATCTTCCTATTTTTTTGATCTGAGCATCTGAATACCAGTAAAGACATAAAGAGACTGTCACCTGACAGTGACAGTGCCGAAAATAGGGGTGCACCAACGGTGCCCAGGCACAGGAAAATGGCCAGAACAGGCAAAAATATCCTAGTAAGTATCAGTATTCTTAACAGGCCGTTAAGATTTTTATTTTAAACAGTTTATAATTAGTGATGATGTATGCATGTTGACACCAAATCATTCGACAGATAACCTACGAGTGAGCACATTTCTGGACGATAGCACTTAATGAAATTGACGTGGGAAATAAAATCACTGGGTTTGATAGACGACAAGCATTAACATTGTCGAAAATAATTTTAATTGAAAACAAAGTGTGTATATGTCGTAGGATAATTTGATACTTCGAATCTTCGCGGAAATCCTAGGGGTTTTGCGAAAACGCGGATAATTAGACATCGCCGAAAAATTATCAAATCTTACTGGACAAAGTCAGGATTTTTGCGAAAATACTCGTTATTATAGTAAGATTTGATGTGCTCAACACTGATTGGCTACAATTTTGCTGGCTGACTTCTAATTGGTTCCTAGTTTGCCGATGATTAACGTTAAAATTAAGGGTCAAATAAGGTACCCCGACAAGGATAGTTTAGTTTTAAGGATATTATTATGAATTTCAATGATGGGTCCTGTGGACTTTGATCCAAGAGCGAGCGAAGCGAGCTCGGGACTCGTGGGCACCCCGACACGGACAGGTTAGGTTCGAAGGGGATGGCGGGGTCTGAAAGACCCCGCCATCCCCTTCGTGTTAGGTTACTTTAAACCATGTAAGCAGAAATAGAAGCCCCGCGAAGCGGGGCTTCGTTTAACTTCCTTTTTAGGTAATCTTCACCTATACTTGTTTTAAGTATCATCAGAGCATTTTAACATGTTTTTATGCCATTGGCTTTTAATTTACATCCCTGACTGTACTTGTTCACCAAACTCGACATAAAGGTATAGGGTATAAGGTAATAGAAAGCGTAAAATATCAATACTTTGGAGAACAATAGACTTTCAGACTCGACGTAACGGGACTCGACGTAAAGGGAATAAATCAAATTAAGACGTCAACCAATCAGAGACGATCTCTTATTGAACGCGCTGACCGACCAATCAGCGTTCTTATTTCATAACAGCCAGCGTTTCGTTTCGCAATATTGCTATAATAACGAGTATTTTCGCAAAAATCCTGACTTTGTCCAGTAAGATTTGATATTTTTTCGGCGATGTCTAATTATCCGCGTTTTCGCAAAACCCCTAGGATTTCCGCGAAGATTCGAAGTATCAAATTATCCTACGACATATATAACAGCACGTTCATGTTAATGATGTTACCTACTTTTGTTTTGTTTGTAATTTATAGCATTATATTTGAAAAAACAAGCGCATTATACTACACAATGTGATTCTATAAGTGTAGCTACTTATGTCTCTAACTTTGAAATCATTATTTCATCCAAATCAAACATACCAAGTCATAAGAAAATGAACAACTTAAGTTAATTTATTAAAAATATTTAATACTTAAAGATACTTAAAGGAAATAAAAAAAAAATCGGTCATTCACCACAAAAAAAAACAAAAAGAATAGATAAAAAAAACAATCCTCCAAGCCGTACTTTTATCTGTAGCGAAAGAATACTCGCTCTCATTTGAAAGTCGAAGCCGTTATCAGCACTTCGTCCTCCGGCCGAGGCAGAGGTTATCGCTACCACCACTACTGTGATCCCATCCCCCCTTCCGCCCATCCTGGAACAGTCACTGATGCACCAGTGAACAGATAACTTCTATACAATAAACATCGTTCATTACAACAAAAATTTAAATTTAAATCTCGAACTGTTTTGACAGGCGTTCGAATTGACAAGCCATAGATAATATTCCAAGTAGTTAGGTATTTTTCTAAAAAGGAATTAATTGAATTTGTAGTGTTGCGTTGTGGTGCCGTTCAATATTTGGACTCAATTAGTTGGAAATGTTAAACGGGAAGTTTTTGTTGTGCGTAGTTTTAGTTGCTGGTAAGTTTTTTTTTTTATTATTGCATCGTACACTTAATCCAACGTTTGTTTAGTGCTTATTTGATTATATTTCTGTTATTACCGCAAATTAATAGGGAAAACATTTGTTATTGTGTTAACATTTACACTGCATCTAACAAATTCGTTTGAATAGTTTTTGCATTCGTTTTTAACTAACATAGTTCAGTGAATTGTTTGACAAAGCGATATTTTCTTTCAGTTTTCAATTTATCCAATTATTTTTTAAATAAATCATTAGCTTTCTTAGCGTCAGTCGTTTTCTTTGATAACAACGCGTAATGATTTAAATGTATCTAAATGAATTTTCAAATGGATTTTCTTATCAAACTTTTCAACAAGTTTTCACCAGTGATCAATAACAATATCGTACGTCTTTGTTACTATATAAAGCAGTGTCGTAACTAATCTTTTATGTGCTCACCATGACCACACCATGACGTCTTAAAGCGTGAATAGTTCCGCTCAGGGAAAGAGATGGCGCTAGACGTCTTGTATAGCTCTGTCTCTTTCCCATAGCCTAACTACCCACGCTTTAAGACATAATGGTAGGCAACCTGAGAAGGTATTACAACATCTTACAACCAGACTTATTCCGGCGAGTGAAAGTGACAGAGCTATACAAGTCGTCTAGCGCCATCTCGTTCACTCACTGGAACAAGCCTGGTTATAATACCCCCCTGGTCTGGCTAATTATGTACCTGATCTGGCCTGTTCAGGGTCTGTGCCTCCTGTCTGCCACCCCTATTCTATAATGACAATCGGCAATGCCTATGAGGCAACACAAAGACGTTGTAAGCCGAAATACGCTTGAAACATTAGACCGTTTGGCGGCTTGATCAAAGGTTATCGCAACACGCCCACTGAGGGCAGCGCACATTTATTATTAGCAGTGAGTAATCGATCATAGGGCAGACATACGGACGACGTTGCAATCAATTGCACCTACTACTGCGCTTCTGCGAAAATGATCTCATTAATGTTTCATGGATTGAGGGAATTTACTTGCGTTAAATGATACAGATTCTTGGTAATGGTACAGTTAGCAATGCAAAGTTTGTTTCCGAGTCATCTTCAGCCTGTAATTTTCGCACTGCTGGGACACAGGCGGCCTCCTCTCTTGTGAGAGTGGGCCATAATTAATCCAACACGCGGGCCCAGTGCGAGTTGGCAAAATGTCACATGTCTTCGAATTTTTAGTTCTAGGACATGCCGTTTCTTCACGATGTTTTCCTTCACCGCCGGGGCGTGACCCCGCTGCCTCGAGAAGTCGAGGCGCGGCGGGAAGAGCTCCGGCGCGATCTCAGGGCAGTATGGAAGGAACGACTGTCGCGACCGACGGCCGGGCACGCCGCAATTGCGGCGGTAAGACCCCTCTTTGAGGAGTGGCTGGAGAGAAGTCATGGCGTCCTTACCTTCCGCCTGACGCAGGTCCTCACCGGGCACGGGTGCTTCTGGAGGTACCTGTGTCTAATGCGGAAGGAGGAAACGTCTGGGTGTCACCACTGCGAAGATCGCCCGGAGGACACGGTGGAGCATACGGTGCAGGACTGCCCAGCTTGGGCAGAGCACCGACGTGTCCTCACGGCTGCGATAGGCGGAGACTTCTCGCGCTCGGCATTGGTTGCGGCCGGCGAGACGGAGTGGGAAGCGGTCGCCTCCTTCTGCGAAGCAGTAATGCTCGCGAAGGAGGAGGCGCGCCGCGAGCGAGAGAGGACAGAGTCCTCCCTCCGCCCCAACCGCGGTGTAGGACGCCCACGGCGACGGACGTCGCGAGACGAACTCCGGCCACCGTAGGCGCGGGCATGCGGGCAGCGAGTAAAGGGCAACTCGCTGCCCGACCAAGGACCATGCCCGGGTCGACGGCGCGTTGTGTCCCACGCGCGCCTCAAAGAGCGTCAGCATAATGACGGGGCCCCCCTCTCAGAGGGCCAAAGCCTGCCGGGGTCGCGGGATTATTCCCTTACCGTGACCCCGGAACTTAACAGGCTATGAAGGACACCGTGGATTTTAGTCAGTAGAAGTCTGACAGTCCCTCCCGCCCTGCCCGGGGTTGGAGGACTCATTTGATGATTTTACCACGCTAAAAAAAAAATAGTGTTAATTTAATAATGCCTAGATTATGAAACGATGAGGATACATAACACTACTCAACAAATTTTCAACTTTTGATTTTATCTGAGGTCGCATTATGTGATTACTATTTCTTGACACTAAAGTAATAAAAATATGCAAATATACACACACCATCACATCTCAATGTCCAGATAAACATCCATGTCCGAAATCACGAATTTTCCATAATTTTATTCTAATTTTAATTGAAATGGCGTAGTTTTTTTGGAGTGGCTGGCTTTTCTCTTGTATTCAGTAGCAGGGGTCTCTCTAATAAGGCTCCAACAGTAATCCGCGAGCATAGCAGGCTGCCATCGGCCTTGAAATCGCTTTTCAAATGCAACAACATCTTGGTGAAAGCGTTCGCCATGTTCGTCACTGACTGATCCCATATTTTCAGGGAAAAAGTGAAGAAAATGCCTAGTTTGATTCAATAAAAGTGGCTCAGATGCACATTTTGGGACATATTGGGGGTCCTCGCTATTTTCACTATCCGTCGAACTCGAGTCGACTTCAACTGTCTGAATTAAATTCACTGGTCACTCAGGAACAGGTAACTCGTCAGAATGTGGCTGAGGTTTTATTACCGATGGCACGTTGGCATACTTAATACTTCGTTTTGATTTTTCAGAAAACCCCTTTAATTGCGTTAAACAAAAATAACAATCGACGACATGATTCGTTGGCTCCATCCACACCATTGGCGTACCAAATGGCATTTTTTTAGTTGTTCCCTAACACCAACCATTGAGATATGTATAACATCTTAAGCAGCACACTTTAGGAACCCATGACTTGTCTTGATTCCTTACGACACGGTTAAAATAAGCTTGATAGCACTGTTTAATTAAGCCAGAAAGTGGTTTTTTTTTTTCGATTTCGGCGTAAACTCGCCACAAATATAGCAAAATAAATCAGGACTGTTAACACACACTCGCGACATTTTAGAAGTCAGTTAATATACTAACAAATGCACTATGTTCCATTTGCAAAAGTAATAAGTTTCCGGACTACCCGCATTTTAACTTTTGTAGGTAGGTAAAAAAAATAAAAAATATTTATCCCTATAACCAGATGTGATATCGAAATAAAATGCATACAGTATTTTTATATTGGTCAAGCTTATTATGAAATAATATGAATCGGGTCAGATATTTTTTAAGTGTTGAGTAGTGTAATTTAACACTATTATGATAAATCTTAAAAACAAATCTTACCAAATCCTTCTACTAGAATAAAATGTTAAAATCATTTATCATGTTACTAGTATGTACTTTTTGTGGCTTCTGTTTTGTTGCAAACCACAGACAAGTAATATCGATAAAATTGTAATGACGTCATTAACCCGATCTATGTATGTGTGTATGAGATCTTCTCTATGTTTTTATGTTTGCCCTGATATATCTATGTGTGCGTACGATCTATGGCTACTATCACTATCTGTAATTGTTTACATTATTGTGTTAATTAATATCTAGTTTTACGTAATTCGCTATTTATTTCAAGTTTCATCTTTATTCCAAAGTTTTAATGCATGCACAATCGAGTGCACTATGTAGGTTCCTTAGATGCACAATCGACAAAGTGGAATCAATACCCATTTTGACAATAAATCGTTTGAATCCGTCAAATTGACAAAGATCAAAGCTCGCAGGCCTTATACTGAGGGTCACGGGTTTGTGTAAACAAATTAATTACCTGACGGGGCCTAGCATTGATGTCTCCGACGATCACGTTTAAAGCCTCATTTAGACTTCACTATTTTCACTACATTGCGGTATTTGTTTAATCGACTATATTCGTTGTACCTATAAAGTCCGCAATGTAACGCAACTCGCGTTCTTGTATCGCGTAAATGAGGCTTTCGTCAAGAGCCTCCACTGCTCGCGCGAGGCCTCATGTTGCAAAACAATTTGGTAAAGTTTCTTTGTTGGAGTCCAACAGGCCTCGCAAAGCGGGTGTCGCCGTCACATCAAAATCCCATTTTTTGGTAGGCATAGGTGACTTGGAGGGTTGGAGGAACCAAATCATCTTACAACAAGGGGTGAAAGATGACTTGTACACACCGCTCGCTCGAGCAGCGCCAGCGGAGGCAAGTTACATTTTTCATCCTGCAAAAAAGGGCCTCGAATATCAAGCGTCTTGCTCCGCCTAGATTCGTTCTCCCTACGCCACTGGATAACCTTCACCGTACAACGTAAAGAGCTTTTGAAGGAAAACCGTGGATTTTAATCAATACGAGTCTGACAGCTGCTTCACCCTGGGAGGGAAGACTCATTTGATGATATTACAACGTAAAAAAAGGTCTTATTTTGTGTTAATACAAAATTTAAAGTCAAACCGGTTTTGATCTCATTAGTAATGTCTTTTTAGTAGGTAATTATTGAATTTATTCACCGTTCTGCAAAAGGAAAATCCTCTTTTCAAATAAATACTTTACTTTATATACCATCATTTTAAAATATTATTGAATAACCGCACATGCTACCAATAAGTAAAGTTTGTAATTTTCGAGATAACAGTATGGCCTGATCAACACGGTGAAGCCGCGTGATATCACTATCTTATAAGAAACTTCATAGATTAGAGCAGAACTATGTAGAAGGTTAGAAAAAACATTAAATTATCATCCCAGCATACAAAGATAAAACTAACGTATCTCTGCCTACGGCGTAGGCAAGTGCTACGGGGTGCTACGAGATAATCGTAGGCATGACCAATGGCCCTTTAAAGGCCCTACGAAAAGTATAAATCGCCACTATCAATCAAGAAATGTTAGGTTCCAGTTTCAACACATTACTATAGACGGTATTGGCTTATACTGAACAGTTACAAAAACATGCCAAAACTTAATGCAAGTACATCAGGCTAAGTCACACAGATAATGACAGTAACGCAGTTTGATAACTGAGGTTGTTACCGTTTAATAAAACCATGTAATCATGTACTTAGTCTTAAACTCGTGTGTTAGTGCAAATTGGTGGAATAGCAACAAGGTAGTGATGATAACTTATAGAATATAATAGAATGTGCTTTATTGTACACCAAAATAAAAACAAACTATGCTACTATGCTACAATACTAACTTATGATCTTAGTGTAAATAAAAGTCGCTGTATTAAGCTTATCTGTCGGCACGAGCCGCTTAACTCAGCAGCTTTGCTATCAAGCGAGTGTGAAGTCCGGGTAGGTCAACGTCTTAGACTTGTATCGTGCACTTGACATCCATAATATGTACGTAATACAAGTAGGATACGTTATACTGTTCATAACAAGTATAAAGAGGAAAACTTTATCTTTAAATCTCATTTTTTTATGTGGTAAAAACATCAAATCACCCAGGGCGGGACGGAGGGACTGTCAGATTTGTACTGACCAAAATCCACGGTGATCCTTCAATAGCCATTTACATTCCAGGGCCACAATTACCTTATCAGACAGTCCCATGACCCCAGCAGGCTTTAGCCCTCTCAGGGGGGGGAGGGGTCGTCAGTAGCACCAGTTCATGCTGTGGCAAAAATGAGAGAAGAAATGGGCTATAATCTACCACGCTAGGAATTTCTCCTGTTCTGGGTGCATTTAAAAACATATAAACTCTCATACACACAAATACCCATACCCGAAACAACTACTTGTAGATACATAAATTGTATTTGCTCTTTGCGAAAATCGAACCCGCTACATCAGGACAATCAAACATCATGACAGGTACATGTCCAATAATTTAAAATATTATTGAACTGAATTGCTATTCAGCCTTCTTCCTCTCTCCAAACTTTTGCGTGTCCGACAGGGTCCATATTGTATGTTTAACTTGTTTTTTTAAGCATCTTTGTAACATTTGAAATGCAATAAATATTTGAGTATTCTACACCAGTTGTGCCGGTCACCATTTTAGTTAGTAGGATATGCCGATTTCCTCATGATGTCTTCCTTCACCGTTTTAAGAGCAGTGATGATAAAATAAATTACAAAAAGTAATGCTAGATTTAAAACCCCACCCTACACAAAGACATTACCAAGGCAAGCAATTTTCTGCATGGAACTTAAACGGGAACGCACTTTTATAACATAAACAATCTATATCTATCTATACATAATAAAATAGTAGGAAAGTCAAAACTGTACATTGAATATTTTTTTAAAGAATACTTGGGGTGTGATCTACAATCGATACCGAAGCCAAAAATATAGTTTTTAGAATTTTTGTCTGTTTGTCTGTTTATCTGTTTGTCTGTATGAATGTCCGGGATATACTCAAAAAGTACTGGACGGATTTGAATGTTTTTTTTTGTTGTTGTATAGGTATTAAGTCTAACCAACACATAGGCTATAATTTATCTTGGAAACTTGAACACCTGGTGCTGAACCGCAACGGACCAGCTAAACTATAAGAGATACAAAAATAGAGCAATAGCAAAAATTGTTACACGTCATGAGCATTTTCTGCTGAGAGAATAAATTTGAAGATCTGGAACACCTGATGTGGAACTCCAAGAGCCCAGCTACACTATAACTTAAACAGGAATGACGTCTCAGCAAAGTTGTTCACCCAGATGAGCACTTTCTGTTGACATATAAAAATTGAAGATCTGGAACACCTGATGTTGAACACCAAGAGCCCAGCTACACCATAACATATACAGGAATGACGTCTTTGCAAAGTTGTTCAGCTTGACGAGCACTCTCTGGTGACTTCTAAAATTTGAAGATCTGGAACACCTGATGTGGAACACCAAAAGCCCAGCTAAACTATAACTAACATACCTATGTAGGAATGAAGTCTTAGCAAGAGATGCTCAGCCTGATGAGCACTCTCTGCTGACGTACAAAAATTGAAGATCTGGAACATCTGTTGTGGAACTCCGAGAGCCCAGCTACACTATAACATATATAGGAATGAATTCTTAACAAAGTTGTTCAGCCTGATGAGCAGCCTCTGTTGACGTATGAAAATGAAAATTGAAGATCTTGAACACCTGATGTGGGACACCAAAAGCCGAGCTACAGTATAACATATACCGGAATGACGTCTTAGCAAGAGTTGTTCAGCCTGATGAGCAGTCTCTGTTGAAATATAAAAATTGTAGACCTGAACACCTGATGTGGAACTCCAAGTGCCCATCAGCTACACTATAACATTTACCGGAATGACGTCTTAGCAAGAGTTGTTCAATCTGATGAGCATTATCACTATTGATGTATAAAAATTGAAGATCTGGAACAACTGCTGTGGAAATCAAAGCTATCACACATTTCACTGTATAATTATTAAATAACATTAACTTAGAACCACGCAGTGAAGGCGGTAACAGTTCAGGACTGATTTTCGATAACGATGAATAAACGAGTAAAACTTTTACTCTACTGGCCAAACTCCCATTAATATTTTTACCCGGGCTCTTGGAATTGGGTATCAGACTTTTCAGATCTTCGATTTTGACGACCCCGTTGTCGCTGGCATAAACAACAGGATCCGCGTACGAAGTCGCGGGCAGAAGCTAGTGTTATCATAATATTACCTATGACCTTTGTAATAAGTAGGCAATGCACACAATTTAATTATGTCATCATTGACTTAGTACAAGTACAAGTTTATTATGTTAAAACATCCGCTAACCCACTTTTATTTACCTTAGCATAATATTAGTAAATAAAATATAATGTTTGTCACCAAAGACCTAAATTAAATAATGACAGCTCCAGGATTTTTAGTAGAACACACAGACACGCAAGATAGATTTAAAAAAACTTTTTTAAAAAAAGTACCGACTTCAAAAACAAATACAAAAAAGTTTAAAATAACCTTTCTTTCGGAAGTCGGTGGCTTGGATTTTTATTATTTCATTGACTATTGCCACCGACTTCCAAAAGAAAGGTTATTTTAAACTTTTTTGTATTTGTTTTTGAAGTCGGTACTTTTTTTTAAAAAGTTTTTATTTTACACTTTTTAGTTTATTTATTAATTATCAACCCAAATTCTTGTAAAATACAAAGTTTTGTTACATGATGTGCACTAATCTTGTAATCCGTCACAACGAAAAAATCCATATCTCTAAAACTACTGAACCGATTTTGATGAAACTTCCAGTGTACCCTAAGTTGAACAATACCTATTACAACAAAAAAAGAATTACTTAAATCGGACTTGCAGTTCCGGAGATATGCGTGCACAAACATAAAAACATACATACATACATATATACGTACACTTATGAAATTTGGTACATTTGTTCAGACGCTGATATAGACTAACATATACGAAAACTGGGCAGTTCTGATAATATTACATACATACGGGTCGAATTGATAACCTCCTTTTTTTGAAGTCGGTAAAAAATAAATCAAAAATCATCGATTTTCCGTTATACTATACAGCTGCATCTGCTATGATTATTCTTTTTACCCGACTGCGCCAGGAGGGTTATTCATCGATGAAAATCTATAGGTGCTGATAAACTGGAGTATTCAGTTGTAATGTAATGGGCATTCTTGCGAATGTTACATTACAGAAAAACAAACAAGAGTGTTTTAGCGAGCATTCTAACGAGTGTTCTTGCAAGCATTTACCGACTGTCAAGTCAAGACATCTTCATGTTGAAATATTTATTGACGACTTGACTTGAGCATTCGCTAGAAAGATCGTAAAAATGTTCGTAGCGACGTTTGGCTATAAGCTTGGCTCTATTCGTTCAATTCAGCAAAATTTAAAACAGCGAGTGCTACATGTTCTGTTTCAAGCGAATGCTCAAGTCTATCAACACCTTATGAGTAACTACTAAGTATTAACAATGTGCATGGGTATAATGTTGTTTTGTTTAGTAGTTGAATCGGAGGAATTAAAAGCCTACGATATTGCAAAAGCGTCGTTTGATGAGCGGGGAAAGTTTGACGATGCTACAGCCAATGGCGCCACCATCGCGAAATGATTGAAAACCTAACTTTCATTGTATTTCATTTCTTCAACTTGTAAAAATTTCATTGAATCATGTTTTCATTTTTGTCATACGAGTAATTTACATCATAACATAGTCAATAAAACTATATTCCAAGCTGTTAGATCTCTAGTCCAGGTATTATTTTTATCTTGCGCTAATTTATCACCTTACATTAAAGAAAATAAAAGAACACTGGGAAACTTCTGAAGGTACACACACAACTTAATCACATATCAAACGCGCAGTAAACTCATTCACAATGAGTCACCGAGGAAGTGCCCCTATCTAGATCAGTTAATCAGTTACCCTTTCTGGAAACCGAACCGACACAAAACGATAAAAAATCATAGTCATTACTCCATCCTGGGTCAACTACGCAGTTTATGTACGCAGTTAACTTTGATACGCGGTTATGCAAGTGTTTAACTACCATGTCACGGATCGCTTCAGATTTTTGATAAGTTCGTAGCAAATAGGCCAATGGGATGGGTCAATGGGCAACGTCATTGACTTGACACTTATTCTTTTGTACAATTTTTAGAACAGATACAAACATTGTAACTTATGACGTTATGACATACTCGTATAGGCCATCATACAGGTGTCGCCGAAGCCATGAAAATTCTTAAGTTTAATATTATAAAGAGAAAAGAGGTAAAAGTTTCAATGTAGGGAGTAATTTCCGGAACAACCAATTTAAAAAAATATTGTTTTGTTTGGTAGGAAGCTACATTATTTCGAGGTGTTCTAAGGCTATAAATGATTACATTTTAATCATGCATAATTTCCGGAACTAACATATTTTTTTGTCTAACGAGTCCGTAAAAGTAAAAGCGCAGGCAAGGGAAGCGTTGCGATGCGTCTGGGGGCATAACTTCAAGCGAACGAAGACGCTTGTAAAAGCTAGTCTTCAATATTACTAGCAAATTAACAATATTATTAGCTAACCTAGTATTGATGTGCCTGGCTGCTTTTGATGGATTCATATGTTTTTCTTAAAAAAGAAATATCTTTATACATATTTTACTTTTATGGAAACCTTCACCTATTTTTGACCAAGGTCGACAATGCCCTCATTTGTCAATTCGATGATTAATTGGAATGTTGTACTAGAATATTGTTTTTGACAAATCATTAAAGCGCATTTAATGGCTTTTCGGGGGTTTTTTTTCAAGTAAAATATTAAGTCCCGTAAGATTAAGTCCCGTATTCCAGAACGTCACTCAAGACTCAGCATGAGTTAACGCTAGTTCTAACCAATCAAATGGCTTGAGTCTATAGTTTTAAGTAATACTCAAGCTTTGAGTGATGTCCGGTAATACGGACCGAACTATCCAGCAATATAAAAATAAGGTTTCAAATTGCAATCAATAAACGTAAAATGACGATGTAGCAATTAACCATGTAAACGATGAAGTGATTTCACATCTGCAACTGTGTAAGCAAAAATGCATCGCCCAGAGATTGTTAAAGAAGTTTGTTTATTGTATGAAGTAAATTGTACAAACAAACAGAATCCTAACATGTTTACTCTACAAATGTGAGTCAATGAGAAGGGGCGTGCACATCTCATTGTTTACATAGTGTAGCGAGCCGATAGGGCTCTTTACAAATGCGTAATATGGATGAGATCACAGGAAAAGTTTAGGAAAATAAATAACACCGATTAGATTGAAGGGTCAAATGAAATGTCAAACAATAATCAAGAACAACTGTTGAAAACAATAATGGAATAAAACAAGAAACAATTAAGCTACATTATGTCTCCATTAATTTCGTTATCTTTGGTTAAGCAGTTATCTCGAATGCGGTGGTGAGCCGCATTGTTATGAATATGGAGATTTGCGTTTACTTTTTATTACAGGTCAAATTATGTCATACTTAAATTAAGACGGGTTGTTTGATTCTGATAGTGGTTGTTTATGCTATGCCTCCCACTGGTGTTTATACACACACTGCACTACTATCATTTTAATATCACGTATTCAAATAAAGAACCAAGCTCAAGCATCATTCTTTCTTAACCAAAGCTAGTTGGGATCAAAATTTTTATGATTCTCTGCACCAAAATAGCGCCTTTATTGTAATAATTTGGAGCACATCAAGTGATCCCTTTCTTTTTTAACCTCACGCTATTCCTGATAATAATTCGTGCTTAGAAGGTCTTGATTACCCTAGTAACAAAAGAAACTGTATTCTTTTTCAGCATGGAACGAAGTACAAACAGCCAGTCTACCTTTCATGATGAGGGAGAATCGAATCGGTGACGCAAATGAGATCGGGGAGGTTCCTGACATGATAGTACCGCCCGAGATCATGAGGGCACGAGTGAGGGAGGGAGTGCCTCCTCCGCTGTGCGCTGGTAGATGTGCCTCGCCTTCTGCAGGACCTGTATGTGCCTTCGACGCTACGGGAACGGCCAGGACGTTTGAGACGCTATGCGAACTGGAAGCAGTGTCATGTCGCGAGAGCACGTGTAAGTTTAACCTTTTTATTTTATCTGTGACCATTGCTTTCTGCCTAATTTGAATAAATGGCTTTTGTTTTGGACAAAGAAACTCTAAAGCAGGGTTTTTCAACCTTTTTCATGGCACGACCCGTTCCTTTTTTATAGTATCCGTTGCTTTTTTCAAGCATTCAATTTTAATGGCATGGTTAGCAAAGTGGCTGAGCGATTGCACTGCTGCGCTGCGTGTTGCGGGTTCGATTCCTGCAAATATTTTTATGATCTACAAGCAGTCGCGTAATTTAAAATTGTCAGCGCCCTGGGCTTGTACAGCTTGCCGCCCCAAAATTTGAATTAAAAAAAACTGTCTAGTGCTAGTAACTGTGCATCGACATTTCCACACCGCCTTCTAGAAGAAAAACTTAAAGCAGGAGTATACACTCATTTTGTACTACAAATATAAGTTTTTAATAGTTCGTAAACGGTAAGCACTGGTACGCAGCAAACTCTGCGTAGTTCATTTTTCAATAGTAGTTTCCACAAAAGCATTATTGAAAAATGAACTATGTACTCGTATTAAAATCGAGGTCATTAGGTCATGGAAACTTAAAACATATTTTCAAGAGCGAGCACAGCGAGCTCAAAAATTTATAGATTACTGGACTATGAAAAGCCAAATCTACAAAGAAGAATGAACGCAGAGAACTCTAAAAGTTAAACACAGGTTGAAAAACCCTGCTCTAAAGCCTTAAATCAATACGATTTTTTATCAAAAGACTTTTCTGATACATACAATCTTTTTTTTAATTTCGTCTTAAAGACTAAACGAATTTCCTCAAGTTTCCTTATTCAATTGAAAAGCAAAGGATTTGAAAAAGAACTCTAATTTTCTTTCAAAAACCTGTTACCCACAAATAACGATCTCAATTTTTCTCATTCCAGATTATGCTATAACGAGTCTGGGAGAATGCTGATGAGGCGACAGAACACGCAAAGTGCATTGGTTCTCACATAAGTGTAAGCATTAGGTACCGCACTGCCTGAGGACGGACGCCATATATCTACAAACTTATGTATTAAAAACTTATAGCATGGACTAATAAAGGTTGAATAAAATTGCCATACTCTCGAGAAAGAGAGAAAAATAAGTATAGGGCCATCTATCTCTTTCTGTTAAGACATAGACAATGTCCATTAATGTAAAGGATTTGTTTTTCTCTGTTTTTTTTTTATAAAGTAGAGCAATATCTATGATACCAACTGTATTAAACGCAGTACATCTCTACACAGTCTTTGGCACAGATATTTGACATTTCTAAAAGGTCATCACATAAAAGATTTTCATGACGTCATAAGATTTTCTTGGCATTACCGCTTTGTGTGTATCATTAATTTCATAGCAACTTAACTTTAAATTCATATAAAATATCTATTTATTGACGAAAACCATATAAACGTCTCGGTGCGTAAATACTGTAACATAATAACCTTGTCATAAAAATAAAGTGACGTCACGATTGACCTCAAAAAGTTGAAGCGGTCTTAAATGTCAAAGGTTCAGATGAATTTAAAACAAAAACGGGCATCCCAACTGTCACCTGTCAGTTGTCCAGCAATGCAATATGGCCGCTCCGTCCTTTATGTTCGAAAAAAAACTTTGATTATCTGCATTGATTTAGTAAAAGTGTTTGTAGTAGTAAAATATTTACTTAGTATGTGCCTGTCTTTTGTGGTGTACTCTTAAATTTAATACTTATTGAATATTATATCGTAATCAAATTCACTCATTAAACTAGATTGTACTTACTAATACCTTACCCGCATATGACACGACCACAATCTTTCTCTATGGATTCTAGATCTTCCAGTCATTGGTAAAAGCTAGTGGTGTATCTTTGTAAAATATAAATGTATTTTTGGTATTAACATTTTTTTTGTTTAAAAAATACCGCCCTATGTGTTCGTTTTTATAAACATCATCAATCGTAGAGACTTCTGTCTCTGTTCTTCGTCTTTTATAAATAAAAATGATTCTGGTAGTATAATGCTTACGCTGTAAAATTAAGTTCTTGTAAAATGTTAACTTAAAAATTTAGATTCAATATAATTTCTATGATATTATTTGGTGGCCAAAGCTGTTTTGAAAGAATTTATTTTCTTCAATTTCTGTAATGAAAATTGGATTATACAGGGTTACTTTGCTATAAAACAAAATTATTGATTGGGTTAAGGTTAAGTGAAGGTCGCGCCGCAAGGATGGTTAAGGCTTATTTTCCAATATGTAGGGAAAATGCTTGAATAATTGTCTTGTATCATTTGTTGTAACAATTACATACTCGTATTTGTAAAATGTAAAATAGATTTACAAACTAAACCATATTATTTATTCGTCAGACAAAAGCTAACTAAGTACAATCGACAAGTTGAATCATGACCCATTTTGACAAACAATCATTTGAATCCATCAAATTGACAAAGATCAAAGTCGTTATATGTATGTTTACGCGAATGTGGACCTAATCGTATTTAAATTTCTGTAGGAAAATAAGCTTAAAATAAATCAACTTTTTTGACTGTACCTATTCTTTGAAAAGTAGCCCTTAGTATAAATAAGATTGTGAATACGGAAAAAAAATATAGAAAATATCTTCGAGACCGACAATTTAGGTTTGTAAAGAATTTCTATACTTACCAAATAATTATATTATCTGTGACCAAACGTAAATCAGTCAATCTAATTTGGAGATAATAAATGTAATGTTCTATGGTTGCTACGGTTTAGAAATAAGACTTTGGTCAAAAAGTTCCTAAAATTCAAAATTTCTCCTACACCTTTAAGAAATTTTATTAGCTTGTAAGTAGTTGTAAAATTAACGCCAAAGTCATGTTCAAATAAATATTTTAGTAATATTCGTAATTTTAAGATTATTGTGTAAGTCAATATGTTTATTTATTGTACAAAGTACGGTTCGTCATGACTTCTAGCTGTCCTGACTTTGTCATCTTAATAAATGGAATTTAGATTCAATAAATATTTTACGACATAGTGAAATAGCATATTTATTTTGCTGATGTAATTCGTCCAATATTAGATACCCAAATCCTCAGATCATAGAAATAGGTAGATAGAACGCTCAGAACACGCCAGTGTCTCCACCAAAGTTAATACCCCTACAGGAGGAGGAGCTCGTGGCTAAATAATTACAGCCGCACAGTCCAATCTTCCAGGTTAAGCCGTGTTTGCCAAGGTTGGTCTGTGGATGGGTGACCATCTGTCATAAGCGAGTTTCCTCCGTGCCTCGGAAAGCACGTTAAGCCATTGGTCCCGGCTGTCATTTGTAGTCTTTGACAGTCGTAACTGTTAATCAGAAGCTGTAAAGTCTGACAACAGGCCTACCATGGGGTATTGCACAGTTACTGCGTTGTGGAAGTCCGACAGGCAGTCGCTCTATGTAAAATACTGATACCCCGCTGGAGCGTCTGGATCGACTGGAAACCGACCCCAATATACTTAGTTGGGAAAAGGCTAGGCAGGTAGGCCTGTGTTACCTACAAACAATGCGTAGCTGGGGAGTAAGGGGGGGTTAGGTGGGGCCGAAGCCGACCCTAACCCCCTGACCTCTCAGCTGTAAGGGCCTCGCAATCAGAGAAAAAAAAGAAAAAATCTTGACAACGGCGATCACCAAGTCAGTGAAGGTGTGGTAAAGGAGTGCAACACTTCTACTAAGAAATAACATTTGATGATTTTACCAAGCTATAAATATTAAACATGACCTACAATGATCCATCGGATACTTGTTGTGTTTGATGATTAGGTAACGAAAGAACCTAAGAGGCCTCGCAGTGTTAATGTCGTCGACGATCACGTTTAAGTCAAGTGCCTCCACTCCTCGCGCTAGGCCCCTTATTGCAAAATAACTTGGTAACTTTTTGATTTGTTACTGGGAACTGAAAGAGTCCAACAGGCCTCGCAAAGCTGTTATTGCTGTCATATCACAATCACATTTGGGATAGGTTACTTGGAGGATCCAAGTCATCTTTCAACACGGGGGCCTCGCGCGAGCAGCTGAAGCAAGTTAGGTTTTTCGTTCTGAAAAAAGGGCATTGCCGCAAAATGTGCAGGTTTGCAAGTAACAATTAAGTTTTCGTGTCCATTAATACAGATGTCCGACGAATCTAGCTACCAGCACATCTCTAACATAGGTTTTGGTTAAACCCCAAAATAACTAAACATCTATTGAAGATTTCTTGGCGTTGTCGTTCGTTCCAGTCGCTGTTAAGGAATTTTTAGATTTTAAGACAAATAGGAGATTTGCTTTAAATGTAAATACTGTTTAAACTATATTATGTATAGGTACTTAATTTAATGCTATTAATATCTGAAAGTTATATGTAATTAAGCAATCTCATATTGTACCTAATAGTTTAGTAAAAAGCATTTGATGTTGTTATTTAATAATTTGTTATTGTTACATTTGCATGCCGAATGGTTTGGCGGAATATGACGAGCTATAATTGTTTACGTTTATATTATCTGTAAAATACCATATTTCAGGCAAATAAATGATTCTGATTCTGATTCGCTAACGCTTAGAAATCCTAAATAGATTTTCAACTAAAGACTCGAAGGAATAAGGTTGAAAATCTATTGGGGAGAACCGAGCGTTAACGATTATCGTTTGCGACTTGTCTAGGGGGGCTGGTATACCTTTGATATTGAATAGGTACGGATCGAAACTTTGAATATAGTCTTTCAATGATTCCGACGAATTGAGAACTTCCTCCTTTTTTTGGAGTCGGTTAAAAAGAGAACCCAAGGCACACACCCATCCAGCCTTGTTCGCTATAAACGCTCACGACACACAGTCAACAAACATCCCTATAGGCGACAGGCAGTCTATGTCATCCAAGTGGGTCACTTTGTCCGCCCTATTGACTTCCGATCTAGGCGGGATCAGAAGTGAAGTAAATACTAGATAATCCGCAGTAATAAACTAAACATCGAATGTTATCCGTAACGTTAGTGATATCATTTGTTTTTGTTATTGGCACGTTTTCTTCTGTCATGTGACTGGTTTTGCCTAAGATAGCGGGAAAGATGTTGTTTTTGTTTTAAGCACTTTGTAATCTTAGTACTTATAGTTCATTTGTACCTACTTTACTTTTGACTTGTGACCTGTTTGCTGTACCTATCAACCAAAATTTAATTAAGAACGGTTGCGTTTATTTACTCACGTAATTTTTGAGTTTATCTACTTATGCAAACGCAACTTATTTTGTTTAAGGTACCAATAAAAATTTCATTTAAAAAATTATAGGTTCGATTTTAAACGAGTGGTATCCAAATACTTGTATTTGTAACATCTTGGTAGGTACTTAATTGAAACGAACATCAATTAAAAAGAAAAGGCTTTGTCAAAAAGTACTTTAACCATTATATAGATTGTTTTAAAATGGAATTTAAATAAATGCACTGAATAGAAATTTGAAAGAGATTCTACAAAAACGCATCCACAGGTATTTTATTTAAAAATAAACTATTAATAAATAATACTTGCAACCACAGAAATATTAAAAACAGGAGAAGTGGTAAGGGGGCGTGTCGTTGAAACCTGGTCCTGAGCGTTTTGGCCAGAAATTGACTCGGACTACTTTATTTATGTTTCCTTTATTACTCCGACTGTATTGTTTTTCATTAAATACATTGCTCTTTTACAACGATCTCACATTATCACTGAGTGACTGGACCAGCAATGTAAAGCTGACATAACGATACCTCATCAAGCCGTAATGTCGCGTGGTGCGTCCGTTGTATTTGAGCGGGAGAAGTACCGCCCACCGCGTGTCGCGACAACACACAATGATAATTGTTAGTGTGAGTAAGTTACACGGAAAAAGAGTACGCTGTGGTTTTAAGAATAAGGTTTATATTTAAATGACTGGGTTATCGATGGCGCGTGTGTGCACTTGTTCGTAGTATTGTTTTGATAGAACTACATATGCAATATTATCGTTATGGTGGGGCTATTGCGGCTTCACTGGTTTTCTATACATTTTAAACTCCACGCCATATCTCCTTCTTTAAGATATCTGTGCTTGCAACCATTGAGTTTCAAACAGATGCGAGATTTTATGCATTTTTAATTTGCTTTTTCCGAGTTGTGTATTAAATGAAGACAATGATTACAAATTGACTGACTGCTACATTTCATTAAAAAATTAAACTACTCAACAAAAACTCAAAGCCTACAAAATGAGTAAGTTGAATAAGTCTACAAAATTGTCTCTAGGGAACGAACATCTAGGACACGTTCTATTTTTGAAAGCAAAAACCCATTTTCAAGTTCTTTACACGGTCAGCGTTAAAGAGCAGGATCGTTTAGACGAGCCAGCAGCTAGCATAGCACTCTACTAACTCAAAGGAGCTCCGGTAGTAAGGAAGCTAAGGAAAATAAAACTGTGCTGCGTTTTAAAGTGCTTGGCGTCACTTCTCATCTTTTCGGCGTAGTCGCTTAAATTACTTGAATTTTTACTTGAAGTCCGCCATCACTTGAAATACTTAGCAGAGTAGTACTAATAGAATTATATTCTGTGGTAGAGGGCTCGGGACGGAATTGATACATTTTAATAGGGAGATAGTGTTTGATAGAACTATCGTCACTTAGACCAAAAAGAAAATTTTGCAATATCCAATTAATCGTCATTACATTGTTCCTTCTTTTGTCTTTGCCCTACTTACATTCTTTTTCTTCTATACTTTTTTGTACAGGTTGCCTGACAAGGGTTTGTTGTGTAATAAATGTACTTTGCATTGTTCTACGGCAAGTTAAATTGTACTACGATCTCTTAAAAAATAAACAATTTCACTTATTTTAAACTTACAAGATTTAATACATAATTAAATTTAAATGATACGAGTAACACTCAACATTTGCCAATGCTCTGCTAAAACTCTAATCACAGCTTCTTTGATGTTAGTCGATAAGCTTACAACTTTATTTGTTTTATTTTATAAAATGCAGTCAAACAAAAGCGTTTAATTTATTAAAGGGTTCTTAATCTTCTCGTTCGCTTAAGATAGACGGATGCCGTCGGAGCCAGCACACTCGCCTTTGCTGATCTTGTGGAGGGCTGAAAAAAGAAAAAAATATTTAAGTAAATTAAGAACATAAACTCCATGCATGTTTTAATTAAGATTTTTAACACGATTTAACTCAATACGTCGTGTTTAACTTTAAAATAAATAAAATATGGCCTATGTTACTTGCTAATAATAATTATTAAATCATTTCACAGAATTATTCTGTGAAATAATTTTTTAAATTGGATTTTACAGCTAAAAGTAAGAGAGCGGAAGAAGGCTCTCATTTGACTACTTAGTTGTTTAGAACTGTATGTTTTTTTTAAACTTGAAAGGAGGTATTCCTCGTAGCGCTCCTGTTTTGAAGCGCGCCTATCTAAGCGCTACTGTTTTATTCCTCTTAGCGCTCCCAAAAGGAGCGCTAAGAGGAACGATTAAAAATATTAAAATTTATTTCCTCGTTGCGCTCCCATGATTAACCTTCGGATAGAGATGGGACTATACTAACTGATATTATCGATAATAACTAGATAATAAGTAGAACACATTGTTATAATATACAACTAGCGGCCCGTCCCGGCTCCGCACGGGTTTGGTTTTTATTTTGTTTGTTTTATTGTAAATCCTTTAGTCCAGGGTTTTTCAACCTGTGGGTCGCTAAGCCTCTTCAGGGGGGTCGCGAAGCTTCTCTAGAGGAGTGGTTAAAAGTTGAGAACCTTACATTTATCAAGCTCTATTTCAATTTAATATGCTAAAGTTTTTCCGCCTCGCTACGCTCGCCCATTAATGAAGGGTATGCTTGTGAATGTAAAAAGAAGTCAACTTTTTTAGGTCACATTTCAATGAAAACTTGTCTTATGTTGGTGTAGAAATAGTAGATTTACTGTCACATGCCGCGCTCACTCTTCAAGTCTTTAATTTTTTTATCTCGCTTTTAGATTAAAACTTGTTTTGTCGTACTACGGAAACGTTTAACTTTTAGAGTACTCTGCGTTCAATCTTCTTTGTAGATTTGGCTTTTCATAGTCCAGAAATCTATAAATTTTCGAGCTCGCTGCGCTCGCTATTGAAAATATGTTTTAAGTTTCCATGACCGAATGACCTCGATTTTTATACATAATTCATTTTTCAATAATGCTTTTGTGGAAACTACTATTGAAAAATGAACTACGCAGCGAGCGTACTCCTACCGTTTACGAACTTAAAAACTTATATTTGTAGTACAAAATTAGTGTATACTCCTGTTGAGTTTTTCTTCTAGAAGGCGGTGTGGAAATATCGGTGTACAGTTATTCGCACTAGAGAGTTTGTTTAATTCATATTTGGGGCGTCAAGCTGTACAGGCCCAGGGCGCCGACAATTTTAAATTACGCCACTGCTTGTAGATGATAAAATATTTGCAGGAGTCGTACCAGCAACACGCAGCGCAGCAGTGCAATCGCTCAGCCACTTTGCTAACCGTGCCGTCAAAATTGAATGCTTGAAAAAAGCAACGGGTAGGGGGTCGCGAAATATTTCTTCATATTAAGGGGGTCGTGCCATGGAAAAGGTTGAAAAACCCTTTTAGTCCACGAAATAGATGAATATAATCTGCCGACATATGTTTATTATTTTTTTATTGTTTAGAAAGCTTATGATTTCTTTCCATTATGTTTCCCATTATTACCCTCCCTGCACACCTCAATGTTTTGTCGGAAGTTTTTCGTAGAATTATGGCAATGAGTTGTCTATCGTTTACGTCAATGGTAGAATTTTAAATGACTTTCTTTGTCCTAGGCGGGGCGAGAGAGTGTCAGACTCTTACTGACTAAAACCACCTACTGACTAAAATCACCCGCTCTGTCTGAGCCGGGACCCAGTAACGTATTGCGCTCATACACATAAGAGTGCCGAATGCAAAATTATATTATTCTCTCAATTTCGTAATTTGGTTAAGCAACTTCGATGTCGATGATGCACACATGAGTTTAAAAAAAATCGATATAATTCATTACGTTTACTTCATGCTTTTCCCTATTCCCTACAGGAGCGCTACGAGGAATACCTCCTAAAGCCTGCTGGCGTTGTGAGACTATCTCACCAGGTACATGACTGTGGAACGTAAAATTGAGAGAATAATATCATTTTGCTTTCGGCACTCTTACGTGTATGAGCGCAATACGTTACTGGGTCCCGGCTCAGACAGAGCGGGTGATTTTAGTCAGTAGGTGGTTTTAGTCAGTAAGAGTCTGACACTCTCTCGCCCCGCCTAGGACAAAGAAAGTCATTTAAAATTCTACCATTGACGTAAACGATAGACAACTCATTGCCATAATTCTACGAAAAACTTCCGACAAAACATTGAGGTGTGCAGGGAGGGTAATAATGGGAAACATAATGGAAAGAAATCATAAGCTTTCTAAACAATAAAAAAATAATAAACATATGTCGGCAGATTATATTCATCTATTTCGTGGACTAAAAGGGTTTTTCAACCTTTTCCATGGCACGACCCCCTTAGTATGAAGAAATATTTCGCGACCCCCTACCCGTTGCTTTTTTCAAGCATTCAATTTTGACGGCACGGTTAGCAAAGTGGCTGAGCGATTGCACTGCTGCGCTGCGTGTTGCTGGTACGACTCCTGCAAATATTTTTATCATCTACAAGCAGTGGCGTAATTTAAAATTGTCGGCGCCCTGGGCCTGTACAGCTTGACGCCCCAAATATGAATTAAACAAACTGTCTAGTGCGAATAACTGTACACCGATATTTCCACACCGCCTTCTAGAAGAAAAACTCAACAGGAGTATACACTAATTTTGTACTACAAATATAAGTTTTTAAGTTCGTAAACGGTAGGAGTACGCTCGCTGCGTAGTTCATTTTTCAATAGTAGTTTCCACAAAAGCATTATTGAAAAATGAATTATGTATAAAAATCGAGGTCATTCGGTCATGGAAACTTAAAACATATTTTCAATAGCGAGCGCAGCGAGCTCGAAAATTTATAGATTTCTGGACTATGAAAAGCCAAATCTACAAAGAAGATTGAACGCAGAGTACTCTAAAAGTTAAACGTTTCCGTAGTACGACAAAACAAGTTTTAATCTAAAAGCGAGATAAAAAAATTAAAGACTTGAAGAGTGAGCGCGGCATGTGACAGTAAATCTACTATTTCTACACCAACATAAGACAAGTTTTCATTGAAATGTGACCTAAAAAAGTTGACTTCTTTTTACATTCACAAGCATACCCTTCATTAATGGGCGAGCGTAGCGAGGCGGAAAAACTTTAGCATATTAAATTGAAATAGAGCTTGATAAATGTAAGGTTCTCAACTTTTAACCACTCCTCTAGAGAAGCTTCACGACCCCCCAGGAAGAGGCTGAAGAGGCTTAGCGACCCACAGGTTGAAAAACCCTGGACTAAAGGATTTACAATAAAACAAACAAAATAAAAACCAAACCCGTGCGGAGCCGGGACGGGCCGCTAGTTGTATATTATAACAATGTGTTCTACTTATTATCTAGTTATTATCGATAATATCAGTTAGTATAGTCCCATCTCTATCCGAAGGTTAATCATGGGAGCGCAACGAGGAAATAAATTTTAATATTTTTAATCGTTCCTCTTAGCGCTCCTTTTGGGAGCGCTAAGAGGAATAAAACAGTAGCGCTTAGATAGGCGCGCTTCAAAACAGGAGCGCTACGAGGAATACCTCCTTGAAAGTACTGGCTGAACTGATTCTTACAAAAATCATATACCTAAACATTAATTAAATGTAAAATAATTAACATTTGAGATGTAATTTGCTTTAATTAATTTATAAATACAATTTAGAATTTGATAAGTTTAACCTATTTTAATGGCATAATGAATAAGTATTTTGACTTTATTTTATTAGGTATCCTTTGTCGTATAAAAGTGTGGGTAGTTTCGCACGAATTTACAGATTTCTAGAATGTATGGGCAGGAGAGGATTAGTGTTCCTGGAAATGGGGTTAGCTTGTGTCGGTGTGTTGTAAAAGTAGTAAGAATACTACTTTAGAAGTTTTAGAAGTAATTTTTTGTTAAGTAGAAGTGTCGATGCCTCCGCGCGTGTGTGTGAACTGAGCCACGCATATGCGTAGACTTAACGGGTGAAAATGCTGTTTTAAGGTAAGTGATCTTATGCACGCTTTTTCAACTATTGTTCCGCCTTTTTTTCAACCGTTTTTCTGCGAAAAGCTCGAGGAGCGAATGTGAAATATAATATTTTCAGAAGTGAGTCGTCACTCTCTAAAATAATTCAAAATTTAATTTTAGATTCATTCTGCCCCAAATTAATAAAATCATCTAAAAACAAGTTTACAGTTGTCTAGACTTCTACATTCAAAGAAAGGTCGTTAGCCAGTTCATTGTCTAGCTAAGTACTGTTAAACCTAGTCAGTTTCTTAGCGTAAGTTGCTACGCTTTGATAGAATCTAAGATGGCCGCTACGCCTTTTCACAAATTACATTTTGAAAAAAGAATACAACATGATTTATGTACACACGGCTACACATCAAGCTATACATAACCAGTTTATCGTAGACTCACTTTGTATGATCATTCCGCGCATACAAAGATCAGCTTATACTGGTTTTGTATAACGAATACGAAAACGAATAAAAATAATCATTTTGTCCGACACAATGGAGAAAAAGAGTAGGTACACACACCTACTCTTTTTCTCCATTGTGTCGGACAAAATGATTATTTTTATTCGTTTTCGTATTCGTTCTAAAATAGTCGGGGCCTTTCTACGTGGAGCAAAATAGGCACTGGTTCCAACATATCAACCTACCACTTTATCAGGTCGTTTGCGTGTAAATGTGACCGTCTAAACAAGGGACCGTGACCCTGAAAGTCACAGGGCAATTTAAGTTAAAGAATTTGATTTTATCACCTAAAAAGAGGGCCTTCCCCAATCTGTAAAGTTTTCCACTGGAATACGCTTTTTTGAAAATGTTTAAATTCGATTATTGAATATTGAGACTCCTAGTTTTCCTCGATAAATGTACTATCCAAAACAAAAATATTTTTTCAATTCGAACCAATAGTTGAGACCAGATGAGCCTGTAGCCAAACGGCAAGCGATAATCGTTAACGTTCAGCAGTCGCTTAGACATTTTCAACTTTACACCCCATCGCATAAAGTTGAAAATCTAGTAAAGACTGCTGAGCGATAGCGAACAAAACAAACCAAAACGATCTGTAATCTCTGATAGATTTTCAGAGCTGAGATTATTGCGTTCGACCAAACAAACAAACTACATATTTTAATTTTATTTGAATAATTGAGATAGATTTAGGTACTGAAAGACTGCACGAAAATTATTTTAGCTGAATTTCTAAAATCCAGTCTGAATTGGTTCCATGGTCGCGAGACTGTCTTATCAGATAAATGTGGCCCCGGAACGTAAAGGGTTATTGAAGGACATCGTGAATTTTAGTCTGTACAAGTCTGACAGTCCTTGCCTTTCACAGGTTAGAAGGACTCATTTGATGATTCTATAAGCTGTATAAAATATAATTATGAGTCACATTCCGGTTGTGTGCCAGACAATGGCCGACAACACTATATTTCCACGGTTACATGACGCGTCACACTTTGTTGATCGCAGGCTCTAATAACAACTCCATTGCAAACTATATCATACAACGTCAATAGGCTTTTATTCGCCATCGAATTCTGAAACTCTTTGTTTCGTATCTCGTTGTTTATGGCTTTTTTTGGTAGATTTTGTAACATCACGCACCGTCGAGTCGCTTTTGTTGTTGAAAAAAATATTGCATTCATGCCTCGTAAACAATTTCATTGGACAACAAACGGTTTATTTTTAGAATGGATCGATAAAACTTTAATTTGTTAACAACTCTGTATGTCGAGGAATTTTCTTGATTATTATTTCATTAAACAATGACAGCCATAAATTAATGGTCGGCCATCGTATGTCAAGCATAAACTTATTTCTCTTGTAAACCGAAAAAGGGAAAACAACTAAGGTTTCTCTTTGTACGCAATTTCGATGTCACGATGTGTGCAAGAATATTGCAAGTTGATTCTTGTAATTTTTTTTTATAATTGCATAAACAGCTTATTGCCATATTGTTTTACACACGCAGATTATATCTGATTATGCTTAGTTACTTTTTCTTCTTGCAATCATAATAATAAACTCTACTATATACATACGCCTAAACTGACTTGATATCTGTTCATTTAATTATAATAATATTTTTACCATCCGATTGAATAAATAATATTACTCTAGAAGTATTTAGGAACGTTTCCATACTTCTAAAATCAATAAGATAAATATAAATTAAAGACCCAAAATAAATAATTACACATTACACGCAATAACACATACTTTTGCCCAGCAGTGGGACACTACAGGCTAAAAAAAACGCCTGATTCGGGAATCGTAACGATTGATTCTTAGAGAAAACATTGACTAAGGACATGGGTTCGAATCCCGCTCGCAGTCTTTTCTTTCCGAAGAAATCTTTATTTTAATAGCTTCTACACAAGTATATGCCTACTTGAGTAAGTTATCTAATTTCCTAAGAGTACAAAACTTGACCTTTAGAGTCCCCTTCTAGAGCCCACCTCTCCGAATCCCTTCAGAGTTCAACTAACTTAGTTGACATTTCAACTACGAGTACATTACAACGTTTACTTCAGAAAGAAAGTATTAGTCGGGTGCGTAGTACTCGCAACTGGCGTACTTTTACAACAATCCATAAGTAGACGGGTCGAAAGATGTAGCAGGTGGCGGTGTGTCTATCTGCCTACCCCAATGGTAAAAAAGCTTGAGTTTATATACATACTAGCTGTTGCCAGTGGCTTTGCTCGCTCCCCCTCCCCTTCTCGCCTATGTCACTCCGGACCAAAGCACCTTTCAACTGGTGAAAGAATTTTTGAAATCGGTCCAGTCGGAGCCTATCAAATCAAATCAAATCTTTTCTTAATCTTTCAAAAATCAAGGTACATACTCGATTTTTGTCCCATGGGAACTTAATATGAGAATACACGGTATCTTTTATGTTCTGAACCTAATTTCCCCAAGATCCGTTCAGTCGTTCAGACGTGATTGAGTCACAAACATCCATTCATCCAGCAATACATCCATCTTGCCAAATATGTATAAGCGTACGCAATAATAATACAAGTTTATGTTTAACTAGGTATTTCCAAAAATTATTGACAACGACGTAACCACGACGGACGGTCTAAAACTATACGTAAACTTTAATTTAATAATAGTGCTAATAGATAAAAAAACAATAGAAGATCTAAAACACAGGATCTCAATTGTTACTCAGAAGTGTAGGCGTAACAAACAATTCAATGTTAATAGTATTAAAACGTTTCTCATGTATTATGACTCATGAGTCGTTTGCATGAAGAGATCACATCGCATACAATGCTATTGTAACATAACAAGGAAAATTAAGCTTCCCGGAACGTGAATTAAAGTTTTTTCGACATTATAAATTAGTATGTTCTGTGTTCTACCTTGAAATATCTCATTGAGCTCGTTATTTTATTTGGCTATGTGCTTATTATGGTAGTGCCTGAAAAAAAACTGTTCTCATCGCAATTACTTATATTATTTAAGTATTTCCTAAAAATAAATCATTTTAGAAATACTGTTTTAGGATTTCGTATTGTGTCACAATTATCACATGCTTCATAAGTTGCGTTTTTTGCATCGATGATTGTATCCAACTGTTTGGTAAATTACATCGTTGTTCTTGGTCATCATTGACTTTGACCAGTATAAAGGTTTACTAATTTAAGCTAGTAGACGTTATTTTATAGTTTGTTTTGTTATGATCATCATCATCAGGCACTCCTGCTTATAGGCCTCCTCAAGCGTCACCAGTTTAATTGATCCTGTATTCCTATCTAGAGGATTCCACTACCTTCATCAATTGGCTTTTTTTATACCATAAAGGTGACACTCAAGCATACAGCCCACCTGATCGAAAACGCGTCATCGCAGCCTAAAACACCAAGGTGTTGCGCGTTTCAACTAGCTCACTAGGTAATCACTTTTAAGACGTTTCTACAGCAAGTATGGGACCTGTCCGAGGCCACCACCAACGCCGTAAATGTGGCAGAGTTTTGGTCGAAACTCATTTAAACCCAAAGAATCATCGACACGACGAAGAAGTAAGCTTTTTGATGGCGCCATTAGAAATAGTCTAAACTTGACAACCTTCACTTATCCAGCCAATTCTCTCAAAATTTAACGAGTCCTCCAACGAGTAAACCATGATAAAATACTCACTATCATGGTGCTCGCAATTGTAGTTGTTCATGACGCACTCATTGCCGAAAGACTTGGGCTTCTCGCCCTGCTTGCCGGCGCAGACGGGGTCCAAAGCGACGGAGCTACAGTCGTGCATGCAGGCCTTCTTGCGAGCTGCTTCAGCCTTCACCTGTTTTAAATCAGGCTTGTCTGGACGGCAGGTTACTGCCACAATCACCAGCGCTGGAAATTTGTGAAAAAGAATGATCAGTTTTTGTTCGTTTAGGGTTTTCGTTGGGCGCTGACAACGCCTGCACGCGTTGTAAGTCACCGTAGAAACGTATTTTGTAGAAGGAAGAAAAGACAAAATAATAGAATGTAGAGAAAAAAAATACCGTTTACTATAGCATGTTTCTATTCTTCTATGGTCTACGATTGTACCATAATTGTACAGAAAAACAGCCGAATAGTCTAGAAATAACCATGACTATAACTTTAGATATACGAGTATATAGTTAAAGATAGAACTGGTCATGCTACGCGTGCTGAGTGTGATTTGTTTGCGTCAAAATGGATCCGTATGTCGTGGATGTTTGAGCCGTATTTGTATTGTTATCTGTGTTTGAGCTTTTGTGAGAAGTTGGATGCAAGATGACTATTCATTTTTTCTCAATGTTTTTCTCTTAGAACTTGTCCCTCATGCTCCCATATCAGTGGGCCTGAGTTTTTAGCACTGACTGATCGTGACGTGTTTAGAATTCGATCTAAAATGGGTACAAAAATGTCCTCGGATTTTTTTTCAATGTATCCCTACACTAGGAATTTCTCATGGTTGCATTATTAGAATTGTGTAGGAAAAGATATATGAAATTATAGGTATATCTAGGTAAGACGTGAACAGAATGTAAATGAGACTACGACTGATTTCAAGATATTCGTTCCGAGTATCTTGAAATCAGTCCCAGTCTTGTAAGATATTTAAGGAAAACACTTTCTTTACATTCATGGAAGGTTTAAACTTACATTATAGGTAAATAAATGTATAGTGGGTAACTTGAATAAAATTTGATTCTCGTGGTTACTAAGAGCCAGTACTGTAGAAGACCCAATATTTATACGACCAAAAAAGTGTAAAAGCCTCTCGTTCAAAGTTCTACGACATTAAGGAAAAAGACTCTATTTTTGTTAAGCAAAAATAAGTCTAGTAAATATTTCAAAACTTCAAATATTGCGATAGAGCAAAAACTTGTTAATTATGATTTCATAGAAGGATGCGAGGCTGAATATTAATTACTTCGTTACGATATTATTTATAAAAAAAAAACTGTTTGCAAAGACTATATAATATGTAGAGTTTACATAGATGGAGTGATTATAATTATAAATGTTTTTCTAGGAATAATGGTTCGTGACCTTAGTTCAGGTTTTGTTAAACGACAATCATATTTTTAAATAGAGAAAAAGACCATTTTAATCATGTTTTATACTGCAGGCAGGTTGATAAACACTTTGTTTTGTTAAGTATAGGTAGCAACCAATCCGGCTTCGTAAGGCTCAAGGTGAATTTTCGACTACTCTAGATAATTTTTCAAAACTTTTCTTATACAAATGTCTTCTTTCTTGTACAAGTATCACGAACGCAACACCAAAACATTTAATAAGTGAAACCAGTCGAGTATTACTAGAATCTGTAGTTATTTTTATTAATTTAGCATATTTCGAAGAATTTCTTAATTCCCAAAACCGAAAATTATTCCACTCCTTTATATAAAGTAAACTTTGTTTATCTATTGATACAAGCTCGTCAAGTTCAGCAATTTAGTATTTTATCAAGCTAACGCCAAACACTTATTCCATTTACCGTGGCCCTGGAACGTAAAGGGCTATCGAAGGACACCGTGGATTTTAGTCAGTACGGGTCTGACAGTCCGCCCTGCCCTGGGTGGGAGGACTTATTTGATGATTTTACCAAGATAAAAAAAAGAGATAACGCCAAACAGACATACAAAGTCTAATAATTTCTTTAACAAAGTTGTCTCATCTCCCTAACATGCCGGAAACATTTAGACCTCATCATGCAATCAAGCCAAAGGATCTTCGCAGACGGGCTGACCTTAACTACAGGCCATTTAAGGTCGTAAAATGCTCATCTAGGTAGTAACAGGAAGAGGGACCACTTTGGTCCAATGAGCACCGGTTTTTGAATGACGTAGGACCAGAATTAAGACCTAATTTTGTAACTGGTCTTGTTAAAAATGTTTTTAACTGTTCTCGTTATATTTTATCGATTTAAAAATATACAATAATGCACCCATAGCCATAACATACACCATATCTCATTGCCTCACTGAGGGACCTACAAGTGTATCAAAACCAACTTTTCAGTTCCTTCTCAGTTTCAGCTCCACCACGGCATGGGCACCAAAAATTGCGTACTTATTCAGTCAAACAAAAAGCCCACCTAAGATCATCATCATCTGCCTAACCTTTTCCCATGACTGCTAGCTGGGACCAACGGCTTTACGTGCTTTCCGAGGCACGGAGGAAACTCGCTATGACAGATGGTCACCCAACCACAAGCCAACCTCGTCAAGCGCGGCTTAACCCGGAAGATCGGTCTGTGCGGCTGTTATTATTTAGCCACGAGCTCCTCGAAAAACCCACCTAACAATACAGGCAAAAAACACTTCACTTACTTATATGATTCAACCAGATAATATTATAACTTAAATACAACAATTTTTAGACCATTGTTACCAATTTCAGTCATGATAAACCTACTTTTGAGTCTTCTTTTGAAAAGTTAAAGATGTTTCTCGGAATATCTGCTTCTATTATAAAAAAAAAACTTACCAAAAACAAACAAAGTAGCTGCCTTCATTGTTATGTAATCACAAATCTGCGTTCTCAAGCACTGAACGTGAATAACTGCCAACAGAGAGGGCAAGCCAACCCGCTTTATATTACAACACAAAAGTGGGGAGCCTCGCAAACAGCCGTGGTTGATACAAATCTTACACCACACATCCACTACATCATATTCTTCATCATTCCTTTCTCTTTACTGTATAAAACAGCAATGTATAGCATAATTCAAGAGGTGTCGTTTAATCTGCAGGCTATAATTTGTGTTGATTTCAACGCAAATAGGTATAGTTCATTGTTCAGAAGAGACAGTTATTTTTTTATTTGTATCCGCTGATTTAATCTCCTGTTATGAACATGTAGGTGTTGTTTAAAAAAGTACATGAAATTTATGCTATGAGGAAAATAGTATCATTTAGAGCAGTATGACTAAAGTTTAGGCATTTTATCTATGGATGAATAGAACCTTTATGGTCAAAGTCTTCTAATTCTGAAAGAAAAATCACAAATATTTTGTCCTAAAAAGTCTGAAATAAGATAAGAACATCCCAAAATACTCTCTAATCACCACTTACGATCATTTATAGGCAGTAAATAGCCATGTTTTTTTTAACAAATAATAAAAGAATAAAATTGTTTATAAACTGTAAATGGATTTCTGAGAAACCGTTTTAATCATATCGAGATGAACTCAAGAAGTGAATAGATACCTAGTCGATCAAGTTGACAATCGCGCCAATTGTTATTAAAACCGGTAGCGGGACTGATTATTGACAGTGATATCACAGTATGTGATATATTTGATAACAGTAATAAGACAAATGCCTTGTACCGTAACTTAGTCTCTTTTGAAAGATTAATGTATGAACCGATAAGTTGAAGTCTGACTGTACAACTTAAACAAAGTTAGGGCGCGGGCGTAGCTTAGCTTAGCTAAGCCATGCTCACTTAGACACCTAATTTGGAACTTGTGTGTAGGTTTTACTTCATCAGACGATGTAGACTGGAGTAATTCCGAGTATATTTCTGGGCGTACATATATCTCTGGGCGAGTATATCTCTCAAATATATTTAAATATTATAAGGCAAATCAGTAAAGAATAATGTCGTGAGACTTTCCTGAAAGAAGCTTTCAATGTTTAAATATATGAATTTAAAAAGAATATTAATTTTAATGACTTTTTATGTTACGAGGTTACGAGCTATGCACTCGGTCAAGTATGAGTTGGACTAGAGCCCCCTAAAATATTTATTTTATTCTGGTTTTTTAATACCTATTTGTTGTTTTAGCAACAACAGATATAGATCATCTGTGAATAATTCTTCTGTCTAAATACAGCCTGGTTACGAACTGTCGCACAGACAGACAAACAGACCCATTGTACCCAGGAAACCCATAAAAATAAAAAAAAACCTTGATCATTTATGAGCATAGCAAAATGATCTTAGCTTTTATGTAGATAGTTCTCATAATTTTACTCTAATTTGGCTTTACGAGACCATTTTTTTAATACTTAAATCTCTCAACTTTTATGAAGATCTTCAAATGTAATTTGTTGAAATCTGATGCTCTTTTTCCCTCTCAGACGGCTACGAAATGTTTGAGTCATTCTTCCGCACACCTTATTGCCCAGCTTATTGTTTCTTGTAGTCGGGCCACAGCACTAACGGTATTTCTCGTTGATTTTCGCGATAATATTATAATGGCCTTTAAATGATCGTCTGATACGTCCATAATGCGATGATCAAAGGCATAAAAAAAACAGGTACAGTCACGAGCATTATCATGTAAACACTTAAAAACAAAATTCAAACGCAAATTGCTCGTGAAATACTGATTTGCACTTTGAAATAAGACCCAGTTTGTAATAGTATGGCTTCCACAATTCTAAAACGAATTCTAAAACGTTTAATCAATATGGTAGCAGAAAATCGCTTTTGAATACTGCTTAGTGTATTCATACTATTGCTCGTGACTGTACATTACCTACAGTCTGTATTTTAAATCATGAAAACGATGTTTAAGGGAATTAAATTATTCAATGTACGGTAGCACTAAATCGAGTTACATCCGTCAATTCCGTCATCGACTTGTTTTGTGACTCGATATCACCACAGACTTGAAAAATAATAAAAATGCAATAGATAACGAGTCGAAAAACAAGTCGATGACATCCGCATCGCCTTCAATGATTTTCATGATTATGAAGACAGACTGTAATTGTAAGCAGTTAAATTGTGAGGTGCAACCCTGCTATGTACTGTTTAACAACAGTGAACTGGGTTGCACCTCTGTGTCTATGTCTCAGGCTACCCTGTACTGTTAGGTAAAAACCAGTAACCTAGATCATGTGACTAGCCTACCTATGCTTTCGCTTCGTTTCTTTCTTGAACACGGCATCATTTAGTTTTTTTTCCTATAAGTAGGTACATTGAGCGTCTTTTTCACAGCTCGTGTTTTCAATATTTAATTTCTTTCATTTTTGATTTTAAATCTAGGTATCTGGGTATTATTTACTTTACTTCGATCGACGTTATCAAGCAAACTTTCCGTTGTTTATTGTAAATTCTCAGTATCAGTGAACTTAATAACAAGGTACCATGCCAACATCATGCCAACATTATTTTATTTTATCAAAAGTGCAAGTTTTTGGGCCTTATGTTGCTGAGAAACATAGGAAGTTTCACTAATGAAGTGCGATTATCCCTTTAAAAAATAAACAACATTTTTACAAAGAATAAGAAAATAGTCCACACTAGAAACTATTCAAACAATCCTACCTAGATAACCATCAAGCGCCATCTGTTGACGAGTAGCAATATCACGTCAAATTCAACGACGAAATATGACCACATGCTTAAATTCGATTCCAAAAGATGGCGCTGTCTTATAAATCAATATTTGGCATCATAATACTCCAAGTCCTCGCTGTCCCCTGGTCTTGCGGGGAATTCGTGGTACTATATTTATTTTTTAAATACCTACAGAAAAAGTTCTTCAGTCGTGGTGTGGACACTTCTATCATTGTCTATGTCTAAGCGATCTATTCTAAATTTTTAACGAAGTGACTTCTTGTCTTTCAGGCGAATGCTAGGCTGTTAGAAACTATTTTATCATCATGCATTCCCATTTATCTTCATAGAACTCGACGTGGTAATAAAATTCACCGCGTCACAATGGCGAATTTGCAGTCGTCACCGCTCTAGGCCCCACACCATGTGTCGCTCCTTTCTCAGTAACCATCAGACATTGTTAATAATTTACTTTATTGCCCACTTCAAATTGATTCAGAAAATTGGTAATCGTTAACTGAAAGCTGCGTTTTTAGGTTTATTTAACTTAATTTAAACTAAACGTTCGAACTATTTTTAACCAAAGTCAAAGTCAAAGTCAAAGTCAAATCATTTATTTTAAATAGGCCATCAGTGAGGCACTTTTAAACGTCGAATATTAAAATTAAGGAAAGGGATGGGATGGGATTGATTCTACACCCATTCGCTAAGGTAGGTTGTATGGAGAAGAATGGGCAAGAAACTCCATACTTACTCTTTTTAAACATCTGTTACAATATTTTTATAACATCATTTGAAATAATATATAATGTGGAAGCAATGTACCTTAAAAATATAGACTAAATAAATTATAAAAGAAAATAATTAAATAATAAGAATTACAAAAATCAAAAAGGTACATGGTGTTCACATTTTAACAAAATATTGCAATCAAAGCTATTTTACAAATATAAGAAGTGTGTGAGCATTCGAATATCAACCAGCTTGATTCTGCTTAAGCCCTACATTGTACTATGGAGCAGGACCGGCATGTTTCCAAACATTTTTATCTTGGATATAATCTTCTAATTTATAATATGCTTGTTTACTAAGTGTATTTTTTATGTGACTTTTAAACTTTCTTTCATTTAGAGTTAAAATTTCGCTAGGTATTTTATTATAACATTTAACACAGAACCCCATAAAAGATTTTTGGACTTTGGACAATCTATAATAAGGTTGATCAATTTTATCTTTATTTCTAGTATTAAAATTATGTCTATCACTTATTTTATTAAAAAGATGAAGATTTTTCCTAACATACATTATATTTTCATAAATAAATTGACAAGGCACTGTCATTATGTTAATCTTTTTAAATAGTTCCCTAAGAGATTCGCGGCGACATAGTTTGTAAATTGCTCTGACGGCTCTCTTTTGCAAAACAAAAATGGATTCAATGTCAGCTGCCCGGCCCCACAGTAAAATACCATAAGACATAATGCTGTGAAAGTAGCTGAAGTAAACCAAACGCGCAGTTTCGACGTCAGTTAACTGTCTTATCTTTCTAACAGCATAAGCGGCTGAGCTGAGTCGCCCCGCTAAAGATGCTATATGGGGGCCCCATTGTAGTTTATCGTCTAACGTGATTCCTAAGAAAACTGTCTGATTAGTAAAATCCAATTTTTCTCCATTCAATAAAATGTCGCAATCGCTACTTCTAACATTTGGCAAAGTGAATCTAATACATTTTGTTTTCTTTTCATTAAGAACTAAATTATTAACAGTGAACCAATTTTGAACCTTAGAAATACAGTCATTAACAGTGTCTAGATTTTGTGCACGTCTATCTATCTTAAAAATTAACGATGTATCATCGGCAAATAACACCATCTGTGGTTGATTTTTTAGTAAATGGGGTAAGTCATTAATATAGACTAATAAAAGGAATGGACCCAAAATAGAACCTTGAGGCACGCCCATAGTCATTTTAGCTCCTAATGAGTTTGTACCATTTATTTGAACTTTAACCTGTCTATCTCTTAGGTATGATTTAAGTAACTCAAGAGCTGTATTTTTAATTCCATAATGTTCCAGTTTCAGCAAAAGCGTTTCATGGTTTACGCAATCGAATGCCTTTGAGAGGTCGCAAAAGATTCCTATGGCATCTTGCGCTTCCTCCCAGGAGTTAAAAATGTTCTTCAATAGGGTAACACCGGCGTCAGTTGTGCAACGACCTTTGGTGAAACCGAACTGTTGATCATGAAAGATGGAATTTCTATTGAAGTGACATAGCATTTGTTCAAGCATTAACTTTTCAAACACTTTACTGAAAACTGGTAAAATTGACACAGGCCTATAATTGTTAGCTTCCTTACAATCACCCGATTTAAAAAGTGGAGCTACCTTACTATGCTTCATAAGATCCGGAAACACTCCTTGGTCTACACTGGTATTAAATAAAAAAGCTAAATAAGGCGCTACAGTTTCTATCATTGATTTACAGGCCTTCACAGACATTCCCCAGAGATCTTCTGTTGATTTAATTTTAAGATCTTTGAATGCTTTAATCACTGCTTGGGGGTTTGTGTGCCGAAACCTAAACTCCATCGGGCATGCCTTTACATTATTTCTAAGTAAGGCAGCAGAGAGTGCTGGTGACGAATTTAATGCCTCAGTAGTCTTAAGAGGTATGTTCGAAAAAAACTTTTCAAATTCCTGAGCTACATCTTTATCTGTGTTTATAGGACCATGTGCAGTTTCTAAATTGAATTCGTTATTACGCTGTTTATTCCTGCCTGTCTCATTATTTATAATTTTCCAGGTTGTTTTAATTTTATCATCAGCTGATTTAATTTTGCCACTAATAAAAAGAGCCTTAGCTATTTTACATGCACGTTTAAAAGTTTTTGAATATTTGGCAACATACTGATGAAAGCTAATATTATCCCTTTTATGACTCCTAAGATCATAAAGTTCGAAGAGTTTATCTCTACTTTTGCGAATTCCTGGTGTTGCCCAATCACTAAATAAGAACTTTGTGCAGATAGTTTTAGTTTTAAGAGGACAAATACGATTATATTCTGTTTTTAAAATTCCAAAAAACTCGGCGTAGAACTCATTGGGGTCACTTATATGATTAAACCTATGATCACATAATTTACTCGCTATAGTATTATTCATATTTTCTAAATTTTTATCTGTAATTGGCCTATACCTTATTTGAGTTTTTTGAATAGGTTTATAGGCGCAAAACGTTATTGTTTGGCCACTGTGATCAGATGGCAGCTTATTAACAATTTCCTTATGTAAGTAATCACAGTTACAAAAAACATTATCTAAGCAAGTGGCAGAAGAAGCTGTCACTCTAGTTGGTTCCATAAAAACATGTGTCAAATTAAAAGATTTAAAAAGACTCAACAATCTAACACTATTGGAGTTATTTTCTAATAAATTAATATTAAAATCACCACAGATGATGACAGATTTACCGTTAGTACATATTTTATTTAAAACATCTTCCATTACAGTATCAAACAAAGGTAGATTCTGATAATTTGGGGGTCTGTAAACACATACTATAACATGCTTATCAAGCTCAACACAGGACAATTCAATGGTATGTTCAACTGACAGTTCAACAATGTCATTTCTAGTTTTAGATTTAATAGATTTCTTAATTAGAATTAACGATCCGCCATGTATCATACATTTACGACTGAAATGGCTAACTACACAGTAATTATCATAACAAATAGACATAACTTGATGATCTTTTAACCAATGTTCGGTAAGGCAAACAATATCAAACTTGGTTGATTCCAAAAACATTTCTAATTCCAGTAATTTAGAAGAGCACCCTTGAATATTCTGATTAAACAATTTTAAAGTGTGTTGCTCTCCATTTGTTATTTTATATTTAACTAATTTGCTAGAAGAAACCTGTTTATTGTTCACTGATAATGAGTTACTAATTGCAGAGGTTTCTTCTGTTGTCTTACAATCTAGTTTAAAATAATATCCGGAGTGATCTCCACGACGGGACCGTCTAGTGTACCAGCAGGAAGGGAATGCCCAACCTGAGTAGTAGTGGTCTCCAAGGCAGGTGGTATGTTAGGTAGACCCTCCTTCGTACAGCATGCAGGTACAGAACTAACAGAACACTGTATCACTATGTTTTTAGGACAACCTAACAACACAGACTCGTCACTTAAACTACTACATAACCTACTTAACCTAGAATCTAATACATCAGCAACTGCAGGGTTAATATTATATGCTATCAACATAGCAATCAAATGTCGACATTTCCAAGACAGAGATAAATGTCTACGATGCAAAACAAAACTACTAACAAAATTGTTAGAATCAAAAAACAACAATTTGTCACTATGACGACATGTCAACATGTGAATGCAACAGTTTAACTTATAAATATGGTTATTTTCACATTCACTTAAACTATCCGAGTAAGGAAAAGCGCACAACATCAGCTTTCCTACGTTTAACTTCAATAAGGAGTCCACACCATCCACTATGTCCTTTTTAGTTACATTAAAGCTATTTCCTAAAAGTAGAACTAAAGAAGAACAGTCCTCCAGATTTGATTCAGTTATTCTATTTATCATTTGTTTAAAACTTATGTTATGATAACAGTGGTTAGTAAAACTATGGCTCAGGTATTTATATAATATTTTTCCAAAGCCAGACCCTAACTCATCACTAAAAAGTATAGTTTTACTTGTTTGATTGTGATTATATGTCTTTGCTGGAGAAGTTGATAAGTTAAGTTGGGGCTGAGGGGGAGGGGGTATATTGGCACAGCTGCAAGGGAGATTATTTGTCAGTGACTCATATCTCTCTGCATTGTACTTCACCAAATCCAACAATTCTCCGGCTTCAAACAGACGGTCACTCAACTGTTCTTGTGATTTTTCATATTTTTCAAAAATGTCCTTCAGCAAGCACTCTTTGTATAATAAATCATTTTGGAGGAGCTGAGTATCAGTATCATATTTTTCCCTACATTGATCTAACTCGCTACAGCATATATTAAGACGGTTTGTAAGTATCACACGTTCCTTTCTAAGGGAAATATTTAATTTTAAGAGGTTTTGTTTTTTAATTGATCTTTGTGACCGTTTTATAAATTTCTTAATTTTAATATATTTCTTTAGTTTTTTGTGACTCATAATAATAGGACACAATGGTATGGTGTCATCACCAGTTAAATCTATGGTTACAGATGGCTCACACACTAAATTGGACTGACTACCAACCAACTCATCGAACAGGCTATTGGTGTTAGAAACCTGATCGCTAATCTTAGCAGATTCTGAGAGTGAAAGGGCCTTATGGGCAACACATAGCTCCTGTTCCAGTTCTGATATACGGTCCATGGCCAGATCATAAGTTTCACTGCACTGTTGGAAAGTCAATACTTGATGTTTAAGTTGACTGTGCTGATCGGCTAAGTCCATGTGTTCAATATGAAGTTCAGCCAGTTGGTTCTTGAGGAAGGTGTTCTTTTCAACAACCTTCTGCACCTCCACTTCGCTGTCATCCATCTCCTGGAGAAGTTTCTTGCATTCTGCTTTAGAACGGTCAAGTTCCTTCAATGTAGCTCTCAGCTGCACTGCGGGTCATCATTTTGTTTTGGAATGTCACCTGAAATGTGTGAAGTTAAGCAGATTAATCTTTTTTGAAAAATAAAGATGTGATATTTTAGAAAAAGGGAGGTAGATTGGGGAAAAATTAAATATAAAAATGGAAAAGAAAAGAAATTAAATTGAAAGTTATTCTTAGTTACAAAAGTAAAAAATGATTAGAAACTAAAGTAATAAGCAAATTTAAAGAGATTTACAGGAAATTAGACTGCTATATTTCTGAATTTTATTATTTGAAGTTTGACAGTTAAGGTTTGGTCACATTACAGGTTTTTTTTTAACCGACTTAGAAAAGAAGGAGATTATCAATTCGACGGTATGTTTTTTTAAGTACGAAATTATTTAGACTTTAATACGCAACTGACGCAACTGTGATTTAGTAAAATAAGGTACGCGAGCCTTTAATAATTATGTTAAGATACTTTGCATTTATTTCTTGTTCATTTCGAATTTGGCCACCCTAGGTCCTAAGGGTGCGTTTCCACTGAGGCGGAGCGGAGAGCGATTCACCAATCACATGGCTTGAGTGGAGAAGAGATGTGGATTTCAAGCCATGTGATTGGTGAATTGCTCTCCGCTTCACCTCAAACGTAGCCAGAGCAAACTGTCGCGACAGTCTCGGCAGCTCTATACCTACTTCTCTGGTTGGCGCAGTGGCTGTCGTGTCGCGGGTTCGATCTCCACATGTAACAAATATTTGCATGATCTGAAATTTTTTCGTCTGGGTGTTTGTATTCGAGTTTCCATTTTTGTAAACGCACCCACAAGACAGGAGAAATTCCTATTTAGTGTATGAGGCAACGTTTTCAAAAAAAGGTTCCATAGACAGAGACTGAACAGCTTTCATACTAAACCTCTTTTATTAATAAAGGGCTAAAGAGTATGACAGAGATAAATGCGGCACTCGGCCAGTATGATGTTTTCCTAATCAGAAAAGATAGTGTTGGCAGCACGATTTTTATTTTACACCAACCTTTGCTTGCGCGCATTGTTTTAATCTGTTTTAATCATTGGCGGAAGTAACTAAAATTAAAATAACCATTTCATATAAACATCTTTTTTATTCCAACTTATAACCATACATAATATACACAGTACAAAAAAAAACTTCCTAATACAGCAATAAGGACAAAAAGAAATTGTCACATACTTTGTTTAACTATCATTTTGTAACATAACCAAATTGAGAAATCTAGTAATAGGATAAACTTATCTACATGCCGTGTTGTAATGTACAATGCTTCGAGCGAATACGTTTGTTTTACTTCAATACAATAACTTAAAAGTATACAATTCTTAATATGTACTCGATGGAATTCGAATTAAAATTTACACAATACATACATATCACTATAGCTACAATTAAGCTGTAAATAACCTGAAGAGTTTTATTTGTATTTCAATTAAGGAACATAAAACATATCCACATCTCAACGATATCACCATAATCAGACTAATTTACATTGCACATACTCCGATCGCGACTGTCGGACTAAATCACATTTCGAGTACACTTACACACATAACTGGTACACAATCGACTCGGACGCTTAACAATGGCATCTTATACACGAAACGGCGCACAGCGCGTATCATACTCGCTCCCAATCTTACGTTAAATGCGGAACTTAGCAATTAATGTTACGTTCGAGGTTGAGATCAAATGCGGGAGGCCCGCTCGGCTTCACTTGGCTTCAGCGAGCGCCCCTTCCAGGCAGCACAGAGAATCCTTGACCGCGTGGTACACGATATTCTTTATCTGTAGCTTATCTTCTTTATTGGAGTGCTGGCGAGACAACCGCCGGAACTGTTGTGCGAGCTCGAAACACCGCGAGACATTCTCGGGCGACACGAAGTCTTCGGCCACTTTGATACAGTCCAGTAGGTTTCTCACTTGATGCGGTGCTCCGGCCGGAATGAAGACAGCGTCTCCGGGGCACTGCAGTATCGCGTAGCCCTCCACTCCGTACTCGCGGTACAGACGCTCGCGCAGCGCGGCGTCGAGGTACCAGGTCTGATCGTGCACAGGATCGTGCTGCGGCCGCGGTCTCGCGCCACGTTCTAACTCAGCTCGGACTAGGAAGTCGCGGATCTTGTCCGCATCTTTAGCGGCGTAGATGTGCCACAGTGCGGCGGGCGGCTTGACCCTCGCGCGGCGTCGACTGAGCACGTCGACTCCCGCCTCCTCAGCGGCACGCGCCGCCTCCCGCGCTCTCTCGGGCGCGTCAGCGGGCGCGCTGGCGTGCACCATGACATTGACGGCGTCGCTCACGTCCAGGTGCAGGTTGGTGGTGCCGCCCGCGCCGCCGTACGCGGTGTACATCTTCGGTCCGAGATCCGGACGGACGAAGCATTCGGGTAGCCGCGCGGCCAGATTAAGTTTACCGGTGCGGGATGTGTACTCACTGAGTGGTAACGCACGCATGAGATCGTCGTACCGCGCTGGGAGAAGCTCTGCGAAGTCTTCTCCCGGAGGCCAGTCTTTAAGTTTGAGCACCATGGGAGCGCCGCGCTCGTCTCGCAGTCTCTTGGCGGCCAGCTCGAACCCGTCCCAGAACTTTTTGCCGAGTTGATACGGTACCACTAAACCGGACGCACAATTCACTAAGTCGACTCTCGTTTCACCGAAGTCACGTGAGAAACTCTCAGGACTCCATAAGTCTTTATCGAGAATGGTCGATACGTCGGAGACTAGAACTGGTTGACCGCGTTTCCACTGGTCCTGTAACAACAAAAAATACTCATTAATTAAATGTTTTAAGAATCATTAGCTGAAATTTAATTTAAATTATTTATTGTTTTTAAGATATGAATCATAGCATAACTATTTACCTGGAACGGTTTATAATTGCCAGGATTAGTGGGGTCAGTGAGATGCAACAGCTTTCCATCGCACAGCCAGGCGTGCGGCACGTCTGGGTACAGCAGCTTGGACTCTGTGAGCGTCATGATACGGATGGGCAGGTCATCGCGACCGCGACCGCTTCTATCGTAACGCTTCACTACGTTAGATAGCGCGAAAGGTTTCACTTCACCATCTTCATCTTTCTTCTCGTCAACGACGCTAGAGATGACGTCATCGAGAATGTCGCTTTTGCTCTTCTTTTGTTTCTTCTTAGGTTGTGTGTCGCCGCCTTCAGGCGCTGGTCTGATGAGTAACTCTCGTAACGTTGAGAAGTTGCCTCCTTCTTCTGAGTCGGACGAGCTCGAGTCTGACATCTCGCCTTCTTCGGACAGCCAGCTAACGACGGAAGTGCCAGTCTTGCCGTTTTCAGACTTGACTGGTGACGAGCCGTTGGCTTCTGCTGGTTCTTCTTTTACGTCTTCTTTTTTAACGTTCTGTAAAGAGAGATATATCAATTTTAGTTACACATCAAAATTTAGTTTTCTATAATGTGTCACCACTATGATTCTGCTGTTCATAAGCAGTTGTGAATGCTATCCCAACGAAAACCGCTTTGAAGATTGTTTATTGATCTAGTCTATACAATTTTAGAGCTAGATATTTGTAGCCTTAAAAGCCTTACGGTGTCTTTCCACCAGGGATGTGCTTATGCTGCGAGAATGTTAGAGCTGAGTCACAAAACAACGTGATCGTTTCCACTGATGATAAGTTATGAAGCGGCGCGAGTGAGGTCGGCCACATACATCAGTTTTTTGAAACAATGAATGAAATATGTGGCCGGTCTAAGACGTGGTATGAAGATCGACGTCACAAAGTAGTAGCGCGGATCCACTGAGGCGGAGCGGAGTAGCGCGGTAATCGATTCACTTATGACATGGCTTGAAATCGCAGCCTAGTCTCTTTCTTTTCCTCTCTAGTCGAAGTGTATAAAAGACAGATCATTACCAAAGGAGATCTGTTCATGGGCCCCTCCCACGTAAACTGAGTATGTTTAATTGTAATTTGAGTTCCCAGCTGACCTTGAGCAGCGCCCTCTCCAGCGCCCGGCGGCGCAGCAGCCTGCGCGTGGCCAGCTTGGTGTCGGGCGGCACCTTGTGCGCGGCCCCGCAGGCGCACGGCGGCAGACTGAAGGCGGCCCGCAGCGCGTGCGCGCGCGCCGCCGCCGCGCCCAGCGCGCCGCCCGCCGCGATCTGAGTCAGCAGCAGGCGCCGCAGCGGGTGCGCGCCGCCCGACGTGCACGTCAGCCAGCTGCAGGGAAGGAGATCGGTTAGTCAAGGTAACAATACAAGCTAGTTTCCAGCATCAATAAATTGCATATCTTAGTCCGTCAGTTGAGTTTTGAAAAATAATGTACACAATTTTTTCTGTTTAGTCAATAAATATTCATAAACATAAAACGTATCAAATCTCAAAGATGTGATGTCAGAACGCACTTAAAAATTTAGTTTTAGTTTACGCAACAAAACAAAAAACGAAGCTAACTAACGGACTAGATACTCGTAATTAGATATTGTTGCTGCCTATACACAAACAAAATATTAAACATTCAAACAGCTTTCAACAGTGCCTTAATTGACGATACGTCATGATTTTATTTTAGACAAAATTTTGTAAATTCTAATGATAATTTTACCTCAATCATCAAAATGGTTAAATTTGTGCAATCATAATTCTAGATGTTTCAAAAGTAGCTATTTCTTAGCAATTGTCGTCTATTAGCTGAGTCCTCAGCGCAAAAGATTAAGACAATAAAAAGTTCTGTAGACTCACCCAAAGGAATCTCTCTCGCCGTTGCTGTTGGCATTCGAGGAGTTATTCGTCTCAGCGGGAACGGTAGCAGTTTCACTGCCGGATGTCCGGGACTGTAAATAAAGAATGGCAACATTAAAAACAATTCCAACACAATTGTCGAATTTGGAAATGTCTCCTTATTCATTATCTTTATATGTTGATTACAGTGGTCAAAATATTTACCTTATAACAGTCTAAACATACGACGAAGCCGCACTTTCCGCACGTCCAGTGGAAATTGAATAGGGTAGTCTCACAAACATCGCACATTTCTCGTACTCCTTGCACCACTCGTTTCCATGCTATCGTCTTATCTGTAAACGAAACGCAAATCAGTTAGTAACTGTTCTAGATAAGCTTCTATAGCACCACTTGCTAGTAGTTATATCTTGTAACAATATGGAGTGAGAATTATTTTGTGGTGTGGTCTGGTAGCCAAGAACTTACCGTCGTTCAAGTGATGGGATTCTGCCTCCTTCTCTTGTTGTAGCAGTTCACAGAACTGGTCTCCGATCTCCCTCAGTAGGAAGCAACTCATCTCGATATCTAGTTCAGCCGCACCAGCGGATGACGACAGCCATAGCTTCTTATCATCCTGAAGACAAATAGATACAATTCGTTAATATTAAGAACTACATTTTTAAGCAAGGAAGTGATCATCAAAGACATGAAATTCAAGTATATCTTACCTCCTCGGCATCTTTGTAAGGATCCGAGAAGCCGGCGATGGCCAGCTGCCTGTTTTTGGCATACTTCAGTCTTCGGAAAGCGTAGAACCGGCAGAAGATGTTCGGCATGTCCTTGTCTCGCTGTGCGGGCGACCAGCGGCACTCGCGGCACTTGGCCAGGCGCGGCGCCACCTCGAAGCACGGACCGTTCTGTAGGAAGGAGTCCGGCTGCGGGCGGGCGGCGGGCGCGGCCGCGGGCGTGCGGCGGGGCGGGTCGTCCCTCCGCCGCCCGCGCCCCCCGCCCCCTCCGCGCGCCCTCCTCCCCCGCGCGCGGCCCGCTGTCCCGCGGCGACTGGACGTGCTGCCGCTGCCGCTTCCGCTACCGCCAGAATCAGAGTCTTTATCATCACTCTCCTTATCACTCTCGCTGCCACTCTCTGAAGCCTTCTTTCTCTTAGGTTCGTCGCCAGCTTTGCGTGGGACGGTCCCCTTTTTCCGTTTCGCCTTGGGCGGCTTCCTTTTCGGGGGTGCGGCCGATTCTCGGTCGGAACTCGAGCTATCTTCCTCGGCGTCTTCTACACGACCGTTCACCTCTTTTGGCTTCCTCGGTTTCGTTGTCTTCCGAGTGCCTCGCTGAATCGATTTGGCAGCGACTGGCACTACTATATTTGAACTAGAATCGTCCGGTTCCGATACTCGGTTGATTGCCATGGGGAGAGTGATGCAAGTTCCACCACCACCTGAACAATCGCCCTCGCCGATCGGTGCAGTCTCGTGTCGCTGTAGCCACGCTTTCTTCCCGAGGTGTCGGACGGGTGCGCCACCGTTATCGCGTGGAGATTGTGCGGATTTCCCAGGAGTGTCACCGTCAGCTCCCGTGGACACGGGCGGCGTGGCCGGAGGTGCGGGCGGCGTAGGCGCTGTGGGAGGTGCTGCTGCTATGGGAGGCGAGGCGGCCACTGGAGGTACAGGGGTGGAGGGCGCAGGGCTCGCTGCCGGCGTCAGGTGCGGCGCAGGTGAGGCTCCGGCTGCTCGCTCGGGTGTCGCTACGCTGCCGTCAGCGGACGGCACGCGCACGTCACAGGGCGGGCCGGGCGCCTGCGGGGCCGGCTCGGAGCCGTGCGGCGTCCGGCCGGTGCCGGCGGCGGCCGCTATTAGGGGTTCCGGCGCTGATGGCTCTTCGACTCTTCGGCGCTTGGCATCAGCTTCGGGGGTATCCGACGCACCTCGCCGCCGGGGCGACAGACGGTCGGGGTCGTCGCGCGACACGCCCAGGTCGAGCGGCTGCAGCTGGCACGGCGACGAGGAGTTGGCGTCCACGACGGCGCGCTGTGGCGGTCGTGGCTCGGGGGTGCGGGAGTGTGCGGGGGGCGGGGGGCGCGTGCGCGTGGCGTAGGGCGGCGGGTACGGCACCGGGGGCTGCTGCTCCACCTTGCTGTGCGGCGGTAGGCTGGCCTGCTCCACACTCACGGAGTAGTGCGCGGGGCCGGGGCCGGGGCCCGGGGAGTTGCACGGTGGCTTGCCGTATATGTGTGGAGGTGCGGGACTCGACACCTTGGGCTTCACGGGCTGTGCAGTCTGGTAATAAGCCGGTGAGCGAGGGGGTGGTGGCTGGTACATCCGCCGCGCGTTCTTATCCTGTGCCGGTAGCGCCGCATGAGGCGACGTCTGCAGCGTGGGATGCGGATGGGGCGGCGCGTGCGGCGATGGGCCCGTGCGGTATGCCCGCGTAGACGGCAAGTAGTGGGGGTTGGGTTCACTGCGAGGTTTGCTGGGGTAAGGGTGCTTCTGTTCCAGGTGGATCTGTTTAGGGTCGTGCTTGACTATCACAGAGTTTTTCTCTGGGACCAGCGGTGGCGGCGCCGGTAAGTGCTGGTCCTTAATTTTATCGTATCGATAGGGATAATTGTAGGGGCCGAAATTAGGTTCGCTTTTAGGTAGGGAGGGATGTGATTGTTTATCTGCTTTGGAGGGAAGCGAGAGTCTCGCGTGTTGTTGCGCGTGGTACTCCGCGGGGGAAGTGGCCGGCGGCCGGGTGGAGGGGTGTGCGGGGTGCGCGGGGTGCGGGGGGTGTCCCGGCGGGGAGTAGTACGCGCGGTCGGGGGGAGGCGCGCGCAGCCGCTCGTGCTCCTGCGCGGCTCCTCTGTTGGGCGCCAGGCTATGCAGCAGCGACCACGACATGCGTTCCCGCTGCGACAAAATAATACAATTAGTTCATTGTTCTTTTATGAGATATGGGTAAGAGTTATGACTAAACAAGGCTAAAAACTGGACTAGATAATAATTTGTATTATTATTTGTTACTTGTTCCATAGAAGGTTGCAAGTTACAGACATACAAGAATCTAAATAGATATTGCATAAATTAGATGGCTTTCACGTTTGTTGAATGTTACTAATTACCTTTTGATTAGCCAGCCTGAGAGATTCCTCGAAATGCCTCGACACTAGTTTAGAAGCCGCATTCTCGTGATCCCTCCGTTCTTTTTCTTCTCTCTCCTGTTTTTCTCTCTCCCGTTCTCTTTCCCTCTCCCTCTCACGTTCCTGTTCTATCCGTTCTCTCTCCTTTCTTTCCTTTTGTTGCTTTTCCAGCATCTCTCTTTGCTCCTGTTCCCTTCGATCTCTGTAAAGAAAGAAAAAAGAAAGATAAATAAAAATGATAATAATATGGTAATCAACAATTTCTAGTATTTAGGGATTTTAGACCTTTGAATTCTATTCATAAGAATTTAGATTATTAAAAAATCTCAAAATTGAAACAAAAAAATACCGATACTTAAAAAAAATAAAGTCCAGACTGGTTAATTGAACTTTTATTGAAAGTTATTTCTTTTTAATTGTACTTTTTTGGTCGGTTATAGTCATAAACTTACATAATAGAGTAGTATGTACACTTTAATACGTAACAAATACTGTTATGTGTGTTATAATGTACCTTGTGTTTGTTATGTAACCTGCGTGTACGCAACTTTACAACTGTATCTGTACGCAGTTTAAGTGGGTCAAGGTCATTCAATTTCACTAATGTAATTTACACATATTTCCTAACTATTATGTTTTTAGAATAAAATAGCTAATTCGTGGAAAACAATAATTTTCTATTTAATCGATCTGGAATGTGACCTTGGTATGTTATCAACTTATCACAATGACATTGACAGATTGTGTTCAAGGACATAAATTATTTGTAATGCTAAGATTATTCATCAATTTTATTTATGAATCAATCCAAAAACATTATTTACCCAAAAAACCCACCTACAATCAATGCAATCAAGTTCTAGTTTCCCAACTAAGAAGAATATTTCTGAAACGATGACTAGTGAATAAGTTTGTCTGTTGACTGAATACGAGTACTACTGCCGCAGGTAGACACCATTAGTGGGCGGGAATGGAAGGAGGCGTTTTTATAGATTTGTAGACACCATCATGGGCTGATATAAATCTTTACTAATATTATAATCTCACGAACTACTGGTTGTACTTTCATGAAATCATATCGAGGAAAGCTATAGACTGTAAAACATCACGCTATGCCCAATAGAACCCGAGCAGCCGGGGTGCCCAATAGAAACCACTCAATAAAAACAGGAATAATAGAGAATAAAAAAAACAAAAGAACAGCATTCTTATTTCAATATTTCATCAAAACATCCGTAAAGAAAGGGTCGCAATAAATAACTAATCTACTAGTAGGTATAATAAAAAATTAAATACAGAAACCACAAATAATTGGCTTATTTGCCCAATGGCTACTTGTTTACGTTCAAATACTAACATTAGTGAGCTATAATTGTAATCGGATGAAATCGAATCCGATTATGTTTACGGAAAGATTTTAGTGGTTTTGACCTTCGACCTTTAGGGCATGGTTTACGTTTTCAAACGGAAACGTAACGTAATAAAAATAACGTTACGTAAAACTTAACTCGTAAAAAATAGTAACAATTACTACATATTACTTTTCAGGGTTCCGTACACATTCCGACAGTTGAAATGTTCACAGATTGTTTATTTCTGTAATTGTCACTATTACAAATACTAAGAAACAGAATAAAATTAACATTTAAGGGGGCTCCAATCAACACACATGATTATTTTATCATTTTTATAGATGATGGTACACCAGAAGCATAGAAGTATACGTGCGCGAATGAGACTCGCACATGGCTTTTTTAATTGCCAAATCTCGTCACCAAAATGGCTTATGCACGAACACGATAATATAACCCTTTACATTTTTCAAAAACTATTTTCTTGTTATATTTAGGTATTTCAATTTTCGTTGCCTGCTTCGTAAATAAGCAGTCTACAGCTGTTGTCTGTGAATAAATGCCTCACTGATACTAATTTCTGTATTCTAACGAAAAAATAGGTTGCAAATAGACTTACGTGGCAAACAGAGGACTTCGAACAAAAATCCAAGAAATGCCTGCTTCACACATGTTGAACATTAACAAAACGAAATCTATAGCATAGCACTAATAAGCGTATTGCTCATGAAATATTAATTAGGTACCTATATTCGTGATTTTAATTATCAAAGATACTTAATTTAATACAACAACAGAATCAGCGACAATCCAATGTGCTGCTATCTTGACAATGCTTTCAATAAAATGTCAAATACATTTTATTTTTTACGCATTCCAGCCAGTGGTGTGATTTGTTATCAGCCAGTAATAATGATAAGACCTTCATAGTAAAAAAACAATCCTCCTTATCAGATTAGCAGATTTTATTGTTCAAATATTTTCGACTTTTTTAGTAATAATAATATGACATTGAACAGTCATGTTATTATGTCCTCTGATTTTATCTCATTATTCGACGAATCAGTAGGTATTTCATAACGTTATTATGAATTTTTGTCGTAAACGCTTATAATAAAGTTTTGCTATTTACTTTGTAACAATATTGATTAACTCACAATGGCATTAAAAAAAATACCTAAATCATAAAGATTAAGGAACAAATGGGAAATACCTCAAGAAAAATTAAATATTTTTACACTTACGCATTTCCACATGTTTAGGTTACTGAGTTAATTTCAACGCTTAATTGTTTGTTTTTTACTGAATAAAAATGTTGCGTGTCCGTTCGTATTTCTATGCCATTGGACTAGGTACCTCTTGACTCTTACACTGACAACATATATTTTTTTTTCTAAAAAGCTGATTTACATGAAATAATTTATCATTACAGGTCCAGGTGAATGAAAATACGGGTTGAGTTGAGCTAGAGCCGCGCTGCCCCGCAGTCGAGCAATAACGACGTTTTGCTGAACCGAGCCTATTTGGCGCAGCCGTGAGAAATCAACCAAATCTTTATCCTATTTAATTTTTGCTATAGCTTTTTTTTCTTTTTTGTGTTTATTTTTTTTATTTATAATCAATCAAAACCAAATCATTTATTACAACTAGGCCAATTACAGGCACTTTCGAATTGTCAAAATGTTGTTGTGAATAGTGGTTTACGAGCCAAATAAATGTTCTTCTCTTTTTTTTCTGTATTCTTATTGAACTAATCAATGTAAATTATATCCATTTGCATATAAATGCAAAAACAATGCTCGAAATAATGCAAAACAAATGCATGCACGAATTAAGAATGAGCAAAACAGACTAATCAAATCAAGCGCATATCGATTATGCGCATACGAACTGTCTGGCATTACCGTACATTGACCTTGGCCCACAGCAACTTTTGGATGCTGACGTCAATGCTAACCTTCAAGGCATCTGCATTGTCGACATCGCAGTCTTCAAATAACCAAATACATAAGGAAATATACTAATAAACGCGTGTAAAATTGACGGTTCAAGATCTTTTTATAAATTCCTCATGCACGTGGATATAATTTATTAGAAACGGTTCCGATTCTGAAGGTTACTAGACCGGATAATGTTTTTCAATATGTGGGTCGCGAACAATGTCTGATTATAAAAACAATCGGACGTTTAAATAATAAAGCAAATTATTAAATCGGATAACAATGAGAATGACATGATGTGCCTACGTAATGAGAACCTATGTACTAAAGATGATACGTATTAGTAGGTAAATTACATACTTCTTTGTTTCCTGATAGCTAAAACCTTGGGGTCTTAAGAGGAAACACCACGGCCGTTTTTCCATACAAACGTAGTCCCCTGTTTTCTCCCCAGAGCCCTGGATAAAGCCATTAGAGATAAATTTCTATATGTAAAATCTACGAGTATGACCACTATTGGCATGTCTCTATGTTTTCCATTTTTCCATAAATTAATTATTAAAAGAGATATACCTAAACATTCAAAATCCTAAAAAAATGGCCAGATTTTCCGCTGTGTTCAAATATCCAGAAAACAAATTTGACGGGATTATATAAAAAAAGGAAAACATAGGAACACGGCCAATGCCTTTCTTTATTTTTTGAAGAAAAAATTGTGAAATCGGTTAACTTTTGGAGGAGTAATCAGGGGACTACGAATCGTTGATTTTGTGCCATTTAATAAGGTATTTTCGGTCCAAGCTGCTGTTGTCTCCATCGTGCTCTCTGTAACTCTGATAATGGGCACTGCGCGACAGCAATAGATTTTACAAATACCTATTTTTCAATTCTCCAGACCTTGGTGTTTCCTCTTAATGTCAAGAGCGAATAGGTCACTTTGGTCACTTTTCATCGCTTATCAAAAGACTAGAAAGTGGTCAAACGCGGGCCTATAGCCGAATTAAAAAGTACCTAAGTAATTGAATCTGAACCACGTTGCTGAGAAAAATACATAAAGAAAAAAACAACTTTTATTTATATTCACAGGTTATTACATGTTTTCCTGTAATAACCGGTCCTAAATGATGTCAGTATCCTACATTTACCAAAACAATTATGTAAAATTAAAATAAATGAAATTATAATAAATGTAAAATTTCTTACATAAGCATTAATTTAACATTACTTACCATGTACATGGTTATGTAAGAAATTTTACAATGAGTAAGTATCCGATAAAATTACAACAAAACAACAAATCACGATAGCTCTGCATTCTTTTTTAATGATTCTTTTTTAAGATATTTTGCAATAATAACAATCTTAGGTTTAATACCTAAAATGTTTCAGATATTTTATTATCGGTGCAATTTTTATCTATTCCCGAACATTTCAGTACAAAAATAAAATGAATCATCATTTTATCTAATAATTTATCTTTTAAACGAACTTTATCGAAATATTTATCGCGGGTAATTAAAAACTTTGTAATCATATCATATTTTTGCGATGTTATACTCGTATCTTGAAAAATAGCAATGATAGCTAGAACCGATATTAAATGATAAAAATAAATAGTGACGTTATGTTGCAAGGCAGAAATGATAAATTGGATTACGATAAAGTATTATTTGAATCACCTTTAGTATTCGTGTACTCATCAAATAAATAAGCATTACCTACTATTATTGTATCCGTAATAAACATCAATGAACAATTTTATTGAACATAACATTCTATTTTTTCTCCCACGGCAACAGAATAGCCGTATTCTTAGTCAGGAAATCACGGTCAAATACTTCAAAACATATCAAGCGAATACAACAAATTGTAGGAAATCTTGCGTTTAATCGCATATTTATACAGACACTAACCTCAATTAACACTGCTACTCATATAAAGTTTAATAATGCATGAACATCACATCGTAAATATTCAACACAAGCCAAGGTTAAAATTAACATCTTTACAATTTGGAATTCGTTATTCATTCTAGATTATTTTTTCGCTTATCAAGTTATGAACAATAAGAACCGGATAGACAAACAAGGTTACATTAATATGGACGTAAATAGATTTTCCTCTTACATATTCATTTAAAACCAGTTCGTTATTTACATTGGAAGATTAAGTACAAATAATTCTATTCGTATAAATTCAATTTGTGTCTATTCATAGACTTAATTAAAGACTGGTTTATTTCAAACAAGTACTGTGAATTTCATTATATTTATTGTGCCTACAAATAACATAATAATGCCACAAGGAGGAATATTATCTATCATGCAATCTAATACCATAAACGGAGTACAATAATTATTTTCAAGGCCTTCAAACAATAAGTAGTTAAGTTTGTAATAACAATAATAACAGCCATAACTTTTTGACAGCCCTAATCTTATGAATGACAAGTCTATAAAAATTGACAAAAGGTTATTTTCAAAGAAATCTGTATCAAGTGCAGGTAAAAGTACTACAAAGGGTGCCAAAGGTGGGAAAAAAATCAGCTGGCTCAGCAACAGCTGCGAGAGACAATGTGGCAAAAAGTTTAAAGTTATAACAATGGCCTTGTGTAGAACGATGATTGTTTAGCAGCACAATTATGTTATTACTAGGTATTATCAACGGGAAAATACTGCTACGGCATACATATTTCCTTATAATTGTTGTGAAGTGGTTAACAAGCTGGTCACGTGAGGTCAAATGAGGAATTAGTTCATTGCAGTCTGGGTAATCACGATTCACGATGGATTTATGACACGGGGAAAGAAGTATCATAAATTGTGCTACTTTGTATGCCTCAACACTAGTCAACACGTTAAAGACGATTGTAAATTATTGTTTTTCCACATCCGTAAAGCCCTCACGATTATTCAAGAAACGTGTCTCAATAAATTAGCATTTTAATGTTTGCAATGAGTTAATGATATAATAAATTGATTTAAAACGGTATTATATTCATTTATCAAATGATTATTATTATGAGAGATTTGAATACTTAATGTATTAAAATGCATACTAAATTATATTGGCTTTAAAAAGACTAAGCAGTGTCTACTTTTGGGTCGATGACCTTAGCATTAATTTGTCATTTCTTAACCTCATTAACATGATCTGACCTTGACTATGAATACTGTGTGTAAATTATAAAAGAAGTTATGCCAAATTTTTTATGAGGAAAGTGGAATATGTGCCAACTTTTATCATATCATGGAATACAAGCTCGCTACAATAACAGCCAAACATTCCAGCAGAATTCCCCAAGGACATTATAAACCGAACATCTACCCTTACCTATGTGTATGTTTATGCAAATAATACTTACACATAATAGGTAGGTACAGAATATCCATAAAAATAATATTAATAATTTCTGAGTATTCCGATATTTTAGGTAATTATTAATACCAGGAAACTGCCAGGTATGTGACGTGCTGGGATGAGGAAATTGCGGTTGATTCAAGTTTTGACTAAAGCTATGAAAGCAGGAAAATTAGTTACCCACGAAGTGGATAGACTGTGAGTGTATGACATGTGTATGACGGATGAAAAAGCAAGTCCAACGACTACTGAGAAAATACAGAAAAAGAGAAGACAAGCCACATCTACTTTTTCAATCCATAGAATATGCTTCGTTGGGGGTTTTTTTTTTAGCGTGGTAAAATCAAAACTGGCGTAAAGAAGGTTTAATTATGTAAGAGGAAAATGCTGATTACAAAAAAAAAATATCCAATCGTCATTTATCGATTTCGTACTATCCAATGTCTACAAGTTAAAAATATTTTCATTAGCTTATTTAATTTGGGTTTTAGAAGGAAGGAAAAAACATTTTCAACTCTAATATGTGGTTCTATCATTAAATAGTTGTTAAACACGCAGTTCATTCTGTTAGGTTCTCTACAGTATCATAAGCCTAAATTACGTTCAATTCCAAGAAAAAGTGTTTTACTAACATTATAAATTATAACTCAAACCCTGCCAATTATTTGCAATAAAGCTTTACTCTAATTACTTTAACGACAGTTATTAAACGGACTGATTAAAACCATTCCACAGACTAAAATAATTCCAATTACACAACAAGAGTTTAAAATGATAATTTATTGCAGCATTCCTTAGTATTTAAAGCAGCAAAGGCACATAAATTATAAAGTACCTATTTCCTAAACATTGTTTAAGAATAACAAGAAATTTGGCAAGCCACCAATTATGTTAGTGTTTATTTATCATTGCAGAGTTTTTCTTGCATGTCGACAGCACTATTTCCGTCTGCAAAATGTTCTGTTATTTTTGCACTGGCCTTGTGAGATTTAAATACGAATTCTGATGGTTTTAACCTTTTAGTTTATAATATGAAATTTTGTTCTGTTTACGTTGTTTTTCATATTATGCTAAATGTTGTTTTTGGCATAAATGACTAGACAGTCCAACGAAAATACATTATGTACCGTCTATGTATACTGTTTCCATGTCAATACTCTGAGATTTTAGATGACGCAGCACATGCTAATATAAGGATTTTTTGTTTTGTCTTAATTTATGTTGGAGTTATGTGCTTTGATGGTCCAATAAATACATATATTTTCTTTCCTTCTTTTCTTTAAATGGGAGGGTAAGGAAGATTGTTAATGGCATATCTACTAGCAAGCTTTTTTGTTATATTTAACAAGGCAAAGAAATATTCGACAAAACTGAAGGTTTTCAAGGTCAAGGCTTCTGAACAGGTAATTTATTTTAAATGTACACTTGTTCTTGGTTCTATTTTTAATTTATTTATTTAGTATACAATACATACGTCCAACAATACATTTACACAATAATGACACAGAACAAGAAATGGTATTTGGTTAATTGAATTCCTTAAGTTTTATGAGACCACAGCATGCTCTAGAAGTCTAGATTAGATTAGAAACAACACCCTGTACGTAATCCCAATCAAATGTCCCATGGTTTTTTTTTTATCTAGTATGTAATCCAAGGTAACCTTGATGATGCTGTCCATCTAGACGGCGGAGATGTAATCCAAATTGTAACAAAGTTCGCGAATGGAATCTAACCTCTTTTCAAGGTCATCTCGGATGGGACCCTGGATTACATTATTGCATTCGTCTGAAAATGCTTTTTGGGCAATTACTGTAGTGTTATAAAATAAACATAGACTAGCATCACCACTACACTACATAATAACAACTGTACTACTAGAAATTTTAATGTTTTTTAAGAAACGAAAAAATTTAGATTTCGAGTAAGCGAGCAGTGGTCGAAGTTCGAACCTATATCGAACCTATCTTTGCGAAGACGCGACGCAGGCGTTATTGCGTAGGTATTAAATATAGCTGAAGAGTTTTTTTGGTTGAACGTGCAAATCTCACGAACTACTGGTTCGAATTGATAAAATCTTTTCGTGTTGGATAGTTTATTTATCGAGGAAGGTTATAGGCTATACAATATCACGCTACGAACAAAAAGAGGCGAGCAGCGGGGGTTTAACAACGAGTTTTACATTCAAGTTAATCATATTCCTACAGAGGCCTTACACAAGATTTCTGTATTTTATTTACACCGTACTTGAAGTTATTCACTGCGATTATTGTTTGGAAAATTGAAAAAGCGCCTTTATACGAATGAGGAATTATTTTTTCCATTATTAACGTCAAAGTTCCCGTTTACTTTACGTCACAAATACGTGAAAAGTCATGCTAGGGTCTAGCAGACTACCCAACACTGAACCAATTCAAGTAATCACTGTAATTGGTACGATACGATAGCATGATAGAAAAGCATCGAAACATTGTTTACGTACCTACCTAACATAAACTAATAAGAGTATTGAATAATAAAAATCATTTACATGAGTACAAAATGTCTAAGATAATTTGTTTATAATTATTTTATTGATTAAGTATATTATTATGTACTAATGTATTAATTTAGTTGCGAAAACATAATAATTATGTAGTATTATTATGATAATATAATATAATTGTTAAAAGATCGTTTTATTTATTTAAAAATTATTAAATATATTAGGTACCACCTCATCATTAGAACTTAGAATAGAATTAGAACTAAGATTATGTTATTATCGAAGTTCTAATAAATTACTTTACGTGCTTAAAATATGATAAGAGATTGACTAATTTTGAATCATTCCATCTGTATAATTTAACTAATGCCAACGAAGTTTTCTGAGAAAATCGTCAGTTTTTAATCCTATGTTGAATAAATGTATTACAGGCACGTATTACCGATTCTTTCGTTTTATCTTACACTGATCGTCAAAAGTACACTGAAGGTAAAAAATGTAAAACAGTAACTTTTGTACTATGCAGTTCAACTATGAAGGAGAGTTGCTGACGCCATATTGTGACCACCTATCTGACCCCATAATAACACTTTCAAATAAACAAATATCATATGAAAATAACTAAAACGGTAATTAAAAACTTATTTGCACAAAGTAGGTATCTATTTTATAACTAAACGTTATTTTGAAGTCAAAGATCATTGACACTCGTTCTTAATTTAACCGCATAGCACATTTTTTTAAATAATGTTCTAATTATTTCCATTTTTTTCAAATCAATCAAATCATTACACGGACTTATTCAACGGTAGTCTACGCACTTTTTTTAATTTAAATAGGTCACACGTTTCAAAATTCGAACTCGAGAAAAAATACACATGCATCGTTCCATAAATCTAGCCTAAACAAATCACGGCTATTCAGAGCAAACTTGTTATATCAAAAACTAACACACTTCGTTTTACAGCTCCATTTATTTACTACTATAAATAACGTTTGGATATAACAATAAACAATCTCAAGTATTCGAGATAGCGAGCAGATAAAATCAGGTTAAGTACTTGCTTTCGAGTTTTTAGAAACATTGCGGCTTGACGTAGTACACTTTGAATTCATGACTCACAAAATAAACAGCCTAGCTCTTGTTCAAAGGGCTGAGTCACGGTAAACAATCTGACAAATTCTTCAGTGGTATTATTTAAAACGGCTTCTATTTAATACCACTATTGTACATTAAAAACTACGTTGGTTACAAAATTACTAAAGCCATAGCCAGCCACGAATCAAATTGATTGATCCGAAAATGCATAAAATAGGCCAAAACAAAGCGCGGCGCGCGTTGCGCAGGGCTCCTATAATTCTGATTGCGCAGGTTTATAATAAACCTAACCTAACCAAACCAAACCTCGGAGTGTCCCCAAAACTAAAATTGTTACAGAGTTGTAATATTCGTGGCTGAGTCAGTAATATTCGTGCCTGAGTTAGTAATATGCGTGGCTGAGTTAGTAATATTCGTGGCTAAGTTAGTAATTTTGTGACTCGGTTTATTATTTCCCATTCTTCAGTTCAGGAAAAAGTTGGGTTAGTCAGAATGATCTCATGGATGTAGTTGCCAATGAATTGCAGTCATTTAACATTAAAAACCTAACTATTTTTTACCTAAACCACATTAATTTGTATTAGTGGTTTTATCTATCGGGGTTTTATTAACAAATGCCAGCATTAATCATAACGAACGTAGTATTTTGCACGGCTTAGGCGCAAAACGTCTCTTTCGCAAAATGCCACCTGGTCGTAAAACGTCTCTTTCGCAGAATGTCTCTTTCGTAAAATGTCTCTTTCGCAGAATGTCTCTTTCGCAGAATGTCTCTTTCGCAAAATGTCGCACCTGGGACTTAGAAATAAAATTTTGATTTTCAAAACAAAAATCATTTATTTAAATTATCTAAAAATGTTGGTACTTAAATTTACTTAAGAATGTAAGCCAAATAAAGAATAATATTTTGATACAGTTAAAAACCATAATTGCACTTATATAATTTAAATAAATGATTTTTGTTTTGAAAATCAAAATTTTATTTCTAAGTCCCAGGTGCGACATTTTGCGAAAGAGACATTCTGCGAAAGAGACATTCTGCGAAAGAGACATTTTACGAAAGAGACATTCTGCGAAAGAGACGTTTTACGACCAGGTGGCATTTTGCGAAAGAGACGTTTTGCGCCTAAGCCTTTTGCGTGCACGTGGTTTAAAATTCCAGCTAACTAAACAATAAAATGGCGATGAAATGCGAAATTTTTACATTGTTATTAAGTTTAGGTATCTGTGTAGGCAAACATTGTGCTGTAGTTTAATTTAATCATACTAATATCGACAATCGGTAGGTAAGCCTAGCCTAACCTAGCCTAATAAACTGAATGTTTGCGGATATTATTACTTTTTTTATTTCTTGGCATTGATAAGTAGAATGTTATCCTACTAGGTTCATTGACACGTAATAGAATGTGCCATACCTAATGAAAATTACGAGTAGGTGAGAAAAGTAGGGGATAATCCAGTCTACGTCAAACATTCGATTCGCAAAACTTTTTTCAACTTGAACGTCTACCTAGTTTTCGTACGTTCTTCGCCAAGAATTCAGAATCGATATAAATTCCCTTCTCATAGGTCATTGCCTTTATAGCGCATGTAATCGATACTACACGGTACCAATTTATGTCAAACTTGCACTGTACGAGTGGCTTGCAAACTTTTTTATGGATACATCAAATTACATTTATGTGATTCATGTGGTTGCGAACGATTCGATTCTCAGAACACTGAATGAAGATCAATTGATTTGAAGTTTGTTTCAATAAGCAACGATTCTAGCATCATGACGACTTCGTCTAAGAATATACAGATTCAAACACCTTACTTTCGAGTAGTTTTGAGATACGATTTGACTAGGGATTAAGAATGTAGGCTTAGATTATAAAATGTCCAAATTCCGTGTTCGAAACAAAACAACAAATTCGTAGGAATCTAACGACAGGGATAATAATTTTTCTTTCGAATTTTTGGTTTTAATCTATGGTTTTAATACTTAGTGGCCTACAAGAATTCTGATTTATGTATAAAAGAAAGTGGACTCACCGTAGCAGTCTTTCATGTCTCTCTCTATCATAGGTTGCCGCCGCGAGGTAGTCATCCGCGATGGCATGGTGCAGCGGGGCGTGGAGCGGCGGCTGGTACCGCTGCTTCCACAGCAGCTCGCTGGGGTACAGCGTGGGCGGCGGCGGGGGAGGCAGGTGCAGCAGGGGCGGCGGGGGGCCTCCGCCGTAACCGTGCGCCATGCCGCGCCACTCGCGCTCCTCCACCGAACTGGCCGAGCCGCCCGAACGCACTCCGCTCACTCCCGAGTCGGACCTATCGTCCGCATCTCGCGCGCACACTATCACACAGTCGTCCTCCTCGGAGGCCACGGCGCTGGCAACACCATCCGCGCCCGCACTCACTTCACTCTTCACTTCACACTCACTTGTCTTCACTTCCTCCTGTTTCACGCACTTGTCGGTTTCCTCACTGACCTCGACGACATCACTTGCACTCACACTTTCAGCGACACCTGTAACAAGAGAAACAAACTGTTAGGATTAAATATTCTAACAAACAACACAAACATCTGCGGAATGTACCAACATTTCTAGTAAATCATCTAGAATAGTGAGTAATATTCAAATAATTTAAAGCCGTGTCTCCCTGTCAAAACGGATTAATATTGTTATCAACGAGCTGCCAGCTGCATATTTTCAAACGTTTGACGTCAGTGCTCGGTCCGTCAGTCATGTCGGCACGTTTGGGACGACGCCAAAGTAAGCCCATTCACACTACACCCACGCATATAAATAAGCACGTAAAAAATACTGTATTGTATGGACGATACAATTTCATTAGCTTCTGGGAAAAAAATGTTGCAATATCCGAAAATAACCGGACTATTATTAGATGGAGTAAGTGTAAACATTGGTTTATGAAGTCATAAACTGCTATGCAGGCGCACGTGACTAATCAATTCACGATTGCGCAACTACCACTTGGCTAACTCATTGATTTATGTGATACGCAGTTAAATACAGCAAACCATGCTATTATGAACGTCCGGCCGGCGTCATGACAAAACCTAATTATTCAAATTGGCGTTTTATTAGTAACCGGAACAGGAAGATAAGCTCATGAAGAGATATGGCGGCGTGGGTGGAAGTAACATGGCAGTCGGTCCCGGCGAGCCGCACGTGAATGACGTCTGGAGGAGCGCCAAGCAGCACCGCCAGCGACCGCCTGGACATTTGGCGCTTCACCAGAACGAGGGCAATGTGATAAAATCCCGGGGTGACGCGTCATAATTATACAAAATGAGTAACACAATAACTTAGAGGAAGTCAGAGCATTTCGTCACGGGAATTTGTGAAATCACCAACGTGTTAAAAACCAATTTAGGTACCTAAAGACTAACTATAAGGAATACCGCAACTATAACTACAGTCTGTTGTGGACAAAACTCTACACATAAACTCCTGACGCATGCAAATAAAATTAACAGAAACAGCGTTCAATTTAAACCGAACGAGCAAAAACTTTTTCTAAAAAAATGTGACCGCCTTCAAAAACAACCACAAAAAAGGGTAAAATAACCTACAAAACTTTTCTTTCGGAAGTCGGTGTCTTTTTTTATTAATTTCATTGTCTTTTTTGCCACCGACTTCCGAAAGCAAAGTTTTGTAGGTTATTTTACCCTTTTTTGTGGTTGTTTTTGAAGGCGGTCACATTTTTTTAGAAAAAGTTTTTATTTTACTCTTTTTAGTTTAAATATTCAACCAACATTCTTGTCAAATACATAATTTTCTTATATGTGCACTAGAATTTCGTAATCCGTAGCACCGGTAATAACATCGTTAACATCTCTTGCATTCATTCTATCTCAAAAACTACTGAACCGATTTTGATGAAATTTCCAGTATTCCCTAAGTTGAACAATACCTAGTACGACAAAAAAAGAATTACTGAAATCGGACTTGTAGTTCCGGAGATATGCGAACACGAACATAATTTTCTTACTTGAGGAGTTGTACCTTCCATCATCAGCTCAGCTACATGAGATGATGATTTCTATACGCAAGTACTTGAATTACTTCATAAGATTTGCGAAAAACTATGTGTCAGCTAATAAAATTTGAGGGTTGCCCTCGATTTCTCCAAGATCCAATCATCAGATCCTAAAATGGTGACAATGGGACCACACGGGAAGCACCAGCTTTCGATTGAAAAAAGAATTATGAAAATCGGTTCACCCAGTCGCAAGTTATGAGGTAACAAACATAAAAAAAAAAAAAAATACAGTCGAATTGATAACCTCCTCCTTTTTTTGAAGTCGGTTAAAAAAGGAATTCTTTCATAAGTAGTTCTTACAAGTGCACATTTCTCGAGGTTTTTCTTGTTTGACACGCGATTGCATTTTAATTTCCATAAACATGCATTAAAAAACGACCGATAAAAGTAAAGGCAGCTTGCACGCGATAATACACAGCATGGACATCAAGGTGATTCATAGGTAAATGTTTTGATCACAGAAATAATAAATTATTTCTTGTAACTATGGTTTTTGAGACATTTAATTAGGCATAAATGAAAAAAAAAATCGGCAGACAGGATAATTTCCAACCAGTTCAATGAGATTTCGTCGTCTATTCATAAATAAAACAACGCACTCACTTACATAGCTAAGCACATAATTCGACACGACACCTACACAAAAGAGCGAGCCTGCATGTCGAGCGAACAACAATGGAATTTTAATGAGAGAGCTGTTAACGAGGATCCTCATCTACATAATCGCATAAATAATTATTCATAACAAACGTAAACAGAGAAGAAACTGGCGATTGTGTGCTGCCTACAGCTGGTCATTATTCACTGGGTGCGTGAGCCGGGAGATCTCATCTCAGCTTGCGCATAATGATTATGATAATGTATCGCGATACGGTTGCGGTCGGGCCGCCATTTTTAATGCACCCGAAGATTACTCACCGGCGCGCCACGCTGTGAACCGGTTACAGAGAAATCCGCCAGACTATACCTCGCTAACAGCCCCCAGCGACATTCCTTTCCAGTTATGGTGACGCATTTACATCAGATTAATTATCCGACTGAATACACTTTGTAATTTTACACTAATAGCTGTACGATACGACCCACTCATATTAACCGCACTACCAGACCTTTGCTGAACTGCTCTACTTATAGAGCAAAAAATAATAACATGCCAAGTATTAGTTATCTAAACCTTGGAATTGCAAATAATTACCATTAGCAAGCGAAAATAATGCCAATCTTATCGGGAAACAAACCTGTGCACGTAATACAAATTGGTACTACACGATACGTAAATGTGCTTGAGTAGGCGTGTAGATAAAAAGAATTGTAAAATCACAATGGCTACGATAGCGTTGCTTATTGCTTGTAAATGAAACGTTAGTTGTTTTAGTCAACAATATTCGATAGCAAGAAATTCAACAAGCCCCAGCTGTTTACAATGTTAAAAGAATACACGAGACGGAGAAAACAAACCTGCCGCTTTACAAACAAACGACCATTGAACGAATGTAAACAAAAGTTGTGAAACAATGCGACAGTGATCAGCGGGAGGGGACAATGGGGTAACAAATAACTCGATGGGGAAGTGCGGCAACGTCGCAGAACGACAGCGGTTGATTGACAAGACAAACGCTGAGGCGGAACCGGTGAGAGAGCTTTTCATTAGATGGAAAGGAAGGGCAAAAAGTTGACACGAGGGCTCCGAGAAGCGCGACCGCTTGCCGCTCCAGCTCGACGCAGTAAATCCTGACCACGACAATTTGAATGAATTATGCATGAAGGGCGGGCCCCGGCAGTCGTAACTCAGACCGACTATTGCACAAACCGCTCCAACCTATCTCCATATACATAGCAGCTGTACAAAAAAATGCTGCAGCTGTATCCACACATTTCTTATAATAAGCAACTTATGCCGAAGACGATCCTTAGTGCAAAGAATCCGGATAACGCAGAATCTTTAAATAAACCACCTATTCTACAGATTCTCAGTAACTAAGCTCGTGTAGCACCATTATTAGCGCGGTTTTGAATTATTCATTTTGAGCGCAATACCGTTTACTGTGCCATTAGCTACACTACGTTTGCAGGTTTTCCGAGAATAGTTAGCTACAAATTACGTCAACCTTTTCAAGTGTTCATTCAAACAAGAACGCGTCAATTGAGTTTCACCATTCTATTATGACGAGTCTTGATGAGGTCAAAAGGTCAAAATCATCAGACTATTCCGTAGCGAAGCAATGTAAGCGCTGTATTATGTAGGTAGGAAGAATATAATTCGTTACTACTATTTAGAGGAAGTCGAGCGCGTGACTTGCAACGATCAATCAAACGATCCAATATTCTTTGAGGCACGGAATCAGTATTGAGGGTTATACAGGTAAGTAAGCAACTAATGACGGGAAGTTACGTAAAAACCTATTAAGACCGTGGAACATTAAACGCATCGCTGAATACAGGTTATGTGAGACTGCGAAATCACTCAATTCAAGTGTCAAGTCTTTTGTTTTCAAACGGATTATTGAAATAGTATTATTAACTTCGTGTAAGGCCAAGTAGTAATAAAACTAAACTAATATAAAGCTAACGCGTGCCGAAAGTCACGCGAACAAGTTCGACTTTGAGCAAATTACACGCCCAAGCAATACACGAGTATGGCAGACAAAGCGGTTGTACGTCAATAATCTCAAATAACCTGTTAACGTGTTATCTGAGCGTGTTTGCAGACTCAAAGCCATCTCGTTAAAACCACTGGAGCGTTTCGACTCACCGACCGTGTAATGAAACACTTCCACTCAGAGAATAACCGTTAATAGGACATTTAGTTGTGACAAAGCTTTCTCTGAAACGTAGCAATTAACGTTCTACCTCACGTTACGTAAATCATCGTGTGTTAACGTAAGATTGGCTGAATCGTCTCAAATTGGAGTAGGTCCGCCGCAAACCGCATCCGAATCTCACTTTCTAAACGAAGCTCGATAATTAGTTATTCGCTATCGAGTCAACATTCGCTTTTGAAATATCAACCTAGTTTTACATCGTTAGGCGTGTGACCGACAGTTACGGAAGCCGGTCTCGACCATATACAGCTCAAATGGGCGATTTCCTTTTAGGTTATACTTTATAGCTTCTTCAGAACGTAAGACGGGGCGTGTAGGTACGGATACAATGTAGCGGAGTATAGCGCATCAGTTATCGTGACTACAGACTGTAATACCACCTTGAAGATACGATGTAGTGTAGCCAGATATCACGAGTGGCGGAGCTCGTGCAGTCAATTGCGCAATGTGCTATTGAAAGCGCACGGAGGCGAGCGCACTGCAATCTCCCTCGCATCTCACGACGTGTCCCGATTGTTCGTGACCGGAATTCTTGATTTCCAGCATAGACAATACACCAGTATAGTATCGCATACTTTTGCACATTGCAACTTATCTTGATCTGTCACGAGACTAAAATATTTTTAGTTAAGTATCTTGACAAACCGGACGGCCCTGAATGGTACGATGAAAAGAATTAAATTAAATAACTGGATTAGTGTAGGTAGCAAATTAACTGATTATTACGCAAGTTACCTACTTTCAGTACAATTTAATAGCGTCTAATATTCAAACAAATTAAAAAACGTAATAGGTAGGTACAGGCTATATCATTATTCCAGTAACTGTGTGAATTAGCTTGAGGCAGTCGCGGTCATGACTGGCATTTCCATTCATTCGACATATTATTTAAAAACCCACCGTGAAATTGAAATACGGAAAAGCTGAGTATAACTGATTACCACTATCAAGGAATTAGAACAAACACTACGGGTCACTCGACAATAAACAATAGGGCGATAAAACATGCGATTCGATAAGGAATCGCTGTTTACGGTAACAATGCACACTCGGAAAGCATTCTCGATAACATAGACGATATGAAAGGTCATTCGGTGCAACACTAGCGGCAATAACGTAACGTTATAAATAACTAGTTATTTATCGTGCGAGCACAACACGATGATCTGATTGCTCGCTCGTTAAGGTATGCGATTATCTAACAGGCAATGTTAGTAACGTATACGAGGTAATTAACACAGTTTTACTGCATTATCTCATAGCTAATAAGCGGGTAGGCATGTACATAATGACGTTGGTAGACCTAGATAGTTCGTTTAATGCGCATAAAACTTAATCACGATTAAATCTTAATGCGCTACGTGTTAATGACTTTTAATGGCTGTCTATTTAGATAAGTAGATACATAAATAGCAATTTAATGAGTTCGCATTGACCTTCCACCAATAGCTAGGTGTAGATTAGATAGGTACCTACCTACCTAATCAAATACCTACATTCCTGCGTTCGTCGAGGTGCTCAATAAATCCCCGTCGAGTCTCGGTTTAAATAATTAATTACACAAATTAGGTACCGTAGGTTTCATAAGCACTGGGTTAACATAATAATCAAGGTAGAAAAACTGATTATAATGAAGTCAATTTCCTGCAATTGTTTCGAAAACGGTAAGACGAGATCAAATAGCACCTAGGTACCTACCTCTTTTTTATCACGCACAATAAGGTTTTTTTTTTGTACTTTCTTCAAGATATAACGTGGGTAGCAAATAACTCAATTCAAAATAATGACGTTACGTCAGGTTAGGTGGATGACCTCTAGCAATTTGAATCCAACTGTCAAGTCACAAAAAGTGTGATGCAATTATGAATACCACAATTTAAAAGTACTTACAGGTCTCAATTGGGTCAGTGGGTAGCCTTAGGGAATAAACACTAAGTTAATTATCTTCTTTCAGCTTCAATTTTCAACAGCTTCGTCAAATTATAATAAAATCACTTCAATTTCTTAAATTCAGACACAACTATCTTCGGTGTCCGTTAACCACACAAATGACCTAAGTCACTATCACAGATTTTTCACAAAAATCCTCGTGGATATTCCAATCGGCTTGAAAACCTTCCAAAGGTGTACTATGTTGCGGTCAAAATGTCGCAGAATTCAGTATTCACCAGCACACACTCACAAATTCCAGTTGGCTATGCTATCTATGTATTAATATTATGTACAATTCACGACTATGTCAAAATGATTCGTTGCGAACGTGTAGTGGCACAGCACGTACGTGCGAAAGCCTCTGTGGCGCACAAAGAACTGAAATGCGCGGGGAAGGGAAGTGGTGTACGGAGGAAAGGGGGCGGGGGGACGTGTGCGGCAGTCTAGCGGCGGCAACGTAGCACAACGTAGCAACAAGTGAACGGCGCGGGTGTCGCGGGGTAGGCAGATGGGGAGCCGGGCGCCCCCCTCGCGGACTTAGCACCTGACGTTCATGTGCACCCGTCCTGTCTTCCAGTTCCCCAAAAGACCCAAAGTCCCCTATTTTATACGACAGGAAGGGCAGATGTCGCTAATCACGGTCAACGATTTACATAATCATATAGCTGAATGATAGTGCATAACGTTTTAAGTGCCCACAAACACTATTATCTTCAATAATATGCTTTAATAGAAAAAATATTTGTTTGTATGAGTACTTTGAGTACTAACGTAAATGCGTCTTAGTTGCAGTAGATAATAAGAACATCGAACACAATCATTCATACTGGGTTTATAAATATTTGTAAGCACTTCTTACATATTGGTACAAACATTAAATTAAACTACGTACCACAATTAATTTGTTCAGTCACACAATACTTACACAATTAGATTATGAGCATAAATTACCATTGTTACCAAAAACATTGAACGAAATGAATGACAATAACTCGGAAATGACATTCATTCCAAGAAAACATACTTCTTCATAAAATGATTAAACAATGGAGGATTGCGTAAGCATATTGAAATAAACAGAACATTTAGTTATCGTTTCTAAATATTTGACACACCCGAATGATTAGGTACTGGTGGGAGTAAACAACATTCCGAAAATAAACAAAGGAAACTCATTACTAGTAATTCCAGGAATTGTGGAATATTATTATTAAATTGTGTTAATTATAGTATAGGTCATTTTACCAGTGGCATTGCTTGACGGGTCATAAAATTCATGTTCAAAGATAGAATTCATTCGTTCGATCGATCATTCAATAAGTATTTAGTAGATTACTGCTGTAATTTGCCTCTAGTACCTAAAGGATTAGGGGTCTTGTGAACTTCTAGCGTATTTAGTACAAAATTCACGTTCTAATTATTAATCAATCGAGATGCGTTGTGTACGAACATGTATTGTTATAAAGGTATAAACAAATAGCGATCGTTGACCAACATACCAAAAACATTTTACAACGCGCTAACGATTTGGCACGCTCCCAAGTATTCCGTGACAAGCTATAGGTACATTCTACGTTTGCTTTATAAATAACACAAAGAGTTCAGTTTGCAGGTCACATAAATAAAATTGATGTTTAATAATAATAATATTCTTTATTTCGGACAACAATGATCCATAGTGTTAGTAAACAATATTCTAACTTATTACTAATGTTAGTAAATGGACTACTTCGATAAAAAAAATAAAAAAAAAATAACGTTAACGTAGTTTAACTGTAGGAATTTGCATTAAAAAAAACATAAATCAAGTGTTTTTCTGTGTTTTTGCTAATTAGATAGAATCATAACAAAAACCAATACAGCTCTTCTAAGAAGTCGAACTTTTTTTTTGTTTTTGTTATCCCGACGATTGAATGCGAACACAGTTAAAAAACCTAATTACTTTTTTGTTAAGTAGATCATGCATTAACAATTTGAATCGAGTTGTTATTAGTACCTCGTTGTTTTTATCAGTCTACCTCGTCATGCGGGCAGGCGGATACGAGCGGAATACGTAGGTAAATTGGCAAGCAAAACCCGTTCGCGAAGTTTTGTAAAAACAAGCAAAGAGGTCGCATACCTTGTTTTGGCCTTGTGCTAATCGAGTTAGCGGTTACATGCGAATAACTAATGCTGTGGTAATTTGCACATACAATGCGATGAAAAAACGGCGATATTTCAAGTGGAACGCGTTCATGTTTCATGTTAAGTGACTCGTATCCACCTACTTGTAAGTCTAATGTCTCGCGTTCCAAATAACAATGATAAATATGTAGTTAATGCCATTGAGATAGCTGCGTGCTTATCTATACAGAATCACGTACCAGATATGTATAACGAACACAACATCACGACTTGAGATAATCTACTAAAAATAGGTGTTTTATCATACAATAGTTTGCGTACATAGATAAGTTGCATAGTGAGAGGCGGGAATTTGTAGATAACAAAATACAAACACGGCAGTCGATAGCCTGGTTGCAGGCAGTGATAAGAGGCCCGTTACCAGCCGCCTGTTTGTACAAAGACCTGTATAAATAACCTGAGAGCGTTTGTGAACTTCTCGGAATTTCAATAGGTGTACGCTTCGTTTCATTTCATTTTACGCTTGAGAAACTCAAACAAGTTATAAAAATGTTTGTACGGTTTATGATCTAGGTATCTATCTCAGGTTTTAAAAGCTGTTTGATACATTACCACATCATAGAATATAAGTACTAATAACATGAAACTCATGAAAGGAATCTGATACACAGCTGCACGTTGATAAATAAAACATTCGAAATGTAAAATAAAAACCATTCAGGTAAACAACTTTGATTAAAATACACCTTTGTTTGACATAGATAACGTTATCTAACGAACTCGCGGTTGTTTGTTACGAGGTTATACATATTTGAACAGTGTGCACACATCCTATTCCTTTAGACATCAAATATTTTACACAAACTTATGTGAGAAACCGTTTTCCGTATAGACCATGAGTCAGAAAGAGTCAGAATGCACTCGGATACATAATTATGTATACCCAAGTAGGTAGGTACCCGGGAATAAATGTTGAGTAGCGATGCTACCGATACCGATATATCGGCGATACTACGGGACACGGGTTAGCCGATATATCGATATCGAGTGTTTAGGTAAAGAGACAAATTTCGAAAATAACAAAGTTATTCAGTCCTTATCAATAGTTGTCCAGCTGCCGACAAGTCGCCGAGGGTTATTACGATTAAATTAATTCGACGATTGCCTGATGCAATTATAAAATGTGACTCACGCCTTTATTTTATGAACATCAACGATACACGAAGCGTACGTACTTGGCATTCATAGACGACGTATGTTTTTTTATGATTGTATTGTTTGTGAACTGTTGTGAATTGATTGTATTATTATTGGCCACGACACGATGGAGTGTCAAATTATGTCAAACGGATGAAGGAAAACAATAGAATCGCGTTGAAGAAATAAATTAAGATTATTACTAGGAATTTATATGAGTCATCTCACCGTGTTGTATTGTACTAAATTGAGATGTCTTTTGTAAACTCGCCATCAAAGGCAAGAATTGTCTGTCCCCACAGGCCTCTGTCTGACACGACACCTGCCTTTCTACCATAAGTAGGTATTTGAATTGAACAATATAGGTACCTACTTAATCAAAGTATTTATGATATATTTGCGAATTAAATCAGTGCGGACGTAACTTCTAAGTACCTATTTCGTCATCGTTGTCGAGATCGCCGGACCGGTCTGCGATCGGATGTCAAAAACCGCACGACGCAATAAATTGTTGTCTCATGGAGAGTAAACATCGGCGTTCGGCCGCATTCATGCATAATTGATGAGGGTTCGGAACGAGCGCGTGGATTCCTGGCGGTCACGACTCGGTCGGGCCGCGCGCCTCCGGCAGCCATTTTGTGAAGCCTGCCCGCCCCGGGTGAGCCGCATCGTGAATATTAATACGACCTTATGATGAACACTCCGCACTGCTCGGATAATACCCCCAATTTAAAAAGAACTCATTTTTTTCTAGTCCGTTTCGCTTCCGCTGCGCTCCATCGATCGCACGTAACGATCATGACACGATAAGTATTGCAAACAGTCTTTACTGCGGCACGCAACGTGCAATTAATACAGAATGATCATTATTAGTTTCTATTGTTACCGGCTGGCTAAATAGAGCATGCGCCAGTGTAATACATAATTTTAATAGCACAATGCAACGCGTCCAACTCTCACGCACGGCCATTGTACCGTGTAATCGTAATCAAAAGTATTTTCTCTCGGAACGAAAGACTCGTCATTAATAGACACGTTTCACAACAATTAGCGGTAACTGGTGGAACTAAAGAATAGAACTCGGGAACTACTGATTGACAAGCGATACCCTTTGTGTGGCTATTACACAACCGATGATTGTGAGATGATGAGTTATTCTGTTTGAAATTAAACAGTAATAACATTCAATTGTTCTATGTACTTACGTAAACATTATCAGGTAAAGGAGTTTCCTCTTGCCGAGCTCTTGAATTAACGTTGAATACATTTGCGGTCGAGCCTACCCTTCGGGCGGAGCACTCATTACTGATGAAAGTCTACCGCCGACGACTGTAATAATGTGAAATGAAATACCGCGCCCGTCCGTCTGTTCGGCGACCGCAAGTGTGGGCCAACACACGCTAACGTGAGCATAAGCGAACGCGTAACCGTGAACTACGAATTATTACATCGCGATTGTACTGGAAACTGGAAAACACAAAGCTCGGCATTGAATAGAAATGTGCTCATATTTTACTTTTTGACAGGCGTCAGCATACAAAATGAACTCTATGCATTTTTATTACATACGAGTTTCAAGCGAACCGAAGCAATCTGATGATGTGAAGAAACATGATCGCAACGTTAACATGTTATAAGCAAAACGTTAGTCATTGTTACGTCAAGCATTTGTGCAAATATTGAGAAAAACATTCAATCAATAACACGCTTTTCCTGTCATCTAGAAATAGAAAATATGGTGGGATTGTTGAAGCATTCATCCCATAAACAAGGAAAAATATCGTGTATTCAATTACGTGTGGGAATGAGAGTGTCATCAATTCTTTTGAACTTTACACGGGTTTTGTTGAACTACGATCTACGAGATTTCCCGGAAGGAGCTTTGGCGAATTTGGCACAGTATCTATTTACAATTTAAAAATCATCGACATTTAAGTTATACCTTGTTGCTTTTTAGCGAATATTTTGCTTTTAGCAAGGTGTGCTAACGCGATAAACGTATCTACAACGTGTCTTGTATGTCAGCCGTGTGTATCGAAGGTGAGCAATAGTGTGGGGTACACAGACAGCTGCGGGCTACAGCCGCACTTCCTGTAAACCCAACGACCCATTGTTACCACTCACCACCACACTACATACTTTTTATGACGCATTATCTAAGAATAGCAACGTTAGCACTCCACTCTTACGATCATATGACATTGTAAGATTGTACACTTTATCTGCGTGACAAATAACGTTTTCAACAATCTCCTTTCTTCACGTTTCGTTTTATATCTCGCCAACAAAACTTTATCTACTCAGATAACATTTTACTTCAAACAGCTTGATATCTTCATAACCAGACAGAACAAAAGAATAAACAAACGAATGCTACGGCAATTTAATGCACATTATCTAAAGAATTTTAATGTGTAATTTCAATTTCTTTTCCGTAACTATATGAATCAAAATCATTATTGGTAGTTTCATCTCGGTGTGCGTGTATCGTGCAAACCGGTAATAGGGTGGATGCGTTTTTCTTTTTTGCACATACGAGTAGTGATGTCCAAACAATTTGTAGCGAAGCGCTGGGAACCTGGCTGGCGTGAGATCAGAAAGTCGTGATCGTTCGCCACGACGCGACGCCCCTGTGCCTCAATTCACTAATCAAACCCCACAATGACTCCATTGTTACCGAGATTCTTTATACTTTTCGCCACACGTAACAATCGCTTCCTTGAGCTCAATACGGTAACTCAAGATATCAAAACATCAAGCATTATAGTTTTCTATTATAATAATGGCTGTGGAAAATACCATTGATAAATAATTGCGGACGCTTTGTTTGTTTTAACGTTTGAATGAAAAGTCAATAATGATGGAGCAACCTATTACTATGACAAAGAGGTAATAATGTGTGTCTACATTACATAATGGCGTTTATTTTAGTATCAGTCACGTCGCTAGACAGTAATTATGGTAAAGTAGACGATACGCTGTTGTTTAATATTCGTATAGATGAGGACAGGATGATATATCAATATCATATGGAAACATAATGGCTTTAAGGTGTGGCATACACTATGGTCCTCGGTGGCAGACAGGCCGGGGCCCCCTCACTGGGGCGGATAAGGGCCGCAAACGGTGCCCCTATTTTATTCAGAGCCTACCATTAACGGTTAACTGGTGCAGGTTATCAAGGGTTTTCTCAGAGAAGCACATTCGGTGCTGGAACAGTGCCAAGAAATGTTTCAACGAGTTACATTGACCGTTATCGACTACCTGGCAGTGCACGTACTCAGCCGGTTTAAACGTTCCTGAGAAAATCTATAGAGCACGAGTGTCGAGTAATGTGTTCGTTTCACAGCGTATTTTGTATTCAACGTAAATGTTACTCTATGTAACGCTCTCAGTTAAAATGTTCCATGTAATTAAGATAGGAAAATGATGTAGATATGTATCTACGTCTATAATTAAGTCTCCCACCGCCCCCTGCCCCCTACCTCTGCTCTTGATTTACTGTTTACGGGAAAACAAGTTCGTATTAGAATTTGGTTGCCACTAATTTATTTACAAGGCAAATACAACAAACAAGTTTAGAAGAAATTTTGGGCAAAATTTATTCAAATAATCCAATTATTGCCACAGATGCTTACGTTAACCCGTGGTTGCCCAACACGTTTATTTATTGTGAGAAAAACCTGTTCCCTTTTTTACATAACTACCGCTATTAAGTCGTCGATTCTATTTCAATAAAAATATTAAGAAACATGTTAAGTGCTATTAAAATCGACTCAATGAGCAGGAGACCCTTCAAAAATCTGAAGACGAAATAAGAACCTATTGCAAAAAGTGAAAATATAAAGACGAAGTACCAACATTAAGAAGGGAGAGGGCGTTTAATTTTCAAATTTCGTGTTGTTGAAAGATTATTGAACTGTGAGGGGGCGACAAGAGGAAAATGTCACAATTGAGGCGCCTGGGGGACGAAAGAGGGGAGGGAGGGTGGCATGGCCCCCACAAACCGCTCGCAGCTTGTTTACGTTGTCACCCATGAATCGAAGCAAATCCAGGGGCAAAACTTTGATTAGTTATTCTTTTATTTATGATGACAAGAGGCCATTTGTTGTACAATTATTGCCACGAGTTCGTGATCTATGTACTTTGAAGCTTGTTGATAAGTGGCATTTTGTTCTACTTATCTAATGGATGTGACGATAAATGTGGATTGTGGCATAAAGTCATCGTAGCAATATAAATAGGTTTTGATTATCAACGGCTTAATTGATTACCTTCCTTGCTTCATACAATACATTGATATTTATTGGCAGATAAAATTGGCTGGTAACAAATGTACACACCTTTTGTTATCTAGACAGAAGAAATAAAAATATCTGTAGCCTGCGTCAGCATGAGAAATAAATTAGGGCGTGTATTATTAAAAGGGCTGAGACCACAATGACCCCAATCATTCTAAATCCCGATGTGGCCGCAAGGTTCTAAAAATAAATTCCGGTCCATAGAGAAACAAACCCAGGCCACATTTTCTGAGAATTTATGCGTACATTAATTAACAGGCCTCGTATTATTTTCCTAAAACAATAACCCTGTAGAGTTTATCGTCTAACAAAGGATTGTATATTTGCTCAGTGTTATTGCCCCTGTAATAATGTTGAGTATCCGGTCCTGGTTGCTAGGCAACGAACGTCTATGCCTTCTCACAGAAATTCCCATCCCTCCCTATTTCGTATATTCTCACAATGCAGCCCCGAGCAGCTGATTCCATTCAACATAAAACATTTTTCGTATTCCTCTGTGCTCATAAAATTCTGACACATTGCTTGCGATTTATGATTAAAAATTAATTAAAGACACTAAACATTTTTATATTATTATAGCATTTAGGAATAATAGTAAATGTGAGTAACTCGATACAATAATTGCTTCAAGTTTAGTCATTTATAACAGTTATTAAAGTAGCGCTTTGGGTGTGTTTTAATAACTTAGCGATTTTAGTCTGAGTTTATTCTGATAATCTTGTGGATTAAACAAAAATCAACAAATTTTGTCTGTGAAACAATGATTTCTAAGAATTCGAATGATTCTCAACGTTCCATGAAAAGATAAACATTTTGTTGTTATGACTCTGGTCCGTTTTAAAAGCATTTTAAAATAACTACTTTGGACTTATAGAAAGGAATAAATGTAGAGTCACAGTTTGTCTATCTACTGGACGTGGGTCCAACGTAATAGAGTATTATTGTGATAGAACCTACGCGCACAGCGTTACCGCAGGGGCTACGTCAACTCTGCATTGCCGCGTAGCAGCAGCGGAACCGCTACGCTAGCATCGCGTAGCATTTTTGCTAATCGGCTACGGACGCTACGGTAACTCATCGCGTAGACTTTCGTAGCGGGAGCGTAGCCGCTACGCTAATTCCGCGTAGCACTAGCACAGCTGCTACGGTAACGACGCGTAGACGCAATTTACATGACGATTCGTAGCTAAAGAAATGTAAGCATTTTATGCATCAAGTTCAATTAAAATGGTATTAACTATCTAGAAACTGTATAATTATTGTTCTAAATACAGATGAAATATAAAAGCCACGTCAACCCTTCTCTTGAAGAACCCGAGGGAACACAAAAGCCCTCTACCTCACCCTCCCGAAATTCACGTATAAAAGAAAACATTGATGTTAGATATAAGATAGACATTTTCGAGGGTGAGCTCAAATTATTATTCTTATGTAAGTGAGCGATTTGCCCGTTCCCGGCTTCTTTTGTTATGAGGAGACGTAGCTAAATAACGGGTCTGCGTAAACATAGCAACAACTGTTATTCTGTTACATACGAAACTAAATGAACAATATAACACTCCTAACTCCGCTAATTAATTGAATGTAGTATACCGAGCAGCGAACAAACAACAACACTTCTGTACCTCTACCATGAGTTGTCATCGGAAACTTACTCGCTAGCGTTGAAATCGCTAGCGTACTAACTTGGATCAAATAGATTTCGATATTGCTGGCACCATGAGATTTATTGAATCTTACGTAGGCGATAATGTAAGCTCGATAGATGATGTCGTGTTGCTAACTTCACTACTTATGTTTTGTTTCTTTCTTTCTCACAAGTAAGAGGAGAGAACGGCTTATAATACGTCACTGTCGTCTATTGTTCGTTGACCTTACCCTTGTATCACTGACACCTCATTGCTGACACTGCGTTGTGTGGTTTGAAAGTTTCTATTAATAGATTATTTGGATTATTAACTACAAAGTGCCTCACTGTTTCAATTATTGGTAGATATCATGAGATGGAATGTTTCTACTTGGGATTCAATTATTTTAAAACGTTCCCTCTAAACGCAGTTAAATGTGTAAAAATATGAAAATGTGGAAGTGCCTACCTATTAAGTTTAAGTGTCAGTGTTCAAGTGTAACCAAGCAAGACGTGAGAATCGCAACAAATAAACAATAATGTGAACAAATCGTCCAACGCTTCTTTAAAGGGTCCGTAAATTTCAAGATATTTTTTTTCACTTATATTTTAGCTTGAAATTCATGTTGTAGTTCCCAAATTAAGCGGCCACTAACATATTTCATGTTAAAAAGCTCTTGTAAGCATTATTTTGGCTTTTTATACTCAAAAACGTTAATAATTTTAACGTGAATACATGTTTCACACGCCAAAATGCTAGTGAGCTACGTAACTACTATCGTAAGCGTATCGTTCGCTAGCGCCTGTAGTATTAGTGACTCATGGTACCGTTTTGTATGGTGACAGCTGAAAAACGTTAGTGACTGTCGTGTAGATTACGGTAGGTTTTTAACCAATCGTAATCTACAGTGCTCATGGTACGAATTTTAATTCTCACTGTGACCGCTAGGGGCGCTGTACAATATTTCATACAAATAAATTACGGAGACGCTAGCGAGTTTTGGCTGTGTAAACTCATGGTAGAGGTACTGTTCGCACAAATATCCGAATTACGTTCACGTTTTCGTGTCAACATCACGTTTGGACATTTCATTATCAAGTCACGACGACCTACATCCATTTTGGATTTCTATTTTACGAATAGACAATTCGACCCACGTCATCGTCTTCAAGTTTTACTGACTTTTGTCGACCTTATACGACGTCGAACCATTCAAATTCTAGTTCCCTTTTGTTATTTAATCATGTTTACTTTTCTTCGTAAAGATGAAATCGGATCAATGTCGGTATGCCAGTGTGACATCATTCCGTGGACTCATTTGATACTCGTACTTAATTTGATACATTCACAACATGCGTTAGGATATTTAATATCTAGAACATGTGTTGTACTTATTACAATGAGTCATTCTCAACTAGTAACGACGGCGATAATCAGCTCGTGAATTAAATTACACGAGAACCGGTTGCATCGAGTAAATTGCACGGTTTAAATTCGATTTATGCAATTTAAATGCCAGTACAGTTAAACGCAAGGCCAGCGTTATCAGGTCGAAAATCGACACGTTTTATGTAGGCCAGACTCGGTGGCGATAAGTGAGTAGCATAATAGCATTCCTTAACCGTACAGTAGCCAATTACGAGCGTGATGGTTTCGGTTTCACGTTCCGATGACTTCGTTGTTTGCGCTTTTATTCGTCAAAATTATTCAAATGGCTTCGTGCAACCAGCGGGTTTAAGCCTTTGATAGTTCAATAGGTCGCCTCGTTTCGCTTGGCGGTGAAGGCTTGTAGGGAACTAGCGATGGGGGCCGTGGTAAGTTTGTCATTGTGTTTCTAAACGAGGAGCCGCGACGCGTGACGTCCGCTCTCCATAATCATCCGTAGACAATTTGTTGCGCAATCGTAGCGTCGCGACATGCCCAAAGAGTTTGTTTGTTATTCAGCTGTCGACGTTCGGCGTTTACTTTCTCGACCTCCATATAAAAAATAATCATCACTTGGCCGTTTACTAAAACTTTATTAGCCTTTGTTACGTGCGCGTCTAAACACAAGTTTCTTTGCAGTGGTAATCAAATTACACTAAGCTACTTATTTGCACAGCTATCTTATCGTTGTGTACTTTAAATCTACGTTAGTCTAAACAAAAACGGTGTTGCTGTAAGACATTAACCGCACATTAAACATTTATATTTCAACAAGTGCAAAAACAGGCGCAAAATTCGTATAGCAGGCAAAAAATAATCGTGTAAAGTACATGACAAAAATAGCGAGAGGTTTATTAAGTAATCAACCTTGAAGCAATGCAAATTGATTGGTATAAAGTGAGTTCAATAGGATAGTTTACCAATAGGTGCGTCCGTGTGTTGTGTGCCTAACAATATGTATTGAAGGATGGATGACTCGGTGTGACCTCGTGGTATTTAGTCGCATGGACGTAGAATTTCTATTGACAATCGACGTATGTAAATATACAACTAATAGCTATGTATATAATGAATTGATTCGTAACACTTTCTACGTATAAATTGGTTATGTAAGAGCTGTTGTTAATTTATGGTTTCTCTTCACTATATAATGTGATTTACACGTTCTTTTTAAGATAAGGAACTGAGAAAATAATACATTTATTAATACAATTTAAGTCGATATGATAACGGTTTTTTTAACGATACAAATGCATAATTGTGTGTTCACTCTGGCAAAACACAGATAGTAGGTAAATAACAGTATTTCATCATTATGTTATTATGACTAATAACCACAAATTAAGACGTCATATCACTTGTAAGAAAAGGAACTTCTACCTACTAACTACTTACCTACAACAATGTTCATGAGAAATTAAAATATAATAGAAATACAAAGTAATTATTTGAAATTAAAAACATTTACCTACACTACCAAGTAAAAACCACATAAATACATATAAACAAGGATAATATTTAACATTATGTATAACAGTAATTCGATGTAGGTTCTCGTAATAAGTTCAGTTTCCTTCCTGGTGCACGCATTAGGTTAATAAATACTTACATAAATAACAATGCATGATTTAATTATATGAAATAACATTGTTTTAAGTTAAACTTGGTGTGGAAAACTTCTATATATTCTGTATAATTAGAACTACGTATGTAGGTAAACGACGATAATTTGATAGGTACATAATGTATTCTATTTACACTAGCGAGCAAAGTATAGAATCATATAGGTACTTGGAGTTATATAAAGGCGCGATTTGAATGAATTTAGATTGTTTTAATAGTTAAACCTTTAAAATGGTACCTTTATTTGAGAGAACCAAATTATATGACAAGTATCTTCAATCAATTAGGTATAGGTAAGTACTTTATAAAGTTGAAGAGTTTAATTGAAAGCGATAATCTAAGGAACTACTGGATCGAATTGAAAAATCTTCTTCCGTTGGATAGTCCATTTATCGAGGAAGGCTATAAGCTATACAACAACACGCTGCGAGCAAAAGAAGCTGAGCAGTGGGGATGAAACCGCGGAGTAAATCTAGTCATAAATATCATTCATCCATTGTTTATAATATACGAAAAAGTATTATTATTAGACTTAATTATAATGCTCTCTTATATTATATCATTTTATATATTACAAATCAATACAATCTTATGTAATATATATCTTATGAATCCAGACTTGACTTACATCTTCACATAACAGTTATAATTTCTAAGTACAGTGATTGTAACAAATTGCTCGCGAGGCACATTGAGGTCTAATACCACGCGTCCTCGAATATTGTTCATCAATCACTTTTACACTGTTCTCAATGGCTCTCGCTTTATTAATGTAACCTAATAGGAATGGATGGATGCTGTATTGATATAATAAATTGTGTTTAACGAGTTGTAATAAACATTTTTTGGTTTGAAACTTTGAATCATCATCATTAGGCTGCATTCGTCCACTGCTGGACATAGGCTTCTTCTCCCAATGTGCGCCACTGAGCCCTGTCTTGAGCTATCCTCATCCAGTCCCTACTGGTCGCCTTTCGCAGGTCGTCACAGCACGATACGGCAGGTTTGGTTTGAATATTAAGGCTAAGTATTCCTTTTTTACATTTATGTAAACAAAACTAAATTCCAGACCACAGCCAAGACAAATATAAACCTACACAGATATATAAAAATGCGCAAAACTTGTGTGAAAATAAAGCAATTTAGTTAATTACAAAATGATACCTACTTTAGTCTCAGATTCTAAATATAATAGAATGACACAACACTTTTGAGGAAGACTCACATTATGATTAAAATGACAAACAACAGCGTATTTCGACACGGTTTAAATCTTACATAAACCAGTTTTATACATAAACAAAGTTATTAACATTGATGATTCAGTCAATAAAATATAAGGCAGGAAAATCAACGTTTGGTTAAACCGGTTCATTTAATATTTTCGCTGGAACATGTAAATGAAGGGGGACTGCTCGATGCTCGATAACAGGAAAAGAAATCGAGGTGAAAAAAAGTGTCTTGAGAAACAACTGCTACTAATGTTAATGTCAATTTGTATTACAATCGCGAAGGATACAGGATACACTGATTCCTGGCTGTCATTTGAAGATCTTTGACAGTCGTTCCTATTAGTCAGAAGCTCTAAAAGTCTGACAATCAGTCTTGAGGTATCGTATTGCCTTGATAATTGGGTTGTGGAGGTCCGTTAGGAAGTCGCTTCATGTAAAATACTGATATTCAGCTGAATCTGGTTCGACTGGAAGCCGCCCCAATATAGTTGGGAAAAGGTTAGGCAGATGATGATGGAAACACTGATTCAGTAGTCAGTATCCGTACAATATTCACGTTAAAGTTTCATCACATTATTCTATAACTTCGTCTTTCGTATTTCATCCAATGTCAAACACATCAAACGTTACTTTACTGCGCACATAACATGGCGCACAATGTCCTAGACGCTCCACAGTCAAAGCTTTTAGCGAACAAAGACGACATTCCACAAATAAAACAAAATAGAAAAAACAATGTCTGGCCCTGACATCAGAATTAGTTGATCTTTTATCAAATAGAACAATTAAGAATGGTAATTAAATGGTGATTAAAAATCGGCTATACCTGTTATGGCTGTAAAGAATAGAGGCACCTATTAGTGACTTCTTGAAAAGCCATTTTCCTCTGAGAACGTGGCTGAATAGCATGTTTAATACATAGTAATTAACGCACATCCGGCAAACCGTGATCGAGATCGCTTTAAACGCATTAGATACCGTTCAGAAAATAATCGAGGAAATGTGGGAAAATGGTTGTTGTACCATTTAATCCATGATACTTAAGTTCAACAGGAAGCCATTTTTATTTAAACCGCAAATAACACAATATTTACAAATAAATGTGTATAAATTTTAAGTGTGTAATTGCATGCTAATGAATCAAAAAGCCAGAAGTCATTGCCTTAACAGCCGTGGGCGTTCATAACTCATGCCTAATTAAATGTCGAGGTTCTTGACTTCGATAGCTATAATACCATGCGCGGGAGAGTCACTTGAGCTGAGTTTCGTGTACAAAATAACTCGTATTGACAGACCTCGAATGGTGTTCGACGGTCGGCCCACGCCCGACGCTCGCTACCATTATTCATAATGTTATGTCGACATCTCGTGATGGTCGGCATCAGTCGTTCATCTCCGCGCATCGCCGTCGCCTATCTACATCTAGACTCGACACCTAGCCAGTCAAAAGGCCGTTGGCCCGGTTTACACGGCGTGGGTCGTATATTATGTGCATGCCACATCACAGGGGATACAGTTACGTGTAACTAATGTTTCCTATGGACCCACATTGTTTTCGTATCGCGTGTTTTAATTATCTAATTACGCAAGTGCAACGTCTCGTCACGAATATCTATTTGTGCCGCCCGCCGACGCTCACTTGCCAAAAGCTATTAATTACGACCGAAGAATAGAATATCTCGCCGGCTAATCCCCCGGAGACGGTTACGGTTACCGACAACGTTGATTAATGTCCGCAGCGTTCGTTTAACTCTTCTTTGTATACGTTCATCGGTTGTGTAAACGCGAATAACCTTCTTTCGGGTTGCTCAGACGTAAATAGGCTCGCATCCGCCGTACAAATAAACAAATTATACGCATTGATCCGGCACAGACTCGGTCCGTTTGAAACCTTGAAGACGTATCCGTGTGAATATTAGACCAGATTTTGTCGATGAAGCAATAAAGGAAAGTGGCTGTTGTAAGATTGCCACGCTAATCGATATCGGTGCCAAATAGCGCGCGATTTTCACGAGCATGGCAACAAGGAGCTAAGAGGGGCGTTCTTAGCGAGAACAATAGAGAATGGAGATGGGGCTCTCGTCGTGTAGTTACGTCGGTTCTCGCTGACATTGTGGCAAGCGATAGCGGGCGTGCGAAGAATGCCAATGGAAACAACTTTACTGTTGGTTTCCTCGAAGCCGACACGCGTGACGAACCAAGAACCGGTTACACGACACCGCGCAGAAACAATGCATTAGCAATGCTTTTCATTAATTTTAGACCCGCTCGCCATTTTATTTATAAAAACTTGCAGAAATACTGAGAACTGAGACATTATTATACGTGAACGCGTGAGCACGAATATTGACGAGTACAACGAAGGTTTACACGTATGTTAAAACGTATCTTATTTATAGTCATGAAACTAGTTCAGAGCGTGTAACAAATAATTTCACACCTTGAGGATAGTTCACTTTTAAAATATGTGCATCCTGCGGCTATAAGTTATTCGCCATACGACGGGTTCGAGACTGAGTAAGCAATCAAATCAAACTCGATCTACACGTAAACTGTGAAAACTACTTGAACACACGCGGCCTACATACAGGAAAGCAACGATCGAATTTGAAATGTAACAAAATCCATGCGGTACTCAACTAATATTTAAATCCACTGCAACCGATCCTATAATCGTAGGATTAAAATAGGTCACCCGGGAGGCAAATAAAACGAGAGTTATTGAGCAAGTGCGGTGGTGAACACGCTACATCCGCGTATATTTCATTGGCTGTTAATTCAAACAGCAAATATCAAGTAAAATATGGCCGCAAATATATTCATTCCCCGCTGTTTAATCATTTACATATTTTACGACCATTCCTAATTATAACCTGACCGATCTGTAATTCGAAATTTTATCATAAAATGGCCATCTGCTGTTTAGAACAGGTAGCATGACCTCCTAAAGGCAACCTGAAGAGTATTTGAAGGCGAGCAAGCGAATATAATCGAAAATATTAAACATCTTTGTTATTGTAGAATGCCGTCTAGACGGGAGCGTGGCAAATAGAATAAATTAACCTAAACCGAAACAAAAAGAGCAAGTTTCATTTTAAAACCAGCACAAGTTGTATAAAACGTCTCAATATTTAACGAAAACAGAAGTTGACAAAGTGTTAAGGAGCTATGTCAATAACAATTGTTTAAATAGTGTTGCGCAATGTATCATTGAATTGTCGATAGTCGTCAGGGGAACATTAGCAAGGTTAATAGATTACAGACGAAGTCAATTCAACATGCTCCGCGTGACTATAAATATACCTCTCAATGCAAATAGCGAACGGATTTACCTGTTTGTATCTTGATAAATGACGTATCTACATATTTATTATATACAATGGAATATGTGTTGCGTTGAGAATAAACAGCTGGGTATAACATGGCAGCAATTATAATCATGCACCGTCATTTTATTTTCAAAGAGATTAGTGAAACATAAAAATAAGAACTATTTATTTCGTGCGAAAGTGGATTGTAGATATGATGGAGTGAGTCTGTAATTAATTATTCGCGATATAGGATTTCACTGACCACAGACCGCATTCGTTGGCGGTCTGATATAAATTATACGAACATAAAAGACAGATGAACGGGAATAAAATGAGATGTCGTGTAGTGAAAAGTTTACGAGCGGCGCGCGAGCCGCCGTCTACGCACACCAGTTGGCGTGGGTTCAATTCCTGTTTGAAGTATTTTAGGAGCCACGCACGCCGTTCACGGTGCGCCGCCGGCCTGTTTACAAATACTGGCACAGACTCGATTCAATTTCCCCGAGATTTTGTAAACATTGTGCCAAAAGAGATTGGCTGGCGCGTTTGTTTGGTATACCTACCTCGCAGTAATATTTTCATGCTATTTCTCTCGATTTGTAGCGTCGTTTGCATTAAGCTAACATTCCCAGCATACTGTTAAACAATTACTGCGGTTTCGTAGAATAAACAAAGCTCAATGTTCAACATTAAGCAAATATTTTCCTTCCTCAACATTACATACGATGTGATGCCCTACATGCCTTCTATTTTGGTTATCAAAAGTGATTTATATTGCTAAGCATATTATTAACAAGCTATTTTAGTTTACTTTTTGGACAAAATAATTTATCAATAACCACTCTGTCTTTCACTTTAAACGAAGGTCAATTTGGATGCTACGCTGCTGTGGAATTAAATTACTGTTATGATGTAAAGCCAAGTGCTAAAGTACTTCTTTTAAAAGTCAAGCGAAGTATAAATAATTGATGAATGAGTCGGCCGTCCGGTTCGTTGTCGCGGAAGAAGAAATCGAGCGAAACGACTGCCCCGGTATCGATAAACAAACCGGTTACAAGCACATCACTATATTCGTGGGAGAGAAGTACTAAATAAAGCTACATAAAGAAGCTAAATTCTGACGCAGAACTGATTTATTTACAGAGAATAAAGGACAAAATAAAAACAAACCGGTATCGTATTCGAAACGGCAAAAACATAGAAGATTCCCTTCTACCTACCTGCTCTAAGGCCTTTAGTGAGATCAAAAAGCTCTTAACAGGTTCTCGGAATGAAATTCCAAGGAAGACATTTCATTCCATCGAATTCATTCTGAGTATTGGTTTACGAATACCGATTAGGTATCTCTGATTGATAAAATCGTTGTGATTTCAAAGTTGCACGTAGAAAAGAAACCCTTTCTTCCTTGGATTCAGAATTCTTAACATAACAGTCATGTTTAAAGTGCCGATTAAAATGCTCACAACCTCGTAACAAAAAATATGGATTAAATGGCTCCAATGATGGTCATGTTTATTCATATACCTGCCGAATTCATAGCTGAGAAAAAAAAAGAATGCTCGAAACGAGCAAAAAACAGTCGGAGACCACAATACAAGTTTTACTAGTTCCTTTATAGCTTCGACAAACACGTTTCACGGGGAACGCACGATTTGGTCCGTCGGTCGCGCGACTTGCCTGGCTATAATTGAGAGTAACAGCCCACGCTAACAACTTAAAATGTAATGTACACAACTACTGTAGAGTTGGTATTCGTTTGAACAATTTTCGCACATTTTGCATCTAAATATAGCAGTGAAACAAAAAGTCTTGAATCTCGTAAATATTTCGACATTTTTGCCTCGAGCGAGAGGTTATTTTGCGTTTATTGAGTTGGCTCTTGATTGCTCCGCTGAACGATTACTGGAGCATTGAACTTGGTAGTTTAGATTCTTTTATATTTCTTACATTATTTATGGCGAATGATATTCGTTTAATATTATAATATAAACATAATATCTATGATGGCTACCTATTTACGGGGTAGTAAAAAAGCCGTCAAAATGTTATTTGTTGGAATTCGGATCAATGGCCCAACAACACGTTACAAGACAAGGTTCGAGCATAAGATACAAAGTATTTTATTGAAATCATAAATCCAAATATGCACAATTAAATATCCTTCAGCCCAATGAAAATATCAAATGACGGAGATGTTCCAAGAATATTCAGTGGAAGACAAAAGAATAATGTCACCTAATAATAGATTTTTATTAGTGTGTCACTTAACATAATAACAGACAGCTGTTTGACTGTCAGTAACAACCTTGGAACCTGTCTACATCTACCAAGTGAACCCTCGGTGAGAACCACGGGGCGTAACATGTGCTCGATCAACGCGGAGTTTATTTATAGCAAGTCATTGCACATTAATAGTCGTTATATTTTTACGTCTATAACTTGGTCTCGAAGCTCATTAAGCAAATATAAAATCCAAAAGAAAATGAAGAAAACATAAAAAAATATAAAAAACTTGTTCAAGTAAATGCTGAAATATTCCGAGTTATACAAGAACAAAAACAGAGTGAAGAAACCGGGCAACCTTAAAAACTCAACTAGCTATTCTTAACTCAAAACACCAGCAACAAGTGAATTTCGAAATAACTAAGAAGCAGGTCAAAACAGATGTAAGTAATATAACGACAAAAAGGGGTCAGTGACTGCACAGAGGGGTGTTGAGGGGTGAAGGTGCGGCGGGGGCGGAGGGCCCGTAATAATATATTTGAAAAAAGAACCCCAAACATCTGCCACACATGTGCGATCCGTTTCATAGTGGAATAATGCAAGTGCTGCGCGCAACCACCGCGCATCGATACGGTCGAACCTTTTTGTGCAGTAGCTTTTTGTAGTCTTCACGCTTTGTGCTCGCGAGCTTTCAAACGGACAAAGCTTTTTTATTAGAAAGGAAATCAATACATTCGTGACGTTTGTGATGAGAATTTGAATGTATGGGCACCGAAATCATAGTAACTTTCATTCGTTCTGCTTTCGAATTGTTACAAAATTTTCGACCACATGTTGTGCTAATGAGTTACATTTAAAATATTGACCGTCTGGGTGACGTAACAAAAATACATCGTAGTCGATATGCGTAATTAGCAAGTTGGCGCTGAATGCCTCTCTAGTGGATCGATGCATTTCTCAGAAGATCGACACATATTGGATCGATGCCAAAAAGCCAGCGAGGTGGGAGGAGAAAAGTGGCACTTGAATATACACAGATTGAGTTACAACTGTTATGACGACGATGAATCATATTATAAGACTTTGGCAGCTATTACGCAAATCGCAAACAAATTAGTGACAGAGTAGTTGAATTAGATGTTGTTATATTCAGATAGTTAAACCAATTGTATTCAGCAAACAAAACTGATCCAGATAGTCTCAAGAAATTAGGGTACCCAGATTTAGGCAAGATAAACAAAACTATGAGACACGAATTTGTAATAAGAAATTCGATTGGACAGATTGATTTTACAAGAAGAGAATAAATCATTAGTGTTGTATATGTAGTATGTGTGCATGGCTGCGTCCATGTGTGAGTTGGCCTCGTAACGAGTAAATCAGTGTACAATAAGCCACCGGTCGTTTCACTTGTGTCCACTGCTCCTATACCTAACATTGGCGACGAGTACCCACAAAAAGAAAAAAATCGAGATGGCGGCTCAGCAGTTCGGAATTTTGTCAACGTTTGACCATACAGTCCACTCTTGGAAGACATACAAGAGTCGGTTGGCACAATGGTTTATAGCCAACGATGTTACTGCAGTCAGCGACGTGACAGGGTCGAAAAGACGTGCCATACTGCTTAGTGCACTCACCGATGGCACTTACAAACTCGCTTCGGACCTCGCCTTACCGAAGGAGCTTCAAGAAGTGCCATATGAGGATATTTTGTTGCTGTTAGACAACCATTTTACACCTAAACGCTGCGGGTTTGGCGAGCGATGCAATTTTTATGCAGCATCGCAGCAAGCTGATGAAACACCGACACAATGGGCGGCGAGACTTCGTGGGCTGACCGCTCACTGCGGGTTCAGCAATGTGGAAGAAGCCCTACGTGACCGATTCGTAATGGCAATGTTGCCTGGACGTGAGCGGGATAAACTATTTGCTCAAGACTTGACAGAATTGACGCTCGCGAAGGCGATCGAGTTAGCGGAAACGCTTAGAAGCGCACGAGCCGGAGCGGCAGCCACCGCGCAACTCGCGGGGCAGCAGGAGCAGCAGCTGTTCAAGATCGACCAGGCGACAAAGAAAAGTGCGGCATCAGTGGATAAGTGTTCTGTGTGCGGTCGTTCAAACCATACGTCGGCTAAGTGTCGTTTCGCAAAATATAAGTGTAAAAAGTGCAATTTAACCGGTCACCTTCAAAGAATGTGTAAAAAAACCAATTATATTGCCGCCACAAGTGACGTGGATGAAGATGATGACGGTAAGCTTTTTAAAATAAGCTGTAAAAATGGTGAACCAATGACCGAAACTGTGACAATCCTGGGGGTAGACGTGGAATTTGAAATCGACAGCGGATCAGCGGTCACGGTAATGTCTCGTACTATGTTCAATAATTATTTTTCAACTGTGCCATTGTCACCGACTAGGAAACAGTTGTATACATATGTCGGTAATAAAATAACGTGCGCGGGAGTAACTCGACTGCCTGTTACGTACGCGGGACAAACACATGAACTTAATGTTTACATAGTTAATAATGGCACCGGTCCTCCGCTACTTGGTCGAGATTTCATAACGAGTTTTAAATTAGAACTGCTACCTTGTATGTATTTAAATAATACAGATAGCATGTTTAAATTACTACAATCACAGTTTCCAAAGGTTTTTTCTGATAAATTAGGTGCATTTAATAAGTACAAAGTAAAACTGAAAATTAAGCCCGGTTCCCATCCAGTGTTTTTTAAAGCGCGGCCAATCGCTTTCGCCTTAAAAGACAAAATTAATAATGAGATCGATCGATTAGTTGAGTTGGGGGTATTAAAACCGGTTGAGAATGCCGAGTATGCGTCACCCATTGTCCCTGTGTTAAAGCGCAACGGTACAGTTAGACTGTGTGTAGACTACTCAGTTAGTATAAATAAACAGCTGATTGTGGAACAGTACCCTCTGCCGACGGTTCACGAACTGTTTAGTAGATTGTATGGCGGACAACAATTTTCGAAACTTGATTTGTCAATGGCCTACAATCAGTTTTTACTGGATGAGGACTCCCAGAAACTAACTTGTATTAATACACATCGTGGTTTGTACAAATACACCCGCATGGTGTTCGGATTGGCTAGTGCACCGTCCATATTCCAAAGAGCGATGGAATGTGTCTTATCTGGTATGGATGGAGTTTTGTGTTTACTTGACGATGTCCTCATCACAGGGCCCTCAAGAGACGTACACCTGCAAAGACTAAAAGCGGTCCTCGAAAGACTACAAAATGCAGGTTTAGTTTTACAAAAAGAAAAATGTGAGTTTTTTAAAGATGAGATAGATTACCTAGGATATAAAATAGATAGGCACGGCCTTAAGAAGTCTCCCGAGAAAGTTAAGGCTATAGTTGAAGCACCGGTGCCCACAAATGTAGGTAAATTGCAATCTTTCTTGGGACTGGTAAACTACTATAGGAATTTTGTAAAAAATGCTTCAAGTATTTTAAGTCCATTATATGACCTACTAAAGAAAGGGGTAAAATGGAATTGGAGCGAATTACATAATAAATCCTTTAACAAAATAAAAGAAATATTAGCGTCTGACCAAGTTCTTACGCATTTTAATCATAATGCGAAACTCATCTTAACTGTCGATGCATCGCCAACCGGGTTGGGAGCCGTGTTATCACAACTAGAAAGTGATGGATCCGAACGGCCAATCTCATTCGCGTCCCGTACACTTAACGCGGCGGAAAAAAATTACGCTCAAATACAGAAAGAAGCCACAGCAATTATTTTTGGAATACGGCGGTTCCACCAATATCTATATGGCAAATCTGAACCTTTTGTTTTGAGAACGGATCATAAGCCACTGATATCAATATTCGGACCTTATAAAGGTATTCCAGAAGTATCTGCAAATAGGCTCCAGAGATACGCTTTATTTCTCAGCGGGTACAATTATAAAATAGAGTATATACGTAGTAATAAAAATTGTGCAGATTTTTTATCGCGGGCGAGTTTACCTGAGGTTGATAAGAGCGATGTAAAAAATAGTACAGGACTACATGAAGGCGCCGGCGGCGGGGCGGGGCGCGGCGGCGCGTGCTGTAGCGCGGGCGCCGCCATCGGTACGTTAGAAGGTGACTCATTCGCGTTGCCACCGTCCGGCGAGCGCGCCGCTTATATTAATTTTGTGGTTGACGGGAGTTTACCTGTGACACTTTCAGGATTACGCGAACAAACTAGTAAGGACGAAATTTTAAAGGCCGTAATTAAGCACGTAATAAACGGGTGGCCAAAAAGAAATAAAGATTTAAAGTTAAAGCCATACTGGTGTTGTAAGTCGCAACTTTCCTTCGAAGACGGTTGTCTGATGAGGGGCCACAAAGTTGTTTTGCCAATAAGTCTGAGGCACAGAGTTCTGTTAGAATTACATAAATCTCATTTGGGTATCGTAAAAACAAAAGCATCAGCAAGGGCGCGGTTTTGGTTTCCAGGTATAGACATTGCCTTGGAAAAAATGATAAGTTCGTGCTATGTTTGCACTCAACTCCGCCCTTCGCCTCCCCGCGCACCGTTATCACCGTGGAAATACCCTCCAAGTCCTTTTGTAAGGATACATATAGATTTTCTGGGCCCTATTCAAGGACACACGTTTTTGGTTGTTGTGGACGCCTACTCTAAATGGGTAGAAGTTTACGACATGATAAACACATCAACCTCATTAGCCGTGACCGATAAATTGTATGATTTCATGTCTAGGTTTGGGATACCGCAAACTATAGTTAGTGACAATGGCACCGCTTTTGTATCTCAAGAGTTCAAAAAATTTTGCAGCTCGAACGGCATAGTACACGTTACGTCACCTAGCTATCATCCGGCTAGTAATGGTCAAGCCGAAAGTTACGTTAAAATCGTAAAAAAGGGCATCAAATCGTGTATTTTATCTAATAGTAATGTAAGAGAAAGTAGGTTAAATCTATTAAAGTACCTATTCGATTACAGAAACTCGATTCACAGTACTACAGGATTGTCACCGGCTCAGTTAGTTTTTGGAAAAAGCCTTAGATCACGCCTAGATCTATTGAATCCAAAATTTAACACCTCATCATCTTCATCGAACGTACCTAAGGTGGTAAAAAATAAACAGTGTTCGCAGATTAAGTCACACGGTGGTAAAAACAAAGAAACCTATTCTGTAGGTGATAACGTTTTGTATAAGAATAATGTTATGAATAAAAACTGTGTTTGGAACAGGGGAACAATTGTAAAACGAATAGGTAAAGTCATGTATCTTGTTAAAGACATTCACTCACTTTTAGAAGTTCGGAAGCATAAAAATCAATTAGTTTTATATAAAGGTATCGATGTAAATAAAGAAACGTTCTGGGATTGCGACAGTGATGTACAGGAGTCGCTACAACGGAACAACACCAGTTCGACACCGGACTCGCTGAGGTCCGATTTACCAGTGGTGGGGGAAGGTGATATAGTGGCAGAATCGAACCGACCTTCATCATCTGCAGTAGTTGAAACAGCCGAGCAGTCCACATCGTCTGAGAACGGCGATTCTGAAGAGTTTCATGAGGCTTTGTCGGAAAACAACCTCTCACCACTGATGAATGACCAGATACAGAGGGATAACCCCTTGTCTAGGATGTTGTTACGTAAAATCCCTAGAGTTGATTATAAGAACTTCTTGTAAATCTCATACTATGGGGGAGGAGTTGTTGTATATGTAGTATGTGTGCATGGCTGCGTCCATGTGTGAGTTGGCCTCGTAACGAGTAAATCAGTGTACAATAAGCCACCGGTCGTTTCACTTGTGTCCACTGCTCCTATACCTAACAATTAGTGTTACTGCTTACTGATTTGTATACAAATCTGTGGTCTGTACTGAATAAGAAACACGACCTTAATTCTCTTGACGAATCCAACTAGCCGAGCTCAGTCACTGTGACTTAATAACAAAAAGCGGTTGTAAAAAAGAAAACTAATTTCTTCATAGGAATGACAGTTTGTTTTGTTGAATACAATGAGACAATAATGCCGGCAGGTATTGCTAAAGCCAGAGAAGCAAAAGATCGTGACTCCTGGCCTTTGACTGCCAGTTCCCCGGGGCAACGAGGGCGCGAAGAACTTGTCTGCTCACGACCGCTCTTGTAAACCTTCCAGCTGTATCAATGTAACATGAATACACTATAGAGCTGGCGAAGTAAAATAAATTAGTCTAATAATATTTCACAAAATGTTTCTGATATTTTCTAACTAAATGCACAAAACAACAGGAAAAAGTAATATCGCGAAATTAACTCCAAGTACAAATCAATAAATATGGTAATTAATTAAAAGAGAAAAACGCTAATGGAAGCCAATAACAGTTTCAATTAAATAAAATTTGTGGCGCACATATTATTTCACAATATGTAACATAATCATCATCGTGATTCCGCAGTTAATAAAATTCAAAATGGATGTCGTAATCGTAATCGGCGTCTGCGCAGCCGGCAGCTGGTTGCGGGTAGGGCGGCGAGGTAAATCCCGTTAGGAGAAAGTAGCTGCCTACACTCCGGCGCACGGATCGTGACGAACACTGGACCGACCGCCTCCGACTACGAGATACATTCAATTCGATTTTATCGTGACCAACCTAATACGGACCGTTTATGTCGCGCACAATACACAAATGACGGGTTATTTTTACATCACGACTTCCACATTCAAGCATAAAAAAAGCTTTTGATGTTATCATGATATTCTTAATTGATACGAACTTAACAAAACGACCTTTTAACAAAATTGGACACAAATATCAGCTTATGTTGATAGTGGCGGAAATTACTTTCTCTTTTGTCGTAAAGGGAACAAAGAATTGAAAAATCACTAGACTGTGACTTGGCAAAAAACACGTCAATCATCTCCCATTGTTGCAGGATTTGCTTCAAAAGTGTTCGTTGAATTTTGGCTTGAACGTCACTGATTGAAGTCACTGCTTTGTGCTACTCGTGTCAGTTAATATTTACCTATTATTTAAAATTCGTGAAACTAATTTTATCAAAAACACTGCTATTGAGAACATTGTCGTGATAACATTTTCTATTTCATCTCAACACAGATTCAATCGAGTTTTTGTTTCGATACTGCAACTGGTTTCTATCAAGAACATGGAACACCTTGATGCGATGTAGGCCTGTAATAAAGTAGCTTTAACGAGCTCTGGTTTGACTACCACAAGTTAAAAATGATATATCATTAAAGCTGAATAAAACGCCGATGAAGCTGGGCTCTCATTATGGGAGATGTAGGCGAGGAAGCCACGTTGCTCGATGCCACTCAACATCGAGGCGTGGCGGAGTTCTCAGCAATTATTGCGCAAGCGGTAAAATAAAATCATGGCGTTGATAAATAAATGTTTCATAACTACACGGCACTAGACGGTGACGGGTATCGGAACTCGTTCCACCGGTTGGCGTGCAGGTGGCGCGGGCGTCGCGCTGACACTTGCCTCCCGCGACCCTGACAACTGCATTGCTCATTGCTGCACCGCATGAAGGAACAATTACGTTGAAATCTCAAGTATGCCACGCCGCGCCGTGCCACAAACCAGTGGAAAATTTGGTCAGACATTCGATTTAAAGGTCACATCAATTATTGCCAATAATTATCTGGTAGATATTTATTGAAAGTTTCATAATTATCATGTGGACAGTTATTGCAGTTTTGACGCTGTTTTTGCTTTTACTGTTCTTTACGCGTTGCTTGTAAAAGGAGGCACATTATCAGTATTATCTATTGTTGTAACTCGTATACCAGTAATTTCTTGCTCATTAACGATGGTATATGAATCGAAACACCAATTATCCACAACAAGTGAAAGGATAAGTAAGGTTTACTCGATTCACCTTCCAGGAAGCAATAAAACAATCATTATGTCGTAAATTGTCGATGCAATGGTTACCAGCACGCCGTATGAATACACCTATGGAGTGAGTTCATGTTTTCCCCTTGTCTTGTTTAATATTCAATTTGAATCACAACGAGGCATTATCATACAATCATTATTCAGTAACATCTCACATGCTCGATATCATATACCTTGTTCTTTTGTTTCGATTGTCTATTCATGTATTACTTGTGTATTTACCACGATAGATAGTTCTCGGGTACAATATTTTCCCCATGAACAAATGACAATCGGATGTTCCGTGATCACGTGCAATCAATTAACTTTGTATTCTGCAACATTTCTCACTGCCATTTACTTTGAACGTTTCTTTAAAAAGTTGTGTCAGTTGAATTCACATTACCATAGTGGTTCGATTCAAGTATTGTTAACTGGTTCTGTATTTATGTTAGGTGCCTCGTGAATGCGAGCGGTTCAAGCGTGAGCCGAGGTCCGGAGTGCGATAGAAAGTCGTGCAAAATTGCATGTTATGCACAACCGGTCGGAGCTGGGGCAATGTGCTGGAAACTCTATCAGCCGCCACGTCATTAACACGCATGCGGGCGAATTAATTTAAATGACGTCATTACACACTACATATTAAACTCTCATTAACCGTAGCCACGCTGAAATAATTAGCGAGTAATATGTATGTTTAATCGTTAAAACTGTTATGAAAACGTTAAGAGTTGAATTTTAATTCAGTGTCAGTGAGCTTATCTTTAGCAAAAATGAAACTCATAATCGGCTTGTGTCTGCATGCGGGCTTGTTAATTGCACCCGTTTCAGTAAGGGTAACAAAATGGCGGATCATTACGCAAAACCATATTATTTGTATATTTCATGAATTTTAATGTCAAAAGAGAAACCCTGTTAATGGTAATGAGCTGTTTACTACTGGTAACCTCTGAATTGATATTTGAATTTAAATGTGAGATGAATTTATGCACATCAAACATATTTTATTAGATATTAACTGACAAAAGAATCAAGAAAGAAGAAAAACAAGAAAACACTTTGGTTTAAGTTTAGAGAGGCATTAGTAGTCTCCACCTTTATCGCACACAATAAAATTAATTTACAACTCTCAAAGGCCAAACAGTAAAAGAGACATTGTTCTTATAAAAGATAAGATGAACAAAAAACTCAAGGACAACATTCCTATCTAAAGGCACCCCATCAGTCAAACAGGTAACTCAAGAATAACAGTAACGGTTCAAAAGTAGATCCCCATCTATTCAACGACATAATAGTCGACCCCAAACCCTCGTCCCGGTCGATCCCAACAAAAGGGACAGGTTCGCTTTACAAATCTCACATACATTACCTTTATTATTATTCCCTTCATCATTAAATTACAATAATAATAAAAGATTACCTACCTTGTGAGTCTGAACTTTAAGAACCGGTTTAGTTACGACTTACGAGTGGTGTTATGAAACTCATTTAATAATTCTGTCGGTCGAATTAGCTGTGGCTTGGTACTTTCACCAGCGACTTTCTTACTCGTGCATGCTACACGAAATACTGGTTTGGCTTGTTCGTTTGACCTCCTCTGGTTCTAGTATTGTTCGGCACTGTAGGTACATATCTCCGAATATCTCATTGTTCGTTGGCAATCTAAATGCGCGATCAATTGTGCGCCTGTCAATGTCAATGGTAGAAATACTTTTGATGGAGATTGAATACCTCGGAACAATGTGCGTCGCTTTTTATAATCTCGCAAAGTGCAGATGCAGTGGAAGATTTATTGTATTGAACTATAATATAATTGATACAAAGTTACAAACGTTGTGAACATTTGGATTCTTCATAAGCCTTTGATAGAGTAAACCATTCCGAATGTGGTTATTCAAGCGGTGTAGTGGCGTAATTTATTTGAAGATATAAATGCCAATTCTGAACCTGCTATTGTGGTGTACGCTCTGCTATTATAGCTGTCACAGCAAATCACACAGTTATCAAACATCTAAAGACTTGTTTATGACATTCTATGATCGCTAATTACATAGGTTTCGCCGATACAGTTCTATGCGTCATCAAATAACCAAGCTATCAATTCACACGGTATGAACGCGTTCCTCTATTAATTATCAACTCTTAAAGTATCCGTCGGACGCACTCACGCGCCTTAACACGCAATCGCAGGTGTTTATAAATAACAAATATGAGTTTTATGATACACACGCGGTTATAATAACTTGTAATCATTCTGAATGTACCAAGTTAAATAACGGCTAACAAAAAATCGAGAGGCCAGCTCTTGGCACCACCACAAATTGATCCGGCCCCAGCGCTCTATGAATATTCATTTAATTATACATCTGTGAGATTCAAGATGACGCACACCTACTTAACCGGAGCTGTTACCGGTTTGGTATCCTATTTATTCTTATTTATAGCGCAGGTCGATAAAGTAACAACACGATTTCGTGGAATCAATGACGCCGGCTCTATACTCTAAATTAAATAGGTATTTTATGATCCCTAACTCGATTTAAACAATAAATTTTCTGGTGCCAATACAAGACAAGAATTTATAATTGAATACCGCGCACTGGGCCATAAACACGTTCTGTAGGCGTTTAATAATCTCAATGAAAATACGTGATATTATTGTTGCCAGGTATGAACAAGCGAGAAATAAGGCTCCGACAGTTAAGGCCGGCTCTCAAACATAACAAACAAAAGTTTCAACTCGGTTTCGAGTGACCCTGTGTGTATGTGCCTACTTTATTACGTTCGAGCTGGAAAAGGTGCGGCAAACGTGGTGAAAAGAAAATAAAGTTATAGCAGTGAGGGTGGCAGCTCGTGTGTGGCGGCCTTTAACTGCCGGAGGGAGAATGGAACGTGTTGTTTTAACCTACACCAAACAGAGCCCAGTCCACAAACAAAACATTCAGCCGGAGACGACTCAGTGTACGAACACGAATTCAATGATACATGAATATCATAAATAACAATTAACCACGTACCGTTGCACAAAATAGTATACAGTGTAAACCTATTTACCATAAATGAAACGGACGCACGAATAAAGAATTATGTAGAAATATATGTATATCGAAAACGATGTGACCCCGTTACTCGGATGCTGAATTGAAATTCAGATTGTGAAATGATAATAACAAATGTATTTGTCGTCCGCTGTGACCTCTAGCTTTTAGAACTCGTGTTGTGGAGCATAAATACTCCATACATACGCAGATGAGGGCTGGACAAACAAAGATACGGATTTGAATGTAAAATTAAGGATGGTGATCTCAATTTTTAAACGTAAACACGTTTATGATTCTCGTGAAGGTGTTGGCATACCAAGAGACAATATAAATAAAATCCTAAATGGCGTTAAAACCTGATTTCAAGCTTCTCATTTTATGAAGAATATATATTTAGTATTTGCTAATATAAGGCCTTAAATCTGTGCTGTCCGGTTTTCAAAAACGAATCTATGAAGTTTATTTGAGGAGTGTATTTACATTGATGTTTTGGTGTTGCCTAAATATCAATTTGTGCCTATCTTATCAATATTCGATTTAAAACTTATCGCCTGGCTCATCTAAATAGATATTCACTTCATCAATGTCAGATTGAGCGAATAGACTTTAGTTATGAAAGTCATCTATCTCAACATCAGGTGGCTTATCTCGGCAATCCACAAACTCCATTATATCATCAAGTAGGCCATTTCCAATTTCATGTTTTATATTTTTAGCAGGTATATCTTCAACCTAAAGTAAACTTTTAAATTATAAAACAACAGTTGCGTTGTGGAGGCTGAGGTACGGTTATTTGGTATTAAAATCAGGCGAACGCTGTGATCGATATGAACCACTGAATAAATGTTTGAATGTATAGTGATCGAAACATGTCAACTTTCTTGTTTTACCTTTTTTGTTAATTTCGGCGGATTCACGTTCTGGTGATGAACCTGGAACAAAAGATACAACATATGAATTTAACGCTGCTTTGCAGAAAATAAAAAAAATTGAAATAATGGGATTATACGTAGTTTCAAGCGCTACAAAAACTATACCAGTTGGTTCTTTTTATTATAAAAAACAAATAGTTTTTGTTGTTTATGAAAACACCAAACTCTTAGAAACGGACAAACAGTTTTTTATCATCAATGTCGATGGGTTGTCCATGAGAACGAAATCTCAGAATTATAATTTGTGAATCTATAAATAAAAAGGAGGAAAATACGTTCCAATACTTCTAGTATCAAAACAGGTTATTTTTATGATACCGATTTCAAAAATTTGATATCTATTAAAATGAACATTCAGAAACACGAAATTCAGTCTTGGAACCTCATGAATAATACTGTTAAGGAGTTTCACGGAATTATTAAAACGAAATACAAAGTTACGACACCCTCAGCCGTTGACGACAATTTACGAGCTCTTGGTTTTAATTAGATAAACTGACATTAAATTTATTCTTTGAGATATTAACTTTATATTGCCGCCAAAACGGAACCTTTTCGATTCAAAGGTCAATTATTACCCACTGAATATTTATAAAGCTGTCAAGAATAGCAGACAAGGACCGGTTCCGATAACCCGTTTCGGTGAGTAAAAGGTATGTGAGACACAACCTTCTTTTTTGCCACGTTTATTTTAAAAAACGGAGTAGTCTGTTATTTATAAGTAAGTTTATTATAGCCAATTTGGTATTTAAATACGGCCGTGTCCATGCAAAGTTTCGAATCTAAATAATTTTGTTGAATAAATAACATAATGAGTTATCGATTTGGAGCATAAAGAATTGCGTGGAACGGTAGAAAGAGAATGGAAATTGCTTGAAATAATCGATTTAATATGTTCACGTCAACGATGTCTGCAGAGCTGCAGTAGCGATTATCTGCAGTATGAGAAATAATGAATGGCAAGCTAATGTGGGGAATGGCTAGTGAAATCAGACGAGGGTGGTTGTGTGCGGCAGGTGGGCGAGCGCCAGTCTCTCATACATGTTTCTGTTCGCCCGCATGGTCGTCACTTGCAGCTGCCGGTTCAGTAACCCGCGTGCTCAAATGCGACTCTACGTGGCCACGCCTAATGGATTTGTGATACGATTTTCTTTTACATCCTTTATTGGTTGTCCACTTTCAAATTCCTGGGTGGTCAACGCTTTTTAAGGCCAACTTATTCATATGCCTATCTTTAATTCATTCGCGTACGTAATTATATGTAAAATCGCTGTCATAACCTGAGCATTATGTTTTCTCGCATGTATAAAATGATGCATAATTTCCGTAAGAGCCGTAACTTCGAAATTAACGTTCACATAATCGAATTGCCTTACATAATAGTGTCTTTTTGTAAACAAAACCCCAAATTAGAGAAGTGGACCATTCAGTCTGCAATCAATTCATAAAATAAGACCTTACTTCCATAATTGTAGTGTGGGTGTATAAGAAACAGCTGAGTATAAATGCTTGTATGACTCGTCTGACATTTTAATGGAACCTGTTTTTAAGTTATGCAATAGAAAACATTAAGCAGGTAATGGCACGCCGGCTCCACTGGCTGTTTAGCATAATCACCCGTCAATTGTAGTGAAATACATGAGGTGCGCTGTAATTACATAGATTTAGGAGGTTTTTGTCCTGCGGTTGGACTTTAATGGTATTGCGTAGCGTACCTATTATTATTCATTAATAAAACTTCGTCGTATATGTTCACAGCTGGTTTTACTTTATAGTTATTGTCTCAAGAAACGTGGATACAAATAACCTTGCTAGTTACATTTTTAGTAAGGAGAATTAATTCTGAGAATTCATCTCGGGTACTTAATTTCATTAAGCATTTCATTTGAGTGGGAGGTTTAAGAATATTAAAATGTTAAATTAACCACTCTAGTAGTTCCAGTCAAGGCCGAGTTGCAGGTGGCTTGTAAACTAGATTAAGTAAATGAATTAATCATAGTTAGCCGACGTAAGATACCTTCGGGCCAGATAAATTGTGATTGGTGGGTCCTATCGGGTCGGCTCTGTTCAGCCAATCGCTACTACGTTTAGGGTTAAATGGTAGTCCGTTCTCAGGGTTAATCTACAATACTGTTAAACTAGTTTGGACGTGTAATATATGTATGTGTTTATTAAGTGTACAAGATTTGGGTTATTCTAATTATTTAGCTCAGTTAAAAAGCTCGATTAAAGAGTTAATCCATACCCATACAGGAGTCTAATTTCAGATCTACAGAAAACGAATGACTTGGCATACCAACACGGTAATCATTTCAGACCTATTATAACAGAAGGCCAGACAACAATATAATTTCCTAAGGCCTTTATTCTTGAGAATGAATTGCTGTTTATTTTAATAGTGTCTACTTTTTGTGCGCATATTTTCAGAGGCACTCAGAAGCGAACCACCACGTCCAGACAAAAAAACAGACACTTTCTGACGAAATTAATTCGATAAGGCAGACAATGCACTGGGTAGTCGACAGCGGCCGGATACATCAAAATTAAATTTAATTATGCGGCTTTTCAAAGTAAATTGTTTTGACGTAGCAAACCCGCGTAGCAGCCCCTACGATCGGCTACGGGGTTGCTACGGCTGCTATCTATTAGTGGCGGGTGGCGTAGCACTTGGGATTCTTAGAAAAAGGGCTGTATTGATCGGGGTCGTAGACTCCTAATACTATAGCAATTTACTACGCAATGTCATTACTTAAGCCTGGACAAGCTATCATTTTTTTTATGTTGCAAATATTAATGGCGTTTTAAATATTAGTGGCTTAGTACAAAATTAGTTATAATCAGCAGTCTCTCTTAGTGTGCCATCTGCCTAACATCAGTCTAACTCAAAACGTGAGAGGTTGCGAGGCTAAATCTAATCATTATTTTAGCCGCACGCACGGGTTAATGGTAATGGTGGCCGGCATACTCGGGGGAGCAAAAAAACATGCCGTTTTCCCCTTTAAGGCACCGCACCACAGCCTTTCTTGATCGGTATGCCGACCAACAAGTCTGCAACTGGTCTGGACGTGAGAAATGGGGACTTGGCTGCGTTCATTGCCCGATATACCCCGTGCTTGATACTACGGTCGGCCATTACAGGCCAATTTGATCGACCGAAACGAGCGAATTAATCTGTTATGTTTAGAGCTCGAGCTGTCCATAAATTATTGCTGAGAAGGCGGGTTTGTTTGAGTTTAATGTTTGTAAATTATGTGTGTTTTGCTGTGTTAACTATTTTAAATAGCATCCGTTTAACACCGTTACTAAGAAACGACATAATTATCATGTCTCAGCTGCACTAGAAAGTTGTGATTCATTATTTTCTGGCATAAAAACTGAGGTAATAAAAACGTGCAATTGGTAAAATTTCGACAGAATGACTTTAATTTATTGGCTACCATTTGCAAAGTAAATTCCATTGGATTAGTAAACTTATCTGAGCAGTTAGCTACGTATTCATATCTTAACTGAAAGCGATCGTTCAATAGATGGAACGTCTGATCTAATTCTAATGGCAAAAACAATTTTACCTTCATCGATCAAAACGTCACTTTTGTCAGATAATGTTTAACTTTCTAATTGAGATAAGATGCTTTAAGAACTGGTTGTGGTGTGTCGCCTAGTTAGCGGATGTCGTCGACAGAGCAGAGAGCAGTGGGAGCAGACTTGCCGAACCGGACGGAGCCCATTGAATTTATGTGAACATTAACCACAATACATAATGTATGACCCACGGAATCGGGCTCACATGTCGAAACATCTCATGTTACGAGCACAAACATAATCGGACTCAGTTACTGGAATGTATGAGTATTGTTGTATAAATATTTTACATGTTACGAGAATGGTGTAATGAATCGATGTCGGAAAAAAACGAGTTATCTCTCATCGGTGCCTTTCTCTGGACTTGTTTATACTAAATCAGACTGAGTAACGTCGAACATTGAAAACACGCATACACTTGGCACACGTTCCAGCTGTAATACAAACAAATAATATGTTGGACCGGTCTGCGCTTTATATAGTCTTAAAATAGGTATGTTTTCATAAACCCGATATGAGAGTTTACGCAGAACTAGTCTCGGGAATGAGGTCAAACGAGTTGGCATGCGATCCTCTGTCGGTCCGCTGAAATATGCCAACGGTAATAAACAATACGTTGGCATCTTAATGTTAACACCCACTGGAGAAAATTGGGAACTAAAATGTTGCAAACTCGCCAATTGTTTCATAGCTAAATAAAACTTTATAGTAATAGAAAGGAAATACATAAAGGGAGATGATTATTCAGGATAGTTTAAACCAGATACTAGAAACATAGTTTAAATCATCAGTAGAGGTCGTAAATACATGACGTGAAGGCACATTCATTACGATAACAATAGCAATTGAAATGCAATCGAGTTACGAGTAGGAGTATTATATTATTATCAATCGTGTCGAGTCGTTCAATGCACCGCCTTATCGTCTTTGTAATTAACTTGAATGGAAACTTGTTTATAAATCTTATTGATCACGTTGCAGTCTCGACGATCTATCTTCAAAGACGTAACATTAAACTTTGGAACGTAAATAACACAACGTGATTTATACATTATTTCGGAGAGAAACGTTAATTTACTTTCAAAGATTGGATATATTGTCTGAAGAGTGAAATAAATATTTTGTAGTTTCTTTAATAAATAAAGTTTATGGTTTCAATGTTCAAACAGCTACTAAAAAGAATAATTCCTTCTGAATGAAGCATGAATAAAAAAAAAACAATCAAAAGCAACTGGCTTTTTACGTTATTTTTTGTTTGTTTTGTGGTGCGCTGGCAAAGCTATCATGGCTCATGTTGAAAGGCGTTTTTATTTTCCGGGTTGAAGCGAACCTTCACGGGCGGTCGGTCGAAAAAGGAAGCCATTGCAAATGCGCCGAATTCAGCTTTATTTTACAGACGAGTGAAACATGGAGCAAGAACCTTAATCGATTAACACAGAGGCCGTCAACAGATCTTACAATGAATAAAAAACACTTAAGTGACAACTGCTGCGCAGTGAGATGAATAAAAAATGTTGGTAACGAGGTCACTTAATGTCTAGTGATGTGCACGCGTCGTAAAAGTTACGATCCATTAGATAGTTTTAGTGTAGGCATCGATTGTAGGCCGCCCACTCTGCTATAAGTACTATCTGCTCTTATTTGTCCACCGATAATAACTGGCTGGCCATGAATTCCAATAAATTTGTGCAGTAACATTTATACCATATGTGGCTGACTGGGTGTCGCAATCTAGTCATAAATTTTGCCGACTCGATTGCTGTTATCTGGAAAATATGCAGCCATTTTAGATATCAATAAACGTTGATTGGCTGGCATTTAAATGGAACAAACATGACTATCCAGAAATTTTAAGAATCGTTTCAACTTTATTCAGAAACGAGCGATTAAATAAGGAAGGGAATTTCAGTAAAAAATAGTTACTGAATCAAATATCAATCAGTTTCGGAACACGTAACTCGGCTTTCACTTTGTAAACAAAATTAAAAGCGAAGCTTTAAAAGAGCTGAAAAGTTATTAATTGAAATAATCTAGAAGAGGAAATGGGGCATTAAATATTGATTAACGAGAGTATGTCGGCGTTTCGTGGAAGCCAATAAGTCATCGAGCTATTTGCGAAGCGAGACGCGTCAGTATTTAGTAGCCAGCGACCCGAGCTCAGCTTCGTTTGTTTGCCAACATAATGTTACGCTAACGCCTCGTGCCTATTGATCAATAAACTGTTTACATATCGGAATGCAAATGGCATTACGGATACACACGTTTGAATACTTATGTAAGTGCATATATGTACAAGAAACGTAGGTACATACTTAGATCTTCATGTTAACGTCAATCTTTCTTCAGAGAAGTTTAATAAATGGGCATATAAAATTTTGTTTACATGTGTTGTATGCTCACGTTTTCAAATTGTTGTTGGCCAGAATAATTTAGTATAAAACGTACCTAAACCTACACTTTATAAAAATAAAACTGTCTCGTTACATTTGATTTTGAAGTTAACATTTTATAATGCGTTTCTTTTATTTATATCTATGTTACGGCTAACCCGAAGTGCGGTTACACCTAGTTTCAACCGGCTACACCTAGGTGTAACCGACCACATGCGGTTAAACCTAGATGTATCATACTAATCTTGGGTTAGAACCAGGTTTAGCCGGTTAGAACTAGGTGCAGCCTCGGGACTTGCTGGCTGACTTGGACAATTTAGGTTAGAAGAGGATGGCGGGATCAAAAAGACCCCACCATCCTCTTCGTGGTAATTTTTTTAAAACCACCCAGTAGTAGGTGCCCCGCTAAGCGATCCGTCGATTTACTGCTGTGAAGGGAGGATACATCTAAGTTTAACCGCATGTAGTCGGTTACAGCTAGATTTGGCCTGTTAAAACTAGGTGTAACCGCACTTCGGGTATTAGCCGTAACCAAGCCGTAACATCTACATTTAATTTATTTAAATATAATATATACCTATATTATATGTATATATATTTTTTTTACGTTGGTAAAATTATCAAATGAGTCCTCCGGCCCCGGGCAGGGCGGGAGGGACTGTCAGGCTTCTACTGACTAAAATCCACGGTGTCCTTCAGTAGCCTGTTATGTTCCGGGGTCACAGTGAGGAAATAATCCCGCGACCATAATATAGGTATGCGAAATCGAAAAGTCTCTTGCTTAACGGCGTATGGTCAAGCGAAAGCGTCGTTTGATGAGTCGGAAAAGTTGCCACGCACCGCCACCAGTAGGCGCCGGTATCGCGAAATTAACGCAATCCAAAGTTTTATGAATTTCATTTCGTCAACTTCGACATTTCATAAAGTGTTCCCTTTACGCAAAATACATGTACTACTCTAGTAGAAATATTTTGATATAAGGATATCGAAACATTTACTAAAACAAAATGATAGAAATACTTATTGATGTGGATAAATATTTTGTAAATATTTTTATCATTCACAGTCTTAAATTTATTTTATAACATTTTGATGTCCCGAGATTACGAACAAAACTACTATTTTGGTAGAAAATTAATGATAATTGGCATACCTTACGAAAGTGACAATACCCATTATCGTTAAGCTTCAAACACACGCGCGCACGGGGAAGGGCATGTGCTTTGCGTTCCACGCGCGCCTGAAAGAGTGTCAGCACAATGGTAATGACGGGGCTCCCTTTTAGAGGGCCTACCTGGATCGCGGGCTAACGAATACCATGACCCCAGAACGTAAAGGGCTATTGAAAGACATCGTAGATTTTAGTATTCCGAGTCTGACAGTCCCTCCCGCCCTGCCCTGGGTAGGAGGACTCATTTGATTATTTTAGCACGCTAAAAAAAGCCCCAAACACACGCTCCTTTTGTTAACGTGCGGTCACAAAGCTGGTTGCGTGATATCTTTATATGTTCGAGAGTGGAAAGCTAAGGGTGCTTGACACCCTGTCCTCCACCATCTGGTGTTGGTACTAATTTTTGTTGCATTTTGATGTAATGACAGACACTAGAACAATTTAATGTCAGTAAGCTCTTTATAATTAAATCTTCATTCTATAATATCTTATCCACAGTTTTTTTTTTGGGACAAGGTTGTAATAATCACTTTTCTGATAAATCGACGGTGTCCTTCAATAGCCCTTTCTGTTCCGGGGTCACGGTAAGGAAATAATCCCGCGACCCCGGCAGGCTTTGGCCTTCTAAGAGGGGGGCCCCGTCAGTATGCTGACGCTCTTTGAGGCGCGCGTGGGACACAACGCGCCGTCGAAACTTCCGTGTCCGGTGAGGACCTGCGTCAAGCGGTAGGTCAGGACGCCATGACTTCTCTCCAGCCACTCCTCAAAGAGGGGTCTTACCGCCGCAATTGCGGCGTGCCCGGATAAATGAAACCCTTAAAAGAGATATTATCTATCGACTCCAAAAGCATGAACCCAGTACTGATCTTTTTTTACTCCAAAGCAATAAATAGAACGAGAAGCAACTTGTACCGAATACGCGGTGAGACAGCAATGACCACCGATTTTTCATCATAGGCGATATTTAACAGGGTGATGGGAGCTATGCCTTATTTGTAGTTGACAAGAATTTTGAAGTATTCAAAATGACAACAGCAGTTTTCATTTAATTTATTTTAATCCTGTTTCTTAGAAATTGTTATAAATCTGTGACGAAACTAAATAAATAATAATAAAAGTGAAGTGCTTCTTATCCCATATCGCAATTTGATACGAATATAAGATGTTTTCAGTTACATATCTCAAAATGTTGACTGCAAATCAGTGCATTTATCATTAGTTTATGTGAAATGGTATTTAGATGCATAAAGATTAGATGGGAGGAGGATGGACACAGAGGAACCATCCGACAACAATAGTACGATATCACGATAGCATTGATATAATATCACTGTGAGTAATTTATTATATTGATAGGAGCAATTCGTAATGTATAGAATCATACGTATTCTAACATTTCCCTTGTTTGCTCAGTAGGGGTCGTCAGGAATTTCCTGCGATGATTTTCAGTAAGTTTGGTTTATTTTATTATATATATTCTTTATTTATTCATCAAAATAATGTGTTATTTAAAATAGAAAGTTTACGTGACTTATTTACAGTCATGTCCGTTTAATCACGTCCCATTGAACACGGCGGAACATAGTTTTGAATAATCTATAAGCAATCATTCGTTTTTATTTTCTCGATCTTTTTATCCATTCCAATTTTATTATTACGAAAATCTGACAGCCGCGATCTGAAAAAATGTGTCGCAGGTCTAGCCTGTAAGAGCCACGCTGGCTGACTGATTCGTCAAGGAACGAAAGTGATAGGGATGAGCGTTGAATCAACGAACTAGTTGAATCAACCGTTGATCTCCTGTCAACGTATTAACGTTAACTGAATATGAATCAACTAGTTGAATTCGTCAACGACGTTTATGAGTTGAAGTCGTTCGTTCGTTCGTTCTCGTTAATTCAACTCGTTGAATTAACGAGAACGAACGAACGAGTGTACAACTAGTTGAATACGTCAACGACGTTTATGAGTTGAACTCGTTCGTTCTCGTTAATTCAACGAGTTGAATTAACGAGAACGCAAATGTTATCTTCAATGTTGAGTTTTATGGTTCGATATTTTTAAAGTCATAGATTGCGAGCGGTTGAATGAGTTGATTTTCGAATTATTTATTATAAGAATAGTACATAAATATTGGTGGAGTTTGTTTAATTATCCCAATGTATTATTTGAAATGTACTATTTTCTGAGACGCACGAGGTATAGCGAACAGCCCTCTGTGAAAAATGTAATAAAAATATTTTTATTTCACACAATTTAAGATGTTAGTTTGTACAGAAAACGTTTCCAATACAAAATTTTAATCAAGTTGTTTCTTAAATTAAACGCGCAATCGTTGATTATAAACCGTTTAATGAATCAACGGTTTACGTTGCAAGTTGACAGTTAAATTCGTCAACGAGATGAACACGTTAACTCATTCAACTCGTTGACGAATTTAACTAGTTGATTAACTAGTTGACAAACGTGAATCAACGTTAACGTTTCGTTGACGGAAAAACCGTCAACGACCCATCGCTAGAAAGTGATGACACTACTTTTAAAAGGCAAAAGATGAGAGGACGATAGTGAATGTGTGCTCAGAATAAAACGGCGTATGTGCCCAAACATATTGACGTCTTTTTATGAATTAAAATTGTTATTAATTGAAAAAATGTCTTTACAGAATTTAGATACTAGTATTTTATACAATTTAAAACAACATCCTTTCAATAACTCATAGTAGTTATTCCATAAAGTCCAAAAACTAAATTAGATAGACCGAACTTTGCATTTTTTTTGTATCGAGAAAATTTAATTGAATCTTGTTTTCAACTTTGTGAGAATTTAGATCATATAGTCAATAACTATATCCCAAGTTGTAAGATCTGTAGTCCAGATATGTACGAAGAAAAGTAAAAAACAAAAACCGTATTTTTACTGACCTATCCCCTTAATTTTGGTAGAACGCCAAGACTGTTAGATAGTTTTACTTAAAACTGATAAGGTTTTATGTCTCATCTCTGTTTTAAATTGAGCTGTTTATCGTAAATCTCTGATTTTCAGTATCACAATAAATTCGGTTTTATTCGAAATTTACGCAGACGGAACCATGGGCAAATCTAGTTTAAAATAATAATGTAATATTTATAAATGCTTCCATAATATGTATTTTCCTCTGTCTTACTGTGGACACGCATAATTATATGTTACGTAGGTATTCGCTAGGCTTTTATAAACGCCTTGTACATAGTTATAAAATGTGAACATCGACTATAAATGGAAACAGATCAAGGTGGAAGAAATTTATTCAGTACATTATGTTCCCGGTTGTTGACTGAATAATCTGAACAGTTTGCGTCATGTATCCATTTGAATTTCACGATTCCATCATCATAAGTATCCACTATCCTGTCTATCCTCCTTGCATTACGAAATGTTTCGAATAATACAAAATTGAATTTTAAACCAGTTTTTAAGGCTATCTACTGAATTACTGATCTTATTTGCATTGAAAAGAAAATGTCGTGAACTTGAACTGTGTACAAAAATTCATTTAGTTGAGAGTCGCATAAGCAATAAAGGTCATTGAGAACCCACGCGAAGTCGGTTCCCATGGCCGTCGGAAACAATACCAGAATCGCGAGACTCAAGCGCATAAAGCCGAGAACAATCGGGCGAATGGAAACAAGAGAGCGATATAAATCAAGCTAAGCATTGCGTGCATCGGCCGGCCATAGATCCTCGCGTTTCAGCTCGCCTGCCCGCCGCACCGCACCGCGCCGCTTATAATTACCGACTACTTTCGCCAACCGACGGCCCGCCGCCATCTTGCTATTTATATTGCAAAATGGCGGACGGCGCGCAGCACGTGTTCTTCTTTCTTTTGTTATTTAAAGAAACTGGCGCTCGTGCATTTCAAAGGCAGAATGTGCTAATAATTTATTGGATGCACAGATACCAAAATTCACTAGTTGTAACTTCTTATGAATTTAGAACTTTAGTCGCGAACAAGGCCTCTCAGAATTTACATTGAATACTGAATAGGGAGCCGTTAAGTTGCGATGTGACTGGACGAGGAAGGTCACCTTGACCGAACGAGCGAAGCAGATTGTCTTGCTGGCTGAATAACTTGGAATTAAATTACACTTAAATGCTTCGTTCCTAAATAACACATTTAAGGATGTTAATGAACCGACCATATCAGTAGTATCAATCCCTGTGTAAGTAAGTAATGTAATGTCAACGGTGGTGTACCGATTGCAAATAGTGTTAATTACGTAGGTATTTACCTACTGAATTTTACAAGACCGTGTTATAGACAATTTGTTATGTAAATGAATGCCAATTAAGTGGAGTTAATATTCAAAAAGAAAACGAGTTTACCTGTATAAGTAGCCTTTAAATAAATTAAAATTAAAGATAAATACTTCCAGTTCATGTTTCATGACACACGAATGAAGTGCGTCATTATTTTTGTAAACAATTCTACTGAACGCTAAACAAACATCGGAACAGTAACCAATGTTTACACTTAACAGAGAACAAAGGATATTGATGAACTTGAAAAAATCAACAATGTTATCAGTAGAGCAATAAATATGTCGATAACGAAATTGCACAACTAATACATCACACTCATAACGAATTGATAACGCTTATCTGGAGCAAGTGGGTCAGCTCTAACCGATGGCAAATTACAATGTTGAATCATAATAATAACGTGCCACATATTGGAACTAAAGTAATAACAATGTTGTTTTCGTATAAAATACATAGCAACTCTAATTAATCCGTTTAGATAACATCACGTCTATAAATAGAATAAGCCATCGTATAACTTCAATAGGGTAACGTGTAGATTTGATGGCTTCCTGCTAGTTAGTCGAACGTGCTACAGGAAACCGAAATCGAATTTATAATTTCAATGCAGATCTTGCAAAGGCGTTGGTTTAGTATTCAGCGAGTTTGCGGGCCAATGGCGAGCGACTATGATCGCAGTCATCGCAGACCAGCCGCTTGAATATGTATGAGACTGAACCACACGCACGATCATAGCCGTGACACACATCCTCGGTAAATATCTAACCGATTCTTCTCGCTTCACATACTCATTGAAGTATTACGCTTCATTTAACTCCATTTAAAAGTTTAATAGAGCAACAATTTAATTTGTTGTCAATCCAAACGAGTTCAGTAATGTTTAATTCATTTTTGTTACAATTACAAACTTTAATGCGCTATTGTTATATTGTAATCTTGTATTATGTGTATGTAAAATTGAAACAATTCATTGTTAAATACAAAACAATAGACTCAGGCTTCCTAGTGGCACTAATCTAACCATTTAACCCCTGGATTTTAACGATATACCTACTCCATTAAGTCATAAACATTCCTCTATTCACTAAAGTCGTTAATCTATTTCAGTTATTTCCGTTCACCGTCCTTTATGTGCGATAATTGCGTTGCGTCCAATTGAAGGCCAATGGCCTCGTTTCGTGGCATCGCATTCGTCAATATTTGATTAAACGTAGCAGAATATGCCTTACAAAAAGTTAAATCTGTTTATATACTAAAGCAAAAAATGTTTAAGTTGATATTCTGAGAACGATGAGCATGACATCACCGCATCACGTCGCGTCGTCTGGACCGAGAACAATGTGAAGAACCCCGTAACAACTAAGATGTTACCTTACAAAAACCGCAAATTAATTGATGCTATGGTAAGAACTGTCATTATTGTTATTTATGTCAATCAACCGGCATCTAATTCAGCAATTTTAATGAGTCATTAGTATTTGTAGAAAACACATGTCGTCCAGCCAGCCATTCTCTGTCTCATAAGTCTCGTTACCCACATCTGTCATGCCACAGTCTAATAATCCTACAGTCGTCCGACGAAGACGTCTAGACAGGGCAATCGTGCGGGGTGTGAGAGGTGAGACGCGGGTAAGCCGAGCCCAACTTGGGAACAAAACGATGTTACTATGTTGGGCTCTATCATTCAGGGCTATCGCGTGTGACGTGCGTATTTATTTTTATTTGTTCATTTAAAATGGCCGACCCGCGCACGCCTTTTTTGAAGTGAAAACTTCTTTAGCGGCGTTGTACACTTTTTCTGTAATGGGTAAAAAATTTAAAACTCGCGTCAGGGTCACGTGACCAAAACTCGCGTCAGGGTCACGTGACCCTGATCGAAAATGAGTAAGACGTCATTCAAATTAAAAATAAAACATAGTAACAAAAAAGTTTTCACTTCTACCGGCACTCCTGGAGTGCAACCTTTTTTTTTTTAATAGGTTATTGCACAGGGCATCTGTTTGGAAATTCTACTAATATTATATTTATATGACTGTGTTATAATTTGTATGTCCCATGACAAGATGGTGGACTTTTTTTATTAATTACCAAGGGTGAATTTCGAGATGGCGCACGTATTTTAATTTACCAAGTACGGGTATCAACTTTGAGTTTATTAGGGGTCCTTGTTACAAAAAAGCCATTCTTTTTGAAATCCAAGATGGCGGAGGTCATTTCCTTATAATTTGATATGTGTGTCAATTTCGAGGTTATTTGGGGTGCTTGTTACGAAAAAGCCATTCTTTTTGTAATCCAAGATGGCGGACGTCATTTTTTTTCTTAGAATTTGATATGGGTGTCAATTTCGAGGTTAATTGGGGTGCTTGTAACGAAAAAGCCATTCTTTTTGTAATCCAAGATGGCGGACGCCGTTTTTTTCTTAGAATTTGATATGGGTGTCAATTTCGAGGTTAATTGGGGTGCTTGTAACGAAAAAGCCATTCTTTTTGAAATCCAAGATGGCGGACGCCGTTTTTTTTCTTAGAATTTGATATGGGTGTCAATTTCGAGGTTAATTGGGGTGCTTGTTACGAAAAAGTTATTCTTTTTGAAATCCAAGATGGCGGACATCATTTTTTCTTTAGAATTTTATATGGGTGTCAATTTCGAGGTTAATTGGGGTGCTTGTAAAGAAAAAGCCATTCTTTTTGAAATCCAAGATGGCGGACGCCGTTTTTTTCTTAGAATTTGATATGGGTGTCAATTTCGAGGTTAATGGGGTGCTTGTTACGAAAAAGCTATTCTTTTTGAAATCCAAGATGGCGGACGTCATTTTTTCTTTAGAATTTGATATGGGTGTCAATTTCGAGGTTAATTGGGGTGCTTGTAACGAAAAAGTCATTCTTTTTGAAATCGAAGATGGTGGGCGTCAATTTAAATGTATTACGCCAATTCCGTGATAAATTGGGGTGCTGGTTACGAAATGCCATCTAAATAACTTAAATCTGTCTCGAGTTGGTCCTATAGTAAAAGTTGTTCATTTTGTTAGTCTGTAGCAATTTTTTTTTCACATGTATGTAAGTACCCTTTCGGTCAGAATATACTTATTATTTATTAATTTGTATTGTATTTATGATATTTATTTATTTGGAAGTTAAAATTAAAAAAAAATCGCAGTCCACGTCGTCAGTGTCACATAGTAACTATTTATCAAATGCATCAGTTCAATTTTTAAATCTCTTAGTATACGTCTTATCTGCATTTTTTATTTTCATTCAACTTCTTAATAATACATGCAGTAAAGAGGGGGTTAAAACTTGTTTTCATTATTATATAAGTGTTTAATATTGTTTTCATTATAATTCTGCCATCCATGTTGATCTGCAATAAATAAATAATTTCATAAATATTCTTTACTTGTGACAACCCTGGCCGATGCATAACTGTCTAGACGATGTCGGCATTTTACCCGAGATCAAAGGCGTCGTCCTACTGTATGATTTCTATACTGTGGTCATGCTCACGGTTACGTTGTTAACACATGTTAGCTAATGGCCCCTTCCCGACATGCCACGTGTATGTTAACGCTCGCTACGTGCTTATAAAAGAAACTTATGCTCGTAAAATGCTCACACGGTAAAACATACTGAACACCAAAATACTGGCGAACAATTTACTTGAGGTAGGTTCAAATATTAACGGTAACAAAGCTAATAAAGTTGCAATCATCAAAACGGAGTCAGTGCAAAAATGCAATAGCGAATTGCGATGCACAATAGAAAAGAAACGAGAATGAAGCGTGCGAAGTGGTGGTGCGCGACGTGGGAAAGCGAATGGCGGGCTTTGGTGCTGCGGCCATCTTGGAACAGGCATTCGGGCTAGTTCGGGCTCGTTCGGAAAACATCACGTGTCCACGCGTCCGCCTGGCAACATCGCACAGCGTACAAGCGCTAAACGGAGCGGAACAATTCGTGTACACCACGTGCTTTTTTATTTGTGCAACATTCCGATGGCCGACGGCTATTGAATTTATTGATTGGTTCGTGTATTCTGTCAGCAACTGTATTGATAAAATAATTCGAGATTCGACGTTCTTATTACAAATTAGTCTGCTAGTCAACCTTATGAACCATGTTATTTTTATTTCTTAATAAGGCAAGCAAAACCGATGTCGACCATTATGCTAGACACGAGAACATTAATTGGACCATGCTGATGTAAATATGAGTGAATAGAACAACACAGCAGACAGCACTTTTGTTATTGAGAAAAAATAGGTAGGACTAAACAAAACAACCCAACCTCAAAAAGTCAGAAATGGAGCCGTCAATTTCATTTTTAACCTTTTACAAACCTATTTACACAAATACTGTACTAGGTATATTAATTTAATTTTATAAAATCGTACTGCATCATTGGATTCTTGAATATTCCTAGCGATCGAACCCGCTCATTTTTTGAAAAGAAAACCACACAAGCACTGTATTATGTACATAAGGTGTAGGTACCTACACCATTCGATAGTGTCGCTTTTATGGACCAAATTTTGAAAAAAAAAGGGTAAGGCTTACAAGTATAGGTACACCCACAATTTGGCAGTTATGTAATTTGATGTTTTTTTAATTCTTTATTTCGTTATTTTTTAATCTATTTAATCATACTATCCTACTTTAAATCACCGGATACAGCTCCGTGCTCTGGCTACTACTAAAAACCTAATAACACTCGGGAATAGTCGGGTCGAGCTACCTCATGCCTACCCTACTGCCCAGCACTAAATTGCCACCACTAATAATCAATTTATGAAATAAATTGAAAACAACCGGCACCTAATAAAAATGATTACAAATTATTCTGGTGATAAAACTTTCTTTACTATAAAATGCCGATAAAAAATATTATGCACATTGCTTTCCGTTCGATCTGACAAAACAAATGGCTCGGCACACTGTGCGTTGCCAGTCAGTGCAGCAACGAAAATACCACGTTGTTTCCGACGCGCGAGAGGGCGCTAGGCAGCCGAGGCGAGACGGAGACAGAAAGCTCCGCGCTATACGAGTAGAGTAGTTTCGCTATACAACAGTCGCGATTGCCGCGCCGCGGTGACTGCTTGTCCGTGAATCGAGGCGGCGCGCGGCGAACCTGCAAAACTCGCTTTCAGAATAGCGTCGCGTAGTTGCTTTTAAAATGGCTGCCGACAAGCCGCGGGGACGTGCGTACTGCAGTGTCAACGGTTGCTTCAATAATTCAGTCTCAAAACCTTTTCTCTCGTTTTTCAAACATCCTAATGACGTCAACAGGTAAGTCCACAAAGAATCCACCTTCCATTATAATTTTATTCTTTTATGTGTAATTCTAATTAGGTACGTTGTTTCACAATTGATTGTTAATTATTGAAAAATAACGAAACATTGCGCTGTGAGACTTGTGAGACTGACGCGGACGGGAACAGTGAAATGTTATCTCTTTCCTTGCCAGTTGCCACTGATAACATAATCTCTTGCTATTGTAAAGCGAAAGCTAACCGTTCAATATGCGGAAAGATTATATAAAGCGAGTTCAAGACAAACTGGTTTTGTATAGCTTGATGTGTAGCCGTATGTAAAGACGCAATCGCGTCTTACTAGGTACCTCCCCAATCTCAAAAAAAAACTGCTATTGTTATACAGTTGGAAATCTGTTAAAGAAAGACAGATTGAGGTAGTTTGATGTGCTGCCGTCGGTATATATCAATAACTATGTATAGCGCTAGATAAATTAAAAAAAAAAAACTGTGAATAATTAGGACATACGAACATACCTAACAGAATGCTATTTGGGATTTTTGCTGCAAGCCTGAAATGGTCGCGGGCATGCGGGCGATGAGTAATGGGCGACTCGTTGTCCGACCATGGACCATGCCCGGGTCGACAGCGCGTTGTGTTCCACGCGCGTCTGGACTGTCAGCAGCAGCTAGGGTTGCTGTCATTTTTTTTTGTCTCAATATAGTATATTTTTGAAAAAGCCATGAATAATATAGTACGCTTAAAAAATATAGTATTTCAGTAGGGAAGAATAAAAAATAGACTAAAGTTATATTTTTACTTGTTATTTTTTTGTAAAAACTCTATTTGTTTGCACTTCTTCCATTTTTTAAAGACGTGTTCGAAAATTGCAGGAAGTTTTTTTTTTATTTTACTAATTTTAGTGATAAAATGGAAACGCAAAATATACCTAAACATTGAGCTATAGTCAATGATATTATAAATAAAAATAGGTAGATATCGCACTAGCACGCACAAAGTGTTGAGGCGAATGAAACCCAATTGTTGCCTTCTTGATTTAGTCGGGTTACATCAGAGAGCGAGGTAACGTGAGTGCGCGGCGTAACAAAAATGCCAAGTTGTGTGTTTAGAAAGTGCAAAAACTATGGTGCAAAGATAAATAAGAGTTGTGGAGTGACATACCATAAGTAAGTCTTTATAAAATATATCAAATTTTTATTTATTTTACGAGTTATTCCTCATTTTCAAATAAATTTCATATTACTGACATAATGGTTCGAAAAGGATAGATAATAGGATGGCAATCTGCTGCGTGACAGAGACAAATAGCATCCGTCATAAGTCGGGTCATAGATTAATTAAACAGAAGCGAAATGTTAGGCACAATTATAGCGTTGCGCTTTCAATTTTTTATGATTAAAGTTTTATAGAATGAGGTTAGTTATAGCGGGCTGTTACATATTTTATTAGTAAAGTTATTATTTAGTGTTTATTTTTTATACGGACTAAGTAATAACATTATGAACCATAGGAACACCTTATTAAGACGTCAGTCGTAAATACAAAAATCTTTGTTTTCCTTGTAATAAATAGAATTCAAAATGTTTGTTGTTTTATTTAAAACATCATTCATCATCACAGGCGCTTGTGTTGAAGTATATTATTAATTATTCAAAATCCTACACATTTATTTCACTTTTATGAAAGTCGCCAATGTTACTAACAGCTATAACGTATTCGATTAAACTATAAATATAAATAAATTGTCTTCAGTTTGATACAAATATTCGATAGTATCTTAAATATAATATTAATATTGTAAAAAAATAAAATTTCCTTCGCAGTACTTAGTAGCTGTACATTGGTAATCGACATAAAAATAATAAATAATTTTACCAAGCGCACACCACCTATTGTTACATTCAATGTCTCTTCTGTGAAAATCGACAAACTCTTTGATACTCTAGTGTTCTGTCATTTCGTGGCCTGTACTTCAAGCGCAACACACTAAAACTAGCTATCTCTTTCTATCTTATACGTTCCGTATTATCTATCGCTGTCGTAGTTTTAAATTACTGTAAGTTTTATTAAGTTGGTACTTATAATAACAACGCAACGATATCTGAACGCCATTTAGTATGAACATGGCGTATCTTTCTTTATAATATCATTGGCTATAGTACTGAAATATAGTATTTTCGCGTACTATATATTTCTTGAACAGTATATAGTACGGAGACCCTAAATACAGTATAATACTATAAAATATGTACGGTTGGCAACCCTAGCAGCAGCACACTGACGGACGGGGCCTTAGAGGGCCAAAGACTGCCAGGGTCGCGGGACTAACTAATTATCGTGACCCCGTTGAAGGACCCCGTGGATTTTAGTCAGTACAATCCCTTCTGTCCTGCCCTGGGTGGGAGGACGCATTTGATGATTTTAACCAAATTTTAACACGGTAAAAAGAAAAAAACCTGACATGGTGTTATTTTTATTAGTGTTTTGCGGTTGACCGTACCGCAGCAAATGTAATGACTGCGGCACATAAGCGTGTGCAATATTCAAAGATTTGTTTAGTTTGTTTATCAGATGTAATAATGTCAACTCTGTTAATCTATCAAGTTAGATACGGCTCGTGTAAACATTTGTGCCTTTGACAGAATGTGTGTTCATGAAGTTCACTAATAGACACTGAATGAAAAAATAAAGTTTTGTCCGACCACCAGTTAGCTTATCAATAAATATTTGATTTGTATTTTTCCTTTTGTTACTAACTAATTAAACTAAAACTGACGTCACTAGCAAGTTTAATTTTAACTTGCTTCTGTTCTGACAACACAAGCCTGTCTCGAACTTTGATGCGCTTTGTTTTTCTAAATATAATAACAGTTTAACTTAACAAAATAAAAATGTCAAAACGTGGCTGTTGGTCACTGGGGGTGGCAACTGTGGAACTAATAGCGCTAGTATAGCTTGCTCCAAGCATCGTCATTGGTCGGATTAGGTCTTAGCTATGGTGGCGCCATCTACAATTAGCTTTGACTTGCCTTCCACATTAGGGTACCATGCTATCCAATAGGGGCATTAGCTTAACAATTTTTAACAATAACATTATTGTTTCAGGCGGATGCAATGGCTTGAATTAATAGGCCGAGAAGAATTGACACACAAACCCTGGAAAAATTATTGCGTTTGTGAAGAGCATTTTCAAAAACATGATATTTTAACGGGGGTAAAACGCAACAGTTTAAAAAGAACTGCAATTCCTAGTCTTCGTTTGCCGCGCAAGTCAGCAACCGTTTTTGAAGATATAGTTCTAGACACAGGCACTACTATTAAAATTGAAGAAATTGACATTGATGAGTCGCCGATTGCTGAATCTCCGCCGGAGGTAACAAGAAAAAGAAAATTGTCGTCACCTACTCCGGGGCCTAGCAAAATAGTACCTGAAGCCAGTAATTTGGTTTTTCTGGGACACGATACGTTCCAAAGACTGTGCAACAAATTTCTTACAAAAGACCTTGCTGACATAGTCAAAGCAGCAGATACTTTGAAAGAATTTAAAGGAAAAACAAATATAGATATGAAAACAGTTAGCTTGAACTTGTACCATAGCGGACCTCAGGCCTATCGAATGCTGCGAGGTGCTCTACGTCTGCCGTGCCCTACCACCTTACTTATGAATGTCTTACCGGTCACAACTGAACATAACAATGATTATTTCATATCTCTGCTCACAAGTAAAGTTAGCAACATGACAGATATGGAGAAAAATTGCTCAGTTGTAATTGCTTCAATTTCTCTAAAGCCTAATTTATTCTACAACATCAAGCATGATATGATTATTGGCTTCCATGAAATCAATGGAATTAGGTTACCAGAAATAGCTGATCAAGCTTATGTTATGATGTTACGCGGAATATATAGTAATTGGAAACAACCTGTTGGATACACATTGCTATCCAGCGGTGATAACTCGATTGAGTTTAATGAATGGATTGACAGTCTGTTAGAACAGCTTATAACAATCGGATTCAATATTCGAACTCTTGTCTCTGACACAGGAAAAGCTTTTATTGAGGCAGCGAAAAATAGAGCAGTTAGTACTGAAAACCCATATTTCTTAATTAAGAATAAAAAAATATATTACATTTTCGATGCGCCTCATCTTATAAAATTGGCTAGAAACTTTTTCAGAGAACATGATTTTCTCTTTCACGATTGTCGGGCTAAATTTGAACACGTGCGATATGTTTATGATAAAGATAAGACCAAGAAGTTTAAATTTGCGCCGAAATTAACGAGAAATCACATTCATCCAACTGTTTTGGCGAAAATGGAACTGCGCTATGCCGTACAAATATTCAGCAATTCGGTAGCCACTGCAATTTCAACCTACGTTGAATTTATGATAATTGATCAAAATGCACGACACACTGCAGATTTTATTAAACTAATGAACAATTTGTTTGATTGTTTGAACTCTTGTGATCCTAAAGAAAGTGATGAATACAAATCTGTTTATCGGGGCAAAGAATCGCAAATAAATTTTTTAAAAGACATGATGCTATTGTTCCAAAACTTAAAATTGTCTGATGAACAGATTGATTGTAAGTTTACCCAAGGTTTCCAAATAACAATTGGATCTATCTTGCAATTATTTAACGATCTTAAAGGAGAAGGATACACATATCTGCCAACAAGGTCTCTAAACTCGGAAGGAGTTGAGAAATTCCTGGAACAAGTAAGAAAAAAAAGTGGTGTAGCCTCAGCACCAACAAGTTGGCAGTTTGTGTCAACTTACAGAAAATCTTTACTAAACAATTGCATGAAGCCTCTACAAAAGAAAATTTCTGCTGAAGATTTCTCAAAATGGATTACGCAGATACAGACCATTAAGTTTAAACGAATGGTAACTAAGGACTCATTGGAGACTAGAGAAGAAGTTGAAAGCCATTACAAGATTATTGCTTCCGATTACAACAACCAGGAATTTGATCAAAAACACTGTTTATTCGAAGTTAGCCACTTCCTGCTGCGGAAATGTGTCGAAAAACATGAATGTAGATATTTAAAATCATATATCCGACCATACAAAAATATACCCGATTTCATTGAAGAGAGTCGCTATCAAAATTACAAAGAATTTAATAAAGAGAAGTGTAAAAGTTTGTTAATTGTTCCTTGTGATAATTTCGTTGATTTTGTAAGGAAAATGGATGCAAGATTTGTGCCATGCTTAAGAATGGGAAGTGTCAGGAAAAACATTGGGGAATTACTTTTTAATAGTATTATCGACGAACCTTATACTAAGCCCCCTTGCAATTGTTTTCCTAAGACTTATCTTGTTAAGCTTTTTGTAAGAATGAAAATGTACAATGTCATTAAACTTAACAATAAGGCTTTTGGTTATCGAGGTGGAAAATTAGTTGTAAACCGTTTCAACATTTAATATGTGCTTATGTTTAAACAATAATTCGCACACCTAGCAGTATAATGGCACAATTGCAAAAAAAGCGAAATTGAGTTTTTGCGGCCTAAGTGTTTAAAAGTGCATAATTTATAAAGTGGTAAAACGACACGGTGATAGTTTTACTACTTGTCGAGAGAGGGCGTTTAGTGTCATTGTACTACTTGGTACGTTTCCCCCGCTTCCGAGTATAACAACGGCTTATTTGTCAGATGTGCCGAAATATGACATTTTATTAACTTAGTAAATAAGTAGAAATGACACATTTGACATCGCAAGGGTCAATTAGACCGCTCTGCCATGGCCTTTCTCAAGAAACAAACTTCATCTCCTGTGGTTTTTGCGCTGAACAAGTATTTCTCTGAAATCGTTCTGTTATCTGCATACCCAACAATACCAGAATGAAGTAGGTAATTGATGTGCAGCAGGAAAATAGTTGCAGAGAGAACAGCCCCCTGAGGAACACGGAACGGCATCAATAACCATGAGATCAGAGAAGCAGCCATGTAGCCGACCAGGAAGTCTGATATCCACTTACAAAAGTCATCTGGCATGCCATAAGCAGGAAGCTTGCTGAGTAGACCAGCGTGCCAGACCCTATCAAATGCCTTCGAGATATCAAGTGAAACCGCAAGTGCTTCGTCGTGTTTCTCGATGATTTCGCCCCAGCCAGCAGTCCGTGACATACACAAGAAGATCACTAGTTGACCGTCTCCGACGAAAGCCATATTGACGGTCACTGAGAAGATCATTGTCATCGAGATAGGTCAGCAGCTTACTGTTCAGTATCCTTTCCATGCCTTGCAGAGAATGGAGGTAATGGCAATCAGACGGTAACGAGCAGGGTCAGGAAAGGGCGACAGTGCATCGCCCTTTTCTGGCACAGATGCTACATTGACAGCATCCGGACGGCGAGTAATGGGCTATTCACTTACTATGCCCGGGTCGAAAGAGCTCTCAGCATAATGACGGGGCATTCTTAGAGGGCCAAAGCCTGCCGAGGAATGGGGCTATTAAAGGACACCGTGGAATTCAGTAGTCCCTTCTACTCTGCCCTGGGAGGGACGACCCATTTTATGATTTTACAACGTTTAAAAAAAATGTGGTACATTCGCAAGATTCCAGAATTTTGGCACCATTCTTTTATCAAGAGAGAGGCTGAACAGGTATGTCAACACAGGAGACAGTTCAGTCACACACTGCCTCAACACTCTTGCTGGTATGCAGGCCCGCTAGCCTTGTTCACGTCTAGACTGACTCTTTTAATATAAACTGTGACTTCCGGTACCGAAGAGTTACATCGAGGTAAAGTCAGTGGTTGCTTGGAGCCAGTGTGTCAGTTAGTAGACGTAAATTGCCTGCAAAGAGAGATACCTACAAATAAATTTGCTTTCTCACATGCAGATGGACCAGCGACAGCGACCCATCAGGTTTAAGCATTGGAGGCAAAGTGGGGCGACCGAAATTTGTTTCGACCGTTTTTTTTTTGGCAGAAACCAAAACTTTTTACTACCCGAAGGGTGCGATACTAGTTTTGCCCAAATACATCCGACGTGGTCAAAACGAGCCCTACGCAGAACCCTCTTGCAGAACTTGGCCGCAGAATTAAATTCGCTTTTCCTCGTGCGAACTTACGTGCCTTAGCTTTTCGGTTACGGGCCTTGACTCATGCTTGGTAGGCAGATTCTCTTTACGGACGTCATTCCATTCTGCATTGAACCATATTTGAGATTTATGACCAAGCTGGATGTCCGAAAATGGAATAAAATACTCCATTCCCTGACGAATCACGTTCGAAGGCACGTCAGCACAGCACGAGGTATACTACAGTTGATAATTATAATGTTCAAGTAAGGGTTGTCCGTGGACAACATTTAGGGGTTGTACATAGACGAGGCTAGAAATTATAAGAGCTGAACTGGTTTAAACCAGAAAAGATACGTGATTTTACTTTATTTTAGTTTTGACATGGTTAAATGATATCCAGTTCTCAACGATTATGAGCCAAATATAGGTTATCATAATTTGTTATAGTTAAACTTTTTCAGGTATGTTAGTTTCATACATTTTCTATTAACTAATTGCCTTTATTTCTTGGTTTTCACATCCTATATAATTATGGCTTTAGGGGCATAAATGTCATTTTTGGTAAATTTTAAAAGTATAACGGCACAATTGCATGACTCTTCTTCTTCTTTGACTGTTATGAAGTAATTCCTGGAGTCCTGAAGTGGATTTTTTTTCCCTAAGTATCTGTTAGGGTCTATACTAGTTGCCAAAACCATAAAATCCATGACAAAATGTAAAATAAACCCATAACTTCGTTTCAAACATTTGTAAAATCTTTAATCCTCATTTCTGTAAAATTAGAAAAATGTAATTGTGTCATTATACTGCTAGGTGTGCGAATTGCTAAATTGAATCCATAATTTTTAACATTAAATTTTTAACTTACAAAACACGTTTTTTTTTAAGATTCTAAATGTATGATACGAAGAAGTGTACTGCTTGTAGGACAAAGAATTATTTCATTGTTAGCTCCCCGCTTTTGAAGGTACACAGTTGGAGTGCTAGCACATATACATCAGACCCATCTGTAGACAGGTCACTTTTCATTCTAATTTTTTGTAATAAACAGTTAACCAAAGGAATTGGCAACGTTGACAACTTACCTAAGGCTACCTTTTTTATTGTAATTTTAAATATTTTTCTCGTATTACTACATCATTTTATGCTACTGCAAAAAAAAAATAACTGGAGGTTACAGAGATTTATTGTTTTTCGTGACAAACGTTTCCTCCATGATGAGGATGACCCATCGCGCCACTAGTGACTCACTCAAGTGCCTGTTATGTTACTATTACGTCTTTGCAATGTTGCCAGCTGAGCATTATACACATTTTAGCTTTATCAGTGGTTTATGTCTCAATTGTTGCAATTTTTACATCTTACAAGATAAGTTCTCTTGAGTATCCGATTAAAAGGTTATAGGTGTACGAATGTTTCGAGAGGTTCCTGTCAGATTAGGTTAGATTACAAAAAACGTTATTAATATTTTTTTTTTTTTTTTTTTTTTGGCTAGCCGTTTATGTCCCACTGCTGGGCAAAGGCCTCCCCCATATCCTTCCAAGTGCTCTTTTCTAATGCCACTTCGGACCAGCCATCGCGGTACGCATCTAGATCGTCCTGCCACCTCTTTTTGGGCCGGCCTCGGCGGCGTCGTCCATTCTCAGGCACCCATTGAGTGCATATTTTTGCCCAGCGACTATCTCGCATGCGAATGACGTGACCCGCCCAATCCCATTTGAGCCTGGCAGCCTTTTTACCTACGTCAATTATTCCAGTTTTAGAGCGCAGCGTGGTGTTACGTATTCTATCGGATCTTCTTACACCCAGAATGCTGCGCTCCATTGCTCTTTGGCACACTCCAAGGCGGAACTTCTGCGACTCGGTGAGCGACCAGGTCTGAGCACCGTAGGTTAGGACGGGCAGGATACACATATCGATGAGTTTCCGCTTCAGGGAAATCGGCAGATCTCCCTTCATTAGCGTCTTCATGGACCAGTAGCTCTTCCAGGCGTTATCGATTCGGCGATCGATTTCCTTTTCCTGCCTTATTAATATATAATAAAATATTCCACAACTATCACAGAACGCCATCTAGTCCCAAGCTAAGCAGAGCTTGTGTTATGGGTAGGTAGTAACTAGTAGGTACTAGACAACTGATATTCATACTTATATATTTCTAAATACATACATATCATAGATAAATTACACCCAGACACAGACAAAAATTATATGATATTAGACCAAGAGGCCTGTCAGTGACTCAGTAATTGTGACTCTTTTATCAGATTTGCAGAATTTATGTATAGAGTAACGGGCACGGCATGTAATACCGAGGCTAGGAGGTGGCGAGAAACATCTACGAGGTCGTTTTCTTTCAGGACGAAAAATATGACAAGCATCCGCTGCTCGGGCGAGGGGCCCTTGTTGTCCTTGTTCCTCCCAAGTTTTCTATATCAAATAATGTGATGCGATTTAAGCTTTGCGAGGTTTCTCTTTTTCCTCTGAGCGCCAAGCGGCCTTCGGATATTTAATACTTGTATTATATAAGTTGCTGTGCCCTAGCAGGGTTCATGACAGGTTCTGGTAAAATTATTTAACATCTTGTAACACCACATGAATGCAATCAATATTTGAGTTTGAGGTGCGAGGGGGCTAGGGTCCGATACGCGCCCGCCTAGTTACGCCACTGTACACTGTTCTGGAAATTCTTCCAATTCGCTGCATATAATCGTTTCAAGACAAATTGGCATCAAAACTTCGACATGATCATTTGAGATGTGCGCGGCGTCTCGACAGCTGATAAAATAGACAAGAGCATCAATCTTAGGACCTTCCTAAAAAAGGTGGGCTCCGTTATGTAATTCGCTTTTGTGCGAATATAAACATGCGTGCAGACCGACCGAATGTACATATTATGCTAAATAGTTGGCTAAGAGTTAGGGCACGCATTGGGTGTTTCTGTGTGTCTTGCATGCAAGTTCTTTATGAGACTTCTTTCTTTCAAACGTAGGTATCTAATTATGCTACCTACAACTAGATTTCTGCGTCACATAACTGCAAAACATTCGCAAATCTTATCTAGTGAGTTCACGACTGTCTAAATATAGGTACTTCATGATAAAATACTCGTTTGAATAAATATTCCAGGGTTATCATTACATAACCCCAAAAGATAACAAAAAGTCAACAAAAGCCAACTCAAACGCAGAGCTCTCCACAGCTCGCTACCATCACGTAATTCGTGAAATTCAATGACAAAAAAGTGGTTAAAAAACTAGCCAGTTGGCAAAAAAATTAACGGCAACCAAATCTGATAGAATGGGACAGAAGTAGTGGATTGCAACCGTTAGAAGGAGACGGATGTGCACGCCATCTTGCCTGCATCGAGTCTTTAGTCACGCGCAGTAAAACAGCGTTTCTATTTTTTGCGCGCTCTCGTCTGACCTCGTTGGTTTATCGTTATCATACGGCTCTAATAATAAATGGATTTCGCTTGTCATGGAATGTGCGCACACAACAAGCGGGCAAGCGGGCACAGCAATAACGAAGATAACCTTCGGCCGAGCCCGGAGGCTCATCAAATTTATTGGTCTGCAATATGCAGCCGCTCGATTAATTGCACAAATTGCCTTATCCACTAAATCAATTTACATTATACGCTCAAACTAGTTCCCGTTGTAATGGTTATTGCGTAGATTAGTAAGATTACTCGTATTATAATGCTCTATATTGTTGTGTCTACTGGTGCTTTCGATAAACTACGGCCCACTTGACCCCTTAATAGTAAAGTTCATAGTCAATTAGTACAGCAACACAGTTGTGAACTTTCAACGTCTGTGTGCAAACGAGATACAATTGGCCGCCTTTCGAGACTGTCCTGTCCTGTTTAATAGAGACGTTTTAAACTAACAATCACGATATTTCGTGACTCACTATGTACTTGTTAATGAAGTTGCGTGGAAATTTAATATTTCTTACAAAGTATTTAATTTAAATTTATCAGAATTAATTCGTTGTTAGTTATGAAAGCACCGTTTTACATAAAGCGCGGCGGATTTCCAAGACAAGTCAAGGGCGAACAGAACACGAAGCCATTGAGAGCGGCGATCACGAGTGAACCGTCTTTGTATCGGATGCTATGATTAACTGACTCAATAATGTGGCTATTTAGTCATTAATCATGCTGCTCAGACATGATTTGTGACGTAAAATCGTGCAATATTCATAAAATACAGTTAGTGTTGCCTCTGTAGACAGACTATGACCTATAGGCGAGATAAAATTCCATTACAGCTTTAAAGTACATCTTAGTTAGCTTCCCTTACTTCATAATAAGAATAAATGTGAAGAAAATGAATCCTTTGTCTAGAAAAGTTTACGGTGATAAAACTGAAACTTTTTCATGTAGGTAGGGAACTTTTATAAAACATACACACGCTACTTTCAATAGAAACTTTACTAGTTAGAATAACTCCGGTCGTTTGGAAAACAAAACTAACTTGAAGCAATGAATAAGAAGACACTATAAATTAACTCGGGTAATGTAATACAAAGTTTATTCGCAGCCAGACAGCAATTACGTCGAGAACTTTAAGCGGTATTCACGAACACCAAAGAGGAGGGGGAGGCTTCCCTCTCCTCGGCCTCCCAACGCTCACCCCTTTGAAACGGTTCAAACTCGCAGCAGGGGGGAAATTGTCAAAGTTCCACCACCCTCGGATTCTATCCGATTATTTTGGAATCTTTTAGGGCTTCTAACTTTGTTTGACACTTGGGACTGAGAGAAAAAGTTGATCGTTCTGTGGGTTAATTGAATTCACCGCGATTTCATTACGAGTTGTTGGCAATAGGCCTAAAACTTCTGTTGTATGTACTTTTTGAGCGGATACAACATTACTTCCACTTAAATAAACACCCTTCACCGTTTTACTGTTACGTATCACTTCATGATTCGTATCGGTAGAGAGAGAATGAATTTTAAATTACACAATCCAATTAAAATGTGAACGAAAACTGAGGGAGTTTCATAACAAAACAAATGAAAGACTTGGAAGTGGTAAATAAACAGGTTATTCTAAAGTAGGAAGGCTGTGAGGGGGCAGGAGTTGGGCGCAGTCCACGAAGTTGGCAAGTTCGGAACTTCTGCCGGCTGAAACTCGGCTGCTTCAAAACTGTAATGGCTGGAAGCAGATAATCTGCAAGTTTGTCACTGTAAGCAAACTTCGCTAATATGATCCGTAATTACTTTCCAAGCAAGGTCTTGATAACGCCCAAGAATATTTAACTGGGACAGAATAAAAAATATCAACTCAAGATTTTCATCATAACATTGATCATAACATTCAAATAAATAATGACGCCATTTTACCATTGAACTCATAACAAATGTTTATTTAATTATGGTTGTGGAACTTTGATTTAAATTGGAAGTATTAAGCTAAAGTGAATGCTATTATAGTAATGTCAACAAATAAAATAACCAAAGAAGGTCACATAATGCTCTGGCAAATAATAATTACCGAGTTATACGGACAAAATAAAATAAAAAGTTAACCAGTAAGTTACCTAACTCAATTAACTGCCCAGTAGACGAAGCAAAATAAAAGTGTAGCAATAAAATTGGAACAATAAATTCCTAATATAAAAATAGCACAATCCGTTCAAACTTTCGTTTTAATGAAATATAGAAACAAAGAATAACAATAAAGTTTCTGAACGCAGAACTCTTAGAAAACTTGAACTGAACGTCACATTGTGAAATGTTAATAAAACTTTATAATTTTTAACTTTCCATGCCAAGTTATAGTTTGAAAGTGTATAATGGTGTTACTGAATTTACACGTAAATGGAAAAGTGGATGATCTTCCTGTTTCAGATTGTTTATTTGTTTAAGAATTATTTCGTTTAAGATATTTTTATTTTAAAAGTTCTAGGAAAAGTTATTTTCAACTTGAAGTAAACAATTTACGATAATGACGAATTTTCAGAAGTCAAATAAGTTTGTTTGTTTAAACAAATAATTGTTTGTGTAATGTTATGAGCAGAAAAAGGTTTATTTTATAGACAATGTTGCAGATAAGCGTAGTAAGTCTCATAAATAAATCCAGTAGGTATAGGTGAGGGGTTGGTATCACCTTGCTCGATGAATAACTTACAGCCAAAGAACTTCGCTTCAACCTCACTTATATAATTGAGTTGTTCGGATTCACCAACTTCGGGAATTGATTATTAACTCAGGAATTGGTATAGCAAAGGAAAGACAAACTCCATTTAATTTTCATTCTGTCTTCAGTTTAAACTTCGCGAAAACATAATATTGTTCCTAACTTACCTAATGATAACCAAAGGAAAACAATACTTATGGCTTTGAGAAATAAGTTTCTAATGCAATGATGGATCATATTGATTAGTTTTCTTGATGGTAAATTCGACTCTTCGACTGGCCTGTTGGTCTAGTGGTTAGTGACCCTGACTGCTATGCCGGAGGTCGTGGGTTCGATTCCTACCCAGGACAAATGTTTGTGTGATGAGCACGATCACTTGTTCTGTGTCTGGGTGTGATTTATCTATAATATGTATGTATTTAGAAATATATAAGTATGTTTACCAGTTGTCTAGTACCCATAACACAAGCTCTGCTTAGCTTGGGACTAGATGGCGTTGTGTGATAGTTGTGGAATAAAAAAAAAAAAAATAGTTTGTAGATTACTGGCCTCAGTTTCTCCTTATTAATCTTCAGAGATTAGGGTCTCGGCAACTAAATTACTTCATACGATCATTATGCTGAAAAAGCAAATAATGAACTTTGATGTTACCTACCTAAATAATCTTCGATAAAATCATTATTATTTACAGGTTAATTACTAAACGAACCTCTAATCAGAGATTGATTAATTTCGAAAGTAATTAAAGCAGACATCACTTAATTACACTTTCAATTGAATTTAGTGAAAGTCAAACATTTGGAGAGAATAATTAAAAATTATATTAGGTAAGTACTGATAACTGATAAGATTAATTACTAAAGACTTAGCAACGTTCTTTTTATTAAATTAGAGTCATTTTATCTTGTCAATTTTATTGAAGATAAAAATATCGTATGTTATTTACAATTTTCCACAATTAATCGATAAACAACTGTCGATATCGGTTTTCAAGGAGTTTGAGTGTGAAGTATGTCTGGAATTCCGTATTGATAGACGGATTATTTTGTTTATTTATCGTTCTTTATATTTTGCATCATGTTTTCATCATTCAGCCCCATAACGTCAACAAAACCGCACTCCATCACAAACTATTAATTTAGTTACCTATTTCATCACAAGCACAGCAAAACCAATATCAGTATTTAGTTAATCTGATATTACAATCGGCGTGAGTCGTGACCACTAAAGTTTCTACAAACCCGATTTGGTATTCATCGGATGTAACGAGTCCCAAATCCACGGCCACTGGGGTAAAACAATAACTGTAAATTAAGCTGGAAACTCATTAAAAGCCGAGAGAGGACAGTGTCGGTACTTCAACATGTTTTATACGATCGAACTTTAATTGGGAGGACCGGAGGTTCACTTGATATTTGTTAACTTACCTACTCAAATTGGTCTCAATTCTCGGCAAGTCGTCGGCAGTTCGCCTCCTTTTACAAACGTGTTATTTTCGGAGTTAACACCTTCGGGCCGTTACATAACGTTTCATTTTTGTTGTTTGTTTTTATATTGCTGTTTATGTGAAACATTATTTTACAACAACATTGTAGAACCGATTCTCCTCTCTATTCGTTTAAAAATCTGAATTTTATTACCATTACGACTTTTACAGTCTTTATTTTCTTTAATTTTTGTAGCACATGAGTAATCACATCGGGTATGAAAGGCTTAAGCCTTAAGGCTCTTGATTCCGTGAAAATGATTCCACATTTATATTCAAGTTAACTGCTCCAAAGGTCGATCCGGTCGTTTACAGAGAAGGGAAACCATCAATCAACATTTAGTTGATACGACCACTTGGAATACGATTACTTGTACATCGATGTTGGCGCATTTCCAATTCCACTTCAGATAGCTATTTACAACCATAGAGTTCATGTACTGACTATAAATAAAAATGTTCTAATCGTAATAAAATTTTAAATGCCATAACAGAATGATAAACAATTAATGTTGTTGAACATAGAAATGTCAACGAAACATGCGTTGTTAGATGATTACCTAAAGTACTTATGTTTGAATTTATGTACTCAAGATAAGTAGAGAAAGTAATTTAAATCATGATAAACAATGCACTAATAAGACATGACGTCATTGAGAGGAAGATTGTACAAGAGATGCGATAAAAGTTGGTATATTTTGCGCATTTAAAAGAGCTTGAGTCATCGCATTCACGGTTTGTTTTCCTTCATACTACGCTCTGAATTGGTAAGTATAATTTATGGCTTCTCGTTTATGGATAACGCCTGGCAAGAATCGTATGAAGTTTGGTCCCAAACAAACAATCTATTATCGCGGATACATTTACACGTTTATACAAAGACTTCAACGTTTATTTTAATTTGCACTTGTGGTAAACCCCACACTAAGCATGAAGTAATTGTACAAAGATTCGAGAAAAAGTGTTTATTCTAGAATCTTTTTACAATACTTCATGCTTAGTTTGACTGGTTTGACTACACGTAATCAGATTACATCAATAGAAAACACGTAGGTACTCCTAATGACTAGTCATGAAACACCCAAAATGATAATATCAGAATCATAAGACTAAAAACACCCACGATAATAACAATATGTCATGACTTTTAATAATTTCTGTAGTTGATAATGAAATACAATTTACTGTTAAACATAATTCGTAAATGCCCTTGAGATTGCTGCCATATTCTGTCGTTGGAGCGAAGCCAACCAATTCGCGATACAGCATTAATTCGCTTACTTAACACACCGTTTTATCGTTTTCACAATCGTATTGTGACAGTGCTTATTGTACGGAAATGTTCATAAGTACATATGCACAAACCACATTTGTAGCACACGTACAATCCAACAGACAGATCAATAAAGCTACTAGGATAACGACCCTAGTATGAATGTTTCAGTAAGCTGCTTGTAAAAACAACAATCCGTATAAATAATTGCCTCGTTCACGGCCACGATCTTTGTGGATATAATAAAATTGTCTCCAGCTCTCGACGTTTCCTCATTGCGAGGGTCACGACCTCTTACATTACATCGCCTCTTTATATATTTCATCTCAATTTTATACGCTGAAATTTTCCCAACGCTCAAAGTCAAATTATGCTCATTGAAGATTATTTGAGAGAACATCGCCCGTCATAAATATTGTCCTCTGTTCATTGTTTCCAATAAAAAATATGATAAATGGCAGCCATTACGGTGGGCCACGTTTGGCGTGCCGCCACGGTCGTCAGCCTCGCCTTGACCAACATCGCGACGTGATCCGAGATGTCCGTTTCACTGTATGCGCATATTGATTACCAGATTATAAAGTTGATTTGCATAATTTGCTTGATGCATATTGATACGGAGCAGTTTAAAGAATAAATTGATTTTTAAATTTTAATATTTACATTTACGTGGGAAGAGAAGTTGTATTTTTATCTATGAAACTTGTCATAATGAGGTAATTTCTTGAGCGATCTGACAGTAATTAAACTAAAAACACGGATAGTTCAGCACTTAATCGTTACCTTGAGGTAATTGTTATTTATTTAGCATTTAATTAAGAGTTAGTCACGACAGCGTAGAGTGAAGACGTCAGACATTGTTGATCAAGTAATCATCATAGTAGGGGAGCCGAGGATGCTAAATTTGCAGTTACTCGAGCGTCATGGAGACCTATTGGATTTGAAAGATTATGTTCTAAAAAGAAAAAAACTTTCTGACAAGTTTTCTATTTTAGTGAGGGGGAGAGCTTGTAAAGAGCTTTGAAACTGTAAAAAAAAACAGTTGTACAGAAATACTCGAGCGCGTCAGATATTTATAGTGTAAACGCGCTTTACATTTCTGATAACCAATATATATTAATCTGACGATTAACTCGAGGGGGCTGTCCGTGGCAAGCGGTTGAAAATCCAAAAAAAAATAAGTTACTCGAGCGCGTCAGATATTCAAAGTGTATGTAAAGTAAACCCTAAAAAGTGTCGTATTAAAATGTCTGACGATTTGGATGTGGCGCAAAGTAATAATTCATATTTCTATCTGTAAAAAAAAAACGTAATCTCGAGATACTCGAGCGCGTCAGATTTTTATGCAGGAGGTTCAAATTGATATCATAGTCCTCCTGAATAATAATCTGACAATTATACGGAGGGATATCGCTATTCTGAGCATCTTAAAATAAATTTATAAAGAAGATAACTGCATTCACGCATAAAAAAAGTATAAAATTAAATTAAATGTAGTAATTACAAATAGAAACTCGTCTACATCATTAAAATCCTATCAAAAACATAAATGTCAAATGAGAGCCAAGTTCAATTATGATATATGCCTTGGTTTACGACTTCACGGACAAAATAAGTGAAATCTAAATAGGTGCCAAGTTCAGTGGTCAGAGGGCCAAAGCCTGCCAGGGTCACGGGACTTATTCCATCACCGTGACCCCGGAACATAAAGGGCTATTGAAGGACACCGTTGATTTTAGTCAGTACGAGTCTGACAGTCCCTCCCGCCCTGCCCGGGGTGGGAGGCCTCGTTTGATGATTTTACCACGTTAAAAAAAAAAAGTTAAGTGGTCAGTCCTGAAGTTTATTTATACATATCATATAAAAATCAATGGCACTTTTCGTTGTAATTTTATAACTCAAGAAAGGGCTCACCTATCCAAACCAAATATTTAACTTTGTTCAGACTATTTAGTAGTTGGTTTATGTGAAGTTTGCACAAAATCAGTAGAGCGGTTCTTCATTTATCACATTTTTTTGTAACAAATTAATTCAATAAAAGGCGGATCATTTTGTTAATGGGATTTTTTCTGTAAAAGTACCGAAGCACCTAACGGGCTGAAATGAAGATGTAAATAAAAATTAAATAAAATATGCACAAAATTATGAGACATTTTGAAAGTCGGTTAAAAACAGTGCACCAGCCATTGCGCCGCGCTGGAACCCAGCACTGATAATGCTCGACTATACGCTGGATCTGTTGGATCCGAAACCTGAAGCCATACACCGTGACTTTTTAGTCGTCTTACAAAAGTGGTCCACTTAATGTATCCGACCTAAAATACTTCTAGGGGAGTTTATTTTTTTTTTAATCGTCAAGAATAATTTTAATTTTAAATAAATAGGTACACTAAAAATATTAAACACCCTGTTAAAACGTTTACGTATCAAGCTGTAGAGTATACTGACCCAGCGCAATAATCGGGTAGATTATTCCATCTCCATTTTATATGAGACAAGGGTGTTTCTAACTACGCCTTGCGTCATAATAACGAATTAAATTTTTATTATTGAATTTTTCAAATCTCTTAAATACCTATTTTTTTATTACAAACGTGTTCTAGTCATTGGATACATGAACTGGGCTGCTTTTGTAAGACGACTAAAAAGTCACGGTGTATTGCTCGTCAGGAATGAGGCTCTTTACAACAGCGTAATCTTTGAGTCGCTTATAAATAAGTCTCTCTTAGATTTTTCTGCGAACATTCAGGAAACTGATAGGACGGTAACTCATGGACTCGGACTTGGGCTTGCCTGACTGATGACCAATAACAATGGCCTCTTTCCATGCCTGGCATGCCATATTATTGCTCGGAACGCCATATACATTAAATCACGACCGATAGTAGCGAACTAACTGGTACTTCACCTTTTCTTCACGATTCTACCGACTTCGCCCCATGGAAAACGTCAGATTATTAGTGAGTATGATTTTTACAGTGTAACCTTCAATAAAATAAAAAAATGAAACGCGCTCGAGTGTTTCAAAATGACGTTTTTTTTTTACAACTTCAGTACTCGCTCATTTCCTAATGCCACGCTCAAATTGTCAGATTATTGAAATATACACTCTTCTGAACGTAATTAATCTACCTTTTCTTAATCTGACACGCTCGAGTATTTCTGCGGATCGATTTTTTTTTACTAATCTGACGGGTTCTCCCAGACAAACCCCACCAGATAAAGGGTTGATATTTGGTACAGGTACATTAAAGGGTGCAAGGATTCTCCCTTATAATAATCTGACGCGCTGGAGTAACAGCAAAAATCCCTTCCTGGGCTCCCCAACTATCAAGTACATAAATGTCAGAGCAAAACACAAACGAGACACGTGGGCGCGTTCCCACATTTTATTCCATTCTTGTCACATTTATTGGAACTCGCCCATTCTCTTGATTAAATATGCAAATAGAATCGTTTATTTTCAAACCATCAGTTATTTAAGTTCATTTGTAATCTAGAATATAATTAGAATGTCCATTAACAAGGGAAATGAGCTAAAATCATTAGCATAACCGTAATAAAGTGTCTGGTTTTAATGATAAGTGATGTTTCTACAAAACTATAAGTTATATCACGAACAAATCAGAGAACTGGGTTATTTAAAAATATATTTTATGGACCTATTTGAGTGTAACATGTATTTTATTAAACAATACATTCTCATGTCCTGTCGAGAGCAAACAAACAAACAATTTTAATAACAGACACAAATGATCGTGGCTCTGATAATAAAGGCCTAATGAAAATAAACTGTAGTTGTGACCTAGTTCACAATCATACGCTAGTTTGTTTAAAATGATAACACGCCGTTTCCAATGATAAATTTAATAATGAGGATTTATGTTATCACTTATTATCAGCCATAGTTACACTTAAAGATAGCACGCCTATGTAAAAACACGACGAGTGAACGTTTCATAGCCATATCAGTAGACAAACATAAGTATTAGCGATTAATTAAACAGAAAATCACATGATTTTACATGGGTTTACAGCATTATTTCCTCTCATTCTCATTAAAAAGCTTTTGAACGTCAGCAACATAGTGAATCATCCGTAATCCGGTATAAATAGGGAAAATGGAATGCCTGCATAAAATGAGCACAGTATATTATCAATTTCATGTTCGTGGAATAAAAGAAAAACCAGAGCTTAGGTAAACTGTTTATTTTTCCTGTGGTTGCTGAAGCATCGTCTGAGAAGCATCAATAACCTTCTTACTATTGAGAAAATTCATGCTTCTTCGTTTATTCTTAGAGAATTATCACCTGCCTATCCTTTTCCGAGCATGTTATAGTCGGCTTCCAGTCTAATCTGATGCAGTTGAATGCCAGTATTTCGCATGGAGTGATTTCCTACCTGACTTCAGCAACCAGTACTGGATAAAATTGTATCTCTTGCTTCCAGGTTGTCATCATTTTTAACATTTATTACCATTGATTACTTGTAACGACTGTCAAAAATCTACAAATGAAAGGAAGGACCAATTTAACTTGCTTTGCGAGACATGGACAGATGGACTCTCTCTATGAATTAAAGGATCATCGCAAATTCGCAATCCATGTACCAACCTTGTAGAAATGAAGATTGACCTGCAAACGATACCAGTGAAATACTGAACGTTGAATTGCTTGGATCATTCTTATGGAATACGACTGTTTATAAACGAAAGGTGACCGGCTGCTCCTATTGTGTATTGTTATGATTTTCAGACCGAATCCATTAGCTACACAGTACACATGGCTTTTAACATTACCAGCACACTTTTCTTTTTGTTTATAGCTTTATGTTTCCGTAAGAGAAATAAAACAAGCGGTAAGAAGTTCTGGGAAATTTTCCATTACGTTGTATTGTCACGGTATTGTAACGAGTTCAATATCGACAGATACTTGCTCATGATATCATTCGTGTTATTTAATTTTATTTCGTATCTAATATTTTAATCAATCACTGGACGTTCTTTTTTTCGATCGATTCAAAAGATAAAAATAAGCTAGCATTTTTTTTTTGAATCATCGGCCATACAATCATTCAGTATTATTAGAATTCTCTTTAGCAGTCATTCTAGATCAAGATTTACTATTTTATCAATTCAAAAGCCGTTATCATTAATATTATAAATTTTATCTGAACTCGTTCGCAAGGTGTGTCAATGACATCATTCTAGATACATAGAATTGATACATTATGAGATATTTTGTGGTTTTTATACTGGCGTGATTTACAATTGTAACATTTGGGAGATGTCTGGCAAATGTTTTGGCATGCAGCCCGACACGCCGACGTTACACATGTTTATGTATAAGTATTCGTATGAATATATAATGGTTAAAATACGTCTGGAAATGTAGTTACACTAAACGAAAACTGACAGGTCTGATTTATAGCACTAAATTCATGACAGTTTGAGTACATTATGAGCTGTTTTGATCAAATGCTTGGCTCCGTGACTCGCAGGGTGTCATAAGGACACGATAGAGTATGAATGCATATAGAATTAATAATTATGTATGTTCTGGAACTTAAGTCTAAGCATATATAGCTGTATTTGTGTTTTAAATGCATAATTATGCATACCGTATAACTCATAGTGTATGTTCACTATGTAAGTATGAGTTATACAAGCAAATGTATTGACACCGCGATATTGCCGTGGATTAATTTAAATAAATTTATTTTATATTACATGAATTTATGACTTTTAGTAAACAGATTTTTTAAGTAACTTATTCGTTATTTTTGTTTTGTATATAAATTACACGCTAAATATGGAAGAAGACAGTACGTTGAAAACAAAAAAGTCTCGTTAAACACAGCAAAAAAAACATTTTCAAAACAGTCTACTTCTAAAAATATTACCTCAATAGAACGTTGGGGATTAGAAAAAGACAAACGGCTAAAAATTCGCTGAAACGACGAGTATTCCATCTGAATCGGCCCATTTCATTCAATCAATTCCTAGAATCAGGGGGGACGAATGCCTATTGATTTTCCTCGGACACAAGTGCGTCACCATTGACGTCACTTGTTTATTTTTGATCCACACTGCTTTATTACTCAGTCATGAATCTAACATTCTAGCCAATTTCGCATTGTGAACGCTGTGACAGTTTTCCGGCTATATTTCACAGAGTAATAGGTATTCCGTAAGGCATCGGTAATTTTCTACGAAATGTGGTGGCATTTTCCACTTTATTGAGTAATACAATGGATGTGTATTTCCTGGAAACCATATTGTTATTGGATATGAGCAGAACTTTCGATATTATTGTACTTGAAGGGCTCTTTACAGTTCAGGGAAAACCCTAAGCAAAGAAATAATAGAGTACTCGTATTTACTAGCACGTCGCAATATCTGTAATAAAATACTGAATAGAAACTACTTCTAAAACTCGATATAATTCGAATAAATCGAAAGATTCGAAACAAATTAGCGTGTTATCACTAACGATTCGGAAAGTCACGACCGTTTAGCATGGATAACAGACCGGACTGTAATCAGGTCGACAAATATCGCTTTACGTACAATGAACGAGACTCATGGGAAATTAATTCTCAAAGCGGCTTCGGGCGTGATGACCTCGCAACATTTATTTAATGTAAATATAACGTCAATAAAAAAAAACAACAACTTTATCTTTGGAAAAAACGTTGTAAGGACTTTTTGACACTTCAATAACTTTGACATTTGACATAAGAGCGTTGTTGTTGTTGGTAAACATTTTGTGAAATTGTATTTGAAAACAAGATGGCGGCATTAGTATTGACTCAGGCCACGCGCCAATTTATATTATGTACAAATATGTAATTATAAAAAAGGAATGTTTTATCGTCAGAATGATGAGGATAATTAAAATATTTCCTCATTCAAGCGATAAGCTATTATTATTCGTGCGAAATTCCCGCGGATTATAAACTATTTTTAGTGTTTTCCCTAAATGACATAAAAAGGTATTATTATTTAAAAGAACATTCATTGTGAAATATCAACCAAAGGTCAAAGTAATAAAACTGATGATTGAATAAAAATATTGACTGTTTAAAGATAACAATAGAATTGGATGTCTATTCTAATGGAAACTTGAAATGTTTTAAAATACATGTTTAGTTTACCTTCAGATTTTGTTGATACTGTGAATCTCTGTGTACCTGAAACAGAAAAATAAACAAATCGTAAATTATATTTAAAGATAAAAATAAAACAATACTTACTTAAATGATTAGTGTCAAGGTTCCATTAAGGAAAATTCATGGCCCTCATTTTCTTGTGATAAAAGAACAATAGATTTAATTCCGACAACACTTTTTCATCTCTGATAATAATATTTCTGAACAAGATAAGTGTTGAGGAAAATTTTCAAAAAAGGAGTTACTATTTATCATACGATGCTGTTGATAAACTTATTTAGGTACTGAGTATGATAAGAATAAGGTAGTGAATGTAATGCTTAGTAAAGTTTTTTTTTTTCGTTTGATCGAATCTTTTCTATAAATGCATTAACATGTTATTATTGTCGGTCCACGGAAAAAATCTTTGTAGGCTTAATATAAGTATATTATTGTAACTGAAATTAATATTATTTACTATTGCGGAATTAAACACATAAACTGTGTCGAACAAAATTCCCGCTGCGATAACCTCCCCGATAACACCCAAGTTCCTCGTTTTAATTAATTTAATTACAATATCGAATGAAAAACATCAAAAGACCAACCTACATAGACGTATCTTGGATCTATTTTCGAGTTTTATAATGGCGAGGAGCAGTGACACAATATATCAATGAATTAACTTTCGCTAATTTGAATTTTAATAGCACTATAAATCGTTAGCCTGGCGTCGTCGGCTAATGAGATGCCACTCCTTCGGGGTCACTCCACCCAACGGTCCATTGCGCTAATTAATTGCCTGTTAAACTGCAGTTCCTTGTATGTTAATTCTTGATGGTGCAACTGACTGGCGCACATTCAAACCGGATTAGATTATAATTGAGTCTCGTTGTAAAACTATAATGTTAAAGGCTCGAGAAGTTTCACCGGTTTGATCGGTTTATGGTCTTATTATGAGTCATAGACTAGATTTATAGAGGCATTTTAGTACCTATCTGGATTTTGATAGATCGCGGATTAATTAATCAATGATAGAAGGTAATTTATAAAGTAAAGGTCAATGTTCTTGATAAAATTGTTGTTGCTATTTGAGTTTTACCGTTTCACGTCTTTGTCTACGTTTCATAAGTGCTCTCGTACCTATGTCAAACAAAAGTACATATTTGATTTGATATCAGGCGCCTGTAAGTTGATGTTTCTGCAAAAATTGCCGTTTTGGACCGAAGCCTCAACATATGAAACAGCGTGCAGTACAGTTGCAAGCATTAATAGAAAGTGAGTGCGAAACCCCATAGTTTCCACTGCGAAGCATTCTCTTAGTAACGGTACTTCATCCATCCATCATATTCAATTGCATGTCCGCTGACAGTCGCTGCTATAGCCACTTAAATGTAGCTCTCGTCATGTGTCGCTTGATGAGGATGGATTTATTTATCGCCGACGCAGTTGACATCTCCGAATTGGATCAAACACGGTTTTTTATTTGACTGCAGAATACCTACCTACATTTTAATCTTAGTCACATTAGGTTCCGTATCCAAAGGGCAAAGAGGTACCCTGTCTCTGTTGCCGGTCGGTATGACTCCTCCCACCCTGAGTGGAGAAGGAGGAATTATCAGACTCGTACTGACTAAAATCTATTCGCGTCACTTCAATTGCCATTTGTTAGGACATTCCAGTGTCAGAGTAGTTTGTATAAACAGACCCACCAGAATTAGTCTTTAGATATACAGAAATACAGTACCCTCGTGCGCCTACGCATATGAAACCGGTTTTTCAGAACATCCCAGAATGATAACGCACATTCCTTTTCAATTGCCTGTGACCTATCAAATAGGTACTTATTGCTTTGTTGGACATTAGCGTAATTCTACACTATTTTTATAAATGTAGTACAAACATAGATATTCCGTAATACAAAGGAAACACGATAGCTATGTCATCATAAGGCTAGCGGATATAATAACATGATAAACTAGGTACAATGTAATGTAGTCATAGGAAGTGACAATAAAAATCCACGCTCGATATCGCAGTGTTGCGACAAAGGGATACTTGGACCACTTATCGAACGTGCGATAAAACCGATATCTATACTTTATCGTACACTTATGATAACGGCAACAATCTACTGGTAGATTGCAAAACGCATGAATGTTTACTTAGTGCGAGCGATTCGACTGATAACACTTTTGATAAGGTTTTTCCGTTGGATAAGGATGATCCATTCAATAACAACCTTGCCCGATGACTCGGCTGATATTCAAGTAATAAAAACAACTTCGTGTTCTAATTATACCTACCAGAATTATTTTTATCTTTATTTGTCCGTTTAATATCGTATGACCGGTTTGACCTTTAGTAGAATAAATTCAAGACTATTAAAACATTTTCGTGATTCAAGATGTCTGTCGATACGGCGAATAGGTGACTTGCCGTCCGATCATGGATCATGCCCGGCTCGAAGGCGCGTTGTAGTCGGGTGCCAAAAAGCTGTCAGCAATCTGACGGGGATAGAGGGCCAACGCCTGCCGGGGTCGCGGAACTGTCATAAACGGTAATCTGATCCAGGCACGGAAAGGGCTATTGCACCGTGGATTATAGTCACTAATAGTCTGACAGTCCGCCACCCAGAGTGGGAGGACTCATTGGATGATTTTAGGTACCACGTAAAAATAAGGTGGTTGTAATGTTGTAAACAGTTATGTGGTTCGAAAACATTAAAATACACCCAAAATGAAACAGTTGACCTTGGATAGAAGTTTTTTGTTCTATTTTCGTTCAAGGTTACAAAGCCCTTTGGTTTGATGTGCAAGGGTGGAATGTGGCGTGGCGACAGGTGCCACGCATATGGCGAAAGAAATAAAGCTCAGTCAGTTGCAACTGCCAGTAAAAAATTAACTTCAATCAATCAGTTACCTTTCTTGTTGCGACGTTTTTCATTTAAGTCGTAAACATCACAAAATTCTTTTGTGAACTGCAGTCAGCCATTTCAATACAAGCTATTGTAGTAGAAAATCGATTTTTGTTTGATAATATTGAACTGAAATTGTTCAATATTTGAGCTATAAAAGTCGTGCATGTATTCGGAAAAAGTTGCAGAATTCCCTTTTTTATTCAAACAAAAAGTTAATTTCTATTTTTTTATGTTTTCTTTCATGAATGCATAATTTTTATATAACTGAAAGTCGATTTACCTACATTTATTTTATTTTGTGCCAGACAACGATTAGATCAAGAACCTTGAAGTGATCTTAACGATGTTCTTAATAGCTAAATACAATAAATCTTCATGTACCTCAATGAGTCTAATTAAGTCTTTGTGTTTTTATTTGATGGATAATATTATTGACCGTTCAATTACCTACAAAACACAAAAGATGAGCTGTTTATAGCCAGTAAAATTGTGTTAATTAACTAGTTAGGCATGCTTAGTTACGCTGAGTAACCGATACTTCCACAAAATATTAGATATTTAGAGAAAACGTCTAATATAGATATTATCGGTCAAGGAAAAGACAATGTTTTTGTGATTGGAGATGTAAATAATACACTACCAAATGTAACGGATACAATGTATAATAATAAAACAAACGGTATAGGATCCAGCTGTATGCGGATCAAATGTCAAAATTCGTGATAAACTAAAGGTCATGTGGTAAGTCAAAACATAATAAGGCTTATCTTACACCGAGCTCGTTTAGGAGAAGTCGGCCATCTGATCTGACACAAGTGGAGAGGCCACGACCCGCGCCCCGGGCACCCCGGCATGCCGCAGTAATGGGACCAAACACTTCGGATCGGGTTTCTAAATAAACATTGACGTCTTTAACTAGTTGCACCAAGAAAGTCCTCAACTTAATGAGTTTGTACAAGATCGAGTTACCAATGATGCAGAATTACTTGTTTTTAACACACAAATAAACGAATGTTAACGCATTCAATATTAAGAAGGTCATGAGTGCATTAATGTATTAAAAAAATACTTGCCTTACTGGTTTTATAGTATTGCTAAAGATAAATATCAATCAATAAAATATACAATTCAGTGTCAAACTAGAGGTCAACACGCGAGTACCTGATGTTAATATTGTTGTTAATAACAATCCTGTACAGAATTAAGACACATTTGCATAATTTAAACATTTAACACGTGTTTATCATATAAATGAGAAACGTGAATGTATAAACAAACTCATATCTGACATAAGCCAAAGCATCTTAATGAAAACAAAACCCGCACATTACAATCTTGATGATGTTAGATTATTATAATTCATTATTCAAAGACAGATGTTACGTAAGTTCTTATATAATCATTTCTATTTTCTGTAAAGTGTAATAAAGAACCGCAAAAGACGAAGTTTCTCCCCCTATTATTAGAATCTGAGGAAAGAGCATTAAAAGTTTGGCATTTCTTTTGAGAAGTTCGTTAAGTTGGCAGGAGCAATGGCGGCCTGGCGGGCAATATCGAACTAAACTCAGATTTATATCGGCTTACAACTTCTTTGACAACTGTCTGTAACGTTTCACTTGATTGAGAAAGTTTGTTAACTCTTAATTTGTTACCGAGCTTTGCACTGATGACCTTTACTTTCAAGTTTTATGTTGCACACTGCGGTATTTAAAACCCGTTTCTGGTTGCCAATTTAATTGATATATTACGGCTGCCAGTTTACGGATAATATGGACACGAATAACAAGTTTCATAACAACACCAATGTATCTTAATTTAATATTCAAGATCTTTTGAATAACGAAGAACACAGCAATAAGGAAAATGTTATCTAATTAAGATTTGGGTAAAGATGTTGGACTTGACTACGACTAGACAACAAAGTCAAAAATGTCATGAAACTTTTCCATTTGTTCTTTGTTTTCAGAATAATATTGTAGTCAAGGGTCGTTGTTGTATATCTTGTCGTGTTTCAATTTTTATCAGCTGTGTCAATCGAATGAGTGTTTTATTCAAAGTGTAATGAATTATGTTATAGAACATTAATATTAAAACTTCCGATACATTCAGTTGATATTCGATATCATATTTATAAGTGATTATTAGCTCAGTTGTTTCTAAGGTTACGTCAAAGTGACCTACGCTAAACAATGAGGCTGCAATGTCGAAAGCGTATAATTCTATTGGCTTTTTCTCACCTATTTCATTGTTTATTTTGTCTGTGTTTTCAAAGGTCAGTTTATTATTTTAGGAATTTGTTCATCAAACTAAATTGATGATGTATTTTCCTTCAGCAAACCTTCATCAATATTCATTGGCGTTTTTATTATTCTTCAAAACATCTTCTTACATTGTCTTCAGTTTAAATTATTATGTTTTTTATAAGTATGGCAGTTTGAAATTCAATTACTGAACAATAGCAGTCTGACAACTCTTTATGACAATATTCACGATTGTCATTGAAACTAAATTAATTGTCAACTGGAAATCAATTTCAATAACTATTCATTTCCTTTTCCTTCCGTAAAGTTAACAATGGAAATATTTTATCTTGAGACATGGCTGAAATTAAAGGACGTTTGAATTTCAAATAATAACTCTGGTTTACGATTAAAAACATCAAGGAAATTAATAAGCCTTATTAATTACCGATTAAGTTGATGTTTTAGTTACATAAACGAACCTAATCTAAGAGATAACCTTAAATAAAACAAGTCCATGTAGACATAATATTTTTCGCGACTCTTATCAACGGGAAATAACGACAAACTTATCTGCAATGCGATTAGTTTGCGATTTTTTGTTCTAGAAAGCGTTGTAATAACAAATGCTATCAGTATCTTACGTTTCGAAGGTTGTTGTCGTGAAATTACGCAGTCTTTGTGAAGTGTTGTTGTAAGTAATTCATGACACGTAAACATGTTGCAAGATGTGTAAATAAACAGTAGATTTGTATTAAGCGACATCAACAAAGTGAAAAGCGAACGGTTACGTTCGTTCATGTCCCACGACATGTGACCTGCCGCAACTATGTCACTCACATTCACAATACTGCTGTAAATCTGTCATACAATCAACATTTTCCATCCATTGTTATCGAACATTTCAACGAAACGCCGGATAACAACATCGATCACACAGTAAATCCCGATTCCGCAACGCACCAACGAATTGTTTACATTTTTTTGCGCATAGAAAAAACTGGTCCATGTATACCCCATATTTAAAGCTGTAGAATGCCTCTTTCCAAAGAATTAAAGGGAGATTTTTTGTTGGACAACAAAAACCGGTGCTTTCTGCCCGAAATGCTTTGTGAGCTGTAATTATAAGTAAGAATAACTTTGGGAATATCTTTTGTTACAGAAGGGGAGTTTTTCTGTGCGGGTAACGACCGCGGCAGGTGGTATATAAAATGGCGGCTGATAAATAAATTTAAAGAAAAAAAAGTGCAGCAAAAACTGTAGCGCGAAGACGGGCGCTCGCCAATGTCAAATAGAGGTCGACCGAACGTCTACAACGATTTATCAATTAATTTTATTATAGCTCTGTGGTTTCATTTTGAGGAAAACATTATTATTAATTACAAAACAGGTATTATATTTACCAAGTTTAATATTATAGAGACCTATTCAGAAATAGGTACTATACACAATATTAATAAACATATATTATTAATAATAACATAAGAGGGTATAGTGTCATGTATTTAGGTAGCATAGATAAGAACGTTATTACCATATTAATTAAATATTATGTTTCGGTCTTTGCACAGTTGGTGGAACGAAGTAGTTTACATGTTTGTTATTAGTTTTTTACATTTATCTATAAACTAATTACTGATAAGAGAACCTGTCTATTTCGAGGTAAAATTCTGACAAAACAAAAAGGCAACAACATGTAGGAGCAGACGATTTGAATAAAATTAACTTTTTAATTTAGATTTGTTATTCGTACACGATAACTATCTAGTGAATCATAAATTCAATTTCATGCAGCGTGTACCGGGGAACACGTATTCTACACGCGATAAAGTTTAAAGGCCCCGTCTTTGTATTCATCCGGTCGAGTCCATTAATATAATGAAGCCACAACGCCAGCACATCACGTTCTAGCACTGGCCACGTCCGCATGTGCTACAAAAGGAATGCTTAGTATTATTATTACGATGGAAAAAACGCTGACACTATATTTTTTCCGCGGCATCCAGGTAGCGCAACAAAAACCAAGCGGGGGAGAGGCGGGCAAACCGGTCTGGTGTAAAAAAAACGCTCTTTGTAAAGGCGAAGGCATAAATCATGCGGGCTCACGACCGAGACCGGTTCGATGCGTAGTCTCGCTCGTCTTGACTCGGCGGCTAATGAGCCTTCAATCAAGGTCGACTCTTCGAAAACAGCGATGTTTCTACTATGTAATTTATAACCCGATCTGTACTATTGTATCGTATGGAGACTTTTTAAAATTGTATTTTTTTTTTAAATATTTGTAAGTATAACCTGTTTACACACACAGTCTGGATATTTATAAGATGTTTATTTTTATGCTCGGTTATAAATTTTGTTAAAGATGACATTTAAATAAAATTGGCGCCCGGATAGGTATTACAAAGTTAAAACCGGTGGCAAAATGGATAAGGAAGATGACATCAACAAAATGTAGACAATTATTATTTTTTACGACGGAACACTGAAGATGATAATAATAAAAGCAACAATGAGCAGTAGCCATTGCATGGAGCTGAAAAACAAACATTTCTCATTAGGCGAGTAGCGCGAACAATCTATTGTTCTCTGAGAGGACATAACGGACCGTGTCGGATTTACGTCAACTGTGTCGACCGACGACCTTTGGAATGCCAAGCAATACAATGGTCCCTTATACCGATAATAATATCCACGTTGAAGTCCTAAAATCTTATAAGCTATTAGAAATCTCTCTGTAGTATAAAATAAATGTATTACCTAGAGAATCACTCGAACATTTTCCTTAAACAACAAATTAGCAATTCAAATCAGCAGACAAGTGTTAAGAAATAAGTAAATATGAATAGTAATAATAGCATTATAACCTCGTCAAGTTGTGACCTTTTCTTTTTCTGCTTTAACTGGCCTTTATAAAAGAAGCACGAAAATAGCGAAAAAATAGGTTAAGTCACAAAAAAATATGCGGCCAGAGAGAAAAATAATGACATACCTACGTTATGTAATTTTATCTATCAGCCTACGGGCACAACGTTAACAACGAGTGGAGTGGAACGGTTAGGTCAACGGCCGGCGGACCTCGGACCAATTCGCGACATGAGATTGAATAATAAGTTGATTGCGAGTACGACCCAAGGCCGGCGGCCATTACTGCGCGTGTCGTGGCGGCCATTTTGCGCAGCGTGCCATGCCATGCACCCTTTAGAGATTTCGTGTTATGTTCGTCCATGTGACCCAATTTTCCCCATTATCCCCGATTGTCCCGGGAGCTGCGATTGTGACCTCAATTTAAACGAGTGGGGTGAAACAAAAATATTCCACTCTAAATTGGTTTTGATGAGATGCACGATTATTTATTTATGTATGAGTCTATTTTGAATTAATAAGAAAAAACTTGTTTTAGTTTGGGTCGAAATTACCATTTGAAACTGGTTCTTATCCATTATAAGGCAGGTAGTTAATGTGTTTAGCTGACGTGTTTCTCCTAAAACAGATCAGGCTTAAAATGGGCAAATAAGCAAATTATATTGATATTGATGGAATATTACAAATAAATAAACAAGATCCATGTGTAATTTAAATAAAAATATGGTGCTATAAATAAATACACATACGTCTGTTACTATTATAATTAATTATACGTGGTAAAGCAATGCCAGTTTCCTTTGCAATAGACGTCATATGAATTACATAAGATCATTGCTTGTATAGATCGCTCATGATAAAAAATGCTTGTTGGTAGTATTATTATAAATAATTGCTCTACGGTATGGTATTATAATTGGATGTTATTATTAAAACCGATATAGTAAAGCCACATGTGTTATTTTCAATTAAAGTTAGTTATGAATTAAATAGATATTCAAAACATAATGAATTTGAATTGTGTTCTTTTTATGTACTGTTTAGATTAAATGCTATACAAACAGATACGTATTTTCATTACAAAAACTTCTAGTTTCTGTTCGGTGGTATGGTTATTCAGCAAATCAAAATCTCCATTCCAGACGATGTCATTAAACCTTGAAAATTAAAATGAAACATGCATTTCGCTATAAAGATAATATCGCAATAAAACTGCACTACCCATATTTTCAAAATACCAATGCCACTTCAAAAAGGTAAAACAAGTTTTTAAAAGTCAAACGAATATGTATTTAATGACTTTTCTTCAAGGATTTCAAATATAGGTAAGTACAGCAAGAACAATGTGCCTGACTGTTAATAACCTATATAATTTGAATATAATAAATATATTCATTAAAATTAAGCATAATAACTTTACAATTTTTATTAATAAAATACATTGTTACCGTTTGAGTTAGGTAATGCAAAATGGCATTCTTTACAATTAACCATGAGTATTCAATATATCGTCGGCCTAATTCGTTAACCTGCTAAATCCATTTTTGGCAAAATTGACTTTTTGATGCAGTTAGAAAATTCAGCCTAATATCTACCGTAGCATTTAAGAAATAGCAGCGATATCAGCTTAAAAAGGTGTAAAACGCTGTGCCCGAAAAACTGCTTTCTTACCACTAGCCAATCTCCACAACGCAAACCTGCTAAATCCTGTTGGCGCCTCAGTTTTGCACTGACAACGTTCCCCAAACTCACGCGACGTTTGTGAAAATTGTTTATTTTATTTTATTGTTATAATATTTAACTGATTGTGATACAGTAGCAGTAGTAAAACAATATTTAATATCTTTCATTAATAATAATAAAATAGTTAGGAGTACAACACGTACTACAAGACAGACAACACATTATAATAACGTATATTATAACTATTACTGTGTGTTTATGAAGAGTTTACCATTTTTTTTTATCATTAAATGAGTCCTCCCACCCAAGACAGGGCAGAAGGGACTGTCAGACTTATACTGACTAAAATCCAAGGTATCCTTCAATAGCCTTTACGTTCCGGGTTCACGGTATACGTAAGTCCCGACCCCGGCAGGCTTTGGCCCTCTAAGGTTGCCGTCATTGTGCTGACACTCTTTGAGGCACGTGGAACACAACGCGCCATCGACCCGGACATTGTTAACGGTCAAACAACGAGTCCTCCATAACTCAGAGCCCGCATGGGTGCACCTATGGTGGCTGGAAATCGTCTTGCAACATCCGACGCCGTGGTCGTCTACCGCTGCGGCTGCGCTGTGAGGTGGACGCAGCAAGTCCTCACCTTTACGCGTCCAGCGTCCTCCTTCGCTAGCATAAGTGCTTCGCAGAAGAAACCGACCGCTTCCCACTCCGTCTCGCTCCGCAGCATGACCTCGAACAATGCCGGGTGTGAGAGGTCGCATAATATCGCATCGCCGTCGTGAGGACACGGCGCGGTGGTGCTCTGCCCAAGCGGGGTAGTCCTGCACCGTATATGCTCCACCGTATGAACCGTATCCTCCGGACGATCGTCGCAATGGTGACACCCAGGCCTTTTTCCTTCTCTATCACACAGGTACCTCCCTAAACTTCCATGTCCGATAAGGACCTGCGTCAGGTGGTAGGTCAAGACGCCGTGACGCCTATCCAGCCACTCCTCAAAGAGGGCCGGGTCTCCGCCGCGATTGCGGCGTGCCCGGGCCCCGGTTGCAACAGGCGCTCCCTCCATACTGCCCTGAGATCGCGCCGGAGCTCTTCCCGCCGCGCCTAGAGACGTCGAGGCAGAGGGATTCGCCCCAGCGACGTGCCACTCATAGACGCGCTGGAGAGCAATGTTCTCCAGATCCCAAGGCAGCATCCGGCAAGGAGGTTGGCCGATTCACCGGCGATCGTGCGGTATCCTCGGATCATCCGTATAGCTTCTGGTAGGAAGCGGCTGAGACTGAGCAGGAGTCGCCTGAGGGCGGTTGCTGCCCTGTTTAGCTTAGGGGCCAAACGCAGGTGGTGCTGGAAGTCCCTGAAGTTCCACCGGCTGTCGAGGACGAGTCTCAAGAACTTCATCGTTCTCCCGACACCGCCGCGAACGACGCGACGCGAACCCCTCACACCGATGCGATGAAGAGTTTAGTTTAGATATTTTAACCCTGTTTCGTGCTATAGAGGACTGATTGTTATTTTTTTTATAATAAATATTTATTTTGATTGGTGATTGAATTCATTTAACTGCACTATCAAATTATCTATACACCATACCAAAAAGATAAAACTGCTAAGTCCTCAAGCAAATTGAAATTTCACCTCGAATAACTGCTAAATAAATGCTTTCCTCATTTTTGAAAAATCTATTTAGGTTTTGTTAGATATTATGTTTTTAAAATGTCAAGAAAAAATATAGAAACCAACGGGACTTTCAAAATTTTGATAACTAAACTAATAAAGAAATGATTCAGTTTTTTCTTCGTCCTGTAAACTTTGCAAAAATGCACTTAGCAGGTTAACGAATTAGGCCGACGATATAATAAAATATTTATAAAGCTCTGACATTTTTTCCTCCTTTAGTTCCAACACTTACAACACAATAGTTGCAAAGGTAATTACAATTAATCATAATAATTTTGTCGTTATTGCTTGAAAACGACAAATCCAGCTCACATAATAATTATAATTTGTGGCTAGCCATTGCGTGCTATGTAGCAGTCATAATATCCGTAGAGTCAGAATAAATTACAAATTGTTCTTGATACGAGCCTGTTCCAACGTAGGCTATTGTCCTCTTTTATTATAACGGAAATTTCCATTAATTTAGTGTCTGACTGAACAAGTTTTTTTTTAAAGGTATTCTTTAAAGAACGTTGGTTATCTGACAGTGTAAAAAGTATGTAAGTAGTACTTTTTAATCAACATGAATTTAAATCTATACAGCAATAAATAAATCAAATTCAATTAACACATTTTCAATCAATTGAATGTTAATAGATCCCATTATAGATCTATTAAAATAATTTAATTGTCATTCTTCTATTATCATTATTATTTGTCATGCTATTACTTAAAGTGATTATCTATTGTAATTTGTAATAGTCATTCTATCATTTTTTTCCTTGTTTAATGTCCTTCACATAGTTGAGTGCGACACAGATCTGTATAAATACAGGCTGCAAAAAAGACCGTGAACGTCAATCAACACAACGATCAATTTAATGCGTCCGCGCACCGCCAGCTGACGTCATACCCGCAGCCATCTTGGGGAACTATGTGTTCTAACTTTAAACTCCATTTAAATTTAATCTCTGTAGTAAGTGGCGATGATTCTTGCTTTTATTTCTGGTTTTTATCCAGTTTCTCGGAAGATGTGTTCAGTTCTCGGAATAATCTTTGCAAATTATTATGAGATGGCAACAGCAAGATTCTTGCGAAACAAAAACATGTCTCGTTCTAATGACTGTCGAATAAAAAAAACGGTTGCAAAATGTGGGAATCTGCGTCGTAAAAGTTTAAACAATACGTGGAGGATTTCTATAAATCCAGCTTAAAAAATATTTCTTTTGTGTTGGTTACAAGCTCGAATAATCTACCCTTTTATGGTTCTTCGTTTTTGTCTAATTATATAAGACTGCATTCCGAGCCAATTAACGGTCCATTCGACTCGATAGACATTTTGAAATAAAAATACAAGCTCACAACCCTTTAATGTAAAGCCGGCCGCGTCGGAACAGGTTCTACGAAAAGGCTGGTGATAAATTCTTCTAGGAACCGATTACGATTCGACAGCAAAATTCCCTTTAAGGGCACCATGAATCTTCCCGTTTACGGCGATTAGAGGGAGATGAATGTATGTGAGAGATTATCCAGATAGGGCCTGCATGCCTCGCCCTACTCGTATTTATGGAGCTGGTTTTGAAACCTGTTTGTGCTGGCTGGACATGCGTTCTACGGAGGGCAAATAAAAGTCATAACGGAGCGAGAGTAGCCACCCGCCACCGACGCGACGCGGTGTGGCGTGATAATTGTGTGAGGAATGCATTTGCGCCAACGTGTGAAAAATACACGACCTCCGTGGTCTTGACGTGTGATTTGAATAATGTAGAAACACAACACATTTTGGTGAGCGATGCAATCGGGTTCTGATTTCACTTGTTAAAACTTGCGCGGAATGAGCCGGATCGCCTTGACTCTTTATTACGTTTTACGGCCTTATTAGGGTCTCTTTCACAATGAACCGATTGAGGCTAAATGATCGATAGAATAGTAAAAGCGTATTTTGAAGGCAATTTCGTTGTTTCTTCATTGAATTCTTTTGATACTCGCTAATCGAAACCATGAACAATTGACATTTGTGTCTATTACATTCAGTGTTAAATTGAATACTGTTTATATTTCGTTATTTACCGATCTATTTCGAAATGAATAAGAATAATTATCTTCACGTTGGTACCTATTATGAATAGACATTTAAGAGACCTGTTTCCATTCATAGCATGTTTAAACGAGGCCACTACCCGGCCTGAATAAACATATAAATCGAGCTGTTTCTATCCGTTCAATAAATTTCTAAAGAGAACAAAATAAAGGCAGATACATTACAGTGGCTATTACCAGTCTTGTCTCTTTCCGTCGAGGCCATTTAGATACGAAAACACCTACTGAGTAAATAACTACACTACTCTGAGCATTCAACGTTTAAAATATGGAGATGTTAAGACAATACGTTCGGTGGCATGACCTGAAACCGGATTAACTCGTCGCCAGGTAAATAACACTCAGAAATAAAAAATAAACAATGGAATTTTCCGATAGATTTGAACCATAAATGCCATATAAAACGAATCGTTTAGCCATAAATTGATTATTTAGTCCGTTATTTAGTTTTTCAAACAAGCGAGTTGATCAAGATTGTGATCGCGTGCGAGAGAGATAGCGAGTATTCAGTAGTTCAAGTAACGGTGTATCGGGGTGAAAGTACACATAATAACGTAACGTCCGCAAGCAAGTGTGTAGGGACTGTTTAGCTTCCAGTTTACATTTTAAACAGGTATTTATTTACTTTATATATTTCTTTATATCCTTTGTAAATTATCGTTTTAATGAACAGTTAAAATCATTTCTTTGTATAATAAAAATAACGATAACTACTTATTACTTTTATTGGACTTCAAAAATACAATGTATTTGTGTAGATTTCGACATTGTAAATCTTTAGAAAAACATATCAAAGGCAACACAGCATGAACATGAATAATACCTGCCTACAATTAGGACATTTCGCACGCCGAACACGGGGCAGGCGAACGAAAATATGCAAATCGCCGTTTGTCCCACACTGAGGACGGAAACGGTACTGCCGCCTCTGCCGGCCATTTGCGATTCCACACCGATATTGAGAAACGTCACTCAGAATAAATAAATGGCATAGATTCCGTGTAGAGGATTCGCGTCGCGTTCATGGCCGCGTTCCCAGTCTGCCATTGTTCTTTACGTAACGCCAACGTGACGCGACGCTAACATTTATTATGCTTACGCAGGTGCCGCCGGGCTCTTCACCGTGTCGATTTCCACCGGCTATTGTTCTTGTAATCGCGCTAATCTGCATATAAACACGGATATTATAAGACTGTTTCTAATAATGCAGCGCCACAAGAATGATAATTAGCTGTTTCAACATAAATAGTTGCATTTTAAATGACCGCAGCGACTGAAGATCATCGCGTGTTGAACTTAAAGTCAATTAAAGTGTTCAATATTCATTGTGATTGTTTGTCAATTGACGTGTTTTGTTAATGTCGGTCCGTTACTATCACGTTTTTAACACGACCTCGATGCAATAAAAATTAAATGAGCTTGGAAGCCGGCTCCAGTGCGCCCTCATAAATCTTCCATAACGGTCGACCCAACATAAAAAGGGCATTCGGGTGTCTATTCAAGGTTCAGAAAATATTGTAACCATTATTTTTTACACTATCGTTCTTACATGGTTTTTTACAGGAAAAGTATTAAAAAAAGTTATTGAAGCGTGTAATGAGTGGGTATACTTAACTTGTGTGGTTACGTTGTAATGAAAGAAGTGGGTGTTATTGAATTTTAGAGACGAAAACAAGTTTTTGTTCCGCAAACAATCGAATGGTTGGCGAACGATACAAGTAGCGACATCTATCGTTCAACAACGAAACTAAAGTTAGTCAATCATAATTATTTATTTACCAGTTTTATTATATCAAAATTACTCCTGGGGCAACAGTTCAATTTAAAATAATTTTCAGGATGACAAAAAGGTCAAGAAATTGTGTTTAATTTTATGAAACGCTTTTATGGAAAACATTTTCTTGCTGCCATTAATCGATGAAAACAGTTAAAGATAAGCTTAAAATTACCCTGCAAACAAAAGACAGGTTCTATAACCCCTTCCCCCTCTTCCCTACACCCCCTTGCGTGTCTAACAGACGCTTTTCTTATAATTAAGTAGTTGTTGATTCACGCGCACGCTCGCTTTGCGATGCGTGTCACTGACCTTCGCGCAATTGTGGGCCGGATGCGGCTGTCATGCGTTTATGTACTTCATCACCCGGCGCTGCCTGCTTTATATCAAAACAAAACATCGCGAACACGTCTTCTGACTCATTATTTAGTGTAAGTTAATTAATACAATCGTCTTTTGTTTACACACACTTTCACGCGCTTGATTAGCCGTCTGAATCAGTAATCAGGTTATGTGTGCACTGATGAAATACCTAACTCCGTGATTTAAATTGTTCTGTTTTTTGTTTGGATAGTTACAGTTAGGACGTGGGAGTGGGATTCAAACAAAACTGTTTGTGAATACATTTAATTAAATACTAAATTGCTCATTCAAATGGTAATAACATCCGCTAAACCTAAATAACATGTCTGTGCAGAAACAAAATTGCATAATTTCAACCCCATTGTCTCAACCTCCACGTCATTACAGTCAGGTGAGGGTTATTATGGAGCAAAGATTAGGGTGACACTGCATTCCTGCACGAAATTCTAACACCACCCCACAAAACGTGCGCTAGACGTGTCACAATTTCCCTGTTCGCCCCCATTTCACCCCGCCCACCCGTTCGCCTCGGGGGGTGAGTTCGTCGCGTGCCACAGCCAGTTTCGTCGGCATGCAAATTTAATTTTGTTATTTTTATTCTAACTTTACAAGGGCAGTGGGGGAAGCAAAGTATGATAAAGGGGCATAATGTGTATTAATGTTCGCCCGGTTTCCTAAACTCGTATAATATTCACATGTAAAGGGGCTACCTTGAGGATGTTTTATTATTGACTACACCATTTTGCACTTAAGTATGATAACGTCTACGCGTATGCGGAATTGCATAATAATTTTACAGTTGAAACAAGTTTTTGGGTCACGAACTAGCAATGAATAAAGTTCTTTGTTTGGCCTTTTTGCATTCCTTTGAGATTGCCAAGTAAATGCATATCAAATTTTAATAATTCAAGCGCATAATTGGCTGTTAGTTACTATCCTCGTTTAGCTTCGGTACATAGTATGTTTATTTAGAACATGTGCAATAGACATGCCGCAGTGGCAGCGTACCTCTGGTGCATTTAAAGGTAAAATATGTAAAGTTATGCTAACTACACGAGCCAACGGGCGCGCACGCAAAATTTGCGATGTTCCGCCAACGGAATGCAGATTACTTCGTTACCGAATATCAAGATTGTATAAATCTGTCAATGAGATAACATTTGCTCCGATGAAGCTATCTTCTTCATTTGCAATTTAGAATTGTATGACCTTTTACAAATTGGGGGCGTAGGTGAGTACAATGGGGGCGAATGGGGATTTATCTCATTTATCTGTCATGTTGACTCAGCAGAAGACATTATTATTTTAAGAAAATTCTGTCTGTCGCTTTCTTGGAATATTAGCATGAATATGTTAATGTTCAAAAGAAGAGGTTAATATAGTCAGTTGAAATGTGCAAATTGGTGTGACGCGACGCGCTTGTCAAACATCGTTACATGATAATCATGATATTAAAGGACTTGTAACAGACATGACACGACATTAGGGTAACTAATGTACATTATTAATCTGCACATTGAATTATCGCTGACAAATATCTAAGACAGGCGTACAATTAGTTGAATTATACACCGTGTTCGATCGTAATCTTGTTACTTATAATTACTAGCGGTTCAATGAACAGCCTGCTCGCATTATCGCTAGCATTTGTTCATATTGAAACTTGATTAATAAACAAGGCTGGCCAAACATCAATTAACAATATAAATACGAACTTTGAGGTACAATGAGATAATTGAGTGCATGATTGTGTTTTAAGCGGCACGATTCGGGGACGAGACGGTACACTAGTGCTGGGAAACCAATTAAAATCAAATTGTTAGGTAAACAAACAGGGAGGGGACCGCGGAAGCTTATCCAATATCCGAATTCCGTTAACTGACACAAAGGACTGTCGCTTCCACGGGCGCTTTGTGAATACACAACACCGCATGTGTATTTCAAGAGGTATACGGTTGATGGCTTTGCCAGTAGTTGCCGAGCCGCGCTATCGACTGAGCTATGTACACCGATTGTTTGGATAGTATATAATGTGCTATCAATATGGAATTAATCGAACATGCTCCTGTTTATATTAACGGCTTGGATTATGTTACACACTGTAATACGTATCTATTATAATTAATTAGTTATGTAATAATTTCATGTTGCGTAATTCTAATTATGGTAGTGAATTCTGCACGGTAATTTGCCAGTTAAGAAAAGAGATGGAGAAATGTGTTTGTTAAATAATTACTTAAAGTAAACAACTACAGTAAGAGTTCATGTTACACCTAAAAAGCTCAGGTTTATATGTAGAACATACTCTACATAGTACATAGCAATAGGGGCGTATAATAATTATAAGCTCCACTAAAGTATTCAACACAAACATCTTGGTATTTTCGGAGCGATATGCGGCTTAGAAACGTGACTACCAAACGTAAGGTTTTTCCATAAACATAAGCAAAACAGGACAAAACATTCCGAATTATGTAAAGCGATATTGTTTACTGAACGTTACCGACAAGTTGGTACCAACCTTGGAAACTTAACTAGTTTCACATTCAAAAGTTGGCCCCACTGGCCGATGGGGCAGGTCGCGAACGCTGACTGAACGAAAGTGACCGAACTTCGAACGATGAACAACAATGTGAACAAAGTTTCAGCATCCGAGCAATATTTGTACGGAGCCCACGGTTGTTCGCAACTCTCGAGTTCAAGCTCCGAGCCAATATAAAGTTAGTTGCCGTTTGAATACATACATATAAATACACTAGAGGCCCCAAGGCAAAACTTGCCAACTACTAAGTATACAATAACTCTCCAACAGTTACGTAAACGCATCACTAAGGAATAAACGATAACACTGATCCAGTGTTAGAACAGTGTTTGAATAAACATGAGAAGAAATAATATCAAAGAGGAAAACGGTCCTATATTAACGCAGATGGCTTTCAAAATCACGAAGAGGGTTGTGCAAAATTATGAAAACTGGCGGAGTCGCTTGCTGCCTACGTTATTAGATCCCAACTCTTTATTATGTAAATATAATATACGTTGGCCCAGCGGCGACGAAATTTAATACAGGCACTTTGAATAATTCAAGGAATAATCAACATCATGACTTTTTCATAGTCAAAATAAGTGTTAAATATGTATGTGATTTTTAAAGACTTGTCGATCCAAACATACAATACAACACGCTCTCTAGTCTCTGAATTATTGAATTTCCATCAATATAAAGAATACAGCCACAGAATTGTAATTTCAGTGAAACACGAGTCTCAAATTCATTAGAAGCGACCTATTACAATTTACATACAACTGCAGACGTGGACGTGACATATCGCCGATTACGTAGCATAGTTACACGTGGCGGCCGTGGCGGGGTTGGTAAAGTATCATTATATACTGCGCAGTCCTCTGATTTATAATGACACAGCTAGTACGTATCACATGTATCAACCCTGCTACGTCCCGCGGGCAGGCGGCCATTCTGTGACGTCACCGAACTGTCACTCGCACCCCGAGTACGAAATGAAAGCACGTTTTATCTCCCTTTATCGCGGACATATTATTTCACTCAAAGGATAACATCCCATACCGCCCGCTGGACACACAAAAGAAAATTTCCTCCCATTTTAAATTCTTTTCAACTCTTTCTGTTTCAAACTGAATTGAAGTTAAACATTAAGAGTAAATGGATTTTGAAAACACTGAAAGTTTTAGAGAGTTTGAAAGGAACAAAAGATTCCTGTGCTCGGGTTGAGTTTTTACTCGTTTAGATTAAGTGGATACGTAATTAAACTCACAAAGGAAACAATAATATCTTTGCATTCTTGTTAAGCAAAAACACTGTATCTACCTTGGTCCTGCACTATTTGCTACTGCTGAAATTAAATCGTAAGCGCAGTACGAAGCTCGCGTAGAAATTCGTATTTTCAGTTCAGCTCGAAGGTATAAATTGTGCGTTTATATCGTGAGTGGTCTAGTTCATTAAGCTAATACCGGGCGGTTGTGGGTCTCGGAGTCTCCCAATTATTGCGCGATCCGCTTTTAGCTGGGATTACACGAAAGTTTGGGCGCTGCTTGAATAGCTGAGTACGTTAATAACTCAGTATTAGAACAGGTGCTCCAATATGAAACTATGTTACGTTTAATGAGAAAACAGATATTAAACAGGGTGAAAATCCATAAAAAGATTACTTTAAGTGAAAGTTACTGTTTTTCAGACCCTTGTTTTAATTTTATACTTTAATTAAATATTTTTCAAGTTTCGCTTGAATTACAAAGAACCTACAATGAAAAAGCTTAATTTATTCTCAGGGCTTACTTAAATGGAAACAGGACATCGTCTATGTTTTTCATTTAATTCAGGTTTCATAATAAAACTTCACACGTAATTAAAACAAACGTTGTGTTTATAACCTACACGAGTTGAGACAAAACATTCAACGATGTCAGTTCACACAGATGTAGGAAACAAAAGATAATTGAATACAAACAATTCACACACTCAACAATTTCGCATTATAAAAGATTTCTTTTGTTGTTGTGATGAACTATTTCTAAACACTAGAAAGATTAAGACATTCTATAGGGAATAATAGCGCCAGTATCTTTTTTCTTTTTTGGAATAAACCCACCACACTTTTCTCAAACCACTGATCTTCTGAAAGCCAGAATCAAAAAGCCAGAACCAGCAGAAAAGCGCCGAGACAAAGCTCCGAACGTGTTTGTCTTTGAGGTCGAATTCAAAACTCGAAAGGGCTGGTCTTTGGCTCTCTCTCTTTCTAATGGCGGGAAAGAGATAGAGTGTAAATGTTTCGAATTGTATGATTAACGCAAGGCTGAATAAGATATTGGCGTCTTTCTGAAAGCAAAAATTAAAAAGTTACTTTGTCTCACTCAGTGAGCCAAATCGCATTTTGTTCACTGATTTCAGGCAGCAAAACCTACATATATCATGTTACTGAAGTGAAATATACGAGTATGTTTCCAGTTCGTAAGTATCTAGTAGAAAGAAGTATTGAGAGGTAAATCATTCTATTGCAAATGGTAGCCATCCATCTTGACTGCAGTCAAAGGCGAAGCAGGATAATCCATTAGGGGAAGTATGGGGAAATTGTACATCTAATATTTATAGGTAGCAACACAGAAATACTGCTATTTTTATTCATTCTTAAACGGTTTCACGAAAATATAATAAAAACGTTAAATGAAATCACAATTCTCACACGTCAGTAATATACGTCGCTCATACTTTTCATCTGCGCTGAATATACGAAAGTTTTACATGTAAAATATTTTTATAGTTTAGTGAGAAACTGTCTCGTATATTTAAAATTATCACTTAGAAAAGGCAAACGTTCATCGTAGACGCAAGAAGAAAAACCATTCATACCTATACTTTTATTTTCACAAAACATCGGAAAAAAACATTGAGGTTTTGTAAAAAAATAAAGTCAAGATTTGCGTACGGAAAAAGCAATTTAATTTACATGAGAACAAATTCAGAAGCTCGGTAAGTGGTAAGTACATAATATGCAGTACATTTTCCGAGTTAGCTGCAAGAGCACTAAACCCAGCTGTGGCCGAATGTACTATTTAAGTTTAAGTTACTCGTTTATAGTCGTCGACTGGCACCGTGCCAACGTATGGAGTAAAAGCCGTAAAATTTGAAACTCCCTTATCTATACATTCACAAGTATATAACCAAAGACGTCTAAGTAACGACCCACACTTTATACTGACCCAAAAAGTTATCTGAACTCATATTTCAGGTGGTAAAAGACATGCGTATTTTACCGTAAGCTGCTTTACTTAATGCCAAACAAAAGGAGATAAAAACGAACGGTTTTTGTTTTAAGATTAAACTTAAAAGCAAAGTACATTAGCTTTTGCTCCCTAAGATGGGGAGGCTAGGAGATAATGGAACCATATCTTATCAAAACTGAACCTAAGTAGGTGTATATCACAAAAAGTAAAAGTTAATACCTATAACATAAAGCCACGATGTAAATCTTTTCTGCACTCCTTCAAACGTGAAAGTTAAAACTAAACGTATGCTCATCTCGCTTGAATAGCGAACGTTTTTCATATATTTCAATTTAAACGAAAGCTTTAGTGAATAGTGCATTCAATTTAATAGGAATTACAAATGGAACGGTCACGGGTACTACGGAGCGTGGCGTGGTCCGTGGTACTACCACACCTGAATGCTCTGAATCTATCCTATTAAGCGCGGAGCCCGGCTAACTCCCGAGGGAGCCTTTGTAACTATCCCCCTCTATACAACTGTACCCCTTCGTATACTGCATGCTATGTCAATTGCGACATACTGGAGATAGCCCGGTTCGTGCGGGTTGGCAAAAAATCGAATCAATACCTGGTTATAAAAGGAATGAGATGTTCCTTTATTAATGATCCCGGTTCAAAGATAAAGAACGACCTTTCAAATACTTTCGTGTCGCTTTTCAAAATATAGTTTCTACTTTAGCGCTTGGTTTAAGAGATTAAGTTGTTTGTCATCAATCATCGTCTTCGGCTTTTTTATGCTAAGTTTCGGTTATGTTTTGAAAATACCTACATTGTTCGAGATTAATAGGACGAAGTTGTAATTGACTTTCAGACAACACCCCTGTTACCGGAGGTGATCCATCAAACAACTTTCACTACAAAAACGTTATTTTATGACGTTGCTATCGACAGCAATTCTTGTCTTTTCAAGAATAAATACATTCGGAGCAAAAATAGATAACTTTGTAAGGTCGCCATAAATTTTGGTTTTTATTGTCTACTTTCTTGAAGATTGCGCAAGTTTATGAACAAAAGTGGTGTTGTTGGAGGTGGAATAAAAAAAGTTTTGTTTACCTGCAGGTTGTGGCGGAGGCTCAGTGGGTGCGATTTGCCCGTTGCTCCTCACTGACGATTTCTTCCTACCACCGGTCGTCGCTGGACTTTTTGTAGTCTCGCGCTCAAGTCTCTGGAAATAAAAAAAAACGGCATAATGATTCGAAATCCGAAAATAATCTTGTCGATTCTTAAAATACTTACATAAAAAATAAAAATGTAAAGACAGAAATAAAACGTGATTGTATTACAACAGTCGCGAGTTAATCTGGGCTGTATCTTATTTGTACCTTTTGCTCTTTTTTCGTAAGTGTTGAATTTTTATATTATTTTTTTACTAAAGCATTCAAATTATGTTTGGGTGTTTTATACAAAAAGAAAACATGGACATATGGACGTGTTTCAATAACGAACTTGAGTCAAAGTAAACAAAGGACTTTGTGCTCGGAACACAATGTTAATTCGAAACCCTCCATCCCTTTAATGTTTGGCTAAACGCGGGGGCGGCCCTATACATATTTTAATGAACTTCTAAACTTTTGAGTTATCAAGAACGGCCTTGTTTTGTTACAATTATGATAATTGAAAACTGTGGATAACGTAGTGAGTTACAGACTTATAATAAGTATTTTGTCTACCTTCTGTTATGTTTATCTTTAGTGTGTAACTGTTTGTTTTCCCAAACTAATAAATAAATAAATAATAAATAAAACCGTCTCGCTTGACATTCAAAGATTCAAACGGTATTTAACGTTAGCTCCCATCACTATTTATGTTATGTGATTAGATCGAAGAACCGATAGCGTTAATGCTCGATTAATTCATTGCTAATTAACATAGTACATGTATGTTTACAAAGAACTGTTTTTTACACGTCATTGCTCATGTCTATAGTGATCTTCTTTTAACCTTTAAGCACCGACGTGCACTTTTTGTAACGTTAGTACCGACGTGAGGCCTGAGAGGCCGCTTATATTATGTAGAGTTTTTCAAATAAATTTATTATTTAAATATTTGTCTTTTCGATATGATGAAAAATAAAGGGATTTAAGGAAACATAAGTAAAGAAAGGAATATATTAATTTACTTTTATTTTATTTTAGACTGTCATAATATTTGACATGAACATTGGGGAAAAACCCGACTATTGGATATAAAAAATTGTAACACAAAGAATAATCCTCCCAGAATAACAAAAAATAGTATTTCTAAATTAAGACTAATATAACTTTAAGAAAAAAAATACAATAGGAACAACAACCTTCTGAAAAAAGAAATGTCTACTGTCGGACTCATAGATATATTATAGAAGGAGATATGGCGTGGAGTTCAAAATGTATAGAAAACCGGTGAAGCCACAACTGCCCCACCATAAAGACAATATTACGCATGTAGTAAATCAAAACAATACTACGAACAAGTGCACACACGCGCCGTCGAAAACTCTGCCATTTAAATATAAACCTTATTCTTTAAACCACAGCGTACTTTTTCCGTGTAATTTACTCACACTAAAACAATTTATCATTGTGTGTCGTCGGGACACGGGGGCGGAATCGACAGTGTTTGACTAAATCGAAGAGTTCACGATAAATATATCGATAAATTATAAAGGTTTGGAAATAAAATTAATAAAAAACTATATGAAACCGTTTTTATTATCTTTATTGTATAGATTACTATTAATTTAGTCCATAGATTACTAAACTAAACATTAATTAATTTACTTAACCATCTTCGGTTTCGCATTTATATAATACTCTGTAAAATAATAAAAATTTGTAAAAATGCATGAACCACATCGGCCTTCCAGCCTTATTACAAGTTAAAAAATTAAAAAAAATACTGAAATATTAAAATAGCAATTAGCAGTCGACTTTCTTGTCGATAGACTTTGTCGGATCTCCAAGAGCACGTCACTAGCTCGCACTAAAATACGCGGACCTGAGCAGCGGCCGTACCATGCGACATTACGGCTGATTGAGGTATCGTTATGTCAGTTTTACATTGCTTGTTTAGTCACTCTGTGATGCAATGATGTGGTTGTAAAAGAGCAATGTATTTATTGCAAAAATAATACAGTCGGAGTAATGTAGGCAAACAAAAGTACAGTAGTACAAGTCAGATATATTTTACTGCTTGTTGTTTTTCGTGATTTTTAAGACAAATATTGTAAAATACTTGTAATTACATGTGAAACCCGATGCCATTACTTCTAAAATATTTGTTTTGGTTTCTATTTTTGCACAAAAGCACCGAACAAGACGGTATTAATCGTTTTTTTCACGAACGCGGTTGACAACACACTAACTCGCGGTGACGGCCATTTTTTCACTTTCTGAGCGTGGCGCTCAGAACATCTGGTAGCGGACACGCCCCCTTGCCACTTCTCCTGTTTTTAATATTTCTGTGGTCGGACTACACCTAAAATTCAAAGCACTGTCAGGGCACACTTGTTTCGCGCACGGTAAACAAATATGTTTTTTACATGAAAAGCACTTTGCAAGATTTTCTTTTGAGTTTAGGTTGACACGAAAGACAATTCTTGTGTATTTTGATGCCTCTGGCTTATCAGAACGTAGTACTCTTGCCAAACTCATCCTAAGTTCACGAGGCAATCTTAGGTTACAAAATCTTCGCTTCATGTGCTCTAATACCAACTGTTGAGGTAATTTATTTACAAAAGCTACTCTATCAGTATTTCTTTACATATTTACATAATGTAAAATATGAGAATTGACGGAACTTATATCCAAAATCCAGCCTTGAGAGCAGAACCTCTTCATCTGATGACGATGTCGCCCGTCCAGGGTGTTCAGGTTGAGTTCCCTCAGTATCAGAAATATCAGTGTTAGTACCGGTATCATGCTCACTGTGCTCCGGACAAAAATCTTCGCTCGTCGACTTCAGTTCTGGTAGAATCTTCTTTCGATACAGCTTTCAATCACTTGCGCATTATTTGGGTTAGATGCATCTTTAAACATCCGAGATTTCTTTGAGTGCTGTAAATATGTCGCAGAAGTATTTCTTTTACAATCAGAAGGTCCTGGTGTATCGACAGTTAACAATATCTTTAAAAATATCAGTTTACTGTAACAAAGAAATAAAACAAAAATCTTACGTAAGTACCGACGTGAGGCCTGAGAAGCCGCGTCGGAATTTCAAATCGTAATTACTGACCAAATGCGCGCACAACCTTACGCCTTCTTACTTCAACATCAATGTGGGCACTGTCCTTGCAGCTACTTAAAAGCGGGAATCGGAATTCCGCGTATAAATGGGTAAACTGGCAAGTCAAATGCTTGCCGGGGCCTCTCAGACCGCACGTCGGTACTTAAAGGTTAATGTAACTACACAAATCTTCTATATATATAAAATCCAAAACTGACTGACTGATCTGACAACGCACAGCCCAAACCGCTGGGCCTAGAAACTTGAAATTTGGCACAAGCCCTCCTTATACCACGTAGGTGAGCACTAAGAACGGATTTTGCGAAATTCGGCCCCTAAGGGGTTGTTTATGGGGTTGATAGTTTGTATGAAACTTCGTTATTACAGGTGCTAGGAATTTCAAGGTTTGCATGAGGTTTCTTTTTAGGACGTAGATGGTCACCATGACGGGATTTTGCGAAACTCGACCCCTAAGGGGTTTGTTTTTGGGGTTAATAGTTTGTATGAAACTTTTTGAGTACAAGTGCTAGGCGTCTCAATTTTTGGAAGGTGGTACTTTTTAAGATGAAAATGCTCACCAAGGTAGAAATTTTGAGAAATTCGACCCCTAAGGGGTTGTTTTTGGGGTTGATAGTTTTGAGTTCAAAATTTTTACAAAGGGGTTTTATTTTGGACGTAGATTAGCACTAAGAACGGATTTTGCGAAATTCGGCCCCAAAGGGGTTATTTTTGGGGTTGATAGTTTGTATGAAACTTCGTTATTAGAGGTGCTAGGAATTTCAAGGTTTGCATGAGGTTTCTTTGTAAGACGTAGATGGTCACCATGACGGGATTTTGCGAAATTCGATCCCTAAGGGTTTTGTTTTTGGGGTTGATAGTTTGTATGAAACTTTTTAGTATAAGTGCTAAGCGTTTCAAATGTTGCATGGTTGTACTTTTTAAGATGTAAATGCTCACCAAGGTGGAAATTTTGAGGCGTTCGACCCCTAACCCCTGTTTTTGGGGTTGATAGTATTGAGAATCAAATTTTTACATAGTGGTTCTTTTTGGACGTAAGTAATACCTAAGACGGGATTTTGCGAAATTAGATCCTTAAGAGGTTGTTTTTGGGGTTGAAAGTTTGTATGAAACTCTGTTACTACAAGTGCGAGGAGCCTCAAATTTTGCAACGGGTTCCTTTATAGGACTTAGATGCACACCATTGCGGGATTTTGCGAAATTCGACCCCCAAGGGGTATGTTTTTCTGTTTGATAGTTTGTATGAAACTTTGTTACTACAACTGCTAGACGTCTCGAATGCTTCGAGGGGTTTTTTTAAGATCTAAATTTATAGGTTTTGCGAAATTCGACCCCTAAGGGGTCTTTTCGGGGTCGATAGTTTGGAGACTCAAATTTTGCAAAGAGATTCTTGATTGGGCGTACTTGCGGGTGTTTTGTGCAAATAGACACCAAGGGGTTGATTTAGGGGTTGATATTTTGTGTAAAACTTCGTTTCTACAAATGCTAGGAGTATTAAATTTTGCAAGGTTGTTTTATGACGCAAATACACCAAGGCACTGTTTTCTGAAATTCTACCCCTACGGGGCTGTTTATGGGATTGACAGTTTGTATGAAACTTTTTTGCTAAGAGTTTCTCAGCATGGGGGTTGTTTTAAGACCTAGGGTTCTCACTAAGACGGAAAGAACAATACCCAAAACGTCCCCACCCTTGTAGCACCTTAAAACCTATGTCAATCGAAGGATCATAACCGTCTTATCATTTTATTGTTCTACGGCGAAACTGAAATGTACATCCGAAAAAAGTTATGTCGACATGAAGGAACTGAATTCAGTCACAATACTATATTCCCGATCACGATGGTATTCTCTTCAATTATTACCGTAGAATGATTTCGTTCGATCCTGGCTAATTGAGAAGCTCGCGGCTAAATAATTACAGCCGCACAGACCGATCATTCGGGTTAAGCCGCGCTTCCCGAGGTCGGTCTCTGGATGGGTAACAATCTGCCATTGTAGTTTTCTCCGTGCCTCGGAAAGCACGTAAAGCCGTTGGTTCCGGCCATAATTGTAGATCTTTGACAGTCTTTACAATCAGAATCTCTAAAGTCTGACCACCAGTCTTACCAATACCATGGGGTATCGTATTAACCAGTTACTGGGTTGTGGAGGACCGATAGACAGTCGCTCTATGTAAAATACTGTTATTCAGCTGCGTCTGGTTCAACTGGAAGCCGACCCCAAAATAGTTGGAAAAAGGCTAGGAATGTGGTGGATGATTTTGTTCGGAGTTTTCAGACAACTCTTTGGAACTAAATGGTGACTTCCGCACGGAAGCAACTCACGGAGCAGAAAAAAGTTCAATGAAGAATTATAATGAATATCGTTATTGTGATGTAACCATTGACCGCTTTTTAAGAGTATTCAAATAAAAATATCTTTTTAAATACAAATAAAATCATTAACTTTTTATCGCAACAAATACATTATTCGGTGTTTTCAGTGGCTACTGCAGTACTGTCCCAGGAGCTGGCTAGGCCAACGAAATTCTCTTAATGCCTTCCAACCCTACAGTACCAAACGAAACTGACTGACTGACTGTCGAAAACCGGTTAGTCAAGAAAGTCAGGAGACCATAAATTCCCCACAATTCTTCAGTTCATGAAACGCCTTTCCAAGCGTTTCTTTGAATTCTGTTGCAAACCCCTAATCGCATCAACCGCCCGATACGACCCATCGCGTATTAGTACAAGTCGCTGGCCCAGGCATACCCTCATCGCTCCGGGCACACCGCAAGCGCGGCGGTAAAACCCTTTTAAGGAATTGCTGGAGAGGCGCCACGGGCGGTGGCCTCACCTTCCGCTTGACGCAGGTCTTCACCGGATACATAAGCTTCGAGAGGTTCCTGTCTGATAGGGAAGGAACAATTGACTGGGTGTATCACTCTACTTCGCTAGCACGCCTATCACCGTGTCCTCACGACGGTGATAGGCGTGCTAGCGAAGGAGGAGGCAGGCGCCGTGAGGGCCAGGACAGCTCAATCCTTTCTTCTTCTGCCTGGCCTTAATCCCATTTATTTGGAATCAGCCCTTCTGGTTAATCTTCGCCAGGAAGGTCTGTCCTGGGTCGTCTGGGATGTTAATTGCATCTTCTTCAGGTCTTTTTCAATGACTGACATCCATGTAAGGCGGGGTCTACCGCGTCTTCTGGGCTGGGTATCAACATCGAGCACTTTTCTCGTCATGTGTCCGATGGTCGCCTCATGACATGACCGTACCGTCTTAAGCGGCTCTCCGTGATCTTTTCCGGTACAGTACAGTACTTTAAAACTGCACCTAATATGGATGTTTTGGACATGGTCCAGCATCGTTATCCCACCAGCCCATCTTAGCATTCTCATTTCTGGCCAGCATTCGGCACCGTATGTCATGGATGGTCGAACTGCTGCTTTGTAGACTCTGCCTTTAGTGCGAACGGGCATCCTTTTATCGCATAAAACCCCAGATAGCTCCCTCCATTTCATCCACCCGGTGTTTACACGGTGGGTTACATCGGCATCTATGGTCCCATCATTGCAGATGATTGAGCCAAGGTATCTAAAGTGGTCGGCTACCTTTAGTGGGGTGCCCTGCAGATGGATAGTGTTGCTGATGTTTGTGCCACTGAAATTGCAGTGCAGATATTCGGTCTTCTCTCTGCTAACTAGCAAACCGGCTCTCTCGAGCGCTCCTCGCCATTCTTCCACTATTTGCTGAAGATTGTTGGGGTCTTTGCTGATCAATACAATATCGTCAGCATAAAATATATCCCATGGTGGGGGGCGCTGTAGGACAGCTCAATCTCACAACCGAAAAATATATTTGTGGTGATAAAAAGTTAACGATTTTATTTGTATTTAAAAATATATTTTTATTTGAATAGTCTTAAAAAACAGTCAATGGTTACTTCACAATAACGATATTCATTAGAATTCTTCATTGTACCTACTTTTTTCTGCTCCGTGAGTTGCTTCCCTGCGGAAGTCACCATTTAGTTCCAAAGAGTTGTCTGAAAACTCCGAACAAAATCATCCACCACCTTCCTAGCCTTTTTCCAACTATTTTGGGGTCGGCTTCCAGTTGAAGCAGACGCAGTTGAATAACAGTTTTTTACATAGAGCGACTGTCTATCGGACCTCCACAACCCAGTAACTGGTTAATACGATACCCCATGGTATTGGTAAGACTGGTGGTCAGACTTTAGAGATTCTGATTGTAAAGACTGTCAAAGATCTACAATGATGGCCGGAACGAACGGCTTTACGTGCTTTCCGAGCCACGTAGGAAACTACAATGGCAGATTGTTACCCATCCAGAGACTGACCTCGGGAAGCGCGGCTTAACCCGAATGATCGGTCTGTGCGGCTGTAATTATTTAGCCGCGAGCTTCTCAATTAGCCAGGATCGAACGAAATCATTCTACGGTAATAATTGAAGAGAATACCATCGTGATCGGGAACATAGTATTGTGACTGAATTCAGTTCCTTCATGTCGACATAACTTTTTTCGGATGCACATTTCAGTTTCGCCGTAGAACAATAAAATGATAAGACGGTTATGATCCTTCGATTGACATAGGTTTTAAGGTGCTACAAGGGTGGGGACGGTGTCCATACATTTTTGAACCTTGTTCTTTACAAGTTCGACGGAGGGGTTGTCTTTGGAGTTTGTAATTAGAGGATTTAACAATGCAGGGGGTTTCTATTTAGGATACAAATTCTCACTAGGAGAGAATGATACAAAATTCAACCCCTAAAAGTTTGTTTTGCGGTTGATAGGAGTCTTAAATTTTTAGGACCTAGGTGTTACTTATGACGCAATATTGCGGGTTGATAGAATTTTTGTTGAATATTGATTTCGTTTTTCCAACAGTATCCCATAGAGGGTGGTCGGGTCTAGAAATTCACAAAGGCAAAGTTCGGAAATCACGCGGACGAAGTCGCGGGCGTAGTGCTAGTATTAAATAAAATTAACATTTTAACATGATGTAAGTCTATTGAAATGCATCTCTTTGAATTTTAAGCTCTACTCGTTAAGTCTTTATGTATTCCGTAGAGGTTCTAGTAGGTATTTTACTCCGTATTTACACAAACATGTGGAAAACACGTTTGAGGAAACTCGACTCGACCTCCAAAGTAAATTGGGGAACATTCAACAGTCTCATCAAAACGTAATTCAGGCCACATTCTAATTTCTTACGCTCATTGTAAGAACACAATCAAAAGGCGTTAACCCAGTAACGTAAAGAAAGATATCACACAATCGTACAGGCCGTGTTTTGAGAACTTCTGTGAGATGAAATTAATGGAACATAAGCATGGAGTAATGACATCAGAGGCGCCCTTTCAAATGGAATCATTCAGCCGTGAAGCAGCAATCCACTTATTTCGGCTGACGGCGGGCGATCCCAGTCCGAATTACGTCGAGTCATGACTCATGGCGTTTCGTGTCGGCTCGTGCTGACTCACGCCCGACTCGGCAAGACTCGCCAGGACTGAGGACTGCCGACTCAGCGGCGCACCTCCAGCGGTTATTGCGCTGACGGGGCGGAAAGCGGCCACCCGTTCACTGTTATGCACTAATACTGATTGATAACCGATAATCACTACTAAACCTCTTCTTATACTACCTGTGGTATATGAACGCATGCCTTTCTCAGACATACCTGTCACTATACAGCATTACAGTCCACTAATCAGTATTAATACTTTCGAACAATGAGAATTAATAGGTATTTCGTTTGGTACACAATAGAACTAATAAAAGAGGGAAGAAACTCGATAAATCTCGAAGTCAAGACCGAAACAGGAGATTTAATAAAATACCAGGCAGAGCAAAATGGCTGCCAGAAGGACACAAACGATCCTGTATTTTAATTAATGACACCAAGCGGTGACACTCGAACAAAAGTAGTAAAAATAATGTTGCTAGGTATGTATGCCTAGACCATAGTAGTTGAGAAAGTAGGTGAAACTCAAAAATAATTTGGTACAACAAGCTGAAACAATGTTTCTGTATTAGCAAAACATACACGTATTGAATAAATGTATGGCCCAGCTGACCGTGTGTTGTCATAACAAAAATTTATGGCATAAACATGCGAAACTTGGGGAGGTTAGGAGGGAGTCGACCACGACATGCTAAGTACTTTGTGAAAAATGGGGCAGCGAGGGGAGGGTTATCCTCCTATTTCCCCCCATTGGGGAGGCGGGGGATGGTGGAGTCGACGGTCGCGACTGAACTGTTTATGTGCACAAGCGAGCTATGCTTTGACAACGCGCTGCGTCATCGGGAAATTGACAAACAACCTGTTTGTATGGATCGAGGAACATTGTTGGCTCAGTGTGGCTCGGTCTGAATACCTATACTTACTTTATTTATTATAGCTATTTTGAATACGAAATTTAATTGCTCACACATGCATACGTGAAGACGTCTTTACGTCTTTTTCAGCAAACGAATTTACGTCTTTTTCAGCAAAATTGTTGAAAAGGAAACAGCTGCCTTGCATTAAATATAAATGTAGATACCCAATTAAACGTCAAACAACGTAAAGAAATAATTACGCATAATAATGATCTTTCAGAAAGTAACAATAAGAGTGATCAAACTCCAGAATTACATCAATTAAGACGCGAAATTCAAACAATCTACATGCGCTGAAACTTTTGTATATGAATAGAAAGTTTTTTAAAACATTAATTAAAACTTTTGCATTGGTAGTCGACTGAGCGCGAAACGGAGAAAGTTATGAATCATCTGGTTCACTTTATATTGGCTGTGTTCTCTATACGTTTTGTATTACATCATGTTTTAATCAAACGATTGTACTCCTACGTGTGTAATTGTTGATTGGACAAGTAGTGTTATGACATTGGTTATGACTACGACTTTATTCATTAGAGCGTAGTTATATTAATGATCATTATCTTCGTCTAATTTGCACAATGAGCTACAAAGCTAAAAATAACTACGTAACATGCTAATTATAGCTCTCAGTTTTTTTTGCCAGCCAAACATGTAACACATTTGCTCCGGCAAATAATTATACAATTGTTTTTTTGTGCAAATACAAAAAAGTGGGGCTTAAAATTGGATTAAAAATTAAATGCTTTGAAAATAACATCAAAATGACGATCGTCAAGTGAAAGTGAAATGGTACACTCGACAAAGTGGAATCATGACCCATTTTGACAATAAATCGTTTGAATCCGTCAAATTGACTAAGATCAAAGTCGTTACCATGGATATGTATGTTTACGCGAATGTGGACCTAATTGTTTTTGAAAGTCTGTAGGAAAATAAGCTTATGGTGGGTCATGATTCCACTTTGTCGAGTGTACATTAAAGAGAAAGTGTGATCACACGCAGCATGACTGACCTACGCAATGCGCTTTGCAAACTAGGCCATGGGCCCGTCTGCGCTTGCACAAGAATACTTGCATACTTTGCATTACACTTCTTACTCTATTCTAATAGACTTAAGTGTTTCGCGTCCGAAGATAAATTAAATTAAGTATTTCAACAACAACGCGAGATGCAGCTTTAATGGTATGGTTACCGCTGTGCATTTGTGTTGACTTAATTAATGCAACGAAGCTAAAGACAACACATTAGAATATAAATGTATTTTTCTGTTTTTGCACAGATTACTGTACTATTAAGTATTCTGTGGTTTTTGTAAAAATATTAAAAAAATAAATAAAAAATGAATCAAGGATACAAAAAAATATAAGCGATTAATATTCAAAATTTCGCAATAATAAACAATGTTATAATTAATAAAGGTATTTAAAATAAATGTTTATAACATTTCAGTAGGTAATAAAATTGGTCAATAAACCTATTTTAATGTCAATTGGTTGGAATGGGCATCACGATTCTTATAAGTGTCACATTCTGAATAACAAGTTTCTGATCTTCGTGGTCAAACGTACTTTTTTGCATATTATGAATAAATGATATTATTCGGAAAACCCCTTATAAATTATTCATCAATGACAAGTTAATTAGTAAATCGCTTGTAGGAAAAACCTGATTATGTTTACATGTTAACATTGTTTACAGAAAGAATTTGTTCTCGACGTTTGGTATAAAAACGGGACGTCGTATCACGGAACGTGTTTGGCCGTCGTGGGTGGTCCGTTATTGACTCGGGAGTAATCCATAATAGGTGCTGTTAACGTCCACCCACGCAATTCTATTCTTAGCCATAAAGATCAGTCAGTTTAACACTGTATGAAGAAATTAATGCTTCTTTTTTTTTCTTCAAATATTTGGCAACGTTCCATAGAGATGTTTGATTGTACCTGACTCATGTTTGCAAACCATTGAATGATAACACTGTCGATAAAGCTTACAATAGAATGTTTTTCCGAGTATTGTGGACTTTATTTACAATGTGTTTTGGCAATTTGGTTAATACGTGCATTCTTCAGCGTTCAGCGAATTATTTATAACGTCATACCACATTTTGTGTTGTTCAAGGATTTCTCGGAATTTGATAGAAGCCCGTTACGCTAAAAATACGGGCAATCAATCAATCTGGCACAAGTACTGATAAGTAAGATTGATGAATAGCTATTATCGTAGTACAATTATATGCAAATATAGTGCATATATCTGTTATGTTTTGTTGGAACAAAATAATTTTACAAAAACTTTTCTTGACCCCATTTAAATATTTGGCTGAATTCAATCTATTTAGATCACCGGAATGAAATGTGAAGCACTTACAATAGTCAATAAAGTTGGCTGCATTTCACAGAAAATATGCGAGTAACGACCTTGGTCCACAGTTTCGAAACACATTTCACTTGGCACCGCTTCTCATAAAGCGGACGGTCTATTTTACGTCGAGTCATCCTCTAGTGTGTCATTCACCCCAAGCACGGGGCGTGTGGCACCCCTTAACCCTTTATCGCTATGTATGGAACGTTGTGCGTGACAGATCAAACCCGTCTTTCGCTTTAATGAGATTTCACATCGAGGGGTTAAGGGTCGTACTTTTATTTTACTCTCCCAGCAATTATAATGTTAAGTTGGAAATAATTATTTACGAAATAATTATTTTAGAGATAAACATAGGTATTTATTTTTATATTACATTCAGAAATTTAAGCTTCCTCATCAAAGAGGATAAAAGAGAAAATCTGTTTTTACATTGAAATTAATTTAATGATGTGTAATATAAAACTCTCTGAACTGGAAATGCTCACATAGGTTTCTGCTGCCGATTTTATTTTGTAAAGCCGATTTCATTTCATTATTGAACAGTTATTTATTTTTCGATATGACCCATAGTTTTGCTCGCACATTGTGTTACGAATTTAATTAAAAATTTCATGTTTCCAGCAAACGGTCATAGGATTATTTTGTTAAAGATTAATTATTCACAATTTTGTAATACTTACTTACTTACCTATTATCACACATTTCACAAAAGTGATCTATGTTTTTAAGATATCATCATATCAAAGATATATTTTAAAAATAATAGATCACATTTATAGATCACTTACAGCCAATTATATCTCATTCACACTGATTGTATGAAGCTGAATTCTTAGCATTACCTACATCAAAACTGACACAACAAAATGGCCCCAAAGCCAGTAGCAACTCTAGTGGTCTACCTTTTTAAATCAAAAGCTTTCTGAGTATGTGTTTCACTAAAGCCATTCGCTTTTTTACACGACACGTGACGATTATAAAAAAAAGTTTATCCTTACAGATCAACAAAATATGATTAAAACGTGTCTTAGAATAAAGAAATGTGTCTCAGGAACTAAATAAGGCAATAACTTAAGAAGTTAAGATACATCAAATCCCTATAAATACGTCTGTGAAGAACAGATAGACTAATGTTTAAGTACTAAATATTTTCCTTTAGCGAATAGCATCCTAAAAGCCACAGAAATATATGCTAAAAGCACATTAAACCACCTGTAATTAAGTCGTTTAAGAATAATAAGGAAACTTGTCAAATATTTCAATAATAAAGCCATCTATGGCGCTTGAAAGCTGGCAGCAATTTGTTATTTATGCACCTCGTTCAGCTGTGTTTTGTTTCAAGCTGCTAAGTTGCTAATAATGTCTGTTCTACATAACCAATAAAGGAGAATGCCCGATAATCATTTTATATGGATTGGTGACAAAATGCCCTTTCTTCTTTACTGTGGCAGAGACGCAGGTAGCGTACTTAAATTGTGCAATTGGAAATACATAAACAATTTGAAAAACACAATAAAAAAAAACGCGAAAATGTCGATCCAATAATACATGCAAAGGTAACAGCACCAATTTATGATTTTAGCCAACACAATACACAAAGGGGTTTCATTCAATTTCCAATGTAGGTATATCAGCTATTAAGTGAATTTTCCAAAGGCCAGTCCCTTGAAAACGCTTCCTCGCGCCAAATACGGTCCATTCACCCCATTCAAATCCTCGGGACCGTTATGAGATAAAATTGACTTAAAGGAAATGGTCGCCGTTATAATGTTGGGTGAATAAAGTGTAACGTGAGTGTATATCACAATATCACTGGTTCCTTGGCCTGTCCAATGTAACCTAGTTCTGACTCCGATTTACTGATAGTCATTAATATTAACTCGCATTATGATAATGAACAGGATATGCTCGACATTCCGATAATGACTCAAGCTTGGGTGAGTTTCTTTGCCATATGTGTAATTGTGTATTTCCATAGTGTGAAATGTTCATTAGCATATACATTTCGCAACGAAACGACTCAATTTGACATGAAGTGTTTAAAATAGTAAACAGTTTACTCTTTCACACACAAGTACTGGGTTTCATACTCAATACAGCCATTTGTCAAGCGCTCCAAATAGAACTTATAAACGATTAATATTCCGCCATCATGAAAGCTGTATAGTGCAAGTTAATTCAATGGGAACACAATCAGATCGTTTATATTCTCAGTGGTGGCGTTGTACCGCACGTTACACTCTGTGTATCGGGCCTTTGTGTGTTTCCCTTTGAAACACACAATAAACAAGCTGAGCATTGTGGACGGAGTGTACTGAACCATGTTCTATAGCAACGGTACTATCAAGTCGCTTATCTATAGTAAAGTCAACTTGTCCCTAGCTATACCTAGGTTGAAACATCGGCCGGACTTACTCTTATTACTCAGAGACAAACTTGCTAGGTTAGTACTTTCAAAATCAATCAATTACCTACGAAATGTTTTGGCAGACATTGAACTAGATTCAAGGATAAAAATAATGAATATAAGACGGGAACCAAAATTACGGTAGAAAATAAAAATAAAAATGCAAATCCTGAAGTATAAGATGAAATTTTAATGAATACCAATTTACTTTCAGCTATAAAAAGAAATACTTTAATATTACTTGATCGCTTAAATTTTAAAGAGCTTTACGAGCAGAGCGAACAGTAATTTCCCGGGCAAGTCATGCCGGTAGTAGCCTTTGAAGGATCTTTGCCTAGCAACGGTGCTCGACACCTATTACTGAGGTATTTGGGAAAATGTGAACATCATTCTGCATATTTTATAGACAGGCGGAACAAAGGAGATTTCCTTTCACACATTTGGCACAAAATATGACAAGCTGTCGTCTCGAGATATTTCACTTCGAAAATGTGATAAAAGAGCATGTTTTGTTGAGCATCACCGCTTTAATAAAGTGGGAGCACTTTCTGCAATTAGTGAATGTAAACAGCCGAAAGATAATGATCGTAACGCAGTAAACATTCAATTGAACGACGCTACAAAAACTTTAATGGCCATAAATAAAAGGGAAAGATTTATCACTCCCGCCACGTTTTATACGAAAACTAAAAGAGAGGCAGAAAAACTAAGCGGATTATCGACACGTTCCACGTTGCGCAAACAGGGCCGCATTCAGACATTATAATCCTTTATGAAACCACAACAACGCGTGGGGAAGGAGAAACAAATATAAAGGAACCCATCAATCTGTCACGCGTGTAATATTTACAAGGAACAGTGCAGGTGAACGTCCCCAACAACAGTACGCAGTGATTTATATCCAAGTTCACCTTCTAGACACCCGCCCGCTCCCCGGAGAGCAGTATCGACAAAATAACCAAGATAAATTGAATCTGCCTTCACAAGATCGTGATAATAGATACGTGGGTACTCTATAGACGGAGCTTTGATTAATTGGTTAATTTGAACATGAGAGGTTAACGGCATAGCTCCACTTCAAACCGTTGAAGTGCCTTCAAGACATAACTCAGTAAACCCCAATCTAATCCTTAGTAAAATTTCCTTTGCTATGTAAATGTTCAACGAGTCACGATTTTGCGTGATAAAGAAAATCTCATTAAACCTAAAGCTTGGAGAGACTCTATAAAGCGGTTAACTAGAAAATGAACCTACGAGTTTATATCCTGAAATAACGTTAGCTGCCTTATGCGAAGCTTTCAAGATAATAAGGCTGAAAATGGCGTCATAAAAAAGATTTGTAATGGTTTATAAATATCCCGTCATAGGATGCCACTACGATTTTGTATTCTTTTACAGAGAAATTTCTAGATAACAAGATCAGTCTCACCATTATGTAAGAAGTAGACAACAAAGCGAATAACAACAATATCATACTACTATTTTCAACACATTTCAACCATCTGACACACGCTAAATCTTCCAGCTTGTCTGCAAAGAAAGCCTCGTGTACATTAACGAGGAGCATTGCATAATGCAGAAGCACGGAACTCTGTCTGAGGAGTAACACTTTACTAATGTTACGCAAGTGCACGCTCGCCTGACCTTTGTCTACCGATGAATGCGTCTAACACAATTTATATAGGTAATACTGTTACACTCTCCTTTGTATGTTCTCTACTGGCAGTAATTGGTTTATGAGGATCAGTACATTTAATCCATTCAAGCGTACAATACTCTGTCTTTATATTATTTTCTTTCAGAAGTTGTCTGTATTGTAATTACTCATCAGTTTAGTTATTTTAGGTTCTATACTCATTGATTAACAACGTTTAAGCTTTATCTTTTACAAATACAGTTACTATAACCAATTCAACTTGACTAGCAATAAAAACGAGCTTGTTATCATAAAAATACCGAGTACTATTAAATGCATTGTAGTCATTCTCTGTTATTATTTCAATTACGCAACACGAAGTAGGATTGTTGTGATTACTCAAGATGATTAAGCGTTTATCATTGTTGAGCGTAGTATTACGCGGTTCGTTCCGTATACACGGGTATACAATTTCACGTACTTTCTCAAGCTTGTAGAGAAAAACATAGAGCTTCGGGTGGTTATATAGTGTGTTCATGAACAGTTCCCGGTTCGTTTATCTCTCAATCTTGTGCAGCCGGGGGCAGGAGTGCAACTCGACTGGTCGGACCAGCTCGCCCCCCTTCCCCCTTGATCCCACTAGAAACCGGTTTTCCTAGTCCGGTCCTAAGCCTTTGGGGCCAGACTCGCTAACTAGATTATAAAGCCGATACGGGTACTAACTGGTCATAATTATTATGACTATATTACCCTTTCGAGTGGATTTTCAAAAGCGATTTTCGAATTAACAATTTCCTTTATGAATAATTTGCCGTTTTTGGCATCTGATTATTGATTCCGAATAAATTCTTGTTCCACCTCTCGTTATGTGAATTCTAAACGCTTAAAAATAACATATTCGATATGTTTAATTCATAGTATTTATTAACATGAGAAGTAGGAAGGTATGCTGATTATATTAAGCACCAAACAGGAAACTCTAATGATTAACTTGAAACGTGAGTATAATAAATTAAACATACCGGTTATATGGCATTACGTAATAATAATAATTTATGATAAGTTAGTGTAACGAGTAACGAATAAGTATGTTGTTCGAATAAGGATAAAATAATTAATATGGAGGACCAAGTTTGTATGAGAGGGTAAAGTAATAACAATTTTTATTAATAACACTGCAGTAAGTGCCGGAAATAAGGTAAAAAGACAATACAAATAAAATGGCAAGGAAAGCTATAAACGGATTACACATACGAGCAAAGTTACACACACAACAGAAAGTTGGATCCGTCCCAAAACTATTTTATTAATGTCTTGTGCAGTGGCAGTAAGTAAAAGGGAATATGTAATTAATCTACGAGAACGTACAGAAAGTGGGTCAACACAATAAAGAACAGATTAATTTTATAACTACCTTTGAAAGTTACATCGCTTCATCGCATTTTAAAGATCTAAAATGGAATTCAGAAGCGAAGCTTCTGGCGTACTTGAGTCGGGTTATATTCGGTGGACCAAATAGCTAGTAGGTATTCATTTTAATGAGATTAAAATATTGTTTTGAATATTAAATGTACTACTGGGATATTGTTGCTGTTTATCAGACCAAAACAAATTAAGATGTAACAAACACATAGCTAATGAATAATAAATCAAAGTTACGACGAGGTTAATATAAGCAACCAACCAACGGGTATTTTATAACTCGTATCATTTTATGACGTCAATATAATAAGTGTATGTAGTTTACATTCATAATGGCAAGACTCCAACGCGGTTAGAGATAGCCGAACATAAATAAGAGGGGAATGTCGCCGTGACAGCCAGTCGGAACTTATGCCTTTGTTACTTCCATCTCGATTGCTCTCCGCAGTTCGTCAACTCTGAATAACAACATTCTGTTCCATTTTTTGTGGCCGAACAATTGAATTGGTTGGGAATTTTCGCATCTATGGCATCTAGCTATTTATTGTAACATTGTCACAATCACAACGCTTGATAAAGTAGAGTACCAAAATGTAATATCCTCTCAAAGGAAACATTGTTGTTTTATATCGGAAAATAGCTCGGCTATTTCGTGGAATCGTTCACGTTTCTATTAAATCCGCTAAGGTAAGATAAAGCTAGGTGTATGTATGGGAAGCTCGGCCCGATGCCCGCAGTCCGGACTCCGGCGTTGTCAGGTGAGATTTATTCACGTATAGCCTTAACATGCGGAGTGGGCGTACGTGGGATGTAGACGGGCCGTGGTATTCGTGTACCGCCTTTATGTCGTTGCGCTAGCGAACTATTCAACTCCCTATTTGGTCTTTATTGCCCCTTACAGTCATATTTTATTTCGTAAAAGCGGAATATCAAAAGCTTAAATTATGCCAGCACCTATGCCGTATTGTGACTATAACTTTGGTTTCTTTTGTTGTTTCAGACCCAGACGGAGAAAGTATCGCGCTTATCCTTTGTAAATTCTCCAATAATTGTGGGAGTAACGCAATAGAAAATATTCCGATCGAAGAGTGAATGTTTATAAATAGTCTCCTCCGCAGTGGTTGCTTATCATGCCGAACAAAGGAACAATAACGACCAACAAAGAAGTTAGAAAAGAACAAAAGCAAACATCGGGACCGAGTCAAACGAGCTGTTTCCTTCTAAGGCGATGTAATAACAATAACAATATGGCGCACATTGTGCGTGTATCGTGCGTGCGTCGATTTAGTGATGCGCTACACTCTCCAATTGATCTAATTCCGGGCTCCGGTACACTCCCTCGTGAACGGTTTCAGAAAGTGCCGTAAACGTCTTCAGAATTAACGGTCTGTTAAGCTGTCTAATATAGGTAGTGAACAGAGATGTGGAGGTGGGAGAGAGACAGTCCTCTTATCGGGGTGTGGCTATCTCTACTTTGTATGCACTGCACCTACATAGTTGCATGTAAGCGTAATATATACGTATGTACTATACACTTAGGTACATACCAGTCGGTCGTGCTCAAACCATATGCTAATTAGCTTTCAGATACATGCTCACTGTTGCAGATTAGGCTCCAGCCTTTACAGATATAACATTTGGAACAAAAGAAATGCCAAATCGAATTAGGTTACAGGTGGACAGCTGCCTAGACAATAAATTGACTTCATGCCAAACTGTCACACATTTTCATATGGATTCATTCACATTTAAATCAGGAAGCAGAAGATAAAGCGGCAATGCAAATAAATATCATAAAGTTCTTTGAAGTAATATTTGTGGTGTAAATTACATAAGATAGGTACTGTGATACGATAATAACGTGTAATAACCAATGACCTAACGAAATAAAGTGTTATTGCTGCTATAAATAAAAATAATAATAAATCATACAAGTAAGCCGGCAAGTAATAGGCGATAGTAAACAATGAGTCATGACAAGTACCGGTGAGTCGGCGGGGCCCGGGGGGGACGTGTCACGGTCCACAATGGCCACAAAGCACCAAAAATCACTTCACGACGTCACGCGGCACATTAGAAATTCCAAAAAACATGTGACGCTAGTGCGGTGAAAGGTAAGATGCGTTCAGTAAACCGTTCCGAGTAACGAGTAACCGAGCGTAGTGATGCCGACGCGGGAGAATGGCGCAAACTGGCTGGCCGGGAGGGAGGGCCCCCCGCAGCCACCTCGCCTCCCCCATCCCCCCCTCCTGCGCTCGCAGCGGGCCTGGCTGCCTGGCCAACAGACACAGGCTTGCATAATTAATTATACTTCACACACATTGCGCCTTCCGCTAAAGCAAGGTCATCTTTTTAGTGATATAGATTTGCGATACCTACGCTTATCTTTGTGGGAACTGACGTTTCGTATCGACAGGTGATAAACAAGATTTATCTGTTGAGTAATATAATATTGTATAATATGAACTGGTTGGTTGTTATCTAACTCACGTGCAACTAATAACGCTAGGAAATAGAAAGTTCAGTTCTGGTCATATACCAGGGGTGTATTTACACATTAATGAGAACATCAATTCATATTTTCACCTCTCTGTGGCTTCTATTTTGTATGGTTTATCGAATCGGATTGCTTAGATTAAAATAATAGGTGTAATCATTTCAAGATTGATGATATTTGTTCCAGTAAACCGACTAAAAGTTTCGGTGAATCATTTCTCAACAGAATCAGCACACATCAGTTAACGCCTACAAGATCATCTATCATCAAAAGAATTTCAACAACGGATCCTAATTCAAATTCTCGTTTGAACAAGGAACTCCGTCATTCAGGTCAAAATGAATATTAAGAGCCTATACTACCTCAAATGGCTTAGCAGAAACCTGTGATACGTCGAAAATACTACAGCATTAATTTTGAAATAAATATATGGTAAAGTTGAGGATTAATGTTAGGTCTTATGTTTGGCGAAAACATGATTCCATAAAATTTTCTCGATAGAAAAAAATCCCAAAGTTACCTCTAAATTGAACAATAAAACGCTGGCAATCAGATAATACTTAAAATTAGATCATGAAACTTTTTATACTAACTGAACTAACTATAAAGCAGGTCTTATGTTATTTACTTTTTGGAATTTCTTTTTTTTTCGCCGTAAAATAAATAGATTTGCGTGTAGATAGCTAAAAGAAAGAGCAAGCAATAGTGCGTGGTACGTGCAAGTGCGAGCGAGTAAGATTATGCTGAGGTACTATAGACCCTTAACCTTCAAACAAAACAAGAACAAAGTAGTGAGTGGCACGTTATACAGACCCTTTTGACGGGCGGCCGTAGGGTGGGGCGAGGGTGTTCGGTTACCCGGGACTGCCAGACGAATCCCGGGCGTCCCGCACTTGTCGCGATCGATATCCGTATCCGCTGCACGCCACGGGAACTCGCATTAACTAACTTCACCGATGGAGGTGGAAAGTCGGCCGATGTTGTTACAAACTTTACCGATTACAGTTTCACGAGATACTCTCCCTCTTGTTATTCTAAATGAATCAACAACTCGTTACTGGATAGTAACAATATTGACGCTCTCCCAGTTTCGCTCAATGTTCAAGTTTAGCACAGAAGCTAGCGAACGAAAGTTTGACGTTACATATAAATTAGATACACTAAATCAAGCTCATGTCAGCTCGAAAGTTTTACTTGATTCTGTTTTCGGATAAACACAAAAGGTTAACGAAGCCTAACAGGTTGAAGAAATTATTTTAGGTAGAATGAGAGAGTAGGTCGAGATAAAACAACAAAGGGAATCCTAAAAGTAAAACACTGTTATTATTTGATTACTCCCAAAACATCATGAAAGAGAGGAGAGGTTACCCACCTATCAAAAGATCCACCAGTATGAGATTACGTTTTGGCAAAGCATCAAATGGATCTGAATGAGATATATAAAGAGAAAAAGCTTACTGAACCACCGACAGACAGATTGGCTAGAACTTCTGACGTCTGAGAGAACCAGCGAGAATAAACTAAGAATAAAAGTCGAGTAAAGTCATTAAACAAGTCTGAAACTCTGAGAGTGAACAGTTGTTTACGAATATAAATGTCATTTGCAACCAATAATACTCACAGTACTCAATATAGACTTAATTATAATGTAATTTATGCAATGTTGAACGAAATATAAACGTAGTTATATTAAATATAAATGAAGCAATGATAATAATTGATTCTGAGAACCTAGACAACATGTAACTCAATTATTTCTGTTATGAAATCTGTTATTGACAGTAATGATATGAATGTTATTTGAGAAACTTGTTGCCAGACGAAACATAAAGCTTGCCACTTAGAAAATAATGGAAGTGGGGAATTTAGTGGATAAGGATATCATTATGCAATTTCGCTTAGCTTTGCAAAAAGTTACCATATTGGCAAACAAGGTTATACCAATGTCTTTATTACTGTCTGCAGTTATCATGGTGCAGATGAGAAGGCACACGTTTCCAAGATAGCGAGTAAAGATTCACTTCGTGAATTATATCTAGAACATGAATCATGCTCAGTAACTGCTGCGACTCCCAGGTTAACTACGTTTGTTTTCACAGACAACAAAATTTCTGGCGAAAAGCCAACAACAAAAACGATGACCAACGCTGAGTATCGAGATTGTTCAATATGCCCTTGATCTGTCAGCCGAATTGATTCACGAACAAACGAGTTTTAGAACAGCCATTAAACACAATGAAGCGAAATGGGCCAGGCCACGCTCGGCCACGCTGAGCCATGTTCAAGTTCTACGAACGTCTCCAAAACAAATATGACGATAACGGAATAAATTGCAAATGTGTCCCATTAATCCTTGTTACGATGTCACCAGTGACCCGGTCGCAGAGGGGAGCTTTATTTATTCGCCAACTACGGTATTTACATACAAAAACTTCCATTCAAGTGTTTTTAGACTTTTTATGGAAGACCAACACAAAGGATTCGTGACAGACGTACCCTATTTTGATGTTTGTTATATTTTACTGGTTTTCTATGAGAACTAGAGACTACGCTACGTTCCTTGCTACGTAAAAGCTGGAGGGAGATGTATTTTTTATTGCTGCTGTCATCTCTTTATACGGCTTTGCATAAAGAATATTGGAGTTCGGTTTGGTAAGCAAATATGGTTCTTTTGACATGTATCATCAATAATATAATATGTTATTATTATTGTTGAATATTTAGTCTACAGGTTTCGTTTACAAAAGATTAATTAAGAAGTTATTGTTTATAGACACAATTTACATAAACGAAACGGCTTGTATAAACTCAGTCTACAACTTTAAGTAAACAAAATTCAAAATTCAAGCCAACATTCGCGTTTTCTCTGAAGCAATTTCGTGGAATTTACAAGTAAAACTGAACAATGCTACTTTGTACACATTAAAAGGCTTTTAGCTTTAATTAATGTCACTGGAAAAATGAAAACAGGAATGTTTGAAACATATTCAAAATTAGCAGGAAGCAAAAATAAGACTAATATTTTTGGAACGAAGTTCCTTATCGCGCGTTGTGAAAGGGGGCTGGACGGAAAAAATTCGAAAAGTTGTCACGACACTTTTATCCGACTGCGCGACGCAAAGGAGGGTAATGTGTTTATTACCATGGAATGGAATGGACTGGACTGGACTGGACTGGACTGGACCGGACCGGACCGGACCGGACCGGTCCGGACTGGACTGGACTGGACTGGACCGGACCGGACCGGACCGGACCGGACCGGACCGGACCGGACCGGACCGGACCGGACCGGACCGGGCGGACTGGACTGGACTGGAGTGGAGTCGTGACGATTATTTTTGTTGAGTGTATACAGTAACTTCGTTCCATCCGGGTGTCCCTTGACACCTCTCAAGTTTTTTTATTCAAAAATCACACCTGTTACAATCAGAGACAGACAATGCATTTATTATGTATCGACAAAAAAACAAAATGGCGTCGAAGCCAATCCTGTGGTAATAGGAAAACTTTTGAATTGATTCACGAGGCAAGTAAGTTACACGAACGCTCGATCCAAAGGCCCTACAATCTACATTTTCTACAACATGTCGACAGAGCTTGCAATAGAATTTCCATACCATGCTATATTTTAAAAAAATATATTCCCATTTCGAAAACCTATTTCATTTTTTTAACAAGCAATAGAGCCTAAACAACTTGCAGACGTTCTTTCCAATACGTTTTATGAATTTATTTCGGAAAATGTTCATAGCGAAGACACTAAGTATTGCTACTATGTTTGACTTTTCTAGTATTACCAGTATTACTATTGGGATAGAACATTCAAATCTAATTCAAATCTGCTAAAGAGCAAAAAAGTTGGAATTTGTTTTGTTATTGTGTACATTTAAAGTTTGATCTATGAATCTAGTTGGCATCTTAAGTTTTTTTTTTAGATTATATCAATAGAAGGTTTATAAACAAAGCTGTACTTACAGATGTTTACATTTCAAAATTACACATACTTAATTTTTCATTTCACTTGTGTTCATGTTTATCAACACTCGGTCTCAAATGATAATTTATTTAAATTGACCAGGAGGTGTAGAGTTGTTTTTGGCAACTATCCAGCTCCAAATGGTTTCTACGAAACGGGGTAGTGCGAATGCAAAACTTCCTTACGTCTTTAACCCTGGAGTGGTCGCGTGGACTACATATGTAATCCACCTATACAAAATTGATAATTTCCAACAATCGATTTGCTTGAATTAGTTGAGCCTCCAGGTACTTTCAAATGAATGATTGAGCGACACACTCCGTGCAGCATAAGCGTAGTACTCACTCGGTTGTAATATAGGAGCTCAGTAAAGTGCGTGGACTACAATTGTAATCCGCGCGACCAATTACGTAAGTATTTTTTTTACATTGAATTGTCATGTTTTCACTTATTGTAGACAAATAATACCTTATTTTGTTTTGTTTTGTCACATTATTGTTATATATGTTTGATTTTAGAAAAAAAAATGAATAATGGACGTGATGCACTAATTTAGTCGTGGCTAGCTGAAGTTGATGTGGGAAATGATGTTTATGAAGCTGAATCAAGCTCCGACGAAAAAAATTTATAATTTACTAGAGGAAGACCATCAATCAGAATCCCAGTAACAGCAAGAGATACCAGGTGATGGATCTGACGAAAGTTCTGAAGAAGATATCCATCTCAGTAACGTCGCCAACGCACTGACTTTTACAAAGAAATGAATGACACATTATGGTCGTAAACAGAGGGATAATACAAAGACGTAACATAGTATTTATACCCGAAAGGAACAGCTCGTCAAAAAACAACCCTAGAAGACTGATTTATCTAATAATATACTAAGAAAAAAATTGATTATTTCGAGGAGAAACATAGAAGAGAACGAGATGCTACACAGACCAATGAAACTGAAATTTGAGGCTTTACAGGAATATTACTAATGGGTGAAGTAGTTGGAAAAAGAAAAATACTGGTACTTTGTATTATATATGCAGAAACTCAACCCACTACCGCGGAAGGAGCATCGAGCAATGTTGTGCGCTGTTGCCGTGAATGTGGATGAGCGCGCATTATAAGCACCAGGAAGATGTGCACCAAGTGTAATAAGTTTGTATGTAGGGTTCATTTTAAGATAATGTGCCTATCTTGTGCTAAAAATAACATTTAGATATAAGTTTTTACTATTATTTATAAATTGAGATCTCAATAAGACCAGTCCAAGTGATTTTCATGCCAAGTTAAGGAGTCTACACACCAAACCCGCCGACCCGCCGACACAGCCCGGCGGCTTGGTGTCGGCGACTTTGCTTCAAGAATCATGTCGGCGACTCGTACCCGCGCGTGCAAGTCGGCGGCATGGCCGGCGACTTGCGTACGCGCACGCTCAGTTGCCCGCCGACACTCCAGCGATAGTGACGTGCTTGTGTTTTTTTTGCGATTTTCTGCAATAATGGAATGGGACGAAGAAACCACTCTAAAGTTAATAAATTTGTATCATATAAAGGAATTATTATGGAACCCAAAACACTTGGATCACAAATGTAGACCTAAACGTTTTGATGCACTAAATGAGATGGCAAACGAATTAAATACAAATGTCACAGAAATAGAACGGAAGATAAAAAATTTGACGAGCCAATATTATAGAGAAAGAAAAAAGACGATTGAATCAAAAAAGTCTGGAACCAGCGCAGATTCTGTTCATGAGAGCAAGTGGTTTGCCTTTAAATCTTTGAATTTCTTGCTCAATAAAAATAAACCTACTGGAACAATCGATACGGTATGTAACATTTCAGTGATGTTGTATTATTTTATTTCTAACCTAATTATTAGAGCACACAAGAATAATATGTAAGCTTGGCCCGAGTGAAGAGAGGCGCGCGGTAAATAAAGACATAGGTACTTATTTTATCTGCCTTTGTTGTTGCGCTGCCGCTATTGTTATTGCACCGAAATATTTCCTAAACAAATTATTTCTTGGAATGGCATGTGCACATATAATAGTCATTGCAAATGTATTTTTTAAAAACTAACAACTCTTTTCTCAACAATCTTTTAATTTCGCCGAATTTCTATTATAAACCGAGAGATTCCGTACCATTTTCTTTTTTTTTTCTTTTTAGGTTGTTTTAGAAATATTATTATTAATTATTATTTACATTGATAATAATTATCAATGTAAATAATAATTAATAATAATAATTATCAATGTAAATAATAATTAATAATAATAATTATCAATGTAAATAATAATTAATAATAATATTTCTAAAACAATTAGTATTAGGTATGATTTATGACCATTGTCTTTTTTTTCATATATTCCGTGCGGTGTACCTACTCGCGGGTAAAAGCTAGTGTATAATACATTTCATAAGTAAACTGTTGGTGATTCAAATAAAATATTATTTCAGGAGATAATAGCAACTGACAATAATGCCCAACATGCGGACAATGATGCTCAACATGGGGAAAACGATTCACCTCAAACGTCAAACATCATTCCCCAAGCGAATAAACGTTATAAACCTAATCCAACTAATGAGATGGTGTCGGAAGCATTAAATTTAATGAGAACAGTCAGTCAACGGACAAATCAAAAAATAAAAGATGAGGACGATTTGTTTGGCGAATATATTGCGACACAACTTAGAAAATTTGATAAAACAACAAAGGCAATAATAAAACATCGGATTAACAATATCTTTTTTGAAACCGAAACTGGATATCGTTCAGACATGTTCGAAGCTTCGCCAAGACCTTCTACTTCCCATAGTCATCCAGGATATTATACAATGGATCAATGTGATGTAAATTCCTACTACTCATCATCCAACTCTGCCGTAACAAACCCTGTTTCACCGCCTCTTGGTGAACCTTCAACATCTTCAATTGAACCTTCGTTACGTGTGTCGCTTCAAGAGAGTGGTGATATTGAGAACATATTATCATCTATTGAGTCAGATAAATAGGTTTATTCCACAAATCCCCACCGTATGCACTCTGAGAATAACCCTATCACCTGATGCGAGATAACGTTATGTAGGCACAAGTATTTCGTCTTAATGTTGTTGTCATAGAATCGTCATAGTATACTCAAAATGCATAAAAACATCAGTGGGGATTTCGCGGTGGGGATTTATAGAATAACTCGGTAAATAAAACCACTTATAAATGAACAAAAACAAGTGATTTACGAAGTTTTTAATACAAATTATAATAAAAATACAAGTACTAATACAAGTATGAGTTTCATTAAAACTTACGAGTTAGTCATTGATCATTCTGCCATGGTAATCTCCCGACATCGGAAAGAAAATATTGAACCAATTCTGTCCTTATAACCTCAGGAGATTGTGTCCTTGTAACCTCAAGGGAATGTGTATTGTCTTGTCTAGGCAAGTCAGCAAACAAATTATTTTCACGTGGTTCCCTGCGCCAATCTCCTGGATTGATTTCTCCCCTACTATTTTCAGTATCATATTCATTTTGTTGTATTATACCATGTCGTTTTACATAATTGAACAAATGAATACATGCCAATGTTACAATAGTAACTTTTTGTGGATTTAGCTGGATGGGTTTGTTAAATATCTTAAATTGTTTTGTTAACTGTCCAAATACGTTTTCAACTACTCTTCGACCTCGACACATGCGATAGTTGTACACTCTCTTGGGAGACCCTTTCGCATGATTACCATCATAAGGTTTTAAAATATTGGTTTGTAAAGGAAACGCATCGTCGCCCAAAAAAAAATAGGGTACTGGCATAATTCTTCCAGGTAGAGGTTTTTTATCTGGCAAATTTAAATCATTATTATATAACATTCTGCATAATGAAGAGTTAGCAAATACACCACCATCGGAAATGCGACCCTGGCACCCCACATTAGCGTATAAAAACTTATAATCTGCATCCACTAATGCAAACAGTACAATACTGAAATACATTTTATAATTAAAATAATCGCTTCCACTTCGTGCTGGACATTGAATTCTAATGTGCTTTCCATCCATAGATCCAACACAATTAGGTACATTCCATCTACTCAGATATCCATCTGCAACTTTTGTCCATTCGTTTGATGTTCGTGGAATCTGAAATCGGAAATGTGCTCGGTGATAGGATAGCCATTTGCCTACTTATATAGTAATTTTTCGGAACATAGTTTTTCTGGAAGATTAAAGAAAGTTAAACGCCCATATATGTACATACCTTCACATAATCCGAAAGTCCATCTACGATAGCTTGGCACACTTCTGGAATAATGTAGGAAATAAGTTGAGGAGATACTTTAAAGGTGTCACAAAGACTGTTGAATGAATCTCCCGTAGTCAGGTATTTTAATGTTAATGATAATCTGTCCGTTGGTGAAATTGCACTTCTGTAATTTGTATTTTTTTTAACTATTGTGGGTCCAACAATGCTTAGTAAATATTCAAAGTCGGTAAACGTTAACGACATAAATGTCTTAAAATGTAAGGGTCTTTTTACAATCAAATCGTCTGTTCTTAAATCTTTTATTCTATCACTGTTACTGTAACGACTGCGACTCATTAAGCTTGGTCTAACCCAACACTGTCGTTTTCTCTTCAGGGACCCAGCTAAAATTATTCCACATGCTGCTATTATTAGATCAGCATCAGTATCCATGTTTATTGTAGGCTGCAATATTCGAGAAAAACAACACGTCACGTTCGTACACACTGCAATCACTAACTAAAAAAGTTGTACTGATTTCTTGCCGCCGACTAACTCACCGACACAGCCCCATGACACATGTTGGCGGGTTGGCGGGTTTGGGTCGCCGACACCAAGCCGCCGGGCTGTGTCGGCGGGTCGGCGGGTTTGGTGTGTAGACTCCTTTAGAGAAGATTTGAAATATTTTTGATTATTTGTAACACAAGGATTTTTATTAAATTGTAATATATGTATTTTATTAAGAAAACTATACTGATTAAAATTTCATTTAAATAATAAAGAGTTTATGAATAAATCTTTTGTTTTTTTCATTTTGTATTATGGATTACGTATGTAGTCCACGCGACCACTCTTGTAACTTTTAGGGACGCGCCCACTGCAGGGTTATTAAGTGTGTCTGCATCTATGTTTATGAAACAATATATATTATTTATTGTTTAGGTTTACTTCTTTTTATTTTTCTACTTTTAACAATTTTATACTTACTTTCAGTGGTATTTCCGACTTGTCGTACGGAAATTCATAATTTTAAGTGGGCTTTAATTATCTCTAATCATGAAATTATTTATCATTAAGTATGTTTAAGGATTAACGTAATAATCATGTCCTTATATTAATATAAAAAAAATATTTACGACGAGTCATTAAAATACTGCTGCAATAAATATTTTAAATGATATTATCTTGGATGAATGTTAAGGGATTAATTATCGCCTGAATTAACATAAATTATTTATAAGAGATACTAATTAAAACAGTCAAACAACACTTTAAAATATCGCTTTCTACAAAAAAAAAGTTTAAGAGGGCTGTCTGACAGTTTAATTACAGGATAATCTATCTGCACGATATCTTTCACTTTTTTATTTTTTTTTATTTAATCGCGCTTATAAATCAACACAAAAAGTAGGTTACCGTACGTAGCGAACGAATACACTTTGATTAATAGTCAAAACACACACAACTAAAAATGTGATGCCAATAAGTTATTTTTATGACCCCTAACTAACGAATTTTAACAGCTGCAAAAGTGTCAGGTTTATTGCGAAGTCGCGGACATTACAAAGCGGTAACGTTGCCAAAACTATTACGTCAAACAATGTTTTCATTTACTAAATTACAGAAGACGGTAACATCGTGACTAACCGGATTTCCCACACCAAAATCCCAGGTCATTAGCAAAGTTTAGAACGAGTTGTAAATAAACCTTTACGACGCAACCGGGCGGCGCCAACTTTCGATTGAAATCTTTATTACAAGTGGGAGTTGGAGCTAGCGTTAGACAAAAAGCAATTCCAGATGTTTCTTGACCGTTCTATTCAGTAAAGCCAATAGAAAAAGAAGCTTAGTAATAGCTATTTCACGATCACGGCACACCTGCACACCAAGTTGTCGCTTGCAATCTAAAAACACTCTAAAACTGCACTTTTCAAAGTCCCTTTTACTATTTCCGTGGAACGTGCAGGAACAACTCGAGTTAGGATTACAGTTTAGCATTCCACTCACGTGCGGAAAGAGACGGTGCTATTACAGCGCGGCTAGAGGGAAAAGTGGAGATGATTTGTTTGAATGTACTTTTTGAATCGATAGTCTAAGAGCATTCATAATGCCCCCGTTCTGAGCTACTATCGCTATGCGTGGATTTCGCAAGATGAATTGTTTATGGGCTCCAGGACGGGAGAATACTCATGTCTCCGAAAAGGGTCACTGAACCAGACAAATTGCTACGGAGAGCATTGCTTCGCTCCCCCTTTGTCAAATCGGAGCGCAATGTTCAGTTTAATCGCATTATTTGCAGGATTTATGCCGAGCAGAATTTTCGGGTGAATTAAAATTAGAGGTAAGAGGAACAAGAATTTGCACTAATTGAGCATAAATTGTGCCTTTATGAATGTCAAACTAGGTTTCCGTTGGATATGCAAATGTGGGATTGTTTTGAACGCTTTGTTGTCGGTCGGAGTGGATGCGATGTGAATTATTCACGTCACAAACTACAAGAGCTTTCAAATGTCTTTTTCATATTTTTGTACCTGGAAAGTAGTGCACTGCTCGCACAGAACATTCGTGACTAAACAATGTTAGCTACAGAGCTGAGCAGAATATTCAAGGTTCATTCTAGGTTACGAGATTGATTGACACAGTAAACTGGTGTAGTGAACTAATGGAACGTTTAAAGTCCACTATTTTGATGAACGAGGCGCGTGTCGCCAGCGCGGAGGTCGGAGGCAAACATGGACAGATGAGAATTATGGCCGAGTGTATTGGTGGCATACGAGATGAGCACTATCGGGCATTGCACGGCTGTACGTGACGCCCATGTACAATGCACCACTAAATCTCTCTCATTGCCTCCTGGCTTTCAAAAAGAAATATGCTTTAAGGACGGTGACACGAATTCGGACGACTGTATTACCGTTTTATAAAATACTTTCATTTCCTTTTCGCAATGTAATCTAGATTATGTACTACGTTTGACAGTGTAATTTAAATCTAAATCAGATGTTGCTCTGTCGTAATCTAATCTAGTCTTCTAATGGGAGTATTATTTTATCATGTAATTCAAAACTCTTTCATTCAAACTATAATTTCAGACCTCGTTTATGTTCTTGAACAAAGATTATTCAAATAGCAACATATCAAAAGGAATATGAAAGTAAGCGTGGGTGTTCTAAATAGGACCAGTTTAAGGAGACCTTTTCGACATGTCTGATATCTCGACCTACATAATAAAGGTAGACGATAGTTTCGAGGTCCGAGGTCTACTATGATTGGTCTCTGTGAATAATAACTACACATCCTGGGGCTTGGATGGGTCACTGCGTAGTTACTGGCGACTTTCTTTGTCTTCGTTTTATGTTAATCTGAATCGTTGTTTCTATGCTGTTATTATCCGAGGCTTTATCTGAACATTTCTTTCTTCTTCAAAAATATATTTTCTTTTATAATTTACCTTGAATTTAATCATTGTAGTTACTTGCTTGTAGTTGTATGATTATTTTTTCTTCTATAGATTTTAATGTAGAAACTCATTCGTTTCCGCTGTTTTAGTGGTTTATGATCAGAGCGATGCGATCCCTAAAAATCATAATTCCAGACAAGAAAAATTTAAGTTTCAGAAAAAACATATCATAAGAATAGACAGTAAATTAGCAAAACTTTTTATCTAAGCGCAAAGACGCAAAAACCCAAGATCTCTCTTGGAATAACGAAATTATTCCAGTCGATAAGATTTTGACAAGAGAGACAAGATTATCTGAAGGTGAACCATATAATTAGTCATTCTCATTCAGAACTCATTTCATCTCGGAGTAAGTGCCTGTCCTTCACGAATGTCAGGACCTTGGAGCGACCGATCTTTGAAACCTTGAAAGCTGCCTTGAGCAAGACCAACATTGTAATAAAAATGAAGTTCTACGTGACTTAAGAACTTTATCACTTAAACAAAGTCTTGAATTTGAGTGAATATGGGAGTTAAATAATTTGGTAAAGTCGGGTTACAAGGGAATTAAAACGGTGTACTTATAAATTGTAAAATGGTAGGTCCAAAATATTACTAAGGATTGAGCAGATAGTAGATGATTCTAATGGATCCTTCAGAGCATTTAAGTCCTCAAATAGAGCAACATTAACCAGTAGATAATGAATACAATTCGAAGCTAAACACAACAGCGGTTGTTTCTCAACTGCCAGTATAACTTACGTCTGCCTCATCTCATTACATTAACGAATGCTCTTTGAATATAGTTTGTAAATACATCTACTGAGAAGCAGAATTAGTCTGAACATATTTATGGACTGGAAGCTGGAAGCTAATTATCCTACACTTGTAACAACACTGAAGCTAAATTTGGAATTCCTGAGAAGTTTTAAAGCCGAGCCAACACGTATTTCAATATTCAGAAGGAATATTCCAGTTGTGTCTTTAATCATCCTTCGATTAACATTAAAACAATACTGAAGACGAACTTCTTATTAGACTTGGTTCAAGTTTCTATTTCAATATTCAAATGAGTTCAGTGGTGCAGAAACTCCATAGTTTAGGGTTGAAGTCAGAACTTGAACAGCCGAAACATTGTTGAGAAAACATTCTGCGGTTGACTACAAGTCTATTATACTGATGTTTCTTGGATTTGGCTGGAACAATGACGTAAGGAGGTTATATCGATTTTTTCGCTTTTGGTATTTGAATTTAAGAGTTGTTGGTACCAAACTACTTCTTGATTATATCAGTTTGAGTTTTACACTTGTTCAGAACAAATCGTCCTATTCGCTGTTACAACTATTCACCACTAATTCTGCTTCTATTGCAACTGCCTCTATCAAAGCGGGCATATCAATTTCATTTTACGATTACTATCCAATTAATTCCAAACTGGTAGCATCTACGAAGATCGTAACTAAATCTACCAGTTAGTCACTTATACCATATTTAGCTGAACCGGTGTGAGTTCAGGATAATGGCGGCGCATGCGTCACCAGGCGCCGCCGAGGACTTGTCGCGACACGAACACCAAAATAACCGACGGATAGACACACAAACGCTACTTGAATATGTATAGATTTGTGATTTGCATCGTTTGCATGCTACGGACATTTTGAAGTAGGCTCTAATCGTACTTGTTCACTTTCAAGAAATTAACTGTTGTTACAACAGTTTATGTGAGTGATAAGAGTTCACAAGATGAATAAGAAAAGTCGACTTTGTTCACCTGAGTGAACCAATTCCTAGGCGAACTAGGGCTTCCGCTTTTGTCGAATTATTTCACCTCATCTAGGTGAATTTCTTCCGAGGTGAAATGAGGACACGAAAGTCTAAAGTGCCTATTTTGTTCACCTATAATTTATTTAACAAAGTGGAATAAACCTCTACTTTCAATTGAATGTGAATTTGAATCGAATTAATTCATAAAGCAATTTTAAGAACAATCAATATTCAACTTAAAGGTCTTCAAATTTATTTTGAGAACGCTCCAAAATAGCTTAGAGCTCAATTATGAGGAGTAGGCCGAACAAGTAACATGGCGACTGGTAACATGTTACGTAACTACGTACCTAATACAGTTAGCTCCAAGAAACATGGTCTCGTTGAAACTGGATAATTTTCCTTTATACCGTCGGAGCTCGGATCTCTTACTTAATTAAATATTCAAGACAGATTATTATTAGCTAGTCAACTTACTTGGAGGTTGGAGCGAGATCGTCTCGGCATCACGCCCACCACTTCTCCCTTCATGATCGATTCGATTACTGAAAAAAAAAAGAAAAATCAGTTTTTAATTTAGTCCTTTGTCTTAATCGATTTAGGGTTTAAAATGTATAGATTGAAAATGTTTGTGTTAGACAATAAAAAGCTAGCAACATGGCATATCAAATGCTTTCTTCTTTGAACTTTAAAACGTTCTATATCTTTTCTTTTCATCTAACGTTTGTCGTTCTGAAATGACGATCTTTCGTGCTGATAAAGACAGTATAATCTTTCTTGTTTCTTTCCTATTTCCACTAAGTATCTCATATCATGTAAGCGCATTCTTTCAGCATAACGCAACTGCAATTACTAAGGCTTCAATCCAATTATGCACATAAAAGTATTTACAACACCATCCTATGTTCCCTTCCCATTGCAGTACGGCCGTTTGCACATAACGTTGCACAATATTATAATGCACTATTATTAGACTGTCAGTTGCTATCTAAACAAAGCATCGATTTAGAGTTTTAGACTGACTTATACCCGCGGCTTTAGCCGTGTTGAGCTCGGTTATTGTCCCTCGAAAAGTAATATCGGGATTAATAAAGGAGTAACCATGGAGTTTCTTGCCGATTCTTCTCCATGGAATCGACCAACCCGAACCAAGCACCTGTTGTCGACGTTTTATAAGTGCCTTCATGGGCCTATGTGAAATAAAAATATTTGATTTTGATTTTAATAGTATCCTATTTACTAGTATTAGCAATGCATGTTACGTGGAAATTAAATTAATAAAAAATCAGGATTATAGTTACACTATTTTTTACAACTTTTGAATCGGTGCTTTATATGACATTAAACTCAGATATTTTAAAAGCACTGTTAAAATGCTATTTTATGACATAGATCATGCACATTCTAGGCGTTTCCGGGGCAGAGTTCCGTACTTATTTGGGCATCTTTATTTCATCTAAATTTGTCAGTAGTTTTAGTATGAAAGAGTAACACACGTCCATCCATCCATGAATCCAAGCAAAGTTTAGTGAGATATCTTCATATTGTTCATAATTATCTCCATTGCCCCGAGCTACGAGTATATCCATTGTTTGATGAAACTTGTAGGTACATGTACCTAATTAATGATTTCTCAGAAAGTTAAGACAAAGAGAACTTTAACTAACGAACTATCTATTTATAGGTGCGCAAGTAAATACTTTTTAGACGGCGGCGGCCCTTCTTTTCAATTTGTGAAAAGATTAAACGTAAAAAATAAAAATATTTACTTCGTCCGTTATACATAATCCGGGTTAGTAGTTAAGATAACCAGTTTACAAATGTCGACCTTAACTGCATTGAGATAAGCGATATCTATTTAAAAATACATTAGGTATAAATCATAACTGTGCGTGGTGAAACCGGCCATTGTTCCACAGATGTCAGAAGATTGTTCATTGCAGCGTGTAGCTTATGTAACCGGACTCCATTGTTTCCATGTACCCACATAAATGTTATCGTAATCAATCATGACGATCCTTTTAATCATTAACCAGAATAATGGTGTGTTATGCGACAAAGCGATACGGTTTCGCATTGTTTGGACTCCATTGGCTGATTGCTTTTGGTTGCAATTGTGTCTCCCACTTTTAAATGCGAAATTTCGTGAGGTTTTACGATGGCTGGATGTTTGGTAGTTTGTAAAAACTACTGGACGGATTTAGATGAACATTGACACACAAGCTGTTTAAAATCTGCAATATCACTAAGGATACTTCTTATTTGGTGTGGTAGGTACGGACTACGGTGTCGTAGGACAATCACCGAACACCAATCGGGGGAAGACGCGGGCATAACCTAGTGTGAGGAGTATTTACCTCCATCGCCGAGGAGTCTCATCTGCACCAGGGACGGATCCTCGCTGTGCTCCTCCAAAACTGTATCATCTGTCACAGTCAGCTCCTGCGAACAAAAAACAAATAAAAACTTTATTACCTACTCTGTTTTTCTATGAAGCTACTACACAACTGGACTCATAAAAATTGCCTTGGTTATGGAACCAGATATGGTAATACGATCACCTTTGATGTTCGGATACCGTTATATCACTTGTAGTCTCTGGCTACATCGCAGCGGTTCATATCGCTACTACTAGCGCCATCTAGTTTCAAACAAACGCATCAATATTCTCAGTAGTCTAGTAGGCGTTACCTCAACAGTTTGATATTTATTTATGAGAATCCATCTAGAATAATAAATGAGTTTGAAAGAAGCCAAAAAGGCGGACTCATAAATATTATGTTAAGCTCTTTCATCGACGCTATTAATAAATCTCCATTCCATCATAAAAACAAGAATACTCATAGTAGGTACAAAAACCAATTTCTTTGGAAGTAAAACACGAAGTTTGGCAGGTGTTTTATATTCGTAAGCAAACAAGATTCCCTAAATTCCCATCTAAACTTTCTCACGCCCGAATGCTGTTCGGTTAAGTTCGGTAGAATATGGCGTAAACAAATACGTCTCTGTTTTATGTCGCTCGACGAGTGGGTACAGGTGTTCGAGCGAATATAACCTTGAACGTACCTATTAACTCCGCCTACCGTGGGTTTAATCAGAATTGAAAATGTACATTCACAAAAAAGCGTCTGGATCATTCTTTGTATCTAATTCTTACGCACGGATGATCTTGTAAAGAATCATGCGGATGCAGACATCCTTTGTAAGATGAATCATTGACAAATGATACGCATTGATAATTGAAAACGTTAAAGATACTATCCTACTCAAATGTTAAGTAGAGCAAATGTTTGTCGAACATGTCAATAAAATAAACAAAGAGAGTTGTCGATAAACATGTCGACAGCCGACAGACAAAGTTGGACACAAACTTGTGAGAAACAAAGAAGAAACTTTAAGAAAGTTACTTGAGAAACAGGCAAAGGGGGCGAACGAGGGGGTTACTCAAAACTTCGACGTTTCGGACTCCAGTAATACGAAGCTTGCGAAGAACGAACGAAGTTTTCCACTCGCTAATTCGCAGTATAAATTTGTTTAACGTCTCAACTTTTTAACTGTAATTACTTAGCAAAGTTGGGGATAGATTGAAGTACTCCAAAACTCTGACACTCTGTGAAGAGTTTGATGAGTTATTGTAATCATTGTAGTTGGCAGTTCGCAATCACCAGAACAAGGACGGCTAGAAGTCGAGGTTTATGTGTCTCCGCCTTCACTTTGTATAATGTAGGATGTAGGTATGTCTTGTTTTCTAGTATACCTCCTTGTAGAAAGACTCCCTCACTTCCAGTACCCTTAGTACGAATTTTCAGTATTTGGGACGTAAAGTAAACTGGAACTTTGACAATTTTCAATGAAAAAATTAGTTCCTTCTTCGCACACTAGAGGCGCTGTTCCATTTTTAACCGACTTCAAAAAAAGGAGGAGGTTCTCAATTCGTCTGAATCTTTTTTTTTTTTTTATGTATGTTCCCCGATTTCTCGAAGACGCCTGGACCGATTTGGAAAATTTTTGTTTTGTTTGAAAGGGTATACTTTCCAATTGGTCCCATATTCATCAGATCAGGATCTGATGATGGGATCCCAGGGAAATCGAGGGCAACCTTCAAATTTTATAGGCACATAGTACCATTTTCATATATTTTCTAAAGCTGTTCAAGTATTTGCTTCTGATAATCATCATCTCAGGTGGATGAGCTGATGATGGAAGGTAGAACTGCTCTAGTAAGGAGTCAACATCGACTGATTTAGTAAATTATGTTTGTGTTCGCATATCTCTGGAAATATTTATTTATTTATAAAACTTTTTGCACAAAGTAGTACAACGGCGGACTTAATGCCGTAGGCATTCTCTAACAGTCTACCTTAGGGTGATGCAGAGATAAAACATAGTAGGTGCAACAAAAAAAGAACCATTCATTAGTGATAATTACATACCTATAAAATATAATATAATACATACCTATATATATACATATAAAATACACCTACATATATACATTATACATACATACATACAAATATACAATCACATTGTGCAGAGAAAAGAAATATAAATAGAAATACTGTCAACCAATTAATTGTGAGTCGAATCTGCCAGCTTCTTAAGTAAGAATTCTCGAGCCTTTATCTTAAACGTAAAACGATTGGTTGCTGTCCTGATATCCAGAGGGAGTTCATTCCAGAGAAAGACCGACTGAACAAAGAAAGAATTTTTCTGGAGGCTAGAGCGATGAGAGGGACATCGCAGAAGGCGATTACTAGAGGAACGGAGCTGCTTGCTGTGTGCAGAGCATAAATACTGGAGATGAGAAGTGAGATAAGAAGGAGAAGTGGGTTTGTTTAGAAGAGAAAATAGAGTAGTCAAAGCCCTCAACGCTCTACGCTGCCGAATGGGTAACCACTTTAGAAGTGACCGTTGTGGGGAAACATGATCATACTTGCGGAGATTGAATACGAATCGAATGCAGTTATTTAGAAGTCGGTCAAGTTTGTTGAGTAGATCTGCATTCAGGTCATAGTAGCACACATCACCATAGTCAATTATGGGGAAAATAAGGGACTGGACAAGCAGTGCCTTTATGTGACATGGCAGAACATTTTTCAAGCGGTAAAGTGACCGCAACGTTCCTGTGACTTTACTGCTCACACTCGCAACCTGCTTACGCCAATCAAGGCAAGTGTCGACATACAAACCCAAATCCTTGACGTCAGAGCTGAACGGAATGACAGCACCGTCAAAGATAACTGGTGGTACTGCTAATCCATTCAGTCTTCGCAAACTATGGGGGCTCCCTAATATAATACCTTGACATTTAGCTGGGTTTACCACCACCCCGAAACGATCTGACCAGTTTTTGACTGCGCACAAATCCCGATTCAGCTCGTCGATCGCAGCTGAGATGTTGTCAACACTTGCCTGACAATAAAGCTGTAAGTCGTCAGCGTAAAGATGATACGCACAGTGAAGCTCAGTGGTTATGAAATCTATAAAAATAGAGAAGAAAAGTGGAGATAAGATACCGCCTTGAGGGACGCCAGCTCCCAGATCACACCAGGTGGAAGAAGTATCTCCAGCAAGAACTGCCTGCTGACGACCCTGAAGATAGGAAGAAATCCAGTTTAATACCTCAGGAGAGACCATGAGATGGGAGAGGATGGATAATAGGATTTCGTGGCTGACGGTATTAAACGCATTGGAAAAGTCAATTAGCACTAAGACTGTTACTTTAGTGTCTTCCATTCCCCGTTTTATATCGTCAGTCACTTTTAGAAGAGCTGAAACAGTACTGTGTCCGGGCCTGAACCCTGACTGAAGGGGACTGATTAAGGAATTTTGAAAAATGAAGTGGGAGAATTGTTTTTGTACACAAGCCTCGAGTACTTTTGACAAAAACGGGAGGATAGAAATTGGACGAAATTGATTGGGAAGAGTAGGATTAGGATTTTTTGGTAGCGGACGAACATGAGCTTTCCGCCACAAGGAAGGGAAGACACAGGAATAAAGGGAATAATTAATAATATGGGAAATTGCAGGAAGGAGCTGTTCAAGAACCGAAACGATCATGTGCCGACTGATGTTATCACAGCCTACTGCCTTTGATTTTATGGAAAGGATAACCTTCTTGATCTCTCCCGGATCAACTGGGGTGAAAACGAAGGGGCTAATATTAGGACGCGTCAGACCATTAAGGAAATCCAAGGTTTGACATTTCGTAGAACTATCAAGAGTAGTGACAGTGCAGAAATGACGATTTAGATCGTCCAAGTCAAGTGTGTTAGGAAGGTCTGAATGTCGCGATCTACCGATACCTAGAGTCCCAAGGAACTTCCAAATATCAGCAGGAGAAGCAGAAGTTATATTATCAAGAATATGTCGGCGTTTAGCATTGCGTATCATCTGGTTACACCGATTTCGAGCAGATTTGTAAAGGACCCACTTATCCTCAGAACGATTCCTTTTGAACCTCCGAAACGCACGGTCCCTTCGTCGCATCGCCATCAAAATTCCAGGATTCATCCAAGGTGCAGGAGGGCGCTTCAGCTTAACTTTCCTTACAGGAGCATGGGTGTCATACAGTTTCAGTACAACTTTATTGAAAAAGGTAACTTTGTCATCGACATTATTAGCTTCCTGCAGGGGAGTCCAGTCAACATTAGAAGCGTCCTGTGCAAGCAGCTCATTATTCATCCGCGCAAAGGCACGCCTGTACTGGTACACGGGTTTGGGTTTAGGGGGTTTAAGGATATAAGATAGGAAAATAAGATCGTGATGGGAAAAACCAGGAGCGTCAAATTGACCGTGTGACGAGACTAGGGAAGGATTAGAGATAAGGATAATATCAAGCCAAGTATCAGCCCCTGTAGTATTATGGTGAGTAGGTCGGAGAGGTAACACATGCAGACTGGCTGACTCGACTAAGTGGAGGAGTTTACAGGATCGAGGGGAATTATGCGCTAGAAGGTTAGTGTTGAAATCCCCCATAATGATGTGATGTGCATACTGCGAACCCAAAGATTCAAGAACCGATTCGAATTCGATGAAATAATCAAGACAAGGAGGACAATATACCACACCTAGAACAGTTTTTGCTCCTTTGACGCAAACCTCGAGAAAAAGAAACTCGGCTGAACTATGAAGGGAAGAAGTGGCAAGAATTTTAAAAGGAAAATCAGCACGGAGGTAAATTGCAACACCACCCCCTCTCTTACCAATTCGATCATTCCGCAGAAGAACGAAACCGGGAAGAGAGTAAGTGGTCGATAGAAGTTCAGGTTTGAGCCAAGTCTCCGAAACCAGGACAGCATGGACATTGTTGCTTGAGAAAGTTTCATACAGCTCGTTGTGGTGGCTCGGGATACTCTGGGCATTTACATGACACACATTGAACAGTCGACCGAGATCTTGGTTAAATGCTTTACGCAAAAGATCACCGAGAGTATCTTGAACCGAGCAGAAACTGTCATCACTAAAAGAAGCAGAAGAATCGTTTGCAGAATAAAAAGACACATTATCAAGAGGTGATATCATAAAAACATAAATAAATTATATAAAATCTAAAACAAATAAAAAAATAAAAATGAAGAGAGAACTATACAAACTACAATATACGTTTGCATCTCTGCACCACCCGCCAGCTAACAACATCAAAACAGAAAAAGACATACACAGTGCAACAACAATCTCTAGGAGATTAAATTAAATAATAACAAAAAACAAAACAGCACAAAATAGCGATACGGTATTTAGTTTCCGAACGAACAAAACGTCACTATGAGACAGTGTGACATGACAAATGTCAAGACAGTGACAGTGACTTAATTTTGACATTTACAAAAATCTATTTTACATTTTACTGTTGTGAAACCTACATTTTATCACAGAAATTAAGAAATTAAGTTGGGGGTACAGAAAATGTAACTATAAGATATGCAAAGAAAAAGAAAAATGAAACAAATACCGTACTACAGAACAAAACATGAGAAAATGAAAGTAAACTAACTCCATTTAACACCAGTAAAACATAGCATAAACAAAGGTAAGTTAATATGAGCAATGGTTAAAATAGTCAAAAGATAATTGGAAAAAGTGATATTAGGTACCATAATTAGCGCTTCTTGTTTTTCAGGCTGTCTCCAGACACTACGACCCCGGGATACGTTTCCAGCAGAGGACTCAATTCCTCAAGCGACGTGATTTTGTGTTTGCTTCCGTCAGGTGTCTTAATAACAATCACACCGTCTTGAGTCCAACATGAGCGCATACCAAAGTGGACCCTCGCCTTCCCGAAGACGGACTGACGAGACTTAGTGAGGAACTCCTTGACAGAAATAGCTGTTCCCTTCAGCCTTGTCTTCGCTCTCCAAACCGCCGATTTGTCCTCGTAGCTGGAGAACTTAACAAGGATAGGCCTGTGATGATCCTTTTTGGCCGTACCGAGTCTGTGGCAAACCTTAAGAGAAGTTGCAGTGATGGCTTGCAGGGACAGCTTCTTGTTCAGTGCCTCCAAGATGACTGTACCACAGTCCTCCCCATCAACCTCTGGCACGCCTTGGAAGATTAGTGCTTTCCGTCGATGTCGGGTCTCCAAGCTGTCAACCTGTCTTGCACACTCGCAGATCTGGTTCCGAAGTAGACTCAGCATGCTGAAGATTAATTCCCTGAAGGAACGAAACTCTTCGGCTATCCTTGCCACAGTGTCCTTGGCGGGCCCAGCACTTTGTATCTGTGCCTCCAATTCGTCCATCTTCTTAAGAAAGCTGTCCTCCAGGCACTTCTGAGCAGATACTATTTCCTCGAGTTGGGACATAGTGGTTATAGTGTCAGTGAAATTAGTGCAAGTACAATGATGAGCTGGCAGGTGGTGTACAAATAAGGCTATAGTCACATAAGTGTGCTACAAACGTGAGTCCTTGATGTTTAGAGGTTAAACAACAAAAATATACTATTAAATACTTTAAATATTGTAAAATACTATTTTATATAAAAAATCAATAATTGAGATACGTCTGCGTTTTTTCACACCTACCCGCGTATTCCGAACAAGTCCGATTTAAGTAATTCTTTTTATGTTGTACTAGGTATTGTTCAACTTAAGAAATACTGCAAGTTTCATCAAAATCGGTTCAGTCGTTTTTGAGATAGGGTGTCATTACCGGTGCTTCGGATTTCTTACATATGTAAGAAAATTATGTATTTGACAAGAATTTTATGGTTGAATATTTATACTAAAAAGGGTAAAATAAAAACTTTAAAAAAAAAAAAATATAACCGCCTTCAAAAACAACCAAACAACAAAAAAGTGTAAAATAACCTACAAAACTTTGCTTTCGGAAGTCGGTGGCAAAAAAACAATGAAATTAATAAAAAAACCACCGACTTCCGAAAGCAAAGTTTTGTAGGTTATTTTACACTTTTTTGTTGTTTGGTTGTTTTTGAAGGCGGTTATATATTTTTTTTTTTCATACAAGAAACGCTGTAAATACTGTAAAGTAAAAGAGTGAAAATTCGTGCTAAGGGTACAGTGCTCTAGTATTTACTTTATTTACTAAATAATCAAACTAGCCCTCTACAGTTATGTCTTAACTGTGTAGTAAAGATATTTTTAATTAATTTAGCTGCCGCAATAAATATTTTAAATTCACAATGTTGGGTTGAACTTATTTTGAGGATTAAAGACTACCTGACCACTACCCCACAATTCTAAATTGTATCTAGACTACAAAATTACTTATAACAATAGTGTTAAGGTAAGTAAATAAAAACAAAAAAATAGACCTACAAAACATTGTAGGTACTATATTTAAATTGAAAAACAAAAACAATTCCTATTCATGTAACATTAAACAGTAGCAACAAAAACATTTAACAAGCAATCCAAACAGAAACATTTCGTTTAGGTGTACGAACAACACAACTTCGACATCGCCATCTCAAAGGAGAGGAGATGAAAGAAAAACAATAAAGTGTTTCAATAACGCAAAACAACAAAGTTTGTTTAGAGAAGTTAGCGAAGGGGTGAACGGGGGTGATTTGTGGAACGGGGGCCTAAAACCCGCCCACTCACCACCCTGCTATCGATACAGCTTCATACACTAAGAAATACCCCAAATATAGTACGGATTAATCTTGATCAAATAGTCTATGAGCTGGTTTCACGTCACGTAGCAACAACATAATTTACCAAGTATAGCAAGGCAACGAACCGAAAACAGTATGGAAGCAATTAAAGGAAATGATCATTGTACAATAATAAATTAATAAGCTGTAAGACGGAACATGGAGCAGACGATTACAACTTCCTCTCATAAATAAATATGACCAATAATGATCGTAATCGTGTAATGAGAGTAGCGGTTCTGCTAGTAAAAAATGCTGGATACAAAATATTATTCTCAAAGAATATAACATCATTGATGGTTGTAAATCGAGATGCTTTACAGCGAAAAATGATTCAGCTGATGTGTTCACCACGGCATTAAAGCAACACGTTTACAATAAACATTTCACAAGACGTAAGCATGAATTTTTCATGTAGTTTCCGTTTGATCGTAATACCAATAGGTTGTTTATACGATACTTTGTTTACATTCTTTGTAAATGTACATAATATACATATATCAAGTAAAGTACACAATTCACGAGTTTACATGAGAAACTAATATAATGTAACAAGTTAAGCTGTTGTTAGATCCCAGTTAATATCGTGAGCCGGCCTTGATCCGTAAACAATGAACGGCTGGCGTTTCAAGTACTATACGGGCATGGAATTTGAAATTACGGTTATTAATATTCAACTAGACTACACCCAGCTCGCATAGATTAAACTCGAAGCAAACATGCGTTAATTCTGTATCCCTAGGAGAATACGCTCCAAAGTAAAAGTAGCTTGCTATTTTCAAACACATACACGTATTACTCCTTGCGAAAATTGCGAAGTTTCATCGTCTCTACTCTCATGAGATTATCTCGGAATAAACGTACAAAGTTGACCAGTTATGTTAGTTAGAATCGCTATCAAAGAGAACATTATAGTAGGACGAACGGTGGCATTAAAGACAATTTAATGGACTGCAATTAATTGAAAGGCACTCAGTCCTACGCATGACACATCGATCACGGAATTCAATTAAATCTCCATCAGAGTTACCTCACACGGCTGCTGTCGACATAAATTGACTCGCTGTTTTACTCACTTCTTATACATCTACATGGCCAACGGTGGCAGTTACTCCTACGTGTAATACGTCCATAGCTGCGTTCGAATTAACAAGTTCCATCAGAGTACTTACTTATCCATCAATAAGTAGTGAACAGGTTCTGTAATACCAGCAGGCGCCGCCGACCAATACAGAGGCCGCTTTATAATTGGAAGCATGTGGAAAGTTCAGGATTCCGTGTAAGCTTTTATGGAGCGACACAGCGTTCTGCAGAACAGGTTTCCATAATTATGTTGATCAAGTAACGAACACGCTGTTCAAGTCGTTTTGTTGCTTATGAGCACCCTTATAAATTGAACGTCGTTGTCGGATGCCATCGCGTTCAATAAACCAAACTGGTTCTCTTATGAACTTCCCGCTTCGGAATTATCTTGTAGAATTTCTTGTACAGTTACTTGTTCAAGTTATAATGCTCACCTGCATTCAATTATTTAAGGTATTCCTTCGAGATCCTATTGTTAGAGGCAAAGAGCTGGCTGATAACAATTCACGAACGTATTATCTTAATGGCTTTTGTTATATCCTGTTCGGAATAGATAATTTTAAACGACTTGTTGTTAATGTTGAGGAAGTTTACATAAAAATCCTTTTATTCAACAACATAGCATGCGTTATCATGATCAGCATTTAATTTTCCTACTGCCTTAGACTGAGGCCTCCTTTTTGTGCTGTGACCACCAGGCGGCCCCAGTGCGGGTTGGTAGATGTCAATGTATTCGATATTTGACCCTAAAACATGCCAGTTTCCATTAAAAAACAAGATTGTCTATCTTCAACAAGAACCATATAAACCAACGAATCTATTTTAGCAGTCATATCTAGATGATTTTTATGACACGGGTGTCGATCTACTCTACTAGAAGTTGAAATCGATTTCAATTCATAATTGGATCATAAAGAAAACGGTAGGTAGATGATTCTGAGCCAATTTTCCTTCTGACAAATATAAAAACATGACATACGCACTCTTTTTACTGTATTCTTGGAGTATTACAGTATTACGTTTTATTACGCACCTAAATGCAGTTTTCTGTGAAAAGTCTGTGATAAAGCTAAACTAAGCTAAATCCAAGCTCTTCTAAACCAATTTTCTAAGAACTTGGCTCTTGTAGTCTTGTCTTGTTACATTAAACTATCTAATCTTGATTAATAGAACTGCTTAGTTAGTAGTTTAGAATGTATCGGAAACTGGTGCATTCATTATTTACCCTTTTCCTAACTATTTTAGGATTGGTTACCAGTTTGACCAGATAGTAAAATATTAAGTGCTCTGCAGTAAGCGAATGTTTGTCCTTCAGTAGACCCTAGTATCGATGAATTAGTTAAATGGATCGATTGATACTGATTTAATGGATTCAATCAATCAGCCTATCATATCGGAAAACTACTCAGTATAAGCGGTTAAAGATACAATCAATAACAGAATATTTGGGTCATTTGGCTATCAGTGTTCAATGGGTTTTATAGTTAAGGTATTAGATGCTAGTGGCTCTGAACTAATCGATAAACTCTCGAAATCTTTTACTGTGGCATTCCCAAAGAATTACTTCAACGGCAGATCCAGAATACCTGCATCCAACAAAGTCAAGGTTCGGCCCGGATATCACCAAAGTGGGGACGAACGGCGGAAAGTCGTGCACGAACTAATCACATCGTTCAAATTTTCTAATTTGTTATAGTTAATCAAATCATGCATATTTCCCTCTGTTTCCCTTATCTTTGTTGGAAACCAAGGCTTCACACTGGTTCTGGAAGCAGACAGTAGAAGCAGTCGAAAGCGACTGTTTGAGCAGTTGGCAATGGAAACTTTAAGCAGTATAGCAGTCCGTTTATGTTGATCACTGACTAACTGCTCGAGCAATCATGGGCTGAGGTATGGGTCTATAGGCGGCCTTGTGTTACCTGTAAGCCCCTTCGTACACTAGGCGACGCAAGTCTCCGATACCTTATATGATTTTGGTGTTCATTGACGCGTGCTTGTGTTGGAACCTCTATGGGTTTGTCTTGCGATAGCCGCTTGGATACCGAAGTCGTAAGGTATCGGAAACTTGGGTCGCCTTGTGTACGAAGGGCCTAAGTCTATTAGAAAACAAACGATCTTAAAGCTACTCACCCCAGTATGCTCGTTGACTCCAACGATGACAGCAGTGTACCATTGCGTGGCACCTGCAGATCGATACACCTGGGCGCGGCAGCCCCCGAGCACCGAAGGAGTGGTGGTCAGGATCCGCTGCCCATCTTGTATAGTCTTCCATTCTGCAGCTTCGGAAGACAAGGAAGCGAGTAATGTGGCATCGAGGCCAGCGTCTGCTCCAGCTTGGCGGGCGTCCCAGTCCTGGAAATGAGAGATCTGGTTAGTTTTTGCAGATCAAGTGGAAGAAAGGAGAGTTTGCATGAGATTTGCTGGTCATTTAGGGTCCCCACATTCGTGATTTTGGATGAGCTGATTGATTGGTACAGAAGAAAGTAGTTTTATTTGTAACGACCAAGGGTTATTTTCTTTGCATGCCATGCCAAGGTTATATGTATACCTTGCAATAGAATTTATAGTTACGTCTGAGACCCTCTCTAGACGCCTTTGGAAAATCATGAACTAACCCATTATATTTTGTATTTCTACTGAAAAAGTGTCTTGTTTTCATGTTTATAAGTGTCAGACCGTAGCCTTCTAAAGATAAATAACTGGCTGTGACGAATTTCTCGAGAAACCAATTCGTCTCTTTAGTCCCTGAACTTTTTATCTATCTTGTGACATACGACACAAAACCTCAAGATTTATTTGAAAGCAATTCGGAGAATGTTGTTATTTTCCTCAAGATGAAAAGGTTCCAGATTATTAGCGAGAATTGTTGTGTCGCCTCGTGTTCCTACCTATTATTTCTTAGATAACCTTTTGTTACAACCGTTTCACGACAAAACCAATTTGATTCGTATTAGAAAAGGACTTTCTTTGTTATTTTACTCACATAGGTTACCTACTCAGATAATATACTAAATATAGCCTGGTTCGCCTTTCTCGGAAACATATTATACATACAGTAAGTAACTGAAATGTTATGTAACAAAAATAAAAACTTACGTCTATTATGTTAATATAATGAAACTAGAAATGTTAATCAAGCCAAACAGTAATCATTTCCAGTTGAGCTGCTACAGTTTCAACGTAAAATGTTTATGTATGTATTTGCCAACTTATACGAGTATAATTACCTTCATACATGCTGGTACCACATACCTACCTAGCAACCAGAACATATATCTATGTTTATGCAGATATTAATTAATGCAGAACATCGATAGTTGCCTTTACGACCTCGTCTCACATGTAAACATTATGCCCCACATTATGGTACACCTCCACAAATCAACATTAGTATAGTTGCCCACGTATATCGTGTTAAGTGCAGCCATAATTCACCGTACACACACAATCTACATACACACACGGCGGTACCTGTCTGTACGGAGTTGAGCATGCACACGATTGCACTAGTATTTATGTCAATGTTACAACACACACATTCACATAAAACGCACACCTGTTTCAGTGTATTGCATACAAGCCAGTGCCCGGCGACAGACGTATCCGGTGCGTTGAACCCGCCCCCCCTCGCCCCCCAGTCTCGCCCCCCTACAAACGGCTGTTATATCTACATGTAGACCTGTATCCGCCTGTTTGCTAACTAACGCTATTGGAGCACTCAGGGTCACCAGCGGTGTGTGGACAGCTTGCTTGAAAGTATTTATGTGGAGCGCAACACAAGAATTTAACACCAAACCCAACAAAGACAATGGAATCACAATTGTGTAAACGATACAGTTTGTATCTCTATAACATAAACTGTTCAAGGTTCTGCAGAGTATGATTGTAAATGTTTGCAAATGTAATTCAGAGAAGCAGAAATATTGCTTTGCTTGCCGGTAACCTTATATCGTGGAACGAATGAGAACCCTTTACGGATGAAACGACGGTATACAATGAAGCCCTTTTCACGGTCAAATCATTTTCCGATATTATGGTCTGGAAACTTACGTAGTAATTGTAAGCGGTAAGTATTTGTTAGGTCACGCACTGATGAGCGTGGCGGAGCGGAGCGGTGACTCAGCACAGCTCAGCACAGAAACGGTTACGCAACGTTGCCTGCAGCCATTACTGTTTATTTTGCTCGCGGGTCGCTCTATTTGGTGAGATTACGTCGTGATTAATACCGGGCCGTGGCCCCGGGATCATGGAAGGGATTAAGCAGGTTTTGTTTGAGAAAGTGATGAATATTAATATTCTTGGCTCAAGTCTGCGTGGTCACCTCTGACAAATGAAAGTTTCAAGTTTATTATGGCTATCAATTTTATCGCCATTAAGAGTTTGAGAGTTAAGTTTTTATGAGAGGTGTTAAAACTTTGGAGGCTCTCAAGTGTGGGAGTACTCTAACCTATCTCATACATATTTACAGTTACTCTTGTGTTTTACCCCGTTATACAACGTGTATAACGGCCAAAATAGTCTTTTATCTCTCCTGTTTGTGTTTGTCTAGTAAATAAATAAAAGCATGTTGGTTGTATCAGTAAACTTCAAAAAGAAAGGTTATACGAGCATACTTTCCTAGACGGTTCTGGATATAATATTAACGTTTGCAATATGTCTAGACTAGAGTCATTTGTGGATCTAAAATTGTATTTTTTTGGCGAAGAGCTTAAAATTCTTTACTGTAAGTGTATCATTTTAATATCTGAAGAAAAAAGCTTCTGCAAATAGAGATACCCAAATAGCCCCGGTAAAGTCTTGTAAATGTAAAAAGTTTTCCTTATAGACATATACACAAGCGGGAAGGTAGGTATATAACCACTCTACCAGGAAACCATTACGTCTGGCACACATTTACATCTCCTCTCTCATTCAATTTCCTGCCAACTATACTGGCTAGCTTGTGATACCTTTGATAACAGATCCTATTTATTTCTAAGATACCTATTGCTTGTATTGGGTAACGTTAATACTCGAGTACAGGTAACGGTACTCGCAACAATTACCTACGATATTCATGTCCCTTCCTTATCTAAAATCTAGGTAACATACAAGGATCACATAACAGTCTTAGGATTCTAACTGTTTACTGGTAATTTAGCTTACTATCTTACCTTAGATCACTATGAGTAAACGGATACCTCACTTCCGTATAGAAATTAATAATAAAGTTCCAAAAGCACACATAGAACACAAACATGAAATATTCGAGCATTGTTCACAAAACAAAACAGCCCAATTTGCACACGCAAACAAAAATATAAACGCACGAAAAATTCGCGTGTGGAGTTGCGCAAGTGGCTTTATTGCGAACTCTAAAAGTTCCCGGAGCGGTTATAAACGAAAGGTTTTAGTTCCCTAGACAATGCACTCATGCTGTATCCTTCAACTGTGATGAAACGTCTGGCGTATCACCCCCTCCCATTCCCAGCCCGAGGAAAATGCAAACACTTACAACGGAAAACATAAATTGTGCTTTTATTATCCACTACTCCACAAGAACGTATAAAATTATAATGTACCATTGTATAGTCAAAGTCTGTCTGAAAAGCTTGACAAATTAATCTTGGAGGTTCAAAGCGCTGCGAAAATTAAAGAATTAATTTGTTAAGTAATTCTGTAATGAAACATACAAAGGAGCCTAGATTCTTTGTTCTAAGCCTTATTTAAGTAAACAATGAATGGGCTACAGTTTAAGAAATCCTTTATTTCATTTCAAGAATGTATAAGATTCTAATAACAGCCCGGAGACAAAGAACAACGAGAATTCGTCAACAATCCGACATCATATTTTCTCTCAATAGAATTAGCAACAAAGAAAATGATTGACTGGTTCTTCGGTATTGATATCCTTCATAAAATAGGAACACGATCAAAGTAACATTGTCTCGTGTCTAACACACGCCTATATCAGCCAGGACCCCCAATCCCCCCTCCGGGTCGGAAGGGGAGGTTGGGGAGAACCGGACAGTTGAGTAAGCTAACTGAAACAAACTTTACTCGTTTAAATTTTGCGGGGAACAGTTTCTGAGTTGGGTTGCGTGCATGCTGACGACAAAGTTAAGAAACTCGCGATAAAGTTTCATTGCCGGTTGGCTAATTGAGTTTTTAATTATAAATACTTTTTCAAGTTTCTGATGATTTAATTATGTAGTTTAAGTAAGATGCCCAAATAGCTTTTTATAAAGTTGCGTAATGATGTGATATTTTCAGATTTTTCACACTTGTTGCTAATTGCTTGTCTGTGAAGCTAATTACTTTATAAAAAGAATATCTTGTTTTCTTACATACCAGAAAAAGACAATAAATTTTAAAAATAAAAAAGATTACCATTCCCTTCAAACACAATTCCACTCTGTTCATCGGCATCGTACAAAATTACAGTCAGCGAAAGAGTTTTCCTGTAAATTATATGCTTGTTATATGCTGCATGTCATGTATGAACTTTTTGGATGTACACACATGCATACAAACAGTTTGATACGCAGACACATTGAAACGTGTTGAAACTTTAAACATAACATTTAAAAACCGTTTAAAACTTTCTACCTAATAGTGCTTAATTATATTTCGACTCCGCTATCAACGTGTATAGATCAACAATTTAGAACTATGTTCCCACACCCATATCTGACCAATAACAGCCACCCCACTCGGAGGGCAATAAGGAGTTACGTAACCTCCATTGTTCTCAACTAGTTTTACTTAACACAGACCTAACAACTCCTTTATCTGGCATACCATAGATTATACCTAGTTGTAACTCCTTCCAGAATTCAAACAAAGACAACCTATTGTATTGGAACTTTTTCGCTTATGATAAGAAATTGTTTAGTTTATTTACCACCTTTCACTCCCAGACGTTTTAACTTTAGTATTTAGGACAAGGATGTATTTAATGGAATACAATTACGTAGATGTAAGTACGAAGTCCTAGGTAAAATGAAAATTTAATTCTTTCACGTACCTACTTAATTAGTGTTAATAACCATTTCTAGAATAAACGGAAGATCCCTTCTTGAAATAAATTTAATTTATTAACAAGTTAAAATGTCAAAGCAAAGAAAAAAATAAGTAAAGATCGGGAGCACGACTCGCTGACGTTGAAAGGAAATTCAACATTAATGAACATCCCTTTTCGTAATAATATTCTACTTAGGACAGCTCGAGCGTTTGTATGTCCTCAGTGAATAAATTACTTTCTCAAATCTCGTCGTTACGAAAACATTTTACTTAAATATAAAATGTAAGTACCTTTTCTACTTTTAAACAAAAAACCAGATTTAGTTAAAAAATAAATATCTCAAAGAATTATGTAAATTAAATTCCTAAAGGAAAACCTACCCAACAACCATTTAATCCAGAGGGAATAATTAAATTGACAAACGGCCTTCAAATCTTAATTGAAGACATACAAAACTTGAGGGGACCAATAACGTGATGAAATTGCAAAACAAAAAGATTGGCTTCGCAGAGTAGCAGCCGATCAATCATAGCCAAAGAGATTTAAATAGTTTAATGTCTTTGATCATAGCGTTTCCACGGGTGCGACGTGGCCGGGGCTAACCGAAAATAGCACGACAGTCGGCAATACCGCCACCTGGTTCAGAATATGTATATAATAAAGGGGAGGCTCGGGCGGAGCGGGCGCGGAAAATCAATAAAGCGGGCGGCGAGCATCAAAACATACCGCGCCCCGCCAGATCACCTCCGCCACCCGACTCTACCCCACGCCCGTCGCCCGGGGAAACCCTCCCCATGTTTGGCAGACATCGTCCTTGATCTCCCCACTTCGCCGAAGCGCGCAAGTTCGGATAAACACTCGTATCGTCTCACTGGAAATTGGGTCGCTTATGCGTTTTGCGTTTTACCATTCGCCCCTCTTTCATCTCCTAAACTAATAAGCTTGGCCTTTGATACGTGGTTCTGTCCATGGATGAAATACTGACGATTTTCTTTCAGCTATTTTTAGAAGCTTCCATGCGTGATAACGTACTTAGGTAGACTGTGTGAACGGTTGAAAACACAGACCTTTTTCCTCAATCATTTAAAACTTAAATTAGAGTTTTGTTTCCAAGCGCTTGCTTTTATTGGAGTTCATAAAATATCCAAGTATAAATATGTTTTATAGAAACGAATTAAAATAAATTAAATGTTTTCCTGATTTTTACTAAAACGCCACAATTTCTTCTTCTCTTATTTTGTTATGAAATTCCTTAAGTTTCAATGTTATTTGTTATTTAAGGTATCGCTTTTAGCAAAACTTGGCTGTTTTTGCTCGAAATTTTCCTAGAAAATACAAAATGTCTTAAATGTCAAGGACTACGAAGTAATAAGTTTTGGAGATAAAAATGTTTCAGTAGCTTTAAAAGGAAAGTATAAAGCTTTCGTTATAATATGCTTATATGTATTTATTTAATAGTACGTAACTTTATTTTACTTTCATGTACTCGACAAATAAAATAGGTATATTGTATAGTGTGATTCAATTTGTTCCCATCTCACCCTACAGCAATAGAAAGTAATATTCACCCTATTGCAGCGTTTAGACAACTTTCAGTAGTATTAATTAGACTTTCAGTGATCAGATACCTACTATCATTATCTTCTGCCCTTTACACATTTTATTTGGGGTCGACGCTACACGTTTTTTAAACATAGTCAACTTGCAATTGCAAATAACAATGCAATTTCCACTTGGCAACAGTACTTATCTTTAACAATATGTATCATCATATTTTGGTCAACAATTAAAATTATCACCTACCTCATGATCCTATCCCTCATCAGTTCATCACTATTGATGAAAAACGTTTGAAAATCGGTCCCATAGTTTTTGAGTCTTACATTATTTACAATTACATGTCACTTAGGCGTAAAGCTAGATAATTTATTCTTAATGAGCACGAATAGTGGTCATAGCTTATTAATCTTTTGTCTCAAAGGTTAAAAAAATTGGAAATTACCCCTCCCAGGTTGTTCATTTGATCCACACTTCCCGAGGAACCTATACACAGTGTGATACTGTAGTAGTGTAGTAGATAGGTACTTACTATTTTAACTCGTGTACTTTCACTAATATACTGATGAATACCGGTACCGGATTTCCGGTAACTAAAAGAAGTGTTCTACCACTCTCGAAGTATTGTTTTTAGACAAACATCTGACGTAAAAGTCGGAAGCAGTAGACAACTAGCGCCATCTTTTGGCAGTTTCAAGCAAACGCTCAAGTATTCTGTAGGCGTGCTGTAAAATATTGTGATAATTTACACATGAATATTAATGAATGAATTTTGTTTGTTCATGATAAATATATTTGATCAGCTGTGTAAAGTATTACGTACCAATTATTATTTAATGTCCTATCCTGCCGATGATGATGATGATGCCATCTAGCCGATTTCGGCCACAGCGACTGCAATCGAGGGCTTTTAGAATGGTTGAGACCTTTGATATCCCTTTCATGTGCTCTCCAGTGACCAGTGACTCGCATATCCAACTTTTGCCGTAAAACTCCGAGCAAAAAGGACATGTAAAAGAACACTATTGATAACATTGTAAGTTATATTTGCCGGTAATCAAAAGAATAGCGATTTGTGAAACGAGATCAATTCTACCCACCATTTTTTATTTATTTATTATGACCTTTATGTGTTACCAGCTTCCAACAACAACAAATAAATATTCTATCTAGTATCCATAATCATTATCTAAGTTGACCTCAAAAAGAAAATGCATATAAACATACTGAGCTCACGTTATGTCACCTTAACATTCTTATATTGTATAAGTCATTGATAGATTCTACATATTTATATGACATGGCCATAAAGGTGATTACATAAATGATACGCGGTGGTCTGACTGTCGTGTCACGCAATAAAGTGAAACAACTTGACCTACACAATCTGCTTAGAAGTGACTTATTTGTCACATTGTGTTGCATTGAATTTTATTTCTTCATCATCTGTACCTAGCCTTAGAAATAATATGTATTTAAACAAAAATAAGCAATGTCAGAAGCCTGTAGTGTTTCCAGGTTTAATCTTACTCTGACACCAACATGGCAACATCATCACACGAAAAAAAGCAATGCAAAGGGCAGGTTTGTTGCTCAACTATTCTCATGAGCAACAAACTGATCCCTTTTAACATGAGACTTGATGGGAATTTAAAATAATTATGTGACTGATTAAATGATGGGCTGTACTGTTCCTGCTGCAGAATACCAAATACACCTTTATTTAATTCTTTAGGGATTAAAAATGCAGGTAATTTTATGTTAAAATAAAAAATAACTTCAAGTATTTAATCACCCTTCAGAATATAATCTACAACAAACAATTTATTTAAGAATAAATAACATAACTACATTGATACCTAATAATTTAATGTTAAAGAAGACAAATTTTCTAAACCTATTATTTTATTTTATGCAGAACATCGTTTAGGCACTACATGAACAGCACAATCATTAATTTATTAAGTGTTTGGTCGACAAAACCCATTATTTTCAAGTTTCAACTCATACAAATGAGTATTTATAAAAGTCCATTTGAAGCCTTAGAAACAGTACCTACGTGAGGAAATGCGCCCGTATGTTCAATAATGTATTCTGAAAGCCTGCATTGCTCGAACAATGACCCGTAGCGCCACCTGTCCTGTTAGACTCGAACTACCGGTAGTACGTGCTTAGCGTGCTGTGCAAAACGTTTCTCAAGAATTGATTAAATACATTATTATTTATTAGCTCCGTCCCTAATTTTCAATTCAAATTTTCAGTAGACAGTTGATTATTAAATAATGAATTTGTTTATTAATGCGTGTAGGAAGCAGTACATATTAAATTAAATTCTTTTGGATTTATTGAAGGCATTAATTTATAAAGAGAAAATTATGATTAGGCATATAAATTACCTACTTAAACAGTGTGTATTCAGAATAATTATTATCCTAAAGAAGAAAGAAGATGAAAAGTCAATAAAACCAGGGACGGAAACCGGTATGATCAATACGGGTATTTTTTCGGTAACAACCTTTTTTTCTTTTACAGGTATTTTAAAGATTACCTTTATTATTAAAAGTGAATACATAACCAGTATTAATACCGGTAACCGAAATAAAAATTACCCCTATCTTGCACACTTCACACGTGCCGTCGGCAATTCTCACAGGGCGCGCATTGCATGTGTGTGTGACAAAGAGTCGTTATCTTTAGTTAACCGGTATTAAAACGGTAACCTGAATAGAGGTTACATTTTTCTTCGGTCTGGTTACCCAGATAGCGGTTACCTAAATCTGAAAAATAACCAAAATTCTTCAATACCGGTACCGTAATTTATAGAGGTTTTCGGTCCCTGAATAAAACTATATAAATTATAAGGCATACAAAAAGAACATGATCTAGTCTAGGTTACCTAATCAGTGCCCTGGACGAGTACAAAAGATCCTTTTATCCCAGTGGAGCTAACGTTCCTAATACCCATGACTTATTTACCGACCTCCAAGTGGGCAAATGGTAGTACTAAATTATTCTAGCCTTTCCCTTGATAATATAAAGTGACTCATGCGGACTATTACAGTAAATTCACAGTGAACCTAATGACTTTGTAATTTTCATATCATTAAACCTGCTTGAAGAGGGGTCAAAACAAAGGTCATTGTTCACAAGTATGATGTGTTTTTTTTTCTGTTTTTCCTAATGTGAGTTCGGATTGCTACTGAGAAATTCCTGGCGGAAATACCCTATTAACACTGCGGAACCTGGGAACCGAACCACAGAGCAGAGTCAAGTTTTTTTAAAGTTTGTTTAAGCAAGTAGAATGGCCTAAATTAGTATATTCAGATAAACAAGACAAATGTGAAATGTATAAGACGTTAGTAAAATTATTTTGTTTGGGTTTATAAATTCGTTATAAAGCCTCTATGTCTCTATGTATATAAAAACTTTATAATAATTGTTTTTCTCATTCTATAAAGTACGGCTATTTTAGGCAGATTATGTTGGGTTATGGGTTGGTGTTATGCTCTATGTCTATGGTTACTATTTTCCCACTAATAATTATGAACGTAAAATTTTATTTGGATGGATGTTTGTCCCTCTTTCAAGCACAAACCACTGAACGGATTTGGTTGAAATTCGATACACAGATAGCTTATAAGCTGGATTAACACATAAGATAGTTTTTATCCCGTTTGTATGTTCCCATGGGATGATTTTGGAGTTGTAGGCGTGTAGTGGGTGAAACCCTAGCAACGCAACAGATGGTCAATAATAATTTACCCTTGCTTCTCTATGGAGATGGACTCCGTTTTATACTTTCAAGTAATAAATGTATCGTTTTTTAAGTCTTACCTGATATGGAAGCAGGTTGGCGTAGTCCAAGAAGTCCAACTGCTTGTCATGGAGGAATTCCACCGGCTGAGCATCGGCCTGGAGCGTCAGGTCAGCTGCCAGGGGCATGAACGTCTAGGAAACATAGGCATCATTAGATATAATAATAATAATATTCCACAACTATCACACAGCGCCATCTAGTCCCAAGCTAAGGAGAATATTTTATACTTCAAAATACATACGTATATAGATAAATTACACCCAGACACAGAACAAATGATCGTGCTCATCACACCAACATTTGTCCTGGGTGGGAATCGAACCCACAACCTCCGGCATAGCAGTCAGGGTTACTAACCACTAGACCAACAGGCCAGTCAAGGAGAAGAAGGTTATCTTTAAATAACAATATGCCAATAAGTATTACTGTAAAGCTGATGAATTTGTTTGTTTCGTTGGACGAGTTAATCTGAGGAACTACTGGTTCGAATTGGAAAAATATTTTTGTTTTGGATAAGTAGTCCATTTACACTAGGAGAGGACCAGTAAGCGGTAAACCGAAGAAGGGATCAACTAGAATTAGTAAGGATGCACATAATGTAATAAACATAGTAGGAAAAACTTGCAAGAATTACGAAAAGATTCAGAGAAAAGGAGGCTTGTGTGCTGTGTTGGAAAATGAGAGAACATCGTTTTTATCTTGAGTAATGCTGTCCGAGGAGTTCTTGTTGCAAATTCGAGATAAAACGATATTACTAAGTGACTATTTCCATATCCTCTAAAATTTAATGTATCTACTAGTTTTCACTAAAACATTTTCTTAATGACTTGTGTAACCGTTACAAGAAACTTATCAGTTCGTAAGTCTTAATAGTCTTTTAGTCATAAATTTCTATAGATAAATAATATCATTTTAATTTTATGTAAGTATCATTAATTCATCTCAGGCTTTTAATTGCCTATTAAACTAGCCTTAAAAGTGTAGGTAGCGGTAAATCACACTTTTAAAAGCGTACTCTACTCGCTACTAGATGGCGCTGTACATAATAGTGACGAAGGTTAATTGGGGCCGCGTTACTTATTGCTGTACTTAACTTTAACGTTTTATTGGCTTACCTATTAATTAAAATCTATTTAAATTATCTAACTGTTAAGTAAATGACTATGACACTTAGATCAATGGTTTATTACAAAGGCCTCAATAACGCCATCTATTGTTTTTTTGTTGATGGCACCTAAAAATGTCTATCAACCTTATCTATCAATAAAAAAATATTCGACTCAGTTTGACTACAGTAGCTGTAGTCAATTGAGAACCAATTCATGTTTCAAATTGCTATATAACTAGCACTTCAAGTGTGGCACCTTCAATATTTAATTAATTGAAACAAGCTTACTAAAAATACTACAGAGATATTTTACCGGTTCACAGTATTATTATTGCCTCGAAAAGCGGACATTCCCTTTTTATTAACTTATCCGATAGAACAAGTTATTTTAAAAGTAAGAGTAAAATACCCATGTGACAATTTTGTCTCAATCAGGAGATATAATTTTTTTTTTAAATTTTCTATGGTTTCCATAAAAACCATAGAAATCGCAATAACTTTAGATCCAATTAGGTTTTGTTATATCTTTGGTTGCAATTACTTGATGCTTTATATTAAGTAAATTACCAAGCAAACGCTCAATTTTTATCGTTACCCGGTGGTGAGTAACATCGAATTTTACATATTTACGATTTTATTTTTTTATGGGCTTATTTCCTGGTATTTGGATTCAATATCGAGACAATCTGTTGCTTTGGCACTAAGAAACACCAATTTAAAATATCATATCCAAATCTTATGGTATCCAGAAATTATAGGATTCTGAAATTTAGGCGCTAGGGTTGGCATAAGTCGTATTTTCTTAAATGTTTTTTTTTATTGTAAAATATAGTAACATAACAATAGGACCTGTTACCAATACCGGTGGACCACTTATTTTTATATTTTTAAATGTTTATCGTACATAGCACTGAATTTTTACCTACGGAAAATTATAATTAAAGTAGGTATTTATGCAAGTGAAGTCTTTTTTTTTGGGACAAACCCACCGCACTGTTCCTAAATCACAGCAACTCCTGAAAGCCAGAATCAACAGTGGCGACCGCCAGAAAAGCGCCGGCAATGAAGCTCGACGAAGTCCCGGAGAATGAATTTAACTGTCTTGGATCCCGCAACGTACGTATACGTCGATAAGTAACCAACATAAATTTAAAACTACAAACAAAAAAAAATATATTTTTTGCGAAGTGATGACCCTAAAATCAAAATTATCAGAAAAAACTTTAGAAGTGAATAACTCCCAGATACCGCGAGATTTGGATGTGTTTTTTTTTCTACTGATTGGTTGGGGTCTATATACTATTTACCATTAATATTGAATCCAACTAAGCAAAGATACAACCATGAAAAATCAAAATCTAAAAACACAAAAAAAGGATATTTCTTAAAATCTCTACTAGGTAGTACCCTTTTGTATTTTTTTTTAAATATCTTTAACATAGTTTTATTACTCATAATAAAGACATGTGTAAAATAATGCGTATTTATTTTTAAATTAAATAATTTAGAAAAGTTAAAAAAAACACATAACATTTTTTTACTCATGTTTTATGTAAAATTGGTACACGGGTATTCTACTCTTACTTTTAAAATAACCTGTTCTATCGGGTAAGTTAATAAAAAGGGGATGTCCGTTTTTCGAGGCAATAATAATACTGTGCGGTTTAGTGACCACAGTAACAGACTCAGGAAAAATATTCTCGTTTTACTGAGTAATTGTTCAGGTACCCTTATCACGAGTTTTCACTATTTTACTACTTTGCAGCGTCTTCCCAGTATTTACAGCGTTTCGGAAAAATGACACAGCGCCTCTGGTGTGCGAAGAAGGAACTAATTTTTTCCTTGAATTTGTCAATTTGTAAATGTCAAAGTTCCAGTTTACGTTGGAATAACTGAAAATTCTTAATAAGGCTACTGCTGATCTAAGATCTGAAGAAAGTTCAAGCTCAACACAGCCATTACTAACACTTTGTACACATAGCACAACATCAGCATAATATACATGCTTACTATATGATGCTTACCAATTTACTATCAAGACCGTTATTCGGTCACTGTCACTATCTGTATCTAATCTACTGATGTGAATAAATTATGACAGCGCCATATAGCTATAAAATATTATAATTTATGCAGAAACGAGTTTGTTTGTTACGCTTTCACACCTAATGTCTCAATGAATTCTGGCACAGATTGATTGGATCTTGAAGTTCGGCTTTTGTTTGATTGATATTTAAAGGGGGAAAAATGAGGGAAGATCAAGCTAAGCCGGGGTTAAAATCAAGGTAAAATTTTAAAAATAATCAAAACTGTTGAGAAGTTGTGAAGTGTTAGCAGAAAACCAAATCATTGCTACTATGTTACATTTCTTTATATTCTGTTTGATAAATGGATTATCTAACACAAAAGGAATTTATCAATTTGAACCAGTATTTCCTGAGATAAGCGCGTTCAGCCAAATAAACAAACAAACCTCTTCAGCTTTATAATACTTACTAGTATAGGGTATTCGGTCTCGGCATTTTTATGAAACCGTTACTACTTAGTACTTCTTATTAGCGGTATGTTCATGCAAGTCTAAAAATTTGACCTTTTTTTTACGTGGTAAAATCATCAAATGAGTCCTCTCACCCAGGGCAGAGCCGTATTAAGTCTGGATCGAAAGATCTGATTTGAAGATCCAGGGTAGGGATCTGATGCAGTATAACGTTTAACAGTAAAAATATCAGCATGTCAAGGTCTTAGTGTTTTTCAATAAGTACTTGTGTCGCTTCGAGCTTCGAGTACGGTTTTCAGTACAAATCAAATCGGTGTGTGACCTCAGACGTGCACAAAACGTGACCGACATACGTAAAGAGGGTGCGTGCGAGCGTGCGTGTGAATCTGACACAAATGGAGGTCGTACGCGACACGTGTGTGTGGAGCGTTACGACGTAACCTTATAAACATCTGAAACATTCCCTCGTATATTGAGTTATTCTTTATATCAACGAGAGAGGTCTATGTATAGCACAGTTACAAAGGATACTTAGGTAATTCCATTTGGAACTGTTGTCAAAGATTCACTCACAATATATCATACCTAAGAAGATATCTGTCTTCATCTTGCTCTTTTACAAGGACATTCATGATTTGTGATGAAATAACAATGTTGTGTTAAGTTCAAGTTTTGTTTCTGGCAGCAAGTATTCTTCTTTAAAGTCAATGTCAAAATTTATTTTTATAGAACTAACTATTTTCTATTAAACTTAATAGGTAATATTCAGATTTTGGACACGTACTAGACAATTACCACTACTACATACAGTGTCATTTAATAGTGCAGTGTTGGCTGGATTGGAACCAGTAGCGCCATCTATCATAGATTGATTGAACTAAGAAAAAATATTTACCAAAGCCGGCCATTTGACGTTCTTTCCTTCGTGTGTTTTGGGAGCCCATACAAGAGTTCTTTCCACTAAAAAAACACGAAACGTCCGTCGCGAATAAACTGCCACCCACTCACGACGTTGCCAGTCTACACCATCATATTCCACTAGAACCTGAAACAAAGAAAAATAAATTTTAAACAATGTATCATAAATTCAGTAATACATACATTATACCTGCGTAAAACCGCTACATTCGGAATAGAGAAAATCTAAACAAAAATAAATACATAATACTCATTGAACATGGAACTAGTAACGCCATCTCGTATCGAGTAGCGACATTACAAGGAGCATTATTAAACAGGTTGTCCAAGGTGGCAAGTTGAGAGTAAACTACCACTAGATGGCAGCACGGGTTGTCAACAGTCCAATGCTGCAAGTCGACCCCGCCCAAATATAGCGTGGGAAAGAGACTTGCATTTTGAAAGAGACGACAATAATAACAAATCAACTTTCTATCCTACATAACTATCTCATAGCGTAGTATTACTATCAAAGTTGCACCGATACAAACACGCTTTGAATAAAATTGCCGCGAAGAATGGAATATGATATGATATAGAACAGATTACGTATTTACTCCTACGTACACGTCTACATTTATATATTATGTACTTAATAAATGCATGTTTATCTTAGCTAACACAGACGTCGGAATAATTTATCTTGGCAACTAGTAAGATCGCTGATAGAAAGATATAGCTAGGTAGATCCTTGTACAGACGCCAGCAGGTCAACCTACCCGAATCTGTCAGATTTTACCAATCAAACATTAACCTTCTACTGTTGTGATAAGGTCGAAATTCTATTAAAGAAATCTGACAGATTGTGGTAGCTTGATGTGCTGGCGTCTGTACTTACGCAAAATCTATGCAAATTAGTGGTAAAATGGTAAGTCAAGATTTCTAACTAAGATAGCCCTACATAATCACATTCATTTTATGTTGGGCCCACTAATGGCGAGCATTCATTCACATTTTTGTTAGAACAATAAAAATTAAAACTGAAGAAAAGGAGCAAAATGTACCTACACTTTTTAACAGAAAAAAATCCGGACGAATTGAGAACCTCATCCTTTTTGCAGTTTCTTAAAGTTCAAACAGTTTTTTGGATATTTAATTTAAGCTCTTGGGATAAAATTCGAACTGCAATGTATCAAAATCGTAATTTAAAAAAAGCTACATTCTTGGCTACATGCAACTTGATGCAACTGAACTGCAATTCTCAAATCAAATCATTTAATTCAACTAGGCCAACAGGCACTTTGGAATTGTCAAAAGACATAATCTAATATCTTTAAACGAGCAATTCTTGTATATTTATATATAATCAGGATCTCGGAAACGGCTCCAAGGATTTTCATGAAAGTTACAGTTCCCAGGTTCGAGTAAAGCTCGGTTCCCAAGATATAGACATTTTAAAAACCGAGCGAAGCTCGGTCAACCAGATATTTAAGTTAAAACTAGTAGGTACAAAAATAGGTCTTTTTTTAAAGTGTTAAAATCATCAAATAGGACCCAGGGCAGGACAGGACCAGGTCGAGGAACTGTCAGACTTGTACTGACTAGGTATACATATAAAATCTACGGTGTCCTTCAATAGCCCTTTACGTTCCGCGGTCACGGTAACCGTTAGTCCCGCGACCCCAGCAGGCTCTGGCCTGTTTGGGGGGCGTCATACCTTAGAGATAATGTTTTAGTGTATATTTTTGAAATTATGTCCTTAAAATAACATCTTTCTAATTAAGTACAAAAAGCACTTCCTTCTCACACACAAATTAAAATTTTAATTCAGGACAAGTCTTTATATCGAAATCGTGTATCATTGTGATACTTATCTATTCTATAACCATGATCGTTTATCTCGAACGTTACATACTTAACTGAACTGCTTAGGGCGACCCTCGGGCAAATAACACTACGTTACATTTCCAATGTCACCGGTGGTTACACCTACTGACATTGTTTCAGTAGACATACGTTTATTTTTATACCTAGTTATGTTTTTCTCTGACGATTTTTCCGAGACTCGAGGCGGGGCCTAACTGTGGCCTAACATCGCACCCTAGGATAGGTACTCGTAATACTAGCTGTGGCGTGCGGTTTTTCCGGGATTAAGAGTCGTAGATTTTTAGGTATATTACTTGTTAGTATCATAAATTATATTTTTTTTACGATACATATTTTATAGCTTAAATTAAAATACGAGTAGCTGAAGAATTTGCCTGTCACTAAAATAATGTTTTCAAATAGTACAAGCAGTTTAGAGATAAGCGCGTTCAAACACCTCGTTTCCGTCTTAGCTACTCCAGCTTCATTATTTTATAATAATATTTATGTATTTATACAGATATTTTCTTTTACTCACGTAATGTTACTATTTACCATCATACAATCCATAAGAAGTTGTGGCAGGCTTTGTTTGTCCGACAGTCCTAGAATGAGGATATTCAGCAGTAAAACTACGACTTAGTAGGTAGGTACTTAAAGCTAAGCAATTAAAGATCGAAGTAATGAGCAAATAATTACTGTATCTCATCTAAGTTTCCTTTAGTTACGCCTCGCCTTGTCAATGTCCTTCGTCGGACTCTTTACATAGGACAGTGAAAAAGCAAATCACTTTTGTATGGTTTGTTCCTTTTTCACTTACTTTTTAAGAAGTAAATTCAGAGCACACCGTGGTCCGTGCCGTTTGTAAGCGACGCTACAAATTGGCATTCACAGACACGTTTTCTGATTTATTTGTTTACTATTTCATCGGGATCCCTTCTATTCGCATAATGTTCTTTGTCCTAATATACTTCGGCATAACGATTTTGGCACAATTTGTTTAGGCATAATAATACTTTGGCATAGTTTTTTTAGGCATACATCTTACATTCGCATAATCATCTTAAAGACTAATTTGTTTCGGCATAAATTTGATTCGCATAACGTTAGTAGGCCTAATGACTATTAGCATAACGTTAGTAGGCCTAATGACTATTAGCATAACGTTAATAGGCCTAATGACTATTAGCATAACGTTAGTACGCCTAATGACTATTAGCATAATAATATTTAGGCATACAATTAATACTTTCTAAATTAATACGTTTCTGTAACAATTAAATAATATGTTAATTAAAAATTGAATATGAAGTGCAACAAAAGTTAGTGACAGAACCGAATTGCTGCAAAACCGACTCCACGTAGTCTTGTTTGTCCTACCCCTAGAGTGTAATTTAAAATCGCGTAGGCGCGTGGGGCTGCCGGAGGCCCGCAGCGCCGGAGCCGTGACAGAAAACCTTGCCTGCTGCATGTTGCATGCTCGCTTGAATGCTGCATGCTGCATGCTTGCTTGTTTGCTGCATGCTTGCTTGTTTGCATGCTTGCTTGCTTGCACGCTGTATGCCTTTATAAGTAATGTTTTAATATCATTATACGTAAATAAATTTATGCTTTAGGATATTATGCTTAAAAAAGTTATGCTTTAGAACTTTATGCTTAGTAAATTTATGCTTTAAGATATTATGCTTAAAAAAGTTATGCTTTAGAACTTTATGCTTAATAAGTTTATGCTTTAGAATATTATGCTTAGAGAAATTATGCTTAAAAAATTATGCGTAAGCTATTATGCGTAATTATATTATGCGAATATATAATTATGCCAAACAAAATTATGCTAAGTTATATTAGGTCTTAAAATTTTATGCAAATGGATAGGGAACCTATTTCATCAGATATTTTTGTAAACAGACCACCTACGCTCATTTACTACAAAGCCCCGTTTCTATTGTCAGTCAATGATAGTATTTTACGACTGTCCATACTACCCGTGATACTACACTAGCTCCCAGACGACCAATAAAGTCAGATTACTATAATGAATATCGCATTGGCATTTTTCTTTCCCCGTTTCAGCTTAATTACCATAAAAGGCATTAATAAACAAACAAGGCGACACGACACGGCTGACTGGCATGGCATGGCGTGCCACTCGCGCCAGTACTCGTCCTAGTTTCAATCGAAGCCCTACTGTCAATACGACCTTGTCACAATATCCGAGTCTTTCATACATACCTACATATGAATAATATACTTATGTCTACTCATTCTTTATACTGTATGTGTGGAATGTTTGTGTACAAAAACATTTTTATAATGTACGCTAAGAGAAACCCTGATTACTTTTGGCAGGCGACCAAGGAAAGTGCCATGAAAGAGATTATTGTGCAAATAGGCGGAAAGGAAATTAAATGGTAATGTTATGTTTCGTCATGGATATTTTGCACTTTTATGTGATATGGAATTGCTGACGTATTTCTGTGTTTTTTTTTAGGAAGCGGAATCAAGTCCAAAGTAAACAAGAACAACAAAATGCCACGTTCCTGAGATATTAAAATTAACTCTGCGGAAATCCATGACGTTTTATCAAAGATGGAGTAACTGAAAATTTAAAACATTTTCACACTTTCAAATGCAGTAGTTAGTTGCTAACTCTTAATCCGGCTATACCTACTTGGACGACACCAACGAAAATAGAGAGGTGCGCACTCTATTCTTGGCTGGAAACTACACGGCAACTAACCCAACAAATCCAGAAATATATCACCAGAGGACTGAGTCATAACTTTAACATAAACACTGGCAAGTGGCAATCACTCAGAGGAATGTTCAAAAAGGGTAAATCAGAGATACAGGCACAATATAAATCAATAATTCTTAGGTACTGAAAATATAAGCAAAGATTCATGTTATTACAATTACAAGTCATCGAGGTAATAATGGGGTCATTGAATTCAATTAATTTTCAATTTACACCAAAGCGTCAAAAAGGTCTTGATAACAATGTAAAATGTCACCTTTATACAAAATATGCAAATGAATTCGATGGTTTAGGTACACCCGCGAAACCGGTTTGATTCCGAAATAGCACTTCAGTGCTTACGAATACCGATCACGTCAGTAGAATGTGTAAACAAACATTGTTGTAGACACTGCACTGTATTCAATGCATTGGAAACCACGCTCTAATTTGTATTCACCACCGATGAGTACTATCGCATCGCACAAAAAGATTGTTATACCGCGTAATATAACCTCATTTCGTTTCTGAGAAATAAGCCGTGTTTCTCGAATCAAACAGTCATCCAACTCATGCTGGAGACCATAATATTTGGAATCTAAATGCCAGTTTGGTTCCCCTGATTGTGATTTTATTGCCCGTTTGCTATTCGTGGCAATCGTAGCTCAGAACGTCCGTCGGAAAGTTGGGGAAAAATGGCTTAGTTTCAAACACAGACCCTTTCTTTCTAGGAAGACTAGAATAACGACTGTCTCCAGTTTATCTTATCATTTTCGCAGTGTCAGTTTATCTAGGGTCGTAGACTCGCAGACAAGGCATAAACTTAGATTAGAAATAAACAGCACAGTACACGTTTAATAACGTTAAATTAGCTGGACATCTTGAGTTATGAGACATTTCCCTTTGTTCATAAATTACTGACAGAAATTATGTGAGAATTTTAACGAGGTGGTATAAAGCAGATATAGACGCGGTTTCGAAACACTTGTAGTGAAGAGTTTCACCGTCTGTTCTTCAAACCGAGCCGTTTGAAGTCAAACTCGGTCACGTATAATTCAAACATTTGACAGGGAACTTAGGTATACAATTTTCAGACGCCAAGCAAAGCACCATTTTATCCGTTGTAGGTATCTATCTATGTTTGATGATCTGAATGCATAAATAATTTTAGTTTCGGGGTATTTTTGTATAATAATATAAATTAACGTCAGTCAGATAAAATCACACTAGGTACTAACTTAACAATAAGTCAAGGCCAGACGCGGTAACTAGTTGACTAAACAAAACATTTAAAAAATCCTAGTACATTTTCTGAAGTTATTGAAGTCTAAATATTTTCATTGAAAAGCTTTCGGTTACGAAGTGGATTTGTCCTAAATCAATGTTATTGTTAATTTATTTATTTATTCAATCATCTCCTCTTGGCTTAAAGCGCTGGAAACGACTCTGCTAGTATTATTAGAAACACCAAGTACCTAGGTACGTCAAGGTTGCGAAACTAGGCCAAACGCGAGATTATACCAACACTGGCAACACTGCTCTGTCTATATCTATCTACTTGAATGCAACATTTGAAAATGAACTATTGATAAACGTTTGCCTCATTGGAGGGCCGAATATAGGGCACGTAATAAGAGCAGGCCGCACTTACACTTTCGATATCGAACATTGACGCCAGTGACACGATGAATATTGACAAAGTTAGATAGTTTTTTGAAAAACAAAATATACTATAATATTCTAACATCCCGAAGTTGATGATGTAGCATGGAACAAGTATTTGGAAAATTTCTTACACGCCTTGATAATTTTAATAAAGCAAAACAACTACATAATTATAAAGCCAGAAGATCATTAGTGCACAAAATAATCTAAAAGATGTACGCCACTACAACTTCATCTACGCAACCCAAGACCACCTCTAATTCTATTTTCAAATTCACCAAACCAGATGTTTTCTTTGTCTCAGCACTCAGCAAGCTTCAACAAAAAAAGCAGTTTCCCGCCAAAAGAATCGATCATACTAGGTGGTACAGGGCTCCGATGCTCGACGGTTCGCCGAGGCGACCGGCTCGAGGCGCAGCCCCCGTAAGGCCGGGTTCAGTGGGTCAATGAACGCTGAACAGACGCGGGCGCGCGGTCCGGACCTGTCGCGCGATCCGTTGCAAAACATTGTCACCGCCCGACCTTGGTTTGTGCCACGAGCGTGTCTCCGTAAAACTAAACAAAAGATTGCTAATGGCGAAGACACGAGTATGCTTCTCAAAAATGAAGGATCTGGGATTTTATTTCAGAGACAGATCATTTTGGGATTGATTGTAAAAACTTCTAAAAATACAAATCAAATAGGATAAGAATCAAAAGCAATAATCAGGTATTTTGCTATCTGTTGTTTATAACGTGTATTGCTGCAGTATTAGAGCGAAATTGAAATCCAAAACAGTCAGTTTCAAACTGGCAGTAATCTACAAAATATTTAAAACAAATTAAGATCGAATCGGGGTCAAGTTAAAGATTCAGACGAATCAACGTGTCAGACAGTGTAATATTAAAGTTGGTAATAAACATCTCGCAATAAGACAACACATAATTGCGACCATATCGATAGCGTGATAGACGAGTAGGTAGGTATGCATTATCATTACAAAGGTCTTCGACATCCTATCGAACTTAATGAATGACACTTGACGGACAAATTCTACCGCTCTCTGATAATTTGCTACATAGCTTCGGATGTATCCTCAGGATGTATGCACATTCACGTCGTTTATGTATATTCAATTATTCATACATAATTATATTAATTTGCTAATCTGCAAGTACCAGTTTTGAATAATGCTCAAAAATTCAAAATGTGTTAACTTCGTCCGCGGATATTTGCTCCAATGATATTTATTTCTTTCTTTCTTTCTATATTCAATTACCCCTTTCGGGTTGTAATTTCCAAAGATCTTGAGCACGTGTTTTATCAATTTGGTTGATATGTCTGCATTTGAAGTTTCAAGTAATTCGGATGTAAATTATTTTTTATAGAATCTTTCATTCCAATTTTAACTCCCTTATTGCTAGACCAAACGGTTTCAGCTGTGCGTTGATCGATCAGTAATTAAACCAGTCAGCTTCTTTTGTTCTAAAATATGCACAAAAGAAAATTGGTTTTATCACTGCACCTGAACAAAGGGTTATTTAATTATTTCGCACGTTATTCTTAGTCACTTACGTTTATTGCAGTTTCGTTTATTTTTTGTATTCTAGATCCCCGGCAAAGATAAAGAGTTCAAAGACTGTTTTGTATCAAGAATCAAGATATAATCTTGAAATGTTTAATAGTAAATTATGTAGAATACCTACACATTCCACATCTCGCAGATTCGCAGGTGCGTAGCTGCTGTTCAAAAATAATATGTAAAACTATTTCTGCTACATTTATTTGGAATAGAAAATTCGGAGTAAACAAAAACACGAACGCACTCAAACTACGAGTATAATCAATCTTTCATTCATCTGCTACATTACTTCCCCTGATTTTAAAAGAAAGTTATTTTGGAAGTATGCAAATGGCTACGCTATAACAATGAATATTTTCGAGGCTTTTAGAAAAGCATTTAAGACGGAATAAGGTATTTACCTTGTTTAACCTCCTACGCAAATAAAATTGTTTGTAGTCAGTCCGTGGATTGTGAAAGAAAATCCATTAGTTGCGGGCGTAAACTTGTTAACTTATCCCTATTTTAATAAGTTCTAACTTCAGACAAAGAAGATATGACGGATTGAAAGATGGGAGGGATTGAACTAGCTTAATGCTGAAGTTTAGGACAGCTTACTGAGCGCCGCAAACATGGATCAGATGCTCACAAGAAGATTATCTGTGATTGTGATAGGAATCAAATCGATATCTAGGAAAACAGAATTACAATTGTATGTGGATCGCAAAGCATCCTTAGCAGTGAAGTAAAGAAGAAAAAGAAGAGGGTGGAGTACTATCTGCACTATAAATTTTATTGGAAGATGTAAATTAGAAACATAAAATATGGGAATTGGCACCTCTAAATTGCCGACTACAACGTTGCATAATGCATAATTTATTTGCATATAATTAAAGTTTTTGTTTAAATATACGTATTAGTCATGTGCTAGGAGAATAAATAAGACAAGCTACACATGTATGAAACATAAATAAATAACATAATGCGTGTACGGAAGTACCAACCGTAGCATACTGAACATGACTGGAATGATCAAAGGCGTGCAGCGAAAATTATGCAATCTTGAATAAGAAACACAAATGTTAGGAGATTATACAAGAGTTCATCTGTCAGCTTAAGATACTAGACAACTAGTTTTCTGGTTGAAGAAGTTGGTAGCTTAATCTGTAAAGAAGCACAGTGGAAGGAAGAAAAGGTTTGGTAATAGCTGGATGAGAGTAACCATAAACAAAGATTGTAGATGCCTAAATCTAGTATAAATCTAGTATATAGGAGGGCTGATGCGTATGGTGATAAATTATTTTAGTTAAGGATCATTTTTTCTAGTCAGTAAGGATCACTGAGAAACTCGCTTAGAAGTCATAACTGACTGTACAGTCATAGCGAGCATAGGACGAGAGTAACTAAGCATAACGATTGCAGATGTCTAAATCCAGTAGAAGACTGTTAGAGGCTTTTCTAGTTTGTAGCGATCACTGGTAAACACGGAAACGACTCGCCTAGAAGTCATAGCTCACTCTGAAGTCATAGCGAGTATATTCGCACCGCACTGTACTCGCTATGACTTATTATTTTAGTCGATGTGAAAACCTTCGGCACACTATAATTACAGCACATTCTACGATACATGTGAGTGATATTAATGCGTATCCAAGACCGGTCGTTAATAATAGGCGTAGATCATGTTGATAGCTCAAACGTCTCGGCTCGTGTGAAAACTTAGCGCCATCTATCATCAGACGTACCAACCGTACGACCCTAATTTGTAGATCTATCCTCAAACTAAAATTGGTTTGAAGGTTGGGCGGGTCGGTGACGTATGGGATGTCATCTACTTTATCACAAGGGTTTCTCTCTGTACGGTCCATTGTCAGATTGTCTATGGGTTCAAGAACTTTGGCGAGTGCTCCATCAATCGCTTTTCTTTATGGCAAGTCTGGTGTCTGTCTCAGGTATTTCTCATTAAAATATTATATAGTTTTCAATATTTCTTTATAGATACTGTCTCAGTCTCATAACTGGTTGGTCGTTGTGCAGGAAAAGCTTTTGGAAAGAAATGTGGGAGGTCTTTTTACCACCATTGAGACACTGCACGCTGTAACCTTTATGCAGTTTAAGACATACATTATATTCATCGATGCATCTTCAAGACCTTCTGAAAACGTGTTATCCAGTACACGATCATACTATGGTCGTTGTCTGGAAGGCAAGAAGTGCTTGAGATTTAAAGAGGTACCTATTCCACACTAGATAATCGCTGAAATGGCACATGAGGACCTATAAATATTTTTTTAATATTTCAGTTTATAATGTGTACTAGCTCTTGATTCTTTCAGTAAATTGCTGGTATCCTATCCTTATACATGAGCGAACTAAAGTATGTATTTATTTATCTTTGTGAGATATAAATCACTGCCTGAAGTACTCGTAGAAGGTACTTCACACGTATTATATTATAAGAATACGTAAAATTGTTCTTATACTCGTAGATAGACCGTACGATACTAAACTCGAGTTCCTTTCAGAGGCTAATATAATAAATTGAGCCCTTAAGTAATAATATTTCTTTATTAGGCCTAGTCTTTTGAAGCTTTGCCATGTATTTTCAGTACGTTTTTTTTTTCTAGTGTTTGCATTATCTGTTAAATCTAAATAATCTACATAAAATTAAATAGTATGTTAGATAACGGTATTACTCGTAATCAATAAATAAATTGTTTTTACTTTGTATTTAAACACATCCGTACGATAGTTGTAGTTTATTTTAATCATTAATTTTTATCATTTAATCACGTAGTAAGGACAAATAAATAAAAGTTAATAAGTACCAACAAACTATGACAAAATGCCATGTAAATATTTAATTAACACATTTGATTAATGTTAATTGACAAGAACTTCTGTTGCTAGATGCGAAGCAAGAAGATTCATTCGTAAATAACAAAAGATGAAATAAAAAGAAAGCTAAATAAGATTGATCGATATTCTTATTAAACAATATTGGGGCTTCAATCAAAATTTTTAAAATTGATTTAAGACTAGATTTGCGTTTATTCAATGAGAAGAATGCTCTACAATATTGAACTCTCACACAAAGATGCAGACACCAAAGTGAAGAAGATTCCAGTACCATTCCGGGACAGCACAAAACAAAAGAAAGACATATAACATTCCATTTTCAAATCATCGTAACAACAGACGAAATATGACACGAATCCACGCCAGCCAGTTCCAATCTCAAAACTAACATAGCGTGAGAATATCAGATAAGAATTTAACTTACATCACCAAACGACATGATAACAATGACCTTGAAGTTGATACGCTCAGTTTAACTAAAACCGTGAAGTATTTATTTAATTATATACGTGTTTATGACACAAAACTAGTGCTTTGAGCATCTTTTTTTTACGATCTTCCTAAACATATTCGAACTTCAAATTAAATGTCTGTTCTTGTGTTGTTTATGGTGCATCGACCATGCAACCTCTGCATCTCATTGGACTGGGTGTTATTACCATGATTCATACTAATAATGAAGGTGAACTGGTGAAATCTGTGTGGTGGTTACTCGAGTTGCTAGCAAGATATAAAGGTTAAAAGTCACTTTACCAACCGTGAAGTAAAGTTAATTTGTACCTAGAACAAACCAAGTAGGACAGTTTAGTCAGTAGCTTCAGTGTGCCGAAAAAATGCCGAATTCTATTTCGATTCCAAAACTTTACGGTTATGGCAATTTCCTCTTAGCAAAGTGCCGTAAGGAAGCATCTTTAGGAAAAGAAGTTTTATGGCCTCAAAAGTAAGCGTATCGAATTGCGTAACACACTTTCAGTCATCATAATCCAAAGGATATTGAACGAAATCGCTAAACCGTTGCCTTTTAAGTTTGAAAACTCACCTTGGATGATTATGAAAATGCCGCAATGAATATTGTGGAATTGTCAAAATACGTACAAAGTGTGTTACGTATTTACTCCATTACTATATATTTTATTCAAACAGTTTTAGACGCAGCGCAGATTCCTTCTTATCTATTCTTACTATAGCTGTGAATCTGTCTGTCACTGTCGCAGCTAGCCGTTTGACAACGGAGCTCGTGCCTGTTTAAATATTCACCTTCATTAATCTTTGAATGAAGGGCAATGTCCTCTAGACAAATTAATCCATTGAAAGCCAGCCCCGATAGAACAGTAGGTACTGGGTACGAAAAATTAAAATTGAAGTTGACAAATGGTTTCACAAGACTAAGCTCTTGAAAATACGCTTTTAGAGTAATGTGGGGGTAAAAATAGATGGACCTTACTGTACTTTGCAGAATTGAAAGTTTAATAATATAGTGTTAGGGCTGCATCAGTGGATTTCCTACGTTTTGGCTGTATATGATTTGCTTTAGCGATGATGTTTATTATCCTTTTTCATGAAAATGTACTAAGTACTTCGAAACTTTTTTCATTGGGATCTAAGCTCTCGCTAAGATTTTGATTTCAATGAGTGCCCCATGAAATACAGATTTTTTACTTTTGGAAATTTTCTAGCAGTTAAAAAAAATGAAGCTGTGGCGAATTTATCACACTTTGACGTAACGAAGAATTTGAAGATACCACGAAGGTTTCACATGACACATCAGATAATGAAGAGCAACGAATTCAGTTTCCCAAAGGCGGAAGAAAACAATGTTAACGGTAGTAAAGTATCACCTCCCACTTCACGAGTATTTCGCTCTTATCGCTGCATTATGCAACATTACTAGACGTTAATCTAAAATGCAAATGTGCATGCTCTTCGGCTTTCTTACTTTCAACACGAATCATTTTCCCTGCGTACTTACAACATACAGTATCAAGCATGCAAATTGCTATTTTTTTTTTAACTGAACACTCTTTTTCCTTCACGACATATTAAACGTTGTCATTCGTGAAGAATTTATGAGCAAGACAGTAAATGAAATCAAAAGAAATCGGTTCGCATGAGTTAGCTTTCATGTTTAATACAAATAAAATCGTCGATTCTTTGTAGTGACCTTGCTGGCACTGACCGACCTCGGTGTGATACATATTCAATGAGACTATTCTGCAGTTAAATTCTCCGTGGAAATACACATCAAAACAAACAACTTTGTTCTATTTTACTATGCAGACCGCTCCGTATTTGGCACTCTCAAATTTAGGTTACCCCGTGGCACTAGTGTTGTCAAACAAGACCTTTTCGCTCTCGGCCTATTTCACTGAATGGCGGGTGCTGAAAGAATTTTTATGAGAAAATAATCTCAGCTTTGTTGGATGTTTACGGGACAGATAGTCGAAAGGAAATTGCTGTCTCACTGAAATATTAGGTGGGTCATTGATAATTAAGCCAAGGTTTCTTGTATGAAAGAAGTCGGTTAAAAACAGCTGAATTAATTAGCCATTAACAAGTGAGATAAGTACGATTTTTTTTTTTTAAATTCCCGACGTTCACAACGTACGCTCGAATTTACTTACGAAATTGGTAATTTACTCCCGAACAGAGATGAGACACACGCCGTAACAGTATCATGAAATATTTACGAGTATTTTCCCAACGATTTTTCCTTGAAGGGAGAACGGGCAACGGCAGTAAAGCCAGATTCCATTTATAAGTGCGCTGGCTTCTGATGTTGCTCATAAAGCGTCCCTGATAAAGCCTCCGGTCCTGAGGGATAAGGGGGCAGACGGGGCGAAGTGGGGAGAAACACGTACAGCGCGGAGTTTCCAAATGTGTCTATGTTGTAAAGAAGTTGTCATATTTGGAGAGGACTGGGTATCGGAGAAAAGTTTTATTGAAGGATTGTTTGGAATATTTCTAGAACGTTCAATGATTTATTATGAGGAATGAGGTAAACATTTTGCTAAGCCCAGTTTTTGGTAAGTCTTTTTATAAACACTAAGCATAAACTTTTCGACACAAAGCTTTATTAAAACATAAATCTGGCAAACTTTACGCGTTTCTGAACATTATTTTTCTTTCCTCCTCATATATCACACGACGAAGCTATCTACTGTTTTCCACCATTCCCCCAGCGAGTATCCTGTTACCCCTTACCCCCAGGCCGACCGTTAGCTCTTCCGAGTTCCGCGGGAACTTCCTTACTGCGCATCATTCCCCCTTCGCCCCCTTAATGCTGATGGTAATCTACATGTGCTTGGAATATCGTGTTGACATTTCGTGGCGTTGTTGGTCCCACGAACATTAAAATACTGTTTCTAAGAAGAAATGTACAGTTCAGAAACCAGTTAAGACTCAGGAAAGGCTGGAGTCACGAGGTACCTAGATGTAGATAGAAATAAGTAAATTAAGAGAAATACTTTTATTGCATGTTCTTTACACCGAAGTTAGCGGCAAACAGGTTGTATAGGAATTTCTTGTAAATGAGATCTCTCGCGTTGGGATTACTAAACATGATCTATGAGTAAGGAAGATACTGAATGCGGAAGTTAGGAATATCTGTAGAGAATGTTGGCATACGTTGGGTATAATGCATAATGGAATGGTGCACTGTGTCTATGACGCAAACAATTTAGAATGTGATTGAGTATCGACTCAATTTAGATGGACCCAATTTATAAAATTGCGACTCGCTAACGTCTAACGTTAGGTTCGCCTTGACTACATTACTTTAATATAAAGTAGTTTATATGTATTTGTATACTTCTAGAAGTTTTGGAGAAACAGGCGCAATATAATATTAGACATAATTATTCCAATTATTTTTCATCTACTCCCACACGCCTTGGTCGATTTTCTTTACTCACAATCAACTTTTCAACCATGAATTAAACAAAGTTTGCTCATTTTGCTTACATAGTTTGCTCGTAATTATTTTTATAATTAATATTCTCAGCAAGAGCCGTCCAAACGCCAGCGGAACAGGGAACAGCTGTGAGTGTGTGCCTGGCGATGCGCGTGCGATGCATTCCTAGCGGTCAACGCACGCGCGCGCTCACTGCGCATGACTTCAATATAGTATACAACATATCACCAGTTATTACTCCTTTTAGTATCGCGTTTGACCACTATTGCACCTGTGTGGTCGAAGATGGTCAGTACCCTTTGCCTAGAAACTATCTTTTCACTCATAAAGGAAAAATCTTAGGTTAGAATATTGAGAAGTATTCAAATACTCTGGTAAGCAGTTGTTTGTTTCGAATTACGATAACTGGATTGCATAATAATAATCGTAATGTGCAAATTGGTGGAATATTCTACCACATACCGATAATGCACTGATGTTTCATTCACGACAAACAACCCATTATATTCTCAAAGTAAGTTTAATCTTATCAACACAATAATAATGGTCCTCGTAAGTTTAGAAACACTGCACTATAACCGGTCGTGCCCTACCGATCACGTAATACCATGGAAATACCTCGATGGCGAACAGCCGTCTAAAATCATTATGATCTCTGCTTATACATGTAACTTTCATAAGCTCGTACCTGCTTATAAATTCAGTTGCTGGATTTGAAATTCAGAGAGAATTCCGGAGGAGTTTGCTTGTGAAATCGTGTACAATCTACATAGTTACTGATACGCGTCTAACTTCTTATGATGCTTCGGAACAAAGGCAGAACTACAATAAACAAGAAGGTAACCAAAGCAGTTCCAAGTAGTCCCAAGTAAACAAAGTTACTTTATAAATAAATAAACATATCTCAATCAATCCAAACAGAAACTTTCTAGAAACAAAAAAGGATAGCGATAGCCACCATAAAATGTTCGTTCGGAAAACATTTAAATTATCTATAGATCAACCGTACAATTTCACCAAACACACAAACAAGTACGGAGTTATTTCGCGGCAAATTAAGCGGTCTACCGACTATTAAAAAACAAGCAGTCGTAGCACCACCGCCCGTAGATTGGCGAGACGGGACCAGCATAGCAATTAGAAAGATTGAGACACAAAAAGTCCCGTTCCTTTGAAAAAGGCGTTAATTTTTCATTCGCGGTGAATTAGACGTGGAACGGGTTGAAGTCTCGACGGCTGCTGGCGACGATCGATAGAAACGAGTTATGGGACTTTCAGTTGTATGGTCTTATAAAGATTTTTGCTGGGTTTTATAGCATATTGGAAACACTACCAACCAATGGTAGAAACAGATAAGATAATATCTGAATACGACTAGCAGAAGAAAGACAATGCGTTTTAGCAAAACTTTTCACAGAAAAAATGTAAATTCAGCTCATACCACAACATTGAGATTGAGATCAATTTTCCGCTCAGTCTGGGAAATACGCAAAAATATGCATTAGCGAAAAATATGTATTTCTGAATTTACATATTTAGCAATCTGTTTACCATTGCTATTTCGACTGCCACGCCTCGTTATTTTCTCATAAAATCTTGAGTGGTGGCAGTGGGTACACGCCCCTTATTAAAATTGCTTATTTCAGAAACAATGGAGGAGAAGATTTTGTAGATTTGGATGCTGAAATGAAAGAAGTGAATTGTGAGATAGAATTCACAGACATGAATGAAGATGCAGACGAATCTTCAGGAATGAGATCAATTGCAACGATCAAAAAGGTACCGAGAGAGACAGAACACAGTGGAGTCGGTAATGAAAAAAGCAATGCACTCTAAAATAGCGCTGGAATTTCTAAACGTATTCTGAGTTTACTTTACGTCTATACACACAGTTTTTCAACAACTCTCAGTTTCTTTCATCAAGCGTAGCACAATACAGTGCTTCTATTCTGTTTAACCTTAGTTTTACAGGTATTATTTGCAGGGGTTACGTCAAGAAGCCGTGCATCGTGAATGGTAAATGAATTATACATCAACAACTGTAAGCAAGCATTAAAAATGATCCGAATACGCAACCGCTTTCCTTGAACGTACAAACTTATGAATTATACAGAATTAACACAACGACGATGCATTCCGCTAGTTTACTATACACCGTATTTGCAATTCAATTTGCTAGTAAAAAGTAAAACGACATCAAGCACTTACAATCAGCCTTTTATATGAATTCAATTTGGAACGAATTGAGAATTTGAGATAAGGAAATAATAGTAGCATTTAGTACCACACACAAAGCATTTCGTAGTAACTATACTTTATTTAGCCCAACTTAACGCGAAGAAAATTGCAAGGAGTATTCAAGTTGATAATATTGAGGCTAGAAAATAAAACTAGTGTCTCTTTTCAGAACTTGACAACATAACTCTGAACAGAAATCTTATTACTGCAGTAACACTATTCAATCATTTGAATTGACGTCAAGCACCTCAGAAACCACAGCAAGCATGCAATTGCAATATTTCATTCAATTTTGCAAGCTTGCCCAACGTCCACCGCATTATTTTCAGTAAATAATAAAATACATTATAAATAAAGTATATCTATCAAATGCATGTCACGTATTCGATGAAATAAAATTAGTTGTTACGAAATGCCATTGTTGCGACACTACACTATAGCTTTGGCCTCAAATATTGAGACGTGAGCTGACTCTTTACTATAAAACCAGTACTGATGCTTCAATAAAATTTAATAGAGTACTAAACATTCTTCTTTGCATAATAATTGATTCAGAGAAACATGGAAGTTGAATGTAACATTCATGTTTGTCCTCGCGTTTTCCTATGATCATAATTATGTTAACCACATGCTCATATAAATATTCAAAAGAATTTCTCTTCTTCTCTTCAACAGCTACAATAAGCTACTATGACAATTAAATCTTTTTTACATCTAGACTAGCTTTGAACAATAAAAATGATTGGTTGAAGTCAAAACTTCTATATTGTGCTTTTATGCTTTCTATTTTAAAACTCCTTTACCAACCTATAATTTTCTATTATCATCGGACAAAGGCATCCAATTATTAAATGGAAACCCTGTACATCCATACTTATTAATATGTACTTGCTAGCATTACAAATTTTACAACCAGCATCGTTGCTCCGCTGCCTAGTATTGGTGTCAAATATTAATTTTAGAGTTATGGCCCCAAGAAATTGTGCTCATAGCGAATTGATTAAATTCGTGATGTTTGTACGCACTTACGCAGTATTATTCTTATAAAGATAGATAAATTATTATTGCAGACGTCTCAGATCACGACCTCGATACATGCAAGTTTAACAAACTTGATACTTGTAACTTGTCACATCACACAAAACCACAGTACGAGGCAAACAAACCCCAACTTCAGAGTAATTAATTTCAATAAAATGGAGGAGAGAGGTTTCTAAACGACAAGAATTGAAATTTCGAGAGAACTTAATTTTAATATAGAAGCAGACATTATTTCATTTAGATTAAATCTGGCAGCAATCTAATTCACAATGTATTCGACATTGTTTACTAACCTGACAGAGACGATCAATACGAAAATAAAAACACTTTGAGGCCATGAATCATCTTTTTTGTATTCCAAAAGCGCACACCCGCAATATCATTAGGCAAATCCCCTGAAAGCCGAATGGCATTAAAATGAAATTTAAAGTCAATACAATTTCAAATAGCGATGTAGGGAAGCAGTAACTAACCAGCCCTCATCTCTCCCCTAGGGTTCGTCCCAATTTCGTCCCTTCACGCCGTGACCCAGTTCTGAAAGCCGCTCATTTGCCACCGTAGGTTTAAAATGGGGTTGCATGTAATCGTTCTTTGCCCTCATACTCGGAGGGTTTCAGTACTCAGCTGGAACTGTGCCTTCTCTTTCACACAAATTGATCTTTCAGTAATGGAGGACAAGGCATTGTTGATCTACAAAACAAGTTTTTGTAGATGATGTTTTTCCTTGAATTGATATCATAAGGTTAGATGATTCTGTGACCATTACGTACCCACCCGTCTGGGGTCTTTGACGTGACTAGTAACATAAAGTAATGACGGCACTGGATATTTGATATCTAGAAAAGATACAGCACTATTGAAACCAGAGTGTATTGAATATGAATATCTTGTAAGTTATTTACATTTATATTGGCGCCAAGCTTTTAAATACAAGTAAAATCAACCATTGCATCAGTCAATTCACGAATACATTGCAATGATATGAAAATACTTCTCAGAGAGTTGCTCAAACGGAATTTCGTTCAGTACATGTCAGTCTGGACGTTGTTTACCTCGACACGACAGGCAACCGGCGTGGAATTCACTTGCGTCACTTTTTACACTTATCTATCTTTAGTGTTTAACAACAAATCATATGAAAGTGTCAAACTAAAAACAAGGTCCACTTCTCGACAGGTGAACGACCGAAGAATGTTGCAAGAGTGCCACAAGGTTGCTGCCTCGGGCCAGTATGAGAATTTAACATCATGAAAATTACGATAATGAGTGTTTCGTAAAAATATCGCAGTAATGTGGAAGCTAATTTAAACTGAATGCTAGACTTTGATGAGATGAGATAAAAGTACTTCGTTCCTTTGGAAAAGAATAGAATACAGATAAATGACATTAACACTGGGTTTGTATTGATTTTGATAAAAGATTATACACAAGACACTTAAATTTAAGATTGTCGTTGTCAGATTAGGCGGTTCTTTGGAAGACTTTAAAACCAAGACAGTTTAACATTATTTATATTTCAAATAATATTATAAGTAAAGTAAATTTTAATCAGAAAATTAAATAAAAAATACCTGTAACAATATTTTCTTTTAATTCCCAAAGATACAGTTAACAACCAAAATAAATTGTTTCTAGATAGTTCAACTTTTCATGAAGTCCTATTTTTGTTTTTTATAAGAAACCAATATCGTTCCTTTACCAAAAAACTGTCGAAAGAAAAAAAGAAGATAATCGATTCAAAAGAAGACGTGTTTATTAAAAAGAAATAAAAAAATACACTGAACATAAGTGGAGATATAAATCTGGGCAATAAAAACGAATAAGTGGAAGAAACAGCAGATGCCTGCTTATAAGGAAAGCTAAACACAGATAAAGTTTACGAGAGACGAGAGTTTTCCAAGAACTTAGTAAGTATCGAAGACTCAAAGTACAGTTACTAGTGGTTGCGTAACTAGCGAATGCAGTCAACCAAAATGGCGTGGTAGCTTATTGCGTTGTATAAACAAAGATTGATCTCACGATCGTGTCAATGGAAACTAATTGATGTAAATAAGTAGCTGTAGTTTTGGATAAAGAAACTGGAATGATCGACACCATTCCAGCAAGTAACGTTTGAGATAGAAACACTAGATCCACCTGCAATAATTAAGTAATACTGGATAAAGTTTTGAAAAAAAAACCTTGACAAGACCTTTCAAAATCTGTCTTTTTATACTACTGATAATACCGTGATTCACGAGCGAGCTAAAGATATACAATTTATGGAAACTTACATAACGTATAATAAAGTCACAGTAACAACGAATAAAAATACTTCTAGTGGCGGTGGAGGTTTCGGAACGGTGGGAAAGTAAGCTTACAATTAAATTGAGTTAATCCGGAAAATTGATTTTGCTTGAAGCGACGATAGAATGCAGTATCATGCACTTTCGTTTTCATTTCTAAGGTTTAATGAAGCACAATCCTTTGTTTGGTTCAGGTAAAATCTTAAGGCTAGTAACGAGATAGATAAAGTACGGGTAAGCAGAATATTTCAGCTACAATAGTGAAGATCAACTATTGTAAAGGACCTTTATCGGAAGAATCCATGTGTAAATCTTAATGTCAGTTATACATGTGTTTTTCCACTGTCGTAAATTGTAATCTGTCATCAAAACAGCCTTCACCATGAAGAATTTTCCTCGTCTCCAATGTGTGAAACCCTTGACCTACTTTTGTATGATTTTAACTTGAGGAAACTTAGTTATCATCAATATTAACAACTTCTGCTACGAATAGATTACGATTATTATGTAATTCAACTCGATTGTATCGTATCGCGTCGTAATCGATAAAATTATTTGGATGATTGAATTTTTCCTGACCAACAGCAGAATTATGTCGCCATCGATACGCCTCAGTCTATAGCTCATTAACTCATTAGAGACAATTTATGGTGAGTGTATATGTATATAACAGGTTAGGAAAACCTGTTATAAAAAAGTCAGTTTATTACAGTACAGCTATGGTTACACGAGTACAACACAAATGGCTTTACAATCGTTTACTGAGCATTGTGATGCACAGTAAACTGCATATGGCTGAATAGCGTCTGCAAATAGCCGTGGAGCTTCATAAGTCATTGACGTTGTTGCATTAAAAAATAACTTTGCGTCTTATTCTGCGCAAATAAAAAAAATAATCAGATTGTGGCTAAACCACTAATGAACAGCACGATTCAAATCTACTAAAAAATTGTTGTCTGGCAATGATATTATAAAGAAAGATACGCCATGTTCATACTAAATGGCGTTCAGATTTCGTTGCGTTGTTATTATAAGTACTAACTTAGATGTATACAGTAATTTAAAACTACGACAGCGATAGATAATACGGAACGTATAAGATAGAAAGAGATAGCTAGTTTTAGTGTGTTGCGCTTGAAGTACAGTCCACACTACACTAGAGTATCATAGAGTGACATGACGGATGCTATTTGTCTCTGTCACGCAGCAGATTGCCATCCTATTATCTATCCTTTTCGAACCATTACGTCAATAATACGAAATTTATTTGAAAGTGAGGAATAACTCGTAAAATAAATACAAAATTGATATATTTTTAATAGACTTGCTTATGGTATGTTACTCCACAACTCTTATTTTTCTTGGCACCATAGTTTTTGCACTTTCTGAAGACACAACTTGGCGTTTTTGTTACGCCGCGCACTCACGTTACCTCGCTCGCTGTTGTAATCCGACTAAATCAAGGAGGCAACAATTGTGTTACATTCTCCTCAACATTTTGTGCGTGCTAGTGCGATATCTACCTCTTTTTATTTATAATATCATTGTTGTCTGGTATTCTTGTATTGTAACTATTGCTTAATATTTTTTAAAATACTTCATCAGGTTCAGCCATTAAGCACGATGTGACATTGATTTATATTTTGCTTATTTAATAAACAAATAATACTGGTTATTCAGGTCAGATCACTCATATTTTTAATGTATGCATTCGAATATACTTAAAATATTATTGGAATATTTTATTAAATTTTATTGGATAACAACATTTATGATAAATATTGCCTGTCCTGCTAACAGATTTAAAAATAAATAAAAGCCGAAAGCCCCCAAAAGCAGGTGGCCGGGTCTTCTAAAGGATGTTGACCTTAAAAAGTGAAAATACTAATACTTTCGGGTCCTATAACAGTATTTTATAACATGCTTTTGCTAAGACGTGTTTGGTTAAGAAATAGTCTTCTGTGTAATCAAAGTATTCTAAAGTTTTCAGGGACACAATTACAAAAGTAGACTCCGCTTATAATTCCAAATAAATAAAAGGAAATTACGTCGAAAACTAGTTTTACGTCAACATTTTTGAAGCTCACTTTTCAGACGCCGCCATTATTTCAGTCGTACTGAATAAACGAAATTAAGTTCCGTCGAAATTCAGGCTCTTTCAAATTTTCTTGAACGCTTTCAAATAATTATATTCTCTGAGATAATTTTATTGTTTCTCTGCAATCGAATTACTTATTTAAGTAATTTGTGTTGTGAAAGTGGCCAGTGTTTACGGGCAGGGTAAAGTACGGAGTACCTCACGACTTGGGGACCGGTTTAGTGGACTGACCCCGGCTGTCATGCCAGACTGTGTACTATTGCACAACTAAAGCCCGATTTATCGGCCCCTGATCAAGATTGCAGGTAAATAACGATTATCTGGTTATCCATTGATATTGTTACGAGCTGGGTATTGGGATAAATTAATTACACCAATTATAACCAAATACAACTTTATTCACAGACAAATCACAAATTAAAACAATCACAAAACACTACTCAACACTTTAACACTTATACGCACTCTTAATCACACGTAGAACTCACTTAGATATCGCTTGTATTTCACTTCGAGTCGCCTCGATCGTAGTCAAAACTAGACTGACTCGGTCGCCGATCGGCGCCCCTTTTTATACCTCGGCCGGACCCACTAGATGTTTCTAGAAGGTGGTCGAATGTTCTGGAAACATCCTTTGACTTCGATGTAAACCCATACCTTCTGGAACATTCTAGAACCATCTCGAAACATCTAGAACAGGGTAGAACTTTCTAGAAATTTCCTGACCGAACTTGAGTAGAATTGTCGAGAACCTTGTGGAACTTTCGAGAACCTCATAGATAGGTCTCGCAATTCGATCGACGTAACACTGCCCCCTCCTTAGACATGCTCGTCCCGAGCATCGTTAGTCCCGTTGTATCGCGCCAAACGGTCAACATGGACAATCTTGGGCGCGCCACGTAGACCCTTTTGTATCCGGTAGGTGACGTCGTTAATCCTGGTCACGACTCGGTATGGCCCATCCCATTTTGCTTGTAATTTAGGAGACTTCCCTTTGCTACGCACTGGGTTATGCAACCACACAAGTGACCCCTCGTCGAAACCTCTATTGTTTGTCTTCCGGTCGTATCGGGTCTTCATCTTTTCAGACATTTGTTGGCCGGATTGTCTGATATGCTCATATACATCGTTCAACTTGTTACGCAAGTCATTTGCATAATCGGTTACACTGCATGGAGTATCAGGAGGGGTTCCGGTGATGAGATCAGCAGGCAACCGTAATTCCCTTCCAAAGTTCGCGAAGGCTGGTGTCACAGCTGTACTTTCGTGAACTGCGCTACGGTATGACAGAAGAAATGGCTGTATGTGCTTATCCCAATCTCTTTGCCTGCTTTCCACAACCTTGGCCAGGTATCTCTCCAACGTTTGATTGAACCGCTCCACCATCCCATCAGATTGTGGATGGTAGGAAGTCGTTCTAGTCTTGTGAGTACCCATCAGCCGACAAGTCTCCTGGAATACTTGTGATTCAAAATTCCTTCCTTGGTCGCTGTGTATTTCCAAGGGTACTCCAAAACGACAGAAGACCTCCTGAACCAATTTATCTGCGACTGTCGTAGCTTCCTGGTTAGGAATGGCGAAGACTTCTGGCCACTTTGTGAAGTAATCCATGACAACCATGAAGTACTTGTTCCCGTTTTCACTTTCTGGAAATGGTCCTGCCACGTCTAGTGCTATCCGTTCCCACGGGGCTCCAACGTTGTATATCTGCAAAGCACCTCTGCTGCGTGTCTGGGGTCCCTTCACAGCCGCACAACTGGTACATTTCCGACACCAGTCCTCCACATCTTCACGACAATGGATCCAGTAAAATCGCTCACGTATTTTCAGTAGGGTCCTTTTTACACCCATATGTCCACCTGAACATCCGTCGTGGTAGAGCCGCAACACATCCGGTACTTTGGCTCTGGGGACAACCATTTGTAAGTGACAGTTGTCTCCTCGAGCGTTTTCCCATTTACGGCACAAGACTCCTTCCTGGATAACCAAGCTGTTCCATTGCGCCCAATAACTCTTAGTGATGGAACTCATCGCAGCTACATCACTCCACTTGGGTTTAGGAGCACCAGCTTTAATCCAGTCGAAAATTGGTTTAATGTCTGCGTCATTTTGCTGAGCATGCTGTAAGGTTTCCTTCCATTCGTTACTGAGATCCGTTCTTAGCATTCTAACAGGCACTACCTCCTTGGCCTCTTGCCTGTTGCAGTGCTTACAGTCTTCATGGCAAGGTCTTCTAGACAGTGCATCTGCGTTACCATGTGCCCTCCCACTGCGATGTTCAGTTACGAAGTCAAACTCTTGTAGTAGCTCAATCCACCTCGCCACCTGTCCCTCTGGATTCTTGAATTGCAATAGCCACTTTAATGCGGCATGGTCCGTTCGCAATAAGAATTTTCGTCCCAGCAGATACTTACTGAAGTGCTGCAAAGTCTTTACTACGGCAAGTAATTCCCTTCTCGTAACGCAGTAATTTCTTTCTGGTTTCGATAGAGATTTGCTGTAGTAAGCTATAACAACTTCCTGATTTCCTTTCCGTTGAGACAACACCCCACCAATTCCAGTATTACTTGCGTCTGTGTCAACTATGAAGTCATTTTCAGTGTCAGGATAGTCAAGAATAGGTGAATTGCACAGACGTTTCTTTAATTCCTGGAATGCGATGTCACAGTTCTCGTCCCAACAGAATTGTTGCTTCTCCTCAGTAAGTTTGTGTAGAGGTTTTGCAATATCAGCAAAATTCTTGACAAACCGTCGATAGTAGGAGCATAAACCTAAAAATGCTCTGACCTCCGTCTTGTCTTTCGGAACTGGCCATTCCTTGACGGCGACGATTTTCTCCGGGTCTGTCTGAACACCTTCCTCCGAAACTATGTGTCCTAAAAAGTTCACTTGTCTCCTGAAAAATGAACACTTTTCCGGACTTAACTTAAGATTTGCCCCTCGGATTTTCGACAGCACTTTAGTTAGGTTTTGAAGGTGGTCTTCAAATGTTCGGCCCACGATGATGATGTCATCCAAATAGACAAGACATGCGTCTCCGATCAATCCAGCAAGTACTTGCTCCATCAACCTTTCAAATGTCGCAGGAGCATTGCACAATCCAAATGGCATGACTTTAAACTGCCATAGGCCCTTTCCTGTGGAAAATGCAGTTTTCTCCTTGTCTTTAGGGTCTATTTCCACTTGCCAGTAGCCGCTTTTCAGGTCTAACGTTGTGAACCACCTCATTCCTGACAGCGTATCCAGTGTGTCATCGATCCTGGGCAGTGGGTAACTGTCTTTTTTCGTGACGTCGTTTAACCGTCGATAGTCGACACAAAACCGCGTGTTGCCGTCCTTTTTCTTCACTAGGACCACAGGAGAACACCACGGACTAGATGAAGGCTCTATAAAACTGTTCTTCACCATGCGCTCAATCATCTCCTTCACTTCCTTTTCGCGAGCAACCGGCACCCTTCTTGGTCGTTGTCGGATTGGTAACTCATTGCCAGTGTTAATTTTGTGCTGAACCAGCCCTGTTCTCCCTATGTCAGCATCATCTGTAGAGAACATGTCGGCATACTGGAGTAACGTTTTCTTAGCCTTATCCATTTCTACTCCAGTTAGATCGCAGTTTTCCAGAAGTGTTGACACGTCAAATTTCAAGCGAAGCACTTTTTCTGACGGTGTACTTTCCATAAAGATCTCTTCTTTACCACATTTCAACACTCCTCGATCAACATCGATCTCACAACGATATTTCCGCATAAAGTCCAAGCCCAAGATGCAATCGTCTACTATGTCAGCCACGATGACATTATGCCAATATGCTTTATGACCTAGTTTTAACTTCACCTCCTTCTTGCCTCGGACGGTTATGTGCTGACCGGTAGCTGTCAGTAATTGTATGCGGTCGTGGTTGTTGAAGAAGTCCCCAAGGAACCGACTTGCTAGATTTGAATTGACGACCGTGTGAGAAGCTCCTGTATCGAGTGTCAATTTGCATGGTTTTCCGTTGACTTCGCCTTTGATGATCAGGCTGTTTCCGTCATGGGCCTGTGAGATCGAGATCCTCGGGGCTCTTTCCATACCAGCCAGCACCCGCCCCTCAGTCCTGGCGTTTACTCGTTTCCCTGCTGTTGCTGGGCAGTCTTATCGGCCCCTCTTCCCTGCTGGGATTGATCTTCTCTTGCTGTATTTGGCTTGGGGCAGCTGGACCGAAGATGACCTTTTTCCCCACAAGTATAGCACCTGGGACTGTACCCTTGTGGTCGGTCGCGTACAGGTGATTCCACTACTTCTCTGACGCGATGCGTGCGATGATCTTGCCTCACTGCTTCTACTTCCAACGCATGAGCCAAGGCATCCTTTAATGTTTCGTGATGCCCAAGTCTTACGGCGGCTCTGACTTCCAAGTCACGTATTCCGTCGACGAATGCCTGTACGAGATTACCATTGATCAGGGCAGGAGCAGACTGGTATGACTTTCGGACCATCTTTTCAATTTCCAGAGCCCACTGCTGTAGGCTCTCAGCACTACGTTGAACACGATCCTTTAGCTTAGCGCGAAATACGTGCTCCAAGTGCGCGTCGCCGTACCTGGATTCCAACGCTTCCAGCAGCTGATCATAAGTCACATCTTTGCCAAGAGCCTCAAGTACGGTCAGGGCCTGGTCTCGTAAGCCTAAGGTGAGCGCGGTCATTGCTTGCTCTTTCGTCCACCCATTCGCCTTCATAACGGCCTCAAACTGCCTCTTGTAAGCCGACCATGAAGATGTTCCGTCGAATGGAGGCACCTTAAACCCTCGTCCCGAAGGTGCAGCAATCACTGGACACACAACCCCGTCTCCAGTCCTAAGTTCACCCAAAGCCTTCTTCACCCCGGCAATTTGGACCTCAGCTTCAGAGATGCGGTTCTCGTGCTGATTGACTTGCTCTTTAACCACTTTGAGCTCCTTGCCAAATGTCGAGTGCAGGTCCTTGATCAGGTACATCTGCTCCTCTTGGCGGCGGGCCTGCTCCTCTTTATCTTCCTGAAGCTGCTTTTGCAACAGGCGGGCTTGTTCCTCTTGCCGGCGGGCCTGCTCCTCTTGACGGCGGGCCTGCTCCTCTTGACGGCGGGCCTGCTCCTCCTTGTCCTTCTGTAGCTGCTCTTGCAGCAGGCGGACCTGCTCTTCCTTGTCTTTCTGTAGCTGCTCTTGCAGCAGGCGGGCCTGTTCTTCTTGGCGGCGTGCCTGCTCCTCCTGGCGGCGTGCCTGCTCCTCCTGGCGGCGGGCCTGCTCCTGCAGCAGCGCCATAAGAGCAGACAGGTCTGGGACCGCAGGTGCTGAAGAGACTGCAGATGGACCTGCGGCTGGTTCTGTCGCAGGCTGAGCACCACCCGGCGTCTGTATCGGGGAACCTCCAAACCGCCTCTGGTCCATGTCTTGCTGGCGCTGACTCCTGGTACGGATACCGTCCGTGTCGTCCTTTGGTAAAATTGGCATTATATCCCTCACTTCTGACACCAAATGTTACGAGCTGGGTATTGGGATAAATTAATTACACCAATTATAACCAAATACAACTTTATTCACAGACAAATCACAAATTAAAACAATCACAAAACACTACTCAACACTTTAACACTTATACGCACTCTTAATCACACGTAGAACTCACTTAGATATCGCTTGTATTTCACTTCGAGTCGCCTCGATCGTAGTCAAAACTAGACTGACTCGGTCGCCGATCGGCGCCCCTTTTTATACCTCGGCCGGACCCACTAGATGTTTCTAGAAGGTGGTCGAATGTTCTGGAAACATCCTTTGACTTCGATGTAAACCCATACCTTCTGGAACATTCTAGAACCATCTCGAAACATCTAGAACAGGGTAGAACTTTCTAGAAATTTCCTGACCGAACTTGAGTAGAATTGTCGAGAACCTTGTGGAACTTTCGAGAACCTCATAGATAGGTCTCGCAATTCGATCGACGTAACAATATTTACTTAGATTAAGTGTAGGTGTTTGAAGAGCAATTAGTTTAAATAGTGGTATAAATTCATTTAAAAGTGCTTTGTTTGACTTGTTGTTAACAATACAATATAAATAATGTTGGAGAAGACGATCGGTAAATTGATAGGCGTAGGCAAGTAAACCACCGCATTGATGTTGATTGAGATTATTTTCATTTCGAAGTCGGATCAAATTATCCTGTTCTTGAATAACCTTGACAATTAATAGATATTAAGGTGTATGACCAAAAAGTTAGCTAGAAAACCCAAGCAATCCAACCCAAAGGTTTTCTTAATTAAATAATATTTATTATATTGTTAAATTGTTTGATGGGTCACTAAATAAAATTGATGCCTATTGCAGAAAATAAAGAGAGTCGTCTGTCGTGCTTTGGGCATGTGATGAGGAGGTGTGATATGCACCTGACTAAAGAATTATACGTATGAATGTGTTCCAACCTTAATCAGAATGGAAAAGGAGAGGAAGATAATGATGACGAAAATGAATACAACACGTCTGCTATACCAACTTCTACTTCATTCTTGTTTAAAAATTTGAAACCTTTGCATGTTTCGAAAAAGCATTGACTATCGTTAGAGCAAAAAGAAGATCTTCGCTTGGCTACGTCCGTCTTTGAAATACATTTATGAATATTATAATGTTGTATGCAAGTAGCTAATCAACGTATTCAGATATTCAATATCAAAGTACAAAGCAACACAAGTTGATCTGTTTACTCGATTGACATTCTTACCTAGTAGGTACTTAGAACGTATCACGTTATTTATAGAAGCTGGCGTGATAAAACCTCAGTAGTCGTTATCACAGACAAACAATACAGACAAACACTACACAGTTGCATAGTTATGGCTGTGGTTATGGCCACATCATCTTAATTGCATTGTCGTAACAAATATGATAATAATTTCTGATGAGAGAAACAGGCTCTATACTTTAGTAAGTGATAGTAGAAGACTATTGTTCAATATAATGTACAAGGATTTGAAGTAAATTTTCTTTTCATTGTTTAATGTACCAGAAAATGGTGCACTTTATTCTTCAACGCTTTTCTTGCGAGCCCAATACATTAGTTAGACAGCGAGTTCTTTCTTCTAAATGTTACAAGCTTTAGTTTTACAATGGCTGCCTGTGGTTAACGTTTTTAATGTCTGATGTCATCAGTCCATGCTGTGTAGGAAGAGGCTACTTAAACACTACTTGGTACTCGATCATCATATCAGTCACATGCATATTCAATGTTGAGTGACACTGAACTGTCAGTCTAAGCTTCTAGATCAGTATTGTCTTCTCCATCTTTATTGACTTCTCTGTGAATAAACTGGGTGGGCTACTCTGCCCTGGGAAACGCAGGTTTGCCTGCAAAGCTATTAATTTCAATGTCAACCACAGAACAATCGATCAAAATTGTATTATTGTTTACTAAACTAAGGAAAAGAGTGCATCAGACGATCTTGCGATTGTCACCATAAGAAAACCTAAATAAAACTTTGTTTCCTGCGATTTGTTTACATTTTTAAACAATTTTCATTGTTTACGTTCACTTTGGCCTCAATGATGCTACTGTGAATCACAATGGAGTCTAACCTTCTTCCATAAAGTTACAATCGTTACAAAACCATTATCTCATCAGACCAAACACGATTCACGAGATCGATATGTACAACGTACGTTTATAGCAGATCATCGCATTCCTACAGACTTGCGTACTTACAGATGTCTATGTAGCTTGTTCAGTAAATTTAATTAGTCCAGGGGTTTCATTAGAACTGTGCTGGACCGTTGCGTAATTACGATCGTCAGCTACAGGCGGTGTCGGCCCTCTGTTGGTCCTAACACTCCGAACGCCCTCGACATCACAGAGAACCGAGTCCTTATTGCGAGTTATTTTTAAACATTATTCGGGGACACGTAACTAAGCGTAAATGTGTACCGACGGACATGGGTGTCCTTAATAGACTGCTACGGCCTCCATAGGATGAATGCCTGACGATAGACAACAAACGACAGACAAACGATTCTGGGAAAATAATGGCATTATTGTTACGCTTGGCAGTCGACTAGATGACCAGCCTACAATGTTATTAGAAGGTTTTCTTACTAAGAACTGTTCGCGGAAGAAACCACAAGAAATACAGGAATAAATGCAGAAATAATCATGTGATTTATTCCAGCTGACTGACTGAGCAATCTATATTGTGGTTTAGAAAAAAAATGCATAAATATAATTGTAGGTATCTAATTATTTTATAATGCACGATTGCGATCAATCATAATAATATCATATTATGATTCATAACGATAATCATGACAAATAGGTTGAGGTAGATGCTTGTCCATTAGCATCATATTGCAATTATTTTGATAGACTCTTAACAGTCACAAATTGCATAAATCAGACCAGGACAATCTAAAAATCTATCCCACCACTAGTGTGCAGACGTTGACGTTGCAAAATCATCAGCAGAAACCTTTGAAAAGAACCTTCAGACTGAACCGCTCACAAACCAAGGCCGACGGTCATGGCTGGTCATGGTACTACATAACAAAGTAATACAAGATCGAACGAGAAAGATAAAGCAGAAAATGTTGGTTTTATGAAAGATAAAGACTCAGAAGACACAGATACGCAGAAAATAAATCATGGATAAAAGATAACTAGGTGCTTTGCGCTATCCAAAAATGAAGCAACCATTCAGCAGAACCAGACATTTGAGTGGTCTTTATAATCCGAAATCGATGCCGAAATACTTTCGTCGGTGTTGTAACAGGTTATTTCAACGGGGCCATCGTTGTTGGTATAAATAACAGTTAATTTCTCGTGTCACGCTCCGTTAGATCGCGTCGCGTGCCCAACGAAGCTTCCTGGTTTGCCTCGACAGATTCCATTGCATTTAACTTTAGTTTGTGACTGCGGCTATCGACTGATTCAACCTCATTTGTTGACCACTCACAAAGTGTTTAATATCATCAAATCTATAAAAACCCATGTCGCCCCATAGCCGGTCAGTCTTGCAATAATTCTTGCATCAAGCACTGGATGTTAAATAAAAACAGTCATTAGCATTTTATTGCATATTTTAAAAACAGCATCTCATTACAGAGTCTCATCAACATGGATCGCCCAATACGCATTAGCAACATGATTACATATTCCATTGGATCACAGCACATCATCAAAACGTAATTGAAATCAGCAGATCATTACTTCTCATATTATACTTGTTATGTAAGAGTGGTTGCTATGAATGCAGGGCAAGTAACACACGGACGGAAGAACCATGGTGCGTGACCGACGGCTATGTGTCCTCGGCTTTGTTCTGCAGAATATAAAATAACGGTACCGATCGATGCTACTGGAGGTCCTTTATTATTAAAGGTTTGTAAGTCGGACTTTACGGAGTAGGTTTTGGTTTCATGGTGATCTCTGATTTTTTATTGCTTTCTATAATTCAATTAAAGTTTCCAAATTGTATGTAAAATAATGTTATATTGCAGGATATTGAAAATGTTCTAGTAAGTAGTAATATTAATGTTTTACTAAAGATTATTTGAATATTTTAAAATTTACACTAAAATATCATTTTCATTCCACAAATTTTCCTCATAAATGCTATATGTATTAACGCTTTTCAAGTTTCCACGGTTGTCATGAAACATTTATTTTGAGAATTGGAGTTTGGATTTATAAAAGTGAAGATTCCTTGAGAATTTAGGTCGTGCATTTTGGGCGGCAAGCTATTTCCAATCTTCCCGTGCAGTAGATTCCCACCATGCGACTGCGTGTTATGTTATGTACTTATGATACATTATCTATCTCATTTGCACCTTTCATGCCTTTACAATATACGTTTTGTAGACTAGCTCCCTACTTCTAGATCGCAAATTTATAAAAAATGTGTTCTTTCCTTCGGGCTCCAATTTATATAATTTCCATTCTCCATTAAAAGCTTGACCTTCATACTGTTAATTATTTCATCTGAAAATAGACCACATTTCACAAAGTACTTACTATTTACTCAGAGGGTACAAAATCTACATTTGAAAACTCAAAGCAAACACAGACTATCCTTAAACGATCCATAAATGATTAAAGCAAAACAGTAACTAACCTTGGTTTCTAGATCGAATTCTACATTATCTTCTGAACACTTCGAACAAGAAAATAACAATTGAACTACGTATTTAAAGAAAACAACGGCTTGCTAAGAGAACAATAACATTTTATTCAGCAACAAAGAAACTGTCTCGAATGAAGTATTTATTATGTGTCTTTGTTCATTGCAAGTTGCATCGACAATTGCTTACATAAACAAACAGGAAACACTTGTTTTACTAGTAACTACTCACTAGAAATTTTGATTAATATCGACATCTCTAACGATTATGACCTAAATTACGAAGACTTGTTTGAAAACTCACCAACGAGTAAGAATTCCTTTACGTAAATGTTAAAATAAAAGTTTTGTCGCTGAAGTCATTTGAAAACCTTATATTTTTATCGAATAGTGTCTGCGTCTGAGTTGCTAGATGTAAGTTTATTTTTTCAAAAAAGTGGTCAAATCATCAAATCTAACTTATGGAAAATAAAACTCTTCATAATAACCGATTCAATAATCTATCAACATCAACATAGACAGAACAAAAACAAACAGACGAATTTTATAAGTATTATTTTTGTCGATGGCACTGAGAACCGGGGGCCTCGCAGGTTGCTCGTCGCGAAGGGCTTTGCGAGGTTACAATAGCTAAACCTTATTTGGACGGTAAACATTGAACAAAAACTAGACACTATTAACTACTTCAAGTTTCACAAGTTACAAGAAGAGGTTTGTTATTTCTATATTGGTTGCTTTTGTTAGTGAAATGCTGAGTACATTTTATGTAAGGGCTCTTTTGAATGTGGACCACGTCAGTACTTATTACTTCCTGCCTACAGTATCCACCTTCGTTGTCTATCAAGCTTTCTCTGCACCAAGTTCATTCGTCCAGCACTCAAAACGTTTACCTCCTTTACCCACAGATTCAATCTCTGGACTTCTTTCGACCACTTTATCTTTAGAGGGCAAACTTGAAGTGTGGCGTAGATAACTACTTAACTAGTTTGCCAGCTGCCTCCACTTTGTCAAGCCCACTCAAACTGGTATCAGGGCAGATGGAAAGCGTCTCACGCGTGAATACGAGTGATTTCACCTCTATCTAGCCAGTGGGCAGTTGTTTCAAAATATTTAGAAAGTTATCGTCATTATTTACAAATTGATAAACACAGGAGATGATTCAGTTAGCAATCAGATCATTAACTACCTTTTAGATTCAGAAGTTATTCTGAAACGGTTTACCTTGTAATATAAAGCTGTACTACGGTTAAGGAAGGGCACAGCCTTCCTCATTATGCATAAAGGTAAAATATAATTATCTCATCTGTGGAGAAGCATTAAACTCGAGCCAACGAGCACAACAGTGCCAGATATCTACCAACAAAAATTTCAAGAGACAAACTCGCTTTCCCCGCTAGCCGCGGCCCCGGTCGCTCGCTTGATAAGTGGCCTAAGGGCTCCCCCCTCACTTCTGTGACCTACTTCCCGCCCTCGCCCTCGCGATCTTTGTGCTGCCACTTGCACAACTCGTTTGATATCAGCTGGATGATAATGTTGATTGGATCATAGGCAGCACCTCTATACTGAATTCGGATCGCATTGCGAAACTCTCTCAGCGAGTTTGTTGAACTTTTAGTCTTCGTCTTGTACATATTGGTTGTTATTACGATTTAGATAACTTGTTATACTTGACTATGTTGCTTCTAAAACTTTCTTTATGTCGACGACCAGTAGTTAGTACATGGGCTCCAAATAACTTTCACAGTTACTTTTTGTTTTATGAGGATCGTTGATTTTCCGACTCCTTTGTTTTCGTGGGTTATTTGTACGACATATCTGTCATGTTTTGTAAACATTACAGTGTACGTAACCGCCAATTTCGTTTGCAATTGCAAGTTTTGTTTTTAGAATGTACTCGTAAACATCAGGCTATTTCCCAGTTCCAAGCGTTGTGAAGGTCGACCTCTAATGGATATTTTACGGCTGAACTTTTTACCATCTTCCGGATGCATGATTGTGTTTTGATCAATAAAACACTTAACAGGTTGATACAATTTTATTGTGGTTTTTACAATAATTATATCGCCGTATAAATTTTACACTTCGGTTAAAAAGGAACTTATGATAATTATGGAAAGACGTCGAAGATACTGTACTACAAAAAAAATAAGTTGCTACAACAATATCATCGAGGTAAAACAAGGTCATGGTCAGTAAATAATACTGCTTGAACATAACCAGCTCAGATTGAAAACCAGAATTAAAATCCAATCATGAAAATACGTTTGTAGATACTGAAGTCCCTACAGTTCAATATTTATGAATACCAGCTAAACAATGACCATTATGAAATGACGGTGCGTCAAATCGCTAATGAACCTGAGTTAGATCAATAAAACATTTCTGAAGGTCAACTGAATCCTGACTCAGCAATGTCAACTGTTAATTTCTATGAGCACGCAAGAATAGCTACCGTGGGTGATACTTCAGAGACTGAGCCAAAGTATGTCGTAGAAGATCAGATTTTACGACACCAATTTTCCGCAATATGTAACCTGAAGTGATAAATGATTTCATCACTTGGAAACGGGAAATAAATCAAAATTGTTCTGGATCCTTCTTTGGACTACTTCCAAAAGATAGTAGTAAGGGACCAGGATGTGATCCCCAGGTTGGCCTTGATGGTAAAATTACAACTCTAACATTACGTGCACGTTCAATTTAACGGTGTCGCCCTCGCTGTTAACCAGTGACTAATCCCAACAATCATTTAGAATGATTGCTAAGAACAAAGACTGATAAATTACATATCTTTTGTTTTCGCTTTCTTCTTCTTCATTTCAAAACGGGGCAGACTTTAATCAGCAGTCAGCCTTGTCGTCAAGAAGGACAAAACTCAAGTCTTGTTTAAAGATAAATGGTTTTTGTGACAAACCAAACGAGCCCAGATAATACTTATCCGAACAAAAACTATAATGAGCAGATTACGATGAATTCAGCACAAAGCCATTGCGGAGTAGTCCATAGAACGTACATTACACAATCATCCTACAATAGTACCAGTTGCCTAGGTGATGGTGACGTAATGGTTAACTAGAAATAAAATAGAATTGATTAACAAACCGGTCTCTCTCTGGCCACAGTTCAATTAACAACAAATGACCTATTAATATTGACATCTGGTTCGACTCAATTGATTTGACATCACTCTGGTAATGGCCAAAATAGGTTCCCAGCAGGTTCGGACAAGAAAACTTTATTAATTTTCAAGAATTCTAAAGAGATTACAGGCTGAGCGTTTCAGATAAACTAAGACATTTGTGTTAGAAATAACGATATTTTAAAGACAATCGTAAATAAATAATTCACGTCAATCAAACAGAATAACAGCAAAATGCCCCAGATACACGCAGAATATCAAGCTGGAATGAAGTATAATGTGTATGTAAAATTAAAAGAAAAACAATGTGCATATACAATTTTATCGAAACCGGTGTGCCCTATAAGAATGTAAGTATCATGTATATTTAAACTCGTTTGATCGGGTTTAAAACAAGTATGTTTGAACAGGATTATTTGTCCATGAAAAGAGCCTACCTACATGTTACTCATCACCAGAAAAACATTGAGAAATAAACTAAAAAAAAAGATTTAGATTGCCTTGAGGGATCCGGCTACAGCACCTTCTTTTGGCAAATATTGTTCTTCAAGTAAGAAATAATAAATTCCCTTGACAGATACACATCCACGCCAGTAAAGCCATTTTAATAAAAGCCCTTTAAGTACTTATATTCTTTTCATCTCGCACATCAAAGGGTTATTTATTCCCAGCGAATTCAGAACACCAGTTTTCTCTGAGAGTTTACAAAAATATTGGCTTTAGGAGATTTGGGTAAAAACACTTACATTGGTATTATGCAAATGCTTGTTTTGGGTTAAAATGTTCAAATCCAATCCCCAAAAAAAAATTAGAATCCAATAAAAAATTAAAAGCTTAACCCAATCGAAACTAATTTTGACAATTTTATTGGGAAAGGTATTCTAGGGTTTGAAACTACGAATAAGACGCTTAAAGTTGAAGGTCTGAAGCAATTAGCCAAGCGTTGTTAGGCTTAGCTTGATAACTAATAGAACAGGAAACCAGTGACATAGATCACTTTGACTGACATGACGGACATATCTATGAGGCTACTGCGTGCGTGACGGTGACGGCTAGTTTGGTTTGCTTAAAAACTATTATTTGTTCAATTTCGCTATCCATAAGCCAAACACACCTGTGTTCGTACCCAGTGTTCAAAACGCGTAGGTAATCTAAACAAATTATCTTTCATGTGGCGTGTAGCTGTGAAGTTGGTCTGGCGTCTCTCACTCGGCGGGAGAGCAGGCGAATAGCGATGCAGTGGTATAAAGATATGTCGTCTATTTATAACAGACGAGTAATGCAGGCGTGCGGACGCATCACAGAGCAACTTGGCTTTTGTCGTATCTCTTGATTTTGAATGTTTTGTGTTATACCTGATGTTTATGCGACCGGACACTCAAATACTGCAGAAACATCAGAAACATGCCTGTCATCGTATCTTTGCGTGCTATCTCTTCAAAACTCAAGTCATTGTCCATTGCATACGCCCGATAAGAGTAATTCGATTAGATAACTGGAGTGTTGTCTGAACTAACTTTATTAACGAGATCGTATAGTTAATTATGAGTTCTAGTTATGTTGTGTTTGAAGTTGCCAATTTCAATAACTGAATTACGTAACGTGTGAGCAAGGTATTTATAGGTGTGTTATAATTAGAGGGGCTACTTCACGCCCAAGTTGCTCTTTGGGTAAATAATGTGGTATACACCAGCATGTTAAAAATAGGATTCTAGGTCGTAAACACCATAGTATAGATTTTTGTATTTTAAGAAAAGGTTAGTCAAATACTGTGTGTGCACTACAAGAATAATATTTGAAACATTTGAATACTCTGTATTTCTGACTTGACTCCTATGAGGTCCTTCATATCATTCTGTTGACAACCATGAATCTAGTCGGTCGTATTGCGGTCGGTTTTCTCTTTTGTTTTTCATGTATCCACAATTATATGCATCACTGCTTCATTTTCTCATCATCGTACCTGCACTTAGACAAACAGTTTCCTTTCGACTTCTCTGTACCAATCATAAGAGCGAGTATTAGCATTAGTAAAGTGTAGGGGGCTAAATGCCTACCCCTGGAGCAAGCCAACAGTTAATGTATGCCACTATTCGTTTCATTTACAGCTGTTCTGGCTTCTTAGTCTTTCTTATCAGCCATAGCATTTTCAATCAGACTAACTCCTTCATTATGCTACCATGTTTCCTTCCTTAGTTTTCTCATCTTCAGAATACCCTCCCTTTCAGCTACGTCTCTTACAAATGGTATCTCTTGCTGTGCGCTTATTGTCATTCTAGCTCTAGCATCACCTCTCAGTGTGGTGCTATTTTGTAAATTCCTTAGGCTTTGAATTTAGAAATGCTATGGACAGTTTTGGAGGCCGTCGAAAAAGCAAAGCCATAATTAAGTATTACTAGGTACTATTATATATTCTGTGGTATTACGTATTACTTTCAGCTACAACTTGTTATTACGTTTTCAATTCAATAGAATTTATTACAATACAAAGTATACTTGGTCCAGCAGTAATAATCAGGTTTGTTTTTTGCTCAGGCATCATAATTTACGTCAACGTCGTTATTTTTTACGATAACGCTGCCTCAACATAAGTTTGAAACTTTTGTAATATACCCCAATTCTTGGCTAAGCAATATTTGGATATTCGTATCGAAGAATTAGGCAGTTAAACCAGGAAGTGGAACTTTAATTTATGAATGACGCAATTAATCAAGAAGTTGCTTTACTTGACTATTTCAAGACTGAATAACAAAATCCCTATTTTAAAAACATTTATTCGATAAATTTAGGGTGACAAAACACAGGTTCCCTTCTTCACCACTTCTCCTTAGTAAAGGTTGACTTTTAACTAACTCGTGTAACATTACATCTACGACTACTACGAGTAAGTCTTTCAAAGTCTTCTCGTGCTCAAAATAGATGAAACATAAAACTGTAGTAAAGCTGGCCGTATTAGGTCAAGATCCAAGAATCCAGTTTCATAAGACGTGGCGTGTGAAGAAAACACTGGAGTCCAAAGTTTAATAAAGAGAATCATAAGGGCCTCAGTTACTTCATTTTCTCTTATTGTTATGTTTTTTTTCCATTCGGGTTTTCCATGTGGAGCGAGAGAATAACACAATCCCTTTTAATATTCACGAAGAAAGGATCTGTAGAACATAGGACAAGTCAATTGGAATAATTTATATCCAAATTGGAATTTCTCCGTTCAAGTAAAATCCGAGATCCGTAAAACCTTTCCATGTCTAATAACTTTTTTTTTCTTCATCCAAAAACTGATTGGGCCGAGTCGACACAGCCAGCCAGCGGTGCGTACGGACGGTGCATCGAACGCGGTGAGAGCGGGGTCGTTGAACCTCGCGCCATGTGCATTTAGATTTGTACAATTTTGTACCTAATTGCAATTTCAGTGCTAATGACTAATAACGGTTGATCAGTTTTCATGTAGTACAATAGACATTGGAAATGTGTCATTAGAAATGCGTTCTAATAGTAAGTTTTTTACGTCCGCCATACCTAGCTACGTATTTTCTGCTCGTTTTTCTTTCTCGTCTTTATTTCCTCTTTTTGATGTGTACGTGTTGAGTTTGTCACATACTGGTCACCTACGTTTTCTCATCGTGTTGCAACCTCATAAGTTAATTAAAAGCTAAAACAAGGAAGCATGCTATGCTCAATTGCTCATGCGCAATCTTAAAATTAGATCATTTCCTTTCGTTTTGGATTACGATGTGAGAGCGACCTAACTTCCTACGGCAATCATTGAAAAGAGCTCTATTGATCTATTGTTCCAAAATTTTATTTATAAATAGGTAGATATAAAAAACTTATTAGTTTTAATATGTAGTTTAGAAACCAATAATAGCTTTCTTTTTTCGAGATTTTGTTATTCTTATAGATGGAAAAATTACAAACAAAAATTAATGATGCCACTAAGTAAATAAAGAATGTTATCTAAACTGCGTAGATAAATATTTTGTATCTAGTAAATCATTTATATACCTTGTACTTCACATATCTAGCTACTATGCTTTGTGCTAAAGGTCAGATACAATAATTGATTAAGCAATTAGGCATTCAGAAAAATGTTGGTCTGCTTCTTTGCCATTGAGTTGTAATAGTTTAAAAACCTGAAGACCTTTTTTGATTATTTTATTTTGTGTTCATAGCTCCAACCTATTTGTCTTTTTTTTTAATTGGCTAGGTATTTGTGTCTTGCACGGGTCCTGTGTTTTTTTTTATTCTTTGAAGTATTTTACGAAAAGTGAATGTTGCCAGTATTTTACTGTCTTCCGTCTTTTGAAAAGAACTATGATGCGATCCTTATGAAACAAATAACACCTTTGTATTTCTTGTTGTACCTAATTGTAATTAAAGTGCATGCTGTAGGTTTATGTAAGTACAACAATGTACTTTGCAATGAGTATGTGTGAGCAGTTGAGCACGCAATAATGTCGTGCCTTCAAGAATCAGTTTATATTGAAATTTAACTTTCAATTTGGTCTGTAATTAGGTAGGTAGACAAAGAATAGAAAGGGTCTTAATAATAATACATAGGGCCTCTAGGATACCTACACTTGGATAAGCATTAGCCAAAAGACAATTATGTATTCTGGACAAGATCTAGGTATGATTCGATTAGATTACGTAGGTACTTAGATTGAAGAAAAAACATTTAAAATAATTGATCTGCAATAGGTTAATAAGTACCTAGGTAGGTACCTACCTACTGAAGATATTATTGTTTTAGGTAGTTGTGTATAGCTAGCTAGCTAGTAGCTACCATAATAGGTAGCTATACTAGCTAGCTATATGCAGGTAAGTATACAAGGGCCGCAATATACCAGGGTTTACTAGTCCCAGGCCCTTTCCAACTGCCCGTAGCTCGGGAGCCGGAGCCCTTTCTTGCTCCCCCCCCCCCCCCTCTGTAACCCCCGCGCTTGTAGAACGAAATATACCTACTATAATGTAGGTAGGTAGGTATATAGCTAGGCGTATAACACCTACCTACTGCGGTAAGCACCTACTTGTTATGTAGGTATTTAATTTTACACATGAATGCACTTGTCAGCTCTGAAGGTCGTGTAAAAATTATAGAAACAAACAGCAATCACAGTAAAATATTAAATTTTCTTGGCATTGATTCGCGTTTTACGACATTGATAACATCTTCTGAAGTTGGCTATGAAAAGCAATGTGATTATGGAAAGTAGCCAATGAAGTAGGTATATACTCAGTCAACTATAGTAGCTATTATGTACTAACTTACAGCTCTAAAAACCGCGCGTAGGGTCGGTTAGTTTAAACCGTTTGTCGCGTACTTTAGTTAGTAGACGGAATTACGAAATTCGCAAAGAATATGAATGAAACCTCATATTATTTTAATTAAATATTCCATTACACACTATGTTTTACCTGAAGCTCCTTGTTCTTGTTATCTTTGAGCGATGCTGCTCTGATAACACCAGCTTTCCATCCCCATTCGGAAACTTTATTCACGTTAATTTTTGTCACACCACTCACAGCGAGAAATCGTTTGCCAACTAAATCTTCACGGTACTTATAAGCCATAACGAACTACACAATCACATTATTCACATTAAAACTACACAAACGTCAAGAAACTCAGCGTTATACGCACTACACGTCACACTCTTCGTCGAGCGAAGGGAAACTACGTGGAAAACACAAGAAACGTTTCTGCGGAACGTACATGTTATGCGACTGAAATCGGAAGACAGCCACGTTGAACAAAGTTTCAATATCCACTCGAACATTTAAAATTAGTAGCATTATAAAGAAACTTGTTATGAGTCTGGTAAGGCAAAATGATGGCACGGTTCTACGACTACAACATCGATAAACTGAACTCCTGAAATTATCCGCATTATAGGCTCAATTTACAAGGACGTAGAATTTACGTTTTAGTTCAAAAGAATACCGATAGAGGGTTCTTAGTTCAATATCCGGTCATAAATAGTTTATCAAACAGCAAATCACAGCAAATATTTTATGACGGTCTACGATTCATGTAGGTTTTTACTCTTGAACCAAAAACTTTTGCAATAGCAACAAGAAATTCCTTTAACTCCTCTAAAAGCATTTGATATTAAAATGTACTCGTAGTTAAAAACCTTACGAAGTTACATCTGCGTAACATATTTTTTTTATGAAACAGATGAAGGTAGTATCATGGGTAGTATTAAAATAATGACGTACTCGTGGGTAGTATGCATTTGCAAATTCAATTTTGCAAAAACTTACTCTAAAATTAATTATCATAGATGGCGCTAGAAGAGAGAAATTGTTACTCACTGGTTTTTTATATAATAAGTTTTATTTTTACACTTTTATGTTACACAAAAAACCAAAGCAAAATGTACTGATCAAGAACTGACATAATTTCAAAAATTAAAAAGCAAATTTCACAATTTTATTCTGTGGTCGGCTCCCGTTCTCTTCTTGAAGCCATATTGATTTGTGAAGTCACGTGATCAAAACAACTGTCAGTTCAATATCATCATGGCGTATTAGTCTTTTCAACGGGCGGTTGTGTTTTGCTATGTTTTGTATTGTGATTATTTGAGTGAATTTTTCATATGTGACTATTAATATGATATCATCGATAATCTCTCGATTGGTCATGTAAGTATTTTTTATTCGCTTCCTCTCAGTCGAAATATAAAATTATTTTAGTCGACTCCTTTGTTTGAAAAATGAAAAAAATATTAATTAAAATTTCCTGTTAGTCCTTGCTGGTAAATTAAGGGCTCTTTATGCTCCTTGTGATCTAATTTAGCTATTTCAACATAATTTAAACAGATATATTTCTAGGTAATGTTGCGCCATTGAGCTATCATCAAGCATATTGTTGGATTTTATATATTTTTAATGCTTTTTACCTTTATTCTACCGGAGGTCTAGATGGAGGAGGATAGATGGCTTTTTGTCTAGTTTAATTTTATACCGTGTAAGTAATATGCACTAGAGTGGAACACATTTAATTTGTCTAATTTCCATGCCAGCTGCAATGAAGATCAAGTTATATTGAATATAACTTGATCTTCATCTATGTGTTTCTTTTTTATCCAACAAAAATTCGTTGTTTTTTACGGCCCTAAATGACCTACGTCGACCCATACTTACTATTTTCTTTCTTGATTCTACAAATTGATTGAACTTTAATATGTTTCATGGTTAAAAATAACTATCTAAACAAGAATATGACACATTCATATCTGATTATTTTAACACAATAAGTAAGTACTTATTTTTTATCAATTTTATTAGTATTTAGGCGTAAAGTCTCTTAGCTATATTTTTATTTCAATGCCACTACAAATCTAGAGTTATGTTTGATTATCTGAGTATTTATTTAAAACAAGCGTAAAATTCAAATGCGCACAACATTAACAGTACCTACATATTAGTTGTTTTACCCAATTAGTAGACTTGTAGCGAGTTACATATATCAGTAAAAAAAAAAATAGAGTAAACCTGTATAAATCAGAAAAACTATGCTTTCTCTGACTTTCTCAAAACATATCAACAAATTCAACAGTTCGAGTTTTTCTGGGTGAGCTTGCTTCATCTTAGGATTCATCTCTGCCTCATGAGTCCAGGGAAACAGGTCAAAGAAATACCACATACCTATTCTGTTGGTTGTCCAATTAAAATTTAAAAATATAATTATAGTATTACTTTCTAGATAGGAATTGTTATAATCTGTTTGGTCAGATTGCAGTGATTTCTTTTTACGTCTTTGGAACTGGCTGCGAATGGCTGTTAGAAATTAAAATTAATTCACATTAATTAACAGACCAGTTGGACAGTATTCATTATTATGCTATAGTTAGTGTCTAGTGACTAACTAGCACGGTTTGTGTTCATGTTTAACTGTGATTATTGATCACTTTTGCTTGAACATGTTTGGCTTTCTACTTATACCTGTATTCAGCAGTTACTTTATCCATGCCACCATATTTCTAAATTTTGACGTTGACCACCACTCCAGCCCTGTTATACCTTTTGCTGTATTTTCTAAAAATAATTCTCTAAGAACTAAAAAAATCAATTGAATCATTACTTTGAAATTGTGTAATTTAATTCGTGTCACTAGTTTAAAACATTATTGTAATTGTTTATCAGTTCAAGCTAGCTGAGAGAATAGTTCAGTATTGGCAGTGGTCCAAGTATCTTGATTTTGGGAGTGCCAGCCGTTCTAAAATTTGGCAACACTTTAGTCTTGTGTACGCCTTTTATCATTCTTTTCACCTTCAGACGTAAACTTGCTTTCTTGAGGAATAGTTGTTTTAATACTTCTTTTATTGGATCAAGTTCCAAAACCTTAAAATCCCAAGTTTTCTGAAAATAATACTAAGATATTAGTAACTCTGATTTGAGTGGCAGTGAAATATTTTGTAACTGAATACACGGTGATTCATGAAACAAAGAAAAGTTCAGCTTCGTTGCGGAATTCGTCAGTAGGGTATCCCAGTGCACTGCCGGGTGCTATTTTCGGCCAAGCTCGGGCGTTCGCCTCTGGTGCAGCGAGAAGAAGGTTTAGTCTGTGGCGTTCACAGCTTGCGTCCGCGTCGCTGTTCTATGCAACAAGTGAAGTGCGTTGACACCTAACTGTAGAGTGATTCATTTATCGACATTCGGTCTTCGCGAAGAGTTATTAGTGTCTGTTCCGAGTGCGCTCAATATGTTCGCTCAGTCAGGAGGTCGTACACCTTGACTGCGCCACGATATGTGCTTATTAAGAGCGCTTGTCTTGCCTTATTAGGAACAGCCTCGGCTGAATTACGTGTACCTTTACCCAGTTTCGCTGGTGACATATTTTTTGTATAATTCTTAAATGTCTTCTCGCACAAAACTTGACATAAGAATAACTATTTATTATGAGGATCATGTAGTTGTGATTTATATTTAACTAACGGTATGTAAGTGCTGTACTAACTTGAATGTAAGTTCCTGTAAATATATAATGAGTTGTACCCTGTGTTTATTTTCGAATGCCTTGCGACGTGTTTGAAATTTAATACTGCACACTCAGAGTAACACAAGAGAGCACAAAATCCTTCAGCCACAGGATAACGTTCCCTTCCCTATTTAGTAAACTGCCTCAAGTACCGTGAAGTTAATTGCGTACATTTACATCCATATGTACTGGATAGATCAGCGCTGTGTGTGTATAACTGGGTTACTCTCCCGAAATAACTGTGGCATAATTTTGTGACTAGAGTACAGTGAGTCAATAAAATTGAACCTTATATTAATAAACAAACTCCGATTTCATTTGAAACTAGATAACTGTTATTATTAGGTATTCCGGAAGTTATAAATAATAGATAAATAAATAATATATAAAATAAATGATAGAAAGAATTCATAAAATGCTTTTGCATAAATGTGCTTACCTACTGTGATTTCAACCGGCTAATACAACGTTAAAAACAGCTATAATTTATGCGTTCCATTGTCCTAACAGATTTAAAATAAAATTAACCAAGGTTCAAAACCAGAATTAGATCTGACATTGATATTTCTATGTCGTTGTAGGTTGACCACAAACATTAAGTTCATAATATTGGATTGTTTTGTTTTTTAGTGCAAAATGTTGCCTGTTGCCTATTCAAAGTTATTCAAACAAATTCTATAGCATTTGTAAAGCAATATCCGAACTTTGGTTGAGGCGTGTTTTCAACAAACGCCGAAGTAATTTAAAATTGTAATGAACCAATGGCACGCTTGACCGATTCTTACAATACACAGGAAGTTACATTATTACTAGGACTCTTTACGCAAACTTGGGTTATTATATTGATAAGATGCGAATGCATTACAACAAGAATATTTACATTGTGAGATCGCATTGATGACGTAAGTTGTAAAGCAACGTGAAATGCGCATAAATATCTGAACGCTCCGTCTGGTTGTCTAAACAACGAGTGCTCCAAACGACGGTTTGCATATTTGTTTTTAATGGAAACTGGGAAAAATCTAAAAATAAAAATGTTCATCCAGGTCACATTTCCGATGGCATAATTTGCCTTTCTTGCTCACGAATACGAAGACGTTCAAGCCTCGTTCGATCATTAAAATATTGGTCTGAATTAATATTTTAATGATCGAACGAGGAAAACCAAATAAGAAGTTAAAATTACTAATCGGAACACGTTCTGCTTATGTGCAATTACAATACTACAAATTGCTCCAATTATTATCTAGAAAAACTCTGAATCAAAGAGCTAAATGGCTACTGAAGAACAAAAAAGCGCACCCGTTATTCAATACGCCTAATCATAAGCCACGCTGGACACGCTCAACTGACTGTTACATCGACCCTGAAGAACGTAGCGAACGATGCGCACGATTCGATGCACAACACTCCTTATTTAGTCTACCAATAGCCGTACTCGTCCTTATAGAAAGGATCAAGCCGACTCATTATCGATATAACAGGATACATTCCAATAAAACGTGATTTGAATATGGAAGCAGTAACCGGTTTCGATATGTAACCCATAGGCCTATTCAAAACAACCTGTTCCGTTTTGATACAAAAAAACAACTGGATAGAAAGTTACTCTATGTAAATTCTACCATAAGGTTTCGATTATTGCCTCAAAATAAATTCTAACTAAATAATACAAAGAAGTTCAACAAAGTTTATGATTCACAATAAGTAATAATAACTTGTCTATAAGTATAGATAGATAACCTTTCAAATAAAACCCACAAAGGTATAATTTGTTCTGCGATGCACAACACAATGAAGTAACGAGCATGAATTAGCCTTGCAATCTCAACGTAGGGTTGCTAAATGCTGATAATACTGTAGGTCTGATAAATTGATAGGTAGTTATAGAATAGTAAGTATTGCATTCTCGTTTACGGCGTGCTGCCAACCCTGAAGCTGAAATTCAACTGAGCAAAGGTTTCTAACATCGCGTGAGATGCTCGGATGCACCACAGTATTAGAGGTTCTTGACCTATATGCGTGGTGTATATTTTTATAACCAATCATTTTCTTCACGACTTGTTAAGTCCGGGATTTATGAGAGCTACTCGATACTTTTCTTACTGGAAAGATTTTAAAATTCATACGTATGGAAGTTTATTGGAATTTCATTCCGCTTTAAAAGGCCTAAACGAGTTCACGTTATGGTCGAATGCTTAATAAAGTTATTACACCCACACACGTCGAAGTTCAAAGACATATTCCACTGTTTCGACATTCAGGAAATCGATAGGTTAAACAATTTTCATAGATGATTGAATTTAACGCATCGTTTGTTAGAACATAGCTTGAATTTTCGTAATCATTTGTAATTATGGTTTGGTTTCAATCACCCCCGTGTTAATGTCTAAAACTTGTGCCTATTAGTACAGAATTGACCAAGATTAACCTGCTTTTAATATTATGAACACGTTGCTTTCATTGCTTTTTAAAGGTGACTCGACACACCCAATTTTCAGAGAGGTAAATGGGTAAAGGTCACATCTCCCACCCACTACATAGTTTATGAGCCTCAGTTTCGGACACTCGTATGAGCGAACCCAATATATTTATCCCTTCGAATAGAAACATTTCTAGGTGATTTTGTAGTCCTACCGCAGCAGATAGATTGATAAATATCGAATTTGGGACGATTAGGCTCTCTACTTCGCGTAAATCCAATATCCATTACGCCTACGAAAGCGCATGGCCGAAATATGACCTTTTACACATTTTACACTCTTAACGTTGGCCTTTTGCTGTTCTCGACCCACGTAAGGGCATGATCAAAATGTAATAGAGTACACGTGCTTTGGCAACGGTTACTGATTTAGCCCAAATAGGTCGAGTTTCTCGCCTATTTATTTTAGGATGTTATTAGGGAGTTGTGAAACAGCACCATGTGCGTGCACGTTCGTTTCGCACGCATGATGATCTAGTTTTATCCACATTTAGTGTTCCACTTCGCCTGATACGAAACAGATACATTCCGTGTACGTTTCCGATTTTGAAATAATACAAACACGCATACAGGTTTGTTACTGGTAAAATTTTACATAGGGGTTCTTAGATAGATAATAATTATACAGAGGACCCAAAAAAGGTCATTGCGGAAAGGCAACAGCTGTTAGCATAGCCATAAAAAATAAACAGAAAAATTGCAAGAATAATTTACGAGAACATTTTACATAATGATTTATGATTGATTCCTTATTCGTAGCTTATTGTCTCCCTGAGGTGGGTGTACTTTAAGAAGAATGACATCATACAGACACAGTATAAAAGCTTTTGTATATGGATGATCATTCTTGGACTGAAATTACGAAACTCGCATTTCGTTTTTGTCAGTGCATCAAGAACATGAATGAGCATTTGGCAAGAGTTGTGTTAGTCATCAAAAAACCTTGTTATCGAATCCATTACCTGCCGAAAACAGGAAATGTGTTAGCTGCTGAACGATAGAGAAAATTATCTAATCGAATTCTAAAAAGATGCTTAATATATTAGGAATATCACGTTTGTGACTAAGGCGTTCGTGATAATTGATAAAGAACAGAAAACAATACAAAGATAATAAACGAAAACAAACGTATCATTGTCTGGGATGTTATAAAACACAATACTGATATTGTTCCAGACTAAACTTAGACCTACCCACAGGTATCTATCTAAATAGGTACACATCTTGCAACAGCGTTGCAATTGTGTGTATTTTTAAAGTCGTCCAGTACAATAGGAATCTTGATATCTAATCTGTCTAAGCAATACAACGTTCGGGGTGGCTCATATTAAACTGGCCAAAACTTCCAGCCGTCCTCCATTTATTATTCATCTGGACTGTCCACTCCTGCATTATTGGCTTCCGTCGTGATATCTTTAATAGCCTGGAATGGTCTTGTGTTACACCGTGTCTACATTTTTTTTAATTGGGAAACTAGATCCACAAGTATTGATTGAAAATAGTAAAACTGAAACAGAGTATCAGTGCCTATACTTTCTGTAAGCACTAACTCGTTAAAATTTCACGTATTCGTGCACTTAACCGGATAGTGAGCAAGTAGTTTAACCACATGATGCAAAATGTAAAAATATTTAATCGTCCAAATGCCCAACTGTCGACAAGCGAAACAAACCTTTTATATCCAATCATGACCTGCTGGTCATATTTATTTAACACTTTACAATCGACCGCAGCACATCTAGACCTTGCAAAACACCCACACGGTGTAAACCGTTTACCAATTACAAGATAGTCATTACCAAGTAAAATACAAACAATTGTTCCCGGCGAAGTTACTCAACAATTATTTTCCAGTCACCAGTCAAATAAAATAGAAAACATAATTACTACTAGAAGGTCGTTTTTGTATACCTTTCATGACTGTAACTTGTCAACCTAAACACCAGTACAAGCGGCCTTACTGTGCACTGAGCACGGTTGTATTGATTTACAAGGTAGCTAACAGCTCACCAATCACGCCGAGACAGATCTTTATTCAATCAGTCTCTGCGATTCATCTAGAGCGTGCGTCTTAAATATTAATGTGCAGTGCACTCGAACAGACACTATAAAACGATAGATAAACAGTGAATACCCATGTGTTGCTAGAAAACAAATGACGTTGATACCGTATCCATGGCGGTGGGTCGCGCGACCGGTAACCGTGACGACAGCCCTCGCCTGCCGCCGCTGAGCCTCGGACTGTCCAGCGTCCGATTCATTGTCAACAAGCTCGAGGCGGAATACACTCGTGTCACTGCGGTTGACACTTTTGAATCCTGCAAAGAACTCGTCAAATACGACCCGAACGTCGACGAGGGTTACGACGATTACGATGACTCCCCTCTCTGTCAACCGAGAGGACAAGTCTGGAATCGATTCGCAACGAACCTAGGATTGGCTCTCAGTAGATGTATTCCTAGTGTCTCGTTTGGGAACTTTGGCTTGTTCGCCCTGACGACTGGATTCTTCGCACCGAAGATGATCACTTATCTGGTGGTGTATCCATTTTGCAGATTGGTATTCGGGACCCTCTACCCGGCTTATGCTTCATATAAAGCTGTCCGGACGAAGAACCTAAAGGAATATGTAAGTAAAATTTATTCTTTATAGATCAACAATAATAAGCCATTATCGGTGTTCCATATTCTGTGACGCTTGAGCTATTAGACTACAATTGAACGACATTACTGTCTATAAGCTTCAAAAGGCAAGTAATTGTCAAACGACAAATTACCATTTGTGGAGCGACAATTTGGCGTGTTGAAAAAATGAGTAATTTACTGTAAATGGTTCAGTAAAGTACAACGATGGCCTTGCGGTGGGCACTCGCTCGTGTTTGAAACGCTTCGGCTCCCATTGTGTCCTTTACCTTGTTCCCGGCTTCCTATGACTAATTACTAGCCGCCGGTAACAGGTACATATCCCTCGGTATTGTTTTATAAACAATACCCAGAATTTAACCGAAGGTGTCATGATCGAAATAATTGGGTTGGCGATGTGATAATAACTGAGAGAATTCGTAGTAAAGTGATTACTATTTGTTTACACCGCAGTTATTCACGTTGCTCTACATTTAGAGTTTGTACAGACCATTTTCCTCGAGTATTTTAAGTTGACAAACAATAATGTAAACTTAGATCCACGTGAGTAATGATGCCCTATTTTTAATTCAGCAGAAGCATCAAGTCATGTTTTCCAATAACTGTTACATGTCCTACTTTTGAGCAATAATTTTCAACTCCCTTAGTTCATCTACCATGTAAAATGTTTCAATCATGACTGGACTTCACTGTGTTTATGAAACCTTCCTCATTATCAAAATCAACAAAATTTAACAACTTAGTTTTCTGATCGGCAGTAACTTTATTGAAAAGCCCGATATTCAAAAAGCGTCAGTCAGTTTTGCCCTCCGTCACCTAGGAAACCAATTTAATTGACTAGGGTTCGCTGGTTCGTCTATGTCTGGCCCACCCACCCTTTTCGCCCCTTCTAGATTCATTAAGCTTTTTATAGCTATGCTGTTTTGATATAAATTAATATTTTATAGTACCCTGGACGTGACATTGGCTTGTATTTTTTTTGTTACGTTCAAGAATTTTGAGTTAGGACCGGCATCGATGTGATCATCGTGCTTAAACCCTCCAAAATTATTTGAATTATCTTCAATATTTCTACGTCAATATCGCGTATCATTCATCAATTTCTAATTTTCATCATTTTCTTTTCTAGCTAAGCATATTGTCATCTTTTACAAGCCATAAAACAAATACTATCTCCCAATTCCAGGTAAAATGGATGATGTACTGGATAGTTTTCGCTTTGTTCACTTGTACGGAGACTTTCACGGACGTGTTTCTGTCATGGTTCCCGTTCTACTACGAGGTGAAGATTGTGCTGGTGCTCTGGCTGCTGTCTCCGGCAACCAAGGGCTCCTCGATATTGTATCGGAAGTTCGTGCATCCGGCGCTTTGCAGGCGGGAACAGGTGAGAAATACTTGATTTATTTTGTTGATAGTTTAAGAAATCTGACGAATTGATGAGCAGATACACTGCTCCCTGGTTGCTTTACATACTCGCATTCCGAGTGATCATTGATCATTCATTTGGAGAATTCAAACAACATTCATTGAAATTTTACGATGGATGTCGTGGAGACGAAATTTCCAAACATATATGAAGTGGATAGCCTTGTACAATGTGTTATGAATTAACTTCATAATCTGTGGAATACGATGGAAATGTAATTAGATTTAAATGTGTTACTTTTATCGTGTACAAGATAATCGCTCATTATTTCAATGATAGACACTTTATTTTAACCCGGAATCAGCTTTCCAAGCGGCGATTAGTAGATATCTATTTATGCCGTCATGTCGTCAGACTTCCCGTGACAACTCCGACCACCCCTCTTAACATTCTGTCAACCCGAGACGGACAAATTGCAGATTCTTCCAGGATGCGGATACTTTCCATTCCATACAATATAAACTGTGTTACATGTCCGTCCGTATGTATCGGTTAGTGACTGGTGGCAGCCGCAATTTGACTTCCAGTTTAACTGATCTATTACGAGAAAACGGCTTCGGCTTGTGGAAACAGAGTGCACGCACGCACAGTACGACATCAGGCGGCACTTGTCGTAAAAATTGATTACTACAATAGTAAACAGATGAGTCATAAACTTGCAACGATACTCTTTGCATCTAAATATTGATACTAACTAAACTTAGTCCGTGCATTAGGATCATAACTTTGATATAACCGCATGTCAGCTTTTGAGCAACGACCTTTCGAGTCATAAGTTCATAACCATAACTGAAATATAGATTGAGGTCAAATATTGTGTAATGGCGGATCCACATTAGTGCCGTGAACAGGCGCGAATGAGAATGGAGATGGTTTTCGCGGGGTTCGGCGCGTATGCGCCTGTTCCCCGATCAGTGTCAGTATTGTGCTAAAAAATTCGCGGCGTGAATTCACGGCACTTATGTGGAGCCGCTATAAAACGAATTTACTATTGTTTACCTATCTATAAGTATATTTACATACGAAAGTGTTATGAATTATGTCACAACGCATTTGTGACCGATAGTACAAAATTCACGATACACATATTTTGTCAACCGTATAAGGTAGGTTGTGGGGTATTTCCGTAATCGATATGCATGCAGTGCATTCGCAGTAGTTACGATGTTGTACACAAATAGATTTTGTTGCTACGAGTAATTTAATCCTGTTGAAGCGAAGATAATTTTAAACCCACGTGGTGGCGATAACATGATGTCTTTTCTACGTAGCAGAGATTACTTACTAAGTTTTTGTTGACGCTAGAACTCTGCCCGTGACTTGTCCGCGCATTTGGTACTTGTTCGATCGTTTTTTCGCCTTTGCAAATTCGATTACCACGTAACAGCCTTTTCCTTTTACGGGATAATTTATAACCTATGTCCGTCCTGAAATTCCATTGTGTTAGCGAAAGTATTGGATGAATAGTTTCGATGAATAGGTAACCTTCTGTATGTGTAATGTGTATACAAACAAACCTACGAAATTTTCCTCTTTATATTATTAGTTAGATATTACGGTTATGCAAGAAATGATCCTATTTTTATAATATAATACAAAATCAAGCATTTAATTCTTAGTAGAAACGCCACCTCGTACAAGCCCTACGGATTCCTTTGTTTTCATTGTTATAGCTATTGTCTTTGTTCAATTGGAACTAAACGATTCGCAGTTTTAGATATTCTGGTATAATAATAAGGAATATTATATATTTTTGGGTGAGTTAGTTGGGTTTTATTGCAACTTATCGTTCAAACTGATTGGCACACGTGTTTTGTGATACATTTATTGTTTCAATTTGATGTTTTTGTATTTTTATCATCGGTTGAAGTTTGTGATTGCAGACAGGCCTGTTGGTCTAGTGGTTACTGGTTAGTGTCCCTGACTGCTATACCGGAGGTCGTGTGTTCGATTCCCTCCCAGGACAAATGTTTATTTTGTATTTAGAAATATATTATAAGTATGTTTATCAGTAACTTGCCTAATACCCATAACACAAGCTCTGCTTAGCTTGGGACTAATGGCGTTGTGTGATAGCTGTAGAATATTATTATTATTTTAGATAATATAGTGGTTTGATGTTTTCCATATTACGCATACGCAACACTTTGTTACAAAAAACGAAATTAATTGAGGAACAGGTCATTAATTACGTTTGTACTTAAAATCACAGACTATAAAGATGCGTGACTCACAACATCGTTATAAAACAATTACCATTTTACTAAAATTGTATTGTTTCCATTTTCCAGGAAATAGATGAGTACATAGCGAAGGCCAAAGACCAGGGTTACCACACAGTGCTCAATTTGGGCACCAAAGGCGTCAACTATGCCACAACTGTTATTATGCAGACTGCCATAAAAGTAAGTTTTCACAACCCTATTACCTTTGTGGCATGCTTATTTTTATAACTCTCATATAAGATCTGTAGATAAACGAAATATAATTTCGACAGTTCTTAAATGAGCCAAATAAGGGTGTCGGTGGGCTTTAACCCTTAACTAAAATACACAATTACAAGTGATAATTAAATGTTTAACTTTGTGTTGTTTTACCACCTCAAGTTGTCACAGAGCAATTAGGATTACCAAAGCAACTGTGTGGCATGTTTGATTACAGTGTGTATAATGTAAATAAGTAGGCGTTACATAAATTACACCCACAGTGCTAATTTGCACAGCTTTACGTGTTTTTTTTATTTTGTTTCCAAAATCGGCCTTATCGCACTTAGCAAGCTAGCCATCTAGTAGCCACCAGTCATCGGGCATGACCACATTAGACCATGTAATATCTCCACCCTCACATCGATTAGTTCAACCACATAGCAGCTTTGTTTAATTTCGTCTTTTTTAATTTTATTAACACGCTTTTTTAATTTCTCCCCTTCCAACCCATCTTTTCCAAATATCCTTTCCATTGCTGCTTCACGCAGAACTTCAATCTGCCGAGTCCTGAGCAAGACAGAGATGCGCGCGCTAGGCAAGCGATCAGGGCGCGTGACGTCACCGACGGCTACCATGATTCCTACGACGACTTGGATTATCAACGTACCGAACTACCAGGGATTGTTGAGATAGTGGAACTAGACCGGGACGATGATAGAGGAGACTACATGCTAGGAGACGGCGACCCACACGATCCGGACTACGAGCCCGAAGAGACATCAGCCCGCAGCCGAGGCAACGTCGTTCGCAAACGTAAAGTTGCCAAAGAAAAAGAAAAGCGACCTCGAAGCAAGTCCCGAGGTCGCCGCACCAGATCCCAAGCGGCCATAGACAAAGAAAACAACGAAATTATGGTCGACTGAGTAACGAGTACGAATGAAGCTCAACTGTGATGTTTAGATAATTTTAGGCAACGATTAGGATGACCCGTTGTTTTTAAAGTATCAATAGTTTATCACAATTGAACAATTATTTTGTAGAATTCGAAACGTAACATAGCGAAATTTAAAATTTACAGCCACCGATATTGGGCATGATTTTGGTTTTTTGTGAAAATTAAATAGTAGTACTCCAGTAAGCTCACTGAAAGGAGTTTAAATGTATCAGCTGTCTCTGATTCTCATTTCTCACAAGTTTTTAGATATTGAGCTTGTTCTCACTGTGTTAGACCGACGGAATGACGTCATTTTATCGTGTTGTATTAGTTTAGTGAACTGGGCTATATAAACTTTCCAGTCACTAGGCCGTAAGACATATTTATCACCACCACATCCGACATAGCAGGAACTTTTTTATGGAATTAACTAGTAATATCCTCGAAAACTGAGCTTTTGGTGGCGAAAAAGTCACTTTAAATACAAATATCATATCTGTAGTTGTTTAAAGATTGTAGGTCTGAGCTCTATTACCAAAAGATTTTGAGATCTTAGAATGAATATCTAATACTGTAGATTTTACAATATAAACCATTATAATACTGCTAGGAGGCTATGCTGGACAAATGCCTCTTTTTTGAAAACCGGATTATTTGAGGCTCTCTATTTAATCCGATATTTTTCTTTTGGAACAACTGTTTTCCTATCTTTGTTATACTTTCTTGCATATCTAAAGTTTTAATGATTGTAACTCAAACCAAAGCAATTTCGGAACTTTTTCTTTTTTTGTTGTGCCGTTTTAAAATACCAATATTGTGTTCTCTTAAACATTTATTTGTCTTTGTATAAATTATGTATTCTGATATACTTTTTTTGTCTAAAATTACTTAATTTATCAAATCTAAACATTCCTTTGCTCAATGCAAGTTATGGAACCGTCCTGGCATTTCTTGTTATAATATTTTGCTATTCTTAAATTTTCACTGTTCCTAAACTGTCCCGCACAATCTCATAGATGAACCGAGTTATTTAATATTATTTTACATCGCATAACGTTTGTAATTAATTACATAATTAGTTTTAAATATATAGACGTGATATACATAGAGAAGGCAAGATTCTTGTAGCAAATTAGTGTCAAAAGAAAGAGATGTAAAATTGAATAGCGTCCGTTTATTATCTATATCACTAATAATGTTTGTTTTTTATCAAAACAGGGGTATTTCATAACGCCCTCATTTGCCTTTCGGCCCTTTACTGCCCCACGGACAATTCCAATGCCCTCTTGGAGTTTGTGCCACCTTATTTTTTATTTAGAATCTATGACCTAGACTGGGATGGCCAATGTAATCTTCTGTCTCTTTCTATTCACAAAACAGTAAGGCTTGTCAACTGTATGTATGTTACCTCTATAAATACCATATTTTGTAAAGAACGCATGTGTTGTGAAACCACCAACGTGTATTGTGTTATTTAGATTTAGTTGTGTGACTGATTTAGTTTTATATTCGATGATTTCTCAATAAATCAATTTAGTGTCCTAATTATTGTTTATTTTTTAAGCGTTAAATATCATCGCTTTTAATAGACATTATGACAGCATGCGCTTTGCCTCACGAAGCTTGTGTAACTGAAGCATTACTGCCGATTTCATGTAAGTACTGTTTTTGTTTTTTAATCAAGCCCAATTTCCGAGCAACGTAAAGTAAGTAAATGTAATACAAAAGAAAATTCTTTTACAATAGATAGAAAAGCTTGAATCCATCAAGTCATTTTAGAATAGCCATCTGCTATGTAGCCCTACAGTAATTATAATACATTAGGTTTCTTCGCCTTAGGGCTGATTTTTTAATAGTCAGATAACTTTTATCTGAGGAATAAAAATGGCGGTTTGACAGCTTATCTATGGAAAATATGTCAAACCGTTATTTTAATTCCTCAGATAAAGGTTATCTGAATATTGAAAAAAATCAGTCCTTAGTAAACAAAATAGCAATCAAAGGTTATTTTCGTCAGAGTTTTGTTATATTACTTTACCGTAGGCGCAATCAGAATACAACTTGTAGCACTCATTGTTGTATTTAATTTATTTTTCCGTATGATATGTTGAGGTCTATTTCCAGTTCAGGCAAATAAAAATAAACCTTATTGTGTTTTAAATTGAGCAGAAATTAATATAGTAATAACAATATCCACAGGGCGGTGGAGGGTTGGTACAGCAACTGCGCAAGAGTTACAGCCTGTCTGACTTGACGGAATGCGAGCCACGTGAGGAGAGAGGCAGCGATGAAGCTGACGATGTGCTCACAGAGCCGCGACTTATACGACGAGGTGGTAAGAGGTGAGAATCGCTTGCATATCAAATAAATTATGAAATCAGGCGTTACTTTGCAGAAATCCATGACATTAAATGTTATGAAAAATTATTTAGTTTTAATGGGGATTGCAGCTGGGGAACTAATGGCGCTAGTATAGCTTGTTCCAAGCATCGTCATTGGTTCAAATCAGTTCAAATCTTAAAGGCACTTCAAAATAGTACAACGTCATTGGTCGGATTAGGACTAAGCTATGGTGGCGCCATCTACAATTAGCTTTGACTTGCCTTCCCCATTCCGCGACAAAAATCCAAAGCAAAGCTTTGCTGCATGTGCATATGCATGACTGCTTATGGTGGGATTGCATCCTGCAACAAGCCTGGATTTTTGTCGTGGTATTAAAACTGAATATTTTTCATAACATTTAATGCTTGTATATCATATCTTCTGCAAGAGAAAGCCGGGGTCGCGGGACTAACGAATTACCGTGACCCCGGAACGTAAATGACTTTAAGGATACTATGGATTTTAGTTAGTACAAGACAGACAGTCCTTCTGGCCCTGCCCGGGTTGAGAGAATAGTCAGTTATAGATATAAATGGGGTACAGTACTCGGCACGTAAGTTGGCAAGATTATGGTGCAGTGGGGGCACACAAGTGTAAGCGAGAGCGCGTATACTGGGTGCGAGGGGCAAAGACGAGTGACGCACCAATCGCGTGCTCGGATCGGCACTACCTCATACCCCGCGACCTGCATGAACACCAAAGAGATCTACAAAATGACTTCTGCGCATCTTGCCAACTTACGTGCCGGCCACTGTAACTCCGGTATTATTCCCGTTTTTTTTTTTGTAAAAAAATGAGTTCTATATTTATTTTCGCAGTGGATTCAGCACCCGTCGCAGTGCTTCCGAGTCGAACAGTCGTTCGCCGATGTACTTCCCTGAGGTCGATGTTGATGTTAGACCTCGTGGTCGGACTGACGAACCAGATTTCAGGTTGGTCCTATTGATTTTATGGAAATTCTTATTGGTATCATTTTGTTGACGATCCATTTTAAAGCTCACGCTACAAGAATTAACTTTATTCATATTTATTACTTGGAAATGCTCTACCTCTCGAGCCCCGAGGAAAATGTTTTTTCACCAAATACTGATCGATTTTAAGACTTATTTTTCCAAAAATAAGGCTTAATATCGGTTGGGGTTTGGTGGCACAAAAACGTGCCATTGGGGAGCATTGGGGATCGGGCGGTATCAATTGAAAAGATACAGCTGCGAGACAGCCATTCAAATAGTTTTATGTCTTGCAGAAATTGTAGCCGCAAGTGAAATGGCTAATGTTGTGTTGCAATTACTTATATTATAATAGTCTATGGTACATGCAACCACCTTTTGCAAATATAATCTGTGACGGATATACTTCCTGTGTCTATGGATCCGAGCGATCCAACTTTGTGCTCATGTGCACATTAATTAATAAAATAATTATAAAGCTGTACCTAGTTAGTTTTATTAACAGCTAAATTCTGCTATTATGCCTGCTTCACGCCTATGTAACTCATGGGGTTTTTGAGTAATTTGTTTTTTTGGGTTTTCTTTTCAATTCTCGATCAGATGAACATTGGCCATTCTTTTGATGGTTGCCTCGTTGCAGTGCTTAGTAATTACAGGTCAATAATTCCAGATCAATAATTCTTACATTCCAGTCACATAAAATCATCGGAGGACATAAGCTCGGGCTACTCGAGCGCAGACAACAGTGCTTCCCTCACACGCACGGCGTCGCTCGGCGCCGGCGCACGCGCACGCGGCCGCTCCACACGAACTACCGTCACTTCCATCAAGCGACCGCAAGCCGCTGAGGTCTGGTAACACTGAATTTAAATTTAAATAACATAGCGTGAGTGTAGCTACTGGAGAACTTTTCTTCTAAGATACCTGGGGGGGTATTACAACGTCTTAAAACCAGGCTTATTCCGGCGAGTGAAAATGACAGAGCTATACAAGTCGTCTAGCGCCATCTCGTTCACTCGCTGGAAAAAGCCTGGTTTTAAGACGTTGTAATACCCCCCCTGATGGCTTACCCTGAACTCTTAAAGCGTGAGTCTTTAGGCTGTGCGAAAGAGACAGAGCTATACAAGTCGTCTAGCGCCATCTCGTTCCCACAGCCTAAAGACTCGCGCTTTAATGGTGGGCCATCTGTCCCTGCAACAAGGAAACGACTCGGGCTATCGACGATTTTCTTGGTCAAGAAGCATACAAAATGTTCTTGGGCATGTGTGAATAAAAGATTTTTGTTTTTTTGACCATTGTCGTTGTCATTGATAACTCTCGACTCGCTGATCGTCGGTGGTGGGACAGTAGCCTTAGTAATTTATCAATTTTAAAGTTTTTTTTTCTGTGTTTAAATCCGGTGGTTACACTCATGCGCCGATGCCAAGATTGCATACTTAACAGACACTTGACCAAGTACAAATTTCGATGTTTATGAACGCTTTTCGTGTGTTTTCTTTTTAATCAAGTCTCAGTATAGTATGTAATCTGATATTAAGCCCTAGTTCAAAAGTTTGCATTTTAGGCACCAGTGCCGGTTTCAATGTAATTTCTGTTAAATAATAAATTAATTATGTTTAGTTTATTTTTTTCGAAATTATACAAAGTTCGTGATTCAATAGATATAAAGCAATCACTGACTTTTAAATTAAATATTGTTGTACTATTTTTAATTTAACTATTGTAGTGGAAGGAAATAAGGTCTATTTTAGAATAAGAATTGGATATACCTAATTGTGGCTTAGTTTTAAGTTACACAAATGGAGGTAGGATGTTTCGCTTTGTTTGTGAAATTCATTGTCTAGTAATGATGTTGAAACTGGCATGTATGACTCCATGAAAAAATTAATAAAACAAAATTTAAAATTGTTCGATGTAGTCCTACAAAACATATCTGGTTTTGGACAGACTTTTATAAATAAAAAAGAAATTAATCATTTTTTGAACTAGGACAAAATATAATTTTTAAAATTTTAAATTATTGTTGCAATTATTCCTTTTTACATCAAAATGTTCGTGTTTATGAATGGAATAATTGCAGTAATAAAAGTAAATTTATATCACGTTTATACTTATTTATTCTGATTAATTGTATTTTGAAATATTCTATGGGGATCTATTTATGTAGGGTATTTTGCAGACTGAGTGCTTTCACAATATATAATTACTATATTCAAATTGTTCAAAATTTAGATGTGAAGCTTTAAATGTCACTTTATATGGAGTTTTGTACTGTAAAACTACCCTACATAAATGTTTTTTTTTATGTTTGGGTGTGCCAGGGTATGATTGGTGCTGGGTCTTGCTTGAAGCCAGAACATTATTATGAAATGTGTGAAAATCTATTAAATATTGGCTATTTGACTGAACAAATATATCTTTAAAAGTATGATGTCTTTTCGATGGCTAGGTATGTAAAGGCTCAATGTAGAAAATGACATACCTACCTTATAACGTTATTGCTATTTGGCTTCAAATTGTTATTTATAATGTTTTGTGTAAGATAAAATACAAAGAAAAGTATTATTATAGTACTAGTTGAACAGATTGGCTTATGAAATAAGGAAATTCCTTCGTATTCAATTCATTTTGGATTCTGTTTTATTTTTAGTATATAGACGATTGAAATTTTATTGAATATAGTTTATTTTAGTGCATGAGTTACAGTTTCTATCATAATGGTTACACACGAATACCACTATAATCACCATGTCATGCCAATAAGTCTGTTTATTGCATTTATTAGCTTATATTATTTTGTGTTTGGGTTTCTTTATTTTGATGTAGACTTAAGTACTTTTTGATTTAAAGGAAAGTGAAGTAATCATCGAGGAGCTACAGGACGACGATAGTTTTGAATATTCAAATATGCCCGCTCTTATTAATCCCCCGTCCCCCATCTTCTTATCCAACACGCAACCTCCCTTTATATACCAATACGTTGGTGACCAAGTAAAGATTCTCCAAGTGCTAGGTAACTTCCCCTTCAATGCAAGTATTAATCAAACTGATAATAAAACAGATCATCGGGACCAAAAAGAACGCATTTCTCAAGAAATTACATGTATAAATTCAGTAGTCAATGACATAGAAAATACTATAGATGAATCTAAATTAAAACAAGAAGATAATATAATTAACGAAAGCAATATTGCATCCGACATTCCTGTTGCATGTCAACAAAAAGACAATAATGATGACCAATCTAGTGCAAACAACGAAGATATTCCTTTCGAGTCTGCCCTGGATGATATAGATAAAGAAATACTTGAGACTGCTACAAAAGAACCAGTTACTGTAGTATTAGACGAACGCGTTGATACTACGAGTCTTGATACCTCTGCAAACGATAACGACTCTGCCGAAAGCGATGATGAAGCATCTTTTGGAACACCAGAAGATTCCCCTAAAAATAAAAGAAAATCTCCAAAAGGTAAATACGGTAAAGCAAAAGCACCACCTCCGCCTCCCAAAGTAGAACCAACGGATGATAATAAAGAAGCTTGTAAAGTAGAAACAGACGCAAACCTGAAAACTGCGATATCTCATGAAAGTTTAAATGACTTTGTAAATAAATTACCAAACTCCAGTATACAAGAATCGGGATCACCGAAAAGTCTTCAAGTTGTTAATCCTATAGCCGAAAATAAAAAGCGACATAAATCTAAATCACCAGCACGAATTCCAAAAGGCAGTACTTCAGGTATAGGGAAACTGTTACAGTTGCCAGGCAAGCTTGCTTTTTGGCACAAAACTGAAGATAAACCAAAGTCAGATGACACTTCGACGTCATCAACTGATGATCACAGTAGAAGATCATCCACCATTGAAACGGAAGCCGATGGTTTTCAAAGTTGTACTGAACTAAATACAGTCGGCACAGACGAGACCAAAGTACAAGATACCAATACAGTATCTCAAGTAGAAAAATCTGAAGACCTTAGTTTTATAGATGCCTCTGCCTTAGATGGCGATGATATTACCCAAGATATAGTCGACAAGAGTGATGCTCTACAGAAACTGATTGAAGCTAAAATAGCTGGTCATCCAGAGTATAAGTTTATTTCTTTACACGACGAAGCGCCGACTTCGTCAAAAACAACAGATGTGTAGAAGGCTTTCCTAAGTCCCAAGCCCGCTTTTACTTGCAGCTGAAGTTAGGCAAAACAGTATGTTTATTTTAGTTTCGTTTTACGAGTGTTTTGACTGACGTGCATGGTTTTAGTTTTTGATCGTTTATTTTAACAGAATTCACTCACTAATAGTAATGTTACCAAATATTCTATTCCGTTTAATATTGTTTGCTTCGCCTTTTATCACGTGTGCTGTGTCGTATTTTATTTTATTTATGTTTATTTTAATCAGTGTTTATCTTCCCTTCTCCTATATAATCACTGACAACCTAAGCCAATTTATAACTGAATATTTTATGGTTGCACTTTTTTTTAGTAAAAGTTACATTAACTGAATACCTAATATTAAAAATGCCACCATACAATGGTAACTGAGTAGTTTGCTTGTGCTTTTTTGAGTTAGTTTTCAATTTACTCCTTTTATTTTCAGGCAATGCTGACGGCCTCTGCTACCAATACCATACCTCGCGCAAAAAAATCTAATAAAAGGAAAACACAGTAGATCATACCCAAATAAGTATATATTATTAATACTTTCAGCCGAGCTTCGTGGCAAGAACGATTTATGCTCTCTATATTCTGGAAAATTATCTTATTATTTTATTTTACTTAGCCACGATTACAAGATTATGAGCAGCTAGTAGGGAGCATAATGTTTTTCCAATCTTCCGCGCTTTTAGAAGCAATACCATAAATTCATGTTTACTATTATATCATTGGCGTTTAAATTAGAATTGCATGCAAATTCACTTAGTTGTTAATTTTAAGTGAACATTTTAGGAAAATATGCAGCTACACCAACTATAGACTAAACAATCATTGGACGAATAAATATAGGACCATTCTAGGGGTGGAGCCATAGATTTGAAAAGCAGCAAATATCTCTTAGGACTGTTCCAAATACTCGTTTAATTGGTCTGTAGCTGCTATAGACCTGTATGAAAAGTACATACTAACATTTTATGGACTTAATCTGTACATAAAGACTTTGAACATATTTTTGACCTATTAAAGGCATCTAATTTAATATCTACTACTTGTAATATATGTATGACAGCAGACGTATCATATAAAAACACGGTAGTCTAGTTATAGTAGGTCTTTATTTCAATTGAATACTCGCTGATCTCGCCATTTTTATCGGGTCAGTATTTTCGAGACAATTATTAATTTGTAAAAGTAAACGATGATGGCTATCCGTCTTATTTATTATTACATTAGGCATCAAATGCGTAATTGTTTTTATTGATATTTTTATGAGAACATAATTCTCAATAATGCTCCTTTTAAACTCAATGCCAGTATTTGTATAAGTTTCGCATGGCTATGTCGTTCATTACAAATGTTACAAAGAGATCAAGTTTATCAAAATTTGCCGCAGCATCAAGTCAAACATTAAGAGGTCGTTGGAACATAATTTCCCATAAATTAATTCTAGAATAATTGATAAGCATTGTTACCCAAATAATATTTTTAATAGCAAGTTCGCGGACTCATTATTGGTAATTTATAATTTTAGCCAAAAATTGCCAAATTGACACTAAACGACTCAACAATTAGCAGAAGTTATTTTGTATTAGTCATATTTATTATAAAATTAGTTTATAGAAAGATAAAACTAGTCGTTAATAATGAATTTAATAAGTAAATAGCTTCAATGAGGCTTCATATCGGAGTTGTATGAGTATGGCAGGCGAGATGTGGGAAGGGAGATATTTTATTACATAATAATTCCCAAATCATGACAAAATTACCTTGAAATGCTAAATGCCTAAAACTATGTTTGCTTCCTTTTATCCAGATATTATATTGTAATATAAGTAACCCTGGTTTTGTGATACCTAATTTGAGCTCATTTACACCAGGACAACTAGACAAGAATGGTAAAGCACAAATTGCAAAAAATGTGAAGAAAAAATATTAAAAAAGACTACTTAGGTATTTCTCAAATAATTTCCCCAGAATTTTAAGTTCCTTTTACCCTAATTATGCGTATGTATCAATAAAATTATGTAGGTAATACCTGATTACACTATTTATTGAAATACAGTAATGTTATCTACCTATTCTAAAACATTTCAATGCAGTTATGATGTGTGTAACTAAATGGAATGTTACTGCATTTTGTATTAATTTGATGTTACCTTATAATTTCGTTACCTCGTTACAATAAAGTGTACATTTGTTTACTAGTTGACTGTCACAATTTTGCATTATAATTTGTGTTTGAGTTTATTGAAATAAATGACTATCGTAATTATAAATATTTATTTTATTTCTCTTACATTTAAAACATTATAAGGCATGATTCTGATAATAGCAACACACAATAGTGCTTCGGAGCAGTATCGCCTGCCATACTAGTTCCGAGCAAACCGGCAGGCTAGGCAACTGCCGCGCAGTGCTACCGCTGTTTTGCTGCCAAGTCCCGAATGTAATCTCCAATAAACTTAACCTAATTGTAATATTATGAAAGCGAAAGTGTTTTTACCGCCTAAACCACTGAAGCTCTTGGAGAATATAATTATCATAGGGACCAGGTAGTGCTGTAGCAGTGCTGTTGAGTGCCGCTGAGATCGGAATCATAATTATTATCTTTAGGGGCCTCCAGTTTTTATCTGCAATGTTTCATAAATGAAGTTGCCATAATCATGATCATAAACATCTTGTAATAGTTGATCTCTTAGCAGATTCAAAGACTCGTCATCCCATTTTTTAACATAGTGCAGCAAGGAAAATAATTTGTAATATCCACTTCTATCATTTCCATTACTGTCTTCATTGGATATTTTCAGTTTTGGCAGGTTTTCTATGATCTCATATAACTTTGGTATAACAACCATGTTGAAAGTTTTATTATTACGAACAGCGAACTTGTGAATAATGTCTACTGTTTGCAATGTTACCGTCTCCTCTAACAAAATGTCTGGCAAGTGTTTGAGCCAAGACTGGTAAGCTTCACTTTCTTGAAAGTGTATCAACTTATCATTCAAAGCAATTTTACATAACAGGCTAAAAATCTCTTGTCTGAATGAACTAGACATGTCTTTATTAAAATAAGCCCAAAGAATCTTTTTGAATAAATTGTTCATCACTGATATAGTTCTTGTCCAATTGGTAACCTCATTTGAGAATATTGTATGCAAGATTTTCGTAATATATTCATTGTTAACAGGGTCAGTGTTCTTGTTAAAAGTTTTCTCAATATAATTCAGGACAGACTCCATGTCTTTGCTCTGGTTCTTCACATTTATGTTGGGATTCAGCAAAATGAACACTTTACATATTTCCAAATTAAGTGTGACTAATTTGGGGTCAGTGATAGCATATTCAACCACTGTGTTTCTAATTGTTCTTATGTTGGTTACATATGGAAAAGTATTGACAAAGTGTTGAAAGTATGGTTGGCGATGCTTTTGAGAAAATGTATTTTGTATGTTTGAGCTTGGGTTCTTCATGTTATAATGCTGTACGAGGGTCCAGATCAAGGAAATTACATCAAGTAAATGCTTCAACAATGAAGCTGCATCTTCATTTATAACTGTCTCAGTATTTTTTTCGGAGCTTTCATTGGGACGTACTTCCAGCCAGGTTTCAAAAAGCAATGGCATTAGAGTGTCAGTATATTCCCTGAACTTCTCTACTTCATCTAATGGCACATCATCTTGCAAGTTTTTAGATGAGAAGCAGGACAGATGACAATTTTGAGTATAAATTGGGTTGAACAAAGAAAAGTGATTCATGTTTGAAGGGTCAAAAATCTTTGTGGTCTCTTGAACAGGTTTGGCAAATTCATGAATGTTGTTGTATTTCACAAACTCATTTAAGTACTCCTTCAGGCGGTGTAATACTCTGACCCTCCATTTCACACTGGTGATTTGGCTTCCTAAGTTAACAGTCAGTGTTCTTCCAGGTTTTGAATCAACCCTTAGTTTAGAGATCATATCAAGAAAATTGGGGATGATCTTGTGGAAATCTTCAGCTACTTTTGTAGGTGTGCATGCAATAAGTATATCTAGAAACAAGAGAGAATCCTCTTGTATTCTACCATCTATATGAGTCATAGCACTTCTTAGATATGTACACATGATGTCAAAGAATGGATCTATTCTACCGTATTTGGCTTTTGATAAAATTAAATTTAGTGTTTTGATGGATTCATGGCGTACCTGAAATTTAACACTTATTAAATAGTCTCATATAGAATATTTATTTATTAACATTAAGACTGTTACTAGATTGATTGAATCATAATTATTTAAGCTGTCGAAGACGATTATCGTAAAATACTTACGACTTTTTCAATATTTAGCACCAAAGGTGTAACTCCATGTACAAGCTCTCCAAGATAGTGTTCCAGCACTTCAGGATGCTCTTCAATGAGTTCCTTTATTCCTTTGAGAGCTTCAGTTCTTGAGTGAGTGTTGAAATGGTTGAGACGAGACAACAGTTCCTTTGTATTTAGTTTCCTTGCCGATAATGCTTCAGTCTCACCATGCGTCTTCAGCTGTTCCCTTAGCACAATCTTTTTTATTTTGAAATTCGTTTTAGTCACATTCGTCCCTTTGGGGAGTTCTTTATTTTTAGCTTTAAGTTTTGTTTTAGATTTCTCTTTTTTGAGAAATTTCTGACGCCGTGTTGCTCCTGTTTGAGGCATTTTTAAGAATATTATTTATTTCTCGTTTTCAATACATAACCTAAGTCCCAGCCCCTACCAACGACATTGACATTTGGATTTGACAGTGACAGCGATTGTGCAACCTTCAGAAAAAGAATTTAATTCTGCAATAATTTCCAACAAGGTATGTACACAAAATCGATCGACTAAGCGCAAATGGAGGTTCCCACAAATAAAAGTTATGATTCTCCATGACATGACATGTACTTTTTATTTTACGATCTCAAAATTACATCCGAGTGAAAAAAATCAAAAAATGACGTGACGTTCCGTTCATTGCAGTACCATATCAAGTTCAGCGCCATCTATCCATTGACTAGGGAAAACATAAAAAGAAAATCCCTCGTTCAGTGCTTTTTTGGCACCCGAAAAAAAAACTTCATAAACTCTGTATGTAGTCTGTGCCCTGTGGTATATTCTGCTGACCAAAGAGTATAGTAAGTATAGAGAGACTGCTGACACACTGTCTTGGCATAAAGGCCTCGAAGCCATGCCAAAAACATCAAAAAAAAAAAAAGACACACTGTCACTGTCAAAGTGTCAACTCCAGATAGAAGATTTTATTTTTATTGCTGTCATTTCTCACGTGGAACTACTTTTGTGTCGAATTATTTACTAAACGCGTTAGTTTCTAACCGTATAATTCAAAATGAAGATCAAGAAGCAGCACCGTAAAAAGAAGTATCTTCATAAATTGAACAGAAAAAGAATGCATATCAAGCAACGTAGCACCGGCGAAGTGACTTGGTTAGAAATTCTTTCCATTTGTTGTGTCAATAATCGTGTTCATTCGTCGATATCATGCCTTGTATTAATAAAATCATACCTTTACAGCAAACCAATAAAGGACGCTTGGGATTTCAAGAAGTCTTCTCTTCGTAACATGAAAGAAATGGGCCTTGCTAGTGATCCCAATAAAGTTATCAAGATACCTAATTTCAAACAAGCTAAAGTCAGAGAAGCTAAGAAAATTGTAAATCAAGAAGAATCTGATGAAGACACTGAAGATGAAGAAGAAATTGTTCAGCCAGTAGTGAAGAAAGAAGTGGTTCAGATATTAGAGAAAGAAGCAAAAGCACCTCGGCCTAGACGATTCATGTGAGTTATGATAAAAAATTTGCAACCTGTTCTGATAAAAAAAGAATGTGATTGTAGAAGTGTTCAAGATTTCCAATGATTGCACCGCAATATGTTAGAGCATTTACTAATTTGAATTGTCCCTTATTTCCAGGTTACCAAAACCGCAAGTTGAATTCATTACATATTTACTAGACAAATATGGGCATGATTACAAAGCTATGGAAAGAGACAAGAAAAACTATTATCAAGAAACATGGAAACAGTTGCGGGCAAAGATTAAAACATTTATGGGTATTCCCAAACAGTATGGTGAATATTTAGCATCCAAAGGCCTGTTGGACAAAGAGGAAGATGATGAGGAATTGAAAAAAATAGCAAAGGCTTTGGTCACAGATGATTAATTGTAATGTTAGTTTGTAAGTGTGACAAGTATAGTTGAATTCTCTCAATTATGTTTGTTATGACTATAAGTTTGAACTGTAAATAAAATTAATTTAAGGGAACTGTATTTGTTTTTTATCTTTCAATAATATTTAAAATTCAGGTAACATACATTTCTTTCTTATCATCATTTCCGTCATCCCTCCATAACATAACAAAATTGACATTTAAAACTAGACAAGATGGTATCTATTTCTACCACAAAATTTGTGAGAGAAAATTCAAGTGACTTTTTTTCTTATTTATTGCGTTTTACAGTCATTGGGAATATCTTTGATAGGTTTCACTTTGGCCAGCTCTTGATACCACTCTTTATCCATATCCAGTAGTTCCTGCGGCTTTTTATACTGAAAATATAAGAATATTTTATGAGTGTAAAAATTGAATTATCATCATCATCAGCCGGAGGACGTCCACTGCTGAACATAGGCCTCCCCCTTAGACCGCCACGCCGAACGACAATTCGCCACTTGCATCCATCGGCTGCCCGCGACCCTCACGATGTCGTCGGTCCACCTAGTGGGAGGCCTGCCTACGCTGCGTTTTCCGGTCCGTAAAAATTGAATGGTAATAATATGTACGGCATTTTAGATGAGAGATATTACCATAGAGAAAAAGCAACATTATATAAACCTGCTTTAAGTGTTTACATAACTAACACTGAATCCTGAAAGCAGGTTTGTCAATTATTGGCTTTTCTCTGTTTGCTAAAGATTTAAGATTTGGTACAACCATAGAAATATTCAAAACGAATTAAAAATGGCTATTGATAATACTGCAATACTCTGTTGGCCAACAGTAACTAACCGTTTCAAAGTATATGTAATATAATATTGAAAGACAACTTACAGTAATAATCAAAGTATTGAATGTGTGGGTACACTGTATATTCGCTTGCTCTATTGGCAAATTAAGTCTATCCAGTTCAGGCACTTGAAGTCTTTTAAAGTATTTTTTATTAGTTGTGCGGATGATAATACATCTTTCTTCATTATTGGTGCTAACAGAGTAGGTTTCAATAGGATATGGCAGGTTTCTGATTCTCCATTCCAAGTTTATTCTTGTGTTACGCCTTGTTAGTATTGGCTGTAATAAAAATTCATGTTTACTGCACATTAAATTAGATATTGTTCTCCTTTTTTTAAGTTTAGTGATGTAGTCCTTTAAATTAATGGGGTCACTATATTACAGTGTGTGTAAGTGGTGTCTTCAATAGTTCCGGAAAACATACCTGATCCTTACTCTCTATGATATCAGCCCCAGCACCGTCGATGTGAGGAGTAGCATCTGGAATCGGGTCACCTATCTCCACATCCCATTTACCCTCGCCACCGATCTTTCCCTTCACCTTCCAGGCGCGGCGCAGTAACACTTGCGTGTCCACGTTGTACTCCTCCACCATTTCTTTTTCATCTTGAAACTTGTAGTGAATTTTCTTTAGTTTATCCTCCTTCATACACGATTTTTCTGCATCCAGTAGCGACCGATACCAAATGGTGTTCCTGAACATTGTTAAATTACCAAGAGAAACTTTTATTCGTTTTTGGTTAAAATCAAAACCTAAGTCTTCGACCAAACAATTTCTTTTCATTCTGTTTCTATGGTAACGAAGTAATGTGCTTGTTTATAGAAAAATCAAACTTCTTGGTAGATAACCTCTATGTAAACCCATGACTAAAATTATTAATAATGACTGTGTAGTGTGTAACTATGTAATGAAGTTTGAAGTTTTTGTTTTGTATTTTTAAGCAACCTCAAATTCAAACAATCAAATTAAATTATGCATAGCAAAAAAAAAAAACAAAAAAAAAAAAGGTTGCACTCCAGGAGTGCCGGTAGAAGTGAAAACTTTTTTGTTACTATGTTTTATTTTTAATTTGAATGACGTCTTAAGCGCTATATTCACGATCCAGCACGGCTGTACAGCAGCTCAAGGTCGCGTTGCTGGACGTAGCAAAAGCGCTATATTCACGATCCAGCACGGCTGTACGTCAGCTCAAGGTCGCGTTGCTGGACAAGCCTTGACGTACGTCAAGGCTATTCACGATGTTTTTGCTACGTCCAGCAACGCGACCTTGAGCTGCTGTACAGCCGTGCTGGATCGTGAATATAGCGCTTTACTCATTTTCGATCAGGGTCACGTGACCCTGACGCGAGTTTTGGTCACGTGACCCTGACGCGAGTTTTAAATTTTTTACCCATTACAGAAAAAGTGTACAACGCCGCTAAAGAAGTTTTCACTTCAAAAATGTTTACAAAAACAATGATGAATAAATAAATTTGTCTATGGGTTCTGATTTCCTGTGTTGACTGTTGATTTCCTCAAACCTCAAGGTTGCCAACAGCCAATGGGGAAGGCAAGTGTCAAAGTGAAAATGACAGTTTGGTCCCCAAAGAACTGTAAAATCAAAGGAATTTTCAGAAAAAAAAACCATTTATTGATGTAAAATGACTAGATGTTGTGTAATAAGCTGTAAAAATGATGGAATACACTTTTCAAAATAATATCTACTTTTCTTTTGGAGGTTAAGTACCAGTATTGCATCGCTCGAAAATCGAAGAATTATCACCTGGAACGAGTTTTGTAATAGTTGTGGTGTTAAGAAATTAAATATTCGCACACCTAGCAGTATAATGACACAATTACATTTTTCTAATTTTACAGAAATGAGGATTAAAGATTTTACAAATGTTTGAAACGAAGTTATGGGTTTATTTTACATTTTGTCATGGATTTTATGGTTTTGGCAACTAGTATAGACCCTAATAGATACTTAGGGAAAAAAAATCCACTTCAGGTCTCCAGGAATTGCTTCATAACAGTCAAAGATGAAGAAGAGTCATGCAATTGTGCCGTTATACTTTTAAAATTTTCCAAAAATGACATTTATGCCCCTAAAGCCATAGTAATACAGGATGTTAAAACCAAGAAATAAAGGCCATTAGTTAATCGAAAATGTATGAAACTAACATACTTGAAAAAGTTTAACTATAACAAATTATGATAACCTTTATTTGGCTCATAATCGTTGAGAAATGGACATCATTTAACGATGTCAAAACTAAAATAAAGTAAAATCACGTATCTTTTCTGGTTTAAACCAGTTCAGCTCTTATAATTTCTAGCCTCGTCTAATTACAACCCCTACATGTTGTCCACGGACAACCCTTACTTGAACATTAAAATTATCAGCTGTAGTATACCTCGTGCTGTGCTGACGTGCCTTCGAACGTGATTCGGCCGGGGATGGAGTATTTTATTCCATTTTCGGACATCCAGCTTGGTCATAAATCTCAAATATGGTACAATGCAGAATAGAATGAGGTCCGTAAAGAGAATCTGCCTACCAAGCATGAGTCAAGGCCCGTTACCGAAAAGCTAAGGCATGTAAGTTCGCACAAGGAAAAGCGCATTTAATTCTGTGGCCAAGTTCTGCAAGAGGGTTCTGCGTAGGGCTCGTTTTGACCACGTCTGATGTATTGGGGCTAAACTAGTATCGCACCCTTCGGGTAGTGAAAAGTTTTGGTTCCTGTCAAAAAAAAACGGTCGAAACTTTTAGTCGCCCCACTTTGCCTCCAATGCTTAAGCCTGATGGGTCGCTGTCGCTGGCCCATTTGCATGTGAGAAAGCAAATTTATTTGCATTTCTCTTTGCAGGAAATTTACGTCTATTAACTGACACACTGGCTCCAAGCAACCACTGACTATACCTCGATGTAACTCTTCGGTGCCGGAAGTCACAGTTTATATTAAAAGAGTCAGTCTAGACGTGAACAAGGCCAGCGGGCCTGCATACCAGCAAGAGTGTTGAGGCAGTGTGTGACTGAACTGTCTTCTGTGTTGACATACCTGTTCAGCCTCTCTCTTGATAAAAGAATGGTGCCAAAATCCTGGAATCTTGCGAATGTACCACATTTTTTTTAAACGTTGTAAAATCATAAAATCGGTCGTCCCTCCCAGGGCAGAGTAGAAGGGACTGTCAGACTTGTACTGTACTGACTAAATTCCACGGTGTCCTTTAATAGCCCCATTCCTCGACAGGCTTTGGCCCTCTAAGAATGCCCCGTCATTATGCTGAGAGCTCTTTCTACCCGGGCATGGTAAGTGAATAGCCCATTACTCGCCGTCCGGATGCTGTCAATGTAGCACCTATGCCAGAAAAGGGTGACAGTGCAGACCCTGCTCGTTACCGTCTGATTGCCATTACCTCCATTCTCTGCAAGGCATGGAAAGGGTACTGAACAGTTAGCTGCGGACCTATCTCGAAGACAATGATCTTCTCAGTGACCGTCAATATGGCTTTCGTCGGAGACGGTCAACTAGTGATCTTCTTGTGTATGTCACGGACTGCTGATGGCTGGGGCGAAATTATCGAGAAACACGATGAAGCACTTGCGGTTTCGCTTGATATCTGGAAGGCATTTGATAGGGTCTGGCACGCTGGTCTACTCAGCAAGCTTCCTGCTTATGGCATGCCAGATGACTTTTGTAGCTGGATATCAGACTTCCTGGTCGGCTACATGGCTGCTTCTCTGATCTCATGGCTATTGATGCCGTTCGGTGTTCCTCAGGGGGCTGTTTTCTCTGCAACTATTTTCCTGCTGCACATCAATAACCTACTTCAATCTGGTATTGTTGGGTATGCAGATAACAGTACGATTTCAGAGAGATACTTGTTCAGCGCAAAAATAACAGGAGATAAAGTTTGTTTCTTGAGAGAGGCCATGGTAGAGCGGTCAAATTGACTCTTGCGATGTCAAATGTGCCATTTCTACTTATTTACTAAGTTAATAAAATGTCATAGTTTGGCACATCTGACAAATAAGCCGTTGTTATACTCGGAAGCGGGGGAAACATACCAAATAGTACAATGACACTAAACGCCCTCTCTCGACAAATAGTAAAACTATCACCGTGTCGTTTTACCACTTTATAAATTATGCACTTTTAAACACTTAGGCCGCAAAAACTCAATTTCGCTAATTTTGCAATTGTGCCATTATACTGCTAGGTGTGCGATATTGTGATATTTCTCGAATCTAAATAGAAAAAAAGGTTAAAATTACTGACTTAAAACATTATGATATTTTATCAAAATAGAAAGTCAAAACCAGCATTATATTCTTGATAAAGGAGAGGACAGGTAAAACATACCTAAACTCAAAAATTGAAACCTCAACTACAAGTAATTGTGGATTTATTACGGTAAAATCAAATGTATAACCACTCAATTAAATCACTTTTTTCCTCTTGTAGATGCGCCGCGGCGTCTTAATTCTTCTTTTATTATATAGTACTTGCATGGACGAATAATTTTCCATATTTGTTTTGTATTTATACTCAATTTTTATAACAAATAATCTTGTTTGTTTTTTTGTACAAGGTAGACGTGGGGACCAACTATCGCAGCGCCATCTACGATTAGCTTTGAGTTGCCATCTCCATTCACCCATTCTAGATTCCAGTCAGTGAATGCAGCAGAATGCTGAACAACTTGGAATGAAGGTGAAAACGAATGATGAATAGAAATTATGGAAGATTTTTTACAACCCCCTTTGATTTTAACCTTACAAATATATTTACAACAAAATTATTGTATGATTGAAAATCTGTGTGGCTTCCATTTTTGCCACTCGGCTACGGAATAACGGAACCCTAACCCCAGAGAGAGGAGTCTCTAGCTCTTGTGGCGCCCGTGTGCAACCAGTACCCTGGCGCCCTCTAGTCTAGCAGGAGAAGGGTCAAAATGGAATACTGTTGTATAATGGTGAACGCACATTGAGCCGCGCCGCAGTCTCCGCAGTCCCCGCATTTCGAATTCTTTGTATGAAATTCTATGAAACCTCGCACACTGAGCCGCACCGCAGTCTCCGCAGTCGCCGCACGCATTTGAGACGACCGAATTCCCCAGCCGCAGCTGATGACGTCACCAACGTCGGCCCGCACGCAGCGGACGCTGCGGCTAGCGCGGTGCGGATGACGTCATCCGCATTTTTTGTCTGCCTCGACGTCTGTAACTTTTATTGGAATTTCATAATCTTTGCAGTATTTTTCTTCAATTCTTAAAAACTACAGCTTATGTATCAATAAAAGTTCTCCTGACAATTAAATGAGGTAAAAATAATATACTTCGTAACGTTTCAATAGCTTTGTTTAAGTGATAGCATTTTAATAACTGTAAGTAAATTCTACTAAACAACTATAAAAAAGCCCCAGCCACTAAAAGCAATATTACGCTACTAAAAAGGAATCAAGACCAACAATTTTAATTAGTGAAAAATCCACTAAGTTGGCAACACTACAAAATGCGTGCGGTGACTGCGGAGACTGCGGTGCGGCTCAGTGTGCGAGGCCATTAACAAAATGCGATGAGTGCGGGTACTGCGGAGACTGCGTGCGGCTCAATGTGCGTTCACCTTAAGTTTGTGGCAAAGTCTAATGGCTAAAAGGCCCAGAAGCCATGCCAAAAATACTAAAAAAAATAATGATCTGCCAAAGACTGCCATAGACTAGGTAGATGTTTCGTTCGGAAAACAATTTATTTTATTTTATCTTATTTTGATTTAGATTTTGCGCAATAAAAAAATGATTTCTAGATGGAATAGCGTGACTAATCATTCATTGAGTAACTTGAAAACAACTTTTTTATTTTTTCTCAATATTTTGTTATAAATTTTATTGCAAACCACCAAAAACCTTCACCGCAATTTACTGAACTAAAACGTCAAGAGCAAGACAAGAGAACTTAAAATAATAGGTTATGTTTTGTAAATTAAACAATCTACGATCTACTTGATTTTCAAACAAAAATCCTAGTTTCACTAGCATTTATATCTATTGAATAAATAAAAGAAGTTAAAACAAGATGCCGCCTGCTATTCCAGATAGGTTATTTATTTTTGCACTTTATATTCAATGCAGTTTTTGTAAATGTGTTGGCAAAACTTTATTTCTTTGAAATTATATTTCAGATGGATACCATATAAAGCATGTGGCAATGTTATCGAAGGTACCAGGTTTATCTGCTTCAAGGTGCCTCTGAAAAAAGTACGTATAACATTTCGTAAAGAACATTTTGTGCTAATTTAGTTTGATATTATAACAATGCAATGAATATTAAATATAAACATCATGATAGACGATCTACGTTGAGGTAGTGAACACCGGGTGGTTAACCCAGTGTTACCTTATGGCAAGTATTATGGTTGATCTCTGTAAATTAAACATCATATTTTTACCCTAACAAAATTGGATTACCCTTGCCTAACCGGTTCGTTGCGATGTCTCATTTCGCTAACTTCTAGGTGTGACGTCGAGCAAAAATAAGGAGTTACCATCAATTTTAAAGTGAGTGAAATATTCTGTATGCCAATTAAGAATTTTCTTGTTACTAAAGTACTATTATTTATTGCAAACTACTAATTTCATTATAATAAAGTAGAATTAAATTTTTGTGAAAGGCATAGAGCCTTCAATTCCCATTTGCTAGTTGCAACTAATGGTACTGGGCCATCAAAATAAAATACTGGGTTCCAGATCTTTTTACTAATAACCTTTAACCGCCAATGTTGGATATATCCAACAAATATATACATATATCTCTCTCTCTCTGTTTATATAGAGACAGATATAATACCTTTTATTGTACACCATAATATTTTACAAAATTGGAGCTTAAGAAAAGCAGAAAGAGATGAACTTGTATTTCACCGATTCTTAGCCTGGCACTGGGGGCACGACAGTTGATATGAAGTCTGGTGGTAAAAAGGTTTATAAATATGTATTATTTTATTAACCCCAACTTGGAGTTAAAAGCAATATGTGGGTCAGTTGGGTCACAAAGGGGCAGAGTGTGAAAATTACTGGGCCATGCAACACTGCTGTGTCGTGTTTGGGAAACACTGTTATAGGCTATAAAACATCACATTACCAGCATATGGTTTGTGCAGAGATTTTCTGCCTTTCAGTATCCCAAAAACAATCAAAGCCCATACCAGAACACTATTTTATGAAAATTGTAATATTTAATATGTTAATGTAAAAACTGCCTGTATCTATAAACATAATAGGGACATGATCATGTATAATTAAAAACTTCATCTCCTTATTAATAATACTAGGTTTGGTCTTAGAAGACACATTGAAAAGTACAGTTAATATAATTTGTTGATCTTAGAATAACTTCGGAAAACGCCAGCCAGGTGATGCTTTCTCTTCGAAAATAACATTAGGTAGGTGTATAGATTGTAAGAATAATAAATAATTATGAAGATACACATTTCAATGTAAAGAATCAAATTTATTATAAATCAATGCCATCTGTTGTCAACTTGTGGCAAATGTGCATTAGTTTCAAGCAGTTTACAATAGATGGCGCTACTGAACTATTGTATAGTTTTAGAATTTTAAAAGTAACGTTACTTTTAAAAGACTAGTCTATTAGTAGTAAATTTAGTTTTAATACATGTATTATTTAACTTACATGTAAATAAAAGACGTTTTCAATTTCTCTTTAGTTAGATTTAGAACAACGAACAGATTTACGGATCATAGATGCATGGCGGTAGTTGAAAACGAGAGACAGTACTGACCAGTATCTAAACAAGGGTTATTCTACGGGAAACTAGAAATCAGTGCCCCAGATCTGAAAAAGATATGACTGACTTTCCCCATAGATAGGCCAAACAGAGCCTTCATCACATGATTCCTCTCTGTATTTTATTTACGGCATAGTTGAATTACGTATTTACAAACCCAAAAAATCTTGGAATCTTGGATCTTAATTTGGAAAATTGAAAAAGTGCCTCTAGTGTACGAGTGAGAAACTATTTATTTCTATCAATTTACGTTACAAAAACGAGATAAGTCATGCCAGAGCCTATCAGTAAAAAAAAATACTTTGCAAAGTCGTTAGGTATGTCTGGTTTTAAATATTCAAAAGAAACAAAATTGAAAACGAAAAGCAAGCATTTCATTTGTTTCATTTTTCTGTCGATTGACTGTTGCTACTCAACTTTCAACGCAAAGAACAGGGATATTACTAAAATGGTAGCATTTGCACCTGCATTAGCAGAGGCAAGCCGACAATGAAATGCATTATTGGTCCATAAGCGCGACGCACAATGCGTGTTTGTATAACTGTCCGTCTGCCTGGGCGTTCACTTGACCGTACCACAGTTAGATGGCAAACAGACTCTTGACGATCTGTGTTAATTTGTTCTGCATAGCGCTTGCATCGTGGCGATATCAACCGAGTGTTTGACTTGCCTCTCGAGATCGCACGATAATCGATCGGGCGGGATATCGATTATTATTTGCGAGCTGAATCGTTTCAGTGGCCTAGATTTCATTGATAGATTGTTTCTGTACTTCATGTTTGCTTTATTGACGCAAGTCAATATCCTTTTAATTCGAAGATCGCGCTGGGATAACCTACATAATAATAAAAAAAAACAGAATTGGTTGGTGGGTTTTATGTAATCAAAATTATGCGCATCTGCAACATATTGAATATTTGCCGAATTATAAAAATTAAGGACATCGAAAAAATTACTTTATTAGGGACATTTATTGAAGCCCTTATTTATTTACAACTTTAAGCCTGATTTTTTGTTTCATTTCTTATTCAATTCAGTTGTCGGTAGATTTTCTAAAATTGCACTTGGTCAGTAATATAAAAAAAAATAAGAAAATCAGTCCAACAGCACTCTCTTCTTCAATCGGCAGGAAGTTCCAGGTTTCGCCACTTGACACAAAAGATTAATACTACGCCGTATCAGCCTCCATATTTGTTGAAACTGTGGGCTTAACTCGCCACATTATTGTTTCAGTCAACAAAACATTCTCAGTAAACTAAGTACCATGGTGCCTTAATTGAGGCGCTTGAGCAATGTTTCAAGAAAGAAATCATGAGAATTATGGTTGAGCATTTTTAAGTTTGCTTGCGCCAGTTGTATGTCGTCTATTTTGTGTCAAAAGCTTAGTTTAGTGTTCTATTTCACACGCTGTATCCTAAAAACCTCATGAGATCGTGAAAGTGCCAAAGAATTTGAGACAAAGTCGTTATTAAAAAGCAGTATTTAAACAGAAGTTCATTACCAATGCTTCAAAAATCCTCGTAACCCTGACTATTCAGGACGGATTGCAGAGGCAGTCTCCCAACTATGCCGGTCAAAGCTTGATAGGAGGATTGCACGCATGCCATTATGTACGCGAGCACCCCAACCACGGTTTCAACCTACAGATGAACTTATTTCGAGACTGTTTTATGAGAGGCTTGTCGTAGATCATCATCGTCTTGCTTGTTATAGATAATACTTTTAGCTGTTGTCTAATGCTATCCAACGATTTGGGTATACCAATAGTGGCAGGATTCAATGGTCCTGACCCAAATCCATGTTGATTTTAACTGTTTGTCAAAAAATCTAAAGCAGTTTTCACCCTGTCACCAAACGACCGAGATAGCATAAAATATTATCTCAATAGATTTGACTGAGAGACTCTTGTAAGTTGATTTTCGGTTATTTTTAAATAAGATTGAAACTCAGACATTATACATTCCAATAAACGTTATCGGTTGATGAGCCTCTCAAGCGATATCGCGGAGAGTTTCTCTGATACGTGCCCCTGTTCGTAGACATTCGGTCATGCAGTACGTATTTTGATGTCACCCTCAGTCTTTTCATCGACTATGTGGGACGATTAGAAGTATTGTGAATGAGGTTTGAAGATTTAACTGGTTCACTGCTTATTTCATTTCATTATTTGCATAGATGTGGATTATTTCCAAATTCCTATTCTAAAACCTTCATGTTTACTTCGTCAAAATAAGACTTAATTCCGAAATTCACGACGCATTTTGGCTTTGTTTGCCGAACCGAGTGTCATAATATTTGTGTGTTACAAAAGAAACGGGTCCCAACATCGAAAGGACTAATCCCGTATTTGATAAAGCAGCGGGTGCCTCGCACGCCGCTCTATGAATACTTGATTCTTTTTATCTATACATCTTTTGATTCTTTTTTAGAAATATGGCCTTTTATACGGTATCCCTGGCGCTTTGATTCCGTTTCTTTATTCAACGGTATCTGGTCATAAATTAAGATAGTTTTGTTCTCTTTGAGTTATAAAGGGTATTACGTTAATGGCAATCGGTAGGTGTAATTTGATATCATTCATGGCTCCACAACTGTTACTTTATTATGATTCAGTATCGACCTTTACTTTCTCATCGTTACTTTGAATTCCTTATCTTTGTCTAAAATCTATTAGAGAAAATCCACCTTGCTGCTGTTTAACTAATATGTGAGTTGTGTTCACATTAGTTTTTATGTAGATATTTAATATTTGACTCGAACGAACGCTACGCGTGCAAAATCTCTTCTATCATAGGAAACGCCTGTCATATCTGCCGCTTCTATGAACCATTTAGTCACATTTTTTTCGGTTTCATTATAATTATGATGAATGATGACAGTTACAAGGGCGTTTGCTATTCATCCAGGTGGCAGATGGCACCTTTTCGGCTTGTCATATATTTGGCTGTACGTTTTCGTGCTTGAGTCGACATTTGAGTGAGAGTTTATTAGAATGTTGAGAGATCTTTAATATTCGTCGCACTGTTTTGATACTGTGATCAGTATTTCTTTTGATCTCGTGTCGTGTTTTGACTTTCATCAGTAAGAGCGATGTATTGAACAGATGCCAGACGTAACACATTGTATCAATCAGTCAAATATTTCAACGGACCAATATAACAATATTTTCTTTTCGCAATATCTTTTTACGATATCTCCTCTAGGGCTGGCCGCCACAATTGGTCCGTGACTTTGATGTACGCTCATGTGTTCATTATGCACACGAAGATATAAAGTTTTAAGTGACAGCCATTTCTTACTGCGCTCGCAGTAATTTTGTTTTGACCCAACTTATGAGCTGGACCAGAGAAGAATAAACCTGTCATTCTGTATCTATTTATTTTTACGAAGTTTCTTTTGTGTTATATGGCGACACTTAGTAATCCTCTGTTATATTGATCAACCTTGGACCTCCCACGCTTGAAATAATATCTCCCAAACAATTAGAAAGAAACGATTAACTTCGATTTCAAGTGTGAAAGTGTCAATCGGTAATGCATTATCCGATTTAATGTTATTGACCGATATCTCACATCTTTAATCGATTTAATGGGTAATTGCTATGCCGTTGCCGCTACGAAACTAAATCGGTGTCAGTGTCGATACGTCTCCGGTTTAATGTGTAATGTGTGGTCCTGAGGACCCGTAAAATAATAATGTAGAAGAGAGCCCTTTAAAGGTATTTGAGTCAGAAAAACCCCTGAGAACTGGGTGTGTTGCCTTCGAAATATATTGTACGTTTGGTTTTGTTTTACATTCCCGCTATTATGACAGGACTCCATAACAAGACATGATTATTACAAAGTATCCGTTTCGGTATCGAATTTCAATTTTTGTCCTTTTATGATCTACATGGAGACCATCTCTTTTTGTTACTTTTAGTTATATAGCCATTAATAATTCCTTCGTTAAATTACAAAGATAATTTTTGTCGAGTTGGATATGACCAATTTTATTTCTCCGTGATTGGTCTAAAACGATTCATTTACCCATTTTATAGGACACGACACTCTAGTATCGGTGTGGAAATCTGAATCGGGAATGGTGTTGCATTTCTCTGGCCATCAGGCCAAATAAAAAAGTCATAAAACGATGACAGGCTTGGGAACACGGGGTAGTAATGTAGGTCGATATCGGCCGTTTATTTTATTGAGCCGACAACAGCGAAAGCCCCAATACGTTGCACTTATCGTTTATCGGCATGTAATGATATAGCGTTACACGCTCGTAAAACTTACTAAAAACTATTCCGACCTCCGCCGTATTAAGGTCGGGTTGAATTAGTTCTCGCACCGTGTTGAATATTCATCAGGGTGTAAAGGATTCAGTAATTAATAAAGAAACCGATCGAGTGTCAGTAACGAAGGTGTTACGAGCGGACTTCAATCATTCTTCCTAGTTTGATCGACGTCCCATAACGGCATCCTTTGAAACACAACACAAGGTTCCGCACCACACCCGCCAAAACGACGCTTTTGTTAAATGATTTAGAAACGTTGAGCTCACCTTTACCGTCCATACTGGAGTCTGTTACGACTCAATATTATTGTCGTGGATCCCGTGCCTGGATTGACGTAAATCATGCTCATCAGAAGACACTTTGGACAAAAGACACTTTCTAATTCAGCTTTATTCGTTTTGTCCCCTACGTCGCGTTGCACCACCGTTTCGATCGCCCGATTGTTTGGCATTGTCCGCGAAATTACACCTCAATTATACGTAGAAATTCAGAAAAAAACGAGACTTCTTTGTATTTGGGTAAAGGGAGGGCAATAATTTATTCTCCGTCTGGTTTCCGGCTGGCGTCAAACGGTGGGCTTAGGGGCTGTTCGGGAACCCATCTGTTTACTGTAGGTACTGTGAGTACGTACTTTTTTGAAGATAAAGACTTCACATGAAATAAACTGTTCATGTAATGTAAGTATACAAAAATGGTAAAGGGTCAGTTTTCTGCTCAATATCCGCTTGGATTGTCATTACACGAGTACTTAGGCAAATGTCTTGATCATGGCGCGTGGTAATTGGTAATTAGTATCGATGTGCTAAAATCAAGTCCGCCGCGGAGTCGATTAGCATCGTATTGATTGCGTCGTCGATAGCGGTGGGCAGTGTTAATGGCCTCTTATTTAGCGAGCTGTTTGATCTTAAAATAGTCGTTTGGGAACACTTTGTTTTTGTGATCTATGCATTTTTGGTGTGATAATGTGTAAGTTAAACATTGGTCGTCGTACATAGTCTGCAACGTACGTGATTGCGTCAAGTTTAACGTACTTACTGTTGCTGTAGTGCTGTCATCGTTTAATTTTTGCTGGTTGTGTTATGATATTTTTTCTCATAAAGAATCATTACGGTGATGTCACCGACGGTTTCTGGACACGATAATCGTGATGGTAACGCCCTGTCTGCTATTACCATGTTAAGTTATGAGCTCATTTATTTAGCCAGTTTAAATTTTTTGATCGTTTTGTTAGTCATTGTTAAGGAGGGGTTGACATTAAGCGGTCTGTGGAAAATTGATATACGATTATTAGAGTCGGCAATTAATTAATGTATGTATTATCTGGCGCCTTGCTGCAGCTGTGTAGGAATATATGCGTGGTAGGAGTGAAGGGACCCCTACGGCGACGGCACTGCGCTTCGACTCCTGCTAATCAATGCCCGTTGATTGCCAATTTGCACCGTGATATATCGCCGATTGCTGCATTTAATTGTCAGGGATATAAACCAACGACTGCACTGTAGGCAAACATTGCGTGTGATTTCAATTAGTTCCTGATAAATCATTAAACCGCAAGCCAACCAAAAGAAAACTTTTCCTGAATAACTTCTAGGTGCGCATTAAATCAAGCATTCTAATTGTTTGAACACTCACTGACGTCCTCCAATTAGAGTTAATTAAAATTTATGGTATGTAACAAGTGAATTACGAATTGAACTTATATCTACGTACGTTCCCCCATTATAATTGACACAGTTTTGTTTATTGATTTATTTCAGTGACTGGAATTTATGGAAGTCCCCGCACTACGGTAGTTTTAAGAAAGTGTAAGTTTTCATTACGCTGGCCTTATTTTTGGTCGTATAAAGGGACCACCATGCGGTTCCTACTGAGGAGATATCCTCTCTTTATTATGAACAACTGTGTACAATGCAAATGACAGCCGGTGGGTGGCACAGTTTATGCGATCCTCAATCAGTGACGGTTGTTCGGCGCACGCGCCGGCTACGAATTATACCACGAATTATTATTGGCGCTATTTGTCGCAATACGCGTCCTGGTGGCATTTCTATTACGGCATTTCATTTGTTATGGATGGACCACCAAGTTTAAGTGTGCATCAAAATTGTACATTAAGCTGTTTGCTTTTTACTAGAATCATTATTTCAAATGATTTGTTGTTCAGCTTTTAGAGTATGTTACTCAAATTGTCTTTGGATTTTTGATGTTATTGTGTAATAATGCTCGTCTCACTTGCTTTTACAACATACTACATTCACTACAATTGTGTAAGCTTCATCTAATCCTACGCACAACTTTCTTCTATACATTGTATATAATCTTTTTCTGTAGGACAAATTGTCATTGATTAAGAATTATCTACGATTACCATTTAGCGTTCAAAGTAAACTGAATATTTATTTATGACCACAGTCTTAGGGCCGTCAGAGCTGCGCCATGATTGTACCCGTATCAATTACGCAGATCGGCTGATAAGCAAGCGATAAATTATCTGTGGCCATACGATAACATCTCCCACTTCTCCGGTGATCGGGTGGCCATATTGAAAATTTTTGTTCCTTGTCGATGATTTACTGAAGGGGTTAAAAAGGCTACTGTCATTGATCAGAATAGGGTGCAGTTCGGAATTTAGGAAATTTGAAATATATGAGGATTAGTGGAACCTGTGGAATTATTTATCCAAGCTGTAGAGTAACAAATTACTAAGCAGATACTCGCAATAAAAAAACATAATTTCACAAGGGTAGCGAATAGTTCAGATACTAACAATTATATCAAATAGAGAAAAACGCGAAATAAGCACAAAGCAAAGTGGCTGCTTTTAAATCCCACCAAGTACCTACTTATGCAAAAATAATGTTTATGAGGCTCAGCTTCTTCATGGCTAAAAATAACTTTCTCCAAACCACAACTGTACTCGAACAAACAAAGTAATGACCCATCTGGTACCTCCAGCTTAAATAAAGGGACCTTAACACAGCGACCTATTAAAGTCAATCGACCGCCACGTGGTACTAATTCTCGTGTCCAGACCGCGTGTTTGTAAAGGTGCACAGACAAGACCACACAGTAAGCAGGCAATCACCTGTACATCGCTCACCCCGCTCCCACTCTCTGTAATCACGCCATCATTACTTCTAATGACGTGTTAACGTTGCTTTATGGGAATGCCAAACATGACGTTCACATTTCGGTCATTTACATTTGTTTGTCGACTATCTTCGTATTGTTTGCCTTCGTCTCTAGAACAGAGGGCGGCGTTTCGGTCAGCCACCGGTGTGTTTAAGGCATTTTTTAAGTGCAATGCGGTTTCGGGTTATGTTTAGATTTTGTACTGTCGCTTCTGTCTTTGTGGCTTCAAATTACCTTGGCTTATTGGTTTTATTTGTTACTAGGTCTTGGATGCGGCTTCGTTGGTGTGCATGATTTACAATCTGGTTTTCTTAATTATACCAAAGTCTTCTAGATTATTCCATAATTTGAAACAAAATCTTCTATCTGGTCGTTGGTGTAGACATTTTAGTCTCTTATACTTTCAAATTACACATTCCTAAGACCAAGTAAAACCATTTTAATTTTATTCTTAATTCTTTTATCTTCTAAAGTACTTCTTACTTAAATAGTGTGTGTGAGTATAATTTTTATTAGTGTAACACTTAAACAAGTAAACATAAAAAGAGGACCGAAAAGGAACCGTTAGTCGGGCGACACAGGTGTAGAGTTATCATTCCGGGATAGTGTACGTCTCTCAAACCACATTTCATTGAAATTGTTTTAAACCTCATATGGTATTAGTTGGTTAATAACTTCCAATTCATTGATGGGTCTATCGACGGTTTCATCAGAGTTAGAACCATTAACTGCTGCTTTTTTTTATTCACGTCTATTACCAAATATGCTTGCGGTAGTTAGTGTATACAAAAATACGACTGGTTAGGAACACCCACGGATTTCCACCTTCCGGCTGGTGTTAATACGTCCCTGTTGATTTTGTGGGTACACCACATTCTTTTCACGGTTGCCAAGAGCAATATTGCCCCTTATATTTAACGCAGTAAAAGTTTCACCATCTCTAAAGAAAGTTTGTTCGCTCGCAAGCCTTGCCTAATTCACACTATGTATTTAGCTGAACTTTGTGAAACACAACAAAGATGTAATCATGACTGTGGTAATGCATTCTTTTCGTGTACTTAAAGACATCCGTCGCAATGCAGATGTTAATCAAATTATCAATGCAGACTTCCTTGTTATTATTTAAAACAGGTTTATCTTTTCATTATAGGCTACGACATGTCCCCAAAACAACAGTGTTAATTTTTAGAACAAGGTAAAATCTTTATTCATAGTGTTGTTCGGTTTTATAAATGGAATTATTAAAGCTTTACGTACACGCACTTAAATGAATCGATTATGTATTCAAAAATCCATATTGAGTTGTCGGCGGTGTCCGTTAAACAGTACAGTCACGTTCCTTATAAAGCATATTGGAAAAAATCTATAAAAGCCGCAACTCATAATAGGTAGTGGTCACGAAGGTGCTTGGTATTGTCTGAGGCGCCAGCAGTTGATGCTACCCGCTGCGATTCCTTGCCCCTACCAGATTAACTTGAGCCTTTCTTCCTCCCCAGTCGTTCTTCTCAAATGGCTTAATAGGGAGGAGGGAGATAGGTGTTGGTTTTTGTGCCAGAGATCTTATAAACTGGTCTCGTTTGCCCCGGGACATTGAAGCTCGCCGATTGAATTCACACCCGCAGTTCCCGTGTCCCCTCCTCGTTATAAATCAAACGCAGGTATGATTCCGTCTGGGGCAGTCGTGTGGAATGCTGCAAACCCTTGAGGGGGCGATTTCTGCAACGATGCCTGCTATTATACTCATGTTTTGGGGATGTTTTAATTAAGCACGCAACTCGACATTTTATGCGTGTGCGTCGAGGAAAATGTTGTGTGGTAATATGATTTTGTCTTATTGAGTTATTTATTGTTCATACTTCCTCAATCAGTTTAAAAACGACCTTTGTAATGCTATTCGATCAATAAATTAAAAGATTAAACGAATAAAGATTTCAAATTTTTAACCGAATGTGCCATGACCGATTTTTTGAAGTTTGTTTTCATTATACAAGTCTTAGGAGCAATAAAAAATGGATTGTTTTTAACAACAAGTATCATAAATTGTTGGATTAACGTAGCGAATAATAGGATTGTATGATTATTTTACCCAGGCCTGTATAAAGGTGGTTTTCAATAAACTAAATTCAACGTATTCATATTAAAGTTTTTTAAGGGTCCAATATTAGTTTAGCCTCGTTTCTTTATTAAATGTGTCACGTTCGTAATACATCGTGGAAATGTCTCGGGGTCTCGACAATGAACTTGCCAGTCAGGCGCTCGCCGGGCCGCGATGGCTTCTCACATAGACGCGACCAAGCCGTGAACCCTCCTCACGTGTGACGGGACTATGCATTTGTTTGTCCGCAGCTGCGGTGCCGACAACATATTTATTGTGCTCATTAACCTTCAAGAACGCTATTTAATTGTTGGCCGTTTTTTATTCACTTCACCTTTGACACGTCCGCGACTTATTGCTCCCCGGCCTTACTTTGAAAGCGAGAACTGGATGTTATTTATTATCCTGAGTCGAGGATGCGTGTCGCTCCTATCTTTGTGGCGCTTGTGAGCTCGTCTTTATGATTTATTGAGCTTATAAGGACGTAATTACGGCCACACGAATCGGAGTGCGGCTTGCTCTTCAAACATGTGAAATACGGTTAATGGAGAAAATTATTTCTCATATCAATCACTACTGACATTATTTGGTTTCTAACCTTCCAAACCTGTAGTACTTTTACAGTTATTATGTCTTGTGACTGGGACTGTAGCACCATAATTATTTTTTTACTAGTTTTATGTCTTTTGACGATTCAAAAAGTGCCTGTAATTGGCCTAGTTAAAATAGATGAATTGTTTTTGATTTCTAAAATCAAATCTAGGATGGGCTCGAATTAAGATCGATCTTCTGAGATCTACTGAATACAGAAATTAAAGAAATCATTCTTGAAAAATGTATTATGCTAAGCAATTTAGGTTAAATTAACAGAATGACTAAGGTAATATGAGCAATGCACTAAGAGCCAGGAAATTTAGCTTACGTGTAATCCTAGACGTTTTTATTTACTTTCTGTACGAGCAGCAAACAGGATCTGTTCATTCACAAGTAGTTTGTAGTGAGGACCCGCCGCCACAAGATTATGAAGTCCTGGTAATTTAACGCGATGGAGAATATTGGCTGGGTAATGTGGAATATATTCGTAGCGACGATATTGTCAAATGACCGTCTATTTCTCACGCAGTGTGAGTCTATACTCGTGGGGGTCTAATATCTATAGCTAATGATCAAAACACACGGTTCACAGGAATTTGTGTATACAAATGTGTTTATTGAATAATAAGCCTGTTGCGCAATTTAAAATGTTACTACTTCTTGAGGATTATCACGGCATTCATGTATATTTTATAGCGATGTAACGTCGCATTTTGCTGTGCCTCCCTGTGCGACTGTCTTTTGATGTTTTATTCACACTCGTAAACTGATCGTTTGATAACTTTTGTTATGGGTTCATGTTTAAGTTTATTTTCTTTGGTGTTTCTGTGGCCTCGGCACCAGTGTTAGCATGCCACGAGCTATTTCTTTAAATTAAATTCTCTTTTGTCAGACGCTAATGTGAGCTCCGTGATAGATCATCCCGCGTTTGCTTTACATTATATTGTTACAAGGGATTCGTATCACAATGAAAATGTAGCTACCATTGTTCCGGAGCTTTCTATCTAAGCGTGTTATTCACTCTGGCTTTGACGTCTTCATATGTGCTATCGGCAACAGTAAATTGTGGTATCGTGTCGGTACCGTCGTCGGTATGGAACCGTTTATTGATTGGTATCGTAGTTTGTCCGCTGTTCACTTTGAATAAAATTCGAATTATAATTAATCACGGTTGTGCCGCGTGGGAGAGCGTCGTCGCACGCCCGACGATCTATCATATTTTGTGATAACGCCACTAGGACGCATCTCGTAAACGTATTGAGTCGATCTGGTTTGAAGCTAAGCTATGCGACAATAGTCGTGTGCAACGGTACAATGCTATTTCACACTGAGTAACCGTAAAGTCATGCTTATTACTAAGATGTCTATGTGGACACGTGTCAATAATGTTATCGGTGGTTTCTGCTGCTAGGCGTGTTGTTACCAAGAGGTCAGCGTGTGTCGAAGCTGTTAAACGTTCAATTTTCCGGTCCATTTAAAGGATTCTACCGCAATGTTGCGGCGTTTATAAAGACGACAGTGTCGATGACAACAATAAAATCGGATCATAAAGTTCCGATCGCATCCTTTGAGAGTTCCTATGCAATCTCGCCGCTCAATTTTATTTCCAATACCAGCGTAAATAGATAGGCGGGTGGATGTAAACGAGGGACACCCTGGGGCTCCGGCGGAGGCTCTTGTCAATTGAATTTGTCTGCAAGCGCTCGGTGCATTAATAGCGCACTAAACTACGTTGAATACTATTATTGATATTTTCATAAAAGCGCGCATCCATTGTGTGGTGACGACGCTCAATGCACGTCTAGTTTGACTATATTTTCGTTATGGTATTTTGATATTTTATTGCTGGTGTGGTGCACTGTAGTAGTCTGTTTCGTAGTTTTATTACCTCAGTTCGATTTTATTATTTAATCGAGGACTTCCGATATTTTTCTCGAAGTTTTCTACCTGTATGCATCTTCACCTTCAGGTAAGTTTTCGTCGCTATCACAAATATTACAACTACGCATGCGGTGCTGCTGACAGGCCCCTTGCACAAAATTAATTATCTCACAAATAATCTCTTGAACAAGGCTTGTAAAATGTTAACATCGCAGTCTATTTGTTTGTCGCAATAACTATTCCCTTTCATCGTTCTCTTTCTCTGTCTGTTCCCACGTTCTTGACGCTTAATCACGTCGGCTCTGCGCTCGCGCCTAATATTGCACTGTAATGTGTTTACTAAGCGCCGTTCCCTTTAATGGCGCACCATTTAACATACAATGTGCAGTGGTCCGATTTGCGTGTTGTCCCTTCGTGGATGCGACTGAGTATCCGTAATCTAAATATTAGTAACGATGTCTCGGCACGGAATTGGCGTCGGCTTTCTGTTGAGATCTTGGGAGCTTGAGTTGCTTCTGTTTTAACTGTTCTTTAGATTTAGTAGAGGGATTTCGTTATGTTTAAGATAATTGCCTTACTGTTTCGGGTTGAAACTAACGTAATGCAAATTCGTTTGGGTGAAATGGTAAATATCGTAGAAGAAATAAAAAGTCATCTCCACATCATGATGTCGGTGTGTGAACTATAGTTTGCATCTTGCTTTCTTTGCATTTCGTCATCGCTACCACGCCATGAATAACACTGTATTAATTATGCTGCGCTTGTTTGATGACTGACTTTATTCATGAGTTTGGCACTGATTCTCATGCATGTTGGTTGACTTATTTTTTCATGTTGACACTTCCATACGCGGATGGTCTAGTGCTAATTTATGAGTGTTTTTTTTTTGTATCTTTTGAGAGTATTGCTATAATTAGTATTCTGATATCATCTGTCGTGTATTAATAGGTTTATGACTTCAAATGCTGTAGTGTCTTATTTACTTAAGTTAAAAATAGTTACTGGATGAATAATTGTCTCGTTTAACTCCGTTTGCCCAGCTATTATGTCAACACGAATACCCTAATCACCGCGCATAAGTTGTGGATCGAAAGTGTTTGATAAATCTACCTGTGTCATCATTACCTAAATGTGATCTACGCCCCTCATTAGCTCCCTCTAAATAAGATATCAACCTTTGATTAAGTGCCAACGCACCGGTGATTATTTTATTGCATTCCGTCGTTAATAAATAATTCTATCGATTTATGTTTCATCCGTATTACGGTAATGTCAACGGTTGTTTCCTAATTACATCCAACTTAAACGTTTAACGGTGAAATTTCTAATTAGCATACAATCGCGAAATAATAAATTGTTTAGGGAAAGTTGCATTATTACTCATTTGCGTACAAAATACATAAAATTCACTCATGTCGACTGCGTCTTAATTAACTCTAAAGACTCTATGATTGAAAATTAATGAACATGGCATTAGCCACACGTATAAAATGTCTTTGCCGGTGTTTTTCGGGTTTTTAAATGAAGCTTTCGGGGACACAAAAATTGATAGTTCCATTCCGTTGTTTTCGTTAGTGGATCGTTAGTGTCACCGGTTGGCTCGCAGCGATGCAAATTAAGATGTTCGGTCGGAATTTGGTTTTGATTTATGACCTTATAAAGCCATGGTACGACGCAGGTTCTTCCTACTCGAATAATTCATGTAGGGCAATGTTTTTATCGTGTTAAAGGTAATTGATCGCACGCTTTAAAGAGCTTTTTTGGATGTATTCTTCGGTATTATTTCTTACTTTAGTTTTTAGTGACTGGTGTAATTTACCAGTACTTATGTCCTGAAGTCTTTGTATGTATGTGTTAATAATGTCATCACCAATATTGAGGTGGTTGCAAGCTTCTATTATACCAATTTCCGTTCTGTTTGATCCTGTTGTCCTCAGTATCCGGGTAGCATTCCTTCAAGCCATTTGCTTATTTCAACAACTGATGTCATATCTGCGGCATCCATGTATTGTTGATCTAAGGTCTAGTGTACTTTTGATGCGGATATTACGTGTTAACTTTAGTTTACGATCAAAACAAGGTTGGACATTGTTCTGCAAATTCCTTAAATTCTATCATTCTATATCATATTTTATTAACTCCATAATCTATTGACTATACACATTTTATTGCCGCCACATCGTAAAAATTCTGTCTTGCTTATTATTTTCGTTTAGAAACTCCTATACATATTCATTATTAAGTTTGTCAGCTAATTTTTAACCATCGTGTTGATTGAACATCGTCGTCACATAATTAATTAATTAACGTATACATAATTGCGTCATTAATTTATATTTTAATGCTTTCTCATTTTATTTCTTTATTTAAACATGCATATTCGGTTCGTTGGGAAATAATCTTGGACACGTAAATCATGTTATATTGGAATAAGTTATGTTGCGAGTGACTTGTTATTGCTTAATAATTTAAATAAAGCTAATGAAGCATTGCCTGTTCGCAGGCAGTAGTTTAATGATAAATATATTATGTTTTCATTAAGAAGATAAATGGAGTAACTCAAAATATTATGCACTTAAGAGCTTTATCTAGTCGTTTCCACATGCGTTTTTACTTTTATGTTCTTTGTGATATTTCAGATTTTGATTTAATTCGGTATTACCCAACGTTTTTAGGTCTATCTAAAGGATTTAGAGCCAGATTATTTTATTTATTTTTTAAGAGAGCATAGGTCTTCTTTCCTGTACGCGTGGCATGGCGCCTTAGAAACGAGTTTTGTTGACGCGAGAATAGACAAATGAGTCTTTTCTGGTGTACGAATCGTGCCATACTTGTACAAAAAAAAGCTGTCGATTTGTGTAGAATTAACAATGAAAAAAAAATTCCTTGGTAGAGAAGAGATGGAATCGCCATGCTACGCATGCAGCCCTCTTCCTATAATTTATTTGGGATCGGATCAGAATGATGATTGATATCTAGAAATCTAGAACTAAATTCTATATTCTCCCTCCGTACTTAGAGTCCCAACTTTCTTTTTTGAACTTTTATTATATGGCCAATGGCAAATTGTCTATCAATTGTTTCTTTGGTCTTCGCAATCAAAACCTTCATGATACTTATAATTCTTGATGAAAACAGTAACTGTTTATCGAAAGGTATTGTTTGAACTATGATAATTTTTTTTGCGCAAATGCTCCTGTCAATTACCCTTTTCCTTATTTGCTGGTCTGATTAAATTCCGGAGCATTCTTTGGATGCACGCAGTCGTTTTTAATCGCAAATGTTATATGCAGTACGTACTTATCTTTTAATTCAATTTACACGCGTGCGCCTTGTTGATTGGTAATTTATCGTTTGTAATTCGGTGTGTTATCTTGTATGGATCTCAATTTCTTTATTTGTCTGCACTCTGTAGTATTGTTTTAGTTGGCTCGCTCTTTTTGTTTGTAACTAATGACCTTCTTTTTTGTTGCCTAATTTAATTTCGTGTCGAGAACTTTATTGATCGACAAGAATTAAGTTGCATTACAATAAAGGACGTTTTTCTTCGTTTTTATAATTCTGTTAACTTTTTATAAAACTCGTTGCCATATCTCTACTATGTTGGGGTCACCTTCCGACTAACAAATGCACTTTCTTCTAATAATCTTCTACTAATTAAAAGGTTCCCAACAAGTAGGCTAACTTACTGTTTATACAAGGTAGATCAATTTAAATGAAATGTACATACTAGGGCTACATAAGTACTAGGCAGGTTGTAGTGTAGCGCCTGCGACGGGCACAGTAATAGAGAGGTGTGTCGCCACGCCTCGCCGCTGATGTGCCGACGACAAGCTCGCAACCTGGCAGTGTTGATTTTGTTCTACCATGTACTCCTATTATTAAGCGATAATTGTAAATGGAAGTTGGTAATAATTTTCTTGAAAAGAATAAGAAAATGGATGATGGGGATGAAACTGTTGGCACTGATGGCATTTCACGACACAATGGAATTTAATCATTTGTAAATTGAATTGAATTTACAGATGATTTAATTTTATTCATAGACAGTTCTTTGGTAATTATCCTACATAGTATTCTAGCTAGAAGACAACATTCTGACGAAAAAATTATGACTGTAAAAATATTCTGATATAGGATTAAACCAGAATTACGTTACGACGTCATAATAACTGATGAAATGATGGTCTCAGTATTTATCTAGTTATAAGAATAATTTGTTTTAACCATTCTCCTGCCACATACAAAAAGAGACGAATTGCCATTATCATAATACTCATTGAAAATTGCAATTGAGCTACGTAGAAGGTAGTCTCTCATGTAAAATGGTTACACCTAAGTTTGCAATATAAACAATTCATCACTCCAACTTCTATACTTTCAAGCCTCGTCTATTCAGTAAATAACAATTTGTCTTAAATATAATGCGTTGTTGACTTTCAAGTGGTCTCGAGTTAATTAGTCAATTCAATTTTTGTTGATGTCTTCGTTAAGTTTTGCGAGACGAGCTCGAGTGTTTGTTTTGCGGTTATGACTAACTTACTATATTTTGACTTGATGACTATTAATGTTTACACTTTTATATTTACAGCTTTAACTGTTACCACATTTTACTGTAACGATGTTTCCGTATTTGGTGTCCCCAGGTGAACCCCAGTGGTGCAACGCTTTATGAAGTGTGATTTAAGCATACGATTGCAAATTCCGAGTATTGTACCTACGTTTCCGATGTGGATTCTTGAACGTGAATCAGGATGGCCTGCTTTTCGAGGATTTACAAGTAATTTCGTGATGCAATGTACGATTAAGTGGCTTCAGTCATTTTTTGAATGCAATGTGCCTACAAATGGTGGTTTTCGAGCATGTTATGCTAACATCACATATTTCTGATCCTTCAGTTCTAAGAACGCTTGCAGTTTGTCGGAGTGTCAGATGCTGTGACACAGATTACTTCATCAAATAGAGGCGTCATTTTGAAATAAACATTGCGGTATTTGCATTTAGTTATTCAATTGTAGTGTGGTCCAGATTTTTGTTGACCTGAAAAATTTCGCCATTGTTAAAATATTTCTTGTAAATGTCATGTAATGCCTTCAAAGTAACTATCCAGTGCCACACTTTCAGAAAAAAAACCTTTATACCTGTTCATATTTTCAAAACTTCTTCAAAGACGGTGGCGTTTGCAAGGTCTGTAGGGAAGTAAACATTCAGTTTATTTATAGATACAAAGGACTCGACATTAATATTTCAAGTAGTTTTATTATACGAACACAATATAAAATGTTGAGATATTTTACCTCGTCTAAACCGTAGCCGCATTATGAGAGTCGCCGGCGCCGCGTAGCTCTCACGAATTTCGCGGCGCGGCGCCTGCGCGTGGGCGGCCTATCTTGTACCGCCATCACACGTACACTTGCCACCACACCTGTAACATCTCCCCTACATGAAACCCTCACAAATAAGGCTCAGTTTCCTCTACCACAACCGAACAGTGAAATTCGTATGACGGCCCTTTGTTGCCTAGTACGTCTAATTAGTCAGCCTGTTTAGTACTCGCCGCAGGCATTTCACTGTGCAATATGCAGTGTGAAATTGTGTGATTTATTGATATCTTATGCGTGCGATGAATTTTATATAAATTAATATTAAACATCCATATAGGTTTGTACTGTTTTGTTTGGATCCTCGATAAAGTCTTTTTTGGCATTCATAGGAGTTAAAACTCCATCGCTACGCCTACAACAATACAATATTATGTGACTGTCTTTATATTGACTGTCTGGCCAGTGGAGACATCGTATTTCAACAGTCGTGTACAGATTCATCTGCCAGTGCTTATTCATAAGAATATTCACAAGTGACATTAAAACTCCTTGTATGACGTTTTTGTTCAGTCTCGTTGTCGACGGATATCAAAGAGTATATTTCGTTGGATTTATTGCGCTCGCCCGCGGTATCGTCTGCGTTGAATAGCTTGTATCGTGTGATATATTTTTCCTCAAACCGTCTTTTAACTGTTCGCCTTTTACATTGGCGTCTCTTGTTTGCTCTTTGTGTTGATATTGGCTGGATATTGGAAGTTCTACGGACTTCTCCAATGCAACAATGCTACTTTCATTCTCGAGTAAGTTATAGTTGAAAGTTATCATTGAAGTTATTACGCCGCTCGTTTGAGTCACGCGTGAGGTCCTGAATCAGAAATATGAGCTGAAAACCGGCGGCACGATGGCGCCAACGTTGAAATTAATCTGAATCTTGTATCAGCAACTTCCAATTTAAAAATGTTTATTGGAATTAAATGAGAGCATTGTAAATATTGTGCTTATTGTGAGTAACGTTCCCTCTCATTACTTACTGTCGTCATCTCAGACAAAATGATGATATTCATTTGAGAAATTGGTTGGTGGCATGGGATAATTTGTTTATTTATTAGAATAATATTGATGGTATCGAACACCCACGTATCGAATTACGGCTTGTGTAGGTATCGTTTCGCTGCCTAAAATTAACAAAGGTCCGTTGTTGCTACCGATTTGTCGCGAGCGGGTGATTTATCTTCAGTAAATGTATCGCTCAATCAACGTCGTCGTACGCGCAAGTTCGCGCCGCCGCTGATTGGATTTCTTCATAATTACATCTTTTGACACGTACGCGCCAAGTTTCGTACTTCACAAGCCGGGCCATGAGATCGTGGGAGCACCGTGTAATCAGCTTTCTTGACTGTCTTGTTTTGATCTGATACCAAGGAAATATTGTTTTACAGAACTGATAGAATTAGCACTTCCGATTTTTTTTCTTTGAAACATATTTTAGACACTCCTCACCGTTTAGTAATATTGTTCTTCTGTTCCCTTATTAAGGCATCCATAATATTGCTGTCCTCTATCAATTTCCGAATCATTTTCATTTTCAAACAATGGAGTTCCCATAAGCGATCCAGAGCGAAGCGTATGCCCAACATGGACCTATCTACGTGATGTCAAAAATGGTGGTCATACTCCCGGTTCTCTAATTTTGAAAGAACCCGGGAATTCCTGGTTTTCACGTCTAAAATCAATTTAACAAAAGTAAAGCCCACTAAAGCATTTCCAGATTCTCTTTATTCTTCGTAAGTTGCATGCACCATGCATATTTAAAGCAACGCGTTGAAGGGCGGAGAGTTTTAGCATGGTTTCGTTTACACGTCATTCGGTTGTCATGTCTGTTAATATTTTGGTGGTTATTAACAGAGATCGCCGCCCCTGATAGTGGCCATATTACATTATTATGCACGCACTTAAAATTAAATGTTAAACGACAATAATTCGTGCTTTCATGCCCCTTAATGGTTTTGGACGAATCCTTCTTGCAACCTTGTCCATCTTGGGTTACATAAACTGCTACAGATTGATATATTTTTGGATTGCTATTAAGTATGTGGATTTTAAATTATGATTTAAGTTGTTTGATAGGGTCAGTAATTCAAATTCAAATGTGTGTGTATCAATTTTGATTACCTACCTCACTCTTAAACGTTACTGAACTTCTTGATGGCAAAGCTTACCGTAAGCTATGTTTTATAAACTTCTTATAAATGTCATGCTTCCTCAGACGTCGTATTTTAATCAACTTACGAGGTATCATCACCTGTTATTACCCCAGTAACATGCGGTAAATGATTTAGTTGAAATTGAACGTTCAAACACCGGTCTTGGAGGCACTGTGGATTTTTATGATTGCACCGTCATTGCTGCACAACGGGTGTAATTTCTCAACTAAGCCGACACACCTTCCAATAAAAATGTATGCAGTTTGCAGCAAATCATCTCAAACGAGGCGTTTATTCCGTATATTTATTATTTGCGAAACAATCAAAAGCATTGCTAGTTTTCTGAAATGAAATTCACTTATAATCTCTTATAATCGGTCCACATACCTTATTGGGATACAGCACATTTTATCTCTTTTTTGGGTAATTTTCCAACACGTTGTTCCGGATTTCGGAAGTACTAAAAATAAACTGTTCACATTCCGATCGTCAATATTTTGTCCTGTTCCGGTCAATCCGAAAGTTTCAATACCATTATTGGTAATAGGTTCCTCCGTAATTTCGGACGAAAGAGAATGTCTTTAATTGTCATAAAATACAATCTCGCGTGAGAGATTTAAGCTCGTGCGCGGACGTATAAAAAGAATACAATTAACTCTTAACTTTGCAACACCCGAAAAGCGTTCTCTGGTAGGGTGACCATTAAAGTATTGAGTTATCTTGAGATATACGGTTATGACTCTTGTCCTTCGCAAGCACAAATATTGGCATTCCAAGACTGAATTCACTCGCCCGGAGGACACGGTGGAGCATACGGTGCAAGACTGCCCAGCTTGGGCGGAGCACCGACGTGTCCTCACGGCTGCGATAGGCGGAGACCTCTCGCGCCCGGCATTGGTTGCGGCCATGCTGCGGGGCGAGACGGAGTGGGAAGCGGTCAGCTCCTTCTGCGAGGCAGTAATGCTCGTAAAGGAGGAGGCAGGCCGCGAGCGAGAGAGGACAGCGTCCTCCCTCCGCCCCAGCCGCAGTGGTAGGCGCCCACGGCGACGGACGTCGCAAGATGATCTCCGGCCACCGTAGGCGCGGGCATGCGGGCAGCGAGTAAAGGGCAACTCGCTGCCCGACCAAGGACCATGCCCGGGTCGACGGCGCGTTGTGTCCCACGCGCGCCTCAAAGAGCGTCAGCATAATGACGGGGCCCCCCTCTCAGAGGGCCAAAGCCTGCCGGGGTCGCGGGATTATTCCCTAACCGTAACCCCGGAACTTAACAGGCTATGAAGGACACCGTGGATTTTAGTCAGTAGAAGTCTGACAGTCCCTCCCGCCCTGCCCGGGGTTGGAGGACTCATTTGATGATTTTACCACGCTAAAAAAAAAAAAAAAGACTGAATTCACTCTAGTTTAAGATATTTATTGCGTGAATTCCGAGAGTATTATCATACTGTTAATAAAGCTTTGCGGGCCAGTTTAACTTTTTATCGCCAATTACATATTATACCGCTTCTGCAATGAAGCGATACTGGCGTTGGACTGACAGTAAATAATCAAGATTCGTTGAAAATATCTTCACGTACAATAATAATCGCATCTTGAGAAGTAACGAACGCTTTTTTCGGATTGTTAATTTATGTTTTCATAATATGATTTATTGTAACTTCTTAATTTGTGCATTGTTATTCCCGATGTCTGTATTCGTTAGCAACTTTCTTTTTGAGAATGCATCATATTGAAAGGGATTATAAAATGAATTGCATTTAAGAAAGGACATCCAATCAGTTTTGTTACGTGATCATGATTTTTATATGAAAAAAGAAAAGGAGCATAATTTATCAATTTATAAGACAAATTCTAAATCTATTCTCGAATCATATCGATAGATTGGAAAACAGAATTGACGGTACCGTAAGTAAGGAGGACATTATGATTATCCCCATGGTACGATAAAGGTCCACAAGATTTTTATACACCGCCATAATCGATTTGGAGGTGTCTGGAAGGGATTTTGATTATCCCATAATTTCCAAAACGTTGGGTTACATGAGGAGTATCATCGGTGCCCATCACGCCACCCAGTACGCTCTTAACAGAATTTCGGCGCGGTGGTCGCAATTAGGCGCGATAAATGCTCCCGACATACGATACGATACACCGGCTTTTCATTCGATTAATCGGTCGAAACGAATACGGAATCCCATTTTAACAGGTCGTACCTTTTAGTTTTTTATGTAGCACCTCGTGCGATATTTCGATACTTATCTCAGCTTGTTCTCATATGATCTTCGTAACCTCAGAAGGTTGAAGCCAGTTTTGACTTATGATTGCAATTAATTTTTGTTTAATAACCGCTACTTAATGTTACGACGAAATGTTAAGATTGAGAAGGTGTAAGTTTCGTTTATTGCCTCTTGTAAATCTTAAGTTAATTGATCTTATTGAAACCCCTATGTTTCTTGATACATTCAGTTTTTAAATTAGTTAACAGCTAGCAACATATGTTTTTTCTGTATTGACTGAGCCCGCATTCGTAAGAAGTCAGCCACATATCAATTATTATGACACCAAATGCTTTTTTGATCATTACTCAATTACATTGTTAAATTTTATGTCTTACTCTCAATATTCGACCATAACGAGGGTCATATCTTTGACATCAATGTCACTTGATTGTGGTTTATAATATGGATAAATCAACAACGTTTACTAGTGTTTTGATTGTTGCTAGTGCACTAGGCATGTAAGAATTTTAAAACGACACATCACGACATCTTTGGGTACACATGTCCCCATAATAACGAGAATATAATTAGTAAAGGCACGAACAATTCTTAGACAGGTCACGAATTTGAATGAGTCAACTCCACCCTTTTTAAATCTGCCGCAGCAGTCGACTCGGTGTCAAAAGAGAACAAGTCAGTAACGATCCATAAAACAATACAAAAAGCTCAACCATTACAAGGCGACAAAACTGTAATATCAATAGAACACAATGGGAACAATAGTTGCCCTCTGTCAATTATGCCATCATTACCATTGGAATAAACGACGTAATGGATAAGATGATTGTCAAAAACAACACGCTGACAACGCAATGCGGCCACGACTGCATATCGCGACGATATACAAACAAAAATAATTCTTACACTCCAATAAATAAAATATCTAATTCCTTCCAAAAAAATACGATGATCTTGCATATTTTAAAATGTCGAAACAGTTACCCTATAAATGATTTATAGACTGCGGCGCCGTCTTAATTTTTGTCACTTAACAATGTACAATGTATCTGAATAATAATTAAGCGTTGCACGGGCGTAAATAAGTTTCTTTGTGCATTATAATTAGGCTATTAGGAAATTAGAAAGATGATGTGGTTGAGCCTGTCCTACCGGCTTATTATATTACCAGTTGAAGTTATGCCATCTGCTACAAACCTAACCAGGCATGATTATCCATACATGATTATGTTGTTCCATCTGAATGCTGTGCTAGTAGCACGTGAATTTCAAGTAGTCAGTATTACTGCGGTGGATCGTCGAGAGAAAGTCACAGAAGTGATTTGGTGTTTGCATCGTGATAAGCTGCTACAAGCTCTTTCTTGTAAACTCGTAAATTCTATTTGGTATCGGCTCCGATTTGTACCCTGAAATTTAATACTGCATCTTAACGTTGACTCACCCAAAACGTTTCAATTTTGCGAAATGTCTACATGCTTTTGTGTATCTACTTTGTATTGTGTTGACGTTGTTCAATTTCTGCTATTATTCGTTTAATTCAAATCTTGGCACTTGAGTTCCTTCCTTGACTTGATAGATTATTACTGTCTACTATTTACTAGTGAGTCTACATCATTATTTTACATATTCTGATCACTATCTTATGATTTGCAAAGGCTGCTGTCACGCTGTTTGGATTCTTATTACTTATAAATATAGGTTGGCTTTTTGTTGTATGTTCTCGAAATGTATTTGCGATTATATGATCCTCGCATTTGTCAAATATGATCGAAGCGTGCGAAGGTGTTATTCGTTTTGTCGACACGCGATCGTGAGATAAGTCCGGAGCTTGCCACTTGTAATTTGATGGGAGGTCCTCGAGCTTTAACGTTTTATTTTTTATTCACCATTCGTACTGTTTATGCAGTGGTCTCTTTTTATGATGAATTGACTTGAGCGATTTAAAATCTCGTTGGCAAATACTCATTGAATATGAATACGGTTTTAAATCATTGAGCATATATTCAGGTAGGGTCGTTTGAGCTACCGCCGTTATATAAACGGGTGTTTGGCTGAATTCATTAATAAATCATCAAGACAGAGCCTGGCAACTGGGTACAGCCTTTCCGAGACCGGGGATAATTTATATCAATTTGATAATTTAATGTGATAAAAATCTTGTATGTTTCACTTTAAGATATGCTTATCTTCAAATGAATACATCTCAATACCGTCACGTCTCCGCAGGTGGTGATCCTCCCCCCTTTGCCCGTGCAAATGTACGTACATGTTGTATGTCGTAAAAATGACAATCTTACATTTATTGCCTTGTAGTACACATGTAAGTAATGTCTTGTCGTGTCGTATGGTTTTTGTCAGCGGGCAATCGGCGATTTATTGAATCGCATTGTTGATTATTTTATTAACGACTTCTTTCGATTGCGTGAATGTTACTTGCAATCACGACTTGAATCGCCGCACCACATGTTGTTCTGTTGAAAGGCTTGACGAACCCAACTTTATCACGAGTTATAAATAGCTGTTACTTTTGCTAATGACGAAGCTTGACGATCAACTATTTTATGGATCATGGTTCAGTGGTCGCAATAATAATCACCAACAATAACATCTAGTCACAGTTACATGAGAGATCAATACGGAGCGTCGATGTAACTCCTTCGTGTCATTATTTATTTCATCTTCTATAATGCGCTAACAAATTGGTACAGTCTGCAAAGAAAATCTAATTAAAAATCTGCAATAGAACTTGTTTGATTCGAGCAATCCGACTGACAGCTCATTCTACACTGCATGCCAATCCACATTCGCATTAAAGCATTTGCTTGCACCAGCCATGAAATTGATTTCGGGTGGCCAATTCTCATTTTTGGGACCACACCACAAGACCAATATACTAATAATTATCGCCAAAAGAATCAACAAAATAAAATGTCATATTTAAATAACAGTAAATAAATAAAATATTTTATTTTGTTGACGTTAATCGAAGGAAGAGCCAATAATGTAGGTGCGTATCGGTGCGTGCAGATCCAACTTGTGATTGAGAGTTACGATTGTCATTAATATCGTAGCAATCGATTTATGATCGAGAATCATCTCATCGATTTTATAGCTTGGTCTGTATCGCGATTAATTCTAAATACATTCGAAGGCAGCCTTATTACAGGTTGCTAATTTGTAATCATGTTTGCGATGCGCAATTAATTTTTGTTCGATGAGAATATCGATAGCTGAGTCTTGGGCTATAGTTTTAATAACTAGATCACGGTTTGCTACAGTCGATAACGAGGGAGTAAATAAAAAAGGTATTTTGCCGTCACTCTTTCAAAGCTCTCATTATAAGTGCTTCGCCACAGGGCAGTAAAATCAGAATTGCGTCGTTTTTCGAACGCTCGCAAGGAGTCAAGGTTTAATTTTGTGTGCCACCGCATTTTTTACATTGATATTCGCGGTTTCAATAAACTCCTTTGTCCAGACTGCGTTTTATTTGTTCCGGTCCTTTAATGTTAATTGAAAATCGCGGTAAATGCACCCGATGAGGTCGCGATTGTTTAAAGTATTGTTGGTCGCTTGTTTTTGTTGTTTCGACAAATTCTTCTGTGATTTTCTTTGCTTGGTTAGAGTAGATGATTAGTGATAAGTATTTTCACCTCAGATTAAGAGTAGTATCACCTTTTCATCTCTCATTAAATTGACGGTAACAAGTTAAGTTTTAATAAAATAGTCACATAAAAAATGACCGAATCTTCAACGGGAGTAGTGTTTATTCAAATTATTAATTTATTGGAAAAAGATTAACCATCCCAAATATTTTTTATTTATTGCGCATTTTTATGTACAATCATATAATTGTCAGATTGCTTAACAAGCAATTAATTAATTGCAAGATTGCTTCTCGGTACCGCTGAAAAGAAGATGTCGGCGAATCATATTCGGCGACTTTCACATGTCATCGATTAATTTTAATCGATCACATAAAATGATCAATATTCAATATTTATGTATATTTCTTCGTATCATAACTACATGAATTTAATATTAAATTGCAGTCTGTTAATTTATAAAGGCCACCGGCGAATCCAAATTGAAAATTAACCCCATTTAGACACACCTCCTGGCGCTCACTTTTTTAACATTCTTTTTATATCATGTCAACACCGTCGATAAATTATTGCCACTCTAACAAGCTATTATTATGGACCCTGACATTTTATTTAAGTTAATTTTGGGCGAAATTGAAAATTTTCACCCAAAATTCTGGCCCGCGGTGCAACAGGAATGAGTTTTTGAGATTTATGTGCAACGATTTTAGTTATTTACAATTCTAATTCATTGTGTGTACTATCGATATCTTGGTATGGTTCGGTCTTAAACGTGGGACGTTTTCACGTTATTAGCATACTCATTTTCTTATTTTAAGTTGTGTCATGTGTCGAAAAGTTCCAAAGTGGATCGAGTCAGGTGGCCCTCATTGGGCATAGTTCATTGACACCGGTCAGGTAGGGCCAGCAGATGATTGATCTGCTCCCTTATCACACGCCGTCGCCTACGTGCGGCTTACTCAAAGACACATTGTCTACAAGCAGAGAAGCGTACACTAATAGCACTACAACTTTACCCAAAACACAATCTAACATGTCGTTAATTTATTTTTACTCTATGCCTATATTCTCTATGTCTATTTTCGTTGTTACAGAGCGCACAGTCGTGGAACAAGGCGATTAAAGAAATGTAAGACAGTTTTTTTACTCATTACAAGATCTGCGTATCGCTTAATTAATATTTATTTATTAGGGAAAGTGTGGACAGCACGGATGAAATAAATATTGAAAATTAGCGTCAAAAACGTAGCTCAGATCAATTTCATGGTTATCATTTTACGTTTCCAATTTACATTTGAATGCAGTCCTTAATTCCGATTAATTAAGATTCAATTTAAAACTTTAATAATCACGTTGTTGTATACGTGTGGCGCCATCTGAATGTGAGTGGACATTTTGTAAATTGAAAAACTGACAGTTTGCCGTAAGTGCTCTTTCACCGTAATGATGATGAGGTAATTGAATTTTCAGTATTTTCAATAAGGATCAGTTTGACATGGAGCTTTTCCGATATTTCATTTAAATAGTTTTTTTGTTTTTACTGAAATGGAACTCCAGTCCAATGCGATATAACCTTTAAACTCTAAGAACAGACAATAAAACAAAACGCGCTTGAATGATGTGTGCATTTCCAAGATTGATTACAATTGAGGGCTGATAAGTGTGTTTTATTGTTTAAATAAAAACTTGTTAAAACGCCATAATTATGCAAATGTTTGCCGACGTGCAGTAGGTAGGCCGGCGCCGCAGCTAATTTAGAAAGTATTTTTATATTTAAACTGTTGCGTTGAACGATTTTCTTCAAGTTATTTATTTAACGCCGACGGGTACACTGTTTTCTGTAATTGGACATTATTTGGGTTCACTCCTACGTACCAATTCGTCATAACTTCACGTATGATAGGTACCCATTCGTTCACACGCTTTTGATATTAATAATGTTCTTTATTTGCAGATGGGACGTGCCCGCTTTATTGGAGAAAATTCCGACTTTGGGAGCAGTCATAGATTTGACGAACACAGCCCGATACTACAATCCTGAAGTACGTTGACATCTTCCTACTATTATAAATGCGAAAAGTATGTGAGGATATAGATCTATCGATGGAAGTCTGCCACTATTTCATGCAAAAACTATTATACAGATTAGGATGTTTTTTATCCGAGTAGAATCAATTCCGTGGGATAATTACCAAATATGGGATAAGCTAGTAGGTAACCGAATTCCATATAGTATATGCTAGTAATATAAAAGCCTTTTAGAAAAAGAAAACTCGTTAAAAATGACAATGCATTAGAGCAAAAAGAATACTCAAACACTTTTGCACATACCGCATACCGAAACGGACATCTTAGTTCCATAAAAATTCCTTTGTAGGTTGTTAATAGTAATGAAAGGTAACAACCACTGCACTAACAAATGTAAGACAACGTGTAGGGCTGGTTACGACTCTTACTTGTACGGATAGCGCCCGTAGGAATCTCGGCCCGCCCGCCATGTGTTAGAATACCAAGAAGCTATAAAATTATGTTCAGTTTTACGATTGAAAGTCACATTTTCCAGTACGATGCTTTGTTCGTTCTTGCGTCTGATTGCCTTGCATTCATCTTCTAGCATAATCCGATCGTAAAACATGGTTTCCATGGAGCAGTTGACTCTTAGCCCGTTGTAGTCCAAGACGTCAAACGACATGCCCTAAGCTTAAGGCGTCACCAGCCCTTTATGTCTCTTAATTTATAGTTTGGTTGCAAGTTTCATAATGCTATGATGTAGGTGATAATTGAGTGATGATTCGTTAAGCCGCTTTTTGCTTCTGTCGAATTGTAATCCTGGCTTACTTGATAGTTCAAAATAACTAGTAAGTAAACAAAGGTGTGTGATTGAAAAGTATGTCCGATTTTAATGCTACGTAGTTCATCAAAAAGGCTGATTGTCACACCAACTGGCGCCTTAAGCTCTAACACTTTATCTTAGGCATAAAATAGTCACTATAATTTGTCTCAACCCGTAGTTTACAACAAACAAAACGGTACAAAATGAGTAAAATGCTACAACCATCATAGAGACAAGTCAGCGACTAGACAAGGCGGCAAATTCTATGAAGAATGTCCGTCGGATAGCTGTGAACGCAGTAAAGCTAGTTGTGACACACAATTGTGACTTAGCCCATTATCCACACCTCAACTTGTAATAAATGTTCAGGGCTCTCCTGATACATTCGTCGCCATTGTGATGGCCCATGCTGGTTTGCTAATGTGTATGACGAGTGGGCACCGTTATTCCACTGTCAGGTGTGAAATACTGGCCGTCAAAAGGTCAGTTGTAAGAACTTTATGCTAAAGGTTTTTAAGTCAAAGGGCAGTCTTATGAGACGGATTTTTAATTTGATTTCATTTTGACACACACTGTAGGTACTAAATAGGGGTGTTCTGCAGGATCTGATGAACTGAGTACTCATGTCAAAATTCTTGAGGTCAGTTTCTGGTATAATTTATTTTTATGTTGAACATTTCCTTTGCGTTCCGTTTCGGCACAATTAGATGGTTTGACATACAGTCAAAGTTCTTTAAAAGTGCATTATTGTCATACATTTACCCGCACAATATCCAATATTGTACAAAATCACAAAACATGAACTAGATAAAATATGGAGTGCTTTTACCCGTAGACACCTCGAACAGGTACACATATCACGCAGTTGATTGGAAGAGGCAGGTTAGCATCAGGCGTCTTGTCGCTTCGGGGCACAAGGCTACAACACCCTTCAATGTCGTGTCGTCGCTTGACAGACGTGTCAAATTGACGGCTGCAAGGCTGGCACGTGACTAGTACACACTACTATGACATTTGTCATTTTTGAGGATTTCGATGTTCGGATACGTCAAATTGACCGACATGTACCTTGTCACGGTAGGTTTTTTTAGATAGTGATTTAGGAGGAAATATACAGGGCACGTTTTTTAATCTGTACTTATAAGATAAGTTAGCATAAGTTAAAATGCAATACAAATTTTCTAAATGGTTGAAGAGTTAACCTGAATATTTCACTATATAAAAAAATATGAATGTCTATGATTTGAATTAACAAAAGAAGATTCGTTACCATATATTTGGCTTATTGTAATCTTCATTAGATGAAGTGCAACTAATCGCTCTTCAATATGTCAGTGACAACATAAATTCTAGACTGATGTGCTTATTCAAACATCTTATTCTAATACATAAGAATTATGAAGTAATATTAAATAAGCTATTAATTAAGCCGCAGTGAAGTTGACTGGTATAGATTTCGACACCTCTATAATCTGATTGGTAATTGTCATCAGGTGACGTCTAGTGACTCGTCGCTCACTTCATTATTATGTGCCACAGAGTAATACGGAGATGGAGTGTTTTGACGTCAACGTATTATTAAAAAAAAACTTTCAAAAAACAGTATATTTTCTAACATCAAAAGTTTAAAAAAAACTTTTGATGTTAGAAAATTATTACCAGCTACTTAAGTAGCTGGTCATAATTCACCTGTAATGTAACGTTACACATTCGAACATTCGATGGCAAATTGCGCAATTTTATGTTACAAAGCAGGTGAATGCTGGCAGTGAGGGGGCGCCTTTAATGCCCGTGCCCTGTATGTTATGGTTAGGAGATATAGATTCATCAGATGGCGTTTATAGTGGTGCACTTGTTAGCGTTACTTTTGACATCCAGCTTGATGTGTCATTATTGCTCCATTTTTTACTTATCCGTGTCACATAGACCATCGACTGTTTCATGCTCTACTTACATTCTATAATCTCATTATTGAATACGTATCTTTAATAACACGACCGTTTGAAACCGGCTTAAAGTAATGTGTACTTTACATTGAAATTCTTGACCGATGTTTTGGCGGTACGTTTGTACTGCTGTACTTTATTTTACAAGTAAATTAAGGTTTATTGGTTTTTGGTATTTATGTTATTTATGCTGTGCTTCGCTAAAGTTGTTTTATTTTTTATGAATGATTTGCATTTTTTAAATCTTTAAATATTTTAAATAAACGTATCGGTGTAAACAAACTTGCGAACTATATTGTAAATAATTATTGGTTTCTTTGTTATAGGAATTACAATCGAAGGGCGTACTACACAAGAAAATTTTTATGCCAGGCCGCATAATACCTCCCGAGGACAAAGTGACAGAGTAAGTCCATCTTCCCCGGCGCTGTTTACATGCGATTAATCGCGCTCTCTTGTAAGACGGTCTTCACGACGCGACGCCGAGCCTTTTTAGCTCGCCCAAGTAGAAGATGTATCTCACACACATACATACATGTTCCAGACGTAATCTTTATCACATAAACCTTTGAAACTCAGGCATTGAGAAGTGACGTAGTATTTGTTGTGTTATTATCGAACCCCGACCATATTTCATGCTGAAATATAGTAGAGATTGTGCGTATCGACATTCTTTTAAAGGCTCTAAAACAATGGAGGATTGAACGTTATTTCAGCTCTAAATCATTCAACAACAACAGCTGACCGCAGAACTCTAAATAGTGGTGATTGATATGGACTTGAATACGACATTTCGCCTAAGGATGATACGGCTTAACAAGTTTACACTCACCATAAACGGTGGTGCGTAAATCAGAAACAGCACAGCTATCTATCAAAGCGCGGAGTTATCGTTTTGCATTCGCGGCGGATTTTAATTTGAAGCGTCGAATTGGCGCCATTCGTAGGCCGAATATGGGTAATGTTATAAATCTACGCGGGATGCGTGGGCGGTGCGGCGCGCGCGCCTAAGGGCCGCCGTCGACCCGACCGGTGTCGGTAGAGTACATATTCTCGTATTCAATTGAACTTGGTCACATCTAGCGCTTGTGTCGATGGCGTCTGCCTCCCACGCGGGATCCCATGCCTTTCGGAATTTGAAAGGCATTTGTCGCAGCAACGATGCGTGTGCTCATGCGTAGCAGTTGTCCGGTTGTCCCCCTGCAACTAAAACACACGGCGTTTTATTATGTCGTAAACTTTGACACTATCGAAGTAGTCATATTACAGAATTTCTGTTAATTGATATGTTTATTAAAATGCTTAATAAATATCTTAATGTAGTCTTTTGAGACAGATTTATTTATCTGACGGGTGCTTAACTTATAGTATATTTAATTTTGTTGTATTTTCTTTCAAAAGTCCTTGTGGTTGTCATAATCTTTTATTTTATATCAACTATTTAGGAGTAAGTCAGGCTTTCGTGTGAAGAAGTCTTTCGTACTTTATCTACTGCACAAACCATAATTATGTACAAACAGTACATAATTTAGAACCGTCAAACACGTCTTCAGCAGATGAATCAAAATGAAATACGAGCAAATCACACTACCTATCAATAAATATAATCATTTGCTCAGCTTTAACTCTTAGATTATCTCTATCATTTGTCTGGTCTTTTGTTCGGCGCAGCGCCCCATCGTCGGCTGGCATGCACATAAATAACCATCGGCATTTCTAAGATAGTTCGCTGTTATCAAGGTGCGGACCTCGCATCTGTTTGACAGTTAACGCTGAACAAATGCGCCACCCGTATAGCTACTTCGAATCTTAACTAAAAGGCACGTCGACTTAATGACAGGTCTGTGTATTTTGTGAATAGGGTACTTCGAGAAGGAAACGTCTTCAGTTATACACTATTGTAGGAAATTTTTCTGCGCACTTGTAGCTCTTTCAGCGGTTATTTTTGGTCACAAGTTTTGAAAAGTGGCAAACAATGAAATAAAAATCAGCTAAGCTTACATAGAAAATACTCTTTACGAGTAAACTTTAACGGAAAATACGCTTAGATCGCGCGAAAAATTTTCAACGTAAATTGCATCACCCTGCAATTTAGTCTAGACAGGTAACGTCGGGCAAACAAGAGAACTAATAAAACGGTGCTATTATTTTATTATAATAATAAATTGAGGATAAATATATTGTCATGAGACCTTCATTTATACGACCTTTTACTGAGCAGAGATGATCGGACGTTCGTAACTTCGTAATGATGCTCGCGTGCTCACTCGGTTCATTTATCACGGCTGTATTTTTACTTGTTTTCCATGTCGACTGTCGACAATCATGTCGTCATTACAAACCCGTTCGTGTACATATCACCCCGTCTATAAATTGTGAACACCGCCGGTGGTACCGATTGTCCGTTTAATAGATTTTTACTGCTCCGCTTTTAAGGGTTTTATTGTTCTGACGATTTATTCGCTGTTACCGATTCTTCTACGCCCATTACCGGCCTATTTCCCGGGAACTTGGTGATAAAGTTAATGTTTCACTCGAAAATAGGCGTCTAGTCATTTATAGATTTTACTGTCTCCAAAAATGCACAAGATGTAATAAGAGACTTGGTACACCCACGGGCTAAAGTCATCGCTTGGTCCAATATTGATACGTCAGATTCTATGTCATCCATACTTGTTAAATCCGCTTCTAAGCTTTTTTCGCCTTTGTTTTTTGTTTGTGATAATATTAGCGCATGATTGAGACTTATAACGAGACAATTTAACATAGTATCGATTAAGTCATTTTTTTATTTTTAGTCTGTGCAATCACAGTTGGGAAAACCGAAAAAAAAAACAGACTCTGACCTGGCGTCTAATAGACCCAAGTGCTGTGACATCAACCATAGATACAACAACATAATTTGCATATTCGGTAATCAAACAATGTGCCTACGATACGTGTGCAAAAAGTTCATTTGACATCATCGCAGCCGCGGCCATAGACAGCTTCCAAAAAAAGTTTGTCTGTGATCTGTGCGATTCAGACAATAGATGCTTTTACTGTAATGAATGATACCTCAATAAAGTATGTTCACGTAAGTACGTATCTTACGAGCTGTGAACTCGTTTATCGCACTAAAGGTGTTAAAAGTAAATTCTCACGTTGTTGACTGTTTGTCTAGTAAGAGGCCAGTGTAAATCAGAGTAAGATAGGAGACTTCCGAGCGTGATAACAAACACATAAATATACAGACCGCCAGCCATTGTCCAAATTTACTGTCACTAACCCATTCTACTAACACTGTGAACGGTTATTTTTCTCTAAACGTCCGACGATATTGTGGTGTTGAACGTTGAATTATTTTTGTTTTGATCACCTGCTACAGATGTAATTACTATGAAGTTTTTACTACGAATTTTCTTAAGAATTTTCTTTTTTTTTCTGATTCACTAACGCGAAATGAGTTATCCAAACAACTATAATTGGTAAAGCGTGTATTTAAAACATTAAACTTAGGTTGGTTATGTTAATCGTACTATAATATACAAATGAATGCGATCAAAAGCTATCTCGTAGCGCCAATTACACCTGGCATGGCATTCCAACAAACAATAATTTCTCCTTTTATCAATATTAACTTTCATATTAACTACGATATTCATAACTTGCTCAACTCTAATAACATAAATTCTGTAGTAAGATGATGAAACGAATTGCCGATTTTCTATAATGTCCATAATAATGCTAATAACTTGTCTATTACAAGTTGTTGTGCGTAATAGCTGATCTAAATATCGACAATTTTATAGTATTCTTTATTATAGTGTGTGGATAATGATTTGGACCACACAGAGTGGATATAATTGAGACATTGTATGTATTATTATATAGTTGTCCTGTTATTAAACCTACTTTTATCTACTTCAAGTTGTTACGAAAGTTCTTGGTTGCATCGTACTCTGAGTTAATTAAACGCTTGCGCAACTCAGTACATGATTTGATTAGAACGTGCCCTTGTTTTAATACAAGTAATTATTTTCTGGTCTCGCCGAGTAATGATGACAAGTTTGATGTATTTGAGCGACATTTTGTAGATTAAAATGTTCATTATACGTACTGAACAAATGTAGTGTAGTGTTTTAGATAATTATTTACGGAATAAGTTTGATAACGTTTAAGTATTTGAGTCTCTAAAGTTATGTATCGATTGGGCAGTTAAAAATATGCTTTTCTCATATCAAGGACTGATATTCAAATTCACTAAACCAAAAATGGAAATCTTTAAACTGAAACTTAGGGTTAAATATTTTGGTAATTTAATTGTATGACTTCATGATTATTTCCGTATGATGATAAGGACTCGAAATTGGAATTTTGAAAATGACATACAGATAATGTTATTGGGTTTTTTTTCTGATTACAATTCTCAAAAAATGCTTATTAACAATAAACAAATGACAGTGCATGCTGATTCACTTCATTAATATGGTTCGTACCCTACTTCCAACAAAATTATGATTGCAATCTAAAATATATCAAATGATCTCATCACGAATTATCATTATTATGAATTATTCTCAATAAAGACATGACTGTACTCCATGATAATTACGCTAATTATACAGTCACAGAAATTCTAATGAATATAACGCTTTCTAGGATTCGAGCAATGAAGTCAATTAATTTGTTAAGACTTGGACACACGGGTCTAGTTTTCAAAGCTAGGATAGCAATCTTGCAACTGGATAGCGACAATTTGCTTACATAATCAGATTCGATTTGATTCCATGTAGTTTTTTGGTAAAGCTAAATTACAAGCCACAGTAGTGAAAGTACGGGTTAGTGGAGTTTAGGAAAAAAGTCTTCGTACTATCCTAGCTTACTGTCTCTATCACTCGTTTACTGGCCTAACGGTAATGTTAGTTTTGTCTGTGGCCTAACCATAATGTTAGTTTTGACTACACGGACGAGAGTGTCCACACTCTTCGTCTGACATCAACAAATTAATATCAGATCTATGTCTAGTTTTTTTGGCGGTGTTTGCTAGCTATGCTAGCTTACTATGCTATCGTAACATGTAAAACTAGGCTCGTGTATCTTCGCCTTATCTCTCACGTGGTCAGTGTTTTACGTAAAACGAACATAATACGGTAGTTTTATGTGTCATTGGCGCCGTTTGTAATGATCTCGCTAATTAATTTGCACATCCTACATCTTTAATTGGTGACGAATCGCATTGTTGTGGTTTTATTGGTATTATACCGATTACCATATTAGGGTGAACGGGTTTTTGTGTTTTGTTAGTCTTTTAATGCTTAGGTTTTTAGTTTATTGTTGTAGGTTTTTTTTGTTTATGTTTGGTCAATGGTTAAATAAAAGTTTGTTTTTCTTACACTTGAGACTTGTTTACACAAAGTTATGTAAAAGTACCTCATTGTTTGTTTCATTGAACCTTCAGGAAATAGTGTGATAGAAATTCATGTATTGTAATTTATCATGTAAAAAAAACCTTGAAAGTTGGTAAGTACCTAATATTTGTTTTAAAGTAACGGTTCAGATTTAAGAGATTTTAACATGATGCACATAGAAAAGGTGCATCATGTTAAAATCTCCGAAATCTAACTACGATGCACCTTTTCTATGTGAGAGCTGATAGAGCGAATTTTTTGATAATTTTTAAATTTTACTTGTTATTACCGCAACACATATATTTATAAAGTTACAACATGTCACTGGCCTGCAAATTGCAAAAAACGAAAAAAAAATTGAATTTCGCGGGCTGGTTGGAGCATCCCCCTTAAACAGGAAAATATTCATATACATGATCGTGACTGTTTTGTATTCAATGTTCAAGTCTCAGAAAGCGAATCCTTTAAACTTTTGTCAATCTTTGTACAAAGATTAAGCTGCAGTTCAATATAACAACTATCAGATTTAATAACAACTGTGGTTAACTCGAACGTCGCTGAACACAAACGACTCAATATCATCGACATTAAAGTAATAATGACCAGTTTGTTTGGTTTTAATCATTGTATTGTTGTGCCGGCGGCAAATCGGCTAGACCACAAAGGAGGCAGGAGGTATTCTCAGAAACGGTAACTATAATCGCTACAATTGTCGGGTTAGTAGTCGTCTAAGCTGTAAACGCGGTGGCTAGAGCGGTAGCGAGCGCGATTTTCCGAGAACTCTACAATACGTGGTAAAATCATCAACTGAGTCCTCACACACAGGGACTGTCAGACTTAATGACTAAAATCCACGGTGTCCTTAAATAGCCTTTACGTTCTGGGCTCACGGTAGCTTGACGACGTAGCTCTTAAAATTTGCAAAATGAAGTGGCAATATGCAGGCCAGTCGCTCGTATAACTGAAAACTGATGGGGAAGAAAAGTTCTCGAGTGGCGACCACGGACCGGAAGACGTAGCGTAGGCAGGCAACTGATGGATGCAAGTGGCGAATTGTCGTTCAGCGTGGCGGGCGGTTTAAGGGGAGGCCTATGTTCAGCAGTGGACGTCTTTCGGCTGATGATGTTGATGATGAACTACCAGTTAAGACTACTTCTAATTATGCGAGCTTATGTCTGACATCACAAAAGCCGATATATTTTCGTGGATGACAGTTCCGTGTATTTATATTACCTTGTTCACGCCCGCTCCCGCTTACGCTCTGACCAGGGCCTTAGTTACGTTAAACCAACTGATTCACTATGCGTAATTAGGATAGTTTTTACGAGTATTAGAGTATTGTGGGACACGTAATGTGTGACTCAACTCTGTTATGGCAGATGTAGATGACTGTATGGGGCTTGCACGGGACGTATAATATGTTAATAATTATAATTAAGGGCTTTTGTATTCGTGGTTTGGTTAGTGGGTGCTGTTTTTTGCGGGTAGAATGAGTAATCATTATGTTTACTGAAATTCAGTTCAGCTTTGTAAATTATGAAGCCAGATTAGAAAGGATACCAAATAAAAATCTTTCCATATATGCTGAATTACTTTCTGAAATAATCGAATATAGTAGAAAAAGAATACATATTTTGTCAGAATTATTGGTTATCTATACCCCAATCGTATTATTTATTACCTAAGAAAGTAATCAGTTTTGTAAATAAAGTACTCAATAAATATGAAAAATCTAGTACTTGATCTTCTAACTAAATAAATGACTCAATAAATATAAAAAAGACTCATAGCATTTCAGTAAACATGAAAGAAAGTTAATTCAGAAAAGTTGGGATCAGATAATACGCTCTTAGAATAAATCACATGCTCAAAGATGTTTTCATAGAAAGTTTATTTTCACAACCTGCACGAACTTGTGAAACTAATCGTCTAAATCAAACATACGAATTAAAGAAAAGACTTCTCGTTCAATAAAATAAAACTTATCTGACAAAGCTGGTGTGACCACCACAGAAATATGATTTTCTTTATTTTTGTTGTGACCACCCTGTATTTGTGACTGTGGACTGTTTCCAGACCGTTTGCTGTCTCGCGAGACGTGAGACCGTCTCGAGTCTCGACTATTTTTGGAGACAATCCCTTGCACAAATAATGTTGATGACGTCACTGTTTTAAAAATAGCCCCCGTAGCTTGTCTACGTCATCTTTCTTTATGTACCCCTATTTGCATAATGTCAAAACTTTCTGACATTGTTCTTAGGAAGAAAATGTTAATTTACTTACTGTCCTAGTTAAAAGTTTCGATACTATATAAATATTTCGTGATGTTTGTCTAAAATATCTTCTGAAAATTATTTATGAAAGAATCAAAATATGGTTTTATTTTCTTTTTATTGTACAAAGTAGTTTATTTGTTATTTTCATAATACAGGACCAGACCATTATAAGTCTCAAAGAAAGACTTAGGTTATTATATTTCTAGTCTAAACATGAATAGATGTGATTAGATTTTATTGTTATTTGTACTGTTGTCGCCATGATGGATTTTCTTTGTGTATTTCTTAGTGGTTTTTCTTTTGAAAAGAATTGTGTACACAATGGGTGATTTTCAAAATGTCCAGAAATTGTATTGAGAAATGTAATGTTATTGTAGACTACTTTGTGCTGATAATAATGTCATTGTCATGGCTTAATTAGATACAATTGTAATTTTGTATCTACATTTTAACTTGTAATATTTCAAGTGGAAAATTGTAATATTTCTTGAACGTTGTTCCCTTTACACAATTGAATCTGGTACTGGCTGTTAATTTTCTTCTTCATAATACTAAGCAGAAAAAGAACTTAGTTTGGTCCTGTTTCTATTTCGACATCCTACAGCTGGGCGAAAGCCAGTCCATCTCTTCGAACATTGAAATCCAGGGCCAGACTGAGCCAACGGTCTTTAGGAACGGATAAAAAAATATGATCAATTATTTAACTTTTCCCATATACATAGTTATTCTGAGAACACACCTTTACTCCCACAATTCATACACTGAAAGGCATGGAGGTTACTCTGGCTATTCTGAAAGTTTCCCGACGTAAACATTTAAGGAATGGGGTGTCATGGCTTTTGTGCTGATTGAATGGCGTTAGTTTTGACAATCACTCTCTTGTATTTATCTAGGGTTGCCACGACTCCCATTTACGATATATTTTTCAAACAAAACGTTCGTAGGAAGACGCCATATCTACTCGTAGACACGAACGACAACGAAATCTTTCTAACTCAGGACGTTTGTCATTTGTAATTTTTAATGTTTCCGCAAAACTTCCCTTAGCTCTTGTTTATCACAGAAATATAACTCAAAAAGTTAGTAGAAATCGATGTTCTATACTTTATGAAAGCTAAGATATTCTGAAAAGAAACTTTCTATAACACTAGACAGATTTGGATATATTCCAAAATTATTTTTTAATGATACTTCTACAAAAGTACTGGTAACTTGGATTGTATCCAGATTTCAAGAGACAGATGACAACCCTATATTCAGCGTTCTGGACAATAGTGTGACTAATGTCTGTGGTGATATAGCTCATCTATTGTACTCGTAAAATTTTCAGACAGTTTTGCTATAAATATACACCGAAAGTACTGTACTAATAATAAAATATTACAACTTACTTCTTACTGAATACAAAAATAACTTCTATACAACCCGTCCTTAAGATAAAATTATTATTTATTGCTTTTATAAGCTTCGTCATGCTCAACTGTGGTTTTATAACACCTAAAATGTATTTTTAACTATAGCGATCCCCGCGGCTTCGACCGAGACCGAGTGCAATTTAAAAATTAAAAGAGAAAACATAATAAATAAAATATACGTTTATGCCTAATAAGCCTGGTCTTGGCAATTTCAAATTATTAAAGAAAGTATTAGCAAAATTGGTCCAATAGTTCTCGAAATTTCACCTCGAGTTTTAACCTTAAATTATTTTTTTTAAACATTCTTCACATAGTCTAAAGTTACCACCAAAAAAAAAATCTTCAAAAATATTGTTATGATAGTTTCTCCAATATTTAAATTTTTGATACATTAATAAATATTGCCAGTATCGTCCCTTCGCACCACCTTAAACAAGAAACAATGTTTACTGATACTATCAGTATCAATTGGCAATCAAGAAGCTCCTGAGATTTCATAATAAAATTATTTCTTTAGAGGTTTGACACCACTTAAATGGTGTCATTATTATCGGTGTTATTTCGAAACTCTCATAAAATTTCCATTAATATTATATGTATCAAAGAATCAATTGGTTTTTGGTGCGAAATATGCTATTAAATTAAGTCTTGTTATAACACTTAGAGCCAATTTACGATTTTATGCGTAACCTTTAGCATTATTTGTATTAGTTTTACGCTTTTATGCTAATATTTTTTACTAAATTACGGATTTGTTTTAAATTAGGTTTGGGATTATCATTTTTGTCTCATTCCTTCTGTCTTTTTTATTATAGGTTCTTTTATTTCTCTTTATAGTATTATTTAACTAAATGGCATTGATTTGTACTTATTACTATCACGCACATCACATAAAACTGTCAATATAAACCGACTCTAAATTATTAACCCAATCTCTTTATAAACTTTCCTTTTAACTATCCAGATTTTTTATAGTCTTTTAAGGTACATTGATATTCATAGCCATTAAATAATTTCATAGTAACTTTTAGTAATATGCTATACGACGGTTTTAATATGGGCAAAACTATTTTAATGACTAAACTATTTGAATTATAATCAGTCTAAACTTTACTCATTTAACTTTGTATGAATTTTCTATTGAATTTACGGTCACAGAGGGGACCTAATGTTTGTTTTCTTAAGTCCTTAAAATATTTTTCGTATTTCACTTACATACTTATAGGAGCAACTAAAAATATATCACGTAAATATTCTTCATATGGAATTCTGTAGAAGCTTCTAAATCGTTCATGTTTTATTCCGGAGTGATACAAAAAGCCCCTTCTGACACTGCGGCGCTAGTAACATGTAATCCCTTAATTCAAACGACTGTCTACAGTTTTCTGCCTAGAGGCGCAACTACCACTCAGAGGCGTCTCTAGCCCTTGTGGCGCCCGTGTGCAACCAGTACCCTGGCGCCCTCTAGTTTAGTAGGAGCGAGGCCAAAATGGAATACTAAGGGGCTACTCATGGCGCGATGCGACGCGAAGCGATTCGTGCGATATCGAGTCGATTGCCAATTTAAGTTGCACTTTTTTACTAATGGAGCGATGCGATGCAATTCGACCGTACACTTTAAAAATCCACCTTGCTGCTATGACATAAAGGCGCTGCAAACCAAAGACAAAAGAAGTCGTTGCGCACGTCACGAGTAGTTGCGCAATCGAATTTCGAACGCAGAATCATGTGGATTGTCATTAACACGTAAGTACATGCAATTCGATATCGAGGAGATCTGTGAGCGATATCGTCAATCCGTGCGACTCCATTGGGCGGTTTTCCATTAGACGGCACGGCACCGGCGATGGCGACGGCTCCGTGCCGGTGCCGAGGAAGCAAAAATGTATGAAAACATATGGCTCGCTTCTGCACTTACCGGCGCGCGCCGTCGCCGGTAAGTGCAAAAGCGAGACTTTTCTAAAGCGAGTGTAGATGTTACAATAATGTTATTATCTCTTATCTTTTACATCTTTGACGCCAATACCAACGCAGAGACAACGAATTTTGGATTCATCCAAACGAACAACAAACCAAATTGGAGTCTCTCTCCCTCTGTTCCGCATCCTCCTGCCCCGTCTCGCGACCTCCTACCCACCCGCGCATTCACACGTACTCGGCTACAATTCATACACATGCAGATTTGCCGGGCCGGCACCGACTGGGAAGCTTGCTGCAACGGCGACGGTGATGGCGCCGGCAGCACTCAACGCCGGGCCGGCGCCGGCGCCGGTAAGTGCAAAAGCGAGCGTTTTCATATATTTTTGCTTCCCCGGCACCGGCACGGTGCCGTCGCCATCGTCGGTGCCGGTACAGTGCCGGCAATCGATGCAATTCGATATCGCGTCGCACCATGAGTAAAGTCCCTAACAGTATTTTCAAACGGAAATTCAAATTAGATGGAAATGGTGCAATTTTAAATGATGCGGGAAGCAAAAGTTATTTTAGGAAGAAAGGGGTTAGATATAATATAAAAATCACGACTTTGTTTTGCGTCTCTGGGAACTTTAATTTGAAATTTATAGCATTCTAATACAGCCGAGTTAGCAATGATTGTCGACGTGTTGTCAAACGAATCAAAATAAACATGGCGATGCCGCCGGCACGCGCCTTTGGTAGCCTAGATTATAGTAGATGTGATATTACGCCAATTTAATCTTTTATTATCTGTTTTAAGGCTGATTTCACGTTGAAACAAAAGTTATTGTGTTTTAAATAGAGTAGGAAAAGGAGTAGCCTTGCTTTGCTACCGGGCGCCCGGCGTCGGCCATAACACGAGCGCAGGGCCTTTGATAGCGCCGGCCGGCATCGACGCATCTTTGGAGGTGTCGTGTTAGGTAAGATTCCCGCCAACCGGCCGGAATCGGCGGCATTTTAAAATGCGGTAAAGAAAATTGAAATCTATCAACAGTAAATACAGTTCATATTTGCAAGCAACATAAGGGACACGTCGCTACGTATCGCGGAATGCCGACGGAGATAACTTTGTAAGCAATCATGAACTGTATTTTTACTGTTGATAGATTTCAATGTTCTTTACCGCAATGCCGCCTATTCCGGCCGGTTGGTGGGAATCTTACGTTAGGGGGCGCTCGGCGCCCCCTTTGACCCGGCGCCCGCGTGCACCGCACGCCCTGCACTATAGGTAAAGACGGCTCTGCTACCACTTGTCGATAACTCAAGTTCTTCGACTGAAACGTGCAATTTATTAAAACCGATAGTTGCAAAATACTAGAACTATTAATTAGATTCGAAACATCAGTGTTTAAACATTCATTATATAACCATATATTACCTAAAGGACAGGCAAGTTGTTGGGAAACGTAGTATTAGTAGAACAGGATCGCGTGCGCATCTCGGATCAAGGCGATGTATCACTAGGTAATTACTTCGCGACGGCAGTCTGCCACCGACCGTCGAGCCGTTTGCACGCCGTAAACACGAACCTGATGACGTGCCTACGATACTACTGCAGCATAAATTATATTCCAACTACACACAACACTAAAGCTTCATTAAGTTTATGTTCAAATCATTAAAATAGTTTTGATAGGCTCGTAGTCCTTCGTGTCTTCATCTTACATGTTTAATAACTTTGTAATATTAATGATCGGTACGACCTCACTGTCTTCACCGTGCATAATGAACCCATAAATCTCTCAATTACTCTCCTATTTGTAGCAGGATCCAGCTTTTAACTTCGGAAGGTCCTGCTCCCCTCTTTTATTTGTCACCGGATGCATATTTTCTGCTTGTATTTAATCCACGTCTGACCTTTGGCCTGTTGTTTTTCAACTTGTTCTTAGTTGTGAGGACGCCCTGGATCGCATGGGAACCTCCTTACTTCTTATCTCGCGTTGTATCAAAATGTCGCCTATTATCTTTGTTTGGGGCACTTTCGGCGCTTGTTGGGTACCGACACATAACGACATGTACGCTCCTACCATGATGGATGCGTTCGCGTCGTGTATGTGAGGTCCGGTGTCTTGTGAAAGCATGTTTGTCATTTTCTATTCTACGCGGTAACTGGATTACTTGATGGAATTTACCAAATTGAATCGTTGTATAAATAAGGTGTTTAATAGGCTGCAGTAGAAACAATCCGGAAAGCATTTTTATTTTGAATTTGGGGTCAGCTGCCCCTAAATAAGTACAATGACAATAAACCAGTAACAAGTTGAAATTATAATAAATGTCATAATTAATTCGCAATAAAATTATGACACAGTTTATACGCATATTTTATGATCGTATGTCGTCAAACTCGTGTAATGGTCTTGTTAATTCGACATTTTATGGACTACAAAATTTTAAAGCTTATGATCTTTTTTTTTCATTAAAACCACGGCTTATCGATTATGTTCGAGTATATTATTTACTTCAAGCAGTCAGATATCATCAGGAGATTAATCAATGTAATCTGTGGGATTAGCATATTTGTGTCAATTTATGGATTAAAATTAATGCATTTTAATTTAAATTGATTATACTTTGGTGATTGGTTAACATAGCGTAGTGCAGCAAAGAGTACCGTTGTTACTTGTAATCCTGTGTTGCTCTCAGTCATCTTCACGAATATTCTCAGTGTCGGAGGGGCAATAATAATTGCAGCGATGCCTCCTGGTAGTTACATAAATTTTCCAATAAGGCAGGGGCACGGCAATGGCACCGCAGTCGGTGTGCCATGAAAAATACCCGGATTATAACTCGGGAGCGATCTTACCGAACAGATAACACCGCTAGATATAAATTATCTCACAAACGCAAGACGCTACTAATATTAAATAAGAAAGCATGTAATTCACGTAGCTTCGATCTGCCGCCCGAGTAATAAAATACACAATTTTGACAGATTTTAAATAATGACGTCCGTGTTGGTCAGGAAATGCTTAGAAAGTTTGTATGTTACAATGTACAGCTTTGAAGTCGTTCAGTGATCATGTCGACCTTGCATGTGATTAATTGTGGTCATTTGTAGAACATTTCGTGTTTTGTAGTTAACATAAGTTTACTCTGTTAGTTGTGAGCATAAATATTAATAAATAAAAAAATGACGTGCCATTATATGATTATCAGGATTATAGCTAAGCCGAAAATTATATCATGTCTATATTATTTTGTAGCTTATAATGTCATCCTTGCTATTTTAATGTAAATTACTCTGATCTGAATAATAAAATATTTGGATTTCACACAAGTCTGTTCAACAGTCACTTAACCTGCATCTACTAATAATACTTTAACGAAGATTTTCAAAAATGTTCTCCAAATAATTTGTTATTGTTATAATAGGATTCCTATTCAGTATATCACCCTCTTCGTGACAAATTGTAATGTGTTGTAAAACTAATTAACTTAGAAAGTCAAAAAAATATTGATCCTTGTTCAAGTTTAATTTTAAATTATTTTAATTGATCTGTCACAAAATGTATTTTTATGTATCTAAGGCCAAGAGGTTAAAGTATAGAACTGAGCCTAAAACACGAAATAGAAAAAAAATATGACGGTGATTCCGTACCAAAAATTGGATGCTTCATTACCTTATTTGGTATTGAAATTTGAACATGAAGCTGTGTTGACTGTGAAGATACTACAGATGAAAAAACACGTCAAAAGCAAAATTCACGTAAGGACCTTGATGGGGATATGTTCTTCGAATTTGTTGAATCGTGACTTTATACACAATTAAACTGTTTACTCTTTGGCGCCACACGTCGCGGCTAGTTTCATTTGTAAATGTTATTGGAGTACAGATTAAATTCCACAGAATCACCTTGTTAACATAGTTCTATTTGAGTTTTAACAGCCATCGTTTTTAATTACTTTTTCATGGGTAGTTATTTTGTTGTTCCATGTTTCAATAACTACCATTGGTAGTTGTTTTTCCCCTCGTACATGTTTTTACGATTGTGACATAGATATTATTATAAACCTTCAAGTTAACAGCCCCCATTTCTAGTCATAAAATATTTGTGAAACAGCCATCGTCGCCTTCCAATAACTCATCCACGTGCTAAATGAAGAGCTCGTTTGCACCGTTTTAGATGTTAATATTGACGATGATGATAAACTGAATTGTAAATTTCGTTTGAATGCAACTAGTCGCGGCGCCGCTGTTGCCTCCCGTGTCGCTCGAGGGGAGTCTCTAGAATAATTAGAAAATGATGGCGCATGGTAAACGCCTGCAATTTTGCATGACAAGACTTAATCACCACAAACCCTCGCCTGTGCGCAGAGTTTCTTCTTACATCAAAACTTATACTTTACGCGACACATTTATTTGCTTGTGAAAAGAAAATTCTGAGCCGTAATATCAACATTGGACCACCCTTGCAAGTTATTTAAGAAAACATTCCAATAATGCCAACTTGGGGTTTGTCGGCGCCCCTCGCAGCAAATATTAAAAGACATTTGTTATGATGAAAACAAACATATTTCACCAAATAGGTCGAACTGGCAGTCCGGTCGGCAAAACGCCTTGTAATTCTGAACGCCCACGGTTGGTGCGGTTTTAGGTGTAAAAAAATCGATTAAAGTATGGCGACACGCTGCGATCGATACATGATAATATTTCATCTGGTTCTTGACGGGTACCGTAGATTCTATATTTTTGTGAAATTCAATTAAATGTTTTATAGCGGAATAACTGTTGCTACGTATCACTTTACATCGCTTTTAACTTTTATAGTTTATTGTATTAGGAACTACTGCTGGAATGTTGAGAATTTACGTTGTAGTCCGACTAGAGATTTGTTACAACATTACCATGTCCAGGTTTACCGCTGAGAGCAGCCGCACATAAGATAGCTAATGTAAGGGCTTCGTTCACTCAAAGATAATTGACCCTATATTATGTGTTCCACATTCCTTGGCCGTGTAAGCATTATTTTCAAAATTGACTAGCTTTGTCCTGAGGTTCTATCAGTATTATATGTTTTTAAGCCTCGAGCTGTATGAGCTAATACACCTTCACCATGTTTGGCACCTAACTCAAAACACATATTACTCAGAACATTGCTTATGTGATTGTTTGTTTTTATTATTAAATCAGCTTTGTTTTTTTTCCAGATTTATGGATACCGTTGACGAGTTCCTGGGAAAAGACTGTGGTGAGTCAAAATTCTGTTTGCCCTTAACGTTAGCACGTTTGATAATTATTTTTGGGTCGTGGTCAATGACGGCTCTTATGTGCGGACTTAAATTGCTGTTGCACTTTTCTCTTTAGTGGCCGTTCAAGTAAAGAGAGCCTGTCTCGGTTTGTCGACCACAGGTAAGATCCGTTCATACATTCAATCTAAACAAACGGTCACAATTGGGTGTGTTGTTAGCTCGGCGCACTGCAAACGCTCATGTAGGTTAAAGTCATGAGTCGGAATAAGTACACTCATTTCGCGTGGGTGAAAACTTTGTAGTGAGGTGTTAATGCACGCCCATCTCTTAATTGTATTGCTTTACGAGAAGACCATTTTGAGCGCATGGTTGTACTCACTATTTATAGCCGCTAATTGTTAGTCTACTTGGAGATTCCACAAATATTTTGAAAAAAATGTGTAAAATTCAATTATGTCCCCAAATCTGGTTGCCCATAAAAACCTACCAGAAAATTCTGCCTTGTTTCAACTTATATGTTCAATGCGGAAACATTTCTCATTCTGTCAACTATATCTTTGACTGCGATTAGTGAAAATAAAGTTGTTCGAATAAAATTTGGTCATAGATGTCGAGGCTATCAAAGCACTATTTTGAGTGCAGCTATAGAATGTTAAACGAATTAAGTAGCACCATATCAATTTGTTGTTTATACAGTTAAGACCACTGCTGTTAGTAAAGTCAAATTAATACAAGATTGAGCTAGTGTAGGTATTGAATTTATTTAAATTATGTTTTAAACCTTAAAAGCTTTCACTCTCAATTAAATGAATGCAAACGCAGCGTATGAATCATCACAAATCATTTATGTACGTATCGAAATTAATAAAAGGTAATTTAAATTTCATTGCATCTCAATTTGCATCACCGGTCAGTTACGTCATTGCGTCAACAGAACCGAATACGGCTTTATCAGTGACGTTCGACACAACATACGATTTCAATTAAAGGCCGCTTCGATGTTAACGACAATTTTGATTCGTGTTCACTCTTCAAAGAACTCATATTCCTTTTCCGTTTCACCTGTCTTATACGGGACGCAAGAATTGGAGAGGTCCTCAATCTCTGGTTGACCGTCGCAGTCAAAACTAGTAAGTTCAGTCTACACGTCCAGTTTATCGGCAGCTATGCTTTTAATTACAGTGACACAAATCGTAGTTATCGTCGGACTTCTCACGGTGCCGAACTCAATATTCCGAATGTTCATTAAGTTCTAATTACGAATGGGCGCCCTTGTTTGTCTTGCTCACAAAAACTAGCTTTTATTAGATTACGTGGGCAGTTTCAATTAATTGTGAGCATGCGACTATCTGTCGGCGTTTTCATTGGTAATGGCCGGTTATCGGTGTCGCTAAGTAGATTGAGTGAGATGTATATTATACTGGTTTGCTAAGGCTGGCGCCAGATTCTTGAAGAATGTAAGTTGATCTGTGCGGTTTGATCCGTTTTCTCAATTGCGATTAACTGTTTCTGTTACAAATAAATTAGGATTTATTGAAGGTTGGATTGTTATCTTTAAAATAAGATGATTGTGCGGAACGTTCAAGTAAATGACACCATTGGTGGCGTTCGGTGTGCCGCGTGGTAATGCGACGATATTCGTATATCACTCGCTATCTGCGGCGGAATCGCGCTCGCGTCCTGATTTACACGATATCGCATGTGCGGGGGAATGTTGTTACACTTGCTACTGTTTGCGCACCCCGTGGTGGTCGTAATCATGCTTAAAGTTTAAGCAAATTATCAGATTATTGTTTTTTCTTTTCACATGTATGTTCATCCAGCACACATAAGTTACGCGATAGTCTCGATATATTCATTTCAATCAAATCCCACCTATTTTGCTTCAAATTATTATTAGCTATTTGATCAAAGTACATAATAAGAAACTTTATTATCATTTCATACGTCACATTTACATCGTTATGCATAATTTATCGTGCTCGCTTCGAATTAAAAATCAATTTTATCATCGACTACTTTTATCGATGTTTCTAACAGATGGATAGTACTGAAATCAATTATACAAGTTATCGCTATTATAAATGTTTTACAAGAAGTTATTTGACGTGTTGCAGATGTCCCACTGCTGGTTGTCGCATGCTTGATGGATGGATTTATTTTACTGCTACATAGATGACTTGCTACTTTCGACGTTGCCTTGATAAACGATGGGACATTTGCTTACTTTTTGTGTTAGTAAGAAATTAACTAGACGTTACGAACTCTGTGTAAATAATTCCACTAGTGTTTCTATCTATGAAGTAACTTTGATTTGACTTTTAATGATTCCATTTGGATTGACAGAAAGACAAAGTCTTCAGCAGTAAAAGGTTTTCTATCAAGGTTTTATGTTTGTTGTATGTCTTGCATCGTAAAGAAGACACTGATAAAATACGCTTTCTTTTTATATTATTGGGATGGCATCACGTAAAAATGAATTTGTCCGAAAGTTAGTTTCCAAGTTTGTTGATATGGGAGCTGGATATATCGTTGCGCTTCAAGCAGTTTACTTACTCCGAGATAGTTGTAGACAAAGTTGCACTTTTGGAATAGAACCAGTCGCAGTGACAAATGTTGCTGAGGAATCAAAAAAAAAAACTATCTTTATTTATTGTTTTGTTGAACTCTGCGGTATTGTCTTCTTTGCGGTTTATTTAAATAGTAATATTTAGTTCCGATAAGTTTGCATTGTGTACGAAATTTTCCATGTGTTAGTATCTATTGTTCATCTCTTGTAACATAAGAGCCGCTTCTTCTACAGTCATAATTAGCGTTTTCTTGAAGAGTATGTTTCGCTTAAAGATTTATTTATTGCCTTATTGTTGTATTTTATTTCGTAGGCCTCCAGGATCCGACTACTTAGGGACGTAATTATTCATTCATATCATTTTATTACATTTTCGTATTCTTTGTTTCCTTCAAAGTGTTTCTTTGTCACTGTTTTCAGCTCATACCTGTACTGCCAGCTGTCAAGCTTCAGCGTTTTCAACAGTTACTTGCAGTTGAAGTTTAGCTATATCTCCGATTATAAATTCTTGGAAATATCTATATTCATGAATTGTTTTTTAATAAGATTTTAGTATCCTTTGTTTTGTTAGAAATATTTGTCTTAGCTTAGTCACTGTTTTCCGCTGTTTTGTCAGTTATCAATCTACAGCCTTTTCTAAACAGCCGTGGGCTTGCCAACAGTTGACTTGACCATATCTCTGATTGTGTATTCTTAAATATACGTACTATTCTACAATCTTTTATCTGTGACCGCTTCTCAATCAATAGCAACTTCTGGAATTTTCTGTCTTTAGTGTTCGATAAAAATTCCAAGAGAAGAATGTGGAGCTGTTGCGACAATTAATATTCTTAAATACCTAATCAGTCATCTGATCATCACATCACAACCCACGCGTGGCGCCGTGGACGATGTGGCAACACGCAACAAGTTCTTAGATACGGTTTTTTAGGGTGAGGTTTCATTACAAGCGATTTCATACGCTGTACGTAAATCTTATAGGATGGAAGAAGGTATGCAAGCAATGAACTGTCGGTTTTTGCTAAATTCGGGTGATATTGTTTTACGCTTGCACCTGAATTTTAGACTGTATTTTCTTTAGAACCATTAGAAAAGTGCTTAGGAACCTGAAAAGCGGGCGAGTGAAAAAATTGCTACGAAAAGACTAGAAGAAACAAATTCAAATTGAAGCTTTGTTGGATGTTTTCCTCGCTTATCGCTCTGCTAACTCGCACAGCTTTGATAAAAAGCTTTAAGAGCCTGTCTAAGTTTGTATCTTCATAAACTGTTATCATAAAAATATCAATGTATTAATACGTAATAAGGCCTTTATCGTCCGAAAAATGTTGTTTGCGTCAAGTGGCGTCTCAAATGAAGGCAGCATTAATAGTGTCCCGCGGCGCTTTTGGCTTGTTTTACTACGCATATCTGTAATAGCATAGTTTTAATGTAAGTTTATTTGCTTATCGTGATTCCTAAGTATCTATTAGCGAGTTTATAGCCAACTTTGTTATTAGTCCGGTACACTCGCACGAGCGACCAGAATAATGAATATATTTTGGAAGAAATTGGTGCGATAGAAATCCTTGTGCTGATACCAGATTTTTGGACTAAAAGATTTCAGAAGTTTGAGGGAATAGATCACTATTTTACCATCAGCTTTCATTTTTTTATAGTATTTTCACTTTTCTAATTTATTAACCTTCCCGTAACTTACTTTCCATCTGAGCGGGATCAACCGACCAAAGAGTAACATTTATCATTGTAGGTAGTAACGCAATTTTGAAGTGCAGTGTAATAGAATATAGCACAATAAAGAGATACCTAGGTCGACATCGTAACATTGTTAACACACCGCAGTCACATGGATGCGTGTGGTAAAATCCTAATAAGCCGATTACGATGTAAGGGGGTCGCGCGTAGGCGAACTATCGCGTATCGATATCGACTCGTTTCGTTCACAATGCATCGATTGTCGACAATCGATATGAAACGCGATGCGCACACCTATTCGTCTCAGTTAAGACATATATCATAGTTGATGTAACTTTTGTTGTGGAACTGCCAACTTTAACGTAAAATGCTAGACGATTTCGGAACGACTGATGTCTTCGGTAGAAGTTCAGCTTATTAAAGTTTTATTAATTGTACTTCTTCATTTGTGAGCGTAGTAGCTGAATTTGTTATTGACGTCAAATAAATGTACTTACTGCTAACTAAAATATTACAGTTCAAACATCTTTAGCACACAAAAACATTTTAGCATTGTGTGCGATGGTAATTTTGTTGAGTTTTCTTATTAAGGTGCGCTAGAAGAGTTTACTTTGGACTAATCTGTGAGATTTTTGACTGCGGTGGGTCTTTTTATTACGCAATAATTCAAGTATTCATCAATGCATCGTTATTATAATTACGTAACGCCCTCTTTTGATACCTTTTGTCTGTTTGTTTGGCCCGTACGTCGGAATACCACTGTTGTTTATTTTCTATCAAGTTTATTACATTACAAATACAGTACAAGCTTTCTATGCTAAGTGACTTGCAAGTGGTAACATGTTTTTGGGCTATTGGCTTGTTGTATTGTCAGCTGCGATTTGCATGTGAATCGGTGCAACGTGACGTAATAGTTCACGTTTGAAATGTCACCGAGTGCTACTTTGTAAACCTGGAACGGCAGCACTAGTGTGTAAGCAACATAATAGAGCAATAGCAGCTGCCTGTGTTGGTTAGAGAATAGACGGAAGTATGGAAGAAAGTTGGTAAGACTCTGAAATAATCGATGTCAACAATTGTAAACGAAAAGAATTGAGGAGGACTTTGCTCAGTAGTGAGGATAGAAAGAAAAGAAAGTTAGCAATTTGTATGATTCAGATACGAGCAAGTTAGACAAGTTCAGAAAAGATAAAGTCTTATCACTGTCTATGCCCACGTCCAACTTTAAACGAGACGGTATTAACTCAAAAGATTTAACTAGCCGAGCCTACGCCGTTCATCTCCCTCATAAATATTATCTCATGAAGATACCTCCGAGTGAGTTCTCATAATTATCATTGCATTGTTTGTTTCTGTAATTGAAAACATGTACAAATGTTAATTAAGTTGCTGGCTAAAGCTTGCCGTGATGGATTGTTTTAAATGAAATTGTTTTTTTGTCTGTCCCGACTTGGCATGAATTTGCATGTGTAATGCCTCAAATGCATTACCCCTTGGCCGCTCTGCGTGGGAATTTTGCATCGACAATAAGGTTTTTGCTCGTTTTTTGTCTCGTGCTAAGGAACTTACGAGGTGCATATGTAGCGGACAAAGTCAAGTCGTAATGTCTGTATTATGCTCGCGTACGCTTCGCGGGTTTATGATTCTGTTCGCCAGTGGTTGTAACGTAGCTTCAGTATGTCAAAAATGTCGGGTTATAAAGTACGACTTTGTAGATTTTTCTTAAGAATTTTAAGAATCTGAGAAGCCACACACGTCATTTCGTAGCTTTGAATGTAATATTAAACATTTCAACTACATTTCTAATAGTAATATTTAAAAAGTCGGCTTTGTGCAATTGTGTAGGATGTGAAGGTACATCTTGGTTGCTACTTCAAAGGTCTTCCTGAGGAAGTGTCAAACTGCGGCCACGACTTCCTCTCCCCGGCGCCACCCCGTTGCACCGCCCTCGCTTAGCGATGGGGTGCGATGGGGGCGGGAGTCAACGACCTCCGGCCGATGTTTGCCGTGCGATTTTGAAGACACAAACATGAGGTTTTCGTTTATTTTCCGCGGTGCGCTTTAGTGGCTATCGATCGTGATTGCATTACTGTTTGTCTTTTTGTATGATTGTTTTTCGGCGGTTTTAGAGAAATTGTCGGTTTTTATTGCGTAATAAGTACATGACTGTTTTCTTGTTGTGTAAAGGCTCTTCCTCCGTTAAATACAAGATGCAATACTCAACGGACTGTGTCAGTACCATTCCATAAACTCCAAGTATTTTGTTTTTCCATAACACCTCTCGTAATACCCTCTTATTTCCGATTCCTTTAATAAGTATCAACAATATTAAAATGTTCTATCCATCACTAAACACACTATAGTGTACAAAATACAAAAGTGTGTCATTTGTTACAGAAAGTCTGATCGGCGTCCACTGCACGCACGGTCTGAACCGCACCGGCTACATGGTCTGCCGGTACATGCGCGACCGCCTCGGGGTCCCCGCCAAGGACGCTATTAAGAGTTAGTTATTGTCTATAAATATTATCACATGAACTGTTTATAGCTTCACTAGTGCAATGTTCGCACGCTCCGTCACTGAAGTTTGTTATATTGAGTTTGCTATAAAGACAGGTGAAATCGTCATATATCTTTGCCTTGTTTTATAGTTTTGTACTGTTCAACACTTTTAAAGGACGAAAAAGTTTTATTTTTGCAATACTCGAATAATGTCGATACTAAACCAAGTAACCTTGTTGCAGAATTCGAAAAAGCCCGTGGATATCAGATAGAACGCGAAAACTATATAGCTGATTTGCTAGGGACAACACCACCACCGCCTGATGTAGGCAAAGAAACAGACATAAAACCTGTAAGTAAAAAACAGATTCCTTACAAACGATCACCACTCGTCGAAGATGAGGACATTGAAGACGCTAATCGAAACAGGGATCGATATAATAGATACAACAGAGTAAACAATAGAAATAACGACAGATTTAACAGTAGGGGAGGTTCTGATTACAATAGCGGTAGTTGGAGAAGTACCGGTAACGATAGCGATAATCGGAGAGATACTGGTAACGATAGCGGTTATCGGAGAGATACCGCTAACGATAGCGGTAATCAGAGAAGGACCGGTAACGATAGCAGTTATCGGAGAAGTACCGGTAGCGATAGCGATAACCGAAGAAGTAGACCAGATAAAGATACTAATTGGAGAAGCAGAGAGAAACATTCAAAAAGTGGTAGCTCTAAAGACTACAAACATGATAAATGAAATTTTAATGTGGAAATATGTTTTGTTACTTTTTGCGTACCTATGTTTAGTGAAAGTGAAATAAATTGGATTTTTTAACTTGATTGGTTTACGACTTTTGTACAAATATTTTTGTAAAGATCATAATAAGTTTTTTTTTTATTCAAGTCTTAAATATGATATAAAGACTGCATTATATACGTATTGCATAATCATTTACAATAGAATTAGTCTATTTTTCCTCTTGAGAAAAGCTTTAGTGTAACTTGGTATTATTTAAACTCTTATAAAAAAAAATTAAAGTGATGGATAACTATTATTACAATAATTTAATTTCCCAGATTTACAAAGCAGCTGTTGTACAATATATATGCGGACTGAATTACCGTCGTTTCAAATAAAAGTACCGTCATAATAAAAAGAAAATCTAAAAAAATATGTATGTTGTGAAAAGCACTAGAATGACTTACAGTCAGTTCACACCGAGACGCGACGCGACGCGAAGCGACGTGACGCAACGATACTTCAAATTTGTATCTTTTCTTGTAGTAAACAAAGTCAGATTTTGAATCGCTATTAAATAAAACGCAGCGCGGCGCCGCGCTACGTCGCACTGCGTTGCGAAAGGCGTATCGTTATCGTTTCGTGTACAAAATAGAGTTACATTTTGAATAACTCTATTGAAATGTGCGCGCAGCGACACGTCTCGGTCTGAGCTGACCCTTAAATTTTTTTCTTTTCTTCTACAACTGGTTCTGATTTTTATTTATCTTTGATTTCTTTCACAGTACACATAGGATGTTTTTGTCTGTAAGTACCTATTAATTTCATAACACAAATTACGATCAAAATTAAATATTACGTAGTCGTGGTTGCTGTTCGTCATCTTTTCATATCATAGAAACATGTATGTTATCTGCCTGTGAGAGTAATCAAACGAATCTGTCTAATTACATGTTGCATGAACTTATGAATTGGTCCTTCGACACAAGTCTCCGATACCATTGACGCATGCTTGTGTACGAACCTCTATGGATTTGTATTGCGATAATGGCCTGGCCCTGCAGTTTCGACAAATATAACGACAAAAATCGCTCGTTAAGTCTAATCGATGTCAAATTTCTTTAATAGATTTTCAACCGTATACTTTCGAAATAAAGTTTAAATTCTATTAAAAGAATTTGACAACGATATGACTTAGCTACCGATTTTTGTCGCTGTCTAATGTCGAGACTGCAGGGGCTGGAGACTAAAGTCGTAAGGGTGCGTCCACATCTGGCGAATGCGCCGCAAATGCGCAGCTCGCACGCCGTTTCCGAGCTGCGCGCGAGCTGCGCGCGAGCCGCGCGCGAGCCGCGCGCGCTCATTCTCGGCAATGAGAATGAGAATTTAGTATGCCAAAAGGCGGGCGAGAAGCGCGCGCGCGGCACGCGATCTGCACGCGTGCAGCTTGCAACGGCGCGCGAGCTGCGCATTTGCGGCGCATTCGCCAGATGTGGACGCACCCTAAGGTATCGGAGAATTGTGTTCCGTTGGGTCCGAAAGGGCGCGGAGCTAGTGTGTTTGTCATTGCATCATATCGCAGAGACACGGTTCTTCTTTCGTACGGCCTCTAATATGAAAACCTGAAAAATGTTACCTATTTTTAAAATTGATAGTGGATCGAAAATCTATCAGTCAGTCTCACCAAGGGTATGGTGTAAGTAAGTGGGTTGTGGAGAGGAAATTTGTATTCGCACGATTTAAAGAGTTGGGATAAGGCTAGACAGGTGATGATGATAATTTGCATGTAGGTATATGCGACTGCGGTATGAACTTGTATATTTGGGGTGGAGCCATGTATTGACGTCCAAAATGCTTTTCTAACACTTGCATTATGAAAATAACATCAACAAGATAATAGCGATAGTTAAAATCATTTAAAATTATGCTTATTACTACCTCATACACATCAAACACATAAAACCAACCATCAGCTACCTACACAATGCCCTAACAGCACACTATCCATTTTCCATTTTACCCCAAGAACAATTTGGAATAAAATATATTGTCCGTTTGTTTTAGCTCATGGAACAGTATTCGGAACTTGTATATGAAATATCACTAATAATTTATCTTATTATATATAAATCTCGTGTCACAATGTTTGTCCTCAATGGACTCCTAAACCATTTAACCGATTATAATAAAATTCGCACACCATGTGCAGTTCGATCCAACTTGAGAGATAGGATAGTTTAAATCTCAAATTATAGTCTCGAGTTGCAGCGGGTGAAGCCGCTGGCAACAGCTAGTAAAATTATAAATATACACTCTGTAAAAATCTTTTGGAATAAATTTTATTTATTTTGATGTATATACTTCAGTTTTTTATTTTACATTGAAAAACCCTCTACTTTCATTCAAGAGTATGATCGATCATCATTAATTTTAACACAAAAACTTAGATTTATATGTTTTTTTTTTAAATATTTAAATGATTTTCTGTAAAAAATTTGGTACATCTATTGTTACTCTTAAAAATACGCGCCATCGAACCGTTTCTACTGGGTGTAAGGGAAAGTCCTCCGCAAACTTTTAGGGCTTGTTCAGTAGATGAAACTGAACAATGTTACACAATTCTTTTTTTCAGGAATAGAAAAAGAAGATCAGCCTCTCCATACAAACTGTCCAATCAAGTTTGTAGTTTTCTATGGTGAGGCTGTTTTTTTACATTCATTTCCTGAAAAAAAAAATGTGTAAGATTGTTCAGCTACGTCTACTGAGCAAGCCCTAAAAGTTTGTGGAGGGCAGTACCTTACACCCAGTAGATGAACGTTTCAGCAAGAATTCAAAGTGCCAATCGTTATGATTTTACTATCCGCATCTTTCCTGCAAGGCTAATTAAAATGCAAGTTACCAACAAAGGGTGAATTTGATTCATCGAAGTTCTTCCTAACATTATTGTTCAAATTGAGGCAGATCAAGATACGCATGAGAACAAGTCTTGTTACGGTGAAATTCGTCTCATCACGTAGACGAAACATGGCTTTGATCCTATCAGATTGCTGTGAAGATTGGGTGCTAGAACGAGTCCATCCAACGTCATGGCTCGTTCATTCATTCATTTCTACAATTGAATGGTATTTATGGAATACTAGCAACATTTGTAGTATTCATACAGCGTGTGTTGAATTCACAATCGACGTCTGTTCATTCATTGTTCATATAATACCATCGGGTCATTCGGGTGCCATCGGTCTATTACTGAGGTGAGGTCTTTTTGACATTGGGCCTTTTTATCACCAATTAACACACTTTTCTTCCTTTTATTATACAATATGGCTATATTTAAGGCGTGGTACAGACCATCAAACTGAGTAACGTCCTCAATAAGAACAACATCGTAATCGCGAATAAATATCAACTGTCCCATACTTTCATCCAATTGACTCAAATGTATGTTCTGTTCTAGATGGATGGCCCTTTGTGGAAAGTTTCTTAAAGGTAAGCGTCCACAGGTCGGCATCGTACGTATCGGACGCATCTCATCAAACGGATTTCTGTATCGGAAGCGATCGGATTGCCGACGCGAGTATTAGCAATTGGATAGCCGATGCCACCTTCATCGCGTCCACTGATCGGCATTCCGTATGACGTCATCGGTATGCATCGCATGTAGGCATTGCCGATGAGCCGTCCGTACGATGCGGATCAGTGGACGCAGTTGTAAGTTTTAATACAAGGCAAACTAAAATCCGTTACGTACGATACGTGCGATGCGGACCTGTGGACGCTTACCATAAGTAGGTATTTTATGTGACTGCTCTCTCAATTATGTTTGTTAAATGTTTTCCTTAAGACCGTTTGTGTCACTAAACTGTGACCGCGTCGAGAATCGTCTTCAGTTTTAGCTGTATCTTTGAGTTAGATACAATTGTCGTTTTTTATCTAATATTATAATGAGATGATTTCGTCAGCGTCTGTTGTCTTTTACTTAGATGACAAAGGAAAGGTGACTTGATAAAATCAACAGTATTTTTTATGAAAACTGCTGTAATTGTTAATGACGTGTAGCAATGCAACTATGTTGATTTCCCCTCCATCTGCTCCGATGCCCTTAAGATTATTTACTCTTGTTTACGAAATATACCGTGCAAGAATTCCGGCTATTCATATATGTTCGTATTTGGATAATTGTACCGAAATTTTATTACTGTTTATGTGACGTCTCCGACCGTAAACATGATGTGATATGCGGCATTCGAATTTGCGCTTTATTCTGTTGTGACCAGTGGAAACTTTTTATTTATATCAAGTCGCATTTAATGAATGATTTCTGAAGTGTGTTTATTTTCGGCTACATACTTAAATGCCTCTTTACACGTTTTGTTTTTGCTAAATACTTTTAACTTGCCAAGGTGGATATTTGCCCTAAACTAAATAGATTCACTTCAGTCCGCTTTCTACGAGCCTCACAACACATCGGAATATAAATTGGGTATACCTTAAAAAGAAACCCAAAGCCGAAAATTAAGTTGCTAATACTTTGTCAACTTCAGCGAATAAATCAACGCAAAGATGAGACAGATAGTGCAAAGTGCGGATAGTTCGTCCTGACAGGGATCTATTTCTATGAAACAGAGTATTTTATGTTACGGAAAACTGAATTATGTCCCAGTCGTCCCAGTGTTTGGTCGGTAACGCTCACTGATATATTTCTGTATTGCTTCAAGTAGTAACGCTCGAGGTTGTCTCTGATTTATATGTTGTCGATACGTTTGTTGCTTTCTCGAGTTGTCGGGTGCAGTTGCTTTTATTGCTCTATTGTTTGCCTCCTGGGCGTAGATTACGAGTACTTCGAGTAATTTACTTGTAACCACTGTGTATTGTAACTATCGGTTTCTAACGTTAGTGTTGTAATGAATTGCAATACATTCGCGTGTGGTATGACCCACAGCAATAATTTAAGATGAGCGATTGCGTGAAGAAATTTTATGTTGTGTTTGTGTCTAAAAATGGAGTCTTAGAAATCGTGAGTGGTTGAACTTAGCACCCGGCGCGGTTACAGAGGATTCACACGATGCAATGTGAGGATCGGAATCGTTAAAATAGAATACTGTTACCTTTATCTTACGACCCAAAAAGGACGTAAATTAGCGTCGCTTTGTTGGCTCCTAATAAAACTTAACATCTTAACTGTTGTTATCTTATATTTTTGTTTGGAATCTTAACTACCTGGCTTCCGTCAAGGCGTATTTCTTCAGGTCCTGCGGCTTGAGTGACGTGGACGACTATTTAATTTATGTCCATTACTGTGAGGCGTTTCATTTTAATGTGCTCGTTCATTTGGGTGACAGCCGGTGACGCTCCGGGCGCCATATTGATTGTTATCGGGTAACCAACGCTTTCAAACAGTGTCTGTAGGTCAGTTATATTGTTTAGATTTTTTGATTAAATGGAATTGATACGGTTGTGTTTAATTGCTTTCATCGAATGATGTATGTTTTAATTTGGTTTAAATAATAGGGGGTATATTCTTAACGTTGATCTTCTGGAACTTTACCACTTTGTTATTCTTGAAGAACTATAAACCGCACATTATTTATACGTTGCATTATCTTTAATTTTCATCTTTTTATCCTAGCGTTCCCTGAAGTTTGGAAATTCAAATATTACATAACATCAGCCTCTGGTTTTCCACAGCTGTTCTACACCCAATTCTTCCACATTTCGCAGTTGTCTGGAAAACTGAAGATTGACACTCATAGACCGAAAGAAACTATATGAATCACAAGTTTCCAACTTCTCTATCTCCATATAACTAAACAAAGCAATAAACTTTCATCCAGCACTTATCAGATCCAACTCACAAGAAGTGCTTAATAAACAAGCAGGTCGAATAGCTTCCATAATTAAAGTAGCAAGAACAATATATAGGGGCATTACTCTCGCGATCCTATTATCGGATCGATAATTCAATCGCGAGCGATATTGTCTGCGTGCCTTGGGGCTGTCGATGCCGACGTCGCTTCTGTGGTCCTGTGTGAAGAACAAATGGAGTTTGAGGTTTGTGCATATCGGCGGATTTCCTCAGTGAGGATTTGTGATGTCTTAAATGGATGATGTGAATAATGTAGGTACTGCTAAAGCCTCAGTATGGTGGTTGACAACTTTACTTCGTTGGTTAAGAAAAAAAAAACAATTCAGTCACAATGCTGTATTTTGAATGTTTTCTAATGGTCAATACATACTAGCACAGAGACAAAGTGCACCGAAGCGTAGATTTGAAAGTTGACAGCAAATTCCGCCTTATTTCCACAACATAATGCACATATTTCTTCTGTGATTATAAAAGATGCGCCTATTCGACAGAATTTGCCTAACAACGCTATTTGTGCAACCTCTCGCTTTAAATGTGAAGAATTTAGGAAACATCAAGTTGCGATGGGTTTCGACTTTTCAATGGTACTTTTGAATTTAATCCCTTTAATTTTTACAACGGAAATGAAAGAATTTTCCTGTATTCTTCTGAGCGTGTCAATGGCAAAGATCACTGAAGTAGTCATAAGATCGTCAAGTGTAGACAGGGCATGCGTTGGAGGATAGAAGGTGGACCATTGTCTGTGGAAACACGGGATTAAAAATGGCAATATCCACTAAATAATGTTTCCATCATCTGGTAATTTAGCCTAAAGAGCTCTACCAAAGTCTTAATCTATGACAAATAAAGCGATTAATAAACTGGATCGATAAAATGAACGAAGCCACAATAACATTAGGTTTCGATTTGAACACAATTAAAGGGTTCCGCCGCCACGGATATCAATACCTGTACTTTGTGACACTGGGTCATGTTTTAATTATTACCTTTAAGTTTAAGGAACCCCAGATTGATATATTATCATAAATTACAGGTTCCGTTACGAAGGAATATGAAATTACTTTTGAAAAGATTATTATCTTTAGGGTATATAATGTTTAAACAAAGCCCTTTTTATTTAATTGATAGGATCAGACCAAAATGTTTGATTGAAGCCGCTACTGCCACCCACACACTCTTCTTTTTCTGGGTCATTTAATTTGAGTAGCATTTTCCTGATCCGGATTTATATGGCCTTTACGCAAAATTGCCCTGACTCTCGGAATTGGTTTGCTAAACGTTGAAGATGAGAGAGAAAAAAGTGGAGTAAGTTGTTCTTAAATAAAGTTTCTTCTGTTGATTGATTGAAGCGCACCGATCATTATTTTGGCTACTTGTTTTGGGGGGGTCATAATTTCAGAAGACTGGAGTTGGATACATGGATTGCGATACAGTGTCATACCCACAAACTGTTGATAACACTTCAAATATTGTTGGACTACCGACACAAAGAAGAACAATGAACCGAAGTGCCGTGGTTCTTGGAATGTATGTATTTAATTTCCCAAATTCAGTAAAGAAACCCACCCCGCACTAAGGGTGGGTTTACTTTTCTAGAAAAATCTATCTCTATCAATAGTAGTATCCTTTACAAATGCAATTGAACAAAAACCGTTAAGATTTAGCCAGTAAATCACCGTTTTTCGAAATTAATTGCGCTTGGCAGTATTAATTGACACTTAGGTACACAATAGTCTAGGCATTCTATTACTCAGTGTGACCTAGAATGCGTACTAATTACACAGCTTCTCGACAGGGAAGCTCGATGAATTCCTCGCGTATATGCGAATAAATATACGTACCTACTAATTATTATAATTTTCTAGTCTTATATCTGTTATATTGAAGTACAGGCCTAATCTGTCTGTATATTCGGATTATTATGGATTGTCTAATGAATGATATTATGAAAGAAAAAGGAGTAAATGATACTATGACGTCTGATAGGGGAGAATGGAAGAAAAAAAAGTGATGCACCGACCCCAAGTAAAATGGGATAGGGGCAGGAAGATGATGATTTTTTATAAGATTTTATATTTATCTGCATGAGCAAAATTAGCCTTTAGAAAGCGATTTATTTAAGCCTTAGCCCCTTTCGAACACGACGCAACGCAAGTCTCCGATATCTTACGACTTTGGTATCCAGGCGACTATCGCAATACAAATGCATAGAGGTTCAAACAGAGGCACATGTTAATGGATACCAAAATCGTAAAGTATCGGAAGATTTCGTCGCGTTGTCACAGATTATGTTGTGTACGATGGGCCTTATTTAATGTATTTTTTTTATTCTTAGTTCCTTGCTAGCTTGCTAGCTTGTACAAAACCGCGGAAAAGTGCTAGTTATTAATAATTGTTTGTTCAAGCGTTGTATTTATTGATTGCACGAACAAGACCTCGCTTCATTCAAGGGCTGAGGACAGATTCTTGGAAACTATAAACGGTTGGAAACTTGAAGACGCCATTTGTTTTGTGTGTTCATGTCGAAATTTTCCTCATAACGATCTATTACGACGTGTTTGTAATTGTTGATGATTTTGGCTATGGAATAACAATAACAAAACTGATCTCTTCCGCTTCTGACTTCATCATTACATCAGCCCTTAAATGTAAAAAAACCCGTAAAACGCTAAAGGTATTTTCAATGCAGAACTTATACTTTGGTACCTACTTCAGTTGACAGTTGTTTCTATCCGTCCTGTCGGAGTATAGGCTCAAACAGTTTTGATGTTTTCCGTCAGTGTGCAGGAGTTCGGGATTGCGGGCAGCAAGTAAAGGGCTACTCGCTGTCCGACCATGGACCATGCCCGCGCTTCAAAGAGCGTCAGCAAAAATGACGGGGCCCCCCTCTCGAGGGCCAAAGCCTGTCGGGGTTGTACAACTTATTTCCTTACCGTGACCCAGGAACATAAAGGGCTATTGAAGGACACCGTGGATTTAAGTGTGCAAGAGTTCTAGTTCTTTCTGGCTGAGTTCTCTTCATCTTAGGGTTCCCCACTACTTCTGGGCTAGATTAAGGCCAAGAGGAAACCTATTGTAAAAATATAGATAGTATCTTACTATCTATGTAGAGATATAGAGAGTAAATATAAATAGTACCTGTTCACATTTAATTTATGTACCTAATTTATTTTTACTTTGGTGTCCGGTATAGCAGATTTAAGAACGTTCCAGGTAGCCGGGTTTATCAAGCAATTATTTCAGGCATCTTTGATAATATTGCGTGATGATTTTTAATTTGGAGATTCTCAAAATCATCAGACGAGCATTCCTGTGGAGTGGAAAGGACTGTTTGACTCTATAAACCACTTTATTTTTCACATATTCTTTGCAAACTTTTTTAGAAATGCTCTTTTAGACAGTTCAATGACCTTGAACCTACTTACTTGATACTTGAGGTTGACGATGAGGCATGTTCTAAGAACTTATTCACATGTTTCATGAAGGTTAAGTACACGTCAAATGACTAACTTAAATGTCAAAAGTAGGTAGGTGTACCACCAAAGTGCATCAAGCAATAATAGGGTGATGTCATAAGGGTTCCGTTTTACCTTTTAAGGCGTAGAATCCTTACTAGCGATCCATTTCCGGTGACTAATCATAAGTTTGACTCATGTTATTTATTGAACGGTTTAATGCAGCCTTGTAAGTTTTTAATCGGTAATTTTTCATACGATTTGGTTTTTCTATGTCGTTGAATATTAACTTGCAGACGGCGTCATCGTATGGTTGTGAAGGATTATGATGAGACATCAAGGTTCGGCTAAAGCTGGGTTTTCTGTCAGGTATTTCTATAATTATTTATGTAATAATCAAGGAGCTTGGATTTGTATCCGGTTCGGGCTAATAGTGTCAGCCCTTTAAAGTAATCTACTATATAAAAATGAGTCGGCTTTTCATTCCTGACGCTATAACTCCAGAACGCACGAACCGATTTCCACGGTTTTGTATTCGTTGGAAAGGTCTCAGGCTCCGTGAGGTTTATAGCAAAGACTGGTGGCGCCGGGTTTGCTAGTGGTACATAAATATTTGAACTATGTGTTTAAGTTGAAGTGTCCACTGCTTCAGAAATCACGTTTATAAGTTGTTGGTCCTTTGCTTGATCTCTCTTCGATCGTGCCATTAGATTGCGAAATTGAGGGAGGAAAGAGTATCTTTTTTATCGTGGTAAATCATCAAATGAGGGACTCATTTGATGATTGATGACCCGTACTAAAATCCACAGTGATCCTTCACTAGCCCTTTACGTTCCATGGTCATGGTTACGTGATGAGATAGCCCCGCGACCCTGGCAGGCTTTGGCTCTTTGAAATTCAAGTGGAACGATGCCGTCGATCAGGGCGTCGGTGATCGGACATCGAGTCACCTATTATACACGATCCGCATGTCTAGAAGAGAGTATCTGTGTATTGCACACACACTACACATACACTCACACACATTTCTTGTCTGGTTTCCTGAGATAGCTGGCCATGGTCGAAATGCAGATAAGACTAATATTATACCTAAAAAATTTACTATTTATAATGCGAAAATAATACAAACAGATATTCAGCATAGGTAATGTTCTTCTATACTGTCTAGTTACCATGTTTATTATTGATTCTACATAAAACTGAACTTTTTATCTACTTTATAAAATTATGGACAGAGACAGACTGGCACTGATTAAAATCCACGGTGTTCCTTCAATAGCCTTTTACGTTCCAGGTGTCACGGTAATCTGTTCAAATAGTCCCGCGACCCATAATTAACTGGTCAACGATTAAACTAGATCCTTTGATTAACTTCTTTCATATAAGTCACCACAAATATTATCTAAATCAAGAGATAAATTCGAAATAATATCGATAGTGCGACAGGAAACGATTTATTAAACTTCGTCCGATCACAATGTATCGAATAAAAAGTAACATGAGCTTTGTTACTGTCGCATCCCTTGTTATGATTTTTACTTTTTTGTTTTGTTTTTTTTTTATATAAAATCGAGAGTGTTCGGAGTTTATGGCAGGTGATATTTGTTGTCTATGGATCTTGTCTTGTATCAATATTTTTAAAGAAATTAAAGGTACAATGGAATAGTGTTTCATTATATCTGTCATGTTTTTAAGGGACACATTAAATGTAGGCTATTTTATTGAAGAACATAATTTTTACCATGATGAAGGTTCATAATTATTGTGAATGAAATAGATAGAATAGAGAGAGACTTACTCAAAGTAAATAAGAAGTTTATAAAATCGAAATAATTTAAACTAAAAATGGGCTCGTCCGGGATTCGAACCCGGGGCCTCTCGCACCCAAAGCGAGAATCATACCACTAGACCAACGAGCCGGTTGTTTTCAGCCTGAAAAGAAACCTTCGCGCTACGAAATATAGTAAAAAAGGCCAGCATACTGCTATTATTTTAAGCTATAGTGTTTTCTCACCCTAGTGGGTGCACAATCAAACTCATTTGTTTTAAAAGTAAAGCATCGTAGATTCTGAACGAAACAATAATTAAAAAAAAAACTCTAAACATTACATTCGAAAATCGAATGGTGTTTCGTTAAAAAAAAAGAGTTTGATTGTGCACTCACGTGAGTGAAGTGAGTGAAGTTTGCTCATATGGGAATAAATAATTAATAGCTCTTAAAAAAGGTGTTCTTTAAATAGTTGCTCATGTGGGAATACCTCGTGATCACGATTTAGTTATTTATTATTTAGTTTTTCCCGTAGTTTTTCAAGTCGTCCGAAACAATATTTAATTTTATGCTTCCTTTGTTCCTGAAATGCAATAAAGACAATTTTTTTCCCGCTTCGTCCTGTTTTATATTTTTTGCTTGAAACCGTTTCAGAATAGCACTATGTTCAAAAATGATAATCATATAAGTATCCGAGTCGAGCCTGACATATTAAATGCTGAATGATGTGATTATGTGGGACTTCAGTCTGACTTACACCTTTATAATTTTTACGAGTAGGTTTTTACGAGTGGATAAAGTAAGGAATGAGTTTTTAAGGGGAAGTTTGAAAATGGCGCCTGTTACAGAAAAAATGAAAGGAAAAATCGTCTATCCTGGTATGGCTATGGACATGTGATGAGGAGGCATGACACCCATATGACGAAGAGAGTGATGAGTATGAATGGTGACGGATGGAGAGGAAGAGGAAGGCTAAAGAAAAGATGGATGGATTATATTGTCTAAGGAGTGATATGAAAGAAAAAGGAGTAAATGATACTGTGACATCTGATAGGGGAGAATGGAAGAAGAAAACGTGTTGCGCCGACCACAAGTAGAATGGGATAAGGGCAGGAAGAAGAAGATGAGTAGGTTCATTACCTAAGTCCATATTTAAATCAGCAATGTTGTCCATGTCACTAGTAAGAATCGAAGCTAACATTTTACAATGTTTACGCTAATTAAATCTTTTATTTTATTGTGATTGCTTTAATGGCAATCCTGTTAATTGGTGTGTTTTGTTGTTTCATTACTATTATTTACAATTGAACTTGTTGTTTTGCAAGTATATGTAAGTGTTTAATAATGGAAGCCACAATACATTCTACGTAATTATTTATTTAAATATTTTTTTAAGTTGACATGGTCAAAAACACTTTTACGAATTGATTCACCTGAACATGGCGCTATGTGCTCCAAATATCTATAGGTAACTGTATCCTTCAATCTTAGTTATGGTTGCGATAAGCAAAAAATACGTAATATGCTGGTAAGTATAAAATCCTGTTTCCGTCGGAAAAAATGTAAGCATTGCAAGATTTACTCGTATCTATAGTGCGGATCTACGCAGATTCGAAATTGTGAAGACTATTATAAAAACTTGTAAGACGCAACAAAAACGATCTGCCCTTTCATTTTACTCGCAGGAAGATTTAAACTCTTAACATAATATTTCTTGACCACACCAAAACCAATAAACCAAGTACCGACATTTAAATCCCATTCACACAATCATAAATACAAATTTTCCGCTTCACTAAAATCCTTTCATTGTACAAATGTACAGTCACACACATAATTTCATGGCCTACAGAACCGGTAACAAACAGGTGTAACGAAATCCTCCTTTAATCTTATTAATAGACATGTAAATACCGGATACATTTCAACAGGTCAAATAAAACATTTTTCTTTTCTTGTCGTTCGGAAAGATAAGTATAATGTATTGGTAATTAGGCTGTAATATATTGAGCATCGATGTTCCCTCCCTTCATCAACGGAACATAATTCTTACTTTACGGATTTAATATTATTTATATACTATTTATTATGGATTCTAAAGTTATAGAGATAGAATTCGGATATTCGGATCTGTGTATAATTAATTTCTTATTTTGTTGTGAAATGTGTGCTGATCATGACCATTTGCATTTGATTTAAAATAGTGTCAAATACCAGAGATACGAAAAAGCTTATTTATTAGCGGATTAGCATTTGCATACGAACAGTTTATGTTTTAGTCAAAATAAAGATGCAGTAAATAAGTACCTATGGTTAGCAATAAATTGAATATAAGATCATGTTGACAAGCCAAAATATAAGCAAGCACATAAAGTTAAGATTTAGATTTTAAAGAAAATATATGATTTCTTTTTGGATATCCGGTAAAAATAAAATAGAAATAAAGACATTAGATAAAAGTTAAGCTAACACTTAAATTGTCGACAGTTGTTCCTGCTCTAGTTTATTTGAATTAGTTAGAACATAAAAACAGGGCTCGTCCGGGATTTGAACCCGGGGCCTCTCACACCCAAAGCGAGAATCATACCACTAGACCAACGAGCCGCTTGTTTTCAGCCTGAAAAGAAACCTTCACACAAGAATTCAATTCAAATACAAACTATTATATTTATGAGTAGGTACTTATGTCACGTTTTATTGTGAAAAGTAAATAAAATTTGTATGTTATCTTAGTAGAAATTGCTGAATACTGGAACATTAAAAAATGGTATCCAAAAAGAAGCCAGATTTTATTGTTTATTCACTTTGACTTTTTGCAAACTAAAAAGGTACAAAGGCGGATCAGAAATTCTTCAAGCGACCAAAAACGGTGAAGAAGTTACTTTATGAAACTTAAATAATCAATAGCTAGGCGAGGCATCTGCTGTTTTTTCATAATATTTCTTTTCGCTTCATAATTGTTTAAACATTTAAGGCCTATTCAGCATTATCTCGGCGTATTAAACTTGTGGTGTTTTCAAATCAAAGCGGTTGATCCAACAAGTTATGGTCCTAAAATCGGCGGATAACAGGAGGTTGAACCAGAGGTGAAAATTAAAGAAAATCGATCACAAGTTTTATGTACGAGTAAGTAACATCAAGAGGATCTAAACAATTCGCACTCAATGCTTCTAAACATTCTTCATAATGCGCATGGCAAAAGAGTGGAAATTAGGTACTCCCTGCGTCTTTGTTCCCAAACGCATACAACCGGAATCCCTTCAAAGTTAGAGTGAACGCCTGTTCTCTGTAATAACTGAAGAAAGGCTTCTTCTGGGAAGTTCTGGGTAAGTTCACTCCATCGTCGACTTAGTATTTGAAACTTCTGACAGACTCCAGTAAACCCCTCATAACTTAAAAAAATATACAAATGGCACACTACGAAGCGGCAATTAGCGTTTTGGGGGACTGTATTTTGTAAAGTGGCGTTCAAAAAGTGCTGATTATTTCCAGTCTACTTTGAATAGGCATTTAAATGATAATGATAATGTACAATCGACAAAGTTGCGTCATGACCCATTTTGACAAAAAATCGTTTGAGTCAGTCAAAATGACAAAGATCGAAGTCGTTACCATGGTTATGTATGCACCTAATGGTATTTGAATGTCTGTAAGAAAATAAGTTTATGGTGGGTCATGGTTCAACTTTGTCGATTGTACGTCTACTAAAGTTCCGATAAAGTCGCAACGAGTAGTCAGAATATCGAAAGTCTAACATCCAGTCAGACCATGGGGTATCGTGATAATAACTGTGTTTTGTGGTGGTCAGATAAGAAGTCGTTTTTCTGTTAGAGTGGAAGCCGGCCCGACCAGTATCAAGGGACAGGCCACCATGAAAGAACTAGAAAGAGATGCACACCTCTTCAAGTTGTTACGTAATGAGAGACAACCACAATAACCACTATGCATCCATCCCAATCAAAATTTCGCTTTAACATTCTTCCTAACTTTACCACCAACTTTAACATTCACTCACAAACACTATCTCACACCTCATGGCCTCTCACACGTGCTATGCGCCTGAGTCGACCGCAGCTTTACGATGCGCATGCGAATTGGACGGCGGAACATCACAAACAGATCGTTCAGCATAAACACCCACCGTGGGACTTGACGAAGTGATGGCGCCGTAACTTACGGTGTACGGGTCTGCGAACCTACGTAGTACCACAGAATAATAAAGGGCAGAAGACTAGCTCCACACAACTGAGAATGACGAAATAGAAAATAGAATCACACTCACACATAGACATGCGTCACAGCCAGTGCAAGTGTACTTGAGACTAAGTGTCAGCTCAGACCGAGACGTGACGCTGCGCGCACATTTCAATAGAGTTATTCAAAATGTAACTCTATTTTAAAAAACAAAAGGTACACATATCGCTGCGCAGCGCGGACAGATTTTGAATCGCATCAAGAAAAGATACAAATTTGAAGTATCGTTGCGTCACGTCGCTTGCGTCGCGTCTCGGTGTGAACTGACCGTAAAGATTTTTGAACTAAGAAAAACTCGATAGCTCGCTGGATTTTTCAGAATTCTTCTTTCGACATCAAAAAGCTTTACAATTCGTGATGCAGACGTTCATGCGAAGGTCTGTCTAAGCAGGATACTGTGGCCCTGAAACGCATAGGGCAATGGAATCAACAGGGTGGACTTCTAGTCTGTACCTAAGAGTCTGACGGTCCCTTCCAGTCGACCCATTTTACGAATCAAAAAGAAAGGCGTAAAATAAGTTTAAAAAGTACTTGCAACTGTCATTCTTTGACATCTTTCACCGAGTGTCTATGTGTGCGTACGCCTGTGTTCGCTTGCTGCATAGAATGCAGATCTTCTGCAACTATCTATTCTGTGTCTTCAAGATACATCGTTAAATACAGGTTTGTGATGAACATTTATTACTAGACTGTTGTAGTGTGAACGTTTCAACAGTAAAGTTTAACTGAAGAAACTGTTCGGTTGGAATTTTCGTACTAAGTTGAGCTTTGAAGCAATCATCAAGGAACTGCAATTGGCCTTAGGCTTTGTACTTTACTTGCCCCACGCCATTAAGTGACGTTGATATGATTTTGATTGAAAAAACTGGATGACTTTGTTACTCTTTGACGTAAAAACCATCAAACGGATATGGATGTTTGGTAAAAAGGTACCGCTGGCAAGATCTAGTTATAAATAGATTAATTAGAGGCGTCCCTAGCCCTTGTGGCGCCCGTGTGCAACCAGTACCCTGGCGCCCTCTAGTCTAGTAGGAGCGGGGACAAAATGGAATACTAAAAGACTTTACTCATGGCGCGATGCGACGCGACGCGATTCACACTTATTCTAATGGAGTGATGCAATGCAATTCGACCGTACACTTCAAAAATGCACCTTACTGCTACGACATAAAGGCGCTGCAAACCAGAGACAAAAGATGTCGCACGATACTAGTAGTTGCGCAATCGAATTTCTAACGCAAAATCATGTGCATTGTCATTAGCACGTACATGCAATTCGATATTGAGGAGATCTGTGAGCGATATCGTCAATCCGTACGACTCGCAAACACTATTGCTGCGATCGTCCATACATTTTCTTCGGCCGGACGCTTGTGTGATATCTGATCGATTATCGTCAATCGATGCAATCCGATGTCACGTCACGCCTTAAGGCTCCATAGTACTTCAATATAATCTTACTCGCTAGCACTTGCACGTACCACACACTATTGCTTGTTCTTTCTTTTAGCTGTCTACACGCAAATCTATTTATTTTACGGCAAAAAAAATAAAATGAATAATAATAATAACATAAGACCTGCTTTATAGTTAGTTCAGTTAGTACAAAAAGTTTCAGTATCTAATATTAAATATTTCATGATTGCCAGCGGTTTATTGTTCAATTTAGAGGTAACTTTGGGATTTTTTTCTATCGAGAAAATTTATGGAATCATGTTTCGCCAAACATAAGACCTAACATTAATCCTCAACTTTACCATTTATTTATTTCAAAATTAATGCTGCAGTATTTTTGACGTATCACATGATTCTGCTAAGGCTAAGCCATTTAAGGTAGTATGGGCTCTTAAGTCAAGTTCCTAACATTACAGTCCTATTATTTTCAAACGGAAATTCGGATGCAAATGGTGCACAATTTTAAATAATGTCGGGAAGTAAAAGTTTTTTTAAGAAGGAAGGAGTTCGGTGTAAGAAAAAAAATCACAACTTTGTTTTGCGTCTCTGGGTTTAATTTGAACTTTATAGCATTCTAATACAGCCGAGTTAGCAATGATTGTCGGCGTGATGTCACACGAATCAAAACAAACATGCCGATGATGCCGGCACGCGCCTTTGGTAGCGATGCGACATTACGCCAATTTAATCTTTAATTATATGTTTTAAGGCTGATTTCAAGTTAACCCTACAATGCATGATTTTTTAAAATCGTGTCAAAAAAATATATGTGGTCCTATATGGTGTCTAGACATAATAAAAAATAATAATAAAAATTAGAATTAATTAATTATGTAGATATTTATTTTTTCAATTCTGTTCCATATGTGGTACAGTATGCATTAACACTAATATTTGGCTCATAATTAGGAACAATGAACATAATTATATATTTAATTTTATGTTAAGAGTAGCTCTACTTATGAACGAAATTTATTCAAACTATTATTATCTTTGTTCAAACTTAAAATAACACGGCACTTTTCACAAAATATCTTATATGTTCTTCCTTTACACTGTGAATACTTACAGGGTTGTCTCCTCTCGTTCCGGAGTAATCATCATCATCATCACAATGTATATAATATCAGCTGTAAGACGTGTATTGCTGAACATAGGCCTCCCCTTTAGACTAGTAGGACCAGTTGGAAGCGGCTTGCATCCAGCGTGATCCTGTGGCCTTCATAAGATCGTCTGTCCACCTTGTTGGTGGACGTACTACGCTACGCTGCGCCTGTGCATGGTTTCCATTAGAGAACCTTACGGCTCCATCGGCCATCAGTTCTTCGTGCTATATGTCTTGCCCACTGCCATTGCAACTTGCTTATTCGTTGGTTTTGTCGGTTACTTTGGTTTGTCTACGAATCTCCTCATTTCTGTGTCGATCGCGCAAGGATCCCGGAGTAATTACTCCGGGAACCTAAAAACTTTTTTAAATCGTATGTCACGGTCACACACGGTGTACACGGTCTTATATGGGTCATTTTGGATGCAAAATTTATGCATTTCTTCAACTTCTGTCATAAAGAATATTGCGATGGAGCATTCAAATTTGATTGGTGATTTAATTGGTGGCTCTAAATTTATATTTGAGATGATCTTTTGATGATGATAATTGGGGATGATCAGACTCTAAACATTTGTTTTCCAAATGAAATTTACTTTCTTTCTTTTATCAACATTATAAGAAATTTGAATTCTTCTAACTGGCATAGTGGAAGAACTTCTATTGTGGCATAATGAAGTACTTGACCCTAAAATGGTGGCTTGAAGATTTGTTGATTCTTCATTCATTCATTCTTCATTCGGCGAGGGTAATACCACAATTAGTACAAGAAAATGCTGCAAACCTGGTAGGCTCATTATCATTTTCAGAGCCACTATCTTCATTCATTTGGTGCAAATTTTCTTTGATGATTCTCGCCATGTCATCATCACTTTCTGCACTTGAAAAGTCTTGACCGTCTTCATTCACAGACGGTTTATCTAAATATTGCTTCATCAACTCGTCAGAGAATACCTTCTTCGCCATAATCCGTGATAAAATCCAACCGAAACAGGATGTTAGAGGTGAACTAATGCATGGTGTACCATATTTGGAACATTTAAATAAATTGATATTACTAAAACAAAAACAGTAATAATAAAAAAAATTACTTACCTCCATTTAATATACAATATTTCCAATGTAAATCTATTTTTTACGCTTCCAAATATTCAAATAACAATTTTTTAAAGAATTTTCTATTTACGTAAACCACGGGTTTGCGCCGATCTTACAAATTGTGTACGAATCACAATATAAATCGATACCTAACAATATCTGGTGACACTTGCCATTACTTAACCGTTGCTAAGTGTGTAAAGAATATTCCGTCGGTCGATTAATGACGCTAGGTGTCTCTAAATAAACAGTAGATTTAATTATTTTGATTGTCCCAGATATGGTACAGAATGCATTGTAGGGTTAAAAGAAAAGTTATTGTGTTTTAAATAGTGTAGGAAAAGGAGTAGCCTTGCCTTTGCTACAGCACGCCCGGCTATAACACGAGCGCAGGGTCTTTGATAGCGCCGGCATTGACGCATCTTTGGAGGTGTCGCGTTAGGGGGCACTCGGCGCCCCCTTAGACCCGGCGCCCGCGTGCACTGCACACCCTGCACTATAGGTAAAGACGCCTCTGCTTGTGTACTTATAGGTTTTGTTTGTATATCCGTACCTACTTTATAGGTAAAGTAACATTAAAATATCACTATTATAGGTCTCATACTTTTCAGTTCCTTATATGTATATGCAAATCTTGCACAGTCAAAGATTTCTAAGACTCTGAGTACATTTTACTCATTATGTACTAAAGAGTAATTTTGTCTAGGTTTATTGTAAGAATATCATAAATATGTTAATAACATATTTATGCACTGTTAACGTATTACTTTGCTAGAATCTTTACATATAATAAAATCGTAGAGATGTCATTCCTGTACATTGAATATTTTTTTCTTTTTGTATTTTTTTCGAGATAAGGGATCGATTCTGATGCCAGATCAACTTTTATTTTTTTTCGAAATTTTTTATGTTTTTTTGATTTGATCTATCTCCGAAACTACTGTAAAGTTGTCGAACAAATTTTCCTCAAATATTCCTAATAATATGCTTCTGTTAATGTGCTATGTATTATTACGCTATTTTTCCTGGGAGATAAGCAATTTTGAATTTTGTTGTTTTCAGATGTTTGTTGATAATTGGAAGCTAAACCACTGGATATTATTTAGTCAATTTTTCCCCAAATATTCCTTAAACTGCTCTTCTATTAATAGGATATGTATAATAACGCTATTCCCCTTGGGGGATTAGCAATTTTATAATATGTTGATTTTCAGTCATTGTTGACATTTGTACTAGAACCGCTATTTGAATATCACTGTCAGCGTACTAGCCAGTCCGGTCGGTAACCTGCTTGACTTTCGTGCAAGGGGTCTCTGGATCAAATCTTGCATAATTCTTTTTCACTTTTTGTGGATTTTATGTATCCTGTGAGAGTTTCAAATAATCGAAAATCATTTTATGAATACGTTTATTTCAATATTACTTGCAATTTAATTTTTTTTCTAATATTTTTCAGTAGTTCTCTTCTTCAGTAGTTCTAGAATAAATCTGCGCTGATTGAAATTGTAGGTAGGTAAGTTGGATATTATTTTAAACACAATTTATTGTTTCGTAATAAATACAAATTGCAGTGATACTGTAAATCGACCAAAAATGATAGGATAAACACGGATCTTTGAAATCAATGTCGCTGGAACAAGGACGTTTCCTGTGCAAACTATGCAAGTATGTTTGTTTTTTACCTTTTCACGCAAACTACCTACCTACTGAATTGATCGTCCTATGCGTATATTCGTTGTCAGGAGTATAGCAGACACGGAATATAGGGTACCTTTCATCCCCTAAAATAGAAGAGAGCTGTTGCCGAGAAAAACAAATATACGTTCATATTCCAGATGGCGCCACTAACACGATCCGTATTGTTTCTTAAATTCTAAATTAACGCAAGCGAAGCCGCGGGCAAACACTAGTGTAATAATATTTTTAATATGTGACCTACAGTTAAAAGATTTTACGCACGTTAGTGAAATGCTAACTTTGTGCTAACTACACTCAAATGGCGTTTTAAACTGGAATATGTAGTAACTACTAATGTTCATGAAAAGCTTTTTTGTTTATTTATTCAATGGTTTTCTAACAAAAGAGTTAAACGCATAATGGGTTTCGCATTATAGCTGGATTTTATTTAAAGTTGCTGAAAATTACTGAACTGCCCACAGTTTATATTACCAGCACACTGAATGTATTATGTGTAACTAGCACTACGCCCGCGACTTCGTCCGCGTGATTTTCGAACTTTGCCTTTGTGAATTTCTAGTCCCAGCCACCCTTTAGGGGATACTGTTGGAAATACTAAATCGATTTTCAACAAAAATTCTATCAACCCGCAATATTCCGTCTTAAGTAACACCTAGGTCCTAAAAATAATCCCAATCCCAATGCAAAATGTAAGACTCCTAACTATCAACAGCAATACAAACTTTTAGGGGTCGAATTTCGTATCATATCAAATTTCATTTCGTTCCATCGTAGTGAGAACCTGTATCCCAAATAGAACCCCCCTGCAATGTTGAGTTCTCTAATTACAAACATCGAAAACAACCCATAAGAGGTCGAATTTTTTGAAATTCCGTCTTAGTGAGAACCTAGGTCCTAAAAGAACCCCCATGCAGAAACTCCTAGCAATTGTAGCAACAAAGTCTCATACAAACTGTCAATCCCATAAACAAACCCTTAGGGGTTCAGAAAATAGTGCCTTAGTGTGCATTTACGTCATAAAAGAACAACCTTGTAAATTTAATACTCCTAGCATTTGTAGAAACGAAGTCATACAAAATATCAACCCCTTGGGGTCTATTTTCACAAAACACCCGCAACTACGTCCAAAAAAGCATGTCTATGCAAAATTTTAGTCTCCAAAGTATCAACCCCGAAAAAAGGGGTCGAATTTCGCAAAACCGTCTTAGTGTACATTTAGGTCTTAAAAAGAACCCCTCGCAAAATTCGAGATGCTTAGCACTTTTAGTAACAAAGGTTCATAAAAACTATCAAACACAAAAACAAACCCCTTTGGAGTCGAATTTCGCAAAATCTTGCCATGGTGTGCATCTCAGTCCGAGTCAGTCCAATAAAAGAACCCGGTGCAAAATTTGAGGCTCCTCGCACTCGTAGAAACAGAGTTTCATACAAACTGTCAACCCCAAAAACAACCTCTTAGGGATCGCATTTCGCAAAATCCCATCTTAGGTATTACTTACGTCCAAAAAAGGACCCCTATGTGAAAATTTGAATCTCAATACTATCAACCCCAAAAAATACCCATTAGGGGTCGAATTTCTCAAAATTTCCACCTTGGTGAGCATTTACATCATAAAAAGTACCACCATGCAAGATTTGAGACGCCTAGCACTTGTACTAAAAAAGTTTCATACAAACTATCGACCCCAAAAACATACCCCTCAGGGGTCGGATTTCGCAAAATCCCGTCATAGTGAGCATCTACGTTCTAAGAAGACACCCTATGCAAAATTTGGAATTCCTAGCACCTGTAGTAGCGAAGTTTCATACAAACTATCAACCCCAAAAACAACCCCTTAGGGGCCGAATTTCGCAAAATCCGTTCTTAGTGCTCACCTACGTGGTATAAGGAGAGCTTATGCTAAATTTCAAGTTTCTAGGCCCAGCGGTTTGGGCTGTGCGTTGTCAGATCAGTCAGTCAGTTTTGAATTTTATATATAACTAGCTTCTGCCCGCGACTTCGTACGCGGATCCTGTTGCTTATGCCAGCGACAACGGGGTCGACAAAATCGAAGATCTAAAACGTCTGATGTGAAATTCTTAGAGCCTGGGGACGGGAAAACAACGGGACGCGCGTGACGATTCCAGACGTTCCAGATCTTTCATTTTCGTAAGTCAACAGGAAATGCTCATCAGACTAAACAGCTCTTGCTAAGACGTGATTCCTATAATGTTATAGTGTAGGTGGGCTCTTGGAGTTCCACATCAGGTGTTCCAGATCTTCAAATTTTAGAAGTCACCAGAAAGTGGTCGTCAAGCTAAACAACTTTGCAAAGACGTCATTCCTGTATATTTTATAGTGTAGCTGGGCTCTTGGTGTCAAATTGTTGCCACATCAGGTGTTCCAGGTCTTCAATTTTTGTATGCCAACAGAAAGTGCACATCTGGGTGAACAAGTTTGCTGAGACGTTATTCCTGTATATGTTATAGTGTAGCTGGGCTCTTGGAGTTCCACATCAGGTGTTCCAGATCTTCAAATTTATTAAACAGCAGAAAATGCTCAAGACGTGGATCAATTTTTGATATCGAACCATTTTTGTATCTCTTACAGTTTAGCTGGTCCGCTGCGGTTCTGCACCAGTTGTTCAAGTTTCCAAGATAAATTATAGCCTATGTGTTGGCCAGACTTAATACCTATACAACAAAAAAAAAATTATACGAATCCGTCGAGTACTTTTGGAGTTTATCCCGGACATACATACAGACAAACAGATAAACAGACAAACAGACAAAAATTATAAAAACCATATATTTGGCTTCAGTATCGATTATAGATCACACCCCAAGTATTCTTTTAAAAAAATATTCAATGTACAGTTTTGACCTTCCTACTATTTTATTATATGTATAGATATGTAGTATAGATAGTATAGATATGTTATAGTGTAGCTGGGCTCTTGGAGTTCCACATCAGGTGTTCCAGATCTTCAAATTTATTCTCTCAGCTGAAAATGCTCATCACGTGGAACAATATTTGCTATCACACCATTTTTGTATCTCTTAAAGTTTAGCTGGTCCATTGCGGTTCTGCACCAGGTGTTCAAGTTTCCAAGATAAATTATAGCCTATGTGTTGGCCAGACTTAATACCTATACAACAAAAAAAAATCGTTCAAATCCGTCCAGTACTTTTTAAGTTTATCCCGGACATACATACAGACAAACAGATAAACAGACAAACAGACAAAAATTCTAAAAACTATATTTTTGGCTTCGGTATCGATTGTAGATCACACCCCAAGTATTATTTAAAAAAAATATTCAATGTACAGTTTTGACTTTCCTACTATTTTATTATATGTAGTATAGATAGTATAGATATGTTATAGTGTAGCTGGGCTCTTGGAGTTCCACATCAGGTGTTCCAGATCTTCAAATTTATTCTCTCAGCTGAAAATGCTCATCACGTGGAACAATATTTGCTATCACACCATTTTTGTATCTCTTAAAGTTTAGCTGGTCCATTGCGGTTCTGCACCAGGTGTTCAAGTTTCCAAGATAAATTATAGCCTATGTGTTGGCCAGACTTAATACCTATACAACAAAAAAAAAAATCGTTCAAATCCGTCCAGTACTTTTTAAGTTTATCCCGGACATACATACAGACAAACAGATAAACAGACAAACAGACAAACAGACAAAAATTCTAAAAACTATATTTTTGGCTTCGGTATCGATTGTAGATCACACCCCAAGTATTATTTAAAAAAAATATTCAATGTACAGTTTTGACTTTCCTACTATTTTATTATATGTATAGATAATAAAAAAAGATTTATTTTAAACAGTCATTTGAACTCTAACGATCGACTATTCTTATTTAAAAGACATGAAAACTTGAGTATCTTTAGTAGTAAGTGATGATTTTAATTGAGTTGATCGATTCAATAGACAGAAACTATGTTATGCCGACGACACGCTCGTCCTGGCGGAGGGACAGTCACACCAGGCGGCGGCCAACCTGGCGACGCAAGCGGTCGCGACAGTCGTTGGAAGTATCCGGCAGCTAGGACTCGACGTGGCGCTGCAAAAGTCAGAGGCCATGTGTTTTCATAGCCGTTTGAACGCGCCACGGTCAGAGTCCCACATAACGGCGTCGTGGGGACGATGAAGTACCTGGGACTCGTCCTCGACAGCCGGTGGAACTTCAGGGAGCATTTCCTGAGTTTGGCCCCAAAGCTGAACCGGGCAGCAGCCGCTCTCAGGCGACTCCTGCCTGATCTCAGCGGGCCAAACGCCTCCTGCCGGAGGCTGTACGCCGGTGTTAAAACTGCCTTTATTGGAAACAGAATATTAGAAACATTAACCGCTTCCTAAAAGGCAGTTCGTATTAAATCGAGCATCAAAATGTGACAAAATGTTACTAGTTGGTACCATCAAACGTTATTGCATCACATTTGGATGTCAGCCATAGTAACTCAGTTTGTGATGACGCACTTAAACTTTTGGAAACTGAAATTACATTGTATTCTTACGATTTAAGGTTGAAAGTTGTAGAGCTGTGGTGCCGGGATATGTGACGTAGTAATTTGAAATTAGCTCTATCAAGCCTGCGACATTGTCGAAGACTGTTTTATAATGTGGCCAGTGACACAATGTTCAAGTAAATAAATTAAAAACTATTGTTTTAAGCTTTCCCGGCTTAAGCGGTCAGCTCCTTCTGCGAGGCAGTAATGCTCGTAAAGGAGGAGGCAGGCCGCGAGCGAGAGAGGACAGCGTCCTCCCTCCGCCCCAGCCGCAGTGGTAGGCGCCCACGGCGACGGACCTCGCTAGATGATCTCCGGCTACCGTAGGCGCGGGCATGCGGGCAGCGAGTAAAGGGCAACTCGTTGCCCGACCAAGGACCATGCCCGGGTCGACGGCGCGTTGTGTCCCACGCGCGCCTCAAAGAGCGTTAGCATAATGACGGGGCCCCCCTCTCAGAGGGCCAAAGCCTGCCTGGGTCGCGGGATTATTCCCTTACCGTAACCCCGGAACGTAACAGGCTATGAAGGACACCGTGGATTTTAGTCAGTAGAAGTCTGACAGTCCCTCCCGCCCTGCCCGGGGTTGGAGGACTCATTTGATGATTTTACCACGCTAAAAAAAAAAAAAAAAAAGCTTTCCCGGCTTAATACTGGATTTAACTTTCATTTACGGGACATCTTCTATAATAAATTGTTCATTGAATTAAAATCGAGAGTATGGTACAAAACTGTCCAGTACGTGAAAACCAGCAATGCTAATTCCCTATAAATACAGTATTGTGACGGCTCGACAGAATCCAATAGGGCAGTGTGAGCGAACGTTGTCAAGGCGAATCGTAGTAGAGCACAACGTAGAGTCCAGCGTTGAGATTTCTTATAGATAATATCATAGTTGCTTTGAGTATGCTCAAAAGTAACAGCCATCATCGTAATAAAGCCAACACAAAGATTGGTGATATTGTGAGTGCGTTCTGCCGTAATTAGTACTTACCTATCGAATTCAAGTAGTGTACGTACTCACGTAGTAAGATACAATGAAAGAGGGTAGACAGATTTGACTGCTCCAACAAATTAATTTCAACCACCCGCAGTCTCCAGTCTCGCGACCATGGCGCTTCCAACAGCATCGGAAATATCGGGAGCTTAGATTATTAAATGTCCGATTGCGCTTTTGAAACAAAACGTAACGTTTTTAGTGAGGCCACTTTTTTATTAATGTGTGAGTGAGCGCCACGCACACGTTTAAATGTTTTCCTTGGAGATGTTCAATTGTTTTACGTAGAAATCGTACGACGGGTGTTATTTTTTTTTCTATCGTGTTTTGGGCTTTAATTCTCAGTGGTCTATTATGAATCTGGATCGGGAGCTCAAAACGATGAACAATCTCGGAACAAATCCCGTAAGTGACAGTTTAAGTTCAATTTATATGCATGTACTAGTCTTCATCGTTAACAATAAAAAACATTTGCTCTTTACATCGATGAATGACAGCTCCACTTCAACGACAACCTGGTTGAAACGTGGCGGTTGCTTAAACGTTTTGTTTATTAAATAATAAAAATACATTTCATAAGAAAAATAATGTGATTTTTCATCAAGACTGCCTTGTTGTTCAAGTCATCATTTTTTTTTTCGAAGTATAATCACCCTATAATATTCCGATTGCTGGGACACAGGCCTCCTCTCTGCCAGAGGGAAAGCAGCAAACGGGCTCCGGTACTCTATAGTACTTCATTTCTCGAAAATATCATCTATATTTTTCGTATGACAGACTACTAACATACAACATTTAACAGATGCTTAAACCTCACAAACTACTTACATATTAAAATTAAAACTATAAACCGTCGAACTAATCCGAGATTACAGCTAACCAAATACGGTGGCGGCAACTCATTTCGTCAGCTCGCCGCCACCCAGCGGAAAGATGGCAATTTTGGCACGGCTTCGAACTGCAAACACATTGCACATGCATGCACGGAACCCCAAATTGCTCCCTGAGACACCCTCCCCGCAGTAACTCATATGCTGTTCACGACATTCCGTGAAACGTTCATGTTGCAGCGAGTTTTTTAATTTAGGGAAATGTTTTAAGTTCCCTTCGAAGACAATTTGGATTTTTTAAACTGTTTTATAGGGACATCTTCAAATTGAAAAAAAAATCCCTTTAAATAAATAGAAAAAAATGACAATACTTTTATTGTCTATAGTATACACAAAACATGTAGGTATTTGATTCCTAACATAATTGTAATAGTGTTAGAAGAGGAAAGGTTAAATTAAAGAGACAAGCACTGGAACGGCATCGCTCTGTATGGGGATCAGTAAGTAGAATCGGGTGAGATGGGACATACTTTTTTGTTGGTTGGGAAATCTTAAAAATATTTTTTCCCGCTCTGTGTGCTTGACGAAAATGAATAAATACAAACTTACAATGTTAATATATCTAAAGGTACAAAGGCGGTCTTATCGATATGATAGCGATATGGATGAACTTGAAGAACTTTAATTATGAGTGTCGGCCTCTTTTGTCAACACCTGTATAATAATCCACCATGATCCTTCAATTTCCCTTTTCATTTTGGTAGTGGTAATAGATGCTTACTTAGCTCTTATGTATGACCTAATGTATGACACTTACTAGATATAGGGTTTTTTATGTGTAAATCGTATAGGTAGAAAATACTATGATATAATAAAAATGTGAATGATTTTATTTACCTCAACTTAGTAAATAACACATTAAAAAAAAAGTCAAAGGGTAACCGGAACGTTGCGGTCGCTTTATCGAATGAAAAATCTTCTCCCATCTCGCGTAAAGGCAATGCTTGTTCAATCCCTAATCTTCCCCATAATTGACTATTGTGATGTGTGTTACTATGACCTGAATGCAGATCTCCTCAATAAACTTGACCGACTTCTCAATAATTGCATTCGATTCGTTTTTAATCTCCGTAAGTATGATCATGTATCCGCACATCGATCTCTCTTAAAATGGTTACCCATCCGGCAGCGCAGAGCATTAAGGGCTTTGTTGACTTTGTTTTCTCTACTGGAGAAACCCACCTCTCCTACTTACTTGACTTGTCATTTTCAGTATTTATGCTCTGCGCACACCAAAATTCTTCGATCCTCCCATAATCGTCTTCTTCGTTGTCCCTCCCACCGCTCTGGATTCCTAAAATCCTCATTTTTGGTACAGGCAGTCTTTCTTTGGAATGCGCTCCCTCTGAATATCAGGACGGTAACAAATAGGTTCACTTTTAAGGGCAAAGTTCGTGAACATTTACTCAGGGAGTTAGCGGATTCGGCTTAGAATTACATTGTAATGAGAGTTTCCCCATCTGTTTTTATTTCTCTTCACTTCTTTTTTTTTATATATATACTAGCTTCTGCCCGCGACTTCGTACGCGGATCCTGTTGCTTATGCCAGCGACAACGGGGTCGACAAAATCGAAGATCTAAAACGTCTGATGTGAAATTCTTAGAGCCTGGGGACGGGAAAACAACGGGACGCGCGTGACGATTCCAGACGTTCCAGATCTTTCATTTTCGTAAGTCAACAGGAAATGCTCATCAGACTAAACAGCTCTTGCTAAGACGTGATTCCTATAATGTTATAGTGTAGGTGGGCTCTTGGAGTTCCACATCAGGTGTTCCAGATCTTCAAATTTTAGAAGTCACCAGAGAGTGGTCGTCAAGCTAAACAACTTTGCAAAGACGTCATTCCTGTATATTTTATAGTGTAGCTGGGCTCTTGGTGTCAAATTGTTGCCACATCAGGTGTTCCAGGTCTTCAATTTTTGTATGCCAACAGAAAGTGCACATCTGGGTGAACAAGTTTGCTGAGACGTTATTCCTGTATATGTTATAGTGTAGCTGGGCTCTTGGAGTTCCACATCAGGTGTTCCAGATCTTCAAATTTATTCTCTCAGCAGAAAATGCTCAAGACGTGGATCAATTTTTGATATCGAACCATTTTTGTATCTCTTACAGTTTAGCTGGTCCGCTGCGGTTCTGCACCAGTTGTTCAAGTTTCCAAGATAAATTATAGCCTATGTGTTGGCCAGACTTAATACCTATACAACAAAAAAAAAATTATACAAATCCGTCGAGTACTTTTGGAGTTTATCCCGGACATACATACAGACAAACAGATAAACAGACAAACAGACAAAAATTATAAAAACCATATATTTGGCTTCAGTATCGATTATAGATCACACCCCAAGTATTCTTTTAAAAAAATATTCAATGTACAGTTTTGACCTTCCTACTATTTTATTATATGTATAGATATGTAGTATAGATAGTATAGATATGTTATAGTGTAGCTGGGCTCTTGGAGTTCCACATCAGGTGTTCCAGATCTTCAAATTTATTCTCTCAGCTGAAAATGCTCATCACGTGGAACAATATTTGCTATCACACCATTTTTGTATCTCTTAAAGTTTAGCTGGTCCATTGCGGTTCTGCACCAGGTGTTCAAGTTTCCAAGATAAATTATAGCCTATGTGTTGGCCAGACTTAATACCTATACAACAAAAAAAAATCGTTCAAATCCGTCCAGTACTTTTTAAGTTTATCCCGGACATACATACAGACAAACAGATAAACAGACAAACAGACAAAAATTCTAAAAACTATATTTTTGGCTTCGGTATCGATTGTAGATCACACCCCAAGTATTATTTAAAAAAAATATTCAATGTACAGTTTTGACTTTCCTACTATTTTATTATATGTAGTATAGATAGTATAGATATGTTATAGTGTAGCTGGGCTCTTGGAGTTCCACATCAGGTGTTCCAGATCTTCAAATTTATTCTCTCAGCTGAAAATGCTCATCACGTGGAACAATATTTGCTATCACACCATTTTTGTATCTCTTAAAGTTTAGCTGGTCCATTGCGGTTCTGCACCAGGTGTTCAAGTTTCCAAGATAAATTATAGCCTATGTGTTGGCCAGACTTAATACCTATACAACAAAAAAAAAAATCGTTCAAATCCGTCCAGTACTTTTTAAGTTTATCCCGGACATACATACAGACAAACAGATAAACAGACAAACAGACAAACAGACAAAAATTCTAAAAACTATATTTTTGGCTTCGGTATCGATTGTAGATCACACCCCAAGTATTATTTAAAAAAAATATTCAATGTACAGTTTTGACTTTCCTACTATTTTATTATATGTATAGATTGTATGTATGTATTTAAGTATGTATTTTATTATTTTATTGTTATTATCAAATGCAGTTTTTATGCTACACCTACTTATTCCTTTCTCTGCATCACCCTAAGGTAGACTGTTAGAGAATGCCTTATGGCATTAAGTCCGCCTTTGTACGATTTTGTGCATAAAGTTTAAATAAATAAATAAATTAAAGGGTTGCGATAATTACACTGCAGTTTACCAACACCTAGGTAATTACAAGTAAATATGACTAGGTATTAGGTATTTAGCAAGAATAGCAAGTCACCATGAATAAGACGACAATCCTTAAATGCCTTAACTTTATAATGCCAGTATACATTGGTACTTAAATTGTCCCTTACGCAACATTTAATTAAAAGTGACGACATTACTAATTAACAGTTAATACCCTTTAACCTCACAATACTTTTCCTTGATTATATTAATTATAATTAGTTTGAATAACAAATCAAGTATGGAAAATCAGTAACGTATTCAAATTCACTTGATCTGCATTTTTTATTTTTAAAATTGCAATGCGTTGATCTCAGTGTTATCAGTCTTCTAAAATCTAAAACGCTTTATCAAAAATAGGGTTTTTCCAAAAATGTCCAAATGCCGACATTGACCGCAACATCTCTGTTTATTCCTCATGTAATTGTCGTAGTGTAGCGTATTGTCAAATTTTATTGCCCATATCAACTTTGTGTGTACTGTCAAAATTACTACGCAGTTAACGTCAGTTCGTGTTTGTCTGTCCAAAGTACGTAACTGTTGTTATGACTAGAGAGCTGAGTTTCAGTATTTCATTAACTGTTTTAGTTGTATTTGTAGTGCATGTTTGTGTAAGGTCTTTAAATAAGGTTTCGGGAGGAATAGGCTTATTTTCAGCATCATTAATCTGCAAATCTATGTAAAACGTGTCAGTTAGAGTATTAAAAATCAAACATAAGTAAGTCTTTTTTGTTATTTTAAGTCAAGGAGTTTTCAAATGGAATACGCGGAGGCTCGAAGAGTCAGAAACAGAATGCTCTGAAATAAACCGCGTGACGTAATTGTGTATTATAAAATTTCTCATCTTCGTCAATTTTGACTATGTAATATTTTAGTAAATTATAAAAATACTTTATCTACTCTCATATCGTAAACTTCGAAATACAAAACTCAAAACGAGTTTATAATGACATACTTTATACCATAGAGTATCGTAATGAAATTAAAAAATTAAATTATAACACTGTTTGTCAAACAAAACAATGTTATAATTTAATTTTTTTTCATTATGATACAGATTACTGATCATAGATACATTTTTTTACTTTTTTATCTGTGGCTGCGCGCGCTTTCTAAGGGAATGTTGGGATTTTGACGTTTGTGTTTCGGTGGATGACATGGTGGATGATTATTAGTGTTTATTAATTTTTATCTTTTATTTGATATGTTCGTGTTCAATAAGAGTAGATAAAGTAGTGTATGAAACTGTACATAACTAGGTATTATACCACTCGTGTGATACTATTATAAAACTCGCTTCGCTCGTTTTATAAACTCACACTCGTGTATAATACCCCTCATTATGTACCAGTTACATAAACTACTATTATAGAATACTATACTATTCTGTACTCATAGAATTTCAGAATTGCCTAACAAATCGTCATCATAACATTCATTTCTAATTTATGATAACTCCGCATAAAACAAAGCCCTCAAAAGTAGTAGCCGGCCAATAAGCCAACGAGGAGATAATATAAGCGATTTCACCAACGGTTAATCACGTTCCTCAACTAAACACGTATTGAAGTCAATACGCATGAAAAACATCGCTTTTTGCCACACGACGTGTATTATGACGATTATTTACGGCCTGCAATAAAACTGCACGTATGCAAATGACACAGGGAGTGATTCTGTATGGATGAATCTCGCATAGCGTCTCCGGGAATGGCTACAAACCTTATTGATGGCTAAAATGACGCTTTTGCTGATTAGTCTTTGTAATTAGTTGAAACCTATTCCTATTATTCCCATCCTTCGGATATAGAATATATCTATCTATCTATATAAATAAAAATTAATTGTTGTTCGTTAGTCTGATTAAAACTCGAGAACGGCTGGGCCGATTGAGCTGATTTTGGTTTTAAAATTTTTGTCGTAGTCCAGGGTAGGTTTAAAGGTTTTTTTTTAATAAAATATAAAGATCATAGGGTTTGTGTCATACTTTGTTAGGCTTGAAGTTAAGGTTTCAGTGTTATATCAGTATTCAGAAAAAATAACATTTCACTTAAAATGCTATAAAACGAGCTGATTTAAAAAAAAGATAAATTGTTTCGTTACATTTTCTTTAACAATATTTTTGTTGCAGTAAATTCTAAAATATTGTCGCACCAACAAATTCCTAGTCAATATTGACTGAATTGCAACTATTAATAAACAATTCTTTGGAACTTCTAACTCCTAACAATGACGTGGAGTGTTCTGAACGTCATTATGCGTCAATTCGTCTCGAAGCGTGGTTTTACGGCTGCAAGTGGTACCTCCGTGATGCCGCATACAGAACACGATTAGCAACATGTTCTACAGTCATACAGCTTCAGGAATGTGAGGTCACATTGTTTTCTATATTTAAAAGGCATTTTCTCTGCAATAAAAATTGCATGCGCGCAACCTTGTTGGTATTAGAGGTTTGTGAGGTTTCTTTGCCTGGTTGAAAGAATAAATTAGTACTAGATTATAATTTGCTAAAAAAGAATGTCGAGAGGGTAACTGTTTAGTTGAAGACGTAGCTAACAATGTAAAATAATTGTGACAACATTTGCTGTGTTGCAAGAAAAGTTAAGTTCAAAATTACTCTTACGTATAATTATGTCTTGTAACGAGTTTGTAAGTTCTTCTATTTAAAGAAATAGAGTTCCAGTTATGTGTTTAATTAATTGAAAACAAAATCATGCAGGACCACATGAAAAAAAAACAACGAAAAAATGCAGATTGACCAAAGTCTGCCGTCAATTTAAATTATATTTTAAGATCATCCAAAGATTACACAAGATTACATAAACATCTTGAATTTACTTGTTAATAAATCTAATAAAATATAATGTTTACGATATTGACATGTCAGAGGTAACGCGTAAGTCCATAATCGGGTAATAACTGTCAGTTTAAATCAATCACGCGAGCTTAACCTGGCATGTTTTGATTTTGACGAGTTTCATATTTTGTCTGTCACACTTGTCTATGGTTTGATGAGGCGGAAATTGTGAGTTGTTATTAGATCTGATTCATTGCTGATTTTTTAAAATTGCGTGTAACATTTACATTAATTAGTATTTTGATTCTAGGATGTATAAATAGCATTACGACTATTTTAGTATTTAGGCAATACTGAAAAGAATGAAAAAATACACAAGTACTGTAAACGCATTTTTTTATATTTGAGCCTAATAGTACAGACTACTCATTTAACATTTGAATACTTATTTATATTCTCCATCCAGCCAAATTTTGATGATTGTTGTTTGTTAATTATCTTTTAATTATAAAATATTTAACAATGTACTTAGAACAACAAAAAAAAAACAATGTAACATCCCTACATTTTATCAAAGGCTCATTGAAAGGCAATACCAACATAATTTATTACAACGACAAAACATTCATGAATGGAACAAAAATCTTTTTACCATAGACTACACTAAAACACAATATAGAAACTCAACCTGCGCCGTATGTAAAGAGTTGGCGGTGTGGCCAGTGTTAAAAAAAAAAACTACCTGCACTCACATCACCTTCCAAGAACGTAAAATTGTAAAGTCAAACAAGCGGCCAGTTTGTTCTACAGACGGACCAACGCACAATATTGTATTATTTCTGGTTATCACTTTAAATTGCCCCTACTTAGTAGACGCGTGGTACATGAATTTGTATTGTAAGACTTAAAAGGAGAAAGTGTACTCACTCATATAATGTTTAGCGTGATGGTTATATGGCATAATCGTATTACTTATCAAGTTATTACAATAATTGGTACTTAACTGAACTTGTATGAAGAATTTTCAAAACAATTCGGAAGAAAAAGCATTCTGATGCTTTTTCTTTCGAATTTCCGGCCTTATCACTTTCTGTATTTTGTTTACTGCGTATTTGAAGTATTTACTGCGATTATTGTATGTAAAATGGCGTCTTTAATGTACGAATCATGAGGAACTAATTTTTCCAACAAATTAAAGTCAAAGTAAACGTCGCAAAATCGGGCAAAGTCATGTTAAAGGCTTTGGTATTCTGTAATATCAGTAGTACTCTACTCCTGATTTTATAGTTATTCATTCATGATGAAAAACGATGTGTAATAAAATGACAATTTATGTAGGTACCACAATTGTACGTAAACGTTTAAATAAATAAATAATTACGACAAGTTGTGAAGAAATGATATTGACTAAAAGTTTAACTGAAACGCCGTCATCTTAATATGCAAATGAATAGATAGACACTTCATAAAGAAGTCCTTGAAGAATTATCAAGCTGGAAACTAAACTTAAACGAAAACTTTAATAAATAAGGTTTGCTAAGCGTGGAAGTTTCCTTACATTAGTGCCAATAAATAAGATGTAAATAGATCTAGATTTTAATAATTCGGCAATATAATTCGATTGTAATGTGCACTTTTGTGTGCCAAGAACGGTTTATTCCACTTTGTTCACCTGGGTGATATCACCTGGGTGAACAAAGTGGACAACATTGGTGTCCTCAATTCACCTCGGAAAAATATCACCTGAGTGATATCACCCAGGTGAATTGCGGACACCAAAGTTGTCCACTTTGTTCACCTCGGAAAAATATCACCCAGGTGAACAAAGGCGACTTTTCTTATGCGATGTAGTGGACTTTTATCACCTATGTAAAAAGCAACGGACAACTATTTAAATTGTACTAGGAGAACAGGATTATGAAAAAAGTGTTAGTGCCAGAATTCAAGAATCTGAACAAAAGTACTAGGAGAACAGGATCATGAAGAGGTTTTGTCCCGCATTGTCTGCAATGGAATAGATTAACTTTTATTTTTGTTATGTATTGAGCACACCAAAAGGGTTACCAACTCAGCTCAAGATCGCCTTTTACCACACTCTTCGTCGTTCCACGATATAGATTTTTTCGAATGGTTTTGGTTTTAGTTTCAGAAGCCCTAGAAAGACTTTTCACGATTTAAATCTTGTGATAAGTCACAAGATTTCTGTATTTGATTTATGAGTGCATAATGTATTTTTATTTTTATGAAGAAGATTGTATTTTTAAGTTGAAATTAAATAAATATTTAGTTGCTAGTTTTTTTTTTGTTTTTGTTATGCTTGACGTGGGTGATAAATGGCGTAACACACGGCTATTGGCTAAGTTACTATATTATTTTATCTTAAAATGATATTGTATAAGGCCACAGACGGAGACGCATTTTGTATCTTAAGATATTGGTAAGATATTTTATATCTTAAGATGTTTTCTTACGATACATTTTCAAAACGCTCTCTATATTAAGATACGAAAATATGAAATATTTTTTTTATCTTTGTCGTGTGTGATGGCCCATTGAATTGTATGGCGAGCGATATGGTATCGTAAGATAAAATGTATAGTATCTTAACCGTGTGTAGCGCGCTTAAAAGTCCCACAACTTCGTAGAAGAAAAGCAAACTGAAAAAAAAGAACAATATTGTCTTCAGACAATTTTTTTTAATAGAAGACAACAATATTACATAGGTGATAAAAGTCCACTACATTGCATAAAAAAGTCGCCTTTGTTCACCTGGGTGATATTTTTCCGAGGTGAACAAAGTGGACAACTTTGGTGTCCGCAATTCACCTGGGTGATATCACTCAGGTGATATTTTTCCGAGGTGAATTGAGGACACCAATGTGTCCACTTTGTTCACCCAGGTGATATCACCCAGGTGAACAAAGTGGAATAAACCCCAAGAACAACTAGATAAAATCAGAGATCGATAATACTGATTAGATTTTACTATGTTACGTGTTTAGAATCTGTTGTTTTTTCAAACTAGGTACCTATATACGTAAGAAGTTAATATTTATGGGACAGGTCCAACGTCGTTTGTAATAATTGCGCAATAGGTTGGTTGGAATTGGATTGATTTTATTAAGTCTGGCCTTTAATTAGCCTGATTTCTAAGTGAACTTGGATGAACTACATGGAGTAGGTCTATTTAGTTTATAGTAGCATTTTAGTAGTTTTTGTGTGTTTTAGAGCTGATTTTTCAATATTCAGATAACTTTTATCTGAGGAATAAAAATGGCGGGTTGGGAAAATATGTCAAACCGTTATTATAATTCCTCAGATAAAAGTTATCTGACTATTGAAAAATCAGCCCTTAAACTAAAACATATTTTTGTGCTCTATGTGAAGGACACCTTGCATGTATACAACATTAATAAATTGCAAAAGTAAATCCGACAAAAATAATTTTGAAAATAATGGATATGTATTTTTTTCCTGTGTTGAATGACTGCATGATATTCACAAATATATAACGTATCTAAATTCGAGAGTGGGGGTTTCGTGATCTCTGAAGAAAATATATTTTAATAATTTAACTGACTGAAAAAATCTATATAGTTTGAAAAAATCTATATAGTTATAGATTTAATCAGTTATTTAGTCACCTTATTGAGCACACATTGTGATCTTCCTGAGCCAGTATTGTTGGTATATTTGAAGCTTTTAAAAGAAACCCTCCTTTCTTCTGATAAAATGATCGACCCAACAATTAAAGAGCTTAACCACGTGTGCTACCCTAACAAAAATACAGCTAACTGACCTCCTTACATGAAGATAAAGAAATTAGTCCAAGGACTCAATAAAAACTCTTCTGTATCAACGTAACACATTCGCACTATTTAACATATACCGCTACATCACAATGTGGCCACCCTTTAAAATTTAATTCGCAAACAAAACGTCAATGGACGTTTTTTCTCATCCGGTGCCCATTCATGGGTCCTAAGCTTTATGGGGGATACTCGTGCGAACGTGTTATGACGTCATTGACGCTAATCCTCTGCAAGTGGACAGTTGGACACGTTTCTAACGGACAAAGAGTCCTAAAGAATTGTACGTGATGTGCGAAAAAGGTGTAACGGTAGATGAGGTATAAAATGGGGCGTCTGATATCAATAGAGATGAACGTCTTTTGTTTCTTTTTTAACTAATGTAATAGGTACTTTTTTAATGTGCCTTAGTCGTCAGTCGTCACGCAGTAGGTGTCAGAATACAAGTGTCGTTGCCGATAGAGGCCCCAAAAATGTTGGCGTGACGATTTAGACACGAGTTGGTGAGGTTGGCCAAAGACAACTGCATACAGGAAAGATTTTATAAGGAGGCTTGCCCAGCAGTGGGACAATATAGGTTAAAAAAATGTTTTTTGTGTCTTCTGAGACACGATGGAGGACACGAGGAGCAGTGGTTGCCCAGTGGCCACGACTTATGAGTTGTAGGTCCTGGGTTCGAACCCGGCCAAGTGCATTAAGCGCTTATTACACAACCCGATATGAAGGGCCCTGCATCCAGTGTGGGCGTGTACCCTAGTTAGTGCAGTGCTTATTACCTTATCTTATTCGGGACCCTAACTCCCTAAGTCTTATTACACCACTCTTAGTTAGGGTTAGGGTCCCTAAAAATTGGGTGGTCTAATAAGGCCTTTACTTTGTGCAGTATATTTCATGACCACTGCTCTTGAAACGGCGAAGGAAAACATCGTGAGGAAACCGGCATAGTTATCCTAAAAATTGGAATACATGTTTACATTTACCAATCCGCACTGGGCCTACATGGTACATTACGGCCCAGTCCCTCTCATAGAGAGCAGGCCTGTGTCCCAGCTGTGGGAACATAATACAGGATGATGATGCTGAGAATGTATACGTAATCTTACAAAGCTTGTAAGGATAGATGCACCTCTTTCACGCAGAAACTGCTAAACAATAATTTTGGGACACAGTGTGAATCTGGGTAAACATAAGAAACACTCGTTGCCATAGGGTTCATTTTCGACTTAAGCAAAGCCGTAGGCACTTAATTATAATGTAATTGTTCTCAATAACTTGCGTTCGGAATTTCGTTAAATAAAATGTATGGATCAGAAAGTTTGAAGAACCAGAATATTGATCGACTTGTCACCATTCAGTTAAATAAAAAGCTTATCACTGATCTAATCCCGTTCCAAAACATTTAATTTTGAATAGTAATGTCGTAAACATTTTATTGGCTCATCAATATTTTATTCATACTCTTGCGACGCGTTCGTCCGTGACTGACAAATCAGTTTTAGCGTTTAGTTCAACTTAACTAAATAACAAGCGGCTCTTTTGATCTGAACAACCACCGCAGTGAACCAATCACAGTTATATTCGTATTATTCATTTAATTTAACTAATCTTCTATTAAGTGTTTGGCGGTAAGCATTAATTTGGTGCGGTAACAAAATATTAATTAAAATGTGTGAAATTGAAAGTGGATTTAAGTGAATTCACACACAGAATTAATTTTAAACGGATTAAGCACATTTAAAATTAGTGTCAATGTATTAACTCAAAACATACGAGTATTAAGCATAATTGATTAAGTGATGGCGAGTTATAGATACATGCCAATAAAGGAGAAAAAGATAGAGAAAATACTTATACAATGAGAGTTGCAACGCCTAGAACGCACAGAGGGCCTTTTTTTTTTTTTTTTTTTTTAGCGTTGTAAAATCATCAAATGAGTCCTCCAACCCCAGGCAGGGCGGGAGGGACTGTCAGAATTCTACTGACTTAAATCCACGGTGTCCTTCATAGCCTGTTAAGTTCCGGGGTTACGGTAAGGGAATAATCCCGCGACCCCGGCAGGCTTTGGCCCTCTGAGAGGAGGGCCCTGTCATTTTGCTGACGCTCTTTGAGGCGCGCGTGGGACACAACGCGCCGTCGACCCGCCTAGTGCGTCGCGGATTTTAGTCAGTGCAAGTCTGACAGTCCCTCCTGCCCTGCCCTGGGTGGGGGAGGACTCATTTGATGATTGAAGATAACCACGCTATAAAAAAAGAGGAATTATTTTCCCATCAATTTATCGTCAGTCCCCGTTACTATTATTATTAATATAAGCCTGTGTCGTCCCACTGCAGGGCAAAGGCCTCCCTTCCCTCAGTCAGTCTCCGTTAACGTCACGAAAATCTGAAATATCGTGATAAGGCCTCTGGAAGAACATAAAGAAAAAGAAAGAAAGAAAAAACGTTTATTGGCACATGCCACAAGTGCAGACAGTACAGTATTAAGAAAAAGAAAACATACTTAAGTACTGCCTTAATACCTATGGATAGTTTGGATAGTGAAGATGCCTTTGCATAAATGGATATTTAGATCAAGAATTTTCATTTAAATCCTACCATGGGGCAATGATATAATATAACTAGCATTATATACTGTTATTTTGCTTATTCTGAATAAGATATAAACGTGGTTTATTAGGGACATCACCATAACAGTATCGTTGTTTTTATGGCTCAACCAAATGCGGTAAAACCAATGTATGGTCGGCTTTAACGACAAGGAATTAATTTAGTTTTCTTGGAGTATTTAGAATAAAAGATATATTAAATTCCAATAACATAAAAAAATTGCTGAGAAAGTTAACTAATCTATGACGAACAAAATCCAACAAATGCAAACACAATATCTATTACACACCTCATAACCATAGGTCGAAATTAGGTAGAGTTAATGTACTTACGCTGCGAAAGAATAAAGTGGATATGCCCGAAATCCCAGAACTACTTTTAAAGAGCAGAAAAAGCCCATGATTTATTACATAAAAAGTTATTTAGTTTCATACAATTTATTTGTCTGATCTATCTCTGATGTTTTTTTTTTATTAACCTATACTGTCCCACTGCTGGGCAAAGGCCTCCCCCATTAACCTTCCACTCTTTCCTTTGCGCGGCTTTCTCGGGCCAATCTCTCATAAATGCGTCTAGATCGTCACGCCAGCGTTTTCTAGGCCTCCCTCGGCAACGACGCCCATTAATTCGGCACCCACTGGTAACGTCTCTGGCCCACCGATCCCTATGCATTCTATACACCGCGGGCATGCGGGCAGCGAGTAAAGGGCAACTCGCTGCCCGACCAAGGACCATGCCCGGGTCGACGGCGCGTTGTGTCCCACGCGCGCCTCAAAGAGCGTCAGCATAATGACGGGGCCCCCCTCTCAGAGGGCCAAAGCCTGCCGGGGTCGCGGGATTATTCCCTTACCGTAACCAAGGAACATAACAGGCTATGAAGGACACCGTGGATTTTAGTCAGTAGAAGTCTGACAGTCCCTCCCGCCCTGCCCGGGGTTGGAGGACTCATTTGATGACTTCACCACGCTAAAAAAAAAAATGCATTCAATACACATTATGTTGTTGATGATGTTTTTTTTTTTTTTATAATACTGTTCACCACACGAGATTGTCTGTTAGAAATCCCGGAAAGATCCATATTAATATCAACATTTCGATGCACCAAAATAGCTCTACCTAATTCCAAGCCATGCTCATAACCTACTTCTCCCCCATGAATGAATACTAACATCCACCAATTCGCCTAAAAATAGTATAGAGCGTCCATTGTTACTTAATACAGATGTCATTAGTATAAACTACCCTAAGTAGGAGGTAGGGGTGGTAGGGGGCTGTTCGCCGTCAATGGAAAGTGTGTCGGGATCCGAGTCGCGGCGACGCCATCGCTACGCGTATACACAGCATGTTTAAAGAGAAACGTTTTAGCTTCAGAAGCTTAGAATTTGAAAGAAAGAATTTTCAAACACTTTGAGTGTAAAAGGAGTTTTAGATTTCTTAGTAGTTCTTGAATTAAGGTTAAAACTCTAACGATAACTGCATGTGAATGGATTTTAATAGCTCGAGAGCTTGAATTTCTGATTTGACGTAACATAGACAGGCCTCTTAATAAGTGGACCGAGACGTCGGTCGTCATGAGAGTCGTGGGCAAGTGCTGGATTGTCGTTTAGTATGGTGGTCTAAGGTTGAAGATGGTGATGATGGGTGATGGTGATTATGGATGGTTAGGTTATACCATGTTATTCGATCTATGTCCTCCTATATCGTATCCTATTCTCATAAATAACCCACGCATTATTTCAACGTAAAAACAAAAACACATCAATTAAAAACTTCTAAATCCCAAACTTAGTAAGTTACCCTACATATTTAAAAGAGAACACCATATAGACAAGTTTCAGTGACTCCCACGCAGTTTTCAGTGCGTAGGCAACGGCGCAAACACATTGGTAGTATAATAATACAGCTTAGTCACCGCTCATGGGGAGGCGCCGGTCGGCCTTGTGACATCACAAACAATATCAAACAAACGTAGACTATGGGGGAAGGGGGGGGGGGAGGAAATTTGCTTACTGTTTATGTGGTAATTGATAGTTATTTCGGTTAGGATGTGGGTGTAAATTATATTCTTCTTCTTAGCGTGTCGATGGCGAAAAAGTTTTTAGATTATATCTTTGGCCAAAAATTCTGTTACGCAAAATTGTACTTGATTGATGTAGTCATAAAGTCAGTAATAGTTTGTAATTACTGTTTGTTTGTGTTTTAACGGAATGATATAGATATATGGAATTATTTAATTTTATTAAAAAATATTCTTCTCTTTTGGAAAATTGGTCAAAAATTAAACTCTTTTCCTATTTAACTATTCTCTATTTAAAAAATTAATAAATTTACTCATACGTCAGGTAAGGTTTTAGTGAGCTAGATAAAGCAGCAACAGTTTCCAAAGAGTCTCAATCCTTGACCGGCCCACCTAAGAGGGCCAAAACCTGCCGGGGTCGCGGGATTTACCGAATTACCGTGACCCTGGAACGTAAAAGGCTATTGAAGGACACTGCGGATTTTAGTCAGTACGAGTTTGACAGTCCCTCGTGGTCTGCCCTGGGTGGGAGGACTCTTTTGATGATTTCACAAAAAAAAAGGTCTCAATCCTATACTTTCAAAGAAGTTTCTAAAACTCTCTGTCACTTCAGTACATACATAGGTATTTGAATTTTCCTTTATCGTCATCGCCTATACATATAGTTTCTTTTTCTCCCCCACGATAACTACTACTGATAACATCAAAACCTACCTTTTATATTTGTATGATTTATATTGATCACATAAACGTTCACCACATTGCAAACGTATCCTATTTACCTACATTATTAATAAAATCATCTCCTTGATATTTTATTACACTATAAACATTTTATTGTCTGTTTTCGCGCGTTTCCTCGTGTTCTAGTGAATCGTAAACATTGTGTTGAAGTAGATTCATGTTCTAATTTCTGTAGTGATTATTTTAAAGATTTTATGGGTTCATTGTTCTTCACAACATTGAAAAGGGCGTTAGGTCTAATTATTTGTTTGTATAATGAACTGCTATATGAAAAGTAATCTTAAAGATTATAGGGGAAGGTCTTTTATTGATCTCTCACTTCCAAAAGGGTTAATTTTGTATGGGCCATGCTCCTTCTTGGATTGTGTTATCCGCCACCGCAAACAACGACACAACAACAAACTAACAGTCTGTATAAACAATGTTTTTTTTTCGTTATAAGATCATTCCATGAGTTCTCCCACCGACTCCACCCAGGGCAGGATAGGAGGGACTGTCAGACTTGTAATGACTAAAATACACGGTTTCTTTCAATAGCTCTTTACGTTCCGGAGCCACGGTTACCGTATAAGACAGTCTCGCGGCTCCGGCGTCATAGTTCTCCGTCGAAATGGCAAACCGTACTGACTTCAAATCATCTGTCAAATTGATAGTCTGTAGGTCAAACCTCTAAAAATGCACTATTTATTCGCTTCAGCAATCAATCAACATTGATGCCAATCCCAATATAACATGAAAGTTTTTTACAAGAAAAAAATGATCTCAATGAGCACTACAAAGAAACACAAGCCAAAGAAGAACTCACAAAAAAAAAGTAAAACCAACCATCTCATTACAATTAATCGCCAAATACTTCCTTCCTTAATAAAGAAAAAAAAAATACAATTCACCAAATTACAACAAAAACTGCCAGTAACTTCAACGGTCCATCGCACAAACTGAACTTTCAGGAAAACGATACCGCTATTGTTGAGATATCTTGTCCCTACCAAAAGTAGTCTGTTACATTATTTTTGTCACCCTTAACCTTTAGAAGATGGTTGGGACAGACAAACCCACGCCTCCGCCGCCTGTACATTTGGCTACAGGCCAGCACAATACCATGTAAGGAACCATGTTTTGTGGAAGAACCTTAGGTTGATTTTCTTCTAGATAGATTTGATTTTTATTCAGTGCTTATTTAATTTTATTGTGTTTAAAACAGTATTACGAATGTTAAAAGGTATCTCGATGTACGATGGATCAGGATGTTCCATATCGGTCTCGATAAAAATCTCTAGAAATGTTAAAGTATTGTGGCTTTTCTCTAAAATAAATTACATATATGAACTCACACGTTTTTCCAATAAATGCAGGCAGAAACTTCAGAACTCCAACTGCTCCTGATTCTTACATTGTTTTTTGCCTTGTCCACGTTTTGATTTAGAAAAATTACCGGAAGTTTACGTGCTGCAAACCATCCTTTACTTGTTAAAAGCTTGTTAAACACCTGCCACTTTATAAGAAAAGCTAAAAGCTAAATTCATTATATTATTCATACGTATACACGGCGCAAACTTCGTAGTAAAAGTGCTACGAAATCTCGTAGCACCTTGTATCTTTTGATATCTGTAGTGACGTCCGTAATACCAGTATCATATTTCTAAGATCGCTTTGTGGTTAGAATAGGTTATTCAGATGGAGAATCCATGTTCAGCATGGATTCTCCATCTGAATACGGATTTATGAGTTCTCATAAAAATCGTTCGCTCAGGTAAAAAGCGAAATTTTTATTTTTCAAAAATCTTAATTAAAATTACAACTGAAATAAATGAAGTAATCTTCTTAGATCACTTCATTTATTTCAGTTGTAATTGTTGTGAAAGATAAACGAGACTCAAAATAATCTATGCCCAAGTAAATCTAGAAAAACATGTAGCAACCACATAACATCGAAATTAATTTGCCCAACGAATCTGATATCTTCAGCAAATAGTTTCACTAAACTTGCCGTTGAAAAGGTCATCACATTTAATTTCTCGACCTTTGACATTTGGTTGTATTTTCTGCCCACATATTGAAGAGTTGGCAACGTGCCAAGTATTTTGACGTAGGCATCCCTTGGACATGCCCATTCATAATTTTCTTTTGCGTGGGAGCACTGTGGCTGGATGACTTGCATGATGTCATTGAACATAGTAATTTATTTTCGCCATAAAATCTGCCCACATTTGACATAATAATTTGTAATATAAGATTTCAGAGTACCGACGTCTTCTTTATATCAAAAATTGCGAACCCCTACTTTTCGGGGCATGGTAGCCCGGTTTTAACGGCCTCCACTGGTACGTCGTGGGTTAAAACTTAGCCAGGCTTACTACTTTGTATAATTTATTTGACCATCACTGAAAGGATGCTATCAAAACTGTGAAGGAAACCAGCGTGTTCCGCTACCAAAATTGGACAATAATCTGAAATGACTAGATGTCAACTATACTAATTGAACCCTTAATTAGTCCGCGTTGTGGATTATATCCCATGGCCTATGTTCAAGCAGTGGGGACATAATAGGCTGGTTATGCTATGGAACTATATGTAAATGGATGACTGAAATCTGCCCCTATAAGTCACAATAGAGACTAAGTCACTATAGAAGTCAATATTTATTTAAAGAGTGTCACAACAAGAAGATAAGGCTGTATTTTGTATGTAATTTTAATTTAAATGGGTTTATTATTTCAACGCATTTCAAACAGCTGTATTAAGTTGAAACTGAAACAACTTAAATGGTTTCTAGCTAAGATTTAATTAAAAGATTTCCTATAAAATTTTCATTCCAGCACAAGAGGCATTTAAAGAAAATACATTCAAATACGGCCGTAGAATTGTATAAGAGACCCAGTTAGCAAATGAACCGTCTGGATGAGACACAGAGTAGTTAACTAATGGAGTGATGACAATCATATTTCTTTTACAAACCATTTTCATTGTTACAGATTATATGAAAAGCTCTAAAGTCTGATAAAATTAATCAGTCTAATCAAGGAGTACCTTATTAGATTAGATAGAGCAACTGGTCCCTCCATGCAAAATACTAGAAATCAGATTTATCCAATTAGTCTGGCAACCGACCCAAACGTATTTGCTATAAGGCAATGTAGATCAAAATCTCCCTTGTACGAGTAACTTCTGAAAAGCGCATGGGGGAACAAAACGTTTGTAATTAGAAATTTAATAACGGGATGCAGTGCTTACATTAATATCTAAGGGTTATTTCTCCCTTTATTACTACTCTGTGGTTTGCGGGTTCATCGCATACGAATTCAATTTATGCCGACCGCGAATCGGGAATTGTATTGCGCACATTTTGTTCGTAGCTTTGTTCATTTACGTAAACGCTGACGGCGTTTTTTTCGAATATTATTTCGTTTCTGATTTTATTTGTGTAATGGATTTATTTGCGTAAAAGTTTCATGAAGTATTCGTTATTTTCGTACGTAGCTAGAATTATTGTATACATTTGTATAGTTTGCATTATACTGGGGAGTCTGTATCTGTCGCGATGAAACTTAGTAGAAAAGAACTGATCAAAACAGTTTTTATAACCCGTCATCCATGCAAAAATAAAAATCCCAAAAACAATCCTTTACTGTGTGTGTACCATAGAGAGATACAGGTTCGCGAAACATTTGAAAAGTTTCTATCGAGATAATACAAGAAGTCAAATAAAAGGAGGTGGAAAACAATAGCGGAATATATCCTGGAATTCGAAGTCACTGTCTGAAAAACAGGAAATTTGAGACTGGCGACGAATAAAAATAAAAATACGACGTTGAATATTTCGAAAATCGAATCACACGCGCCATAACATGATTTGTTTGGGAGCGCGCACCTGTTAAATGCTGACTCTGAGATTTTCATGACATTGGAATTTTTACGACTATGTTGGATTATGATTAACGAGATACCTGCCATTTCTATGGGAGATTACTTGAGCAAAATTCAAAATATCGATTTACGGAAGCGTTTATATTATGTCAAAATGGAACTCATTTTGAAAGCTGAATAAGCTTCATGTATTCATTATAAGAAAAGATTTTTCAGCTGGAACCCAACAAATATGACACACCATCTGCTACTAAATTTCTTTTTAAACTAAATTGAGCCATTTAAACAGCTCAAACTCAGAACATTTAGATCAAAACCCGATATACTTTTAGAAAAACAACCCAACTATTTTCAACTCAGTCTTACAATGTAAGTGGGTAACTTCTTATTTATCGGCACCTGACAAAACTTCCCCAGTACCTCCCCAGTGCAATAAAAGATTATTTTTAGGAAACCACGAAGCACTGGCTGAATGTATTTTTCTGTTGACGTAAGCGGGAAATATTTCCACCTGAATTATGATCACCGTGTTTTCAGCTCGTCTAGTTTTATCACCAGGTTGTAATAGCAAGCTTGAGTTGCATGTGACTGGAGTGTTAAGTTTTCCTCATCGGGAAGTTTTGGACATGGCGGTTTTTATTTAATTTTCTTTTATTTATCTATCATTTTTTTAAATTTATGTACCGTGTTGATCAGTGGGGACAGCGGGAATTCAGCGTTGTATGTAAGTACCGTAAAACCGTACCAGTAATTTTGTTTTATGCAATAAATTGATTAATTATCGCAGATGGTTAGCATGTGTTTTTTTTTAGCGTGGTAAAGTCATCAAATGAGGCAAGGCGGGAGGGACTGTCAGACTCGCACTGGCTAAAATCCACAGTGTCTTCAATAGCCCTTCATGTTCCGGGGTCACCATAATGAGATAAGTCCCACGACCCCGGCAGGCTTTGGCCTACTAGAGGGAGCCTTGTCATCATGCTGAGGCTCTTCGAGGCGCGCGTGGAACACAACAAGCCGTCGACCCGGGCATAGTCCATGGTTAGACAGCGAGTCACCCATTACTTGCCGCCCGAATTCTCGCGGCTAGCGTGTGATTTGTTAAGATTTTTTGTGTAGTAGTCGAAGAACATAGAGGAGAGTGGGTTCTGTAGTTGTAGGCGGTGGAATATTTAAGGCATAATTAAGTCATGATAATGCTGAACCTAAATCCTATATAACTGGAATTTGTATGTATTTATCTCGGCTGTTTTTGTTATTTATCTCAGTTCAGTTCAAAATTTGTTATGTCCCGTTCTTGAAATAATGTTCAAATACCGAAAATAAACAAAAACATTCATAAATCAAATAGAACATTTTTATTACTATTTGTTTTCATAACCCATTCAGGCATTGTACGTCAAAATAGATCAATCAAAAAAGTTTTGTTAGAAAACGCAATTTTATTTATTTATTCATGAAATCTAAACAGGTTTAGGGATTAATAAATAGTCCATCGATTAAAATGTTCATCGAAACTTATTACGTATTCATTGTTATTCAAATTGTTGAAACACTATTGGATTAACTTTCATTTTATTAAACTGATGCATGCCATGGGAAAACTGTTGAGATACAGTTTATTTTGATAGAGTAGACTTATTTGTATAGATAGTACTTTTGAAGTAGCATGAAGTGAAAATATTGTTGGATTAACAGAAGTTACCGAATTACAGCTTTCATGAGCTGTGAAACTGAATGTTACTCGTCTGAGTTCTTGAGTGTTAAAAATCGAAATGTCCTTTCACTTATAAGTTAAATTGAAAATTATAATTACTATTATTGATGGAAGTAATTCATAATATGCATGTTGTAAGTGTATAATTATAATTTGTAAGTGCGTTACTTAGTATTTAGTATGTACACGAGTATTACTACAGCTTACAACTTTCAGCTTATAAAGTGGTGTCAGGATGACTGGTAAACATTTTAAGAAAAGAAAATCTCTAGTAATTTTTTAAGATGCGGTCTATCTACGTATTTTTAAAACCGACCATAATTTTTCTACCTAATTATTCCAGGTCCAAAAACTTCCCGACACTGGCCACCCGACTAGATAAGCCCCTAAATAAAACTGTCATCGTTAAGTCAAGTAAGTAAAGGTGTTTACAACATAAAAGACCCCGAAGTATAAGTCATATCTGGTCAATGAGACAGCCGACGAAACGGCTGATTGATACCCAGTTAAGCCGAGACGTTAAATTTTTATGTCACCAATCAATCAGTTTTAATTCTTTACTCGGGGGAGCTAATGAATTGTACACTGTTGTGAACGAAGCGTGGCTTGAGTAATGTACTAGTTTTGAGGTCGTGGTTTAAAATTATAAAACACTAGCTGTTGCCAGCGGCTTCACCCTCGAAAATTATCCCACGGGAACATAAAATCGGGATAAAAGCTATCCTATGTGTTAATCCAGGTTATAAACTATCTGTGTACCAAATTTTAGCTAAATCCGTTCAGTGGTATTTGCGTGAAAGAGTAACAAACATACCTACATACACACGTACATCCTCACAAACTTTCGCATTTATAATATTAGTAGGATGTAAGCAATGTTTGTCGCGTGGTTTAGTCTTAAAAAATGTACAAAATATTAATGAGTTTTATTTTTCAGTATTCGTGTGTTCCTTTAAATTTTTATTGCAAAAACTTAGATGGTTTAGATCAAATAGTTTATTACTCTGTCACCAAACAGTTCATCGAGTCATTGATGAATCACTATTTCATATTTTCGTAAATCATCTTAGATAACTATGAATGGACCAATAAAAATATACCCGGCGAACTTTTCATAAAGTTGTCAATTTTCGAGACAGATAAAGAAAGCTGTATATTGATTTATGTGAGAAAGACACAATTCATGTGCAAATGTTTGTTTAAAACGTATAATAATATCGTCATTATATCTTTATTGATTTTCATATCAGTCATTGATCTATGCTTTTTGACATCCGAGAAAATTTATATTTAAAATTTCTCTTCGAACTTGAACCCGTAGGTGGGTCAGTGAATATTTTTTCAATTACTTTACATTTTAAAAGCGTTAATTCATGTGTTTTCTTTGTGTCTTGCATATAGGTTAAAGACATGAGTACAAAGAGTTATTGCAGTTACGCTTTGTTCAATGGGCAATAAAAAAATTCAAATTAAATTGTTTGTGACCCTAAAGAATTGAATTTGATTGAAATTAACAACAGCGTAAGTGTTGGATATGAGCCATTGAATAGAAAATAAACTATGATTTTCCTCGTGTTTTCAATAAAGTACATTTTTTACAGTGCCATAAAGAAATTTGCATACCAGTCATTTATTATGGTGCAATATTTATGACTGCAGGCGATAAGAAAACTTGATTTACGTTAAACTATAGAGATACAGACTTTGAAGTAATTTATTGTTTACGCGGTTATAATTTGTGAAAATTTGTCTTTTGAATGGGAAATAATGATAATATACGAGATTAGAGCGCGAACAGAATCGTATCTTCTTATCATACTGATATACAAATTATAAGTCAATGGTTAATTTAATTTGTTTGATATTTAATGTTTGACAGCCTTAGGTGTTTGAGAAGTAGAATATATTTTTTATGCCTGAAATATCTTTACCGTAAACATTCTTTAGGTCCGTTAGAAACTGATAAGATTACAGAAAAAATATAAATCGTGAGTATACGAGAGGCTTTATTAAGGATTTAATGATTACAGACATGAAAAAAACCGGCCAAGTGCGAGTCGGACTCGCCTATAAAGGGTTCCTTCGCAGCAAGTACCATAATATAAAAGTCCTTGTAGTTGGTTGTAACTTTGAGAGGTAAATTGCGGTTTACAATTTAAGACGTATTCAAAAGTAACTAATTACTTGATCTCGTCCAAACCTATTTTCAATGAAAGTTTGCATGATAATGTACATCATATATATTTTTTAAGTTTTATCATTCTGTTACTTTAGAAGTTACAGGGGAGGGGTTTCGCGCAAACTATTTAATTTAGAACAAAGAGTTATCTGTAGTTACCCCACACGTATGGGTTAGGCGGAGTTTCAATTCTAAGTATGGGCGGCAACCCCAAAATTTGTTTTTGTTTTATTTTTGTGTGAAAATCCTAATGAGGTTCACATAATACATCTCTTTACCAAGTTTCAACAGGATAGCTCTTATACTTCCGAAAAGTGGCTGTGACATACGGACGGACAAACAGACAGACAATCATGATGAATCTATAAAGGTTTTTTTGCCATTTGCCTATGGAACCCTAAAAAAGTGTTTCACCATGTTTTAGACTTACCCGATTACATTAAGCAGGTTACTTAACGGCACTGAGATTGCACGAGTTACTACTGACCGTGTTTTATAATATCAATGCGATAATTATATGGACGCAAATCCTAATCACATGTACATAGTTTTTACAACGAATAAACATGTAATAAATCTCACAAAATAACAGTACGTTGACAAGGAAGTTAATCTAGTTTGTTCGCTCATTACTTTTTGTCGATTTTTTTTTGTCCAGCGATATTTGTATATCATTTTTTTTTCTTTGACGATTGATTTAATGATATTGAAATAATAGACTAATCGTACATTAGTTTTTTTTTATAAGGTCTTTGGTCAGTTTCCTCAATTCCCAGACCTTGGGTTGCCCAGATGTTCTATAACAACGAGTTACGATGTAATTTTGGAGTGGTTTAAATTTTCAAATAGACGAGGAAATGTACAGAGGTTATGATGTTTGAGGAAATAAAAGCTGCAATTAATCTAATTCGGATGTGAATTATGTATGCAGTAAAGGTTGTATTATATGATCTAGTTAGGAAACAAAGGAGGCAGTATAAAGGTTTCAGCGGAATTTTCCTGACAAATGAACATGGTATATCTGGTACGTAGCCTTGCAATTGAAATAGCATTAATTGGACGCTCATTAGAACGCATGCAGTGTTGACCTTGTCACCTATTAAATAAGGTTTAGTATTAAAATTTGATTGTGTTCTTTTTGGACATAGTCGGAATTCTGGTTTAAAATGAAAAATTCGAGACGTTAGACTTTGATTGTCTTTCAAATCATATGTGGAATAGTAATTTTACTACAGGCCTACTGTTTCACTACTTTAACAAAACTACTAAGCAAACAAACACTTAAATAAACAATGTCTGTCTACGCTACATATTCTTCGTAGCTCCGCGTCATCTAGATTAGTTAGCAACACACGCGGCACGCTGTCTGGCGAATTGATTACACTACGACTATTATGTACCACAGTTTTTGCGCCACACAAAGCCATGCCATACATCATAATGCGACAATGGACATCCAAGCAAACATGACAAGACGTGCTCCACAAATAAAACTGTTAATTAATCTGACGAGACTGTTTTCAGAAACTTTTTGTTAAATTAAAGAAATTATGCAAAAACGACGCACCTGGTCACATATCGGGTTAGCGTCAGACATTTTTTTCCAGACTGCTTTTTGCCAATCTTCTTTATTTTGATTGTGCTCGATAATGAGTGTAATAAGTCACTTTTATTTTTGAGGCGACTGACAAAAAATGTTTAGCCTTACCTGGAATTTTGCTTGATGAATTGTCATGATTCGCTAAATTTGTCAAGGGCAGTTGATGTCTGTGTCATTTTTTGATAGATATGTTTGTTTTTTTATAAAGTATAATTTAACATTAACACTTCCAGTTGAATAAGTTCGAAGACTAATTTTGGGGCTAAAAGATTTGATCTTTTAGGAGAAAATACAAATTGATACAGCACATGTACAATAGAAAAAGTTCGAAAAGAGCCACAAAGCTGTCGCCATAAAAACAAGAAGCTTATTTATGATAATAAAAGCGATAAAAGCCTTATACCAAGATTAGGTTAGACTAGGCTTAGTAGCAAACTTAGGTCATTGAGTAACCATAAACCAGATAGCTGTGAGAACAAGTAAAAAAAACACAGTGGAAGTAAAACTCTATTCAGTGTCAAATGAACTATATTAGTTTTTAAAGTGATTTAGTTACTACTTATACCATCAATAAACCTTATAGGCAGTAAATACTCCGTTACATCTATATCCAATTATTAGCTTTAATAATAAATTAAACTGTGTTCTGAATTTGACAGTTCAAATATCAAATTCAGTCTTAATGTTGATATTAGTTATACCTATTGATCACTCCATATTCGATTAAACTGTCTATAGTTAATTGGTAACTGTATTCAGGTACAGTGGGTGTCACGAATAAGTGACACAAAAAATACGAGGTTTTCAAGTGTTTACGACGTTTGCCTACTTAGCGAGTATTGTACTGTGACGTTTACGATATTATGCTGTCACTCCGAATTGTTTGTTTTATTATTTTATTTACACGATGTTGTGTTACATAATTTGTGTTACTCTGATATAATGGTAGCCTTTTTGATATTTGAGGATTATACAGCAGACTTTTTTCATATAATGTTGTAATATGACTGGATTAGATTTTGTACAAATGGATCAGGATTTAACCAAATAAACAGTTCTTACACTCAATATTTTGACAGTAATAATACCTCTGATCCCATTATAAACGTTTGACACGATCGCCTAAATGGACCCAAAATAAAATGTAATGATTTGGAAAATCCCGCATTCCCGAATAGTTTCGCATCCGATTGACCACAATGCCAAAGAATTATTGCCCATTTGACACCTATTGTGGCAATTGTAATAAGATTTATTCAATATATCGCTTTTATTTGACAGGACACGTGGCAAAAATATTCCTTTACAAATTCATGGAGCAGATGGTGAAAGCTGTCATTCTACTAAAATTACTATCCCATTGTATTTCTTCAATTTGTCAAGCCAAGGTGAAATTAGTAGTGAAGCGAATCCTTTTCTCGACACCGATAAATTTTAATAATGTAGTAATTAACCTTTTAAAATATTATATTGTTATAAATGGGCTTTTATGAAACAGTAGAATATTAATTGTAGTATCATAATTTATCCAAATTTCTGACTATTTATTAGAATTTTCAGTCTTTGGTGTTACGTATAAATAGTTTAAATAATTTTGGATTATCAAAATAGGAATATTTCCGGAAGCGGGCAACGCTATTTTTTGCCATTTACATAAATGCTTTAAAACTTGTGTTAGACTTTATCACTCAACAAATAGAGATCAAATTCGAGTCACAAAATAAGTGGGTCCGTTGTCCATTTCGTGACGAATTGAGTCGCTTGCTTTTATGCGGAAATAGACCAATTTAGCAGAGAATTATACGTTTCCTATTTATATGTTATTTCGGGGTGACAGAGTTGGTCATTTCGACGCTTGGGGGAGTGATGAATGCAATCGATGATGTAGGTAAATCGATTAGTTCTCGATTCGGGTCCCCTTCACTAATATATTATCACTAATTGTCGCTTCTCCTGTTAAATTAATAGCGGCAGATGAGCAGTTTAGTAAATGGTTTTGGATTTATCGATTCAGCTGTTGTGGTTGGAATGTGGTTAATCTTATTATGTGGCAGTTTATTGATATAAATTTTAATTGTATTATTTTGAAACTTTTGTACCTATGTAAATTGGGTTTTTATTTTTTTCCGTTTAATATTAAACTATTTACAATACATGCCACTAAACGTATTTAAACAAACCCTGTTAGGACACTGAGCGGGACTGAGGTGGCCTAGTTGCTATGTCGTCAGGAGTGTTTGATAAGAAGACACAGGTTCGAGTTCTGCTCACAGTTCAATTTTTCTTTCAAAAAATAATCTTAGTTCTACCTTTCACTTTTTTATCAAAGTATGGTTTAACCTACCTATATCTCATTAATTATAAGAAACAACGTTCCTATCTTATAGTCAGCGAATTACTCAATTTAATGTGTGAGCATCGCTTCTGTTTTATATTTACTCTATGGCTATCAAAGCAAGTGCCTTGATTGTAACGTTAAATTCCGCTCTTTAATATTCTAAGTCGGATCATCATCTGTTGTAACGTAACTATAAAACGGACCACAGTGCTCGCAAATAAGTACGTGCGTGAAATAAACATACGGATTTGATCATTATTATTTTATGTACACCATTGTGAATATACTCGTAGAGTGTTGCGTGGGAGATCTAACGTTTTGTATGTTTGTATAAAATAGTTGCGGTTTTGTCAAAAGGTTTTTGTGACATTTTTGGACTTGTTTTTTTTTTGTTTTTGTATTTTTTTCCCAAGACTTGGAGATAATCCTGTGTCGTGGGTGCGTTTACAAATATTTAAATTCACGCAGCTACATTCGGAACAACTAAGAATAGAATAGAATACACTTTATTATGCACACCATACAAATTATTGGTACAGAGTATCTTATACATAGGGTGACACAATGGGCGGTCTTATCGCTAAAAGTGATTTTTTCAAGATAAGCTAACCATGGGTATCACAAATATTAAATTTTGAACGCTTTTGCATACGATGGTTTCCTTGAAAAATTAAAATGGTATGTTTAATCGTTATATTGTATGGTAGATACAAAGTTAACTTTACACTATCAGCACAAATAATTAAATCTATTTCGATTGTTTTCGGAATTTAAAATGTGTATCTTCTTTATTCTTCTGGCATAACGGAAACGAGTGAAATAGATATACGACTAACCGAATCAGTACAAATCGAAGAGTTTGAAAATACTAAGATTTTCCTTCCTCAATGGTTGATACCAGTCATATAGTGTTGATATTAAATTTGAAACGTCTGATATTAATTATTATACACCCGGGAATTACTACGATTTCGCGCGATCTCAAGTACGAGTACATACCATAATACCATTACCATTACCGTACCGGTACCATTTTAAGAGTGTTATGAGATATTTCTCTCTTTCTTATTTCTTTTTTTAAATAAATAACGTAAGGAGTTATCCCGATCAATTCCAAGTACCTAAGTGATTCCACACTTTTGCTCGCTAGAGTAGTTTTGGAAGCAACTTTTACGAAAGTAGATAAATTAATTTGCCTTCTGTTTACCCTCAGATAACTCAATAAACTTTATTTACCTATTTTTGGCTATCCTATATTTGATCTAGACACGCCATTTACGCATGCGCTCCAAAAACCCCGATCAAAACCGATCAATGACCGGCGCGTGCGGCTCACCACTCTTATTATTATTTAAACATAATTGATTTTTTGTGTCAACACCTACGCTTTATTAGCACTTACGGGTGCCGTATAAGTAATATTTAGACTAGATTTTGTCCGTGAATTCTTACATGTGTAATTAAGACTCCAGTGCACAGTGTAATAACAATCGAAATAAGATATTTTTCTGCGGTAAAACAAAACAAAGTTTATATTTTATCTTAACCCTCTAGCAATATGTTGGTGAAAATTGTATTTGATTTCATGCAGCAGCTTTTGCGTGATGCGCGTAAAGACATACAGACACAAAAATCATTAAAACACTTGTTTTGGCTTCTGTTACTTAGTAAAAACCTCTCAAATTCGTTTTTCCATTCAATATCTTCAATGTACAGACATCCTCTACTATACATTTATATGGTTTATGGTAATATTCGTCCAAGTGTTAAAATGTCCACATGTCAGAATAACATAATGTCATATTTGTATTTGGTTGGAATGAAGTTTTGCAAAAAATCAACAAGTGTTATAATGTCCAAAAGTAATATTGTACACGGCTCATAATCCTAGGTTTTGTGATAAAACGACGCCTGGGTTTGTTTTTTAGATAGGTAATAGAACAAATTTCATTATTTTTTATTTCAAAAGCTCTTTGTGTTCCAATGTCGTTAATAAATTTAATTTGTAGATATAAAATCATTTTCACTTTTTGACGTATGGACATTTTGTCATTTGATCTTTATAACAAAACTTTTGACTTTTTTACGTAATGACATGTGGACAATTTAACACTTGTACAAAAGTTACCATAAACCATTTATATGGTTTATGGTAATATTCGTCCAAGTGTTAAAATGTCCACATGTCAGAATAACATAATGTCATATTTGTATTTGGTTGGAATGAAGTTTTGCAAAAAATCAACAAGTGTTATAATGTCCAAAAGTAATATTGTACACGGCTCATAATCCTAGGTTTTGTGATAAAACGACGCCTGGGTTTGTTTTTTAGATAGGTAATAGAACAAATTTCATTATTTTTTATTTCAAAAGCTCTTTGTGTTCCAATGTCGTTAATAAATTTAATTTGTAGATATAAAATCATTTTCACTTTTTGACGTATGGACATTTTGTCATTTGATCTTTATAACAAAACTTTTGACTTTTTTACGTAATGACATGTGGACAATTTAACACTTGTACAAAAGTTACCATAAACCATTTATATGGTTTATGGTAATATTCGTCCAAGTGTTAAAATGTCCACATGTCAGAATAACATAATGTCATATTTGTATTTGGTTGGAATGAAGTTTTGCAAAAAATCAACAAGTGTTATAATGTCCAAAAGTAATATTGTACACGGCTCATAATCCTAGGTTTTGTGATAAAACGACGCCTGGGTTTGTTTTTTAGATAGGTAATAGAACAAATTTCATTATTTTTTATTTCAAAAGCTCTTTGTGTTCCAATGTCGTTAATAAATTTAATTTGTAGATATAAAATCATTTTCACTTTTTGACGTATGGACATTTTGTCATTTGATCTTTATAACAAAACTTTTGACTTTTTTACGTAATGACATGTGGACAATTTAACACTTGTACAAAAGTTACCATAAACCATTTATATGTATAGAAAAAAAACGATATATGGATAGATAAGTACTTACTTCTAGGTCGTCTTAACATGTAACTTAAATTAGATTATATTTGGCCTACTTAAAATACAGTTTCAGTTAATTGAATAACCATTAGAAGATAAAAAACCGGCCAAGTGCGAATCCGTCTCACGCACCGAGGTTTCCGTACGTATTGTGTAATTTGTAAATGTTGTGTAAATAGTTTGTCCATCACCGACTAAGGGTGCTCGGTGTCGACAGAAAGAGAAAGGGCGACAGAAAAATCCGATTCCGCGTCGATAGATGTGGGAGCACCCTAACTTAATTTTCGTCTATATTCAATCTGTGTGATATGAACTACAAATAAGTTTGTAAGTAATGCTTTTTTTTCTATATTATTATTAAAAATTATCAATTTTCTGACTTATTACTTGTACAACTACGTAAGTTTCCACTTCTTGACAAATTTCATAATTCTAGGTTAAGTTTTTGATTACGTCGCGAGTGTCAAAGCATTAACGGTCGTTTCTTTTAATTGTGTTGACTTAGAAGTTTATTTTGTTCTCTACTACAAGGGATTGGACCTGAGTATGTAACATTAATTTCAGCTTAATACCTCCAAACATTCCCGAGACAAACGGTCTTAACGAACAGACAGACAGACGTACAACAAAGTAATCGTAAAAGGGTTCCGTTTTTCCTTTTGAGGTACGGAACCCTATAAAGTAACAGACCTACATGGCGACAAAACATCTGCAAAAATTAACAATATTTTAGACGATCATAATCTTTTCGTTGTTAAAAGATAATTACTTTTACAGCGCTGTTTTCTGGAAACAACTACTCATTTCAGATTAAAGACGATATTTTTTGGGGTCACACTGATTTATTTATCACTCGTAGCCCGATTTTCTAGTTAGACACACCATTATCATAGTTATTACGATTAATCATGTTTTTTTCAACACCATTAATACTTATTCCGAGTTCCCTGCATTTCGTATTTCATTGTATTAGTACCTACCTTTAATATAGGGAATTCATCATAAACCCCCAGAAAAAAACAATACTATACAGTACCTATTGAGATTGTGAAAATATTATAACTAACATCTGAATTTTCACGGAAAACATTTTCCTTTACTTTATTCAAGTATCAATGTTATTTATTCATGCAATAATAGTACTAATTACGACACACCTCCTTTCTTAGAAAACGTTGACAATTACGCGTATTTGATAACACCACCCACTCCTACTAAGCGCCACTCAATTAAAAGATAACTGATGCTTACTTTCATTAACACTAAGTAATATCTTAATTAGTGCCGAAATATTATTGCATTATTCGAATTTCAGCTCTCGGCGCTGAGTCCAGCATTGAAAATTCAACTGACATTTCATTAGGGACTGTTTAGTGCTCATTTGTAAATATACGATTTGTGTCTTCAATCACTTTGATAGATACCGTACAATAATAAACTTTATATTAATGTAAATAACGGGTTAGTATGTAAGGGGGATTACCTTTACATACTAATTGACATTTAGGTCACTTAAGAGGCACTTGAACTAGATGCTATGTTTAATATTAGCATCCTTAAATTGTTAATCGATTGAAAAGTACTTATGTCTAGACATAAAATTATTATAATGGCAGATGGTTTGTTTGTTATTTCGTTGTATTACACTGAAATTCATGTCCATTTTATTTTTGTATGGGGCCACCTATCCTGAATTTTATTCTATCTGCTGTTCAGAATGTATTTGTGCCTAAAAACATGAAAAACTTTATTAAATAAAGTTTTCAGGTAACCAAAAACCCAGGCAATTTTCGGCCACCGCAATGGGTGACTCAACGTTCAATTATGGACATGTCAATATTCCATCGCGCCTGTTTGATGCGTGTCTCAAAGAGTTGTCAACAACTGGACGGGGCCTCCCTAGTGGGCCAAAGCCTGTTGGGTAGAACTGAAGGAACACCCTGGATTTCAGTACGAGTCTGACTGTCCATTCCGCTCCACCCAGGGTGGAAGAAAGAAGAAGAACTAACGTAGCGCAAGCGCCAACAGGACGCCATTTCTTAATGGCCGCTTGCAAATGACGTCCTGATGGCGCTTGCGCTACCTTAGTGTCGTGTTAAGTATGCCTAAAAAGTGTATGTCCCATTATACCTGGCGATTATTATCGTCCCCGTCTTATACACTGTTGCCCTACCACGTCAAAATTGCAACCAAGCCCAAATTACATTTGAAATCCATTGCTACATTTGGAGATCTCTATCAAAAATACTTTCTCGCATCGAATCTTCCAGACTAGGTGTGCGGATTTCCTTACGATGTTATTTCCTATTTTTTCCTATGCATAGAGAATTCGATAAAACTCATGAGCCTTAAACAATACAACTATTTGAACATGTCGCCGAAAAAACAAAACTATCTTACTTTTTAGATGGTATTATTTGGTCTGTTATGGCAGACGTTACAAAAAATATACAGTTGTTCTTATAAGAAGCTTCGAACTTCTGAATAGCTTGTAAAAATGTTTGAATTACTCAGTAAAAAGAATTTGTCGATAGAATAATGTACTTAGTTATTGTCAAGAAACATTTTCTGGATACATGAAGGTTTTGTTGCTGACATCAACATGCTACTCATCAAGGTTCAGTCAGGGAGTCTTTAAATACCTATCGAGTGGTACTGAGTATTTTAGGCACGCTTGCTTGAGCACACTGGTTTTTATTGACTGGTGATCATTGAATATATCATCAGGTATACACGTGCTGATGGCATAGCCATAGCATACTGCATATGGCATAGCCATCAAGACGTGGTTAATGCACATGATAGATGTACTCAAGAGAGGACAACCAACGTACAGCTTAAACCGATGGGTCCAAGGATTGGTCAGCGACGTTTTAATGCTACTAAATGAAACTTTGTACACTTCATATGATGATGGGAGCACTATACTCTTCCAAAATGTGGCTGGCGGGCTCTAATTTCTTAAAAACGGGATTTAAACTATGGCATGCATGTGAGTTCTTAATTTTTGCCGCCTGAAAATACGCAGATGTTGCACTGTTCTTGGGATTTCCAGAGATGCATTATACAAAACTCAAATCTGCTTACCGGCAGAGCTTCTAATAGTTTCGAGCATTGAGTCTGCCTCTCTACAAATAACAACAGAGGAAACGCCGCGGCAACAGTTAGTCTCATCTATAAACTCCTTTGTAAGGAGGTGAGTGCGTGACTAGCAAGTCACAAGCACTCTTAGACAACTTGTTTTTAAACACATTAAGATTTGCACGCACTTGTCTAAGCACTACAACTTACGATTAAGCTACTAAGTATTGTGGTTTTTGTGTAATGAGGTTTCCTGTTTGTCGTTTATGTTTTTCTTTGGTCTGTTAACTATTTAGTTAAGTTCGATCCTGACCTCGCTAGCTGTTTCTGAATTTAAAGCAAAGTTAAAATCTTCATCATTATGATCATTTGATCCTTCTATTCATATAAACTTTTGTGTCACGTAGTCCTAGTTTCAGCAAACATCCAGATTACGACATGATCTTCTTATAGTTCAACCATCTCTCTAAACCAGTTGTATTATTTTTCACCACATTGATAGGTGAACGATCTGCTGTCATTTGTAGATCTTTAAGTCATTACTGTTAGTCAGAAGCTCATAAGTCTGACACCCAGTCTTTCTTCTTCCATGGGGTATCGTATTTCCCAAATACTGGGTTATGGAGGTCCGATAGGCAGTCCCTCCATGTAAAATACTGATATTCAGATGAATCTGGTTCGACTGGAAGCCAAGCCCAATATAGTTGGGAACAGGCTAGGCAGATGATGATGATGATAGGGAAAAAGCGTAGATTATTTTATGGTATACCTACCCCCGTAGTCTGTTCCTGTGGTATAATTTTTGAGTCATAGGCGAGCGAAGTCACCGGCAATAGGTGGTCACGTTATAAGGCGATGTTTTTGACCTAAATTTGGTCATTCCAAAAATATGTCGGACACATTTTTCCAATAATTAAGTAATTCGATCCCAATTAGAGGCGTCAAGGATACCATAACACACAATTTGTTCCAACTTTCTCCAAATTACTCTTTATTGGCTATCGAGGTTTATGGATCGACATCGGTTTCGCAGTTACATGGTAATTGTACAATGAAAATATAATGATGTAATGACGTCAGGGGCTGTTGGTGTTTTTATATCCGCTTGGATGAATACGTTCATTTTTGGTCTGGACGACCAATTTGGTATTCAATTTGATGGGCATCTATAGGCAACTTGAATAGTAGAGATATTGACGCGGGCCTCATCAATAGGAAAATTACCTCAGTATATTATATTGCAGACCACTGTTGGATATTATGCCTAATCCTTCCTAAAGCTACGCTTTCGGTATGCGATCGGACCAATACACCTTCAAAGGTGATCTATCCACCTTGGGGGTGTGCCACACTATGACCTGCTTCCTTCAGAGACAAAATTGAAAACATTCATACAATCACATCGGCATCAGACGAAACCAGGCAAGGTAAAGCTGCAGAAATATATGAGGACACTTCAGAAATCAGACATCTTCACGTACTTTCTACATTGATGATATGCTCATATGCTCGCAATGTTATTACAATGATGATTGGTCAGTTAAGCCTCATTTAGACGGAGCAAGAACTCGTCTGCGAGTTTTAATTCATTGCGGTATTTGTTTGACAACTGAGTTCGTTGTACCTATAAAGTCAGCAATGTAATGCAACTCTCGTGCAAGTTCTTGCATCGTCTAAATGAGGCTTTATGCTACATGCGAGTACAAAAACCACACCAGAGCTGAAACAAACGCTTTGATCGAAGACGATCAGATTATAAAATCATTAAAGTTGAGGCCCTTTCCATATTCTCTTTATCATATTCGATACAAAATATGAACTTCTCCATGTATTTTGTAGTTCTTTCTATCTATATTTATCTTCTAGTGAAAATAATACAAATCATTGTGAAGATATCTCCTGGCTGACGAGGCCGACTCCGACGTACTACATTATGTCATGTTAAACAGGTTCAAAGTTCCAGTGATGGGTTCTTAGGGTTGTCAAATATTGATATGGGAAGACGAGAAATTGTTTGCGTTTGATACTGGCTAAAACCACAATAAACATTCACGAAAAAAGTGAAAATACTTACCTACCACTCTGAAGTTGGCGACAAACAAACGAAACTCAAGTAAAAAAGTTAAAAAGTTATTTGTCGGCTTATATGTATTTCCTATTTTTAGAGTGAATTAAAAATAGGCTAAATACAATTTTAAAAACAGATAATTCAGTTACGACTTTAAAAGTGATTTCTGCTTCAATATTCTTGTTGCCAATGTTTTCTTCCGTCTTTTTTCTGGCGCGGTATGTAAAAATTGAATTTGCCCTTGAATTTTGTAATTGTTAAATTTTTGAAATTATTTTTTGACTTTTCCAATCAACTGTTTTCGACATACAAGTTTTAGTTCCACAATCTTGCATTGTGTGAATGCTGCGAATATTTAGAGGTTAAAACCTCCAAAATCAAAATAGGGCTCTCCTGCCCACAACTCTACGTCTGCAACTCAATCTTTTTCAGAATTACCAACCCTACGCATGTATTAATATGATGACGATGTACTCGACATACCTTCTGTTGCAAGATAAGGGTTTTCCAGCGAAACAACTTCACTCGACGCCATTTCCGATAACGATTTGTAAGGAAATGTGTTCTTCGCATGCCGCAACTGCGGACGGGGAAGTGAAATGTGCAAACGTATAAAAAGTGAAATTATTTTTATCCTGTGCCTATGATTGTTCGATATTTAATTTGTAAAAGAATCGAAGCGTTTTGTTTTGGTTTGTCATTGTCGATTGTCATTAAAATTTGTTTATTTTTGTAATGGCGGATGATTTTCTATTTTTGAATTATGAAAGAAAGAAAATTGTGTTTATTGGCATTAAAACTCCTTAGTAGCTTAATCAAACGATGTTTGCTTTTTTTCTAGGCTGCAAGCTTCTTTTAGTAATTTCTTTTTCGTCCTGTATTTTCTTGAAGTAAAATAGATGTCGAGTATGATAAAGTGTGTGAAGTTATATAAGAGGCCGATGCACTGTCCTGTTAAAGACTGTTGACAGTTATGATTACAATCATTGTCTTACTGATAAAATATAAGTTCAGGCTGAATTCTGTCTACCTGATAAATAGTATAAGTAAGGATATAATAATGACATTACATAGAAAACAACACATAATTTCTTTTATTACGTTTTCAAGTTAAGATAACACTAAAACATACACGATTTAATTCACTGATAAAATATTCTTAGAAACAATGTTTTACATAATTCAAAAGTCCGTTCAATCACACCGCCTGTACTTATAAAGCTAAGATTGTACTAAGGAAGTTGACAAGTCAAGATAACATGTACAGAAACGCAGTTTTATTTAGTATCTATGCATTTTATCGTATGTACAAGCATCAATACACGGTGTGTTGCAATCGAGACGTCTGATACGAAACTAGGATTTCCTGATGATACATAACAATGTATCCAGCTGCTTAATTTATATAAAACACGAGTCCGGTCATCCGAACGAACTTTTTTTTTTCCAAAATATTTTGATCAAACATTGTTCAGTAACGTTGTATATGTGTATATTAAACAGTCGTTTGACACGCTATTAGTCACAATATTCTCCTTTTAACGTTAAAACGGTTCTTCAAAAACAGTTTCCTTTTCAATAACTTATCAAACGGAAATATTCACTTGAATAAAACTTGGAAAGCTACAAGCACCCTTCTGTATACATTAGTCTATCGAAGAGCTCGTGTCTAGACCGGAAGAGTTGGAGTTTAGAAAGATTATTCATGATCGGTCTAAACAAGTTGAGTAATATTCAAAGCTTCATGAAAAGAGGAAAAATTCAGGTTAAAGATTAAGAAGTGGCTGTTTAAACAGAAAACGGAGTTAATTTCAAGATTACCTTTGGTTTTGTCCAATTGATACATCTAGTAAAAAAAATTAAACTGTTTGAGCATTTGCAAATTCGACATACCAGGGGTAGCTCTTAGCGTCTACACCTGGCAACGGACCTACAGTGACGGCTGGGCAATCCAAATAGTGCTGGTAGGCTGCACCAGAGCCAAATGGCACGCGACGTGACCATCATCCAAACAGTTTTTATTGTTCCGTCGGTGCGCAAGAGTTCCAGTTTCTTCTGCGTGAGCTCGCTCCATCTTAGGCGCCATCTTTGCCTCTCGGTTAGACCAAGTCAAAAGCAAACCCTTTCAAAAAATATTAATTTCTTAATCTAGTTGAAATCAATGTTTTTATCGTGGTAAAGTCATCATCTGGGTCCTCCCATCCTGGACGGACTTGTACTGACTACGGTGACCGTCAATAGCTCTTTTGATGCCCCGTCTCGGTTTGTTGACTGACAGCTCTTTGAGGCGTGTGTCGAACACGATGGGCAGTTGATCCGGACATGGTCCATAATCGGACGGCAAGTCGCCTATTACTTGCCATCCGCATTGCCACCGGTGTTGTACGGTGGTCGGAAGTCGCCTCGCGACGTCATATACCGTGGGCGTTTCCCGCAGCGGCGGCGGCTGGATTGTGATGTGGACTTTATCTTCTCCCTCACGCGTCCCGCCTCCTCTTTTGAAATCAGTGATAACATCGATTCAACAGCAAATGTCCTAAATATTTACTGGTCAACTGTACTGAAATATTACTTTTACGAATTACTTAGAACGATGTTTCCACCAATGTGTCTTTGTTGAACAATTCTCATAACTTTCCCCACGAATAATACACTACTTTCTTTACATAAACTTATGATTATTCTGTCCCATCTGTTTCTTTAATCCATAAGATTATGTCTGGGTTTCGACCTTGGTAGACTGACTTTGTGTACTTAATATTTCACATACAATACTTATATGGTAAGTAAATACTGACACAATGAAAATTTCGTCTTTATTTATTGTTGGGAGTATCAAAATATTGTTCAGAAGTGTCAAGGATGCTGTTGTGGGAAAAATAATAAAAGCCTTTGGCGTCACTTAGCTTTGTGTTAATTTATTGTGATTTATGACGAAATTTGGATAAAGGAAAAATAATGAAATGAAAGGATAGTGGAACAGTTCCATTAATTAAAGATGTCATGATGTTTTGTTTATGAAATTAGCTGCACTATGATGAAAACTATGATTAGTATTGCAGGTATTGAAAGATGATTTCCATTTATCGGAATAAATACCATTAAATTCTTCGGCAATATTTGACAAATATTACAACAATAGATCCTTTCTTAGTTTATTTATTGAGGATCGCATACATAATTAAATTGAATTATTAATGAGCACGAGAAATATTTTATAAGACATTAAACTTTAACCTCCATGGTTAGGGGAATTACCTCCAAAGGGTTTACAGAGTTGAGGGTCAAAACTCAACGTTAAGTTGTGTACAAAAATGTGGTATTTATATATATTTATATGTAATTAGTCTGTGCAACTGTTATGTGACTTTGACGAGGCGAATAAACAATCGAATGTCAACACTCGAAGGAGCGATGACTCGCGCGCCGGCGACGCTTGCGCACGATATTTGCGACTGCCTCCAACTCGACAGCCTAGCAAACTATCTACTTGTGAAGCTAAATGTATGATAAACTGGGTAAAGTATGTGTAGGGACAATACCATTTTTTGAAATGTTTCGTGCTAATTTAGTGGGTAAAGTAAGTTTTATTATCTGTAAATTTTAATTGGTATTTTATTTAATTCGGTGTTTTAAATATTTATTTTATGTATTTTTTCTTACCGTTACTCACGGCTGGCTTTTATCTTAGTCAGAGGTTAAGTATTGCCGTACAAAACGGCAACGTCGCAGTCTTCATTCGCTAGCTTTTTCAGCAGACGGTATTTACTAAAGGGGATAGGGCTGGATTAAAAGTTAGAAATCTCACCTTTTAAATCAAGGTAGGAAAACGTGTCGAATTGGATTTCTCTAACTCTTATCGTCACCTTTTTTTTCTGACATGCAACAATAAATATAACACTGAATATTAAATACTGTCACTATATTATCAAAAGAAAGAAAAAATGTGAATTCCAAATTTTTACGGCCCGAAACTAAATTAATTTCAATAGAACATAATGCCTTCGTACGGGTAGATGTAAGCCGAGATTATTTAAGTACAGACAACAAAAGAGTTAAGTATGCACACAACAAGTTTTAAATGATTTTCCAATGTCGTATTACAAGGTTTCATCGTAACTGCCTACCAAATTCTTTGTTTGCATGTAGCATACAGCCAAAAAGTGCATACACGCAGCATATAAAATGCATATAATACACAGGAAAACTGTTCAAATCTTGATGCCTGTATACCTAATTCCTTTGGTGACTGTACATCGTTCACACACTCGATAAAATATTGAATAAACAAAATGTATGAATAGAATATGTTTCAAGCAAATTACGTATTTATGGAAAAGTTATGTGTGCTTCTTTGGTTGGTCTATGATAATACTGTTGTAATCAGTAGATTAAGGCCGCCCACTTGGCTTCCCATAGAGTTTTGACTCTATACACCATAAGAGATACGGGAAAGACGTTAATGTACGAATTTATAGTTTTTGATGTGAACGTTGCGCCGGCGTCGGTTCTGTTACTAGAGAGTAGAGTCGGTTTAACTGAGTCGATATCGCGTAGATTGCGGCTTGGTTAGCTTGGAGGACTTCAGCTTAAAGTGTCAAAATAATAATCGACTGTTATAACTATTTAGATGCGTTTGATCAAACCGGTAAGGACATTATTGTAGACATGGTTCGGTCGTACAATTACTTCTGAAAGCTGTTTCTGGTATCCGCCACCGATCCTCCAGTTGACTGAGTTCTTATCATTTTAAAAAGCGTATATTAATTATTTTTATTTTTGAATACTTGTTTATTTCAGTATACAGTAATGTAACTTAATTTACTCTCAAGTGTCTAAAAGAAGACAAAGTTGCTGTTGTTATTGTCTGATCATATCTCAACTGTTGTACAATTAAAGAACAGTTTTTTTTTTGACATAGCCATGTTGATTGATATTTTTCTACATGAAGATATTTTCGCATTTTCGTCTTTTGAAAAATGTACTCAAGACGCTATACTAATTCGCCTATCGCAACTCCACACTACGAGGCTGAATCTTACATTCCCTTTCATATAACATTCTGTATTTTTATCTATTCTTCAGTTGACAAAACTCGTTTCTACCATGTCATGCTCAAAGGCATGCGGACGGTGAGTAATGGGAAACTCGCTGTCCGATCATGAACCAAAAAAGATGTCACGCTATGAGTGCACCACAGGGATAACACAAGTTAGCAGTCACAATAACAACAGACATAGATAGAGGCGGTAGATAGGTACTTCTAATTTAGACCAAATCAACAAGGGAATCACCATTATCTTTATCGTATCAGTCGATTATTGTACTATTAACTGTAGCTAAGGCAAAGACATGCTATTAATAAGATACTTCAGGTTGTAGTACATTATAAACTTAGTAGTCTATTGCACTGCTAGCTGTCCTTCAAGAGTGCCAAACGCGTGAGCAAATTAAAAAAAAAAAGAAAAAAAAAGATTCTAAAGTTGAAATTCGAATGTTGCCTTACGCAATGATTTAAAAAAAAACAAATGAGTTCAGTTATAAAGTTCTATTTGTTTAATTGTGAACTTTAGGTAGGTACCTATTTGGACTCGTATTTCAACAAAACGGAGGATCGCTGAGAAGTGCGAAGCGAAGAGGAGTAGATATCTTAATGAATTAGGGTGTATCCACCAAAACCTACCGGCAATGCTTTTTCACTCACCCAGCATAGAGCTATCGTCTACCCTAATTCTTATTTGTTCTATTCTCTTTGATAATTCAAAAGCGTCTGTTAATGGTGTACTTGAAATAAATACTTTGGGTTTTAATTTTTATTCCCAGATTCCCGAATAGGCATATGACATGGCTTCAGTCTGACATTGATTTCTTTAAATCACCTCCACAATCAAGTCCACGTTTTCTTACGATGTTGCCTGGGTTTCCTTCACTGATTTCAGTGATGTCTAAGATAAACTTACAAAAGACGCGTTCTGTGGCGAAGTGTTAACTTCTGGATTTCTTGCTTATAAGTTGTAAACTATGTATATCAAAATTTATTACAGCAAAACATCGCTATGCCATTATCAGTTCTATAATTTCTAACACAAAGTCCGGTTCTACCCAGCTTATCATCATAGCTCTGTGTTCCCTTGAATAAATTATTGTCAATAACTTTTTTATATTGTTTTATTGGTATGAAAGCTCGTGAGTTTTCGTTATTACCATCTATATGGTCACTTTTTTTTTTTTTTTTTTTTTAGGTGGTAAAATCATCAAATGAGTCCTCCCGCCCTGGGTGGGGCGGAAGGGACTGTCAGACTCTTACTGACTAAAATCCACCCGTGTTCCTTCCTATGCCCTTTACGTTTTGGGGCCACGGTAACCTGGGTTAAGAAAAAACCCGCGACCCCAGCAGGCATTTGGCGCGAAACACGACGCGCCACCGACCCGGGCTTGGTCCTTGGTCGGACGGCGAGCTACCCATCACTCACCGTCCGCAAGCCCGCTCCGCCGCTGTGCCCTCTGCTGATCAGAGGGACACGCGTTGGAGCATCCACACGACAGGCTATTCGCATACGGGCAAAGAGACCACTTAGGAAGAGTTTTTGCCCGCATCCCAGGGTGCACCGGCCCGAAAAACTGGTCTTCCCCCCGGACGTATCCGAGAGGGAACTCCAGTCCACGGGCGCACGTGGAGGTTTCCTGTCATAGCACCCCATCTATATGGTCACCTTACGAAACACGTTGTTTTATGCCTCACGAAGCTTTACTAAGTGTTGTATCTAATGATAATGGCCCATGCGCATGTCATGCCATCACTATTAATATCATAAATATGGTAAAGATAATATGATAATTATTTGTTGGATTCTTTTAGAGTTTATGTAGAATAGTTGAATGGAGGAAAGTGGTTTTCTTAGCGGGATGCATTCGATCGTCTTTTTTTAGAATTTGATTTGAAAGGGTTTTGAAATTTTTGGCCAGTTGCAATGAGGATTTACGAAATAGGTAAAATGCTAGTATAAAAATGTGGTAGTTTTGTTTATCTATAAATTATTGTTATTCTTGTTCGCCGGTTATTTAATATGATAGCTATCTATCAAATCGAAGCAGTAGTCCAAGTCCTGCGCAAACAAACTCTTAGCATTGTAGTAATATTAGTAAGATGGCATAAAAGTAAGACTTTCAGGATCTTTTACAAAGTCAAAAATTTCAATAAGTGTATAAAGTGTTCTACAATCAAAAATGCAAAAAAAGCTTTGAAATTATTCTGTCTTTTGATTTAATACATTGTGCAAAGGATCTTACGGTAAATTACAGAAGCAATGCTGTCACTACAAAGACATTTTCATTAGACCTTTAAGTTCCATTACAACTAGTAAGTGAGCAGCGACTTGTAAATGACATTCCATACGACGCAGGAGACATTCTTTCTTACTTTGTAAAGGTAATGAAGATGAGAGATGCATACCTACGACTTGTTAAGAAACGCTTTTCTAACAAGCTTAAAAATAAACGGAAAATTATTCGTCTTACGTAAACCGAACAACTTTGCCACAAAATTGTCTAATAACTAAGCAAATGTCATAAGTAACATTAAGTAAGTAAGTGACATTTTAAATTTAGAGACAAACCGTGAAAGCTTAAAACAGTGTTTAACTAAGCAAATGTTTCAAATTCCCTGAAAGTTTTATTACTACTAGTACTAGCCCGTCCTGTCCCACTGCTGGGCAACGGCTTCTCTCCATTCTTTCCTGCGGTTTATATTGTGCTCTATTTCCTTCCAATTTTATTTTTATTAGTTTTATTCTTTTTTAAAGTCGTGTAAATCAGTTCACTGTCTCTTCAGCCAATTGCAGTCCACTGCTGGTCGTTAATAGCCTTCTGCAAAGAACGTCAATCTTCCCGGTCCTGAGCAATCATCCATCCACTGCCAGCGACCTTTTTCAGATCATCGATACATTGTCATCTAGTGCCCACAAACTCGACGATTTGAGAAATGCATCATGGATCAGGTGCGGACCTGATCCATGAAGCGCATAATAACCCACTTCTATCTCTATGAGAAGAGGCCTGGGTCTCAAAAGTAAGACCAGAATGAATAGAAAGTCCTGTTTACTACCTTATTGCACCCAAGAAAGAGATAGATTGATTTCGATCACCTTCAATTAATCTAAAGTGAACCTTATGTGTTTAAACCGGTGTTTTACCTACGCGACACCGGTTTGTCAGTAATTGGTAATATAATAAAAATATGTTCTACCGAGTAACCGAGCCTTTGTATAGCATTCATTACATTAAACTGACAAACTATAAAACGCACAGTAGTTCTACCAAATATTAAGTTTATGACCAGAAATCGTTTATCGTTCGGAATCGTTTCAGGTTCTTCTAATGTTACGCAAGTAGGCTCTCTATTGTTAATCATATGACGTTTCACAATACGCTTCCAGTGTAACAGCTCATCCGTTTATTGAGATTTTACTGATGTTTAATACGCCATAAATATTTATTTATTGCTCTGCCACTAATACGCTATATCATTCATTTTATTGCGTTGCGTTAAAAATTTATATCCCACGATACTTCGTTTTACTAATTTGATTTTGTTGAATATGAAATTAAAGACTGATTAGATAGATTTTTATTGTATTTTGCATAATGATTTCCAGTTAGTGAAAACACAAAAATAGTCTTATTTTTTTAATGTAATTTATCGCATTATGGCTACTGTTAGTAAATGCATTGGACTTTATTTTATATTAAGAAAAACTCCGTTAGATATAAAAATGCAATAAAATAAAAGTAGGGCAAATATTTATGCGGATTAATAAAGCCCGAAACAGTCAAAATATGTATTTTCTTAATCTGATCCGATTAAATATGGAGGTCATCGATCAGATTTCCATCCATCTGGTTACATCACTAAAGTTATGTTGATGACATGTCACCACGATAAATTAATCCCGTCTCTAACATTACAGGGATAAGACATTTCTTGTGAAATGACAATATACCTATACAATATTTTTCACAGAAAAAAATTCATGGTCTATCCCATTTTAATTATATGTGTTTCCTGGTTTTCCTTTCATTTAATTTATCATGTTTGTTAGAGAACTTTCATCCTTATTATTGACCCTAAAGACCGATGCAATAAAAGTAGGTACCTACAGGGTATAATTTTTTCAGATTTTTGCCGGTTTGATTCCCGGGTGTGAGAGGAGAGAATTTTCGAAAATCTTTGAATGCAGTTTGCTTTCTATTCAAAATATAGGAATGTTTCCTTTGAGTAAAACTTTCTATCTGCAGTATTTTGAGTGCTTTTCCTCCAGGTGGCATAACACAATTCCACCCAGTATAATTGGGGGGTTCCACAAAGAAAAACATGAAAAATTGCCGTACTCCGCCTCGTTAATTTTAGGTTTTTGTCAACCTATGGCTTGAATCGGAAGCACAGTTATTTTAATGAATAACTGACGTATGCATACGCAAAGACTTTGTTAGATCCAAGACTCTTATTAGCGAGCTAATTATATCACAGTAAGTGTTTGTTCACCTGGACCTCGTGCTCTTGTGCGACATTTGTACTGGAGACACTATGGAAGGTGCGTCCCCGCATATCGTAGAGTATCAGGTTATGCACAACATTCCTTTTTTCATCTTTTCCTGTTTTCTCCACAGTCACTTTAGCCAAGAGTTCAAAGTAGGCAGTCCGTATAGGAACTTGGTATTTTTAAATGACGTATGGGTATGGGTGACATTCCTGAAAAAAAAGAAAAACTATTTAACATTGAGAGTGCCTGCAAAGTCACAAGTGCCGCACGGAGGTCTTCGGATCCGCCACCACACGTTACAACAGCCCGGGGTGTGCCACTTAGAGGTGGATTCCATATTTTAAAGGCACCCCTTTTCGTCACACAAAACACTCCACGTTAGCGTCGGTGTTAACCAGAACAATACACGCCAAAGACACGCCACGCCAAAGCCTTAAATGTGTCTGTGTGCGTGAACAACTGACCTTACAGGCAATACCGGCCAGATGTAGACAAATTGTTCTTAAATCACCTACAAACGACCAAAAACGGCCTCCTTAACTCCTATATCTTGCGAAGGCAGATAAGCCGCTGCTAACAAAATCCCAATTCCTAATCATCAAAACTATCAGTAACAGTTTTACATATTCATAGTCAAAAATCGGAATTTATTTCAACATCCACCACGTTTTATTACATTTACGATCTTTCAATGAAGTTATCTAATAGCTCCCTGAGCTCTGAATACAGGAATAAATGTGACCCTCGCCCTTATGCTAATTTACAGATAGTAATACCAATTAAAATGTTAACAATAGCACCGTTGTAAAAGCTACAGCTTTATTGACAATAGACCGGTTTGGCACACGACACCCATCCGCTCACATCTTCATTCTATAAGCCAGGGACCATAGCTTTGCATAATAATGTTTCCCTAATTAAAATTTCGAGTTCTTAAAATAACAATACGTGTTTGCGATTGTACTCCACTGTAGCTAGCGGTGAATCCGATTTTATTTTTCCTATATGCAGATTATTCGAGCTTATGTGTGCTTTTGATTACATAGTTGATCATTTCGAAGTAATCTGCTCTTCTATGATTCAAATGTGTTGATATATGTCTTTGTGCCAATAATGAAATATTTGGAACCGTTAACCGTTTGGAATGGTCTGACATATGGCGCCGAATTACATCTTCGTCATTAAGTAAATGAAAATGTCATTATGTAAAGTCGTAAATGCACAAAAGATTGCTTTATTCATTGGACTTAATTTATTAATTTATAAATCCATAAAATGAATATGTACATGTTTCTAATAAACCACTTTGTCATCAACTACCTACTGCTAAAAGTAAAACACGGTTGTTTATAAAAATAAGTGATAAATGAATGCATTTTCAACTAAAGATAGGTCATTATCACGCCACACCTTCAAAAGGTGAAACAATTATTTGTTAAGTCGCAAAATATAAAAAAAACGTATTAAAATAAACCCCAAAAAAAAATCTACAACACAAATTATTTGTTTGTCAGATTCAAATCAATATTCTTTTGATTCGCACGTTAACAATACAGGGTGTAACATCAATCAAAATGATTTCAAAAGTAACACCCCGTTGCGGTGACAGCGGGGAATCGATACATAGTGTGGGGACGGAAATAAAAACCGGTATCACTTCCTATTTCACCCTTCGGCTTCCGAACCAACCGCAACCACTTTTTTCTTTTGTTAAAGATCTATTTGTGCCATTGCTTATCTTTAGAGAATGTGTATACAAAGAACCCTTAGCTACGATGTTCGTTTCCCTGCGAAATAATAAAGAAAAGCGCAAGCTCTCTCATTAACATTATAAGACATGAATCGTAAAAACGACACTAAGTACATCGCACCAACCGTCCCCACTTTCCCTAATTTGCACGTTTATACTAATCTCCATCACATTCAGTATTAAATATAATAGTGTCAAATAGAAACATTTAGTAGGTAAGCACGAACAAGGTGAAAAGGAAGGCTGCAATAAATTAGTATTAAGATAATAATAATCGCTGTTAAATCTCCGAGCTTCTGGTACCGGTTTCAAAGATATCCGCACATGAAACAACATTATCTTTCTTTAATTATGATCTATGGTCATTGTGCAATATTTAACATTCCACAGTTTCAAACAGGTAGTTTGTTAAGCTCCTCTGTTTAAGATGTTGTACACCCGACTGATATTAAATTTAACTGATCGCTATCTGCAATTAATTAACAACAGCGATAATATCTAGCAGAAATAATTACGTGGTTGCCCGTACTTATGCTACAAAGAGTATAATAAAACAAGCTACCGATATAAAACTTATGATATGTCAACAACTTTTATTTGCAATAAAATATTCGAATAAAAAGGATATGGGTTTAACTACGGTAGTTAATTTTGACGGTTTTGAGGAATATCTTAGTTGGAAATCAGGAACAGTAGCGTCTGTTACTAAAGTGATAGAACAAATTGCTGATAATGAAATAACAAATCACGCGCGCTTAGAAATCGATTTGCTTCGCATCGCGCGTGATGGATGGGCCGGCGCACGCGGCGACGCGCATCGACCCCTTTTATTCATCACCACCGAGGGATTTAGGGCGTGAAGGGTAAATGAATAAATTAATATGAGGCCTTAGAATTTGTAGTTTAGGCCGCAGCTGTTGCCGTGTTTGAATTTGTAATGCGATTCTACTATCAACGATTACGAATTCGCTTTGCGATTATTCCACGAAGCTCAAATATTCGTCGGTAACTTCTGTGAATGATTCTGCTGTATAAATAAAAACTGAAACCAATTTTGGCGTAATGAACGACAGAGCACAGGTTGTAAATAATAACAGGAACGATGTTCTTATCAGAGATCTGGTAGTTTAAATGGTTGTCGTAGCAAGGGTATCGGATTTCTGTTTATTACTGCAGACGGTAGCTCTGCAGAAGCTGCCTCTACGAGTGAGTTGTCTGCGAGATCAAGATAGATGAACGATAACGAATAATTTCCAAATCAAGTTTGTCATCAAACTGGTACCTGACTTGCAACTTCGATAATTTTAACTAATGTTGAAGGTGAATTAATAACAGATGCTGGTTTGATACGCCAACACTTACACTGTTTGACTATATGCTTGCGTACTCAGTTGTGTTAATGTCTGTACTTTATTCATTTAATAGTTTCTTTTGTTTAAAGAGAATTTGAAGTTCCAATACTTGTGGTATTAGAAGTCTAACTTCTCGAAGTATTTGTATTTTAAAGCTGAATATTAATATTACATTCGAGAAGATTCCACAGTTGAGCATACTCAGTAAAGGGCTCGGAGCCTAAACAAGCAAATTAAGGAGCATGCGTTAAGTAGTTACTCATACTCAATTCTTGTGATGATTTCTTAGTAGGCTATCAATTGAGGCGAACATTTTAAACCTATTTGTTGAGGGCCCATTGATATCAGTCAAAGGGCGTCAGACTCGAGAGAAAGTTTAATGAATGACACTTTAGTCACACGTTTTCGTTACATTCAAATATTTATGTCAGTCGAGCTATGCTTCTGGGCTAATAGAATCATTGATAAGTTTAACAAGTATTATGAGAAGTTTTTACAGTAGTATTGTAAAATTAACTACAAATCTCATGTGAATCGTGCTTTATTATTTATTACTTTACGATGACCAAAATATAATTCCGTGTGATAGAAAAATCTTCAAACGCCACGCCGCTTGAAAACTTCGTACAAATGTCGTTAAAGGATTTTATAATATTCCCTAAGAAATAACAAAACAGGCGATGTCTTAAATTGCTCTTTGTCTTCAAAAAACTCAATTTTAAAGCATTCCTGTAAATTCTTGAAATGATTAAGCACAATACATAATTATCAGAATACGTGGTGTCAACAATAACCTTTTACCATTTCTGCTATGTTTATTTCCTTAACTTATGAGCGCAAACAAAGAGGCGTAAAATGATAGAATGTTTTTGAATGGCCATCATGGTCCATGGTCTTAGACAGCTATTGTCACAATGGTTTCTTCTGTAATAAAAGTCTTTGAGAGATGCGGAAGACTATCTTTCATAGGGTCCGCGATCGGCTTTGTAGTGTTTTATTCAACTCAAGCGCACTTCAATTCTGAACTATTCAGGATTTAAACGTTCTCTTTGTCATTTCTTTGATCAAAAAGTAACGATGATCTCTCTTTCAGAAGCTGGCCAAGTATGGGACTATAATGGTCAAGCTCAGGTATTTCAGACGGATGAAGAAAACAAGGTTTTTCTTGTGTCTCACCAAAATCATGACCTCAATGTAGGTTTCTATAATGGTCTACTTACAGAAATAGTTTTTTATTTTCCTGCCAAAGAAAATTTGACTGGCAATCTCTTCACTTCGACGACTTAGTAAGTACTATTACTGATTTTTTTTCCATTTTTAGGGTCATTCGTTTCAAATATCATCTGATGCAGTTAGTTGATAGAAGATGACAAAATTTTGAGAAATACAAAGATTAATGCAATGTTTCAGGCGTCAATCCGGTGAAGATTTGTATCAATAACGTTGATCTAGAGTTCTAGGGGTTGTATAATGCGCTCTGATCAAGTTGGCTGCTCCTGATATTGGTAGACAATGGTCATGGTATCTATAGTGATGATTAATTGTTTTTTGAGGATAAGTGGCAAATCCTTCAGGTATAGTATGTAACAATTTTATGTCTTGATTAGAATGTTCATTAAATAATAGTTTGAACTTACCAAACGCCTTTATAATAAGGCTTTTCAAAACACTTTTCAGTGAGTAGAATTTAAAGATCCCCTTTAAAAAAATAACACTGAAACAGCTACGTTACACAATAAATGCCCTGAATAGAGAAATCATAGTACCAGGCTATCATAAATAGCGCGGCGAACTATGCAACTGTTGTAAACTCCGCGGCTCCGTCGTTCGACTCGCAGTCGGAATATCCTGCTCCTGTCACTTCCTCCGTTCCCTACAATCCTTGTTCTAACTTTGCATTGTCCACAAACTGGGTTACTGGTGACATAATACTAGATAACGTCTTTATTACTACATGGTTTATTTGTTGTATTGCTATTTTTCTTTTAAAATAGTTTTGTCTGTTTTTTTCTATTGTTGAGGTGGTTAAAATGCTTTACCGATGAAATGTCTTCAGTTTTTTGTCACTTTAAGGTCGTTCTAGGGGTTGGAAGGGTCAAGAAAATGAAATTCTTTTAGCATTTGTTCCAGACTAAATGATCTTAATTCCCATTAATTAAAAGTTTGCTGTTTTCTTTCCAAGCACTTAAACTTTTACGCTCTGTGATTCAAAGATAACATTTTAAGATTATGCCTGCAAATATATACTTAACCGCAGCTTAGGTTACGAGTTTCATATATAAATAAATGCTCATCTCTTGCTTTATTTTAAACTTGCCGCACCATATAAGTCGAGTCAGTATTGCGGTTTTTCTATTCGTCATTCAGTAGTTATTATTAAAATGGCCTTTAATTGTTTTTCTCGCTACCCGGTAATTTGATGTTGTTTCTAAAGAATTATTTTCGTCGTAAAATAACTGACCTAGTTTCAACTAAATTATGCTTAGACATTAACAAAATTAATAATGTGACCGTATTTCTTGAGTTCGGAAGTGATGAATAGACTTTTTGTTGTAATAATCGATATCATAATATTGTACACAAATATTTGAACGCATCAATTTCTTGCAATGACACCGCACTTCCGATTGAAAAATTGGAATGTAAATAAAATAAATGAATAAAACATGGCGTAGCAACAAAAGACTTACTTGCAATAATTTCGCTGCCAACAATATTCATTCATAGACGGGCTTTACCGCTCTACCCTTACGTGCTCAAATTGTTTGTTTTTTTTTGCTCTCAATATTTTTTTTAATGGTTGTCACTCAAAGATCTAACGTGTTTGAATATCCCAAGAAAAAAAATTAGTCATGGCGTTAAATATAGTGAATTAACAGAGTTCCTGGATGCGTCACCGGTCGCCAGAGCTGTAGGGCGACCGGTCGGGGCGAAAGTCGGCTTCGGCCACACAGTTGGATCGGCGCGGTACCACACCACAGTCTCATCTAAGCCACAGCTATGCGAACATCTTCCCCATCATAGCCGAAAATTCCACATTCCCGGAGACAAGCGCGGCGACGCGACGCGAAAGTTGAATTCGAATTCGCGAAATATTTGAACGAAATTTTCGAACTATATTTTTTTTCTGTACTTGAAAAATTTGGAGCAGTTGGCGGCAAACGGTAAAGTTGTGTGTTGGTGTACTTAACAGTGTTTAGATAACTTTCAGAGCTTTTTAAGATTTTCTTTTATTTTTTTGTGTAATGTACCGTGTGCCGAAACATTCGTATGGTGTGAAGTGATTTTTATTTTGTGCACTGTTTCATTTGGATTTTTTTGTTCCGGAGTTTTTGGTTGGTTTTTACTTATTTTTCATTTTTATTATTTTAAACTTTAAGCATACTTTGATTAGTTATTAAGTGCTTTATTTTATTGTTGTAGTTTTAGATAATTATGTGTGTTGCGGAAACTATGAGAAACTGCGTAGGTCGGCAGTTATTGGGCCGTTAAGTGGAACGTGCGTTAATATTAGTTTACGATTATGATAAACGCATTATTATCGAAGATAGATGACCACACCGACGCGACTTTTTAACTTATTAACTTCCCACTCTGGATCTTCGTGATTTCCTCTTTCGAGGTCGGATCGGAAAACTTTAATCAAAATTATAGAATCATCGTTCTACTTAATAATTTCTGGAGATTTTTCAAAATGCTTGAAGTAGTTGAGATCTCAGTTTTTACATACATAACTTTACTGATTATTCACCGTACTTTACACAACCATAATTTGCGAAATAAAAAATCTTATTACACAATCTATTTAACGTGTCAGCGAAGCCTTCGCATTAACAGTTATAAACCACTTAGAAAATTGTTTAAGCCGATCAACCTCAAGCGTCATTGATTAATTTCTTACAGTACAAATTAATAGTATCGGAAATATTTCTATGAAATTAATTAAATTGGTCTTTTATCTTAGAGATCTTTTTAAAAAATTCGTTGTATACCGGATGGATTAAAGCGTAGGTACATAGTACCAAAAGATTAAGCATTTTCTTCATGAAATATTTATTAGAAGTAGTGAATTTAGGGTTATAAAATGCCCTTGTTGTAATATTCTAGGCATTTGTGAAGAATTTTCGCGATTCTCGTAGATTTAGTGAAAATGTAGTAACAGCATTATTAATTGTGAGGGTAAGTTAATTTTCAGACAAGGGAAAGTTTTTAACGGTTTAAGAATTGCTTTTTATTGAATTTACAATTTTGCGTTCACGTATCTTTCAACAAATGTTGAAAAATTTTAAAAGTAACTTAGTGGTTTTGAATGTGAATTTTTAGTAGCTTCTAACTAAACAGATTGATTGTTTGTAAAGTTGGATATACAGAACTCGTATAGTGTAATATTCCAAGATGTGATAGTAGTATTTTTTTGTGAGGGCTGCGTTTGAGAGAGCTTGCAACTGCGACAAAGATGTTAGTAGAAAGTTTTTCATTTTTCTAAGTACCTAATTCCGAGAGTTCTTACAAAAAAAAAAATTAAGGCTGTAATTATGTCCCCGTTATGAACGAAAAATAAGTTAATGATGAACTGTCTGAGAGAGTAGAATGGGGAGTGGTCGTGGACTGTCTAAGCAGAATTCCGTAACCCTGGAACGCGAAGGGCAACAGAAAGGACAGGGTGGACTTTTAGTCAGTAACTGACCGTCCCTTCCGTCCCACACAGGGCGGAATGACTATTGTTTTAATACTTAAAAAAACCGGGAAAGTGGGAGAATGTTCGCTTTTGAGTATTTTTACTTTTGAGTTTCAGTGCAGTGGTATTAAATTTTTCGTGATGTCAGCATAATGTGCATATAATATTCCCACTACTGCTGGGACACAGGCCTCCTAGGACTCTTTGAGAGAGAACGGGCTGTAATCTACCACGGGGGCACAATTTGAATTGGTAGATACACTAGGACTCATTAAATTTTGATTATTGATCTTCAGAAGAAAAAGGACAGGAATTTAGCTAACGTAAAATTAGTCTTACCATAAAGCCCGTTCACGACTTCGGTCTAAGCGGTAAGCGGAGCGACAGGCGGTGCGTATAAGACATTACTTACTTTGTAAGTACAATTCACCGTGAAGGCGCGCCGTGGCGTGTTTGAAACATTTCTATTTTACCGCTCGCCACCCCACGCTAAGTCGCTCACGGCGGCGGCAAGTAATGGGAGACTTGCTGTCCGACCATGGACCATACCCGGGTCGACGGTGCGTTGTTTTCGACGCGCATCTCAAAAAGTATCAGCATAATGACGGTGGCCCCTCTTAGAGGGCCAAAGCCTGCCGAGGTCTCAGGACTCACGAATTACCGTGACCCCGGAACGTAAAGGGCTATTGAAGGACACCGTGGATTTTAGTCAGTATGAGTCTGACAGTCCGGCCTCAAGTTCGTGAGCGAAGTTTTTATATTTGATTTTGGTGATTTTACGACAAAACCAATATCACAAAACCACAAACTAAGTATCGAAGAAAAATATTTTCATAAAAAGAAAATAAAAGACAATTCTAGTCTACATTTTATTTTCTATTTCAGAATTAAGTTAATTTTCTTTTATTTGTACGATTGTTTGCGAGTTTCGTGATAGAAATATAAAATTCTATGAGAGCTAAACGGGTATTATATGAAGAATAAATAAGAATATGAAGTTTATTATTCTATACTGGCTTATAAAATTGTTACAGTTTTCCAACCACTGAAAATGAGGGTAATCGTAAAGTTTGCAACTTCTGTTTGGTTTCCACTTTATTTTATTATATTACGTATCTAATGTGCTTACTTGGTAAATGCTTTCCTGAAAATTTCGTTCTGAAAGTTTTAACTGACCTTTCAAAGAAAGGTACAATTGCTTGGAAATTACTGATATCTTTTAGATTCATCACATAGTAGGTAGAGTAGGCCTGTGTCCGGTACCCATTTTTTTGTGCTGAATCAAATCATCAAATATAAAATAAATATCATCAATAGATTGGAAGGAACTGTCAGACTTTACTGACTTAAAACCACTTCTTTGCTTCAATTGCTCGTTGCGTTCTTAGAACCCGGTAACCTGTAAGGATATTTCCGCAACCTTAGAAGGTTTTGAGACAGGTTCGATAAAAATTAATTATTGCTAATTACTGGTAAGAAAGCTGATGTCACAACACTCATTACAATCATGCAGATTTCTCTCAAATCCGAGTTTATCAATTAAGTATTCTGTTACGTAAACAAGACATCTTCAAAGGTAACGCAATATCGTCAACTTTTACTTACATACGTGCCAAACGCGGATACAATTCAATTTAAGTAATTAGTACTTTCACACTAATTCAAACTTTCCTTAAACCCTTTAAGAAATTAGATTTCTAACAAGATATTAAGAAAGCATAAAGCTGGCGTCTCACGAACTCGATTTTCGACGAACGAATCTTCGATTAAACTATTTTCATTATCAAATCGAGTGGGCGTATCGGAAAATCGAGCAAATGTGCTGCCACCTTTACGCAGACCGTAACAAAAATAATCGACTAAACAATCTTTTAACTAGTAATCGATTACAATCTCGAATCTCTAATCAGAGGCAAGCAGAATGGTTTAACGTTTCAACGTATATCTGAAACAGGAATGAACCTACTAAACACGTTACTAAAGTGTCGTGAACCAACCAGTGCAAACCGATTATAATCGACTAAACCACAAGTATATTCGTTTCAGTAATTAAAATCGACTAAACTTATCATGGGAAGTGGAATAACCATCGGGACAGCTGTTAACATATCTGATGTCATTATAATAAACACCGTAACGTGAGCTGGTGCTGTAATCGAAAATGAACAAGACTTCAGCCTGTTTTGCGTGTTAGGTACCGTAGTTAACTGATAAGGATAGTTTTTCTTTATGTAAAAGAGGAATCAGGAATTCATATTTTGTGTTACTAAGACGCTGGTAGAAACTGGTGAAGAGTTAGAAAAATTATGAGATAGAATCTCTTTCTTTCATCGAAATTTCTTTCGTTGGTGATGTTTTTAGTTTAATTGGCCAAATGTGATCTATCTTTAATTGTGTAAATTATACATGAAAAGTATATTTTTTGAAAATCTCCCAATTAGATGTATGAAAATCCCGGCAGTTGTAGATATAATTTGTGATATAATAATGTCATCGTCCAAGGGCTACGGTCAAAGATGGCCGAGTGAAATCAAAATATTTTCTGTTTTAATTAAAGCATTTTCATGTCAGCGTCATAATTTACCTTTAGGCTACGCAAGGCATCTAATAGGCAAGTCTCAAGGTTGTTTCGTTAGGCCAAACTGTTTCTATTTTTAATTAGGTACTACATTTCATTTAGTAACGAAACTTTGACCTAGATTTTCTTACCGTACGTACTAGTTTATAACCTCTATAAGGAAAGGCATGGCCCTGGTATGAAAAATGTTAACTTACGTAATACAATGTTAAGGCAGGGCTTACACCATGCAAATATATAAGGCGTGTCAACAACACAAACAACAAAATTCACATAAATCCGAAATATCATCTAAGGATGGCTTTATTTTTTAGAATAAACGAAAAAGTCGTGTCTTGGTTATTTCTGTGCATTGCAAATAACTGCTAAGATTTTCCTTGTTTCTTCGGCAAAACAATTCTGTGGTTTCTCTCTGTGGTCGGCATTTCACAAATCTACTATTAGAAATCAATTTCAACTTTATGTGAAATCTATTTCTAATTTGAATAAAAAATTAAAACTAATTTGGATTAGCGTCAGCGAGAACATAACAGAATGTCAATATTTTAGTCTTAGCCAAAAATGAAGACGTAAAAGTCACCGGTTCCGAAATCGTCCTTGTCAACAAGATAAATTGTTCGAGAAAAACTTTTGCGATTTTAAAAATAAAATGGACGACCCGGTACAATATGTCACAGGTAAAATGTTGTTCAACGAAATCGCATTCAGTACATAGGAATAACTTGAAATGGGTATTAAACTCGCGATCCCATATATTTCTCGAAACGGTGTTATTGACTCGTAAGAATAAGTTCGTGGATAACTGCGTTTGCAACGCGACTGTACTTCCGAAAGCGTATCTTAGAAACTGCATCTACGATTCGAAAAGTTTCAGAGCATATAAACATGCTTATGTACGTACAACTAAAATATATTTGGTTGGGACGTTATTTCCGCTAAATAAAAGTTATATTTTGGTAGTTATTTGTTACGTTTTGTTGTTGTCGTTATTTGGTTTTGTTACGTAGATTTTGCGTGCAATAAAAAGTTATTTCAGGACATTTGATGCAAATATTTCCTTGGGGTCTTCAAGTCAAGAGTTAAATCTCGGCGTGCTTCACCGTCGACCACATCTTCGCTTACCATCAGGCGAGATATTGGTCAAACGCGAAACTATCGTTAAATAAAAAAAATCTTTTATAATCTCGCTTTTCATCAGGTTTTCCTTAAAAAAAAACTCTTCGGGGCCCTTCATCAGGCAGCAAACGAGTCATGATTACGATAATCGTAATTGTAAAAGTAGATCAGTAGGCCGTATTACTCCGTTCCATGCTGGGTTTGCTCATGGAAAAAGTGTTCTGCTCGAGTGTACTACCATTTCTATAAAATAAAAATTATTTTCAGAAAAAATAATCATTTTTAAATGATTACTATTTTCTTTCTTAAAAACTATATTAAATTCGTTTTTTTTAACTACTTTATATTAGACGGTTCACCCTTGTTTGGCAGAACAACGCAACGTTTCGTCGAAAATCACTCCGGCTAATTTTGGTTACAATAAAGTCGTTTCGTAGAATTATTAATTTCATCGAATAACTAATTCTTATATTTTTATTTAGCCTAACTACTTCTTTGAAATAATTTCGTTTGACTGAATTTTCAAATGCACTCATTTTAATCAAACTAATGTTTTACTACACTAATAATGATTTAGTCGAAATATCGCATCGAATATTCAGTTAATTAATTATATTATTCGTTTCCTTTCATTGTCTATAAAAAAATTGGGCTCCGCCGAGCTACCTTGGTAGGTGGTTATCAGCAATTTTAACAAGGATGCAAGAGCGAGCGAAGCGAGCTCCGAACCTGGGGCACCCCGACTCGGACAGGTTAGGTTCGAAGGGGATCCCCTTCGTGTTAGGTTACTTTAAACCTTGCAAACAGAAATAGGAGCCCCGCGAAGCGGGGCTCCGTCGATCTACCTCGGTAGGTCGACAATTTCGTTTCATCGGTAGTAGATCGGCAATTTGACAAAGGATGCAAGGGCGAGCGTATATTACTGAAAACCACCTACCGAGGCAGCTTGAGGGTGCCCTAAGTCCCGAGTTCGCTGCGCTCGCTCTTGCATCCTTAGTTTAGTTACTGAAAAACAAATATTTATTATGTTTTCTTTTCTGCATTACATTACACCAATCGAATATTCGATAAACTAAATGTTATACCACCTGAATATTATATCAAATGAATATTATACCTTTTGAGCAATAGCGCAAATGTTGTTATCGCAAATAAATATTCGATGAAATGAAAATTAAGTTAACCGATATTATACAAACTGATTATTTTCTCAAACGTTGTTCGAATTAGTCAAATTATATCAAAAGTTGTTCTACCAAACAAGGGTGAACCATATTAGACAGCACAGCATGTAATGAAACATAGACAACGTGTAACATGGGCTAAGTTACACCACGAGAGGTTTTGCGCTTTTGGCGTTACAAGTTGTATACACATACATATGCCTTGGTACCTTTTTGATCGCTTGCACTATTCCACTCCTTTGCAAAGGTTTCCCTTTACTCCTTCCACTTCTCTCGAAACAACTCGTGCTCCTTCCAGTTCAAACGGAATCTACCGAGTTCGCCCAAGCTATAGGTTCCTATAAACTATGTTCCTGAAAAATCATACCTTCTACAGGTAAATGGTACAAACACCAGCTCATCAGCATATCTAAACCTGCGGAATTCCCAATCGAATGTAAACCATCTGCGTTTGTGATAATGCTGAAAATCTTTTAATGATATTTGTCAGTTGGGGTAGGTTGTTGTACCGTCTGTACACTAGACCCAACTGCGATATGTGTCAATATCCTTACGGTCGTGTGTACCAATAATGTGGTGGGTTTAATGAACGACACAGCATTGTATAAGTGACGGATTATAAGGCCATCGACTTTGACCATTATACTTTGTAACTAGGTACAAACGGTCTTGTAGATTGATGAAAATGAGAAAGGTTATGAGTAGTAACTGTGTATTTTTCATTTGTACAGTAAAGTACGAGTGCTTACGAGTGCTTACTGTCTTGTTTATGATGTAAAAACAATATTTATTTGAGCAACTATTTCCTACGAATTCTAGAAATGTTTCTATGAAAATAGTTGCTCAGATGGGTATACCCCAATCTTCTAGAGTTTTAAAAACGGTAGGTTCAGATATAAGTAAAATAAATACAAAAATGTCGAAGGTAAGTGATGTATCATTACTCGACCTGTAAATCAAATCCAGGCGTTCAGCGGCCATGCTTATGATCATAGACAAAATGTTTTTTTTTTTTCTCTGAAAATTGTTACATTTGGTCGTTGTTGCGTTCCCCCACCAACGCAAAATGAATTTTATAAATAAAATGCCTGAAAATGAAATCAAATGAGACATACTCTAGGTAAAACTGAATCAAGTGGTGTAAAGGTCACCTAATCCAGCCGGGGTTACAGGGCTTGGTCCACCCAGGGCGGGAGGATTCATTCGATGATATTATCACCCCAAAAAATAAATTAAATGCGTAAGGGAAGACATTTTCTTTCAGCTTTTTACTAGAAAGGTACTAAAGAAAAACGTTCTTGAAAATTCCATCAACGCAATTCTATTTTAGTTCCAATAAAATTTAACTTTCCTTGCGAAGTTTCTGTTCAAAACATACTCCGTGCATGGAAGGATTTGTAAAACTATTATGTAATATATGAATCGTTGAATACTGTTTGTAAGTCTGGTAATGTGATTGGATTAAAAGCGTGTTTGTTTGGGTGTAAGCGAGCAAAAAATATGTTCAGATTCGGTCAATGAACTGTGAAGCACTGGAAAAATAGTAACAGTTTAATTGGAATTTGTTCTTATTAAAGTAACTGTTACTATTATATAAAAAATCTTCAGATCTCATTAAATTGTATTAAGTTTGATGATTTCAACTTATTGTACAGCATTTACGTGCATGAAAACTCACGCTTCGTACCGGTGGGGTTAGGCTTAATCATCTAATAGTATCAGACTGAAATCCTAGGCCTTACCACGAGCTCTTAACGCGATCCAGTTCAGGCTGTGAGAAAGAGATGGAGCTAGACGACTTGTATAGCTCTGTCTCTTTTCCACAGCCTAAACTGGATCGCGTTAAGCGCTCGTGGTAAGGCCCCTGATATTGATAATAAGTAACACAATTTTCCCATATCATATGATTGTCTGTGAGATCGAACAAGCCAAGGTCCTTTGCACCGAGTTTCATGACCGGGTCATACACCCTCCGTATTAATCTTCTCATGACGCCATTTTCCATGGCATCAAAAGTTGGTGTGTTAAGTAAAAGTTGAACATGCATGTCACTAGAGATTATTTTCATTCCTTGTTATGTTTTTTTTGGATAGTAAAATCATTTGCGTTCTAAGGTCATGGTAATCTTTACATGCGGTCCCCTGAAATTTAGTCTACTGCTGGTCATAATACAACCTACTTTTACTCAAACCTAAAGATGTTCCTGCCCCGCACTAGACGGAAGGACCCATTCGATAATTTTACCACGAAAAAAAAAACTTGAGAGGTGTCAAGGGACACCCGGATGGAACGAAGTTACTGTATACACTCAACAAAAATAATCGTCGCGACTCCACTCCACTCCGCTCCGCTCCACTCAGCTCCGCTCCGCTCCATTCCACTCCACTCTTTAAGCTCTAGCACCCTTTCACAACGCGCGATAAGGAACTTCGTTCCAAAAACCTATTGGTGAATATCTCGTCCACAGACCTAAAATATTTTATTCAAAAGGCCACAGAGTAATTAAGCCAGGAGTATGCCCAGTTAATGTAGTGGTTGGTGATTGATTAATTGCCTGTTATTCTTACTTCAACAGTGTTTGGTTAACCGACTTCTAACTAACTTAAGTTCTTGCGCAAGTTCGTATCGTCTGTCTAGCTTGCTGTTGATTAAGTACTACAAGTTTTGGAGAGGTAATTTGGCAATAATTTTAAGATATAATCCTACTACTATTATAAAGGCGAAAGTTTGTAAGTATGGATGTATGGATGTTTGTTACTCTTTCACGCAAAAACCACTGAACGGATTTGGCTAAAATTTGGTACACAGATAGTTTATAACCTGGATTAACACATAGGATAGCTTTTATCCCGATTTTATGTTCCCGTGGGATAATTTTCGAGTTGTAGCGGGTGAAGCCGCTGGCAACAGCTAGTATAGTATAAAGTAATTATGTAATTGAAATTAAAACTGAGAGTAAAATCATTTTAGGTTAATAGGATTATGAATTGGATCTAAGGAATTTAAATTAACAGTTGGTAATTTTACTAAAGTGGCTTTGGAAGCCTCAGAATACATTAGATAGTTTTTTGCTAATTTAAAGAAATAAAAAAATATGCTAAATTAAATTCTTCTTTTTTTTAACAACAATTTTGACCGATCAAGTTAAGTCTCTTTTTAATAATATACTGAAAATAAAAAGTAAACAAGCATCAAAAGGAAAAAAACTCATTGTAATTATTGTAAATAAGGAGTACCAAAACCTCGAAATCTGCAATTTTGACCAAATTCATCAATTCCTCTCAATTCAACTGAAACAAACAATTCACAAATTCCTTGATATTCATCAATATTTCCAAAAATATCCTACTCACAATTCAGCATCATAGCAGAACCATATTTACTTCAGCGTCTGAACAAAAACATGTTGTTTTTCATCACCAATATCTCAAGTGAAAAAACAATCTGTAAATCCTTGTTTACTTGATATTCTATCAATAAATCCATAAAGTATGTATTTGTAAGACTTTTGTGTTTAAAATATTTATGTATTTATCTAGAGTTCGATACTTCGAGTGCGTTTTGACAAATTGCGTCTGGATGTCTTCTTGCCACATTATAATAATGTATAGTGCTTGGAAGTTGTGGTTTCGATGGAATATTTCGTATTTGGATGTATTTTTAAGAACTAGAAAGGGTTGTCTTTGTTCATTCTTATTTTCTTCTATAAATCGTTCTTAGACGAAGAAACAGTTGGAACATTTTCTGCCTTCCACATCGCATATGAAAACATCTACTTCCACTTTCGAGCTACATAAAATCAAAGCATATATATTCAAGCAGGCCAGTTGCATGCCATTTGGAACAATGATAAAAAAAAAAACAAACATAACAAATTACATATAAAAGTTGAGCAAGCAATAGATAATAGTTTCAAAGACAAAGACAGATAGCCATCTGAGACATCACTATCCCATCGGACACAAATGAAAATAAAACTTCCAATCCAACTTTTCTGAAATATTTTACACGAAAATCCTTCAGGTTCATCTTTCATTTTCAGGTTTTAAATTAAACTTCTACATTTTCAATAATAATAATAATAATAATAATAATCGCTATTACCGGGCACTACATGGTCCCGATGTAGACTTTCTAGCGTCCGTATCCTGGCTACGCTTCGGTGACCTGTTTGGGGAAACTGAAGGTTTTGTCTGTGCAATTATGGACGAAGTTATGATGACGAATAACTACCGGAAATACATTGTGAAGGATGGCACGGTTGACATATGTCGGGCATGCCACCGTCCTGGAGAATCTATCCGACACATTATTTCTGGGTGTTCTAGTCTGGCTAACGGAGAGTATTTGCATAGACACAACCTCGTGGCCAGGATTATCCACCAGCAACTTGCTTTGAAGTACAACCTTGTGGAATCGGAAGTGCCTTACTATAGGTATGCGCCCGACCCAGTTCTCGAAAATGGCAATATCTCGCTGTATTGGGATCGACCTATCATCACTGACAGGACTATTGTTGCCAATAAACCTGACATTGTGGTGATAGATCGATCGGAGCGTCGCGCAATGATTGTTGATATTACGGTCCCGCATGATGAGAACCTCGTGAGGGCAGAAAAGGATAAGCAATTCAAGTATCTTGATCTGGCTCGCGAGGTTGTTGACATGTGGGACGTAAATACGGCAGTCATTGTGCCGATAGTCGTGTCTGCCAATGGCTTAATTGCCAAGAGCCTCGAACAACATCTTAAGAGGCTCTCGCTTGGCAGCTGGATCAAGCGCTTGATTCAGAAGGCAGTACTCCTGGACACGGCGCGTATTGTTAGGAGGTTCCTCTCTCAAGAGCCCTGACCACCGACAGCCCGGACCCTGTTCCTGGTGCTGGTGGAATGCTATTTTTTATATTTTTAAATGTTTTTTGTTTCTTTTTTATAAAAATATTTAAAAATGTAATTTATAAGTCTTAAAATAAATAAAGAGAATAATAATAATAATATAGCCTTTTATTCAGATCTTGAATGTTTACAGTAAATTTTTAGCTAAAACTACACATATTCTTAAACTAAATAAGCTACTTAAACTAATATCTGTTCCTTGGTTATCATCGCTAGATCTGTTTGCCAGTCGACAAAGGCCTCCTCCAACCTTTTCCATTCTGTTCTTTCTTGAGCCACTCTGTTCCACATTACTCCTGCCACTTGTCTGATATCGTCATCCCATCTTTTCTGCGGTCTGCCTCTCTTCCTTTTGCCTTCCCTGGGGTACCACCGTGTCACTCTTTTGCTCCATTTGTCATGACCTCGCATCACGTGTCCAGCCCATCTCCACTTAAGTCTTTTGACTTTGACTGTTACATCTGTAGTTTTTGTTCTACTTCTAATAACGCAGTTTTTTAATCTGTCAGACTTTTTAACGTTCAGCATACTCCTTTCCATTGCATATTGACAAGTTGCCAGTTTGTGCAATATTTTCTGGTTTAGAGTCCATGATTGGCAGCCATAAGTAAGAACGGGTAGGACGCAGGTGTTAAACAGTTTAGTTTTTATGTTTATATGCAGCGTTTTGTCTTTCATAGCCTCTCTTAAGCTCCAGTATCTTTTCCAGCCGTTTGTAATTCTCCTCTCCACTTCTTTTTGCATGGGTTCTTTTTGAGTTATTAGCTGCCCCAGATAGACGTACTCATCAGTATAGTCAATTTCGGTGTTCCCTAATTCTATAGTGTATCTTGTTCCGTTCGTCATCACTCTGGTCTTTTCCGGGTTCAGTGTCAATCCTACTTTTTCGCTTTCTAATGTAAGTTCTTTTATCATTTTGTTCAAGTCTTCAGATGTTTTTGCCAATAGCACTACATCATCAGCGAATCTCAAATGCGACATTGATACGCCGTCTATATTTAAGCCAAAATGTTCCCAATTTAGTCTTCTGAAGATTGATTCAAGCACTGCAGAGAATAGCTTCGGAGACATTTTCAATAGAGAGAGGCATATTAAGTAACAGCTCGCGATCATAATAAACTGTTGCGCCTGCGTCGCTTATACCCCGAGACTCGATAGCGCCACGCGTCGCCTGCGCATGAGTTAGTGGCGTATTAGAATACGACTGTAATAGAACCTGTCGGTTGATTAAATGTGGAAGCTTTATGAAAAGCCTTGCAGATTTGTTAAGTTGTGGCTATAGAAATATTACAGGACGAAAGACGAAAAAAAGTGTATTTCTCGTTATTTTTTCACACATTATATTTTTCAGAAAACTAAGTGTTTCTGTTTGGGTAAAATTTCGTTTCAGGTTTCATTAGGATGATGGTATCGTTATTTCAATAATACCTATTTGTCTGAGTCGCAATCCGGTAAAGAGTTTTAGCAAAATTTTCAATCATGAAAATGAAAACCTAGGGGGGTATTACAACATCGTAAAACCTGTCTTGTTCCAGCGAGTAAAAGTGACAGAGCTATTCAAGTCGTCTAGCGCCATCTCGTTCACTCACTGGAACAAGCCTGGTTTTAAGACGTTGTAATACCCATTGGACTTTATAAAAAACACATAAGCAAAAAGAATATTATGAAATTTATATATTTTATAAAATCTTTCTACGATACCTTTTCTTTCAATTTTACAAAACTCTTCTATTCACCAGAAAAATTCAATTTACATACAGTGAAATCTTAATCCCGATCTATCGCAAAAATATTTCACATGTACGCAATTTGTCGTGTTAAATCGTCCGTACGTATTGTATCTAAAACGTTCGTTGCACTCAGCATTTTCGTGAAGAATCGGCGACGTTCGTGCAATTTCCGAAAACGTTAGTCATTCGATACCGTACGTGCGTATTTTTCGTACCGTGGGTGTTTGCACTTACTGGGATAACTTGATTTTCAATTAGCGTGTGTACTGTTTGTCTTTTTGGTTTTATTACGAGGTCAAAGGAGTTTCTTGTGCGTAATGCTTCAAGAATTTATGCTTACATACTTCTGCTTTGCATTATTCAACTGCAAGCAGAATTACGAATGCTTTTATCTCTTAAGTCATTCAAAGACTATTATTATGAAAAAATAAGATATGCGAGTGCTAATCAACATTGTCAAATACAGTTTTGGCTCCAAGCATTGTAAAATAATGCTAACCAGTTTAGATAAAATCAAACAATAAACCCATCCGATTAAAAAACGACAATAGAAACTCCAAAAATAAAAGAATATAATGCACCCCAATATAAAATCCCAGCATTCTATTTTTAAATGGTCATATCTACATTTTGCACCGTTGCACTCGTTCGTTGCACTATTGATGTCATTTGAACCCGCTGTCGACACAACGTTCACAATTTCCGAATACGTTATTCACTTTACAACGTACGTGCGTATTTTTGGGACCGTGTATGCTGGCACTTACCGTGATAACTCGATTGGCATTCAATTAAGCGTTTTAAGTGATCGAGTTTTGTGTTTTGTTGGTGCTATTTTGGTATTTGTATTGATAGGAGTAATGGCGTATTTTGCATGAAGAGGCGCTTCTTGATAGAGTTAAACTTCAAAGTAAAATTTACTTCACTTAAAAAGCTTATTTGTATTATTCCCTTTAAAAGGTAGGTACTTGAATGTCGTATGGAAAACTAGTAAAAGTTCGCTTATTTCGTATAGAAAAGTTTCGATAGTTGTGTTTCAATTCTAGGAAAAATTACTCAGAAACAGATGTTCCTTTCTAAGAAAGTTTCTATTAAATACTTGCGGGAACATTAATATCGTTTGGCGATTTAAGTTCCATATTAGTTTAAACGCCTAAGTATTTTGTTTCAAAGCCCATTAAATTTTCATTTACGATACAGGGAAAGCAATAACAGAAATTCAATGATACGTCCAATGATGAAATAACATGTCGTGTATGTTGCTGTGACAGAGTTGCGGTAGATTCAAAGGTTTGGACATATTTTTATTATGCTTTGTGGAGGCTTCGATTCGTTTATGACAGTTGATATTGATGGTGATCGTGACTGATAAGAGTTTTTGTTATTGGGGTTTTAGATTTTCTAAACATAATTGTTATTTAATTGTTTAATACTATGACATGTCTTCGCTTTTGAGAGACAAGGATCAGAAACCTACATCAGTTGTTAAAAAATCTTAAAATTTCTTGAGACATTCTTATGATATATGTTGCTTTTGTATAGGTAAAAACTCTACTTTTAAATGAAAACGAGCAAATTAATATCTGCTTAGCCTTTTCCCAACTACGTTGAGGTGAGCTTCCAACCAAACCAAATGCAGCTGAATATCATTATTTTTCATGGACTGATAACTTCTTTACAATCTTGAACCGGACCTTAGCTATGGAAAAATGGCGCTATCATGAGCTTAAGTTAATCTCCCGTAATAATACTTACATGTTTATTTCTTGACGAATCCTTTTGTGCTTTCTCTCTTCACGTTATCTTCATATTTTCCGATACCTTACAAACTCGTTCGAGAATAGCCCGACTTTGCTTTCCATAGTTGTCCCCAAACGGACACGTCTAACTGGTAACTTCCGAACGTTTTAGTATAAAATGTCGATTGAGAAATGTCTGGTGATTTATTATTGGTTCGGATATTTTTGCGTCGAGATGGATGATGTTTTCGGTACACAGACGAGATGAGATTCTGTTGTGTCGCTATCACGTGTCTCTTGCAATTTGTCGAGTGAAATTTTCGACTGTTTTTCTTTTATTGCTGTGTGGATGAATTGTTTTTTCGTGTGGATGTGTTATTTAAGTCAGAATGTTTACATAATCCAACAATAAGTAAGACGGAAAATAAACACTTGGATTATTTTCTATCGTATTGTTTTGTTAAAAGAAAAGTTAGACCAGTTTTCTTTTGAGAAAGTTAGATAATTTGAGTGACTTGTATATTTTTGTGTTATTTAATCAATGAGGTTTGATTAGTCAAGGAGCCTTTATCCTACTTCAGTATAGAAAATTTTATTGTTAAAATATAGCTTAAATACTAAATACCATGAATGCGGAAGTGAGTTTATTTGTTTGTTATGCTTTGACGTCTTAACCGCTGGTTCGATTGTGATGAACTTTGGTACAGATATAGATGGGACCCCATACAACGAGGATTGAGCGAGCGAAGCCGTAGGCAAAAGTTAGCAGCATTTTAAATGAAGATTTTAGTCAATGATAACTTTTTTAATTGACACAAACTTTCCTTGTACAATCAAGTAAAGAAGTGATCAAAATAAATATTAACCATAATAAAGCTATCAGGTTACAGGATATTTAACACATTATGTAACACTATGCGAATTACTCAAGTAAATTGTATGTTTATGTCGTTAACAGCCATTAAGGTAATGTGATCGTTGAATGTCGCGAAACCTGGATTTTCTACTACTATCCGCGTTGGGCGCTTAAATAGTGAGGCCTCTTCATGAATATTTAAGGGAAAATTTACTCTGTTAACGCTTATTGTAAGTTCATTTTTGTTAATCTTCTACGAACTAGGTGCACGTGGTGAGTTATGGCTCGGTCCGTCTCACAGAGAGGAGGCATGTGTCCATAAGTGGGAACTTCGGGCTCCAATTAAAACAAGGAAGCCGGAACACCAAACTAATTAGTGATTATATTTTAAACAGAATTTATGCAAGTCCATGAAAGGAATTACATACTTAGATATTAGATCTTATAAAGAACCAAATATAAAAACATGTTCAAAACACTTAATTAGCCAGCTCATTAGTTTTTCCAAAATTAAGCGAAAAATTGATTCGAAAACGGATAACCAGCCAGACACATAAATAAGATATTAGATGCGCTTGCGCTTAATATGGAGCTAATATCATGTTCGAATCGATGCTAACTAGACGAAATATATGTTCAAGTCACCTCCGAAACATATTAATGAGGTATAGGGACACGGTCATTAATATAAAACACTCCAAATATGGAAAAATGACAATAATTTTTATTCTAATTTTTGGTTATGTCAGGCTATTATATTAAGGTATTGAAATAACATCCGTATTCTCTTGTTAATCTATTGTCTTTTTTATGTTTGACGTCAATAATTTTAGCCAAAAGTGGTGAAATGGCCTGACCACTTTCCTGAAAAGGAACTTGTTTATGCCTAATGCGAATTTTATTTTATTACCTTGACGTTATATTTTCACTTTTGGAAAACTACCGTAGCCTTGGAAAATTTTATTATAAGTTTTGCTATATTTAATGTAGGCATCCACTACAGCGATTGGTATACTGCACTACAATTTTGTCTGGCCGGTTAATATTTGTATTACTGGGCACATTTCTGCTAAGAAACATTTCATAAATATAATAAATGTCAAAAACGACGCAATTTTTATGGAAATTCGTCGTAGGTATTCTCTTGTTTCCTCCTATTTTACATAAATACCTAAATTGAATGGCGCCTTAAACGTTACAATAGTAATTTATGACTACAAAGGCAAATAAAATCTGGTTCACTAAGAGTTGAATAAGAGGTATCAAATTACTTCAATACATAATTATAGTATATTTTATAATGTCGTTATAGACTCCTACGTGAAGTCATTAATAATGGAAGCCGTAACAATGTTTCTTTGTAATAATTACCATAATCAGTTGGAAATGTAGGTAGAGACAACAGTTTGTCCAGTCCACCATCTAACTATAAATCAAGCTGTAATTATAACAGGTTTTTTCTTAACATATTTATTGTGAATCAAAAATCAAACCAAACCATGGTTGGTTTCAGGCAGAACCATTGACCAGCAGTGGACTGCGATTGACTGAATGTGATGATTGATTCATCATCATCATCATCATATTCCTATAGACTTCCAATGGGACCGGTTGTAAGCTTGATTAGCCTAATTTGAAATATTCCAGTAAAACAATTAAAGTTAACAATACACCGTTTTCCCACGTTAGATCTTCAGGCTTTAGTCTATGGAAAAGTTTCAATTGACCAAAGACATTAAACTATATACGAGCAATAGACGGGACAACACGAAGAAAGTTTTTTACCAATAGGTAAAAAGTCGCTCAGTCTAGTAGTCGCGTTACTATGCAACGCTAGATAGTTCTACTAACGCACGGCATCAACAATTTTGTATGAGAATTTTCCCAATGCCCGCTCTATAGGTTCTTTTAAATCTCTTTGCTATTGAGAAAATATCCAACTCAAGAAAAATTAAATCAGGTAGTTGACATTATCCAATGAGTCCTCCCGCCCTGGACGGAGCGGATAAGACTGTCAGACTCTTACTGCCTAAAAATCTGCACTGCTCCATCGATTGCTCTTTGCGTTCCAGGGTCACGGTAAACTTCTTAGACAGTGCCACGAGCCCGGAAAATTTGTAGTGTGAGGTAAAAAAATGTTTACCGCTATAAATACAGGGTGGAATTTTGTAATGCCACCTGGAGGGAAAGTACTCATAATACTGCAGATAGAAAATTTTACTCAAAGGAAACATTCCTTTATTTTTGAACTAGTGTTTGCCCGCGGCTTCGCTTGCGTTTTTTAGAATTTGAGAAACAATACGGATCGTGTGGCGCCATCTGGAATATGAACGTAATTGTTTTCTCGGAAACAGCTCTCTTCTGTTATTCGGGATGTAAGATACCTTATATCCGTGTCTATACTCCTGACAACGTATATGCTAAATTTTGGGACGATCGATTCAGTAGGTAGTAATGCGTGAAAAGGTAAAAAACAAACATAATTGGATTTTTATTATTAGTTTAGATCAATAATGTTATATCTTGCATAGGAAACGTCCTTATTTGAGCGACATTAATTTCAAAGAACCGTGTTTATTTAAACATTAGACTATCATTTTTGGGTCGATTTACAGTATCGCTGCAAATTGAACGTACGATAGCATTGCAGCTCTTCTCCCTTTAGCATACCGCGTGATACCTAAAAAATAACTAATTATCAGACTCGATGAGTACAACTTGTCGTCGCACTATGGGGAATTTAAGCGATCTAGCTGGTCAAAACTATCTACGTTACTAATTGGTTCTGAAACCGATTACTAAAGCTTTCTGTGCCTAATTACGATATGTTCGGTAAATAAAAACAGATTTATGCTGTGTAATAGACTAAAGTATGTAATAACGTAATCAAAGCTATATAAAATATAAAAACATGTGAGTAAAGATAACACCTACAATTTTACATAAAACAACTTACGTAATTTACATAAAATTCACTGTTTACTAAATATTACAGCTACAAAGACAAAAAAAAATGCATAAGTAATTAATTTAACTTTTTATGAAAAATCATAATCGCCTTAAGAATAAGCACATATTTTAATACAGTTTGATAACAGATATTAAGTACATATTTAAAACAGAGAAATCATAGTAGTAGTGATCATAAGTTTGCTTTTAATCACCATTTTCATCATTAAGTTTCTGAAAATTCGGAAAACGAAGATTCTGTGTCTTCAGATTCGGAATCAGGATTAGGTTGTGTTGCATTTTATCAAAAATGTATTTTCTGGTTAATAGTCTTACATCAGAAGGACATGAAAAAAAAAAAACACGGAAATTGGTCATTGAGTTCAAGTGAATTATAATATATTTGGATATTCACATTTGAAACTATATACCACACTTTAAGGGACCCAATTTTTCCCGTGATAAATAAAAAGTGCTCTCAATCACTCTCTGAAAAGTCTCCAAACTATCAATCGAAGTCCCCTCAAAATCAGTTCAGTTTTTTCAAAGATTAGCCCGGACAAATATAAAAAAATCCCTTGTATTTTATGTATTTCTATACTGGTGATATTTCATGAAATCGGACTAAATCGGAACAGATTTTTACTTTTCTAGAAAATAGTGACATGGGGCTACCAATATACTTTGAAAAGAGAGCCGGGACGCACCCTAATATACAACTAATCCTCCAATCTTTGTAAAACAATTGTTAAGAATGTATAATAAATTTCTCTTAGCAGTTAAGTGAAAAAAAAAATAGCAACAAACATTGTTGTGACGATAAAAATATTACTAATATATTCTTACATACCTGCTTCTGCCATATTTATCACAAAATCTCTCAGAAAACTAACACGAATCATAAAAAATAACTTCGAAAATGTTGAAAAATAGCGCACTTAAATAGACGATCGAAAGTTGACGGTCATTATAGGCGGCCACGCGGGTGGAAAAGCACTAATACGCGTTTTTTGTGTGGTCCAGACATTGTATTTTGTAACACAAGTATTATTTTGTCTGGATTCACTATTTTGAAATTTGATTAATGGCCAGCTAGATCGCTTAAATGCCCCATAGTGCGTCGTTTAAAACAGAATCTATGCACTGGTTTGAGCACCAATTCAAAACATAAATTAACACAAATTATAGAAACCCTGATTTTATTCTAATCTTTAAAATTCCACACCTCGAAACAATTACAATTAAAAAAAATATCCAACTTACTACCTACAGTTTAAATCGGTGTAGATTTATATCCTAGAGAAGTATTGAAAAAAAATAGTAATTATTTAAAATCGCGAATAATATTGAAACAAAAGTATGCACATTTTTTTTTAATTATTTAAAACTCTCAGGACAAATAAAAAAAACTCAAAAAGAGAAAAAAAAAAACTGCGAGATTTGATCCAGAGACCCCTTGCACGAAAGTCAAGCAGGTTACCGACTGGACTGGCTAGTACGTTGACAGTGATTTTCAAATAGCGGTTCTTGTACAAATGTCAACAATGACTGAAAATCAACATATTATAAAATTGCTAATCCCCCAAGGGGAATAGCGTAATTATACATATCCTATTAATAGAACAGCAGTTTAAGGAATATTTGAGGAAAAATTTACTAAATAATATCCAGTGGTTTAGCTTCCAACTATCAACAAACATCTAAAAACAACAAAATTCAAAATTGCTTATCTCCCAGGAAAAATAGCGTAATAATACATAGCATATTAACAGAAGCATATTATTAGGAATATTTGAGGAAAATTTGATCGACAACTTTACAGTAGTTTCGGAGATAGATCAAATCAAAAAAACATAAAAAATTTCGAAAAAAAATAAAAGTTGATCTGGCATCAGAATCGATCCCTTATCTCGAAAAAAATACAAAAAGAAAAAAATATTCAATGTACAGGAATGACATCTCTACGATTTTTTATTATATGTAAAGATAGAAAGCAAACTGCATTCAAAGATTTTCGAAATTCTCTTCAAAGAAAAGATGGATGTTAGTTAAAAAACTTGACTCATTGAATTTGTAACTTCAGATTTCCTGGTTTCCCTTTCATTTAATTTATCATGTTTGTTAGAGAGATTTAATCCTTATAATTGACCCTAACGATCGATGTAATAAAAATACAGGGTATAATTTTTTCAGATTTTAGCCAGTTCGATTCCCGGGTGAGGGAGAAGAGAATTTTCGAAAATCTTTGAATGCAGTTCGCTTTCTATTAAAAAATAAAGTAATGTTTCCTTTGAGTACAATTTTCTATCTGCAGTATTAAGAGTAATTTCCCTCCAGGTGGCATTACAAAATTACACCCTGTATAGGCCAACAAAATTTTCTCGCTTGAACACAAAGCTTGAAATATCATCAATTTTTCCAATAAACTTTCCAATATTTTCCATATAGCTGCCAAATGAATTCGGTAGCAGTCACGAGTGATTAATGGTGTCAGTTTCGTTATTGCCTGCTAACTGCTACTGGCAGTAGAGAACGCTATATTTTATGTCAGAACTGCGTTTTTAATCAGTTTTTGTTAGCATTTCAAGTATTTGAAAAATAAAATAAGCTCTGAGTATATTTATTATTGCTAAGGTAGTTTGGTCGCGGGACTTATTTCATTACCGTGACCCCGGAACATAAAGGGCTTTCATTTCATTTATTTTTAACAAAAATACATTTGTGTCGAATTCAGGATCAATAATAATCACACACATTACAATATATACTATTGCTATTGAAGGCCATCGTGGATTTTAGTCAGTACAAGTCTGACAGTCCCTTCCGTACTGCCCGGGGTGGGAGGACTCATTTGAAGATTTGACCAGGCTAAAAAAAAAACCTTGGGTAGTTTGTTTGAAGGACATCCCCTGTAAAATATACTCCCTAGATTTCTAACAGGTCCGGTTGGAAGCGTCTCCATACAGCTGGATGCTGTGGTTTTCATCATTTCTGTCCACCTTGCGGCTAGCTCTTTAAAAAAAAAAAACATCAAATGAGTCCACCCACCCAGGGGAGCGCGAGAGGGACTGTCAGAAGTGTACTGACTAAAATCTCCGGTGTCCTTCAATGGTCACGGTAATTCGTTACCCTCGCGACCCCGGCAGGCTTCGACCCTCTAAGGGGGGTCCGTAATTGTGCTGACTGTCTTTGAGGTACCTTGTAGGTAGCTAGCGTAGTTAAGCAGATGGTGGTAGACCTGGTAGAGTCAGCACAAAAAAAAAAAAACAAAAGAAACTCTTAAATTAGATCTTGTGATAAAAAAATACATTATGGTGTAATTCAATACCAAATATCAGTATGTTTTGGCACAATCATAATTTTAGCTCTACCATTTTAAACAATATCATAAATTATAAATTACTCACCTTAATTTTTGTATAACCACCTACCCTTTTTGGTACAACTGCCCATTGCTTCCACACAGTAAAATTTAAAAAAGTAAAAGTCTTGTGGTCCTTCAAAATTTAAACAATTCAAAGTATTGAGTGTCGTTTCTTTTTATGGCTCTTATTTGTAACACGATGAAACGTTAAAAGGACCACCCACTGTATTACGTTTGAAGATTTGGTCATTTTAATTAGGTTTTGAATATCGGAATCAATTTGGTTTTTTTTTATAGGTGTAATATTTATAAGGGCTGATTTTTCAATGGTCAGATAAGCTCCTAGCTGAGGAATAAAAATGGCGGTTTGACAGCTTATCTATAGAAAATATGTTAAACCGCCATTTTTATTTCTCAGATAAAAGTAATCTGACTGTTGAAAAATTAGCCATAAATTATTTAAACTACGCAATACAATGAATTGTAGAAAAATGTTAAAAAAAAAACAAATATTTTCAAGATAATTTGCAAAAGTAATGAATTAATAAATTGTAAACAAAATCTAAACGTCTACTAATAATACACACATCAACAGAATCTAGGGATATTTTATATTTCATCAAATATCTAAAAATCTATGAAGAATTTTCTGATAGAGTAAATGGAAGAATGATAGGTTATTTTAAGGTCTTTATTAAAAAATAAAAAACATTTCGTGATTCTTTTGTTTTAAATAAAAATGTTTATTTTTTTAATCGACGTAGCAAATGAATGTGGTAAAATACTTCATTTCTTCTTATAAAACTAATAAATTTAATGAAAAATGAAAAATTCTTATAAAATCTTATTATTTATAATCAGTGTTGCCACCTCTTACATTAATTACACATCAACATCGTTTGTTTATGCTTAAAATTAGATTGTCAATATTTTGCTGCGGTATGAGGTCCCATGTTCTTTGCAAGTGTTCGTAAAGTTGTTGCTCTGTCGTTTAATTTGGCGGGAAATCTCTCAAAGCTTTTCGTTGGGGATGTAGCTGAACGGTACACGAGTAAATATCGCGTTACTACGCAGAGACAAGATGGATTTCTCCAAATGACCGCTAGAAGACAACCCAATATAACAGCGATGCAACTAGTACGAAGGCTCCAGGAGGACCACCAGCTGCTGGTAAGCGACCAAACCGTGCGAAGGAGGTTGCATGAAGTTGGTCTTCATACTCGAAGACAGCTACGTGTTCCAGCATTGCGACGTGGCAATCGCGGTCGGCGGCTTTCGTGGGCTCGGGAGCATTGACCATGGAGTGACGAACAATGGTCTTTGGTGCTGTTCACCGGCGAGTCCCGGTTTGGGTTTCATCTGGATTCACGAAGAACACGCTTTTGGGGAACTCCAGGGATAGTTAGCCGTCTACGGCACCCTCAGGAGGTGCACTCAAACCAAGGCGGGACAATCATGGTGTGGGCAGGAATTCGTCTTGGCGGACGAACCCAGCTCATTTGGATCCAAGGTAGCCTGACTGCACAAAAATACCATGAGGAGGTAGTAGAGCCTGTTATTGTCCCACACAGAATCCAAATGGGCCAGCAATTTCTACTCATGCACGATAATTCTCCTCCCCATACGGCGCGGCATGGTGTTTGCCTCTCTCCGAGACCACGATATTTAAGTTTTGGATTGGCCTGCACAGTTGCCCGACTTAAATCCTATCGAGCATGCCTGGGCCATGTTACAACGAAAAGCTTTGAGAGATTTCCCGCCAAATTAAACGACAGAACAACAACTTTACGAACACTTGCAAAGAACATGGGACCTCATACCGCAGCAAGACATTGACAATCTAATTTTAAGCATGTACAACCGATGTCGATGTATAATTAATGTAAGAGGTGGCAACACTGATTATTAGTAATAAGATTTTATAAGAATTTTTCAATTTTCATTAAATTTATTAGTTTTATAAGAAGAAATGAAGTTTTTTACCACATTAATTTGCTACGGCGATTAAAAAAATTAACATTTTTATTTAAAACAAAAGAATCACGAAATGTTTTTTATTTTTTAATAAAGACCTTAAAATAACCTATCATTCTTCCATTTACTCTATCAGAAAATTCTTCATAGATTTTTAGATATTTGATGAAATATAAAATATCCCTAGATTCTGTTGATGTGTGTATTTGCAGTGAAAATAGTTTCAGTAAACTCGTAACATTCCACAAATATTTCTAAACCCAACCATCCTAGGTTCATGTTATACACCACAAGAATGCAAAAAAGCAACACTTTAATATAAATACAATGTTTATGATACTTTCCGTACTTTCCAGCCTAGGACACTAGGTGGCAACCGCCAAGTGAAATTAATCATTATTTCCAATTACGTGGACACAAATGTCCCGCGGTAAAGGATACATACACTATAGACACGTTGCTGTGTTCATTACCGCAACGCAACGCAACACCCAGTGTTGCTAGATCGGGGATATTTTACCGTATTATGGGGAAAATTACGTTTCAGGGGAACTGAAATTTTCTCAAGGTTAGATAGAACATAACTTTAATAAATAGGAAATCAATCCTGTTCGCTGAGCCCAAAGCATGCAGCCGATAAATCCGTGAAAGTTACGAAGTTTTGGGTCAGTAAAATATAATGTCATGCTAGGTATCGATACGAAGAGGATAGGAAAACAAATAATTTCATAGCTGAATTGGTAATTTGAACAGGAACGGAAAATGCATAATGTTGACATAAAATTCGATAGCTTTCGAACACAGTATTTTTTGTATTTTCGTTTTTCCTTTTGAAATATTACTAAGGTGTGGAACGAATCATTTTAGAAATATAATAATTTTTAATTATTTATTTTAGTTTTGCCAGAAAAAATACGCACATTTGATGCTGCGTATTTGTGGCGTGTGTTAATAAATGTACGTTCTCCGTTCTTTGTTGAAAACGGGGAAACTTAGAAGTTGATCTAGCAACCCTGAACACATGTGATGTGGACTCATGCAACACGTTTGGTGCGTTGTCCGACAAACTGGTGCGGCGTGCCGCGTGTGTAAAAGCAACATTCTATGGTGTGGTCGCCACACCACAAGCGTAGTAGTAACGCAGATTTTATTGTAACTGAAAGTGAAGGTCCCAGTTTTTTTCTTTTGGATTATTGAGAATTCAAATAAATATTTATCTAAATCGCTTTCGATAGTAAGAATTTCGGTTCCAAATTCTTTTTTCTTGTCCAAAGTAAAGCTTAAATCCTTTAAAGTAATACTATTTTTTGTCCGCAGCTAAGCTAACTCCGCTGCCCGACTCAACAAAATCAGTTTAAACGATTTAGGTATAAAACCATTTTTTTTTTTTTTTTTTTTAGCGTGGTAAAATCATCAAATGAGTCCTCCAACCCCGGGCAGGGCGGGAGGGACTGTCAGACTTCTACTGACTAAAATCCACGGTGTCCTTCATAGCCTGTTACGTTCCGGGGTTACGGTAAGGGAATAATCCCGCGACCCCGGCAGGCTTTGGCCCTCTGAGAGGGGGGCCCCGTCATTATGCTGACGCTCTTTGAGGCGCGCGTGGGACACAACACGCCGTCGACCCGGGCATGGTCCTTGGTCGGGCAGCGAGTTGCCCTTGACTCGCTGCCCGCATGCCCGCGCCTACGGTGGCCGGAGATCGTCGCGCGACGTCCGTCGCCGTGGGCGTCCTACACCGCGGTTGGGGCGGAGGGAGGACTCTGTCCTCTCTCGCTCGCGGCGCGCCTCCTCCTTCGCGAGCATTACTGCTTCGCAGAAGGAGGCGACCGCTTCCCACTCCGTCTCGCCCCGCAGCATGGCCGAAACCAATGCCGGGCGCGAGAGGCCTCCGCCTATCGCAGCCGTGAGGACACGTCGGTGCACTGCCCAAGCTGGACAGTCCTGCACCGTATGCTCCACCGTGTCCTCCGGGAGGTATAAAACCATAAGAAAAATACTTACTTTCGCTTTTATTATATTTAGGCGTACACGGTTTTTTAAAGTAATCATTGTGTTGTTTTTATCAATATCACTTTCTCATTACCATGCGGTATAGTAACACTGGCACTGTAGAGAAGTCGCCGTACAACTACAACGAGTGCACAGTCGTACGCGTTTGCCATTTCTAGTAACACAATCTTTGTGTACTCAGCGTCAAACCAAAAGTACCTGGGATCCGCACTCAGAACCTTCACCTTTATTTATGTACACTCAGACAGAAATCACCCTTTGCGACGCCCGACGCATGGGAACCAAGAAAGCATTCAAAATGATTTATTGTAAATGGTTTTCTACTTTGTTGGCTAAAATAATAAGCCCGCGCCCCGATTGCTGTTCTAAATTCGATATTTTATTTGTTACGTTTTTTTCCTTTGCCTCACGCCGCTCGAAAAAATTAATTTGCAATCCTTTGTTAGCCCATTAGCGGCAGATCCAGTGAGTCAGCGATATGGTAATTAAGGGAAGACACCAATAAGCTTACGCGGATAGTGCGAAGAAATCTTCGCAAAAGCCGTAAAGTTATCTCGAGATGAAACTGAATGAGACATCTACAATGCAAATAATAAAAACGTTAAAGGTACGGTAGGAATTGCGGGTGGCTTTGTCCACTCACACAATGGACTGTCCGCCGGGAGATTGACGCTTTAACTCCGGAGGTGTTAGGAGAATTAGTGGCCCATTATTGCTCTATAGAAAACGCTATGGTCAAGCAGAAAGCAGATAACAATAATTAGCTCGGACGCAACAAAAAGTGACATAAATCCCGCATAATAAGTTCCCGGGTGCAAAAAAAAACGTAGTAACAGTTTACCTGGATTCTTGCTTTTTTGCAGAATCACTCGGAACGAACGTGGACCGACATAATAAACACCTCAATTCCTGGCAGAGCCATTGTTTAATGATTTTTGTGTTGTGATCTTGCACAATTCTCGGTCAGTTCGGTTTTTTTGTTAATACAGCTTGCCAGGAATATACAGTTTTTTGTATGCTTGGTAGCATTTAAACAAAGGGGACTTGGGGCTTGTGTGAAGGTGCGATTTATTTATGACCTTACCTTTCAAAGCGATCTCTTGACCGACTTTGGGTGGTTTGTGACTTGTTGTGTTAGTCTAAATCGAATCGTATGTTTATATGTGATCGGAACCAATAAAATGTTTAACGCTCCATTTCTTTTGTTGCAGGAACAATATGGAAATGACGTTTGGGATCGGCACTATTAGGAGACTCTGAATAAGTTTTTAATTTGGATAAAAACCTCATTTTTAAATCGGTTTTAAAAACAAAGATGCTGGGGTGTGCTCTAAGGAGAGTTACCTCGTTTACCTCTTCCCCTACAGACATCAGCTTCAGCTCGGCTGACGATAGCCGGTGCATAGATAAGTAGATGATAACAAGAAAATCTCTTTGTAACATTCGGCCCAAAAATCCAAAAATCTAAAACTGAAAGATAAATAGTAAAAATTTGAAACGTAAACTAGTCAGAGTAGTTAAAAATCATTGAATAGTGAGTTACCAGAGGTCGCATTAGTCGGTTCGGGGTGGCCACTGCGGTGGTATGCTTTATATTGCATCTTGGATCGACTGTGCGCTGTCAGGTCGCTACGTAACGTGGCTTCCCAGCGCGCGACTGCAGTGCTGGATGCTACTATCTGTATACACGTGAGTATTGCTTGTTTTTACTAATCTGTTTTATTGTTACTTATGTTTCCATGCCTCTATGATTATTTTGTACATGAGTTTTGTTGTACTATTTTTTTCATGTGTTTTAGCAGGATTTTACCTTTTTTATCATCTACTTCTGGAAAAATATTGCATTGTTAAGGTCAGGGACCGAAAACCTTTGTAAATTACGGTACCGGTATTGAAGAATTTTGGTTATTTTTCAGACTTAGGTAACCGCTATCTGGGTAACCAGACCGAAGAAAAATGTAACCTCTATTCAGGTTACCGTTTTAATACCGGTTAACTAAAGATAACGACTCTTTGTCACACACACATACGATGCGCGCCCTGTGACTATAGCCGTCGGCACGTGTGAAGTGTGCAAGATAGGGGTAAATGATAAATGATAAATGATATTTATTCAGCAAATTGGTTTTCTCAAACTCTTTTACACGTCATAGACACTATTTTTATACTAGATGAGGCCGGTGTTTCGTACCTGACTACTCTGAGAAGAAACATCCGAAACAAACTCAGAGGTCACAGTCTCTTTTAAAGTCCAGACAATTTTATATTGAATCAGATATATGAGAACCATGCAGGTGTCTGAGGTGGTCTTTTGAAGAAAGAACCACACAGATTTGAGTGGGCCTGTCCAGTCAGTGCAAGCATGTGTCAGTTACCGTGTAGCTCAACTCATAACACAAGGAGCTCAACGAAACGACGAACAATACCAAAGAAAGGACATTTGGGTAGGCCGCATAAATAACTCAAACTGTCAGACAATTACCGCAAGAAAATAATTTAAAAAAAAAAAAGTAGAATAAAATGTAACCCACATTTGTTCTCATATTCACAAGCTAGCAAATCACAAAAAATAGACAAAATTAAAATTACAAAGTAATTCATGTCAACAATAATAAAAAATATAAAATAAAACATAAAAAACAGATGACATAGAAAATGTCAAAATATGTAAAAATATAAATAAATTACAAAGTAATCATGTCAAAACAAAAAAAAAAAAAAATACAATGTGTCAAAATAAAAAAAAAAAGAGAAGTATAAATAAAATGTCAATGTGTATAAAATAAAAACATGTCAAAATTAAAAATAAAATGAGTAAAAATAAAATAAAATGTCAAAATAAAGTAAAAAAGTAAAAAAAAAAAAAATAGTGTAAAAGAAAACATTGAGTGAATTTAATTGGAGCAGCTTATTCCCATGCCTTTTTATCCTCTAAATAATGATTTATACTATAATAAGCTTTCTTGGATAAATTTCGTTTTATATATGATTTGAATTTATTAACACTTAGCGTTTGAATAGGGCCGGGAAGTTTATTATAGAAACGTATACATTGACATCTAAACGAAATCCCTATTTTTTTGAGCCGCGTTGCTGGAACAATAAATTTATCTTTATTCCTCGTATTAATATTGTGAATATCACTATATTTTTTAAAAAGATTAATATTTTTATGTGCGTACAAAAGGTTTTCATAAATAAATTGAGAGGGCACAGTCAATATATTAATCTCCTTAAACTTTTCTCTGAGGGAGCTTCTGGGACTCAATTTATAAATTGAACGAATTGCCCGTTTTTGCAATACAAAAACTGTTTGAATATCGGCGGCATTTCCCCATAAAAGAATACCGTACGACATCACACTGTGGAAGTAACTAAAGTAAACTAAACGCGCTGTCTCTAAATCAGTCAAGTCCCGAATTTTTCTAACGGCGAATGCTGCAGAGCTCAGTTTTTTTGCCAATTTTTCTATATGGGGACCCCACTGAAGTTTATTATCCAAGGTTATGCCTAAAAAGACTGAGGTATCTTCCGGTTTTAATTCTTGATCCTTTATCCGTATAACAGTTTCCACTTGTTTAACATGAGGTATCGTAAATTTAATACATTTCGTTTTTTTCTCATTTAGAAGAAGATTATTACATTCGAACCAATTAACTATTTTTGCAAGAGCTCTATTAACATCATCAGTAACGATTTGCTGACGTTTGAGTTTAAATAAAAGAGAAGTATCGTCTGCAAACAACACTATGTTATCATTTTCTTTTATTAAGTAAGGCAAATCATTTATATAAATGAGAAACAAAAATGGGCCAAGAATTGAGCCCTGGGGTACCCCCATTTTTACAACAGATCCAGGGGATCTTTTTCCGTTGACGTCCACTCTTTGAATCCTATCACTCAAATAAGAGGTAAGAAGATCCAAAGAGGCGTTCCGGATACCGTAGTGGTGCAGTTTCCTGATCAATGTTTCGTGAAGAACGCAATCGAAAGCCTTGGACAAATCGCAAAAAATGCCCAAAGCGTCGCATTTGTCTTCCCATGCATCATAAATGTGCCCTAAAAGTTCAACACCGGCATCAGTTGTTGAACGACCCCTTGTAAAACCGAACTGTTTATTATGCAATAACTTATGTTTGTTAAAAAAACTTTGCAATTGAACCAAAATAAGCTTTTCAAAAATTTTACTAAAGGTAGGTAGTACTGAAATAGGTCTGTAGTTAGTAGGGTCTGATGTACTACCAGATTTGAATAGTGGTATTATTTTACTATTTTTCATTAAATCAGGAAACTCTCCACTGTCAATACAATCATTAAAAATAGAAGCGAGGGTAGGAGCTACAATATTTATAATAGACTTAGCAACATCCACTGAGTGACCCCATAGATCAGCGGTCTTCTTAATATTTAATGTGTAAAAAGTTTTGATTATATCTTTACAAGTGACATATTGAAAACAAAAATCGGAATCACAAGCAGGAACATTATCCTTCAGTAAAGACTCTGCAGCAGCAGGTGCCGAGTTTAATGATTTAGTAGTCGATACAGGAATGTCGGCGAAAAATTTCTCAAAGGCTGTGGCAACTTGAGTGTCTGAATTTAAAACATTATCACCAATGGCAAGGCTGAACTCACTATCTGTCCTGCACGACTTTCCCGTTTCGCTATTAATAATTTTCCATGTCGTTCTAATTACATTACTACTGTTTTTAATTTTTGAGCTCAAGTATTGAGCTTTTGCTACACAACAAACTTTTTTAAATAATTTAGAATAATTCTTAACATATGAATTGAATTCCACAGTATTAATATATGACCTCTCTTCATACAGCTCATATAGTCTTTTTCTGCTCCTATGAATACCAATGGTGGCCCAGTCATTGAATGAGGCTTTACTATTAACAGAAATTGTTTTGGGAATAAATGTGGTATCAAATTGTTTGCAGTACATACTGAAAAAATCGTTAAAATGTTGATTCGGGTCATCATTAGTTGACAAAAGAGATAATTTATGCGAAAGTTTATTTTTAAAAGTTTCCAATCTACTTTTGGTTTTAGGGTTAACTGTGATTTCTTGTTTAATTACTTTTTTGTTAAAATTTTCAATAGTAATAAGTTGCCCGCAATGATCAGAATCTATTTGGTTAATAATTGCTTTATGAATTTCTTTGACATCAGTATATATATTATCTAGGCAAGTTGAACTAGTAGGGGTTATTCTAGTGGGCTCCAAAAATTTATTTTCAAGATTGTATGACCGGAACAGGCTTAAGATTTTAGTACTTAGCACAGAATTTTCTAACAAATTAATATTAAAATCACCACAAGTTATAATAGTCTTTTTTGAATTACAAAGTCTGTGCAGCACTTCATCCATTACCTTCTCGAAACAGTCATACAACCCAGATGGAGGTCTGTAAACGCTTAATATAATAAACTGCTCCAATTCTATACAGGCTATTTCAATTGTCCGTTCAACGGAAAGGCTAACAATATCCTTACGGTCTTTAAATTTGAACTGATTATTTACTAGGATTAATGCGCCGCCATGTATAGCATTCACTCTGCTGAAAGAACTACCAACCTGGTGATTGCTAAAATTGAACATGAACTGATGACTTTTGAGCCAGTGCTCCGTTATACAAAGAATATCTATTTTATTACAATTCAAAAAAAGCTCTACTTCTAATTCCTTGTTTAAAAACCCTTGAATGTTTTGATGCACCAGGTTGATACTATTCAAATTTTCAAAACTCGCATTGCAAGAGGGTGCCTCTATTGTCTCAAGTTCTAATTTAAATGATGATCAGATGCAGTTAATGTTATCAAATTGTTAGAAGTTTTACTGAATTCAATAGAAGCATCTTGTTGATCTAAGTTCTGAGCTGTTATACAAAAAAAATAGGCTAAGGACACAGCTATTTGTCTTTTACAATAATTTGAAAGATAGTACTTTTCTACAAGATATCTATCTTTTGTCAAATAAAAATTGTTACCCACATAATTATTAATGTCAATTAACTGAAATACATCATTATTATATGTCAAATTGTATAATGTCATATTAATATTAAATCTAGAGTTATTTTCCTCCTGTGGCAAACTGTTACTATAGGGAAAAGTAAACAAAACAATTTTTCTTAAATTTAAGTTAAGGGTAATTATTATTTCGGTAACCGGTATTTATACTGGTTATGTATTCACTTTTAATAATAAAGGTAATCTTTAAAATTACCTGTAAAAGAAAAAAAGGTTGTTACCGAAAAAATACCCGTATTGATCATACCGGTTTCGGTCCCTGGTTAAGGTAAGCTACAAAATCGTCGTTGACTTGACAAATTTTGACATTTGACCATATTTATCTATTTTTGTGATACTTATGTCTGTTTTCATTTTTAATGTGCTCATTCCTGACTTTATTCTAAGGGATTGCCTTCCAACTAATCTTATCAACTTTTCCCGGACATATCATTCTCACCATCCAGTCATCACAACTCAGGACATTGTCGTTTTCCGGGTACTCGAACAAGTAGGTATGTCATCAAAAGAAGTCCTACGAATTCTAGCTTAACGCCTCTCAAAATTACTTCTAACAGGAATAAATTTTAAACGGTAATGAGAACTTTTACGATCATTACCGTCCGCTACGGTCTCTTCTTCTTTACGCTCATCAATGTAAAGGACATAAAACATGTCAATACATTCCGTTAAATTCTTCAGCGTGTCTTACGGGAGTGGCTAGTTACTGTCCGATTTACGGCGCGGTTTCGTCTTTCTGTATTTCAACCTTTGTCAACTCGTCAACTTCTTTGAATACGTCTTTCTTATTGTCATTATCTTTAGTACGTTCAACACTAACTTTGTTCACAATAGAAACGTAACTACTGTCATTTCGAAGTCTGTTTTGCGTGCACATAATTTTGTAGCATAACTCTACAATGTTTGATTTAATGAATCTCTTACATTAGTTAATGTCAATTTTAACTACCAGATTCCGTGAAAGTAAGTTTCGTGTTTAGTGAATATATTTCACATTATTCTAACATTAATGTTCTGTTGCCAGTTGTTAGCGTAGAAATAAATTTCCATCGACAGATTACGGTAAGTGCTCTTCGATAAGACAGATAAAGTTCGTTCACACAGCGCAGTTACAGTGAAATGCTTCCGACTGTTTGGGACTGCAGGATTTAGATAACTATAAACATACATGCTGTTTTGTATCATTGAATTTGTATGTGAAGACAGTTTTACCATGAATTTCAAGCCATTTTCAATATTTTTTCTGTTATTTACGCCATTACGTTGAAATCAAACATATTGCGATGACTAAAGTTTTTCAAAAATTATAATTGAACGACATTAACAACAGTAAAAAAATCCTATATAATTTGGTGTCGCTTACGCTGAGTCTACGGTAATGGCAGTAATTGGTCGATATGTTTGTATTTAAATGGACTGTTGTCGAAACTGGAGGGTGGACAGACCAAGACATTTACGAAAGATGGATACCAAAAATCAAACCCATTCTTTGTCCATAAATGACTTGGTAAATAAGTTACCTATATCATTCAATAACCAAAAGTGGGTCTTACGTGATCTGTTAATAAAATCAACAGGAGATGCAAAAAAACTTTGGCAACAACACGTTTTGTTTGCTCGCAGCGTTTGTCAAAAAAGTCACGGAGACGTGTCAAGATGTAAGGAATGCCATATTGTTTGATGTTAAACAGATAATTCGTTATTACAAGATTAATTTACATTTTACGGGTCATCGGTATACGAAGATATCGATTATCGGCTTACTAGCGATATCGATTTATTCGAGTGATTTTGAATACGTTTCGTGGGCTTTACTTGATATAAAAATCTTGATATGAAAGTGCTTAAACTTCAGATTAGAGTAGCGATATTTTACGGATTTTGTATAAAATTTTGTGGCGTAATATTTTCTAATATGCTTTATCTGATTCTAGTTCCGGTATTTGTAATTTTTTTTTGGTAAAACGTACCTACTAAGGTATTTTTTATCAAATACTTTCACTAAGAATAATTGTTACATACTTTTCATTCAGTTTGTCCATGAAAATAGCGATAATGAAAAAGTGGTGTGAATTGCATCTTATTACAACTATGGGCAATATTCAAAATGTCTCAAAATATATTGTACTCGTATGTCTCTTTAATTATAATATCTAAAACTTCAGTATTCTTTTAATTATTTTTCTAAAATTAGTCTTACCAAATCAAGAAAAATGTCGCATTCAAAATACATATTACAATCTCTAAAGCTTTATTAAAAAGGCCAAAACTAGCATGTCCATACAAACCTTTATGGTATTGGCGAACAATACAACTTTATCAATTTCAAAATTTGGATTCAAAAGCTGTTTATACTTATTTTGACCACCGTATCACCTTAACATCTATAATAAACAAAGAACAATCGACATTTATGGTGATCCTGACTTAACACATAAAGGTCATTGGAGGATTTTGGTTGCATGTAGACCAATTATACCCTTGACCGATCTGTAACGCCTACTCAAGACATACCAAAATTGGATACAATGGAATAATTAATAACTACAGTTGTCTGAGACGATGCATAGCAAATGATAATGAGAGCTAAGTGTCGCCGTACACGAGCAACTCTTGACAGCGACAAACGCTGCCACGAGAAGCTAGAAGCGGCTACAGAGGTAGCTGAAGCGGGCGACAGCCATTTGTGGCTGACACTTGCGGTCGTTAGCTGCTACGTTTTTTAAACATTACTGATATAGCTCATAAAATTTGCAAGTTGAAGTGGCAATGGGCAGGCCACATCGCTCGTAGAACTGACAACCGATGGGTAAGAAAAGTTCTCGAGTGGCGACCACGGACCGGAAAACGCAGCGTAGGCAGGCCTCCCACTAGGTACTAGGTACTACCGACGACATCGTGACGGTCGCGGGCAGCCGATGGATGCAAGTGGCGAATCGTCGTTCGGCGTGGCGGTCTAAGGGAGAGGCCTATGTTCAGCAGTGGACGTCCTCCGGCTGATGATGATGATGCATTAATGAGGTAAGAGAGAGAGAGAGGGGTGCGGAATCGCGCGAGTGGCGTGTGACGGCCATTTGTGGCGGCGTTTTGTGGCCCGTGTGCGGGAGCCCTAAAGCTTTACTTTAGTGTAAGTCGGTAAGTTACTCATATTTTATCATGTAAATACATCTTATTGAACCGTGTATTAGCATACATATTGCTTTTTTGTTAGCCGTGTCTAATTAGAATTTGGCATTTGAATTTGTTACAATAGGTGACATATGTTTGTCTAGCGGGGTGAGTGAATTGTATACTGATATAAGATATTTGTTTTCTATTATCCAATTAAGCAAATATCAGCTTTATTACAGTCTTAATGAAGTTCATTTTAGAATAAATGGTAACAATGAAAAGTAATTAAAGTTATAATAGAAACCAAACTTTATGGTTAAAGTTTTAAAGTATTTTTTCAGAAAGCTGTATTAATTTATTTACATGTTTGTAAAGGAAATTGCAAACTAGTATATATTTGGAGAAACTGTAAATTTAGTTGTTCTTTTGTTGATTTATTTTTGTAGTTCGGCCATGAACTCTAAATGATACAAAGATTCTAGAAAGATAGTAGTCAATGTTAATACGGTTGTTTCGTAAACGAAATATGGCAGGGTTGCCATCGTTGCTTTAATTAATTGTCTATGGTTGCCAATTGACAGAATTTATCGGTCCATACAATACATACCATGTAGGTAGATACCACTTTCATACCATAGTAATTGTAACAGAGATTAATTGAACCTAGTGTTTCCTTGGAAAAGCTGAAATCATATATTCACCCATTTTTGCCATATCGTTGACCATAAAACAAATCGATTTGATTAGAGATTTCATAAAAATCAATTAAATCAAAATATTTTATTTCACATGAGCCTCAATGGGCACTTATAAAAAGTCGAAAAAAAACTTGAGAGGTGTCAAGGGACACCCGGATGGAACGAAGTTATTGTATACACTCAACAAAAATAATCGTCGCGACTCCACTCCACTCTACTCCGCTCCGCTCTGCTCCGCTCCACTCTGCTCCGCTCTGCTCCGCTCCACTCCACTCCACTCTTTGACCTCTAGCACCCTTCGCAACGCGCGATAAGGAACTTCGTTCCGAAAAGTGTCGTGACAACTTTTTGTATGATTTTTTTCCGTCTAGCCCCCTTTCACAACGCGCGATAAGGAACTTCTATCCAAAAAAAAATGTAAGTTCACGTTTACATAGTTTCTTAGAAACCGAAATATACTGACTTTTTAATTCTTTCAAGAAATACTTACCAAAATTTTCATCGTAAATCACCAAATTTTCTCACTTATAATTAATTACATCCAGTTCAAAGGTGCTACAGTGTCGCACATACTAAAATGTACTGCAACACTACTAATTGTAACTTGTAACACTAAACTTGCGCAAGAGTCTATCCAAAGAGGTGGCGTTACAAAATATTTGTACCAGGACGTTGCACGATCTCTTCTTAATTAACTTATGAATAATTGGTATAGTTCGTGTAATGAACTGTCTTCAAATCTGGGCTTATTAAAAGAGCACCTTCGTTAACTTTGCAATAGAGTTAAGAGGGGTACATACACATTAGGCATTTCGAAGCGCGCGCTTTTGTATCGCACGTCGCCCAAACGCGCGCTTTTAGTCAAACCGCGCAAGATGCATGTTGTCGAATTTTAGCTAGAGAGTGCTCGTTTCGAAACTGGAAATGTTCTTATTGTTTTGTAAAGATGCGTCATCCGTTCAATTGAAGTTCCAACTATAAAGCTAAACAAAAATCATTGAAAATATTAACAACTAGAGCCGTTACTTTAAATAGTCAATCGGGACTTTACAGTTTAACGTTGTTTAAATATCAGTATTTTTTCCGAACAAACTACCGTCTGACCTCCTCATGGTAACTGGCCAACACAAAAGATTAGGACACGTGATAAGAAGGAATTTTACATATTAATATGGCGCGAAACTAATATAAATATCACTTTATGGATACTAAAGTGTCCGTTATCAGGTTTATTTGTAAGTCTAATACGATCTTAAACTCTTATTGGCTCAAATGAGAGTTTATGTCTAATAAATTGTGTGTCATCTGTATTTACTTATTTAAAATATTTACTATACGTTAATAGTTTTGTTAGCCTGCGAATTGCAAGCCAAATATTATTAGTTTTTTTTTATTTATGAGGAAATAATGTTATATAATATTGCGTGTGACAAAAAAGGCATGTGTTAATAATGTACGTGGTTTTGGTGGGAAAATTAAGAATTGATGTTTGACAATGTTTTTGCATGAACAAAAACCTTTTCTTTGTATCCTTGCTGAACGGAAGATTTCTGTCATCAGATTTTCTGATAATCTCTATCACGCACATCATAATGTCTAATTGCATAAAATGCAATTCCTGCCTGCCTTTAAAAGTGATCTGTGTAAGAAACCAAATTGATTCACAATCAAGGCAAGCCGAGTTCTCCGACCTTTCTATAGACTCTGATTCAATGAAAGTCAAACAAATCAATGAAGTATTGTTTAAAATCATATTATCTGCCCTTAGCTGACAAAAAGCTTTTATTTAAGCAATGACAAATAGTTAAAACTTATTTCATTCTCAAAAATACCTAAATATACAACTGTCAAGTTTTTCAACTAACACGGTCTCACATCGTGCAATTTAAGTAATGCATATTCGTCTATTTTTAAATCTGAGTTAATGTATCTTTTATCAAAAGAGTATGTCACCTTCAGACGATTAATTTGTATGACAATAGCTCTGACAAATATTGTACATGAGTCACTTGTATAATTCCAATTAGAGTCACATTTTGTATGAGAATGATAATATCACAACAACTATGTTTTACCAATTATATTAAAAGGACAAAGAAAACTTCGTTTTGGCGTTTACGTTGCATACTCCTAGACATCTACGATTATTAATATACGATTAAAATATAATAGGTCATCTTTTGACCAAATACCTTTATTCATATGAGCTGTAGGAATTACTGCATTTCTATTATTGTTATTATCTTTTTAATTCTTTTTTATATCTTTTTAAGCCTAGCTTTTCCGTCGTAATCAAATACGAGGCAACTCCACGGTTAAAGTAACATATATCAGTGTTGTCTCTTTAAGAGTCTCACTTCAACTTTCTTAAGCCCTATTGTAGCTGAATACAATTTTCAAGGAGGTACATTGTGTATGTTTTCTTCTGCAATCTTTAACCACCAAAGGGTGAGTATAGGTCTGCCAGATCTGCCCAATTTTATCACTTCTGACAATTTTGTGTCATAGCCATCTAGTTCCTTTCGGTCACTTCACTTTCGACCTAATCGTTTGTCTCCCTATCCTTATATTCCTCTTTCCTGTCCACACTTTTCTACCCCCATATGGTCCTTCCATAATTATGTTCTACTTCTACGGTATTTATGGACGTTCGCTTCCACTTTCTTTTTGCTATCATTGACATTATGGTGTATGTTTGAATGGTAGAGTTAACATTTAAGCATTTATATCAGGTTCACTGTTTCGATATCTTTTTATTTTAGGTGTGGTGGAATCCTTAAATTACTCCTCCCGTCATGACGTTAGCGGAAGTGTCTATCAGTCTCTTACCAACTAAAATCCACTCGTTTCCTTTACGTTCCAGTGTTCAAAGAAAAAACGTGCACAAAGTATCACGAAAAGAAACAAAGAAAATCTTTTTAAAAAAAAATGTGACCGCCTTCAAAAACTACCACAAAAAAGGGTAAAATAACCTAAAAACTTTTCTTTCGGAAGTCGGTGTCTTTTTTTATTAATTTCGTTGTCTCTTTTGCCACCGACTTCCGAAAGAAAAGTTTTTTAGGTTATTTTACCCTTTTTTGTGGTTGTTTTTGAAGGCGGTCACATTTTTTTTGAAAAAGTTTTTATTTTACCCTTTTTAGTTTAAATATTCAACCAAAATTCTTGTCAAATACATAATTTTCTTACATGTGCACTAGAATTTTGTAATCCGTAGCACCGGTAATAACATCGTTAACATCTCTTTCATTCATTTCCTATCTCAAAAACTACTGAACTGATTTTGATGAAATTTGCAGTATTCCCTAAGTTGAACGATACCTAGTACAACAAAAAAAGAATTACTTAAATCGGACTTGTAGTTCCGGAGATATGAGAACACAAGCATAATTTTCTTACTTGAGGAGTTGTACCTTCCATCATCAGCTCAGCTACATGAGATGATGATTTCCATACGCAAGTACTTGAATTACTTCATAAGATTTGCGAAAAACTATGTGTCAGCTAATAAAATTTGAGGGTTGCCCTCGATTTCTCCAAGTTCCAATCACCAGATCCTGAAATAGTGACAATGGGACCACACGGGAAGTACCAGCTTTTGAATAAAAAAAGAATCATGAAAATCGGTTCACCCAGTCGCAAGTTATGAGGTAACAAACATATAAAAAAAAAAAAAAAATACAGTCGAATTGATAACCTCCTCCTTTTTTTGAAGTCGGTTAAAAAGAACTTAAAAATAAACAATTTTCAAAAAGTCAAATTACATAAAACCCAAAAAAAAAGCATGTAGATAAACACTGTGTGACTCACGGAAGAGACAAATAGGCCCATTTTATTTTGGTTTTTAAATGAACCTACATAAATAATGTATAGATGGTTGCTTTTCCCGTACGGCTAAGTCCTCTAGGTATAAGATAGACAAACATGCAAAATAACCGAACACAGTTTAAATCGATTCAGATACAGTAGAAACCTCCTTCTTCTGACATAACTGCATCCTCATTCCCATGACACCAACACAGAGATCAATGCTAATCTACCCAACGGCAAAACATCACAAACAGGTGAAATTGAACACAATGTAACTTCAATAGAAGCCGCTGCGTAGTAAACAGACAATAACGTGGCGCTTAGGAATTTATTGCAACTGAATTTTATAGCTACAGCCTATTTTGAGTAGCCTTTTAAGGCTATAATTGAATGAAGCAATAACGTTTGACAACTTGTCCTAGTGAAAGCGATGATTTTAAATCAAATGCGATGTTCTACCTCGTAAATATGTAATCATGTGAGGGGTTTTATTGGGAGTTATAAGTGGGAGAGTTAAGAGGAAGTAACAGTAACGATGGTTTGTATCAATGAGTAATTTTCTCAGTATTTGCGGCTGGGTCGTGAGGTGGACGCTGTCTTTTCCCTCACGCATCCCGTCTCCTCCTTCCCTAGCATGACTGCTTCGCAGAAGGAGGTGACCGCTTCCCACTCCGTCTCGCCCCGCAGCATGGTCACGACCAATGTCGAGCGCGAGAGGTCGCCGTCTTTCGCCGTCGCGATTCACGGGCGGTGCTCTGCCCAAGCGGGACAGTCCTGCACCGTATGCTCCACCGTGTTCTCCGGGCGATGGATAAATAAGCTCTACCATAAATATGTTTCCTTAGTTGTCCGTGTACTATTTTCTATTTTGTTTCTATCCAAATATTCTACATTGCTCATCCCGTACACTCGATGTGTCGTTGTCGATACTTGTACGTACGAGTATAGAATCGGGTGCCCAATCCCCAATAATGTTCTCTGTCAGATAATTCATTAATCTTTTGGCCACATAAAAGATATTTACATACATTTAAATAATGCTACTTCCATGTACTCCTTACTATTCCAACGGCTGTCTTCACATGCATGTTGCTACAAGATTTAATGGTCTTAGACGATTTTTTATTCGCACATTAAGAAACCGCCGACTCGTCGCCGGGAAGACGCGGCTACAGTAACTGTTGTATGTGGGTAGTTGAATATTGTTTGTGGCTGTCTCATGTTACTAGATTTTTGTATTGGAGCCAGCGTTTGGGCCAAATGTTTTGATAGAATTGAAGGTTTAAACAAAATGGAACTGATGGATTCTCCTGAGACCACCGAATTCTTAGTGGGGTCTATGGAAGTCACTTTAGCTGAATCGTAATAAATGAATTGCGGTAAAACTCTTCAATAAATGTTTTCTATTTACGACTGATGTATCCTGCTTATTTGTTTAAAGTTTCATTAAAGTCGGTTCAGTCGTTTAAAAAATAATGCCTTGTAAGTATGACATGCCGGACGGCGCTCTTAGTAACATCTTAGGAGTAAGCGTTTTAATAAAACTAAAAATGATAACACTAATATGCACTTGAAAAAGTAAGACAATTGAACCAACAAACAACAAAATTGTTACAAACATTGGCTCTAATTAGCGGACAACGTTACCTAGTACAACAGAACCGTCTAGACGCATTGTAAGGCAGACATTTTTTATTTCAGCTACTTGTAAAGTGTGGGCGGGATTTAAAAACAAATCGATCATGATTGATACTTGTTGTAGCTGTGTTTTGTTTCTTTCTATGTTTGATGTATGGCGATATGGTACCAGAGTACCATATATGGTACGGTGTAAAGTTTTCGTGTTCGTTGTGCATGTGCCGTTATGTTGATTGTTGTTTAATGTTTGTTGATTGTTTTAGGTGTAGTAGCAGTTTAGGGTTACATGGGGTCAAGAGCTTTTGTGATTTGTCTCAAGTTTCAATAATGTTATTGTTTATTGTCCGTGTTATAAAATCTTTATTGCTGTGCTTTGACTTTCTTGACGGTGTCGGGAAGTTACAGTCGACAAGGTTTAAAATATTTTTTGTATAGATTTTTTTACTGTATTTTTAAATGTCGTCTCGACTAGCTTGGAAGCCAGTCTATATTTTGTCAGAATATGCTTATTTGAAGAGTTTGCTGTGATTTTGTAAAAACGAAATATTCAAAGATTTTTCTCGATGACAAAGCCACCATACTTTTCCCAAACCACTGCAACTCCTGAGAGCCAGAATCAACAGTGGCAACCAACAGAAAAACGCCGCCCAAAGAATGAATTTATCTGTCATGGATCTTGCAACGAAATTAATCAGAAAAGAATAGTCGAAATGTAGGAAAAAAAAAGATGTGTCCACTGAATTTACAAAGTTGCGACGGGGAAGTATGAATGATCTATTGCATCCATGTTATAGACTGAAACACTTCTCCCAATGACCAACTCATTGGGAGAAGTGTTGTGTTGTTCCTCTCAGTAGCTACTACATATTATTATCTACCCTGGGGGATATTAGAATGAAAAAAAAAACATCTAGATGAACCTAGAAAACTCAATCTGTATACTGAGTCCGACATAACTATAAGTGACAATCGTATCTGCAGCTATACATAGGTGGTCTATCAATTACTAATAGAAATAGACGTATTATTTTTTGCTGCAGACCGGTGCTACGTGAGGCAGTGTCCATGGTAGCAGACACAAAGTAATTCATATGTCACTCATATCAACACACGCCTCCCAAATATGGAGTCTGATGAATTATGGAGTCGGTGCGTGTTAAGTAGACGCTATTAGAAGCTTTAATTTTTTAATAGGTTATTAACATTCTAACTTGTGCCCGTTTCTTAAGGGTGTATGTGAAATTATCGAAGGAAATTGTGTCTATTAAGACATCTATGATGTATATACGTATCCGGTGACCCAGTGGTGTCAGCCGCGTTTTACGTAGTCGTAGGTCGTGGTTTCGAATCCACCCGGGCGCATTACTTTTTGTATTTTTTTTTCAACAACACTGCTCTCAAATCGGTAATGGAAAACATCGTGAGAAAACTGGCATTTAGAACAAAAAATTCAAAGACATGACATGTTCTAACTCGCACTAGGCCCGCGTGGTAGATTATGGCCCACTCCTACTCACAGAGAGGCGCCTGTGTCCCAGCAGTTGATCTTGTTGTGAGACATTTTTATATGGCGTAGTTTTAAACTTGGTTGCTCTCTCGTTGGAGTGAAGGACATGTGAAGCAACAGGATGCTTTTTAATCATTAAGAGTCTGATAGTCCTTTTCCCACCACCCAGGATGGGAAGACTATTTTGCTGAATATAATATCCCAAATAAAAATACCGAATTCTCATAGCTGACGTATTCCTCGGACGTAATTCTGAAGGAAACTCGGAGGTTTATGATCTCTTTTAGAGTCTTAAAATGAAGGCGACTCTACGACAGATTTTTTGAAAAATGAAGTGACGTCACGACAACGACACTCATGCATCAGTCGTCATTATATTTTATGCCCTTTTTTGTAGGTATCTAATGAAGTTGTTCTAAAGACAAAGTACTAAAGCTATTTTCTTAGAAAATATGTCTGCGGCATCTTAAAAAAAATGGTTTAGCCTCCTCATACTTTTATTCTTAAGAAACAGAATAAAATAAGAGTGTTTTTCCCAGAATTTCCTAAAATAGATTTAGCTAGGTACATATTTTATCTGATCGACGTGCTATTGTTATTGCTTCCATAAATATTATGATACTCGTATTTTACTTAATTATATTGTGCCTAGATTTATTTTTAGAAACGTCTAATTATAGAACGTATGTGTAATACTCTCTATTCTTGGGTATGATAAATTTTCCATGGAAATGGAAAATCGTTGTAGGTATCTACTGCATATTCTTTGCATGCATTCGAGGGCGAGTCATTTCTTTTTATTTACCAATACAATAAACATCATGTTATTAATTTATTTATATTTGTGATATGCATTATTATGTGCAGTATGCTTATAGCTTTAAAACATTAGTATTTATATCACCTTATACTGCCCCAATGCTGGGAAAAATTTGTCCACCATAGCTTTCCACCTCTATAAGCCTGGCAATCACAAAACCAGCAGTCATCATCTACCTAGCCTAGCCAAGTATGTGGGGATCGACTTCCAGTCTAATTGGATGCAGCTAAATTTCTGACTACCAATCTAATCACAAACTCATTAATGTCATTTTCTTCGCAAATCGTCCTTTTCGCAAAATGTCCTTTTTTTCGTAAAACGTCCCTTTGCAGAATGTCCTCTTTTAATCAAGTTAAAATGTCCATCACAAAATATGTGTGTGTGAGAAAAACTTCGCCTTAACAGCTACCTACTCACGAATTGAATGGGCTAAGTGGCGCGATGGGCTTCTAATACTAATAGACGGATTAGTTTTCTTTACTGATTGTCGTCAATGGCGAAACGATACCTAAGAAGCCCCTCGGAACATAAATGCTATTATATGAAACTGTATACTATAAGGTCAACGATATAACGGTGAATATAAAGATACATACACAACGAACCCACTATACAGAAGAAATACCCAGAAAGAGGCAGTGCTTTAAAAAAAAAAACAGAATTATCTGCGTACTTGTGATTTCTGAGAAATTTTAACTTAAGGTAGGCAATGTTTTAGTCATCCACAGAAAAAAAGAACTAAAACAAAAATACCACATATCCTCGTGATAAAATCCAAAAATACTTGAGTTTAAACAATTCATTATAAGGCCCGCCCACGCGACAATTTGGGCGCTGCCTAATTGTTTAACCTTAGTGTGAATTTATAATCACATGAATTAAACAGAGGCGATGTATGTAATTACAATTTGTTTAGCTAATAGGTGTCGCAGTGGGCAGATGGTCGAGGTAATATGTTCATTATTATACGGCATATTAGCTTGTAACACGATCGTTTGTTATAGACAAGGAGTATTAGATGGAGTGCTCACGTCTTTACAAATTTTGAAGAGTGCATGGATGGGTAGGATGAAATTTCTAATGGTCTAATCAACAAGCAATTTTCTCTAATTTACAAAATAATTTTCATCAAAGTAGGTAAACGATTGACTATGTCACGTACATGAGTAAAAGGGTGTTTGTAGTGAAGTTTGCAATGGCTACGCCCGCCATAATTAGTTGATACCTACTACTTTATCACATAAACTCTCCATTTATTATTATTCTGTGGTGTGGGATTAATTCTACACACATTTAATTTGCAATTTAGGTATTATGCATAGTTATTAAAGAAAATAATTTTTCTTCGATGAAGGCTTAGTGAGTTAATATTTTTAATTTAGAGTACTTAGTTGGTGTTAGTTCTGAGATTTTAATTATAAAAACCCTAAAAACTAGTGGTAGCGCACCGAAATTCAACCTGAACAGATACAATTCTTAATTTAAATTAAAAAAAATCGTTCATTATGCATAATTATTCACTCTTTCTATTATAAACGTACTTCGCGGTAATGAACTTTCGCGATAACGTACTTCGCGGTAACGAACATTCGCTGTAACGTACATCGCGGTAACGAACTTCGCAGTAATGATGTACACACAAACTTTAGTTGTGCTAATTTTCAAACATCTCCGTCTGAACAATTTTCATAAAAAAACAGGACTGACCATTGATGATCTTAGCTTGTACACAAACTCAAGCAACGACTTCAGTGTTTGCCATTTTGATGAGCTATTATTCTCAGAAACATTTATAAAAATAAGAGTAGTATTCGAAGAAAACACCTGTAGTAGTTTAAGCTACATGCATCTTCTCGAAGAAAACTTAGGTAATCAAAATACCACGTTCAAGTAAAAGTCTTTTGTTGTACATAACAAATTATCGTAAACAACCATGGCTACTTACTATAGGGAAGCATGAGCACGTTTTTTGAACTCGTCACGCCATACAATTGCGTTTGGAAAGCAACTTTTACCCAGAAGTGCGTGGGCGCATTTATTCGACACGAGAAGGAGTCAAACTTGAAACTTTTATATTTTATGTATAAAAGTAATTTTTATGATCTATAGCTTTTTTGTTTGTTTAATTTTATGTCATAAAATATATTTTTTTATTGTGTCTGCTATGTTTGGGTGATGAATGTGAATTTGAATGAATGTAGTCACATTTAACGTGAATTTGAAGGTTGATATTTTGTAACATGAACGATAGTAACTTTAAACTGAACAAAAGAATCTATTCAGTAACTGTTAAATTGCATGTTTTGAGGCTCCATAACTGGACTGTTCCCATTCCTCTCTCATCAAAGACCAACATGTGAGTTTAACAAAAACTGAACATAATACGGATGTGACAATAAATTAATTAGCATAGGACTGTGATTTTGGCCCAAACGGACACACACCTTTTGTTAAATTGAATGGAGAACAATCGGATACAGCTGTTCCAACTTTGCTAGTAGTGGTTTGGTTGTGAATGTTAGATATAGTTTTGAAATTATTTTTTGTTAATAATGCCATAAGTTGTGTAGTCTAGAAGGTCAAACAGCCTGTCTTAGCAAAGACCCAAGGGGTATGGTCACCCATCTGGTACATATACTAAGGTAGCCAGAGAGGCAATTGCTCTATGTAAACATTAACTCCATACCGTTAGACTGGAAATATACCCGATTCCATCATCATCATCATATCAGCCGTAAGACGTCCACTGCTGAACATAGGCCTCCCCTTTAGACTTCCAGTAGGACCGGTAGTAAGCGGCTTGCAACCTGTGATATACCCGATTGTAATTGGAAAATTAGGTGATGTTGGAAAGCCAACAAGAAATGGGTAAAGTTTGAGATTGGACTATCGGTCTTATCTTTAAGTTGCAAACCAAAATTCGATTTTCCAACAAAATTTAACAAAACGCCATCTCTCAAAATGTCTTACAAACACTTCTATTTGTTTACTTGAGCAGTTCCTTTATCAGTGGGGTTCCATGAGGTTGTTGCCTTCGCACTGTACGACAAAGTTTGCACCAACAGTGCTTGTTACAAAGTTGGTTGTGAGATCACAATAGTACGAGTATCTTCCACGTAACCAGTTAGTACTTACTACGGGAAACGCAAACTTACTTTTCTCAAGTCAGCGACGCGATTCTGAAAACTTATGTGGGTTCAATGATTTCTTGTTGTTTTCGAAAATCGAACTGTGTTTGAAACATTCATATTATTCGTTTTATTGAGGATTTATCGAATGTGTTGATAAACTTACATGGATGCTTTAACCTGAATGACCCCCTGTAACCCCTGTTATTTTTATTGAGTATCGAGAAATTAATGCCTAGGCATTCAAGTTACAAACTATAGACTTTATAATTAAACTGTAAAACAAAGTCGTATACGAAATTGAGTTGCTACAATAAAACCCGCGTCGTAAAAGTGATTGTTTGCGCAAATAGGCGGTCGTTTATTATTCTGCAATTTTTTTCGGAAAACTGAAATGCGTCGTCTCCAAGTTTGACTTTGAGATCTTCGATCAAAACAGTCACTCGGTCACGCGACTGCGAGGAGTGCTAAGGCTGGTTTCACACGGCGCGCTTTATCACGAGTTGCGCCGGGCCTGCTCATACAACTCACCGTATCGAGGCAATATCTTAGTGCGACTCGAGCTAGCGCTTATTAAAATGTTGGATAACTCCATGGCGCATCGCGAGTGCTTCTGGAGACGTGGACGCGCGGTCTTGACGCGGCTCGTGGTATCATGCACCGTGAGAAGCCAGCTTTACAATTTCAATAAACTAATTTCTGCAGTAGGTAAGTAGTTAATGAAGATACCCAATTGTTGACAAGCAATGGTGTCTCTAACGGCTTGACCCACTTTTTCACTGTCTTAGTTTTATGGGAGAGGGCAAAGAAAAACGCATAAAATGTAATGAAGCATTTACTTGAGTTGACAGAAAGTGTTTGCGATAAATATTTGTGTATTAAGTTTATCACTTTCTCTTTAGTACGGAGATGATTGCAATCAGTGGTCTATTGATTTGTTTTAAGTGGCATGACTGGGAAATTACCGGAAAGAGGCCTCTTGTGTTCGTAAATGAATGCAACTGATAAAAAACTTTTTCAAAAAAATGTAACCGCCTTCAAAAACAACCACAAAAAAGTGTAAAATAATCTACAAAATAACTTTTCTTTCGGAAGTCGGTGCCTTTGTTTTTTTTCTTTTCATTGTCTTTTTAGCCACCGACTTCCGAAAGAAAAGTTATTTTGTAGATTATTTTACACTTTTTTGTGGTTGTTTTTGAAGGCGGTTACATTTTTTTTGAAAAAGTTTTTATTTTACTCTTTTTAGTTTAAATATTCAACCCGAATTCTTGTCAAGAACATTATTCTCTTACATGTGCACTATAATTTTGTAATCCTTCGCACCAGTACTTACATCACTCATGTACACATTAAGCTAATAAAATTCCATATCTCAAAAATTACTAAACCGATTTTGATGAAACTTGCAGTATTCTCTAAGTTAAATGATACCTAGTACAACAAAAAAGAATTACTTAAATCGGACTTGTAGTTCCGGAGATATGCGAACACAAAGTAAATCAATCGATGCCTACTCCTTACTGTTAAGGAGTTGTACCTTCCATCATCAGGTCATCCACCTGAGATGATGATTATCAGATGCAAATACTTGAACAGCTTTAGAAAATATATGAAAATGGTACTATGTGCCTATAAAATTTGAAGGTTGCCCTCGATTTCCCTAGGATCCCATCATCAGATCCTGACCTGGTGATCATGGGACCAATTGGAAAGTATACCCTTTCAAACAAAAGAAAAAAATTCCAAATCGGTCCAGGCGTCTTCGAGAAATCGGGGAACATACATAAAAAAAAAAAAAAAAAAAAAAAAGATTCCGACGAATTGAGAACCTCCTCCTTTTTTTGAAGTCGGTTAAAAATTATGCTATGCCTTTTGGCTTGGCTGGGAAATCTGTCTATCATTAGAAGAAAAAAGAATTTGCCCATGCATTTAAACTATGTATTTAGAATTTGAGGTTTTACTTACTTAACTTACCTTGGTTACCTTGGTATCATTGCAAAATTCTGCTTTAAAATGCCATAAAACTGCACCTTCACAAAAATGCGATTCATTTATTACGTTGTAAATATCCATTACAATAAAGACTCGATGTAACTTTGTCGTCACATTTAAAACGACGGAAGAAAAGAATTTATACGTAACTTTGACTAGCCATTTCCTAGAAGACGGGAAAACAAAACTATTTGGAAGTGAACTAAAAGTTTTATAATCTACGAAATAGAGGGTTTTATTTAAAAATAGTTTTTCTTTCTTTTGTCGTGGATTCGTGATGTTATTTGGCTATTTTCTTTGAAATAACTTTGTGTGATTCGTGCACACTGATTTATTTTTTTAATAAGGTTTTCGTGAGGCTGGATCAAACTGAAATAAGCTTCTGTTGATTTATTTTGTAGTCAGAAAAATCTTTTGCGAACAATAGGTGTAAATTAAAATGGTTTTATTTTGTAGGTATTATTCAAATAGGCATTATTAGTCAGGTATTTTATAAGCAAACACAATCTTACTGAACAAGAAGAAAAATACGTTTCGGTACAACATTGGATATTTTTCAAAAGTTCAGGTTTCTTTCAGGTGTGTGAAAAACTAAAAAAGTACCTGAAAAGAAAAGTAAAGTTCCGGTATTATGGAGCGTTATATGAGTATAATGTCTGCCTATATACATCAGGAAAAGGCGTGAGTTCATATACACTCACGAGCAAAAGTATGTAAACACTAAGTAGTAATCAAAACCGATGTTCTGCTACCATATTGTTTAAACTTCTGATTTTTTCATTAAACTTCCATTTTGTGAGCCACGTTATGTATAACGAAATAGATCTTATTTCAAAGCGGAGACCAGCATTTTACGAAAAAAAAATGCGTTTGAATTTTGTTAAGTGTTTACATGTTATTGCTCGTGACTGTATGTATTTTCAGTTATGTTTAAATGATCTTATCATTGGTATAATTTATTGAATTCGGGTAATGATTGTTTTTGATTAAAAACCTCTTTTTCCAGACACACTTCACCGTGTACGACATACTAATAATAGCAAAATTAAATGTTTTCGTTTTAATTCGTCGTCCACATCATAATAGCCTGTCGGCTCGAGCTTTTGATGTGATCAGGCAATATGCGTAATTGTGGGTTTAGTGGTTAACACCTCGGCTCGAGTGACGAGAAGTAGCGTGGGCGGTGAAAGCGACAATGAGACTTTGACAAAGGCACGTTCTTGATGTCATGGAACATTATATTAATATTCACAGAAGGCTCAGTTTTCTACCAATGTCTTTAGAGTTAAAAGTTTGAATTAAAGGATAATAAATAATTGAAGAAATACATTTGAATGACCTCATTGGTTTACGTTAACATATTTTAATAAGTTGTTTATTAAATGTACAGCATATTTAAGCAATACTTTCAGTCTTAAATAAAGTATAAAATAATAGTTATAATAATGGTTTAAGTAATGCACAATAAATTATTTAAATCATTAGTCAGAAAGTGCGCAAATCAGAAAAATCTCTTTTGTTTTTTTTTTATCTAATTGAGCGTTTGTTTGTTACTACAAAAAAAAACATGGTATGCCTTCTGATTGCATCGTTTTATTTTATTCTAAATGATCACACCTGTTATCAAGACAGTGGAGCGTAGGTGGAATAATAGAGAGAAAAATATACACTATTCAAACAAGTTATACCTACTTAACTAATGTTAGGTGTTTTGACAATTACACCAAGAGCTAGTGGAATTTCTTCTTACATTTTCTTTAGACATTATAAGTGGGAATGGTCTTGGATTATGACAACGTAAATTTTGACAATAGCACTGCTTAAAATTATCATTAACTAGATATTTCCCGTGGTTTTACCCGCTTCTTCCCTATTGTTCGTACCTTGATGTTTTATAGCCTTTCATAATAAATGGGCTATGCAACAGGAAAATATTTTATCGATTTGAATCAGTAGCTCCTCGAACCAAACTAACTCTTGAGTTTTATAATGTTGGTAAAGATATTCGTGAATATATCTAAGTCTATTGTTTTTATTAAGCATGGGTTAGTAATGGACTCGCTATACAAATGTCAGCGACTACTCCATTGAAAAATTAATTTGTTTGTTGATAATAAAGTATAGAATTACCCATTTTATTATCGTAAGCTTTGTCTTCATTGTCCATCGAATTTTATTGCAGAATAATGATTGAAATTGATTGTATTATTTCAACACTGTTTTTATCTATTGGGTTGGGTCTAAAGGTCACTTTTTGTGACTTCCAAATGTCTTTTGAGGGTCATATTCAACAAATTGAGGCTTCTGTAGATGCATTAGATTTTGATCAAAATTGATGTTGTGTTTTAACGTTGAGGCAAGATTGCCATATTGATCTATTTAGAGCATTTATTTATTGGCTTATTTTTATTATTTTTTGACCATGACCTGAATTAATTTGAGGTTATGACCTTGAATGATTATTTTAATTTTAGATTTAGACTTATCATGAAAAAAATGATTATTTTATTTTTGTAAGTTAAAAAGATGAGAAATGCTCTAAAGCCAGCCCAAACCAAAGTTTAATCCATACAGGTTATTGGTTGATATATAAACAACAGGCTTACAATTTCGTTTATTTAATACTAAAATAAAATTAGGTAAATTACTACTAAACATTTTGTTAGATATAAAACCGGCCAAGTGCGTGTCGGGCCACGCACAGTGTAGGGTTCCGTAGTTGCCCATCAAAATACTTATGCGAACTAACTAAACTGATTCGCTGAATTTAATTTTAAAAAGAAGAATTTTCAAAATCGGTCCAGGAGTCTTTGAGAAATCGGGGAAAATACATAAGAAAAAAGATTACAAGGAATTTAGAACCTCCTCCTTTTTTTGAATTTAGTTAAAAATAGTTGACGATAAAAACCTACCTATCCCCAAAAAACATATCTATAAAAGCTGTAAAAATAAAGTTGACAAACTTACATTTGCAGTTGTCTCCGATACATTTTGTTTAAGAAAATATGATATCAAGTACATTTTATAAGTTGGTCGACTATTACTCGTAAAGTTGTAAAGCCTACTTAGTCATGATAATTTTCTTTTAAACTTCGTTATATGTACTACTATTGTGAATTTTTTCACACCCCCAAACATAACCGTTTAGCTGGTAGAGGGGGGGGACACTCGAATCGAGCAAAATTTAGCACTTTAAAGCTTAATATTTCACAAACGAAATTTTTTATCAAAATATTGTTAATGGAAAGTATCATTATTTTTTAAAGGCCTATTTAATGATACCCCACACTAAGGGGTACGCGAGAAAAAAAAAATCCTGACTTTACGTGTAAGTACTGGAGGTACTCTAAAAAAAAATATTTTACAAGATTTTATTTTACCACTTTTTCGGCACAACGAATCCGTATATTTACACCAAATTACAGCTCTCTAGTACTGTGCGTCTCTGAGCTAAACTGCGGACAGACGGACGGACGGACGGACGGACGGACGGACGGACGGACGGACGGACGGACGGACGGACGGACGGACATGGCGAAACTATAAGGGTTCCTTGTTGACTACGGAACCCTAAAAATGATATAGCCCCCCGCTCCCCGCTCGTTCTTTGCACCACGCCATAACTGCATCATTTTTACATGGCGCAAGTGTTTTTAATGAATAGGTATTATATTAACTCGGAGGCAGGATTTTATACCATAAACCGTTGATGTCTTATTAACAGCGACCATCAGCTTATCTTGATTTTTCGTGAAATATATGCAGCGCTAAAGGTTTTTAATTATATCTGCTTTTTATAACTTATTTTGGTTACAACTATGTAGGATATATTGGTTACCTTACAGGCATAATTGTTGAAGATCTAGAGTGAACTTATAAAGAATTTTAGTATTTTACATGAAATTACGTAGGTAATTATTATGTCTTTTTTATGATTTAAATGTCTTAATTCGAAGATTTTCTCACGAGAACTTAGATGTGATAAAACTCCCTCCTATAATATGTTAATCCAGATTAATACTATCTGTGTACCCAACATCTAAATCTGTTCAGTAGTTTTTGCGTAAAAGAGTAACAAACATCCATACATCGACACAAACTTTCACTGTTATAATAATATTATTATATGTAGTAGGATTAGTAGAATAGCAAGTTTATTATATATGTAGTTTTGAGTATGACATGCATGACTGACGTCTTTTCAAAACTATTTTCAGCATAATCTTCTAGGCTTTGCCTGAAAAATTGGGTTAATGCCTTAATCCTCATCTTAACATACCTGTGCCCAGATAATTATTGGTTTGACCTACAAAATAATAAAAGAGGCTATGAATGACTTAACTATAGCTCTGGAATTTCAAAGATAAACCCTTATAATTATCAAGTCGTAAACAAATTCCGCTGAACACTTAAGCTCGGACTAGACATCTATAAATAAATAATATTGCCACAATCATGTGCACAGCAAACATAAAAATATTGAACGTACCGGCCAACCGGCATGGCAGATCAAATCGATACTTACCGAATATCTCTTCCATGCATGAATTTATCTTTTTGATTCTACTATAGAGGTCGCCATAGTATGTTCTCTTCATCTCTTCTTTTCGTCAATGTGCATTATTTATATCCGGTACTTGTATACATATAAGTTTATGTCAGTCAGGAAACACACAGTTCTCTTTAGCTTCATCATCTATAAAATGTAAAACAACTTTATTTTTATGGAACCCAAATCGATTGAGATTTTATTGTTACAGTTTTTTATTTATTTTTAAACAAACAACTGTATTTGAAGTGCCCAACATCCTTTTTATTTTTTTTGGGTGTTGTGTTGTTATTGATAAAGTCTGTTGTGTAGGCGATCCAATAACTTGTGAAGTGTGCATTTCCGTTTAAACAGTGTGCTCACAGACCAATATAATGAATATTTAAAAAAGAGCACCGCGTTAATCGTACAGGGCGTAAAGAATTCGGCATATAAATTACCTACCGATTACCTTAACGCGTTATTAGTTGTCAGAAAATAGTTAAGAAACGAGAAAAATGGCCGCCAAGAAACCGTCTCTGTAATTAAAGATAATTATAATCTTTTAGGGTGTTTAGTAAAATGATCGATTCATGTGAAAGCGGTAACTAGCATGCAATAATTATATAACTTTATGGGTTTTTAAAGAACGTATAAAACGTTCTTTTTATCGCTTCTTAGTTTAACTAATATGATATGGTATTACTCCATTGATCGTAAAACTTGCTCATTGAGTAAGTACCAAATTTTTTAGATAAACAAGACCTGTAATTGCCACTTAAAGCCATAAAATCAATATCAGCATATTGATGTGTCACACGCATCTGAAACACAGCGTGTTATTAATTTTATTTTAATAAATTAAAGACCTCTAGGTATATTTTCCTACATTTAGTAAGATAAAACGCTGAGCATCATTTTTTGTTTATTTTATTGCAGTACTTATTCAATAAAAAATATTGTGCTTAAAACACATAAATAATAAGCACCTCTGATTTTTCTAAGACAGATTTTGTTAATGTTAGTTTAACACGTAAAACAGGTCATTGACACAGTTTTTTTTAACAAATCTGGCAATCAATAAACAAAGTGTCATACACAAATTCTCAAATACGACAACGCGGCACGAGTAGATCAAAAAACATTTTACGATTATTAAACCCTTCGATTGACAACCGGGAAGGCATTCTCGACGTTCCCATATTTTTATTGCGTGTAAACCCGTCGGCGCTTTTTTATATCATCTCTTTTAAGTGACATAAATTCTAATACAAAGTCCATTTGTGTATCTCGGACGTCTTAAAAGGTATAGGGATAATCGTTTTTCTGCTTTTTACAAGGAACTCATTTCAATTATCGGTCGATTTGATGGGTATAAAACGCTATGGTATGTGTCGTGCGGACGGCGCCCCACAGCGGTCGGTAGGACGCCCCGTGTGTTCTTTTCCATTTTTAATTTCCAACACGCTAATTTAATTATGGAATCTTGTGTTCTTTTTTCCAACGCAGCTGTATCCTGCTAGCGGTTCATAATTTTCATAAGTTAACTGTTGTTATTCCAATCGATTTCTACGTTTTTGATGTAATTTTATAATTGAAAATAAATTTTTATTTATTATTTTTTTAGTAGCTTAATCATTGAATTTATTGTTTAATTTAAATACGTTTTGGAGATATAGTCTAGGATACATTGAAGAAATATATACCCTCATCTGTTATTTGAAAATGGCATCTAATACACGCTAGATACTCTAAACGACAATATTTTGGTGATGGGTTGTCGGCCTGAATCGCGTACCGTCAATGTTAATTCATAAAAATTGTCTTCAAAAATTTTCGTTCCAAGTTGAATGCTTCGGAATTATGAAAATTAGAGACAGAGTAGTTAGAAAACGTGATTGTTGGGATGAAAAATGTTAGGAAGAACATTTTCGGGTTTCCAATTATCAGAGTTTAAATTTTAGGTGAACTTTGGCGCGCCCCTTCTAAACAATTTTCGACCTGTCTGTACGGTTTCGCGCACGACACTTAACACTATTGCCGCGACCTTAGTAGGAAGTGAAACTAGTCTTCCAAACACTTTTCGACCTGTCTGAGTGCAGAACTGCACACCTGCATCATTATCTTGTCTTTTGTTGTTCAACGCTTAGGCCAATTTTTACGATTAAAATTTCGACAACCGAAATTCAGCCACAGTTTTGCTTCGACAACTAAATACTGTTGGATTTAGAATGAAATAATCTATCATTTGATATCTGATTCGATTAAATAACAGATGAATATTATCTAGGTAACTCACCTGTTTAAACCCGACAACTAATTAGAAGGACAGGGTTAGACACCGACAACCTATATTTTTTAGATTCCTTGAGGTATATTCTATCAGCTAACGCTTGATTTTTCTAAATAACAGATGAGGGAAGTGGAACAAAAATTTTTGAAGACAATTTTTATGAATTAACAATGACGGTACGCGATTCAGGCCGACAACCTATCACCAAAATATTGTCGTTTAGAGTATCTAGAGTGTATCATATGCCATTTTCAAATAACAGATGAGGGTATATATTTCTTCTACCGGATCTCGTACTAATAGTATTCCTTGATTAAAGGTATTTTTATTAAGTTTCATTTATTACGATCCTGCTCTTATCTCGAAGTGACTATTACGAATGGATGAAATAATGTAAGTTGATAGGAATCTGTGTAGGTGTATCATAGTTGATTTAATGAGGGATAGTGAGATTAATATTACAAAGTGGGCAAGGACTTTGATGTCTCACGACAAATTGTCTGAGTTTCAATTATTGTTACGTAGAGCTATAGCTGAATGGAGGCGTCCTTGCTATTTCGTTTTAACTGGTAACATTTCAAATAATTTTTATTTGATTATTCAACAAAAGTAGTGATAATTTTATTATTTTTAATGACACTAGTGCACTTTTAAGTATTTTGGAATCTTAGATAATACTATACAAAATGGATATTTAAAACAAAATTTTTAATTACTATAATTCAGTTGAAATTGTTGTTGCAAGTATTGAATGTTTTTTTTAATAATGTCAAAGTTATTGAATGACTCAAATTTCCATACAAAGAAAAAACCAACGCAAAAAATGAACGCAAACAATTTTCTATCAATAAATGCCTAATCTTCTTTTAAAACATCCTTGGTTCTCGTTGAAAGGCTCTAACGGAAGAATAATGTCAACTTCTCGCTTCAAAGATACAACCCAAGAAACACTCGCTTTGTTTTTATTCTTTTTTTAAACTATGGGAATGCATTCTTTATAGTTTTGATTTTGTCCCGTTATTTGACGATACGAAGGATATTAATTTATTGAAATTTTTATTACCAATGTTGATATGTTTCCATAAAGAATCGTAAAACTGTAAGCTTATGTTTGATGTATCAAAATGGATTAGCTTTTGTGGAAGCCGAAATGTAAAAGATTATGTTTCGAAAATATTGTGGGAATTTGGATTTAGTTAGGGATTAGGGTTAAGGGGGGATTTATGTTTTACATAATTATTTTAATTAATCATGAAGTGAAAACTCATTTTTCTTCACTTTTTGTAAAGAAGTGTAACTTGTCGATCCGTAAGATAAGACCTTGAAACCGCATTATATTATTTTGGACTACTCTATTGCTCTAGTTGCCGTTTGAGTTTGAGGGCAGTTTTTTTTTAAGATAATATAATGAATTATTATATTTAAATTCATTTTGATGCTGAAAAAGCCTGTCATAGAAAAAATCAGAGATTGTTAAAACATTTCTATGTTAACTAATTTATTAATCCTCTCCCACAATCCACCAAACACGTTAAAAAGAAAGCGAAATGTCGTAAACCCATACGATTTACCACTCACAGATTCAAAATCAAATTAAACCTTTCCAATGTACGGCTAAAGTGCCAAGAAAAGACAGATGGGTTCTAGTTATAACATAACAAGGAGGCTGAAGCGATTCATCAAGACCTTGTCAATTACTACTGCCATACTACCATCTTGACAACAGTGTCAATTTAATTAAAATTTATTTGACATTAAACCACGGTGGCCATATTTGGAATTTAGAACTTGAATTTCGAATTAACAAGTTTTTCGAAAGTTCGAATTCTAGAACTGTCATGTTTATCTATGGTTGATTGATTGGTTTGATAATTATGAAGGTAACGTAATTAGAGTATTGATATGAGGGAAATTATTATGAGATTTAGATAAAGTTGTATAATCGAGTGTGCTTGGAAAGCGTTCACTGGAAAACTACCTATTGAGATATCACAAGTTAATTCATTACTAACAAATTTAGATTTTAACAAGTTCGTACTGTTTCATTGCAGAACAATGACTGTCGACAATAAATTCCAGGAGTTATTGTCTTGTGTCTCTTCGAATCAGCTTTCTAATGACTACAAGTGTGTAGGTCATCATCAGCCTATCTTCCCACAGCTGGGACACAGGCCTCCTCTTTGTGTGAGGTAGGCCATAATCCATCACGCGGGCCCTGTGCGGGTTCACAGATGTCACATGTCTTCGAATTGTTTGGTTCTAGGACATGCTGGTTTCCTCACGATGTTTTCCTTCATCGTTTTTAGAGCAGTGGTGATGAAATAAATGACACAAAGTAGTGGCGGGGTTCGAATCCACGACGATTCGTATGTCGGGACCGATACCACAGGGCCACCACTGCTCTTATCAAGTATGTAGGTAAAATATGAAAATCATTTAAATAGTCTCTCAACGGCTTAATATCAAGCTCAATACGGATAACTTAGAAGCAGGTAGTTATTTATAAATTACTACCTAGTTACTTGTACGTCTAATGCGTCAAAGAAAATTGTTTTACAAGAATCTATTTAAATAAACTATTCTTTATAATCTACCAATAAAACCCGTCATAACTTTCAAACACAAACCGTGTGGCCAGACATAGTTACCAACAATTAATTTAATATCTCCAATATTTTCTATTACGGACGCGTTCTTCTGACACTTTCATAACCTATATAACGTAATATTACGGCGGTTTCAACACGCTTACTTACATATTTCGATCATAACCGTATCTTCGACTAATAAACGAATGGACCAATGTTCATAGTTACTGATATTTATTGCCGTAAAATCATCTCACGGTTTGTTAATTTAAATTAAAAGCCGCGTAATTATAATGTTCGTGGTTCGATTCGATTTTCTTGTCGCTCAATGTATGATTTAAATGTCGGTGAGATTTTTTTATGGAGTAGGGTTATGCTTTATGCGAGACAGAACAATCGGCGAAAAGAATTTTAGTTTGCTGATTTTTAGGGTTCCGTAGTCAACAAGAAACCCTTATAGTTTCGCCATGTCCGTCCGTCCGTCCGTCCGTCTGTCCGCAGTTTAGCTCAGAGACGCACAGTACTAGAGAGCTGTAATTTGGTGTAAATATACGGATTTGTTGTGCCGAAAAAGTGGTAAAATAAAATCTCGTAAAATATTTTTTTTTAGGGTACCTCCAGTACTTACACGTAAAGTGAGGATTTTTTTTTTCTCGCGTGCCCCTTAGTGTGGGGTATCATTAAATAGGCCTTTAAAAAATAATGTGAGTTTCCATTAACAATTTTTTGATAAAAAAATTCGTTTGTGAACTATTAAGCTTTAAAGTGCTAAATTTTGCTCGATTCGAGTGTCCCCCCCCTCTAGCAGCTAAACGGTTATGTTTGGGGGTGTGAAAAAATTCACAATAGTAGTATATATAACGAAGTTTAAAAGAAAATTATCACGACTAAGTAGGCTTTACAACTTTACGAGTAATAGTCGACCAACTTATAAAATGTACTTGATATCATATTTTCTTAAACAAAATGTATCGGAGACAACTGCAAATGTAAGTTTGTCAACTTTATTTTTACAGCTTTTATAGGTATGTTTTTTGGGGATAGGTAGGTTTTTATCGTCAACTATTTTTAACTAAATTCAAAAAAAGGAGGAGGTTCTAAATTCGTTGTAATCTTTTTTCTTATGTATTTTCCCCGATTTCTCAAAAACTCCTGGACCAATTTTGAAAATTCTTCTTTTTAAAATTAAATTCAGCGAATCAGTTTAGTTAGTTCGCATAAGTATTTTTTTATGTCTCATAACATTTGTTGAATATATTTACAACAAACGTAGTTAAGTTTATTTTTTAACATCGAATAGTTTGATCAGTAGTTTTATTAGTTATTTGTTAAGTCCTATAAACTTTGAAGGGGGACTCTCAGAGGGCCAAAGCCTGCCGGGGTCGCGGGACTTATTTCCTTACCATTACCCCGAAACATAAAGGGCTATTGAAGGACACCGTGGATTTTAGTCAGTACAAGTCTGAGAGCTCCTGCCCTGCCCGGGGTGGGAGGACTCATTTGATGATTTTATCACGATAAAAAAAACCTATAAGCTTTATTAGTAACCAAGTGTTAAAAGATTATGGGACTAACAATGGTTAGTTTAAGTCGGATCGAACAACTGGCCCTAAAGGTTCAGTTAGTTTTACTTTAACAGACAGACAGCCAGTCAACGCTAATTGTTTGTTTGCTTTTCACCATTTAGTCTCTACTAATTCAGTGCTAACTTCGTCCGCGACAGTAACATTTCCTGGTTCAAACATTTTTCTCCTTACCATAATTAACCAAATCATGGCAACACAGCCAAGAAAGAACAATGGCTTCACTCCTGATCATTGAACCTTACATATTGACTTAGGATTCCTCGCACCTGTTCCTACGTAACCATTTCAACCAATTTTCTAATTTGTTGAGCAAAGTCATTTTGTTAAGGGCGTGCTACACGTTTGGAATCAACCATCGACAGGGTCACCTTGGTTGAGGTTTTTTTTTAATTGACCGCGTAGACGTTGGTTGATGACCATTATCTAGTTGCTTACCCAACGACCTTGCAATGGCCTTGGTTGAAAGTGCATCCCTTGCAACCGAAAACTATAGAATTGAATTTTGACCGTGTATCATTTGACCATGAAAGATTTAACTCTTTTGTATGTTTTGCAAAAGTTTTATTTGTTTGTGTGGTAAATCAGTCCTCACGCCCAGAGAGGGCAAGAGGGACTGTTAGACTTGTATTGACCAAAATCCACGGTGATACTTCAAAAGCCCTATACGTTCTACGGTCACGGTTGTCAGATAAGATATGTTTTGAAAGATAAGGTGCTATAAGACGTATTAATCTGCTGAGTTCGCAGTATTCATTGTCAATTTCAGGCAGCTACATGATCGTGCAGCACAATTGGTCGATTCAACCAGATTGACCCTGTTAGCGGTTGGATCCAACCGTGTAGCAGGCTTGTTACACAGCCGGTCATATACTCATATCTCCACCCACATCGGGCACGCTTATATTTTCCGCAACTATTTCGTTAAGCCCCTGACCCGTTTCCAGGGCTCAAGTTTCCACCGTATCTAGATTTAAGATCTAAGCTAGAATTTTTATCGTATTCGTCGATCTAGGCTTTACATAACAACTTCAAGTTCAGGCCGATGTTTATCGACACAGTCGGTGCTTTGAGGTCGTGTGAATATTTCTTTATAGACGTTTTAAAATTTTATGCCAAGTATGAATATTAAAAATTTTGAATTACGACCCTGATTGTGGATACATAGTTATGTTTGTGGTTTTATGGGCTGTGTATACACGGTGGTTTATTTGTTGTTGGTTCGCGAATTCTAGAGATTATTTAATAAGTGTAACTGTAAGTATGTAATCGGTTTTTTGTTTTGATATTATTTCTGATTAGTAAGTATAGCTTTGAGCTAGGATTTGTCTGTCGAAATGTAGGTATTAAGCTAATTAGTATTGGACAAAATTGATCTGAATTATCAGACATACACTGTCAATAAAACAGTAGGTTTTATTTGTGCCTAAACCCGAAAATGTAGGATGTTACCTAAGTTCAAAATTAATGTTTACATAAACTCAGCTGTTTTATTTTGAGTAGGTACTGATTAATTATTAATGAAAATCCTTTATATTTCCTCCTTTTAAACGCATGGAGTCACAGAATAACTTCTTACCAAAGCAGAGAAACAAGCAATCAGCATCAAGTAACGTTATAACATAGACATCTCATACATATTTGAATGTATTTGATAGACGCCAAAGGCAATACCCATATCGAAACCTACAAACTAAATTAAGTGTCCACACTATCTAATACACGCCCAAGGGTGACTAAGATTCTATAAAATCGCTATTTTAATTCGATTCAATACTATCTGCGATTTAAATGAAACCTTACATTACCATTTTGTTGTATGAGACATGCACTTGCTATCCTATCCAATTTAAATAATTATCAGTATCAATTGCATTAAGGAAAGAAAGAAAGAAATAAAAATCAATGTTGTATCTTATTCGACGTCGTAAGACTAGTGAGGACCAATTAGCAAGAATCAATATATAAAGAATACTTGTTGTAAGCAATGTGCTGTGTTTTGTAAAGGGTATGTCACATCGCTGCGTTATTGTTCCGTCGAGCCATTTCACTCGTTTGCTGATGCGGTAAAAATAGAGACAATCTTTAAAATATTACTTTCTAGGTATTTTATGGATTTCTACAAAATTATGTAAGTATTTAGCTCATTACATACCTATTTTATTTTATCGTGGTAAAATCATCAAATGAGTCCTCCCACTTCGGGCAGGGCGGGAGGGACTGTCAGACTTCAACTGACTAAAATCCACAGTGTTCTTCAATAGCCCTTTCTGTTCCGGGGTCACGGTAAGGAAATAATCCCGCGACGCCGGGCGCGAGAGGTCTCCGCCTATCGCCCCCGTGAGGACACGTCGGTGCACCGCCCAAGCTAGGCAGTCTTGCACCGTATGCTCTACTGTGTCCTCCGGGCGATCTTCGCAGTGGTGGCACCCGGGCGTTTCCTCCTTCCCCATCAGGCACAGGTAACTCCCGAAACTTCCGTGTCCGGTGAGGACCTGCGTCAAGCGGTAGGTCAGGACGCCATGACTTCTCTCCAGCCACTCCTCAAAGAGGGGTCTTACCGCCGCAATTGCGGCGTGCCCGATTACATACCTACTTATAATAAAAAGAAAATTTTGTAATGATGGATTGATGGATATCTGGATGTTTATTACGCTTTCACGCAAGAACTACTAAACGAATTAAAATTAAACTTGGCACAAATGTAATTTTTATCCTAGACTAGCACTACGCCCGCGACTTCGTCCGCGTGATTTTCGAACGTTGCTTTTGTGAATTTCTAGTCCCGGCCACCCTCTATATGGGATACTGTTGGAAAAATTAAATCAATATTCAACAAAAATTGTATCGACCCGCAATATTCCGTCATAAGTAACACCTAGGTCTTAAAAATAATCCCATTGCAAAAAGACTCCTAACTATCAACACCAATACAAACTTTTAGGGGTCGAATTTCGTATCATCCTCTCTTAGTAAGAACCTTTATCCTAAATAGAACCCCTCTGCAATGCTGAGTTCTCTAATTACAAACAACAAAGACAACCCCTAAGGGGTCGGATTTTGTAAAACTTAGTGAGAACTTAGGTCCTAAAACAACCCCCATCCTGAAATTCCTAGCATTTGTAGCAACAAAGTTTCAAAAAAACTGTCACTGTAAGGGGTTGTTTATAGGCATAAACAATCCCTTAGGTGTTGAATTTCAGAAAATAGTGCCTTGGTGTGCATTTATTACGTCATAAAAAAACAACCTTGCAAAATTTAATACTCCTAGCATTTAATTTTGTAGAAAGGAAGTCATACAAAATATCAACCCCTTGGGTCCATTTCCACAAAACACCCGCAATTACGCTCAAAAAAGAATCTCTATGCAAAATTTGAGTCTCCAAACTATCAACCCCGAAAAAGCCCCTTAGGGGTCGAATTTCGCAAAACCGTCTTAGTGAGAATTTACGACGAAAATTCGAGACGCCTAGCACTTGTAGTAAAAAGTTTCGTACAAACTATCAGACGCAAAATAAAACCTCTTTGGGGTTGAATTTCGCAAAATCCCGCCATGGTGTGCATCTAAGTCCTATAAAGGAACCCGGTGCATAATTTAAGACTCCTCGCACTTGTATTATCAGAGTTTCATACAAACTGTCAACCCCAAAAACAACCTCTTAGGGATTGAATTTCGCAAAATTTCCTCCTTGGTGAGCATTAACATCTTAAAAATTACCACCATGCAAGATTTGAGACGCCTAGCACTTGTACTAAAAAAGTTTCATACAAACTATCAACCCCGAAAACAGACCCTTTAGGGGTCGAATTTCGCAAAATCCCGTCATGGTGACCATCTACTTCCAAAAAAGAACCCCTATGTAATTTGAATATCAAAACTATCAACCCCAAAAACAACCCCTTAGGGGTCGAATTCCTCAAATTTTCCACCTCGGTGAGCATTTACATCTTAAAAAGAACCACCATGCAAGATTTGAGACGCCTAGCACTTGTACTAAAAAAGTTTCATACAAACTATCAACCTCAAAAACTAACCCCTTAGGGGTCGAATTTCGCAAAATCCCGTCATGGTGACCATCTACGTCCTAAAAGGAAACCTCATGCAAACCTTGAAATTCCTAGCACCTGTAATAACGAAGTTTCATACAAACTATCAACCCCAAAAATAACCCCTTAGGGGCCGAATTTCGCAAAATCCGTTCTTAGTGCTCACCTACGTGGTATAAGGAGGGCTTATGCCAAATTTCAAGTTTCTAGGCCCAGCGGTTTGGGCTGTGCGTTGTCAGATCAGTCAGTCAGTTTTGAATTATATATATATAGATTCCTTTTATTTCTGTTTAAAGTTTTCTTTGGATTATTATCATTTATATGTGGGTGAATCCGCAGGCAAATATTAGTTACACAAAATATAGTTGTGAAACGTAGGTCTTTAAGTGGCCTACATACGGCCCATAAAGTCAGAGGCGATATCGGGAAGTGGTGGTTCCCTAAATCGTATCGTGTGTAGACAAATCGCAACCATAATGATGTTCCGATTTGCCTACACACTATACGATTTAGGAAACGATCTAAGGCGCTCCCCCACCACTTACCCGATATTCTCTCTGATTTTAGGGCCGTGTGTCACTTTGATAAGTTCTATTAAACTTTTATTTCCCGACTTTATAACCAAACCAATCTAAAGAAATAGCAATACCTTAATCCATTTTTATGTCTCAATAAACCAATAGGTACTACATTCCTTCCACGGCCAGTTCGACAAAAAGAACATTGGCAGTCAATTTGTAATCAGCATGTCTTCGGCAAGCAAATGTGTCGCTTTTAATGATAATAAAATGTTTAATTTATATCCTAAGAGTTTACAATTAAAGTTATCGCGAGTTTATAAAATGTTTACAAGCATTTAAGAATTTTTAATAACACAAAAAAAAAAAACTGATTTTATCTGCGAGTAATAACGTGGTATCTGATCTGTTTAAGCCTTTTACACACTATAAACATTTTTGCGTTGCTTTGCATTTTTTTCTTGTAATGTTGCCTCTATGTCTGAGTGTCGTGTTTACTGTTGTAGCTTTATTTAGCTGATTTTGCGCGAAATTCAATTATCTCGTAGCAGTTGTTTTGTAATGAAATTTACATATTTATTAAAGTTGACAAGATGCTGTCTCAGATACATTTATATCTAAACTTGCAGTGTCAAGTAGTTTTATTTGGCATAGCTTTTTAAAAGCGTTACGTGTGCTCGTAAAGACGACTCTGATATAAGTAGAAAGAACACGAAAAACATAATTAAATGTATCACACTCGAGTGTGTAAACAACTTTTAAAATTATGATGTTTGTGCACTGTTTCGTACTAATTATTTTTTATGACTTATAAAAATTAAGCAATTAATACTTTTCCGCATATTGGGACCTTTTAATTGAGTTTTAACGTCACATTCACTCAGGAGTATAATAATTTACTGTAAATTATGTAAAACTGATCATTGTTAAGATAAAGGAGAATGTCAGATGTTTTCCGCGATAATTATGCATATAAAAATAACTGCACGAAATATAAAAAAATAAAGTGACAAAAATAAAATTAGATCTGATCACTGAGAATCAACTCATAAAAAAACATTGACACCTAATAAATTTGCCCAACTTGTTTATTACAATTTCACTTTTTCTATACTCGTTACATACATCAGAATATCCTATATTTTCTTAAACACCGCTCCAGTATTTATTAGAAGGCGTATCAAACGATCAATTAAATCGGACATAACGCGAATCAAATGAGTGCTAAAGACTCGGTGGCTAATTGATAACACGCCCTGTCTATGATTTAATGACATTTTGTAATACGAACAGGGGCCTTACGCCAAGCTCTTAACGCGATCCAGTTCATGACCTGAACTGAACTGTTCTTCTAATTCGTACCCTGACAACAGCTTAACGTACAATCTAGTAGGTCATGCCATCTGACAGCGATTGTGCCAAACTGAATCGCATGTTTTGGTTTCATTCACTCAATTTTGTACTGGTTTAGTACATTGATGTCATAAAGCAGCTCAACTGAAACGCTCAAACTGTCACTGTTACTATTTTTCTCATATTAACTGAAACGTTTGTTGGATTCTTGACGAATATCAGGTTATTTGGAGCTGTTTTAGTGAATTTCTATCAAAACCAAAGTAAAGTGTACTTTAATCTTGCTGTGACAGTCTGAAATACATAACATAGGTGCCTTTTTTACCGCATGTGTTTTTCTCTAACAGATGTGTGATGATCTACTGTTGTTTGAGTTTTTGGAGGAAGATTCTGCCTCACACTACGCACAAAAACTTAAGAGGCTTCAGATACGCGGCCGTTGGACCCTTTCATTAGGCGCTACAGGCTATCCAAAGTATCCGTAGTGCTCAATTTGTGCTCAGAGTTGAGCCCGCTGATCAAGGAGCCTGTCAAGCCAACGGATTTAACCGTATAGAGAACAAGGTAGATAAATAATTTCTTGTCTCTTTCGTATAATTTATTCATAAACCTAACCTATGTATGTCTTTGTTTGTTTGTGAGAAAAGATTTGAGAAACTGCATACCTAAGTCTATCCAATTTTTACAACTACATTAATGTGTACTATTAGGGTGTACAATGATTGTTGTAATTTGTTCAAGGTTTAGATTGTACTGGCATTCTATGCCACAGGATCTTATCAAAGACTAGTTGGAGACGTAGCTGGTCATTCAGTGGCACAACAAACGGTGTCATCAGTATTGCATGAAATAAACAATGGTTTAAATTCTCCTCAAATGAGAAATAAATACATTGTTTTCCCAAGCACATTGGAGGAGAGGAATACCATAGGAAGAGAGTAAGCAAAGCAATATTTTTTGGGTTTATATTGTTCAGCACGAAGAATAATAAAGTAAAACCTAAAGATGCTTCCACTTCCACCAGTTGACGCTACTACTTTCCGCAGTACACGTGTATCGTCCCTCTGCATTCAGGCCTGTGCCTTGAATCTTGTAGGCAGCGGGGTGGCGGTGGCGGCGGCGTGGTAACAGCAGGAAAACAGTGGCGCGGCCAGCAGCGGGGCGGGAGCGGGCAGCGAGCAGTGTACTTATGTCAAACGGTGACCGCCCGCTCGTTCTTTTGCCCACAATAAATCGAGCGTTAGGGTGCTTCTACACGGCGCATGCAAGTGCCTCAACATGCTCAAGCTACATGCGCCGTGTACACGCACCCCGCGGGTAGCTTTATCAAGTAGTGTTACTCGCGCGGGTAAACCGCAGACCCCCACCATTACTTGCGCGAGTTGGCAGGTTGGTGCTTATACACGGCGCATGGCCGTGTATAAGCACCCCGCGGGTAGCTTGATCAAGTAGCTTGCGCATGTTACTCGCGGGGGTAACCCGCATCTTTACTTGCGCGGGTTACATGCGCCGTGTACAAGCACCCTTAGGAATAAATTTGAATGAAAAAGATGTTGCCGCCGTTATTCAGACAATTCGTTCGCGAATAAAAACCAATATCTTGATGACACAATCACAACGCTAGGTACGCGGCTATTCGCTGGGTGCAAAGTACTAGGTGGGGGCAGTACTATTCGATTGCAGCGTTCATTGTGGCGAATAGTAGAAGTGCCGACAGCTTTGTCTCAGAGTACATTCAGCTCTGTCAACTTTACATAATTATTTTTTATAATCGCATTATGCCGCCCGCCGTCGTGCACGGTGCCAATAGTCACGGGCGATCTGCCCGCTAGTTTCGAGAACGGGCCTGCGATGCCTGCCCTGCTTCCGCGCCGCCACCGCCCGGCTGCCCGCAAGATTCAAGGCAGAGGATTCTTGGGAATGATTCATGATGAAATATAAATAATTGTTAAATAAAAGTTTCCTTTTCAATTACATTATTTAATAAAATAAAATCAAATACATATTGTTGTTGTATACAAATTGTTCCCTAATTGTTGTTTGTAAATTGTTGTTGGCTACACCTAGGGCGACTTTCACCAAAAGTTAAACATGTTTAAAATTTTATTTAGTGTAAAAATTCCATACAATTTTGACATTAAATAAAATTTTAAACATGTTTAACTTTTGGTGAAAGTCGCCCCTAGTATAGGTGCTGTGTCAACAATTTGTTCTTAAACTAAAAAATATAATTTTAATTTTCAGTGCCAGAACTGACAGATGAAGAGGTTCACCAAGAAGCTCAAATGCAACATGACTATGTTGATGTTGTGCATAGCAGCCAAGAGCTAGACGTGTTCATCGGCTGTGGGCAATCCGGGAAGCCTGAAAAACAAAGTTATTATAATGTCATAAGCTGTTGTTTCATTTTGTATATATTGTAGACGTTGAGGGTTGGGTTTTAAATAAAACCAGAGATTCATCAAAACAGTGATAATATTAATTAAAAAAATACCTATCAACTCTTTTTTTATTGCGGTTAAATCATCAAATGAGTGCTCCCCACCCAGGCCAGAGCGAGAGGGACTGTCACATCTGTACTGACAAAAATCCACGGTGTTCTTCAATAGCCCTTTACGTTCCAGGGTCACGGTAATTCGGTAAATCCCGTGACCCCGGCAGGCCTTCTAAAGGAGGCCCCGTAATTATGCTGACACTCTTTGAGGCGCGCGTGGAACAAAACGCGCCTATGGACCATGCCCGTGTCGGGTACGGTCCATGTTCGGACAGAGAGTCGCTCATTACTCACCGCCCGATCCTACGGTGGCCGAAGATCGTCTTGCGACATCTGTCGTCGTGGGCGTCTACCACTGCGTCTGGGCTGTGCGGTGGACGCTGTCCTATTTTAAAATAGAAACTTATTTTCTTACCTATTATTTAAAATGCCTTTTATTTCTCCGAGTTCGAGGAATACATTTTCTAAAATTGTGTTTTCGGTCTTCAATCCTAAGTCTTTCTTTAGACATGTTAACCATTGTCTGCCTAGCTGTGGCTGAAGACATGGGTACAACTCGGCGCTGAGTAGACGAGGCGTGTGGCACCGCTGCTGTGGCTGATGGAGGGGCTGGGGTCTGCGCTAGCGGAGGGGGCGGGGTAGCTGCATGTGCGTGCGCTGGCGACTTTAGATTTAAGCTTGCACTTATAAACATTCCAGTACTGAAAAGATGGCGCATGTTAGTACCTGAATGTATTTAACAATATTGTGAAGCAATTTCAGTAACATAAAACATAATATGAAATTCATTTACCTTACACCAACCCTTCCAATCTTTCTCTCCACCATCACCCTGAGAATTAAGCTGTCTGCTTCTATTATCCACATCTTTTTTGCATGCTCTCCAGCTTGGGATGTTTTATTGAAGCCCGTTGCGAGAGCTTGATTGTCGTTTATAAACTCCCACAACGTCTCCAGCTGATTGAATGTTACTCTCCTTCTTCGACTAGAATGCAACAGAAAATAACTTAAATTTCTTATCACAAAGACAGCTTCTTGAAGAAAAGCACTTTCGAACTAAAATCTAGTTCGAAAGTGCTTTTCCTCAAGAAGCTGTCTTTCTAATAAATCATTAGGTTCTCGAAGGTATTATTTAGTTTCAGTAAATAAACAAAACAATGTTTAATACTTACGACATTCTTTGAATTATGGTATATAAAGTGTTATTTGAAATCAAAACCCACTTCACTTAAATTTTCCACTGAAATCACAACCACAATCACAACTCCACAGATTACATAAAGAATAACTAGACAAACTGACACTAGGGTATTAAACCCTTTTTCAAAAAGTGTCTCATTTGAATTAAACTGGATAATAAAGTACTAAAAAATTACAAAAAAATCTTAAATCCGTTAGTGCCCTAAAAATATACCTATATTTTATTATTTTGATTATTTGATTATCATATTTCACGCTTAAGTTGACGCAAATGCTTTGAAGCCATTTTGATAACGTCAGAATCAGTTTATGTGGTATTCGATTATCCAATATGCAATGACGGGGGTGCTAAGACAGGAAACCTTCACGTGCGCCCGTGGACTGGAGTTCCCTCTCGGATACGTCAGGGGGAAGACCAGTTTTTCGGGCCGGTGCACCCCGGGATGCGGGCAAAACTCTTCCTTAGGGTGCTCCCACATCTAACGACGCGGATTCGGATTTTTCCCTCGCCCTTTCTCTTTCTGTCGCTTAGAACTGCCATTTGCTAGCGATCGCATGCGACGGAATCTTCAAGGCGGCCGCATGCTATCGCATTGTCTCGCTCTAGCAAATGGCATTTCTAAGCGACAGAAAGAGAAAGGGCGACGGAAAAATCCGAATCCCCGTCGTTAGATGTGGGAGCACCCTTAGGCACTGTGTGCCTACGGGGTCTTCGCCCGTATGCGAATAGCTGTCGTGTGGACGCTCCAACGCGTGTCCCTCTGATCAGCAGAGGGCACAGCGGCGGAGCGGGCTTGCGGACGGTGAGTGATGGGTAGCTCGCCGTCCGACGAGGGACCAAGCCCGGGTCGGTGGCGCGTCGTGTTTCGCGCCAAATGCCTGCTTGGGTCGCGGGTTTTTTCTTAACCCAGGATACCGTGGCCCCAGAACGTAAAGGGCATCCGAAGGAACACGAGTGGATTTTAGTCAGTAAGAGTCTGTCAGTACCTTCCGCCCCACCTACCATAGTCTTTCGAACTTACCGCCTTGTCTTCCGTCAACAATGACGCAACATCATCATGGAGGCTACCGTTTTTTTTCTGGAATGGCTTCGAGGTCTTTGTGTCAAAGGCTACCGTTTCATTTAGTAAATGCGCAAATTAAAAAAATGAAAACTTTGAAATTTAATTCAAAATAAAATACCTTATTTTTTCCCGTTTTTTTCTACTCTAGCAAAATCCTAAATGTAAGGTTTTATTATTGCACGTAGTTTTTTTTTTTGTATTTAATAGCAAAAGGTAAATAAATAATTATGTACTGTGGCAACTAATTAAAAACGATTAAAAAGGAAGACATCTCAGTTTGAGTTCCTATACTGCATCGCTGAAAGTCGTACCCTGACGTCCAATACGCTCAGCGATATTTCGATTGTTATAAGTGAATGAAAGATCACAATTTTGAGCTGAAACGTTGTTAGTGAGAAAGAGACAACGTTATTATTAAATAGCGTTGTCTCTTTTTCACCAAAAACGTTTCAAAACGACTTTGACAAACTTTGTTTCTTTGGATAGACTAGGTAATGCCTGATGAATTCGGCATCATCGTTATTGAAGGGGTCCAACTGACCGCGAAACTGGAGCCTCTTACGTTCAAAAACTCAATAAAATAAATCATTAGACTATTACAGAAAACCAAATGTGGTTGAAAAAATTTATGTAGGATAGGTATTATAACTTTAAAAGAAAGATTAAAGTACACTCACGTCGGTTTTTGCAAAAAATCCTCTAAATACTTGCTATTCATCAATAACGTTTCAGTTTATCTTAAGAAATAGTAACTTTTATTGGATTGCTTATTTTGACAACTTGAGCGTTTCAGTTGAGCTGCTTTATGACATCAAGGTACCAAAGCGGTACAAAATTGAATGAATGAAACCAAAACTTGCGACTCAGTTTGGCACAATTGCTGTCAGATGGCATGGCCAATTAGATATTAGCGTCGAAAGAGACAATGCTATTATTAAATAGCGTTGTCTCTTTTTCCCCGAAAACGTTTCAGCTTATTGGACGTCAGGGTACGAGTTTTAGCGATGCAGTTTATGAACTCAAACTGAAATGTCTTGCTTTTTAATCGTTTTTAATTAGTTCAGGGTAGGCCTGCTGAGAAAGTTATTATACTAGACTAATTCGTTCCATTGATAGTATTGTGCAAGTGTTCTTTATGTATTTGAGGGATTGGTTCGATTTGTATTTATAACATTCCTCTAGAATGTCGAAATGGACATCATAAAATAAGATTAAAATATTGTATCCTCCCAAACATTGTGGTGTTTTCTAATGTCTATTGATTAAAAATAGCGGAAAAGGTGCGATTTTTATTGTTTTACTAACAAAATATTAATTGAATTTTATTCAAATTCCGAAAAATGGCTTTAAAAACTACTTAAGCATCATAAAATTTATAGTTAGAAAGTTTTGAAGTTAATCAATCGCGAAGTTTCTCTGCCACTGACATGCGTCTGGGCACTTCAAAGTGGAAAAAATAAGATCTTTCCATTAAAAGCGTATTAGCACAGTAGGCAGGCGGCCGAACAAATGGTCGCCTTAATGAAGAAACATGAGCCGCGATTACGGCTGCGTATAAAATAATATATTATTTTAATCAAACCGTTCTAGGCACACGATTGTCTATAGGGCTATTAGTTAGTAACAAGTTCCTGGACAATCCAGACGTTGCAACAGGTTCGGTTTGTAACATAATTGATTCCGTAATAAAATTAAATATAGATGCTACTATAGGTTGTATTGTAAACGGTGACGACGAAGTGGTTAAGCATGATTAGAACAATCTAACACCAGAACGAATATTCGAGACGAAAATCGATAAAACAATCTATGATCGTGTCAAACAACACTAAACCAATAATCAGGAGAATTACACGATCTCTAATAGATCGTATTTCAAAACTAATATTGATGAAGATCAAACAATTTGTTTGAAAACAAAACACGGACAGACGGACAAGAGCAATGCGGAAGTGAGCAATCAATATCAAAATCAATCTGTTAATGATCACGAAATAAATGATTATGAAATAAATATTTAGCTCACTGGCTAACACGAAGTCGAACGATCCCGAACTATCACGATTTGATAGACAAGTCTCATTAGTATTGTTTATTTCATTTTTTTTCTCTATTCAATCAATGTTTTTGATACCGAAGGCGCCAGTTCCACGACTGCGCTATCTCACCTTATTTTTCTTTTACTCATCTTCCTTTTAGAAGTCCATAGTGAGAATTCTAAAGCGGCAAGTCAAGATGTTATTATAAACATTACTTTCACAATAAATCATGTTTATATTTTTCGCGAACCATTTTATGGTTACAGAAGCTATAAAGATATCGGTGGGTATGTTAAATAAGTCTGAATTTACAGTAAAATATTCTTTAGTTTTTTTTTGTAAGGATATATTGAGACGTAAGGAACAAGAGTGGAGGTGAGACAACTTTATACTAAGAGCAGTATTTTTCTGTATTTGCCAAGAAAGAATTACGACATGAGCAGTTAGCCTTAACTTGCTTTGAAGATGTGTTTATCTGTCTGTCAGGCCCACATTCCATGACCAAATAAGACGATATATTAATTTGCAGTCATTACTCAATCAACATTTCTGTCTGTTTAGTAGGTAAGATTTATAGTTTTTTAAGTGATTTTGCACTGGAAGCTTCTGTTTCATCGTATTTCATCACTTTACTATTTAGTGATGTTTTTGGGACTATTTCATTGGTTTATTTTAAACTCAAATAACTAATAATAGTTGTCCTCACTATTATGAAGTTACTAGTTTTTTTTAATTTAAAATCGACAAAGTCGTCAACTGCCTTCGCTAATAATGTAGCTAAGGAACTTTTCAAACAATCGGAAGTCTTAACCGTCTCCATTCATATTTACATTGTACCTGACAATAGCGGCATATGCTGTGCCCAGCATAACTATGTCCATGACACGAATAGCATTACTGACAATAGGGGTTTGTCCGTCGGTATGTGAAGCACCGATGCGCTGTTAAGATGGCCCTGTTAATGTTCGTAGGAAATTAACACTGCTTTTGCGAACCAACCACCATTATTCTTTATGTCTTCATTTTAACTTTTTAAAGATTTGACGGCCGTTTTACATATCGGTCTGCTTTGGAAGAGTTTTATGAGTCTGTTCGAAGTATTTTAAAGCTTTTGTGCTTCACTTTCATAAGTAGAAAATTGGCAGTTAAGGACTCTTGTGTTATTCTTTGAAACGTGTATGAAGACTGTATTATTTTTGTTTATGTCCTTTTTCTTCAAAACATTTGCTTCGCAGCTTTTGTCGGTGTGCTATAAATCTGAAGTGCACCGCTGCAACCTGACTCTCATAAATTCAACGAGATCAGAGACAGTAGTTCGGCGACACTTACTATTAAATCTTCATCTTTCTTTGTTTTTATTGTTCGGACTTTAAAGATACCTGAAGTTCTTCTAGAAACTCCACTTGTTATAATGTATGAATGATAATGCTGCAATAAATTCCAGTTTACCAAAGTTATTCTTCTCTTTCTAGAAATAATTTATAAATATGTCTTGCTTCTTTACTGCTACACAGCCACTGCAAAAACTGCCATTACCGTACAAACGATAGATTAATAGTGTAGCATCCCCTCGTAACTTAACCACTAGTTGGACCTGATGAAGCCTAATGATATAGTTGACAAAAGTAGCGTCCTTATCAAAATGAAATCTTAATTGATCCGACTATGAATTCATAAAACAATTTTAATTGTCATGTTTTGCATAAAACGTATTGGGAATAAATTGTTCACGATGAGAGTGGACATCGTGAGATGACGTGGGAGGGAGACGTCCGAAGCGACAGCGCAACAAAATGTCACTTGGCAACTTGTTGAACAATATTTATTCAATACCGACTTGAAAGATGGACACTCGAAACTCTTGTGCAGGAAATGGTTAATGACATTCAGTTCTTAGATACACAATCATGGAGTATGTTAATATTTCCTCAGTGCGCTACGCGCTCGTCTCGGCTCGGTCACGGTGATCAATTAATTGAATAAAAAAGTTTGACAAATTATGGCAGTCTGTTCGGCGGTCTCTTAAAGAGACGTGCTGATGGCGCAAGCGGCAAAAAAGCTTGATACAGTTGAAAGTGTGATTGATGGACGAGACGGCCGCACACTCGCCAAGGACACCGTAATTGAATTATGATACCAAAGTTATTTCGTACTTAGAGTTTGTCAACTTTTTCATGTGTCGGCGGCATAAAGTTCAAAGTGCGTTTCGTTAGTTGCATTCTTCGTTTGTCCGGCGCACGTCGGAAGTTCAAGTAAACCGGGCAGTGGCGGGATTCCATTTGATCATTAATTTGCCTCGCATCAGCTGCACAGAAGTGGTTGCGCGATATGCAAAACAATCGAGATATAGCGGAGAGCGACTCGAGAATCTTTGTTATTCAGTGCGGGACACACAGGGGACGGCCCGGTGATTGCGCAGTGACATATTCAAAATCGAAAACGAATATCGAACAAAAAGAAAAACTCGGCAGCGCTTGAGTATGCTAATGCTCGATAGTCATTTACACAAATTTCATTAACAAGCTGCATGTACAATTAATCCTAAACAACTTTGTGATGTTCAATGTTCTGCGACCGTTAGTCGAATGTGTGCGCCGAACATAAAGAACACAGGCGTATAGTTGTCGACTCGATGTTAAATTTCGCTTGTTTAACGATTACACTGCTGTGTTTTTGTCATTGTGTACATACCGTAACATGCTAATTATGAACAAAGTCTGTGACACCAATGTATGTTTGGTTTCACGTAATTAATTACATATAGGCATATTCATACGGTGACATTTATTTTTGGACGTTAGGAATTTTGTGATTCGAACGCAATAGATAATGACTTGTATGCGCACGCGCTTTTGGATCGGCTGTTAATTGAATTTCCTTTTACGATTTAACTGTTAAAATGTGTTCAACGCAACGATTATGGTGTGGCGATATTGTTTCTATTATTATATTTTATGATTGAATGTATTGTTTTTGATTAAAATTCTGTTTGAACTGGGAGGTTACTGTAAATATAATTTAGGTTTTATTACTGGGAATAATAAATTATTTAGCTTCAGAATTATTTTAATACTGTAGAGAAAAGAGGTAGGTACGTGTGTTCGAACAATTCTTTATATATTTTTTTTGGATAGGTAAGTACTTTTGATAGCATTTTAAATATAAATTCGATCAGCCTTCTTTTCTTTTATTAAACGAGGTTTTGATTCTTCTTAAAATCAAAATTTTTAAGCGAACACTTTATTGTTTTAGTAAATAAAATTCTTTTTCGAACACAGTGTGTCTACCGCTTTTGATGATTCGCGGCGGTGTTCAAAGCATCGATATGCCGGTGAGATATCACTGACGACGGCGGCGCCCCCGTGCGGCGTAACTTAGTACTACACATGTTACTTCTGTACTGATTACTGAGTAATGTGACAGGTGGATATGTTACTTAAAGTAATTAGCGATTGGGAAAGAAATACGAGCATTAATTTCGCATTTACAGTAGTGATCTTCTCAAACTTCCAAATGCCCAGTGCAAATTTCAAAATGCCCATAATTGTGATTATCGTCTACTTGACTACGTATATATTATTATATAGTTAATATATCTTTTTCTTTGTCTAAGTTTTGGTAGGAAGATCCTTCTTCTTATCGTGTCAACGATGTTCTCTCTTACCTATGTATGTGTATATCAAACTGTAACAATAACTTTGTAAAAGCAAGTATTTTAAAAGAGTAACCATGGAGTTTCTTGCCGGATCTTCTCCATGGGAACGACCAACCCGAACCGTTCCAATTTTTCGACGTTTTTTAAGTGCCCATTAAGGCCCATTTGATTTTGACATAAAGTGGATACCTATCTAATTATTTAAAATTAGCTGTTGCTCTTATATCCCTAAGTCCGTCACTAGGGCCAATTTATCTGTAATACGAAATTAATCAAAATTGGTTCAACTGTTTTCACGAGAACTTTTACAACTTTCACACACACAAATGCTATCTACCTCAGAAATCAAAGGATTTCAAAGAAAAGTCCATCGTAAATACTGCTGCTTTCATTTTAATTATCTACAACATTGGAACTTCTCAGATAATGAAGAAGTCACTAAAGCTGTCAAAACTTGACAGATTGTTTCTATTTAACCTGAAAGATATGATACTTGTATCACAAACATACAAACAGCAATGCTTAAATTACTGATAGAGGCTACTGATGGATACCCTGCGTCGGTTTTATCTAGATTATCTTGGCATACATATTCATAGACATACTTAGGATCTGAGGTCTGACCACGAGCTCTAAACGCGATCCAGTTTAGGTTGTGGGAAAGAGACAGAGCTATACAATTCGTCTAGCACCATCTTTTTCCAACAGCCTAAATTGGATCGCGTTAAGAGTTCACATGTTGCCCTTTTACTTTCAGATGGCGTAAAAAAATATCTTTTAAATTAAGTTGTCGAAGAAAATGGACACCTTTTGAACTCAAACCATTATTTTACGTAGAACAAGCTTCTTTCCATTCGTTCATTTGTTTTTAACTTGTCACATCGTTCGAACTCAACTCCCTACCGACAATAAATATTAATAACCTAAAAAAAGAAATATAAATCGTTAACCTATCGTGTTTATGTACATATGCAACATTTTTTCACTCAAATTTATTACGTGTACGTTGCGTTTAATATTCCCTTCGCGTGCCTAACTACAAATTGATATCAGTTCTAAATCGACAATGTATAGTGTTTTGGGAATACTAAAGCGAACACACCAGTTGTTGGTCGCATTTTGAATACAAATAAGACGTTTTTTTGGAAGAACTATACATTTATAATTGAGGTCGGTAAATGTGTGATTTACCTTTAAATTGTTATATTGCTTGTTGCATACAAATATTTCTTCTGTAAGTTAGATGATGGACACTTTTTATGTCTTTTGGAAGGATTTTACAATGAGGATGTGAGTCATAAAAAAACCTCTATGTCTTTTCGTTTTTTTCCTGCAGCTTTTCTGGACAATTCTGGTTTTATATTGTTTTAAATATGCTCTTAAAATGCGAGTCGAATCCGTCTACACAGTTTCTATTGCGCAATGTTTTATACACGACAATACGTTGGTGCTCGATCGATGATCTCATAAAAATGTATCTTAAATCTATGTATACTTTTTTCTTTTTTATAATTTTAAACAGCTATTAAGAAACGGATTTTCCAAATAAAATAAGTGTTCGAAAAGGATGAAACATGTGCTAATAAAATGTCAACTCCGAGTTCATTTGTCAAATTAAACTCGTAAAATTAAACACAAAAAACACCTTCTAATTAATGATATTGGAAACTGTTGCTAAGTCTACGGTAGCACAAAGGACAAAACAACGTCACAATACAAGGAATGCCATAAAACTACCATAATTTATCGAAACGATCTGACATTATAATATATTGATTGTAAATCCGCCAATTTACATGTCATTTTGTCCATTTGAATTTAATTGTCTACTTTTTTTGCTTGTCCTGTACAATTCCAAAGCGTCGACGTGCGAATCGTGGACGTCGTAAAAGTTAGTTATTGTTTTTTTTTTTTGTTAAACAAATATCGAATAATTGCACAGCTTGATTGGACGGTTGATTAAAATATTGAGCTTTATCTTACGAACATATTCATGACGTATTTTCTATTGCTGTCGTGCAACACGCTCTCGTAAAACCATTGAAATTTTATTGGAGAGCTTTTATTCTTCTTGTTTTAACTTAGTTTTTTTTTTCGAAATAAAATTATTATAAAATTACACAAACAGGATTCATGGCATTCCAAACATGAAACAATAAAAATGATAATGAAAATTCCATAAAACCTGCTTATGTCTCCTACTAGTTTCTCAATTAACATAAATGTACAATAAATTATTGTTTCGACAAATAGTTATTGGTATATAGCCGGTATCAGGCGTAGCATCTCCGGAATTTGCAGTAATATGTCAAATAAAATATAATTAATTACCCACACCTTTGTTTTTCACATAATTAACAATTTAAATTAGGCAGAATTGGTGACGGCTAATAATGTTCTATGTCCTGGTTATTGAAATTGAAATTAAGTTTCTTTGGGTCAAATATATTGTGTTGGACCTTGTCAACAGACAGTAACTTTCCTTTACATAGTATAACTAAAAAAATGCCATACATAACTAAATTAAAAAAAAAGAAAACAATAACATAATCCATTAGGAAAGTCATAATATTTTCCGCTTGATATGATAACATAAATCAGGATTTCTGGACCAACATATTCAGTGCAAGTTATGATATGTTGCTGATTTGTCTCTACACTTTGTTCTATTTCCACAAAACCGTATGGAAATTTGCGAATATTTGCGTTTGTTTTCCTTGAGAAAACGGTATGGACATAAGAATAGCATGTAACGTCCACTAAATAATACTTTCACTATGCACAATGAGTTCTAAACATTGAAATGTGTTAATGGTAAACTGTGTTGCATACTTGGCCGCATATTTATGAAAGAAAATAAATGGAAAATGTGGACTAGGATTTGTACAGAAAACATTGAATAATAAGTATGTAATACAGACCAATCAACCACATAAATATTATGTCCTCCAAAATTTTGTTAAAATCTAAATACATTTTTTACAAAACTTGAATATTTTTAAACAACCTCTTCCAATATTTGTCATTCTTCTTTGTCTGGTTCTAACAAAGACCATATTAGGTAATACATATTTAGAAAATAAATTAAAGATAATAATTTCTATACTCGGTTGAGGCTAAAGAAAGTGGAGCCATCTTTCAAATGGGAAACTTATTTATTTTTCTTTGTTCTCGAATTCTTGATTTCTAAATTGACATTTGCATTAGTTACGATGTCGTTTCGATTCGTTTCCGACAGTCGTAAACGTAACTCGATGGTCGTTATCGATTCAATTCGATGGCTCGATGTTATGCTTCTGTTTTTAATATTACACTTGGTAATATATTGGTGGCACTTCCCACGAGTCACATTCTTGTTGAATCAGCATCCACATTATGTCTTGTATTGAAAGTTGGAGGCAATGGGCTACTGATGTTCCAGTTTTATTGATTTTTATATTTATGGTTTTACGGTATTTGAATTCAGTTAATTAGTTTACGTGCTTGCTCTGCAGTCATCAAAATTCAAGAAAATCATCAAGGAATTCAAAGAATATGAAGTATATAGTTATGTAGAATGACGACACAGTTGGCGCAGTGACTAATTCATGGACTGCTAATGGCTAGTGGATGGTTTGAATTCCGTGCGGAATAAATATTTGTATGATCTACGACTACAGTTTCGAGTCTGAGTTTGAGCACAGTTTGAGTAAAATGTATGTGAGTTTAAATGTTTGTAAACGCACCCACGATACAAGAGAAATTCCTAGAATGGGACGATGTTCTAAAAAAAAAATCGTAGAAAATATGATTTTGCTTCCCCATATGGAGGAAAGAGACTTCACATTTACGCAATGCCCATAAATATATTGTTGCATAAAAATGCAACAATTTCAGATTGTTTAAATCTATCTTTATAAAATAAGTTATAAACATTCACTTATTCAGAAACTACAAATTACACGAAGAAAGCTAAACTCATATTATTCTTTTCTTGATTTGTAGAATACAGTTATGTTACAAGGGAAGTATTTTATTAGTATTTCCTTTTTATCTTACTTTTATCCCATTAACGATGGTATATTGTCTGCTGATGCAAAAACGGGAATATTTCGAGATGGCCACACGCGTTGGTATTTCCTGTCTGTTGAATTTTGGTGCGTATTTGTGTCTTATTGCTTTTAGAATAAGCGTCAATATACATAACTAAAACATCATTGTAAACCACAATTTTGTTCAACAATTTTAGAAAAATAATGTAAGTTATTAAGTATATGTATATAGTTTGTAGACACCTAAAATAACTCAATTTTTAACCAAACCACGAAGTGCGTCATCGCTGTTTTTTCAATAAATTTGATATTTGTTAAAATATTCAATAATTACATCAATAAAAACCGCAGCACGTTGAACAAATTAACCGGTAATTAAACGGCGCTTAGCTATTTAATCGAGCAAATTAACCTATAATCTCACAAGCTGTAATTGCATTACGTACATGTCGAAAACGGTATTTCCTAACACATGTCCAGTTCCCTACGGTAGAAATTCAAAATTTACATAGACATGGTCGTAGAAACGTCACAGTGGTGGGACCCGTCGACAAATGTATTGGTCAAGGTCCCCATATGAATATTCAAAAGTCAATAGCTCCCAGAGTTGTCGATACTTTTAGTACTGCATAGAACACGTTGGCTGTAAACTAATGGTTTATCACCGCTAAATGATACTCGTATAAAACCCGGATTTGATTTTATTGGTATTGCTATAGACGTTTATCGTTAAAATTTAAAATATGTCGTGAATTAAATTTTATGATTAATTTTCTGGAAATAAGAGTTATATTTAAATTACATTTTTAGTCGTGAATTAAATTTTATGATTAATTTTCTGGTATTAAGAGTCGTATTTAAATTACATCCTACTACTATTATAAAGGCGAAAGTTTGTATGTATGGATGTATGGATGTTTGTAACTCTTTCACGTAAAAACAGATGAACGGATTTGGCTAAAATTATGCAGATTTTTAACAATTATGGTATACAGATAGTTTATAACCTGGATTAACACATAGGATAGTTTTTATCCCGATTTTATGTTCCCGTGGGATAATTTTCGAGTTGTAGCGGGTGAAGCCGCTGGCAACAGCTAGTTTTTAATATAAAAAAGTGCTAAATTTTTTTAGTACTAAAGCGAATTCTAATTAATAAAAGTTTGAAATAAAAACTGTTACCTACTCACGGTACCATTTATTTTAATTATGTTAAAATATGCTGTAAACAAACATCACTGATTAATTTACCTAAATAATGATGTAAGTAATTTATTTCCACACACGTTCATTTGTATGTTCATCTTTAAAACGGTGATCAGTGCAAGACAAGTACGATCTCTCGTCAGCTTAGTATGTTAATTAAAGTTGGCGAAATCAAATATTTGTGTTTATCAATAGTATTCAACAATGTTCGTTAGACCTTTTATTTTTATGTACAGTCGACAAATTTGAATTATGACCCACTATAAGCTTACTTTCTTACAGTCATTCAAATACAACTGAGTCCACTTTTGCGTAAACAATGTAAACATACAATACAATACAATATATCCATGGTAACGACCTTGATTGTCAAAATGGGTGATGATTCAACTTTGTCGATTGTGCAGTCGATTACCTGTAGCAATTAGTTGACTACCCTTTATAAACAGTTGAGATTTTTTAGAATAAGAATTGATAGAATGTTGTAAACTTCGCTCAAATTATTAAATATTTTATTAAAGAATCACATTAAAATTCAATAGATTCGTATTCTAAAAACTTAAAAAAAAAAGTAATCGCCATAAAAACAACCACAAATTACTAAAAAAGACATTAAATTTTAGGATTGCCCTCGATTTCTCCCGGATCCAATCATCAGATTCTGACATGGTGACAATGAGACCACTTCAGAAGTATCTCCTTTCGAACTAAAACGGAATTTTGAAAATCGGTCCACTATTGGCGGAGTGATCGCGTAACAAACACACAAAAAAACATACCATCGAATTGATAACCTCCTTCTTTTTGAAGTCGGTTAAAAATTTGTAACCATTTATGTAAGGGTCAGCCAGTATACCTACTATACAAGTTTTATACAGTTGAAATCCGGATAAAACCGGCCAGAGCCGAAAGCCCGATTTAATGAAGAAATCTCAGAACGTAAGTACTAAATCCTCACCGGAGATAAATCCTCATAATGGTGCAAAAAGTTTGGAATTGGAATTATGCACAAGTTCAACAATATTTAAAAAAAAAAAACAGTTAAATTACCTGATGCCTTACCACAATATTCTTGAATTTTATAAACAGCTTACTTGAAGTATTTACTGCGTTTTTTATGTAAAATTGAAAAAGCGCCTCCAGTGTACGAATTTTTTTTACGCTTAAAATTAAAGTCAAAGTTCCCATTTACCGTAACAAAAACCTGAAAATTCGTTCCTTTTCTTCTTCATACTTTTTTCTTCTTTATCTTCTCAACTTCATACTTTCCTCATTTTTTTACACCAGAAATGTTAATCAAAGATAATCCAGTAAGTGGAAACATTCTAAACAGACGTTTTTAAGTTCGCTATGAGCGGTATGACCGCTGTAATTTCCAACGAATTAGAAGTATAACAACTTTGTTTTACTTCTAATTCGTTGGTCACAATAGTACACCAAAATTGTAACACATCTGCTTAGATGTGTTACAATTATGTTACAATACAGTATTTCTATCCATCTATCAACATTTATTAAGATCGTCTGATAACATATTAGGGTTTACTTACAGAGAGGAATTTATCATATTTTTTCGACTTATTCCGTCACATCCATTGGCAAGAGCCCTTTTCTGCTAGAAAAACACTTTCATTATTATCTAAGATAAAGGGAGATAATTTTGTGAGACAGGTAACTCAGTGCTAGAGTCTTATAAGTCTACAGAACGTTACCTATGCGTGCAATAATGCTAAATGCAGAATCTAAGCAGAATTCTTTGACAATATATCACCAAAATATTCAAGGTTTCTCATCTAAACAGCTAGAAATTGAATTATTTTTAGAAAAAACTATGTTTGAAATTGTTTGCTTCACAGAACACTGGTTAAAAGACTGTGAAATGCTAATTAATTATGAAAATTACAATGTCGGCAGTTGTTTTAACAGAAAATCTAAGATACGTGGAGGTTCTTTAATCTTAGTTAAAAATGATATTAAGTATAAGTCTCGTAATGATATAGTTGATCTGTCAGTCGAGCATAGCATAGAGTTGTCTTGTGTAGAGCTGGATAGGCATATTATAGTGTGCGTTTACAGACCCCCAAATTACTTGAACTACTCGATATTTGAGTCAGTAATGGAAGATGTTTTGGCAAAACTTGAAACCGGTACTAAATCCATTGTTGTCTGTGGTGACTTTAATGTTAATATCTTGGAAAATAATGTTAATAGCAGTAGATTGTTAAGCCTTTTCAAATCATTTAATTTGTCGAATGTTTTTACAGAACCAACCCGTATTACTACAAATTCTGCTACATGTATCGATAATATTTTTTGTTGCTGCGATTATTTAGATAAATCGATTGTAAATTGCCTACCTTCAGATCATAGTGGTCAGACTGTTGCTTTCACATACAATAAGCAAGTACAAAAAATTCAGATACAATCTAGATTAATAACACCCAGCAATTTAGATAGATTTAATAACAATGTAAAAAGTAAATTAAGTATTTCTGGAAATTTTAATGAAATAAATAATGCAAATAAATTATATGAAGAGTTTTTTGAGGTAGTGCATACAGAGTTCGATAGTACTTTAAAAAAGAAAACTAAAACTATTACCCCAAAGTTTGTATTCAGCGACTGGGCAACACATGGTATTAGGAAAAGTAGGGAACGTTTATTTGAGCTTTACGGCCTTAAGCCTTATATCAATACAAAGAGTTATAATAAATATGTAAGTGCTTACTCGAAAATTTTTAAAAACGTTTGTAAGGCAGCTAAATCATCCTACATTAGCAACAAGATTAAGTCAGCTGATAATAAGATAAAAACGGTGTGGAAAATTATCAATAATGAAACCAATACAAATAAAAAACATGTTGATTTCACACTGGAGACCTCGCGTGGTGTCGTGAAGTCCAACATAGGTATTGCTCAGGAATTTGTAAATTTCTTTACTAGTATCCCAATAAAAACAACGGAAGCGATAAATTCCTCACCCTTGCTTTCTTCCGATTTACTAAGAGAAAACGTTCCAGCCTGTCCTAATGAATTTAAATTTAAGCATATAAACCCCATGACAGTTATGAAAGCTTTTAAGCAAATCAAGGTAAAATTAACCGAAGATCTGTGGGGTATTTCTATTAAAGTTTGTTCGTCAATTATTGAAACTATTGCACCATATTTAGCCACAATATTTAATTTGTGCGTAGATCAAGGGGTCTTCCCAGATCTGATGAAATACAGTAAGGTAATTCCGCTTTTTAAATCCGGCGATAGTAAAGACTGTAATAACTATAGGCCCGTTTCCGTTTTGCCTGTCTTCAGCAAGGTGTTCGAAAAAGTTATGCTCAATCAGATGCTCACTCATTTCAACACCAATAAAATCTTGCATGAGCAGCAGTATGGTTTCACCAAAGGGCGTTGTACGACTGATGCCGGTGTTACCTTATTGAAACACATATTTACTGCGTGGGAAGAATCTCAAGATGCCATTGGGATCTTCTGTGATCTTTCCAAAGCATTTGATTGCGTAAATCACGAAACTTTGCTCATGAAACTTCAGCATTACGGATTAGGTAAACTTGCGCTAGACTTAGTGAAATCGTATTTAAATGATAGACAGCAGCAAGTTCAAATAAATGGTGTCAATTCAACGGGTTTGAACGTTAAAATGGGGGTACCACAAGGTTCGATATTGGGCCCTTTTCTCTTTTTAGTATATATAAATGATCTGCCCCATTTATTTAAAAACAAACCGCAAATGGTGTTGTTTGCAGACGATACTTCTTTAATATTTAAGATAAATAGACGTGCCTCAAATGTTGACGATGTAAATATTGCCCTACAGCAGGTCCATTCTTGGTTCACTGCCAATAATTTAGTACTGAATGCAAAAAAAACTAAATGTGTAAGATTCGCTCTACCGAATGTCAAAAGTAATGACTGTGACATAGTATTGAATCAAGAGAAATTAGAATTCGTCGACAAAACTGTTTTCCTGGGAATCACGCTCGACTCGAGGCTGCAATGGGGTCCGCATATAACATCTCTTGCAGGACGCCTGAGCTCAGCAGCATTTGCTGTTAGAAAAATCCGTCAATATACTGACATAGATACCGCGAGACTGGTCTATTTTAGTTACTTTCATAGTATCATGTCTTACGGTATTTTGCTATGGGGACGTGCTGCAGACATCGAATCAATATTTATTCTGCAGAAAAGAGCTATCAGAGCCATATACAATCTACGCAGGCGCGATTCTTTAAGGGAACGGTTTAAGGATATAAACATCATGACTGTACCTTGTCAATACATCTACGAAAACATCATGTACGTTAGAAAGAATCTGCATCTATTTAGTAAAAGAGGTGAAAGGCACAATTATAGTACTAGAACAAGGGACCAATTAGTTCAACCAGGTTTCAGGTTAGCCAAAGTAGACTCATCTTTCATGGGGTACTGTTTAAAATGTTACAATAAAATACCTCCTCACATACTCCAACTGAATGAGACGAAATTTAAAACTTGCATTAAACGCACACTATGTAGTAAAGCTTATTATAAGTTGGGGGATTACATTGCTGATAAAAATGCTTGGCTTATTGCTGGTCCTGCTCCACAAACACAGGGGAAACTGGTGGATAGTATGTGATATTATTCTAGGAGCTGCAGAAGATCGTTGAACTATTTTTGCATTGTATAGATTTGATTGATTAGTTTTAACTTCCGGACGAGTTATATGAATCCATGTAACTGTTTATTTATTTTATATTTTTATTTGACTTTGTTAAGTCATTTAATTTTTTATTTTATTTTTATTTTTATGTGTTTGTGTTTGTTTTATTTTATAATGATTAACGGACTTTATCGTCCTTTTTTATTTTAGTTTTTATTTAATTTCCTTTGTGCATTTTTTTTTATGTCTGGACATTTGTAGGTTATCTTTTTATTAACATTTTCGAAGCGGATGAAGATTTTATAAGAGTCCTTGCATTGTATAGAGTCAAACTGCCTAGTATTATATAACTTCATAGCCAGCATTGTGCGAGAGCTATTGTTGACTAGATACCTACGTCTTTATTGACTTGAATGACTCTGGCAGTTGAGAGTATGTCATGCTCACTCAAATGTCTCGCTGATGGTGGCGTGTGTGTCGGATCATTTAGCTCCCTTCAAAATGGTTGAGCTGAATGGTGCTGATATATGTGTCATGTTCGTGAACGGGCGCTGTCAGTTGAGACTGGTCATCTCTTAGCTGCCACGGTTTATTTTAATAACGTATTATCAACTTTGTTTTTGAATTGTCTTTTTTATATTATTACTATGGACACTAATAATTTGCCACATCGTTCTCGCATAGTGTACCATCTGATGATGAATGATGTAATAAAAGATCTGTAATAATTTTGGCGATTGAAAAAGAGTGTCCATGGAGTTTCTTGCTCATTCTTCTCCATAGAGATCTACGCTTTGGAATGAGCACCTACGGTACTTTCACAGTTTTTATGTCTTGTGACTGGGACTGTAGCACCATAACTATTTTCTAGTACTAGTTTTATTTTATGTCTCTTGACAATTCAAAAGTGCCTGTAATTGGCTTAGTTGAAATAAATTATTTGATTTGATTTGATTTGAATGATGCAACTAGTTCACCACTAAAGTGGACAAGATGTAGTGACACATTTCGCATTACAGCATGCATAGGTAACGTCTCTATCACTGAGTTGCCTGTCTCACCAAATAATCTCCCTTTACCCTACATAACGAAGTAATATAAAGTAGGTATCTGTCTACCATCGTAATGACTCAAAAATGATATAATAAATTTTCTCTTATCTCGGTAAAATATCACATTTTCCGAAGTTTTCTCCGTCATAGTTAGTCCAGTTGACGTCAAGCAGTCTGACTAAAATGTCCTATCAAGAATGTATTCCTTGAAAGATATAATTAATCAAGATACTGTCAAAACTGCTCAGAGAAATTAAACAACACGTAGATTGAGTGCATTTTTTTACTATGAGACTAGCACTACGCCCGCGACTTCGTCCGCGTGATTTTCGAACTTTGCCTTTGTGAATTTCTAGCCCCGGCCACCCTCTATATGGGATACTCTTGGAAAATCTAAATCAATATTCAGCAAAAATTCTATCAACCCGCAATATTCCGTCTTAGGTAACACCTAGGTCCAAAAAATAATCCCAATGCAAAATTTAAGACTCCTAAATATCAACCCCAATACAAACTTTTAGGGGTCTGATTTCGTATCATCCTCTCTTGGTGAGAACCCTTATCTTAAATTGAATCCCCCTGCAATGTTGAGTTCTCCAATTACGAACTCCAAAGGCAATCCCTAAGGGGTCGAATTTTGTAAAATCACGTCTTAGTGAGAACCTAGGTCCTCAAACAACCCCCATGCTGAAACTCCTAGCATTTGTAGCAGCAAAGTTTCATACAAACTGTCACCCCCATAAACAGCCCCTTAGGGGTAGAATTTCAGAAAATTAGTGCCTTGGTGTGCATTTACGTCATAAAAGAACAACCTTGCAAAATTCGAGACGCCTAGCACTTGCAGTAACAAAGTTTCATACAAACTATCAAACACAAAAACAAACCCCTTTGGGGTCGAATTTCACAACATCCCATGGTGTGCATCTAAGTCTTATAAAGGAACCCGGTGCATAATTTGAGGCTCCTCGCACTTGTAGTAACAGAGTTTCATTCAAACTTTCAACCCCAAAAACAACCTCTTAGGGATCTAATTTCGCAAAATTCCGTCTTAGGTATTACTTACGTCCAAAATAGAACCCCTATGTAAAATTTGAGTCTCAAAACTTTCAACCCCAAAAACAACCCCTTAGGGGTCGAATTTCACAAAAATTCCGCCTTGGTGAGAGTTAACGTCTTAAAAAGAACCGCCATGCAACATTTGCGACGCCTAGCACTTCTAATAACAAAGTTTCATACAAACTGTCAACCCCAAAAACAAACCCTTTAGGCGTCGAATTTCGCAAAATCCTGTCATAGGTAACTCTTCCTTCCTCAAAAGAACGCGTATTCAAAATTTAAATTTCCTAGCACCTGTAGTTACGAAGTTTCATACAAACTATCAACCCCAAAAACAACCCCTTAGGGGCCGAATTTCGCAAAATCCGTTCTTAGTGCTCACCTACGTTGTATAAGGAGGGCTTATGCCAAATTTCAAGTTTCTAGGCCCAGCGGTTTAGGCTGTGCGTTGTCAGATCAGTCAGTCAGTTTTGAATTTTATATATATAGATGATGAAAATTAGTCATTGTAGGTCATTCGGCAATCCTCTTTATGACGTCATCGCTGAAATTGTTCCTGGTGTCTGCTATAAGTTTTTTTTTTAAAATTAGCGTTTTAAAATCGTCAATTAATGAGTCCTCCCACCCAGGGCAGGGCGGGAGGGACTGTCAGACTGGTACTGACTATTTAATCCACGGTATTCTTCAATAGCCCATTGAGGCGCGCGTGGAACACAACACGCCGTCGACCCGGGCATGCTCCATGGTCGGACAGCGAGTCGCCCATTACTCGCCGCCCGCATGATCGTTTTATAGCTGAAACAAATCACATTCCAAGATTCATAATTTCCAACCAAATATTTCTAACCATTAAAATTCAATCTGAATACAAACTAGGCAACCAATGACGTTTGACCTTCCTTCTTTATCGATTAACAAATTAGAAACAAAACTAACTACTATAATACTAAATCTAGTAGTAAATCTGTAGTCGAGGTATTTACTTAAATACCTCGACTACAAATCGAAACTCGCGTGACTTTGAAAGTCGGTAAACGGGGTTGGGGTCACTGAATTAATCCAATTCACGAAGCCTTTCCAACGTTTTATTTCTACACAATTCGTGCCTTTGAACACTGTGTTCTTAATTCGATAGAGTTCAGTGTGCTTAAGTAATTTAGGTTCAGGATTGGTCGAGATTCTGTGAATGTTCTATAGGTATTCCAACTACATTGTGTCGGAGATTTGATTAGGCTGTTAAAACGTAGATTGGTTTTAGTTCTGATTAAGTTTGTTCGAGAATTATTGGATTGGCAACTGAATTGGTGTCTTCTGGAAAGGTTTTCCTTAAATTAATTAAGTTTTGATTTCATACTTTACAATTAATTAAAGTTTTTAGTACAAAAGGAACAGTCTTACCCCTTTCTCTTTAAACTAAACGAACCTTGAATAAACGCCACTTGATTTTATTTACGCAGCTTTAGAAATCAGGGAAAACCTTGCTTTACAATTCCCTTCCAACGTAAAGTTACAGTAGGCAACGCAAGGGTGAAATGTCAACGTTTCCAGACTTGTTAAAAAAAAAAACTAATGTCAGAATATAGGGTGTCAGGGGACACAGACGGAAACTGTTTACCCGGTCTCGTATGTACACCATTCTGAATAGTGTATAATGTAGTTATAGTGGTAATCCAATATAGCTACATTATACACTATTACATCAGTATAATATTTGAAATTGTTGAAACACCTACGCGCTCATGTACACGACGCCGCCGCCGCGCCGCCGCCGCGCCGCTACCGCGCCTCTAGGCTGTGTATACGGTCGCTACCGCGCCGCCGCCGCTCCGCTGCCGCTCCGCCGCCGCTCCGCCGCCGCTCCGCCGCCGCGCCGCCACCGCGATGCCATTCGCTAGTGTTTTATTTATCTAACAAAGGAGATGTCTCATTGCGGCCATATAATGTCTTTTTTTTGAAAATACAAGGTTAACTTCTTCGTTTATGAATCGGTATTGATGATTCTTTTTTTGTTGGAAAGAAGGTATTTCAAAGGCGGTCCCATGATATGGAGATTAGGGTTTGATGATGGAAGACCAGAAAAATCGAGTGGAGCTAAATAGTAAGAAATATCTTCTTTCCAACAAAAAAAGAATCATCAAAACCGGTTCATGAACAAAGAAGTTATCCGCGAATAAACATAAAAAAAAACATTATGGCCGAAATGAGAAACCTCCTTTTTCAGATAAATAAAACATTAGCAAATTGGATTCGCGGTGCCAGCGCGGCGGCGGCGCGGAGGCGGAGCGGCGGCGGCGCGGTGGCGGAGCGGCGGCGGCGCGGTAGCGACTGTGTACACAGCCTAGAGGCGCGGTGGCGGAGCGGCGGCGGCGCGGCGTCGACGTCGTGTACATGAGCCCTACAGATTGCAGCCTGTTTTTGTTACCTAGACACCCTGTATAATTTTCAAATAATGCATTAAAATGCCAATTAAATTATTGTTTAATGGTCAGTGTCTAACCTAACCTAACCTCAATTTTTTAGAAGTGTATATTAAAATGAACTTAAATCATTGAAAACAATGTTCTTTTGCGGAATTAAGTCGTCGGCAGTACTTCGTTGTAGTACCCCCTATTTTCTATGCACCCTAACGATTGTGACTGTCACTAATTAATGGTTCCCTCTTTGGCCATCGTTCTTATTAATTATTTAACCCTTAAATTGATTTTGTCCGTTTTAAAGGACACAGTATTTCCACGCGCACAGATCCTGTTGTAACACTCCTAAACGCTATGCGTGGGTGGAATGGCAGGGTCCTAGCTATGTCTTTCGCACGGGTGCATGTTCCATTGACGAAGCGATGAACGGTCACGAATAGTGATCATTTGAAAAAGTGCAACGATCAGATTTGTTAACGCTTCTGTTTCAATTGATAATAACTGCAAGTATTATGGTTGTTTTGATTATAATGTTATATTATTAGTTAGAATATGGATAAAGGTGTAGTATATTGACAGATATTTTTTTAATATATCTGTATTTAGAATAAAAAACCGAGTTCATTTACAGTGTCCCACAAAACGGACCTTGCCAACTTGAAGTATATACTAGTGTATTCTTTGACTGTCCCATGTAACGGACATTGTCATTTAGGCCTTCTTGCAAGAATTCTTTTTTTTGTCCTATACAACGGACGACGCCAATTAATTGTCACTTTTAACTTCATTGTTATAATTATATTTTTTAGTTTTTCATCAAATACATTTATATCAGGAACATGGCTTGGCGATCAAAGAAAATCTTCTCACTATTACCTCCGGTGGAATCTGAAAAGTGCACTCAAAATACGCTCATATGACGTGGAGTTGCAGGTACCAGCCCGTCATACAATACAATACAATCTGAAAAGTGTAACATTGAGACTTAATGACGATTTGGAAAGCAACTTTGAACGACGTGAGTATTTTCACGATGATGACAGTTGCAGATCTTCACTCTGTACCATATATCCGGTATTGAAGGGTGTATTGGCTGATCTCAGTGACTTGAAAGTCACGAATACATAAAATAAATGCTGCAGAACAGCCATCGCAGACCGCGCCAGATGAATCTTCTCCACTCCCTGGTAAGCCTTCAGTCCCATCATGTTATATACCAAAAACATAAGCGTAAAATGAATACTTATATTTAAAAAAGATGACGAATACAAATTCCGTACAAACTACCAGAAAATGTGTGATGTGACCCAAAAAGAAAGGAATTATTATTATTAGACATTGATGACTGATGGGTATTGTAGACTTAACGGCAGTTGAAGAGAGTGCTCTCAAATATAAGCAGGTAATATATTCGTAAGCAGAGCTTGAAGACAGAAGAAGAACGTTCCTTCGCCATCGATGACTAAAAGCTGGCAGCAGATGGCAATATATGCCAAAAAACCTAACAAATGCGTTTTAAATTTTATTTGGTGTATAATTTCTTTGCTTACGATGGCACAAACACATTTCGGTATCCAATTTAATTTGTTGTTAATTTTGAATTGTTAAAAATGTTCAAAATGTTTATTTTGTTCTTGTACCACAACTTCACATATAATACGCGATGTCCGTTTTATGTGACGTAGTTTCATGTACCATTACTGCACTTGTAATTGACAATGTCCGTTTTATGGGACATAGTAAAAACAATAAAAAAAATACAAAAATTTTGTTTTTTCTTTCTTGGTCCTCTTTTTTATCCTTATTTCAACCCATATTCGCAATTTCAACATTATACACACTAGAAATCTAAGGGTGACAATTTAAGGGTTAAGTCGTTAAATTTCTTTTTCCTGTATAAAGTGAATGGTATTCTTCAATTAACCGTTTTGTGAAAATCGAGAGTAGTAATTTAATATTATTGTTTATTTCGGCCATATACAATACAATAAGAGCCAGTACAGCTCAGTCCCTCTCACCGACAGCCGGCCTATGTCCCAGCAGTGGGAATATTATAGGCTAGTTATGCTAAAAACAGCGGTGGTCAACTTTTGGCCCGGGATCGAAAGACAAACCAAAAGTTATGGGGATGAATGCCACAGCTGTGAAATCCCATAGGCTAAAGAAACAATGTCAGTAATGAACTATAACTATAAATATTTTTATGCTCCAATCTTAACATTGCCAACGAATGTTCCACATACAATAACATGTATCCCTGTAAGTAGATATGTTCTGATGGATGCACTTTCAAACAAAAATTATGTAACTTCCATCACGTCGTCAAAGTGTGATCTTTATTTAACTTTAGACTCAAGAGGATGAAAAATACTACTAAAACAAGCAGAACCCCTGACCTTCACCAGGTCAACAGTCCATCAAATACCTAGAAAACAAACCACATTTCCACGTCACTATCATACACTTTGTAGTCGTAATATTATATAACGTAGGTACTCACAGGATTCAACGAAATGATTAACAGAAAGACAATGTTGCAATCACATAAAAACTACATTTACAGCTAAATTCTACGAACTTTATCTTAGGAAATGTGGTCTTCGATTGTTATTTTGTATTTTTAATCAAATTGTACTGTTAACCCAGTTTTTAATACGTATTAAAGTGTTCTGTGCTCGCAAATGTTAACGACCTGACTGCTACGATTTCTCGTAGCTCGGCTACGAAAAATAATTATTTCATGGCAAGTGTTCAGTTGTTTGCCGTGGTGGCGTAAAGAGGAGTGGGTGGCGGTATTTTTTGAGCAGTGGACGTCTTTCGGCTGATGATGATGAAGCGTAGATATCTCCTATATAATATTATTTAGTTATCAGGGTTTTCAAAAACATGGGACACTCCTTAAAGAAGCTGATTTTGAAGTTTCGGTGTATGCTACAATTGTCACAAAGACTATAAGAAACAGGTAGGTACCTATTAAAGAAACTATACTACGGTTATACTGCTATAACTACTGTTATTGTTTCTATAAATCATTGATTATAATAATCTTTATTGTCGTGTAAAGTTGTTTTGTATTTCATATACGGGCTATGGATAATAATCTATGCAAGTTATTTCCGTTGTTTAGAAAACTGTTAAAACAGAAAATTTAACTATATTCGTACATAAATTTCGTAAGTGGATGCAGTTTCTTTGCATCAAACTGTGCTTAAAATATCTATTTTGTAGTGATTTGATCGTCATTAATTTAGATCGCTGGAAATCTTCTTTATCCGATCCGTCATGAACAAACCAACAAATTGCAATATTGTTTTAGGCTATCACGGTTATTTTCATAATTTAAATGTCACTTACGGGATATCTTCCGTGATTGTTTTTAATTATGAGTTCCCGATATTTCGACGCTGTTGCAAGCGCCATGATCGCGGGATGACTGGAGAGTGCGGGTGGATGGAAATAAATTGTTAAGAGCAGACAAATCTGTCTACCCTCTTTCTCTGTCTCTTGCTACGCGCACTACTGGAACTCGACACTAAGTCACGGCAAAACACACTCACAGTATCACCACGTTGAAAGTCTTTATTATGATGCCGGATCCCACTTTTTATCATGTTAACAACTGGATTCCACGTACTTGACAATTTGAAACCATCCTCTCGATTGAAATTTTTGTGTTTCCTTATTTCAATTGCTTCTCTTGTCAGTCTGGGTATGTACTGTTTGTCCGTGGACAAAACTCTTGGCTTGTGGAATTCGATCCAGTGATTGGGCCCTGAATGCAGTAGATGTTCAGCTATGGCAGATTTTTGCTCATCATTGTTTTTGACAGCCTTGTGCGGCATGAGACAGTTCGCTTCGTCTGACCTATGTATGAGCTGCCACAGCTGCAATCAATTTTATAAACCCCAGGATGTTCAAATGGAATTTTATCCTTGGGGAGAGGATGGTTTCAAATTGTCAAGTACGTGGAATCCAGTTGTTAACATGATAAAAAGTGGGATCCGGCATCATAATAAAGACTTTCAACGTGGTGATACTGTGAGTGTGTTTTGCCGTGACTTAGTGTCGAGTTCCAGTAGTGCGCGTAGCAAGAGACAGAGAAAGAGGGTAGACAGATTTGTCTGCTCTTAACAATTTATTTCCATCCACCCGCACTCTCCAGTCATCCCGCGATCATGGCGCTTGCAACAGCGTCGAAATATCGGGAACTCATAATTAAAAACAATCACGGAAGATATCCCGTAAGTGACATTTTAAATTGCAATATTTCATGGTATTCTTGAGGAAACAGTGCAGTAAAGTATTTTGATACGTGAAGCAACTGTAGTTTCTGTTAGTTCGATATCCGATAACAATTATATGTAACTACTTACGTTTTATCTGGACGACGGTTTTGATTCTACAAAGATATAAGATAAAAATGTGAAAGTAGGTGAATATTGGCTGCTTAGTAGTTAAAAAGTAAAGTTTCCTAAGTTGAAGAGCTTGATCAAAAACATTTGCAAAAATGACGAAAAATACAAAATGATAAAAACATTGCTGTAAAATAGAAATAAAATAGAAATTGGGAAATCCAGCCTTATGTACAAGATTATATTTCACAATTTTCAATTATGAGTATTTTTTTTTTAATTTCAAATGGTTTTGCTTTCAATCTCAAACTAACCTAGGAGCAAACACGAGACCAAAAGTAGAGCGAGATTTCTATGAAGTTACTTGAAATCCTGCATACCGACGGAACAAAATACAAACTATACAGGGTGATTTTTTAGTCACCATTCAAATTTTAATATATTAATCTTTGGCGAAAATCATTGAATACGTGTTTTTTCTTTTTGTATCACTCAATACAAAAATATCGAGATATCACGTCTCAATGTTATCTATAAAAAGTTGATGTATCTGGACACCGCGCTGTGATGTGTCGCTCAGGTGTAGCGGGGCGGGGTGGGGGGGGGTAAGCGGGGTGCGCTCTGCCCGTTTCATGCGTCGGAAAGTGTATATTATTAACGTTCAGCTTAGTGACCACACAGAGCGGATGAGAAAATAATTTAATATGACAATTTGACGTGTAGATTTTTTTTCAAAAATGGGGTTAGTGATTGATACCTAATGCATAGAAAAATTTTGGACGGTAGTAAAAAAGTCACCCTGTATTGTGCGAGACACAATGGTAATGGTGGTTGCGAGACATTTAGTCCTGGGGATTATGGTGGACAGGTAGGAAATGGATTTCTGAAACTTCTTATCAAAAGTTAATTATTAGGAGTTTTGTCACTTTCACATAATTCTCCTTTTAGCCTCTGTTCAGACACCGCGGGATCCGCGCGATTCCCGCGCGTGAATCGCGCGGTTATGTCTGAACGATTGCTTAATAACTCATACAAATAAGACTCATGCGATTTCCATGCGATTCTGAAATCGCGCGGTTCCCGCCGTGTCTGAACAGAGGCTTAGTGACGTTTTTTTTCTTTTATGACTGTAATTAAATAAACAATTACTACATTACGCACAATGCCAAGATAATTTATCAAAAAATCTTTTTACCGCATTGAAGACATTGTTATCTCATACAAAAATGCTAATTGCTAGAATCCGCGTGTTAATAACATTGTCAAACAAAATTAAATTGCGTTATCTGTATTTGTCATCTCATCAAAAAACATGGGTAGTAAAAAATTATGTCATGGAGTTGACATCCTCTGATACGAATTAATTATCACTTATTTGTCATTGCACACCTTTATTTCGTAGGTGACAAAACGACAAATTTGCTACATTATTGTTCGTTATAAAGGCATGCACCAACATACCTTAATCGCAATTTATTAAATACGGCAAGGTCCGAGAAACAGGGTCCTTATACCATACAAAAGTGAAGATCTCTGAACAGAAAAGCTGAATGTTCCGTGGGTAATCGAGAAAATGTAGTTCCAAAAATTGGCCTATAAAAGACACCCTTTTAGTGTCCCCATAAGTTTCCACCCCACATTTCCACACGTCTAGCCACCAGATAATTTGTATGCACAACCTAAAATATGGCTAAGATATACTGTGCGGTCTAGCATACATTGCCAAACTATATTGGGTTAATAGCCGAAAACATTTCTTGTAAACATTAAATCTTGCAAGATATGACACACAACTTACAGATTTGCATGAAAATAGAGATAAGTTTATCATTCTTTTGAATAAGGCTGGCAGATGTATAATTGAATAAACCTGTACTATCGGGTGAATGGAGGTGTCAATATATGGACAATATACCTAACAGTACCTACCTTGTCACGGGTGGTCTGGTCAATGGAGTGACAATGTGTCAATTCAAAATTTTCCATACATGTTTGTTTGTTGTGTCTCGTGTGGGTGTCGTGCCCTTAAGTGAAGGTTAACCTCGTCAAAGATTAAAGTTCGTGATTTTTGTTTTGATAAATATTGTACCTACTTGAACGGTGTTCATGAAATTGACACTTTGGAGTGCAAAGTTCGTGTGAAATTAATGATCCATAGTAATAACACGGAAGATTATTTTTTATGTACTGACTGGGCGTGGAAAAATAAATACTTAAGACTTTTTGGTAGGCAGTGGATTTTCCACTGCCTACCAAAGCGAAAATGGTCAGTAAAGTTTGACTCCTACCGAAATAACTGACAGACAGTAGTCACAAACAGACACGTGTTGAAGAGAGAGGCTTTTGTCCTGTAATGGTGTCCCATATGCTGGTTGTATAGAAAATTTGCGAACTTGCTTATCAAAATGTTATGAAGATTCATCATAATATTTAGTTACGCAATCAATTTGATCTGAATTTTGCAAGGTTACGAGAAAATGAAAACATTGTTTCTTTGATCTGTGCCATAAAGATAAGTCTTCACTATTTGACAAAGACATTGTGCTTTGGAATAATAACAAAAACAGTATACGTAACATTACTTTACTTGGAATGACGCGATTGTGTTTCTGTTCAATTTTCTTAAATTAAATATTATTATTGAAATCTGGTTGTTATTTTGAGTTTTAGATTATGTTTGCGAACATTTTTTGTTCTTTGCTAGATTTGCTTTTAATTCGTTCCGCTTGATATTTACAGTAACACTGGCCTTTGGCATTCTCAGTATTTTATTTAAAAAAGCAACAAAATCGAAGTTCTTATGCTGTTTTGACGTAAACGTCACTATATTTATTACCGACTTAAAAAAAGGAGGTTTCTTTCGAATTTTCTCATACTGTTTTTGTGACGAATAAGGTACCGTTATGACAAATGTACATTAAATCCGGGAATTCACCATCAACTTTTCAAAAGGAAGAAAAGTTGACAGAAATTAAACAAATCCACAATATGTAAGTCCTAAGCTTAACAAACGCATGCGTTGCGGTTTCCATTAGAGATCTATATGTAATCGCCGTGGCGTGCGGTCGACTGTGCCATCCTAATAACCATATCTTCCACGTTTGATACGACAGACCTTGAGATGTTGCCAGTGTGGCAGATAAATGAGGCGGTTATGGCGACTTTGCAATCTTAGATATTAACTTCTTGAGTTATTTCTTTGTTGTGACGCTTACGAAATGGGTCTTCCTGGTTATAGTTGATTGGAGTTCAGGTTCAGTGCCATATGATTACTTCCATCGAGTCTTTGCAATATTGGACTTGAGCACCGTTTATTTTAGCGAATAGTACTTTAGCTTCGTATTATTTCTTGCTTGTTTGGTTGTAATAATGGTTAAACATTTTAGTTTTTGTTTTGATTATATCTTGGTATTTACCTGGTTCCGTCTTATAAATATTTCTTCGACTTCGATTATATTATTATTTAATTCGCAATAATTTTCCAATATTTACCAGCTCGTAATAGCATGTCTGTTTTTTTGCAGTCGGCCTTTTTTTTGACTGCATATCCAATTTGCATAGTCAAATCACGTGCTTATCCAGATCTCACTGGATTGACGAGGAGACGTAATCCTCATATTTGCATTGCATAAGCCACGGCGCCTAAATTGACTATACTTAACTACTCCATTAATGTGTAGGTACCACAATGTTTATGTGTTTAATATTCTTAAGTAATCATGACTCAATTAGAACGTGTTAATGAATTAAATAGCTGATGACACAATTCCTTAATACCCGCGGAATGTTCACATGATTATTGACTTTCCATATTTGCATTATAATTAAAAAAAAAAAATTGGACACGCTGCGTAAGGTGATGTAAGGAGTCGAACGTGAGGGTGCATTAATTAGTTGTTAGCTAATGTTTTTGACTATGGGAAACGGTGTATAATACGGAAAACTTCGTGAATTGACCTCGATAAACTAGTGTTTAGTATGTTTATTCACGTGTTCTTACTTACCGATTTTTGGGCGTGAGTTTAAGTGCGTTGCTATGGCGTCTGGTGCCAAAACTAAAGATGAAGAGGTTCAACACAGTTGTTTTTAAAGATACAATTTGGGAAAGAAATCGACATAGTCATAACTACTTTTTTCTATCATAGGCATAGAGAATAAACAGTAATCAAGATGTAAATTAAACGCAGAGTGACAAGTGAGCATCATTGACTATGCCATTGGAGACAGCGCGTCGTATTCCAGAAGCGCCTCAAAAAGCTGTCAGCAATCTGACTGGACACCGCTTAGAGGCCAAAGCCTGCCGGGGTCTACCTTATTGGGTTACAGTGACCCTGGGATGTAAGAAAGGGCTATTAATACCAACAAAAAGGGGTGAAAAGCAGATAAGCAAAGATCAGGCAGCACTGCCATTTTCTACAGTAGCGTTTTTATAGAAAAAAATGTAACGTCTATCGCAGCGCATTACCGCTGCGATTGCGGGTAAGTACCGGTCGCCTTTAAAAATGTACAAACATTTAAAAATTTAGGTCCCAACCATCTCATTGACCGCAATTAAACATGAAAAATTGAATATCCATAACCACATTCGATTTGTTGATAGTACACCATTATTCGGTATTCCTTCGCATGGTAACAGACAATCTGTACAAATATTAAAACACGGCGGCAATTTACAAACGCAGAAGCCGACCATTTCAACGATCGTTTTATGATAAGCCGTAAAAGCTATCAACAAGGAGCACACATTGCAATACCAAAGTCAGAAGTCAAAAGTCAGAAGCCAAAGTCTCAATTGACTTGCCACGTGCCCAGAAAGCAAATTCCAGGTTGGAATTAAAATGTTAGTACGGTAAAGCGAAAAACATCTTGACCCGGTTGTGTTAATTGAAAATTCAACGACTTTATTCAGTATGCAAGTGCCATCTGATCTGGCGAACTTTAAGTCGTAATCGTAAAACGTGGCTGTTTCTATTTAGATAATTGAATTCTTAGTGGGTATTTTAATTACTGGTTCTCAATTGATTTTTGTTGAATCGTTGCTGTAGGTTCATTTTTTAAGTATATCTGTGTGATTGGTTTTTAGTTTTTTTTTAATCATTTGGTAATCGCTAGTTCTGTTTTGGTTATAAGAGGTTTGTTTTTTTTATAATCATCTGCGCGATTGTTTGTTTTAATTTTCGTACACTTTTTTACTTTTTTGCCCTCATCTGTATTATCACCAACTTTCGTTTGTCATCTCAGCTCTCTTAATTTAATCATTATTTCTCGGCAACTCTCATCTTGTTCAACTGTTAGCGGGAGTATAAAAAGGCCTCTTTAACAAATCATAATACGATTTGCGATAAATTATTCTTTATCTGTAAACTACTCTATTGATTGAGCAATATCGTCCTTACAACTAGCTTTACAGCGCTGCACTCTGCTTTTTTTAAACATTGCATACCAAACCTGTAATCAGACTGCATTCATACCTTTTCCTTAGAATCAATGAAACAAGTTTTAATCACTTATTATCACAATTTCTATTACTATTAGTATCACTTGTTTATCGGTGAAATTAATCACAAACATCCAAAACTGTTAAAAGGCGTATGTTAACGAACTTTATAGAAATGAAATGTAAAAAGTGCTAATGTAGCAATTGGAGGGTACTTCACGTTTATATTGTCTTAACCTTAAAACCTTGCCGTTGCCTTGTTTGAGGGTCTGACCTGATCGGCTGTTGACTTTTTGTCCTTTTTTAAATGAACGTCACTTTCGTCGTCATTTTTATGTATGGACAGTACTTTAGACAATGTCGATTTCAAAGTAGGATCTTCATCACTATTAGTGTTTTCGGCTTTTCGATTAAAGACGGTCATCATTTTATGTGCTACAAAGAGTTTTAGAGTTAAGAATCTTTGCAATGGAGTACATTCATAGAGTGATGACCACGTATTGGTAATTATAGTGTAGGTCGTCTTGCGCCACAATGGATCGATGATTTGAAGAAGGTGGCTTGCATTGGATGGATGTGTACTGCCCAGGATCTGGATAGTTGGCGTTCTTTGAGTGGTTTTATCAAGCTGAGGACGGCAATTGGCTGAAGATATTTGCATGAGGATTGTACTGCTGTACATTATTGTAGGTAATACAATCTTACCACACTAAAGCCAGAACCAATAATGGCAACCAACAGAAAAGCGCAAAGACAATAAAGCTTGATGAACTCCCGAAAAATTAATTAAATATGTCTTGATCTTGCACTGAAATCTATTAAAGTAAAACACACAGTTAATTAAGTTCTAAACAATCTTCACTAAACTTGAAAACAAAAGAAGAACTATTCAGTCATAATAGAAAATACTACTATGCAATAAATCAAATTTGAAATTACTCACAAACCGCGACTGCATATGTCCCTAAGGATCATTTTGTCGGGTTTAGCCTTAGAAAGTCGACTTTAGGGTAAGGTCAGGCTGTTAGGCGCATCTTTTATGGCGTATCTATTTGCGCAGTGGTCTTGCAACAATGCCCAGGTATGTCGTCAGCAAATAAACGTCAGCTTCGAACATTAAAATACATGGGATTCGACTTAGCACGCATTCTTTGCGGAATGTCATCAAACAAAAAATATTTGTGGTTTTAAGTGTCCATGTATAAAATTTTGAGATAAAATTAATCACTTTATCGAATTTTTAAGGATCGTCAGCTAAGTAAACAATGGTTGTTTGTATAAGATTATGACTGGCCTGAATATTTTCCTCAATTAAGTTTGTTTAATTTTTCAAGTTATCCGTTTTAAGAAAAACAACTTCAACTCTTTCAAGAGTTTGTTTTGAATAAACGTTACTTATCCAAAAATGTAGAATGACCGTGGTGCTAAGATTACCAAAACAACTTGAAACTTAGACATAAAAACGCACTGGGTAATGAACAGGCTCAAGTTGGTAAACATTATAAAGTAGATGGAAAAAAGAGTTAAGTACTTCTGATTAATTCTGCACTTCATTTGTTCTGAAAGCTCCCAGACTGTGTTTTTAGATTTATCTGAGATCAATGTTTGTTTTTTATTAATCCACACCTATTTTTAACCGACTTCAAAAAAAAGTATGTATTTCATTCTTACTTGTCTAATAGTAGGCATACACCATCCTGCCTATCGATACGATAGATTTGACGCTTGCAATTGTTTCAAATCGGCAGTTCGTCCATATACACCATACACCATCCTGCCTATCGATACGATAGATTTGTCACAACTTCAAATCTGCACCAGTGATGCCAACTCAGCAACTAGATCTGGCTATTATTCGGTGACGACAGCTACAATTTCTAGCACCTTTTCATTTCATCATGAGACTATCGAATTAGATTAAAAAAAGTGGTGCAAGCGATTTTCGACCTTATCGACATTAAAAATTTAGTTTGTTTTTCTCACATTCTCATTCGTTAACATTGCTTCTTCATTAAAATCCGGTGTTTGCATCGTTGTCAATAAGGTCGAAAATCGCTTGAAGGTCGGAAAACATTTGCTTAAGGATTGCAAGTTAAAAAAAGTGGTGCAAGCGATTTTCGACCTTATCGACATTTAAAATTTAGTTTGTTTTTCTCACATTCTCATTCGTTAACATTGCTTCTTCATTAAAATCCGGTGTTTGCATCGTTGTCAATAAGGTCGAAAATCGCTTGAAGGTCGGAAAACATTTGCTTAAGGATTGCAAGTTAAAAAAAGTGGTGCAAGCGATTTTCGACCTTATCGACATTTAAAATTTAGTTTGTTTTTCTCACATTCTCATTCGTTAACATTGCTCCTTCATTAAAATCAGGTGTTTGCATAAATGTCAATAAGGTCGAAAATAGCATGAACCTTTTTTTAACTTGCTTTCGTGGTCCCTTGACACCTCTCAAGTTTTCAATCGTATTTTGGTTTAAAATAAAATTAATAACTCTTTTTTTTACGAGTGTACATGCGATCCATGTGCGAAAAGCCTCAGTTTTCCTGGTAAGGCCACGTTCACATGGCGATTATTTTCCCGTATACTGTATACAAGATTTTATCGAATAGAGCAGTAATAACAGTTCACAAATGAAAACTTAAAAATAGTTTAAACGGCGTTCATACGGGAAAATCCCGTGTTTGAGAAATATAATATTTTACCGTGTACCGTGCAAAGTTGTCCTAAAACTGGTCAACTCTATTCGATAAAATCTCGTGTACGGTATACGGGAAAATAATCGCCGTGTGAACGTGGCCTAACCGTCCCTGTAGAAAAGTAGCTAAAAAGTTTAGCCACAAGTTACACTTTTTAGCTTTTTTTCTAGCACCTTTATAAAATTAGCTAACTATCTATGAAGTTGCTAAGATGGCATCACTGCTGCCGATTTGACGTTGTGTCAAAAACGATTTGATGACCTATCAAAATTGGCATGTCATGCCATCAAATTGGCATTCCACCCCCATACACGTTCAATTCTATTTGAGCAAATTGGCAGTTTTATGCCGAATTGACAAATAGGCAGTATGGTGTATGGCTACCATAATCTTCATGAAGTATTCTCTACATAAAATTAGTTTACGTTTCTACAGAACAATGTATGTGTCCCACTCTCTATACAGGCATCGAATTTGTGAGAGGAATTGGGACCTAATTTACCTCTCAGGGTTATTACAAACATAGAAATACACATACACAAACAACTAGACCCTGAAAAACTACTTGAGGGTCATAGAAATATTTGTTCCTTGCGGAAATCGAACCCAAGCCACGCTGGGCCGCTGTCGATCGTTCAACCGCTGCGTCAACCGTGTCATTAATAACTTGTTTATAATAACAATAATTTTCCCATAACTATGTCCTTGATCTAATAACACAGAAACTGCTATAGTCATCAGCCACGCCGCTAACACGATTAACAAATCCCTCGAGAGCTGAACAATGTCATGACTGACTCAGTTCGCGACTTCGTTCGATAAGTTCACTCTTCTATTTTCCAAGCTTACAGTCTTTTGTTTCTCGTTTTTCTTTGGCTCGATTTGTGATAGTGGTGACTGAAGTTTCAGTAGGGATTTATGTAGACTCTACATAAATCTTCCTTTACAAGTAGACAAATCTATAGTGAAAAAATGTACTCAGTGAGTAACACCGTGATCACCAAATCCTTCAATAAGTTCAAGTTACTCAAACTTACTCATCATTTCCCACTGTTGGGACACAGGCCTTTTCTCTGTGAGAGGGAGGAATAATAACTACTATTGATAAAAAATACTGAAAATAAATACCTATCCTGAATTTCTGAAACTGTCAGAGACTGAATCGTACCTACCTAGATCGTGGTTAGTAGGAGTGTTGAACAATTTTCTCATCTCGCTTTTTGAAAACAATTCTTTGGTTTGAAACTAGTATCAGCCTTACTACAAAAAACTTAAACATCAGACAAGTGTTTAAAAGTTTTTGTGGTACCAACGGTATAAGTCGAACATTATTCTAGGACCAAGTTTATAAATATGCTTGCAAGCAACTACCTACCAATTTCGGTCATAATTCTTACTGTTCTACAAAGTACAAATGTTCATAATCCGTTATCAAAATCAGTATGACTAAATAGCTTAGGTAATGCGTTGTATTGGTCACCGTTTTCATTGAATTTAGTGTACAATGCACTTTTTTGGTAGGTATTTCAATGTTTTATGGGTTTCTGACTGTATGTTGTTAATACGTAATGCCTCACGTAACCCTCCATGTATTGTTCAACAAGTACCAAATTACGAGATTTAGGAAAACTATGAAACCATAACAGTATTACGCATTTTGACTTTGATTTTTCCTTGTATGATTGTATACATAATCAGCCTGTAATGTTCTTACTGCTGGGACACAGGCCTCCTCTCCGAGAGAAAAGAGGTCTGTTATTTGCCACGCGAGCACGCTGGGGTAGATGTCACATATAATTATGTCTTCGAATTTTTAGTTTTAATACCTACGTACCCTATTTGCTTATAATGTTTTCCTGCACTGTTAAGAGAGAGTGGTGATTAAATAAATTACTCGAAGTAATTATAATAGCAGTATGTTTCAGAATTTCTTTGAAAGGTATTTTGATTGATGCTAATTACGTATGTTTTGGACATATCAGGTTGTGTGGTTTCGTTCATTTCGAAAAACAAGTGAATATTCAAAACCATACCCTATTAGTCATCAAAAAATTAAAGGTATGTTTCATTCGATCGAATGAACTTTTTTCTTCGAATCATAATTTTAGCCATTGGACGTCCACTGCTGAACACTGGCCTTCCCTATAGATTCCCAATAGGACTGGTTGGAAGCGGTAAATGCTTTGATTTTGATTTGACGTCATATTTTTATATAAAATAATTCCTTAAAACTCTGTAATTGCCTATAAAATAAGACAAGGTTTTAAAACGCTTTATGAGCCTATTAGTGAAAGAGTGTTTGGTATACCTAATTAAACGCATTCATAATGTCAGCTTCTTTTAATCGCCAGTAAATCTCATCATGTACTTCAAATGCAATTGAATTTGGACATAACAAGTTCATTGACACGTCAAATGTGACCACATGACAACCAATGACGTTACATTACTACTGAGCTTCCTCTACGCGTATTGCGACACCTTTACTCGATGGATACCACAGACTAAACACTCACGATTCGAACCGACGCCCTATCATTTATTTTTTCCTTTTTTGGGACGTAAACTGGAACTTTGAAATTAATTTGATGAAAAAACGAATTCTTGCTTCGTACACTACTGGCGCCTTTTTAACTTTTCCATACGATAAACGCAGTAAATACTTCAAGTACGCTTTTAATTACAGAAATCTTGTTATAAGGCCTCAGATAAGTGCAATCGAACCTGGATAATTTTTTGTCTATCTTCTTTTTTACAAGCTTTTATGTAGATTCATTTGTACCGTTGTCGGCGATCAAATCTTGAAACTTAAATTTGGTACACTTCCTGGCTTCCGATTGCGCTGAAATTTCGCAAGCAGGTGTGCGTTGTGTGACAATTCAATATTATGATGACATGTAGCTGATCTGATGATGCAGCTGGAGGGTGGCCATAGAAAGTCTGTTATAAAACGACGCAACCCCATTGAGTTTGGATTCGTTTAATTTATCTTGACGAGTACTTTGTCTTTTTAGTGTTAATAAATAATACTTCATTTAAAAAAAGATTAACTTGTATAACTGATTAAATTGTTAGTCTGTGTACCGATGAGTGTTTTTCAAAGAAAGTTTATGCAATCACTCTTGTCTCGTATTAAATTGATTTTATAATGTAAGCATTGAGTGGTTCTGATTAGTCAGATGTCATTGAAAATTCTTTTAGTTAATTTTACTAATAAGCGTCGTATATTATTGGTAATAGGCCAAATTAGATGTATTTGCTTATACTTTTAAATGGCATGTATAAATATGCATAAAATAATATAAATAGGTTTGATGTGATTTCTATTTAGATTTTTCGTAATTTAAAGTACTTATTAGAACTAATGGAATGCCAATGTACTTTGTGACACCTAAATGTTCTCACACTGATGTAAAACATACGTAAACCGCATTCTATCATTCTCTCAAATGTTAATACAATAATTTCTTACTTGATTATTTACTAGTAGCTTTTGCTAACAACTTCGCCCGGTCATCGAAAATTTACCCTACCCTATAAAATATAATACATTTGTCCATCCATCCGCAGTTTCGCATAATTATGCAAATATAATCATTCTAAATTCATTTTTAATGCCTTTTAACATCAAACAACTCCTGTCCTTAATAAAATCACGCATTAATTTATGCATGGGAGAATTAATAATGAATTATCCCTGGGTCAGCAACAACGATATTTTTTTAACTTATATGGATTAGATATGAGCGCCGATGGTCAATCAGTCGGCGGCGGCGCGCCGACTTTTTGGAGCCGGCGGCGGCGGCGTCGGCGGCGCGGCGGGACTTTTATTTAACTACTATAATTAATTAATTTAAGAGAAGAAATAGAACAATGTTTTACGTATAATTAAAGATTTATTATAATTTTGACGAGACAAATTGAATTGGCAAGATAAACTAAAAAAAAGAAAACCAAATTAACATTAAAAATTGCTGGTGGCTATGTTTTTACTGTAAGCCTTGATGAGCAGGGTCATGACTGTCCGTATGATTCGGGGATACCGCACGATCGCCGGCGAATCGGTCAATCTCCGGATCTGCCCGATTGCTGCCCTGGGATCTGGAGGTGACTACCTTCGATCTGGAGGTGACTACCTTCCAGCGCGTTTAGAATGGCGCCTGGTGGCACAGCGCCGGGTCGTATCCCCGCTGCCTCGAGAAGTCGAGGCGCGGAGGGAAGAGCTCCGGCGCGATCTCAGGGCAGTATGGAGGGACGACTGTCGGAACCGACGTCCGGGCACGCCGCAATCGTGGCAGTAAGACCCCTCTTGGGGGAGTGGCTGGATAGGCGTCACGGGGTCCTGACCTACCGCAGACGCAGGTCCTCACCGGAAACGGAAGTTTCGGGAGGAACCTGTGTCTGATGAGGAAGGAGGAAACGCCTGGGTGTCACCGCTGCGAGGATCGCCCGGAGGACACTGTAGAGCATACGGTGCAAAACTACCTCGCTTGGGCAGAGCACCGACGTGTCCTCACGGCGGCGATAGGCGGAGACCTCTCGCACCCCGGCATTGGTCGCGGCCATGCTGCATCTGCGAGGCAGTCATGCTCGCAAAAGCGACGGCGGGCCGCGTGAGGGAGAAGACAGCGTCCTCTCCGTCCCAGCCGCAGTGGTGGACGCCCACGGCAACGGACATCGCAAGACGATCTTCGGCCACCGTAGGCGAGGGCGGCGAGTACAGGGCAACTCGCTGTCCGACCACGGACCATGCCCGGGTCGTCGGCGCGTTGTGTTCCACGTGCGTCTCAAATAGCATCAGTATGATGATGGGGCCCCCCTCTAGAAGGCTAAAGCCTGCCGGGATATAAAGGGCTATTGAAGGACACCGTGGAAGTCAGTATGAGTCTGAGAGTCCCTCCCACCCTGCCCGGGGTCCGGACTCATTTGATGATTCTACCACGCTAAAAAAAAGAAGCCTTGATGAGTGCTCATCATCTATTCGTTTTTTTCCCTAATATTAACAACCAACTGACCAAAATAGGTCCTACAAAAACCGTGTTTGTTTGCTGATAACTTGGACAACACAGAAATTGTAATGTCAAAGAGTATCATTTTATAAACGTCTACGTCTAGTGCCGCCATTTTGCCAGCATTTATTATCGTGCGTTCGGTTTGATCAGCGTGTTAGATTAAACTGAACGCCGCCCGCTTGGGTTCGGCGCGCCGACGCCTGTCGACGGCGGCGGCGGCGCGGGGAAAATCACGGCGGCGGCGGCGCGCCGGCGCGGCGCTCATATCTAATATGGATACAAAACAGAACTAAAGTAATCCCCCATAAGTCAATAATCTCTTTACCACAAAAATTATTATTCATAATTATTATAAAAATGACACGGTCACACTGTTTTCGTACACTAGGCCGCGACGCGATACACACATGAGCGATACCATTTGTAACTCGTTTCGCTCTTCCAGCCGAATCGCAAATCGCTGCCTAATGTAGTCTCGACCTAAAAGCGGTGAATGTACCAGTTTTCGTTCGATGCAGATATGGTTATAAATCGTAAAGCCAGTGATATGATGGCGCCAGGAATCAATGAGTGTGTGATAACAAATAATAATGATAACACGATAACTTTGAACGGCGCAGACGCCAGTTTATGAAAGTATTGACGCTGATAAGCGTTGTTATGGTTTGTTATATTCGTGTTTTACGTGATTTGAGTGGAATTTTATTTATGTTTTGTAGAGTCTCTTTACGCGATATTAGCAACACTTGTTTATATCGCGTCTCAAATCGTATCGGAATGATTCTCTAGACAAGACCGCTTTGACAAGACTTCTAGCATTTATCTTAGCTGTCACAACACGCATGTTACTTGTAGTTCGTGGCCATGCAGTTGCTTACATGCTTTATGCTTAGTTATGGTCAACAGTCTTCTACCTGGCATAAAACAACTATAATGTTCCCACGACTTGGACACTGTCCTTTCTATGAGAGTGGGTTCGCTAAGCAGGCTCAGTGCAGGTTGGTAGATGTCATACGTCTTTCGGGCCCGGTGTGGTTTGGAATATGTCACAATCAAGTGTTCCGGGTCTACTTGCGTATTGGTAAATGTCAGACGTCTTCCTGGCCCAGTGTGGATTCATAGTCACATGTCTTCGAACTGTGGGTTTCCTCATGACGTTTTTCTTCACGTTTTTGAGAGCAGAGGTGATGAAATAAATCCCACAAGGTAATGTACTAGTCTGTGTTCCACGACCTAGAACTCGTAAGTCGGGGCAGTTACCACTGGGCCACAACTGTCCTGCAGCTAGTTATATATTTTGTAACCTGTGGCACTCAACCCCTCAGGCTAAACGTATGCGACTAATGTCTTACTTTCTCTTATTTATTTGAAACAACACAACAAAAAAAAACCGCAAGTTTGTTTATAAGGACACGGTTTTAAGCTTTAAGGATAAAGACAAATGAGGAAAGAAAAAGAAAGTTAAGTAGTGTCGCAAACGGAAGAAAAAGTGTTCGTTTCTCATAATTATTATCATATGCAAACATTATGTATTAAAATCCCCAAATAACGTTTAGTTTCGCGTCAGTATAAATCTTACCGATTTACCGATTGCACGGGGAATTACACCGAAATAAATCGCAAAATAATCGCGCTGTGGATTACAAATTAAATAAATTACTTAGCAGGCTCAAGTCTCTATATCACAGCTGGACTTACGCGAAAAAAGTAGTGACATACGTGCGTGTAGCTCGACGCACCTTGCAGTTGCATCGCCTGAGGATGTGAACAGGGCATTAGACTATTGAAACAAGACGTACAAAAATCTCTCTCTATTGATTGTCAACATCTATTGTGCAAAGGTGTTACAAAATGACACAAAATCTTCAAATAAATTGGACATATCATGAGATATATGTTTCTTTTTATGTAACATCCAATTTGTGCCTTACTCCTAAATTCTGTTCATTTCTTATTAGGTTTTCTTCATGACAGCTCATGTAATGAAAGCCTAGAATTGTAGATGTTATTTGCTGAGCTAACAAGTCTTAGGTAGCTAACATCGTCGGATCTACGAATATATCTCTTTTATTTGCTGCCTATTTTGTGGTAACTGAAGAAAAAATCTTTTGTCATTCTTTTTCTGGTCTGATTTAGGTTAGGTATCAGAAAAGAAAGATGGTCGCTGTATTTTTTTCTTATACGTGTTATGATGTAATAAGTAAGTCTAAGAAGTAAAAAACACTTTTTAGGGGGTGGAAGGATGAACTAAATATTAATAGCCACGCAATTCGATTTTGAACGTTAAGCCGCGCTTGCCATGGTTGATCTGTAGATGGGTTACCCACTTACTGGGTCGAGGGGGTAACATCTAGACGTCATAGACAATCGCTCTAAGCAAAAATTGACACTCAGCTGTATTGACTTCGATTGGGAGGTGATCTCAAGGTAGTTGGCAAAACGCTTGACATAATAATTACGATGGATGTCCTTAAGAAAGATAATATTATCATCATCATCTCAGCCATAGGACGTCCACTGCTGAACATAGGCCCCCCTTTAGATCTCCACATATACCGGTTGGAAGCGACCTGCATCCAGTGTCTTCCGGCGACCTTTATAAGGTCGTCTGTCCATCTTGTTGGTGGACGTCCTACGCTGCGCTTGCTTGTCTATGGATAAAGAAAGATAACATATCGACAACTAAAAATAAATCATTATCACCTTACTAAACTCTAACCAAAACAACGATAATTTGGAGTGGACATTCTAAATACTTCAACATTTCATACCAAAAAGATATTCAGTCTTACAGCAAATAGGAAATAGTACATTGTCCAAACAGTTTTGGACCAAATGGAAAATATTTCAGAAGATCCATTTCGAACACGCCAGATGAAGAATAAAACTTTCCAGACAATCTCAATTTGCTTCTTCTTAACATGTCGACGGTGATTTAAACTGAGTTGGCTCAGAATTCGGCCACGAGCTTAGCATTATTCTCGAAATTTCCAGAAAATTATTTGTGTGGCATTCGAAATTACCTTTGAAGCGTTTCTAAAATGTACATTTGCTTTCTCGAGCCCCGAGAAAAAATTTTTGCCACCAAACCCTGACCGATTTTAAGACTTATTTTTCCAAAAATACAGTTTAAAATCGGTCGGGGTTTGGTGGCACAAAATCGTGCCATTGGGGCGCATTGGGGTCCCCCTGTCGACAGCAAATGTACTTTACAGGATTTTTGGATTACTAGCTCGATTTGTGCCCGGTTAATGGCAATGGGATCGCTATTGACAGCACAAATGGAATTTAAATATTACTGGTGAGAAGAGAATGTACAATTGGATACACCTTTGCCTTAACTTTCACCCCCTTATTAATAAAACGAGAAGACGCCAAGGTTAATCCCTAAAAATGTATGGCTAGTCCGAAGATTATCCTGGTTGTAACTTTCACGTTTATTAAAAATGGGGTCAGAGATTACAAACGTGGTATTATGTTGTGTCATCAATGGTTGTCTATTCTGCTTTTGCAATTGCCATTGTTTCTTTAATTATTTAAAAATTGTCCTTTTGCACTCAACTTTATTACTGCTAATCCTCTACGTATTTCATCTATACGTTCGTTCGAAGTTTGTCGTAGTTATGTTTGTCGACTGGCGCCTTCTCTCAGTAATTGTACGAACAAATAGATACATAGTGTCGAGACTCCTGATTTACTAATGTACCTAGTTTTAGCACTTACTCAACGTTATGAGGATTATACGCGAAAACGTTAACCTCTGCGAGAATCTTGTGGTTAGCACTCTTTCGGTTATGTGTAATGGGAGGATTATTTTCTTTAGCCTTGAATTAATTAGTTTGCAGTTTTTAAACTGCGTTTAACAATCTTTTTAAAGTTCAGGAAGATGAAACGAAAATATGGTTTGAAAGATATTATGGATAAATGGATAAAAGGAGTTGAATGTTAAAATTATGTAATAGAGTAATAAATAATTATGGAAGGAGAAGAAGAAATGTCACGTCAAACACAAATTAATTGTTATAAGAGTAATAAAATTGGATATAAAGAAAGAGAATGATGATACATTTTTTTTTATATGTCAATAAGATCATGAAGCCTATTGTTATGATCTTCCTTCATTGGTAATTAAAGAGTGGATTTTTTTCTCCTTTACTAAACATTTTGTGTAGTATTTTATATGTGGGACAATTAAGAAACTATTTTGGATTTTTGTTTGTTGTTTTGACTACGTATGCAACACTATTTTTCTCCTTACTTACTTGCACTAAACGGTGCCAGTACTTACACTTAACGTCTTCGCTAACCACGCTAGAAAGACGACAGAACAAAACATCACAACATTGCAACATTTATACGTTCTATTTCAACTAACAGTTTGCAGGAAAAGTACTAAAAGAAAGACCTGTTAGCCTCCTTCAAATTAACCTCGTTGGTCGATTAGCGGTACTAATCTAAACACATCGACTTACGTATCATTTACACGATGCGAGTTTCTCGATAGAAAATTATAGTGGAAATAGAGAACTTTATAAAAAGAGCGTGTAGTATTCGTGAAAATTAACATGAGGTAGCCTCGTAAAAGTTACTCATTTTAATATGTTTTCACTGCTTTGAAGTATTTCGTTCGTTTAGTTATCAACAAAAAAGAGATAAACTTGTACATTGTAATCTCGCACCTGAAAAGAGAAAGAGGGATATGCCAAATTTCAAAACAACCGAAGTTCGAAATTAACCGCCTAATGAGTTTCATACTTATATTATGACATAATCGTATTCGACTGCTCGTGTTTGAGAAAAACATATGACTGCGATAAAAATAGCTTACTATTTGGTATGAAAATTCTCGCCTATCAGCGGTCGACAAACTCTCAGCGTGTAAACGAGACCTTACAAGAATTTCCTTACATACTTCGAAAACAAGATCTAACAAACAAAATTCTAGAAATGAACAAATGGCGTCAGACACCGAATATAAATTAACAATGACACAGTTTTTCTTGGTATACCGATTGTTTTAAAATTAACATAAAATTATGATAACGGAGCTTAAGTGAAATTCTTCGAACAATATCGTACGGTTTGACATCATCAATTTTCTAATTTGTCACAATCAGTATTTGTTAATTTCATGAACTCATAATAATGATTAGGTATCTTAACGGAAACGGAACGTTGGCACCGAATTATATTATTATCTGATAATATTTCGCCTGCATTAACGAACGGGGACATGTTTTAGGCGATAAAAGTGTTTCAAATAGTATTTAAGTGTGTACCTACTTTCTTTGAAAAACACACATAATGTTTATTTAAGGCGGTGCTATATAGGCATTTTTAAACGAAATCCATTATTCGTACACTAACCGCACCTGTGGGGAACCTACTTCATATTTATTTAAATAGGCCTACCTTCATTTTGTAACTGTATTAAGTGTTGATTTCAATGGACAAAAAATTAAATACGTGATATAAGTAATTAATATTAAGAAAAAAATATATCTATGGTGCCGTGAAGCTGCGCTGGTGACGTTTGACAAGAGAGAATGAATGAAAGAAAGAAAAAAAAAGAAAAGTGGTGATGATGGCATTGTCTGATGTGTTTTCCTTAAAACTATTTCGTAATATTTCAGCATGTATAACAATAACATCACTTTCAATCGGTTATTCCATTATAGTTCCAGTAGAAACGTAACATGTTTGAATAAAATGCAGGTGTAAAAAATAGAGAAAATCTTTTACAATAGAAAAAAGTACACAAGTCAATCATTGTTAAACACGCTGTAACCATAGTTTACATTTAAAACAAAAAGTATTCAGTGTATTACAACCACATTGAAAAGTTTTTATCAAGATATATTTTTTTTTAAATCAAAGAATATAACAATTCAATATCGAATAAATCTGATATATAAAAATGAAATAATTTGAAGATTTCTAAAGTCGACTGCTGAGCGTTTTTTAAATCGCCACTCATGGAAAAAATCTGTGAAAATTTTTAGATTAATTTTTTTACGAATAAGTATTTAGGCATTATAAATGAATATCGATTGTTGTTTTTTTCATTGTCTTCAAATCTGGCTGTTGTTTCTACAAAACGTAGAATATAAAAATTCAATATCGAATAAATCTGATAATAAACAATGAAATAATTTTAAAATTTTAAAAATAGACTTTTAAAAGTCGATCGCTGAGTGACTTTTAAATCGCCACTCATGCCAAAAGTCTGTGAAATTTTTAAGTTTCAAAATATTTTTTTTTTAAATGGTAATATAAATGAATACCGATTGTTTTCTATATCGTTATCTTCAAATCTGGCTGTTGTAGTTTTCTACAAAACGTAGACTATTATGTTTACAGTGAAATAACAAATTATAAATATTAGTTTTCATACTTAGCACATAAATACCTGCGTAGCGTTAGAATTTCACACATTGCGCCATCTTGGTAGTTAGTGCATTACGATCTTTAGATAAAATTCTTAAGTATGCATTATAAATGCTACAAGATGACTTTAATAGCTAGCTAAGTCTTGCTATAGGAATCGCCCACACAGGGTAAAATTTCAGCTTTCAGAAAAATTAGTTCCTTATGAACTCGAGGAGAAAATCTGTACGGTTAGCCGATACTATATCTGAGCAGCATTAAAAGAAAAATGGCGAATGCTGAGTAGCATAGGCTGAGACAGCTATCAGAATGCTTCACTCTCGTCTGAACTCAGCATGCTTTCAGCCGATAATTTAGTCAGCATAGGCTGAATGCTGTTCAGCATTATCGATTTCTGTCCAGATTTTGTATCTTCTAACCGTACCCAATCTCTAGTGATTTCTTGGGTAACGGACAGACAGATTATCTGATTTACATACTTATTAGTGAGTATTAAGGATTTCCATGTAGATGGACGTGAATTTGTACTTTCTCATGTATGTCGATTGATTTTATCGAGTGTTATATGGTTGATAACGTTTTTAATCGAATTTTATTCTATACCAGCAGCTTCGCTCGCTACAACTCGAAAATTATCCCACGGGTACATAATACTATATGATGTGTGTAACTATCTGTGCAACCAATTTCTGTTCATGTAAACTCACAACTATTATAGCATATTATACAACGTGTAACGTTAATAACGCAAAACCTCTCGTGGGGTAACTCAGCCCATATGTTACTGTTCAATGTTTGTTCTAAAAATTTTGGAAAAAGAATGATTTTTCATACAAAATGAGAAATTGATCGAGCCCATCAGTATGAAAAATCTTTTATTTTTCCAAAAGGTGAACTTCTCTTCTTTAGGATGATGCAGGCTGACAGTTGCTGTAATATTTTTCTGTAGCTCATATTTCGAAACAGGAGCCGAATCACATAGTTGTAACACGTAATTAACGTGGTCATATTCTTTTAATTTATGCGTTATTTACTTACACTTTTCCCAAACGTTTGATAAATTTTGTTTAAATCTACTTAAAATCTTTGTTAGTGTTGACCGTATTGAACAAATTAAAAAAAATATAAATACGAAAACGTGTAGGCGGCGCTTCTTTTATTATTTATTTACATTACATACTTACGTGTTGACAAACGTTTAGCTAGCATAAAATAAGTAAATAAAACTTTATATGCCTGAGAACATGGTTGAAAATTCTTCGACAGTTGAAATATCTAAGTAAAATTTTCCGACGCTCGTGGTGCGGTCTTGACCTAAGAGCTATGAAAGGAATAATCGAACTATTATAATTGCGTCATTAATATGATATGAATAGAACATAATTCAAAAAATAATTTCCGCAATGATGAGTATATATTGAGGTTGAGGAAAGTCAAGATGTTTTTTTTTTTGTAAACCACCAACTTGTTGTCTAATTATGGATTAAGTCTCAACAAGAATAAAGAAGGAATGAAGAAATAATCTATTGCGTTTCCTTTTTTAAGCTCTAAGTCAATTATAAGATCTAAGTCAGGAAATATAATATAGGATGGTCCTCAAAGACAGGATGTAAGTAAATTGAATGACTATGAAGCGTGACGAAATAATATAAACGGAAATTAAACCGATTTCCACAATAATTTACACATAAATGGTGGTAAATTGGCGGTGAACCTTTATTCTTTATGAACGCGTGTGTCTAAGAAAATATTATTTGGATTATCCCATTTGTAAAACCCTCTAAGGGTTTAGCAAAGGTGCTTATCCCTCAGAGGCATGACAGCCATGAGTTACTGAAAAATTTAGTATGGATAACCTACAAACTAATAACTTTGATTTCGGATTTTTATGTAGGTATGTTTATTACTCATTCACGCAAAAACCACTGAACGGATTTGGCTAAAATTTGTTACACAGATAGTTTATAAGCTGGATTAACACATAGGAAGTTTTTATCACGATTTTATGTTCCCGTGGGATAATTTTCGATTTGTAGCGGGTGAAACCGCTGGCAACAGCTAGTGTATACATAATTTTAGTCTCTTATTCGGGTTTATCTTCTTGCACTACAAATCTATGTTTATATCCCAATGTCAGCTCTAAAGTCAGCAAGTCGCATTCTTATTCCACGTCCCATCGTAATTTACATCAGCAAGTTAGACTTTTTTAGTCAGATTTACCTGAAGCATAAATTTACAGAACAGTCGGTTGTCGCACGACGGACAATGTTGGCGGTACTAAAACTGGAATAAGACGTCACATAGTACGGACGAGCACTTTTATCGGTGTGGAAACGTTAAGTAAAGCTTTCGCTTAACCACTGTTACCTTAAGGTGCTGATAAACTTCGGTATTCACTTGTAATTGCATTCTTACGAACGTTACATTAAAAAAAAAAACAAACGAGACCGTTTCAGCGAGCATTCTAACGAGCGTTCTGACAAGCTTTTTGTCTAGCCCAGTACCTATCTATTATTAGTTATTTAATAAATTATCTCTCGAATTAAAAAAACACTCTGTATACTAGCTCATTGAAAGCTAAACTCAAGGCATTTCTATTGGAAAAATGACTCTACTCATTAGAAGAACTGTAATGTTATGTAAAACTGACATGTTATAAATTCAACTCATGTATTCGAATTGATTTTATTGTTATATTATTATCTCTATTTCCTATGTTTCATGTAATCATTTTGAACGTAATGTGAAGTGTTTACCGAAAATAAATTGAATTGTATATCAAGTTTGACATTTTGACGATCATCGACTAGCGAGCGTTCGCTAGAAAGATCGTGAAAATGTTCGTTAACTCTATTCATGGCTCTGTTCGTTGAACGGCGAATGCTCAATGTTCTGTTACAAGTGAATTATCAAGTCTATCAGCACCTTTAAGTGTCTTCACGGACCAACTTTATTTACACAGACCATTCTGATTATAGCTTTTCGAGCGTAACTTTATTGTGCGATACGGGCATTGTCGTACAACCAGTAAATAAACACTCGTATATCGACAACGAGCAACTGCGCCACCATTATTGTAGTGTTATTTAACCGTTTCGCAATAAGGACCCGGTTTATTATTATATTCGACGTTAATAGTGTATTAAATTGAACATTATTCAAATTGTAAAGTGATAGTTTGTTGAGCTATTGACGATTTTGTAGTTTTCGTTTAATTCATGATGTAGCGTTGCCCTTTAGTTTCAACAGCGCTGACGAGAAAATTGGGAAATTCAATACTTATTTTTCATGGTCAACTAATTAGTAACGTTGTAAATGAATGTTTGAAAAATATATGGATGTGGTGAAATTGTCAGTGATTAAAGTTTTCGATTTCCGACCAGTTAATGAGTACCTCTCCTTCCATCGTCAACACTTGCCGGGTCTGTAAATAAAGGAAACGAAATGTGATTTTAAAAGGTCACGATTTATTGGTCGACGATCAAGCGGTCATGCGCTGGACGGGTCAAGGCGAGTCTGACCAAACAATCCTCTTTACTTGCATACCTTCCATAACATCCTCTACACTAAACAAGGAAAAAAAAAGAATCATTATTGTGTTCGGAGATACTTGGACGAACTCGGAAGTAGTGTTGCACAATGTGACAAACCAGAGGTCAGAATTTAAATCGATTCTTACGAACTCATGAGTTTTTTTTTTCTTAAAACTCAAGGCAGCGGTTTTTTACGATTCCACGAAGAAAAGCTTAGGAAATATTCACAGTATCGATTTGTATTGGGAAATACCCGTGAGAGATGTAATCGATTATATCAAAGTATTATTAGTTTATATGACAGATATAAAAGCTTTTAAGAACATTAAAAGATTAAAAATATCGCAACTGTTTCTAGGTGTTGCCACTATACGTATGGCAGAGGTTTCAAATCGTTGTCATACGTAAGTAGCAGCTATAGCGATTTTTCAAATCATTTTATTCAAAGAGTTTTCATAAAACGAGAGAGAATTTTGCCATGCAGGAGGCTCGGGCATGCGGACGGCAAGTAGTGGACGACTCGCCGTCCGACCACGGACCATGCTCGGGTCGACGGCGCTTTATTTTCCACGCGCGCCTCATAGATCTGTCAGCAATATGATGGGGCCCCCCTTAGAGGACCAAAGCCTGCTAGGGTCTCGGGAATAACGAGCAACCGTGGCCCCATAACGTAAAGGGCTATTGAAGGACGTCGTGGATTATCGTCAGTACAAGTCTGACAGTTTCTCCCGCGCTGCCTCTGCCTCCGGAGGATTCATTTGATGATTTTACCAAGTAATTAAAAAAAATGGAGGTTCATGAAATTTTTTCGATTTTTCTAGAAAAATATCATCATTCGAGGTATGCCCTTGGTGAAACTACATAATCCTAATATTTTACCAGCTGTTATTTTCCGTACGGATAACTTAGCATTGAACAATTTTTAAACTTTTGCAATGTCAGTTTTATGTAAACAAATTGAGGTTTCTACTATGTAAGTTAGTATGTAAAATGCAAACAAAAACATCCACAAGGTAATGTTTGTAAACACGTGATAAACTGGATATTGGTTCAAAATTAAACTGAAGAGGTTTTAATAGACCATAATGCATTCTGCAAGTTTTATGTAAATATTTTTTTAACAGATGTTAGTGAATTTTGACGTTATTATGTCAAGGAGGCTCGAATGTATAAACTTTAAGTATCACTTACTTTGTAATTATAGATAGCTAAAATGACTATATGTTTTAACCTAATCTATACTAATATTATAAAGAGGAAAACTTTGTTTGTTTGTTTGTTTGGTTGTAATGAATAGGCTCAAAAACTACTGGACCGATTTCAAAAATTCTTTCACTATTCGAAAGCTACATTATCCACGAGTAACATAGACTAAATTTTATTTTGGAAATAAATAGGGTTCCGTAATATATTTGGGTTTTTCGGACACAAGGTGTAAAAAATCAACCAGAAAAGTTACTTATTTTGCGTATGCTGCCTAAACTATAAAAGATAGAATTATGAAATGTTCTAATTAGTTGTAGATCTTATAAATATCTACAAAAAACTCCGCGACACACTATACCTATCTATGTCGAGTGAGGCACAACAACCATTTTTTAAATCAAAAATCTTGAATTTTTTTGGACTACTTTTAAACGCATTTATTTTACTCATTCTATTAATCCTTATCAAAATAATTTATTTCATCATTAAGTACAGTTAATGTAGATGATATTTGGTCTTTGAATGATTAAAATTGGATGTTTAGTTTCGAAGTTATGGCGAAATTAAAATATCACGATTTCTGCTGCACGGCCCGTTGCGAAGTGAGCGTCACCAAGGCGGGGGTGCGCGTGCGGGAGGGGAGTTTAGATCTATGAGTTAAGCGCTATATTCACGATCCAGCACGGCTGTACAGCAGCTCAAGGTCGCGTTGCTGGACGTAGCAAAAACACCGTGAATAGGCTTGACGTACGTCAAGGCTTGATCCAGCACGGCTGTACGTCAAGCCTATTCACGGTGTTTTTGCTACGTCCAGCAACGCGACCTTGAGCTGCTGTACAGCCGTGCTGGATCGTGAATATAGCGCTTAAGGTACCCGCGCGGCTCAGACGCGTGGTCGGCTCCCTACGCAGCGGTCGTGCGCGAAGTCTAATAATTTTCCTGCGATTTTTTTAGATTTCGTTCTTAAAACTACACTTGCGCAAAAGTTCTTCTCAGAGCATAAAAACTTTTTCAAAAAAAATATAACCGCCTTCAAAAACAACCACAAAAAAGTGTAAAATAATCTACAAAATAACTTTTCTTTCGGAAGTCGGTGCCTTTGTATTTTTTCTTTTCATTGTCTTTTTAGCCACCGACTTCCGAAAGAAAAGTTATTTTGTAGATTATTTTACACTTTTTTGTGGTTGTTTTTGAAGGCGGTTATATTTTTTTTGAAAAAGTTTTTATTTTACTCTTTTTAGTTTAAATATTCAACCCAAATTCTTGTTAAGAACATTATTCTCTTACATGTGCACTAGAATTTTGTAATCCTTCGCACCAGTACTTACATCACTCATGTACACATTAAGCTAATAAAATTCCATATCTCAAAAATTACTGAACCGATTTTGATGAAACTTGCAGTATTCTCTTAGTTAAATGATACCTAGTACAACAAAAAAAGAATTACTTAAATCGGACTTGTAGTTCCGGAGATATAAATCAATCTATGCCTACTCCTTACTATTAAGGAGTTGTACCTTCCATCATCAGGTCATCCACCTGAGATGATGATTATCAGATGCAGATACTTGAACAGCTTTAGAAAATATATGAAAATGGTACTATGTGCCTATAAAATTTGAAGGTTGCCCTCAATTTCCCTAGGATCCCATCATCAGATCCTGACTTGGTGATCATGGGACCAATTGGAAAGTATACCCTTTCAAACAAAAGAAAAAAATTCCAAATCGGTCCAGGCGTCTTCGAGAAATCGGGGAACATACATAAAAAAAAAAAAAAAAAAAGATTCCGACGAATTGAGAACCTCCTCCTTTTTTTGAAGTCGGTTAAAAACAACAGTTCTTCTCAGAGCTAATCAACAGTTCTTTTCAGGGCTAACCAACAGTTCTTTTTAGGGGTAACCAACAGTTCTTTTCAGGGCTAATCAACAGTTCTTTTCAGGGCTAAACAACAGTTCTTTTCAGGGCTAAACAACAGTTTTTTTCAGAGCTAGAATATTAATAACTATTAACATTTTCTTAAACATTTGAAAATGCCTAAGAGAGCCAGGTCTCAACTTTCTAAACATAGTTCTCAAGCACGGGCAGCAAGAATACGTCGTATGGGAGAATGTTCACCTGAACGTTCACAACGCCTTGCTGAACAAAATCAGAGAAACTCTCAGGTACGCGCACGAGAGTCAAGTGTCGAACGTTCGCAACGGCTTGCACAACAAGATCTGAGAACCTCTGAGTTACGTGCACGAGAGTCAAGGCTGGAGCGTTCCCAACGTCTTCATGAACAAAATGTAAGGACCTCTGACTTACGCGAACGAGAGTCAAGTGTCGAGCGTTCGCAACGCCTTGCACAACAAAGTCTGAGAACCTCCGAGTTACGCGCTCAAGAGTCGAGGCTGGAGCGTTCCCAACATCTTCATGAACAAAATATAAGGACCACTCAGTTGCGCGAAAGAGAGTCGAGTGTCGATCGTGTGCAGCGAGTCAGCGACTTAGAGCTCAAGCAGACAGACAGCAGTTGTCCACAAATAGAGTTCGCAATCAAATTTTAGCTAACAGCAACAGACTGTCTTTCAGATATGATCCGCAGATTGATTATGCACAACAAGCGTCCGTCCAAATTGGAGTCATGAATAAGATCTGCTCTAACTGCTCTGCCAAGAAATGGGTGGACGAACCTAATGGTATGTGCTGTGCTTCAGGTAAAGTCTGTCTTCCTAACCTTCAGGAGCCGCCACAACCAATAAAAAATCTTTTAACTAATAACCATCCATTATCTGGTAATTTTTTTACAAATATTATACGTAAATACAATAGTCTTTTTCAAATGACTTCTTTTGGCGCAAAAGAAATCTGGGAAGGTAATTTTATGCCCACTTTTAAAATTGAAGGACAGGTGTATCATCTCATTGGTAGCCTTTTACCACCATCAGGCCAAAACCCACAGTTCTTGCAAATATATTTTATTTCGGATGCAGACCAGTTATCGTTGCGATCAAGCATCGCACCAACCTTAAAAATGGATTTAATTCGCGAATTACAGACCGCTCTGAATAATCATAATGTGTATATACGGAGTTTTAAACAAAACTTAGAACTCAACTCCTCAGATAATTTAAAGTTAATTATTCATTCAGATCGCACTCCACAGACAGCACACAGAGGCAGATATAATGCTCCTACTGTAAACGAGGTAGCCGTTCTCTTGGTCGATGAAGACAAAGGTCCCAGGGATATAGTCTTACACGGTAGAGACGGACAGCTCAAAAGAGTTTCTGAGCTACATCGGTCCTATGATCCACTACAGTATCCTATAATATTTATGACAGGAGAAGACGGTTATTATTTGACTATCCCTCAGCAGGGTTCTGCGCGTAATGAAACTGTTTCGTGTATGCAATTTTATGCATTTAGATTAATGTTTAGAACTAACTCTTTTAATCCGTTACATTATTACAGAGACTTATTTAGTCAATATTGTGTTGACATGATGGCGAAAATGATATCGGAAAGATTAAATTATATTTCTCGGAATCAACAAAGACTGAGGGCTGATGATTACATTCATCTCAGAGATGCCTTAAATCATGACGCAAATGTTAACCCATCAAATAGGGGTAGGGATGTAATTTACAGAATTATACCTGGACGAAGTCAGGGCGGGCCGCTAGTAAATCATAATTATACAACATAACTGATGTTCATGGCTATAGATCGTAAATATCGCCAAGAAATCAGAAGCAATCGCGAGAGAATCACAGAGTTTTTTAGTCCATCAACTTTAAGTAAACTATTCCTGAAAAAACTCCAGAAAAATCCAGTTGTTCCTAGACACTATAACTAAGATACACTTGTTTTTTTTTATAAGACCTTCATTTCCTCATTTCTGACCTGTTTCAAAAAAGGTTACTAATGGTTTGACACCTGCGCAAACATCATTCTGGTCATGGTCTGAAGCAAATACCATATTATGGGACGATATTCATTCGCTCCGAATCCCTTCGGATTTCGGAATTTAAAATCTTATTGAACAATATTAAGTTTGTTCCCACTTTTTTTCGCAACATCGAATGCTTCAAAGGAAAAAAAAGGAAATATAGGTATTGATAACAGACAACAACAAAAAAACTTTGCCGACCATGTTTTATTAAAACATCTTATATCTTTAAACGAGCAATTCTTGTATATTTATTTATATATAATCAGGATCTCGGAAACGGCTCCAAGGATTTTCATGAAAGTTACAGATTAGGGGTTTTTCGGCTCAAGGAATCGATTTATCAAGGTTCCAGGTTCAAGAAAAGCTCGATTCCCAAGATATAGACATTTTAAAAACCGAGCTTCGCTCGTTCATCCAGATATTGGTATTAAAACATCGTCAACGTGACGCGTTTTCGAATTTGAACCAGTGATCAATAACCTAGCAATAAAATTCTAACAAGATAATCATAGCCGAAGTGCTCTCCGTTTAGCAAACACAAAAAAAAATCTAACGCTCGTTTTCATTTACCAAACACGACATTCATTGCTGGCCAAATCTTTTGATTAAAAAAAGTTTAAAATTCAAAACCAGCAATGTAAATAAAGCAAAACGTTTCCATCGTCCGATACGGACTTGCCGCAGAAAGGAGTAACTGAGTAAGGTACTGCCGCATTGACCCATTTTGATAAAGTCGTGAATAGATTACGTCCGTCCACTTTAATGCTCAGGTGCTGCATGCATCGCTTTCCGTGTTTATTTTTTGTTAATATTTATTTTAATGTAGGTGTTTAATTGTGTTTTTATCATAGGTATGGCCTCTGTGCTGAAGTGGTCTGCGATATGGCGAGTTGCTTGTTTGACTAATTGACTTTAACGTCGTATTTTACAAAGGCGTTTTTGTGTTAGAAAAAATACATATCCACATCTCTATCAAACCTTTAGGAGTAACAGGATAATAGGACTTAATAAATAAATAAATACCATTATTATTAATAAAGCGAAGCCATTTAATTGATTATTAATTATTCCAAGATTCACATTCCTTCTTCATAATTTGATTTGCATTTTGATATTTTGTGAGTAATCGTGTTCTTAGAAAATTATGTATTTATGTACATAGATAAATAATAATTTATTTTAAATGTTCATTAACACGTGTTAATGTAGTCTTTAGTACAAATTGACTTCGTATGTATTTGCTACATTAGAAATAAACGTTTTATTGCGGAATGTTTATTTGTAATTATTTCACAAGCAGTTTCTTTGAAGTTTACATGTAGTTTCACAATATTAATTACCTACTAAAACCTTAGAAAAAAAAACAAAGGCGAAGAAAAAAGTTAGATTAGGTAAGAAAGAACAGAATCCCAAACCACCTTAAATGTTCTTGAAAATGAGCAGAATTTATTTAAATACGGATTTATAGTTCTTACTATCCGATGACGCGTTTCCATAGTTCCAAGATTAAAACAGTGACTTTTCTACAAGAATAACTACGCAAGTGAAAACTTTGTAAGGTCACCAACAAAGCCTCGCGGGCACACTAACACAAACGCACGCACACGAACAAAAAAGTTTAGCTTATAAGTTTATAATCAAGCGAGGTTTTTATCTCGTAGTCGTTGGCCGCACGCCGCGCCGCGCACATGTCCACCGTTGCGCTGAAGCCTCACAAATACGCGCGTGAAAAATACACCCACCTCGTATATGAAAAATCAAGAAAAAAATTCGCACCCTGGATAATTCAAAGACGCCAACACGTTAAAGCTGTCTGACAAAAAAAGGTGTTCCATTTTTTTAATCGCGCGCGTCGGGCTTATTCGGAAAATTATGAAAGTGATGTGAAACGTAGGTGTTTCTCTTCAGAGTACGTTCAGCGCCTACTCTGTATTTTTTCTAGTGACTACAAAAGCTATTGTTTGCGTTTTGCTTGAATTGAAGCACAAAAAGTATACTATTTTCAGTGTTTTGTTCTATTGAATGAGAAGTGTGTTGAAAAAATATTACATAAAAGTGGATTGTTCAGTTTTAGTAAAGGAAAAGCGGCCGAGTAATTCAGTTAGATGTATGTTCTACATAATATACAACGGGACACAACATGACGGCAAAGTTCGGCTATGTAAGTGGATTTAACATTTTTTTTTAGTGATACTTTTCATTTGCGTCACTAGTTGCTATGCGATTAGTCTTGTAGCATGAATGGAGCAAGATAACTTTATGTTTTTTTCGAGTGGATTATCGTTGGATATTATTTTTAGCATTCTTAAGATAATCGAAAACCATCTAATCTTTACTCCAACAGCAATAATCTCTAGATTTGGGTATAATATTTATGCAGTTGACGTAAATTCGTCCATGAAAATTTTGTTATGAATGGAAATTTATTTTTTACGGTATTTATTTTATCTTCGTAGATTTGTGTGCGATATGCTCGTAGATAATGTAAATCTCAATTGTATATAAACGTGACAAGAGCGTTAATTCTGTGATATGCCTGTGTTACGTCAAGTAAGGTATTAAAATAATATAGCGATAATTACGTTGCTCATTATTTTTGTGCTTGCATATCGTGCAGTTGCGTGGTTATTCATTTGCAGTGTCAGCGACAAAAACATTGACAATTACTAATATTACAAAAAAATTGGGAAATATAATTCAAATAACCGTAATACTGTAATTTCGAAGTTAAAATAAACTTTGTACTTAGATTTATACATATGATTCAAACAATCAATTCTTAGTAAATTACGGACTAAGTTCCCTCCTCTTATAGTAAACTTAGCAACTATTCATAATGTAATTTGAAACACGTAGTCTAAGCAGTAGAGAGAGTATAGGTATCTAATACCTATCTTCATGTGTGGTTTAAATGAAAAGTAATATCGTATATCATAAATAAATATCACAGCTACTTTAACCTGTAAGTAAGCTGAGTATCTTGTATCGCTAATGCCCTGTTAGGAGAGACAGTTAATGATCCATTAACTTTGTCTTGATTTATTTAAAGGGTTGTGTAAATATTAGTTAAAACTAACTTAAAAAAAAAAAAAAAAACTTGAATACCTACTTAAGTATGGCTAAGAAAAATTATACGTCATGTCAATTCTATTTAACCATTTTACTGTTACAAAAATATTAGTTTAAACTTAAAAAAAAAAAACTTGAATACTTAGGCTAAGAAAAATTATACATGTCAATTCTATTTAACAATTTTACTTCTACATTAGTTTACTGGTGTTTTTTTGTTATCGTAAAATCATTAAATGACTCGTCCCACCCAGTGTGGGACGGGAGGGACTGTGAGACTTGTACTGACTAAAATCCACGGTGATCCTTCAATAGCCCTTTACGTTCCAGGGTCGCGGTTACGTGATAGTCGCGACCCCGGCAGGTTTTGGCCCTTTAAGGGGGGCTCGTCATATTGCTGTTTTGAGGATGTTATCGTCGCTTCGACCCGAGCATGTTCCATGATCGGACAGAGGTTGTAGTCCTAGGTTCAACTCTCGGGACATACAAAGTGTTATTGGGTTTTTATACCTGGAAATTCTCAGCAGTAGCTTGCACTCTGAATTTGTGCACGGTTAATCGCAATGGGTTAGCCCCCATTACACATGAGACGAAAGAAATATTGTAGTTTAAAATAAAATAAAAAATGGTAGTCAATAGTGAGCTACTTCTTAAATGAGCCTAACTAATATTATTATAAATCATCATCAGCCTATTAATTCTCTCACTGTTGGGAGTGGGACACAGGCCTCCTATCTTTCAGAGGCAGTACAGATTGGTGGATGTCACATGTCTTTGAATTGTTGGTTCTAGAACATGCCGGTATCCTCACAATGTATTCCTTCACTGTTTTGAGAGCAGTGGTGATGAAATAAATTACACAAAGTAATGAGCCTAGCTGGGTTCGAACCCACGACCTACAAGTCGTAAGTTCAACGTCACTAAAGACTCATCTAGACGATGCTAGAACTCGCACGCGAGTTGCGTTACATTGCGGACTTTATAGATACAACGAATTCAGTCTATCAAACAAATACCGCAATGTAGTGAAACTAGTTCTTGCTTCGTCTCAATGAGGCTTTACCATGTATTTAAATCCTCAGAGCCATTCCGGCGTCAAAAGCAACTATGTATGTCACGTAGATTTTAAATAAGCGCATATTGCGCATAGTACTATGATGTTATCTTTACTAATGTGGCTGACCTAGGTCACAAACTCACAACATTAAACCCACGGGGTGTTGAAGGGGTGACTCTGACTATTTAATTAAACTATTAAGTTGGGTAGAAATGTTGTAAAACATCATGCTGTATATGTATAGGTGGTGAGTTTTTTTAGCGTAGTAAAATCGTCAAATGAGTCCTCCCACCCAGGGCAGGGCGGGAGGGACTGTCAGACTCGTACTGACTAAAATCTGCGGTGTCCTTCAATAGCCCTTTACGTTCCGGGGTAGCGGCAATTCGTTAGTCCATCGACCATATAGGTAGCGAGCCATGGTCAATTAAACTTTTACTTGGGTTCCATTGTAGGTTTTGCAACGCCTTTTTTTTTAACAAAACCATGTCGTTTCATACTTTCTAGCTTACTTAGATACTTAGGTTAGGGTTATGTTCTCATGTGACATCCATCAACCCGCACTGGACCCGCGTGGTGGCTTAAAGCCCACTCCCTCTCACACAGAGTAGGCCTGTGTCCCATTAGTGGGAACATTTAAGGCTGATGGTGATGCTGATGATAACAGTAACATGTAATAATTATGTTCGAGAAGAAAATTCGTTAATGTGTGACATATTTTTATCCCTTAATCAATAATCGTAACACATATTATTTCAAAAATTAAGACCTTGGTTTTTACGAGATTAACAACAAATCAAATTAATTCCTCAAGATAAATTAATGCAATGCAGATTACATCAAAAATTATTTGCATCAATGTACAATCGACAAAGTTGAATCATGACCCATTTTGACAATAAATCGTTTGAATCCGTCAAATTGACAAAGATCAAAGTCGGTTCCATGGATATGTATGTTTACGCGAATGTGAACCTAATCGTATTTCAAAGTCTGTAGAAAAATAAGCTTATGGTGGGTCATGATTCAACTTTGTCGATTGTACCTTAACATTGATAAAAATCTTATTTATCGGATTTATCCCTGAAAAATATGTTTTATTCAGATAACTTGAAATTCAGCGCCTCAAATTATCGTTTACCAACAAATTATATTATCAGCTGTTGAATATATTTTTTGTACAAATGTTTAAAAACTTTCTTAACAATATATTTCAGCTTATTATAAGTATTTCAATTTTTTATCAGGCATTTGCCGACCAAACACACGTCCACGTATCATTTGTGTATAATCTAGACTAGTATTCTAATTTTGAAAATTTTGAACCTTAGTACTAATTAACTTAACTCAAACCACTTGTTAATTAATATCATTGAATGTGTAACAAAATTACAGGTAGGTGTGAACGTTATATAAATACAATTTATTATAAATACAATGGCGCCTAAATGTTATGAAGTTTCGCGTCAAGTAGGTACACTTATCTATTGCTAAATAACAGTTTATCAGTAAGATATTATTAATTGTTATAAACATTTTAATATAACGGATAATTGAGTCCCATACAGATTATTATTATATTGTTAGATATCAATTGCATAATCTTTTATGAGTGTCAACATGACACTTATAAAATGGTCTGTTGTTATGTAGGTGACCCAAGATCCTGTATTATTTAAAATAACATTATGACATGACTTAAATTAAAAAAACCGTTCAATAGAAGGTGGCAAGGCGAGGCTATTCCCTGTAATTTTTTTTTCCAAAAACTCTAAGTCCAAGCGGTTCTCAAACTGTGCGAAACGACGCGCCGCCCATCGCCATGGTGCACCTTAAAGAGTAAAGGGGGTTACCGTAAGTCGCTTCTGTTGACCATGCTCCGGATCGAGTTTGTGTGGACTCAAGATTTTTTTTTGATTTCTTTGCAAAAGATCCACCAAAAAGAAGAAGAGAGTCTCACTGAACTCTTTTTCAGCTTTAAACAGACTTACGTGTTTCGATTTGTTAGAGTTTCTAACCTGTCATGTGGTGTCAGTAAGCTACGACGCCGATACATAACACTCTGTAAGTGCGCCGATAAATGAAAAAGTTTGAGAGCCCCTGCATTAAGTTATTTCGTGAAACCTGCATTAGCGAACAATGACAAATAATTAATTATATGTAGTATATAATATAATAAAAATATACATATATTATTTGTAAAATTATTCGCGCTAGCATTTATTAATTACTGAACGTTCAATAAAAAATAAGATTTTTAATTTCTTACTTAGGCGTTATGAGTATATTTTCTTGATTGAGTTTTTCCATTTTGTCACGAGAAATGGATATTAGCTTTAATGAACGAATGCCATTAATGTTTAATGAATACATTCGATCAAGTATTATTTACAGTATTAAATCTTAATTATATAAAACGTGATTACACAGGTCTCGATTATGTTGGTCGAATTAAAACATAATTGCAAATTATATATAGGCACAACAAATATTTTATAACACTGATAGTTCATATAATTGAGTTCAAAATGAGCAAGTACCAATGTGTCCTTTTTTGTGCAATTATAATACCTTCCATACTTATCTTAGACATTACTTACGTTCGTTGTTGAAAGAAAACTGTGTGAGGAGGAAACCTGGAATTATGTCAATGCATAAGCCCAGAGGCTCTGGAGGGCCTCCGAAATGGCTTAGGGGTCTTACATATAAAAAAAAATCTTTCGAATGTAAAGACTCAATTCGATGAAAAAATTAAACAAAGTACCTACATGTGACTGTTTACGTTTTTTTTTCGTATCTAAAAGACATTCCTTAACTATCTACTCACTTATCACAAATAACAATGAAAAGAAATTACAGATACGCGATCGATAAGTGTTGCATTTGCGATTATTATGTGCATTTTTTCATGGTCGATCTTGTATTATAACGTATTTGTCCTCTTTGAAGGATTATCGTATTTTTTTTTTTTAACAAGACAGAACTCGTATTGCCCAGTATAAGTACTGAGTTATGGAGGTCCGATAGGCAGTCGTTCCATCTAAAATACTACATTCTGGTTCGAATGGAAGCATACCCCAAAATATGTATGGAAAAGGCTAGGCAGATGATAATAACAAGATAGAGATCGTCCGCGCGGTCGAGCGGCGAAGCGGATTGAGTGCAGAAGCGAACGGATCGCACGCTCCTCCGCGCGGTGCACCGCCTGTATTTACGCTGCCTCTGTGTCACGGCTAGTGATGTCGTATGTACTGCCATTTGATCTTACCTACATTGAACCAAGGGTGGTATTACAATGTTTCAAAACCAGTCTTGTCCCAGTGAGTGAACGAGATGGCGCTATACGACTTGTATAGCTTTGTCACTTTCACTCGCCGGAATAAACTTGGTTATAAGACGTTGTATAATACCCCCCAGGACTGCTTCAGACAAAGATCATCATTGCAGTTAAACTAATCGATATAGAGAATAACTTAATCTTTACATATAATAAAATCGTAGAGCTGTCATTCCTGTACATTGAATATTTTTTTCTTTTTGTATTTTTTTCGAGATAAGGGATCGATTCTGATGCCAAATCAACTTTTTTTTTCTTTCGAATTTTTTTATGTTTTTTTGATTTGATCTATCTCTTAAACTACTGTAAAGTTGTCGATCAAATTTTCCTCAAATATTCCTAATAATATGCTTCTGTTGATAGGCTATGTATCATTACGCTATTTTTCCTGGGAGATAAGCAATTTTAAATTTTGTTGTTTTTATCTGTTTGTTTTTAGTTGGAAGCTAAACCACTGGATATTATTTAGTCAATTTTTCCCCAAATATTCCTTAAACTGCTCTTCTATTAATAGGATATGTATAATTACGCTATTCCCTTTGGGGGATTAGCAATTTTATAATATGTTGATTTTCAGTCATTGTTGACATTTGTATAAGAACCGCTATTTGAAAACACTGTCAGCGTACTAGCCAGTCTGGTTAGTATCCTGCTTGACTTTCGTGCAAGGGGTCTCTGGATCAAATCTCGCTGTTTCTTTTTTTCACTTTTTGAATTTTCTTTTATTTGTCCTGAGAGTTTCAAATAATAAAAAAAAATGTGCATACTTTTATTTCAATATTATTCGCGATTTTAAATTATTACTATTTTTTTTTCAATAGTTTTCTAGGATATAAATCTACACTGATTTAAATTGTAGGTAGTAAGTTGGATATTTTTTTAAATTTTAATTGTTTCGAGGTGTGGAATTTTAAAGATTAGAAAAAATTGTGTTTATTTATGTTTTGAATTGGTGTTCAAACCAGTGCATAGATTCTGTTTTAAACGACGACAAGTTGTACTCATCGAGTCAGATAATTAGTTATTTTTTTAGGTATCACGCGGAATGCAAGGGAGAAGAGCAATGCTATCGTAAGTTCAATTTGCAGCGATACTGAAAATCAACTCAAAAATGATAGTCTAATGTTTAAAATAAACACGGTTCTTTGAAATTAATGTCGCTCAAATAAGGACATTTCCTATGCAAACTATGTACCTAGATATAACATTATTGATCTAAACTAATAATAAAAATGCAAGTGTGTTTGTTTTTTACCTTTTCACGCATTACTACCTACTGAATCGATCGTCCCAAAATTTTGCATATACGTTGTCAGGAGTATAGACACGGATATAAGGTATCTTACATCCCGAATAACAGAAGAGAGCTGTTGCCGAGAAAACAATTACGTTCATATTCCAGATGGCGCCACACGATCCGTATTGTTTCTCAAATTCTAAAATAACGCAAGCGAAGCCGCGGGCAAACACTAGTTTATAAAATAAAATTAGGAATATGAAGATGCAAATATTGTGATATCTAAGAAAATTGTATTTTGTATGATGTTTTATTGTAGGTATAATGTAACACGTAAAGAAAAGTTTTCAATTACTATGACTGACAACAAACATATTTCAAAAATAAAGTATTACCTGATATCATCATCTATTAAATTCCAATCGAATATGAACTTTCTACTTTAGTGATAAAGTTTAAAATCTATTAAAGAAGTTTGACAGATTATGGAAGTTTGACGAGCTGGCGGCTGTACATAAAACCGTCTTGTTTTTACTCTAAAGTCGTTATTTTTGTATTTTATTTACAACTGTACAGTTTTCACTGCAAATTAGTGTATTCATGTGATTTTAAAATAGACATTGATGAGTTCGGCTGACATGAAAACGACAGAAAGCCATGATAAATGTTAATTATTATCTGTGTTAAACTGTGCCTCTCTTAGAAAACAATTAAGCAAATTGTCTTTTTGATGAAAAGTTTTCATGATAATTGAAAAGTGGTCAATAATACTCTCTCCTGGAACTGTCTCATGAAGACTCAGTGCTCGTAAAATCTACCACAGATTAAACAAGTACAGAATAACAATCTGAGGTTTGATTCTCATTTCAGAAAAAGTTGAGTTTTCAGTCAGTCATTTCTTAGTAAAATCATCAATAGCCGAGTGAATACGACAAAAGAAAATGACCTAATCATTTGCGCAACCATTCGATAATATTATGCCCGATTTTATGTTGTTAAGAAACTTTTCTACGTTATAAATATATATATTTATTAGCTATTGAAAACATCATCTTGTAGGTACATAAAATTATTTTTTTATGTAAGTAAGAGTGGGAATTCAATATTACCATTTTAATAGGTATATTATTATTGTTTCTCCATTCAGTCTCACTTTTAAACAATTATTTAATTTTAAAATTACGTATTTATTACTATTCTCATGCGGAAAAATGCAGTAAAGCTGTGTTGTTCACGATTGATTGCTAATAAACAATAAGACATCATAAATATACAAAATGTATTTAATGAAATAATAGATATTTTACGACTTACGAGAATATCAATAATATCATTGTATGACGTTAACTAAGAACTAATATAATATTGCGTTGATCAGGGGATATAAAAGGCCACTTCAGCAGTGCTGCTGCTATCGATGTTGCTCAAATTGGACTTTATCAATTATCTACTCCATTGCTACAGTAATAGAATTGAATATTCCATGTTTGGAATTTTATCACTTAAAAAATATAGAGAATTCGTACACAAACACGCACAGAAGATAATTATAAAAAAAGTAAAATGTCGCTTTTGAGAATCGATGGATCAATAAACTTTTTGCAAAAAATAATTTAAATTTTAATAAATATTTCTTATTAATTTGATAATGATGACAGCTTTGTAAAATATAAGAATAATTACTTTATTTTTTTCTCATACCAACAACTAAGTCAGTTTGATTTCCAAACACAGATATGACTAATTAGCATAATATATCGATTACATTGTCTCTGATTCTGAATTATAGATCAATAAATTGTATTGATGTCTCAATATTTTTAAGCTTTGGTTAAATTAGCAGTCTTGTAATAGTTTCACAATGAAAATAACAGGAACATTACAAACGGTCTAATATGACGATGTCTCACTTAGTAGGTAATAATTATATTGTTTGAGATGTATTAATGGTACAAAAAAGATATGAATTAATATAAATAAAAGATATATCTGCCATCTGGATATATAATTTGCCTAGTTGCTACACTATTAACGCTTCTAATCTAACGGGATACAGCTGATTATCAGTACTTCACATTAAGCGACTGACTACTATTAGAAACTGATTAATATGGTAGGCCTTGGTTGTGATACCCTTCGTTAGACTGGTGTCAGACTTTCGTACTTCTGACTACCAGTAACTACTATTTAGGATCTGCAATTGTCAGCTGAGACCAATCGCTTAGCGTGCGTCATAAGCACGGCGGAAACTTAGGAGGAGGACCTGTGAGTAGGACCCAATGGATAACTATTGGACAGTGGCCACCCATCATTCGATCAACCTAGACAAGCACTGCTTTACGGGTTATTGTAAAGAACCGAACAATTATAGGCCTGTGTCAATTTTGCCAGTCTTCAGTAAAGTATTTGAAAAGTTAATGCTTGCACAACTGCTATGTCACTTCAATAGAAACTCCATCTTTCATGATCAACAGTTCGGTTTCACCAAAGGTCGTTGTACAACTGACGCCGGTGTTACCCTATTGAAGAACATTTTTAACTCCTGGGAGGAAGCACAGGATGCCATAGGAATCTTTTGCGACCTCTCAAAAGCATTCGATTGCGTTAACCACGAAACGCTTTTGCTGAAGTTAGAACATTATGGTATTAAAAATAAAGCCCTTGATTTACTAAATTCATACTTGAAAGATAGACAGGTTAAAGTTCAGATAAACGGTACAAACTCATTGGGAGCTGAAATGAATATGGGAGTGCCTCAAGGTTCTATTTTGGGTCCATTCCTCTTCTTAGTCTATATTAATGATTTACCTCATTTACTAAAAAATCAACCACAGATGGTGTTATTTGCGGATGATACATCTTTAATTTTAAAAATTGACAGACGTGCACAAAATCTAGACACTGTTAATGACTGTATTCTTAAGGTTCAAAATTGGTTTACTGTTAATAATTTAGTTCTTAATGAAAAGAAAACAAAATGTATTAGATTCACTTTACCAAATGTTAGAAGAAGCGAATGTGAAATTTTATTGAACGGAAAAAGATTAGAATTTATTAATCAGACAGTTTTTCTAGGAATCACGTTAGACGATAAATTACAATGGGGCCCCCATATAGCATCTCTAGCAGGGCGACTAAGCTCAGCCGCTTATGCTGTCAGAAAGATAAGGCAGTTAACCGACGTCGAAACTGCGCGTTTGGTTTACTTCAGCTACTTTCACAGCATTATGTCATATGGCATCCTATTGTGGGGCCGGGCAGCTGACATTGAATCTATTTTTATTTTGCAAAAGAGAGCTGTCACAGCAATTTCCAATCTACGTCGTCGCGAATCTCTTAGGGAATTATTCAAAAAAAATAATATAATGACAGTGCCTTGTCAATTTATTTATGAAATTATAATGCATGTTAGGAAAAATCTTCATCTTTTTAATAAAATAAGCGACAGACATAATTTTAATACGAGAAATAAAGATAAAATTGATCAACCATATTTTAGATTGTCTAAAGTACAAAAATCTTTTATGGGGTTCTGTGTTAAATGTTACAATAAAATACCGAGTGAAATCTTAAATCTAAATGAAAAAAAAAATTAAAAGTTACATAAAAAACACCCTTAGTAAACAAGCATAATACAAATTAGAAGATTATATTCAAGATAAAAATGTTTGGAAACATGCTGGTCCTGCTCCATAGTACAATGTAGGGCTTAAACAAAGTCAAGCTGGTTGAAATTTGAATGCTCACACACTTAAATTATATTTGTAAATTGTGTAATTTCAATATTTTGTTAAAATGTGAACGCCATGTACCTTTTTGTTTTTTTTACTTTTATTCATCTTAGTTTCCTATTGTTTACATTTTTAAATATTTCTAAAAAATGAAAAAAAAAAACATTTAAAAATATAAATAATAGTGGCCCACCGGTATCGGGAACAGGGTCCAAGCTACCGGCAGTCAGGGCTCCAGAGAAAGGAACCTCCTAACAATGCGCGCCGTGTCCAGAAGAACTGCTTTCTGAATCAAGCCCTTGATCCAGCTGCCTAACGAGAGCCTCCTTAGGTGTTGGTCGAGGCTCTTGGCAATTAAGCCATGGGCCGACACGACTATCGGCACAATGACAGCTGAATCAACGTCCCACATATCGACAACCTCGCGAGCCAAATCAAGATACTTCATTTGCTTATCTTTCTCAGCTTTCACGAGGTTCTCGTCATGCGGGACGGTTATGTCAACAATCATTGTGCGCCGCTCTGATCGATCCACCACCACTATATCAGGTCTATTAGCTACAATAGTCCTGTCAGTGATGATGGATTGATCCCAGTACAGTGTGATATTACCACTTTCAAGAACTGGGTCGGGCACATACCTGTAGTACGGCACTTCCGATTCGACAAGGCTGTATTTCAGAGCAAGTTGCTGATGGATTATCCTGGCTACAAGGTTATGTCTATGCAAGTATTCTCCGTTAGCCAGACGAGAACACCCGGAAATAATGTGACGTATTGATTCGCCAGGACGGTGACATGCCCGACATATGTCAACCGTGCCATCCTTCACAATAAACCTCCGGTAGTTATTCGTCATCATAACTTCATCCATAATTGCACAGACAAAACCCTCGGTTTCACCAAAGAGGTCACCGGATCGTAGCCAGGCCACGGACGCTGACAAATCTACATCAGGCCTATGTAGAGCCCGGAAAAAGCGTCCGTGAAGCTCCTTGCTCTGCCATACTTCCATGCGATCATTAGTGTCAAGCACCACAGGTTTGCGCCAGTTCTCTTTAGCCAAGGAGAGCGGGGTGAGGCCTTTGTCCACCGCCACTACATCTCGATGCATCCCCACGTCGGCTTTCAGGAAATATTCCCTGAGATTGCATACCTCGCGATTGTGGAGAGTCTTAGCGTTGAGAAAACCTCGACCACCACATTTTCGCGGGATATACAATCTCATAACCGAAGACCGTGGGTGATGCATTCGATATGCAGTCAGCAATGTACGGACCCTCCTATCCAGGGTATCAAGTTCTGTTTGAGTCCATTTGAGTATGCCAAAAGAGTACATCAAGACCGGCATGACCCAGCCGTTGAAAGCGCGCACCTTATTACCACCTGATAGAAGGCTATTAAATACTTTTTTCAGGCGGCCAAAGAAGCGCTCCCTCAACGATTGTTTCATGCCAGTAACATTGATGCCCAACGCTTCTGACATACCCAAATACTTATAGGTTTCGGTTGCTGAGAGGGATCTAAGGCTTATGGAATCCGAGAGTTCGGTGCTCACGGATTCCACAATCTCCCCTCGCTTTACATGCATGACCGCACATTTGTCCACACCAAATTCCATCCTGATGGCGCTACTGAAGGTTTCAGTTACCTTCAGTAGCTTCATTAGTTGCAAATTGTTGGGGGCAAAGAGTTTAAGGTCATCCATGTAAAGGAGATGAGATATAACCTGACCGCCTCTCCTCAACCGAATGCCTAGACCTGAATCCTCCAACAGTGTGCTAAGAGGATTCAGGGCCAAGCAGAACCAAAGTGGACTCAAACTATCACCCTGGAAAATACCTCGCTCTATCCTTATCGGTTCGCTAGTTCTCGGGATATGCCGACATCCTGGATAGCGAAGGACTGTCCTCCATTGCCTCATACACGACATCAGGAAAGTGCATAGAGTTGTATCAACTTTATACAACTCCAGCACCCTCATGAGCCATGTATGTGGCACCGAGTCATAGGCCTTCTTATAGTCTATCCAACATGTTGACAGATCCTTTCGAGAACGGCGAACCTGTTGGCTAATGGCAATATCAATGAGGAGCAGCTCCTTAGTACCGCGGGACCCGTTCCTACATCCATTTTGAGAAGCAGACATGATAGAATTTTCATCAATATGTTTACTAATTTTAGCTCTCAAAATGGATGTAAGAACTTTATATAAAGTTGGTAGACACGTTATCGGTCTGTAATTTTTGGGTTCCGCAGTACTACCTGATTTGTGGAGCAGGTGGGTTATTCCTGTCGTCAGGAATTCTGGTAGCGATCCAGACTCTAAGGCTGACTGGAACAAAGCCGCCAGGCGAACGTGCGACCTTTTGAACCACTTGATCCAAAAGTTGTGCAGTCCGTCCGGCCCCGGAGATTTCCAGTTCGGTAACGGACGGACTGCACGTGCTACGTCTTGGGGGCTTATCGAAATTGCCCCCATTTCTATTATAGGATCGCACGCTCGCTCGACGTCTCCAGTCCATTCACCTTCAGTATGGCTGACAGGTACCGACCAGATACTACGCCAAAATGAACACATGGCGTCATCATCTGGCAGATCCCCGTCAGCCACACCTTGGTCTGGTCGCTCCCAAGACCTGTAAACCCACCTTTCATCTCTTTGGAACGTGCGATTCTGATTATATCGCTCCATGCGCCGCCTATACCTACGGATACGGTTTGCCCATGCATACACTTTCTGTTTCAGGAAGTCGATGCGCTCTGTGACACGGGAGAGGTAATCCCGAGGATTTATATCAGTCCCCGAGAACGCCCGTCTCACAAAGCGCATCACTCTAGGACGAGTGTTGCCCTCCCTGAAACAGATGAGTTTGCCGATGAATGTTCTGGCCTCGCCAATACGTCGTTCAATCCTGTACTGCCATACCGGTATGGCTGGTTTAGGTCGTGTAGTTCTCTCAACCGAGAATTTTACGTGAGCTACACGACATGCCGCTACAGCCGCACAATACAGGATTGAATGAGCATCAGCAAGGTCTTCGCAGCTATCAAAATAGTTTGATAACTGCGAATCCAGACCAGCCACCAGCATCCTGTTTCTGTTATGCATGGGCAAACGAGGTATCCGTGGTCTAAGTTCAGGCGACATGAAACGATACTCTCGAATCGCACCCTCCAAAGTACTCCTCATTTCCTCACTGCACTGGATACTTACATTAGTAACCATGTCATTGCTCACTACGTCGTCAGCGTGATTGTGTATTTCGTCGGACTGTGGAACCACAGCCTGTGACGGCGACGGGGCAATGACATGGTTCCTCTGCATTTCAATTCGCAAGCGATCAAGTACAGAGTCGTCCAACATACGGTTACGCTGGATGACCCGCACCTGATCCGACAGTCGTTGTGCCGATACGTTGACAGCTGGCTCAAGTACCTGAAACAGAGTGAGTTTTTTACTTATTATTATTTGTTAAATTTTTAGTCTAGATTTTCAAGGTACATTGCTTCGACATTAATTATTTCAAACGCTGTTAAAAATATTGTAAAACATTTTGTTAAAAAGAGTAAGTATGGAGTTTCTTGCCCATTCTTCTCCATACAACCTACCTTAGCGAATGGGTGTAGAATCAATCCCTTCCCTTCCTATTCCCTTTAAATTTAAATTTCGACGTTCAAAGGTGCCTCTTTGATGGCCTAATTGGAATAAATGATTTGACTTTGACTTTAATATAACCTAATTTGGAACGTCATAGTTTGTCATGTAGTTATTTGTTATCCTGTTAAGCCAAGTCCACCCAGGGCTGGACGAGACTGTCAGACTTGTACTGACAAAATTTTACAGTGTCCTTCAATAGCCCCTTTACGTTCCAGTGTCACGGTTACCATATGAGACGGTCCCGCGACCTTTGTCATGTAGTCAGGCAAATTGTATGTATTTCAATTATATTTTTGTTTATTTTCCTATATTATTTGGGTGAAAAACTGGCAATAAAAATAAATACTGGCAATTATTTAATTTCATTTCTCCACGAGCTTCTGTTAGTCTTTGCTGACATAAATAAATGAAGACATTAGTTAGTCAAAACATTGAGTCGTTATTACAGTACTGAATACACGTGGATATTCTTCGTAAAACATACAGTACGATGCGCGTGACTTATCCAGAGTTCGATGGTCTTTAATCAGTTCGTCATGTCTTTAGGATGTTTGGTAGCATCTTTACTTTTATATTTATTATTTATACGTATTTCTTAATATAGTATATTAAACAAAGTGTTTAATTCATATTTACGTATCTACGTCATTACCCAACAATAGGTAAACGTTTTCAGTCAAATTACTACAAAAATGGTCATAATTATCATCATTGTATAATTGTTCTACTATTGGTTGATATCGTAGAGATGTTTAATTTATTTGATTATACAATTTTATAATGTTGTATTACGATACACAAGGAATTTTTACTCAAAAAATTATGCTCGTTAAAATCCAAAAGAATTCCTATAAATCAAGTCAAAACACGTACTTTTTTGCTACCACATACGATGTCACGAATTCTCCAATATTTATTATGTTAGTTTTCGAAACATTTATGTTAATACAGACCTCCCAGACACTCATTAGAATTTACAGTCACTAGAAACTGTGCTCATTTTGTATTCAAGCCACGCCAAGTTCAAGGCCGGAGCGAGAAAATTCATTACCAACCGAGTATTTGCACAGAATAAAACAGAAGGTTGGTTTCAAACAACGAGCAAAAAACACGCACACATTCATAAACACGCTTCACGTAAAGCGAGTGCAGGCGCACTCACAACGCGACTGGCATTCATATTCGGTTCTGATTTACGATATAAGTAAGCGTCTATGTGTGCGTGCGTCAGTTTTCGCTAGGTGTGGACAGCCGACCTTCTGCCTTTATTACTCTGTGGTATTTGCCCCCACACCGTGGTAGTTTCCCTCTTTATAAACTGTATACTTAAGTATAAGTAGTAAATAGTACGAAGTCCATTTTCATGAAAACAGGTAGAATTCCAGACAGCATTAATTTTTGAATAAGGCTGTTTTTTGAAATGTCGCTTTCAGCCGGAAGGGTTGGGCTATGCCATGTATTCTGTGGTTATGCCTACTTATTTACTCGAAACGTATCGACCAGCGGTTCATGTACAAAATATCACGTCTCTGCTATATCTTTTCAATACAATTTGGGAATTACCACTCGTTAGACGCAATGTAAAGGCGGGAATTTTGAATAGAATTAGTATTCTAGAACGTTTCTCAATCAGGATTGTCGTATTCTCGAATCAATACCGATGAGAAACTCAGCTTATTTAACGCAAATCAAAATTTAAATCCTTCTGTAGCTTCAGGAATATGAAATTCCTTAATTTTTAGTAAAAGTCAAGGAAAGTTCAAGTCAATTATTCGACCAATGGCATTCGTCTTTCAAATAAACTGCTGACAGTTTGTGTTTGAAATTGGAACGCGTGCATTCCAAATTCATATTTTATGAGAAAACAATGCACAAAGGTTGCAAGCGCCATAATAATGGTGTCCTTCAATCGAGCCACTTATTTTTTACTGCAGCCTTGAAATACCAGAATGCCAGTATTTTATGGCACGAGTATTTACCTGCCTAGTATTTGTGAATTTATTGATCACATTGTGATATTTTTTTATCTTATCCTTATCATATTACTTGAGATTGATGGAACTGGGTTACTGGGCTTTAACCTGCGTTGTATAATAAGTTATCGGTTCTTGAAATTGGCATGTATTTTTATTTTTAATAGAATGGCCAAACGATATTTTTAAACTCACAATTGTCTTTGTTATTTCTACTACTTATTTTTATGTGAGTATTCAATACCACCATTTCTAACTAGAATAATCACAGATAGTTAATTGTTTAAAATTCGATTTCCTATCGCATAAACTTGAGGAAGTCATTGAATCTAAATGATGATTCGCACTATTTTAATGTGATCTGTAAAACTACTCATCCGAATAATCGAATGCAGTTTGGCAGAATACTGTTTCTTTTTATGTGTAAAGGAAACGCGCAGACTCGTAACAATCAGTAGTTGAAGATTACAGGTTTTTTTTTTAATTCTCTTTCAAATTGGTTCTTATCTCTAACAAAAAAAAAACGAGTCAAACTTTTCATCTCACACGCTAGGAAAGATTCTATTTGGCATTCGAAATCTGAGCGCAAAACCTCTTGTTCGGTACAAGTGTGGAAAGTGTTTTCAAAATTCGAACACGTCTTCCATTCAATTATTTTTTACACTGAAAGTTCTCTACTCTTGAGCGATTCTATATTTGAACCCTTCGCTTGCTCAGTTTTCAATTCAAGTACTCGCGCCAAAAAACAACTTTGCAGCCTTGCTTATTAACAAATAACTATTTCAATACTTATCGATTTAATATCAGTAATTATTTTTTTCTTCTTTACACAGCTAAAATGCATTGACGTAAGTTTACTACTATTTCAAAAGAAACTCCTGTGTCTTGCGAAAATGGAATTCCTGAACGATGCGTCAAGTAAATGATTTGGAATTTACGTTTATCGTACTTGGTGTGTCCTATATCATACGTACAGGTGAAATTGTATTAGTAATTACGCAGTGGAAACCCTACCCACCATGATATACAAAGAATTTTTATACATTTATTTTCTTTATGCAAATAAACAGGCGTGTGTGATATTTGATTCTGATTTGTTTGTATATGAGGAAACACGTGTATATGTTTTAGTGTTTTACGAAAGTAATGTTTATAACAAGGCAACGCGGCAACGTCGTGAAAAGTAAATAACTAAGAACACACCCATTTTTTACTTTTTTATGTCTGTGTGTATATAAAGGCGCTTTTCCAACGCCAACTAAGCTTACCTTAGAACAGGTAAATGTGAATACTTTTATTAATGTTAAAAACAAAATACAGGAATAAATAGGTTCACGTATGATAGCCAAATTGATGGACTGAGTTTGGGAGAGACTTTTTTTTCAGCCTACAAAAATGTCCAATGAAAAAAAGACTGCTAAAACAGAAAATAGGGGTGTACTAACAGTGTCCAAACGAGGGGCGCAGAAATGGCTAGACCACGACCACAATCGACCACAATAGGGCGTAGTTATACAAGCTAGGAAGCTGGCACTGGGCGCATACTAGGCTATGTCACAGTCTACAAAACTTACATATATCTTCGCCAATATTCAATCAACCTACACACGTCTGCGTCTAAGTAGCCGAGTTACCTAAGGATGATTACCTGGCCTATGAACCCAAGTTTTTGTTACGCATTATGCCCGGTAGCCGCGATACTTACATATCACGTTACCTAATGGCAGACCGTAAGATTATCAGTGATTAATGACTTTGTACGGAATCTAGATATTGTCTATAGTAGTCCGTAGACAACGAGTATTTTTTTTTAATGTTAATAAACTATGGGATTAGTAAGTACGCGTGTACTGAGGTGACATTGGGTTTTTAAGTCTTGACTTTTTCTGATATTAGTCGTTTTTATTTGGCAGTGTTTCTCATTAGTCGTTTCTATATTGCTGATAACTAAGTGTATATTGTGGTTCCACGGACGGAGATTTTATAAAAAAAAAATCAAAATTATTTTTTAATACAAAACATAATTGACCTCGATTTGTATGATCATCCCGTGTAAAGAACGTTCAGCTTATACTGGTTTTTCGTAACTGGATAAGTAGCCATGCGTTCAAGTTTAGATAAGAAACTGCATTCTAGTTTTCTTCTGTAGCGTAAATCTACCTTGTACATAGTACGGAAATACCGAAATTATGGGTATTTTCAGGACGTGAAGGTTCTTTTGTATCGAAGTTTACAGTTGGAGTTATGATGGTTTTGGTAATTTCGTGGTTAATTTGGATAAGCTTGTGGTATTGGGGTTAAGCCTGCCTTTTCTTTTGCAATTCATGATATGATGTTCTTAACGCTTAGTCATGGGAAATTGGCTCTAATTTACACTAAATCATGATTGTGAAAATTATTTTTTGTTTGAAAGAGTGAACCTTTTTAGTATTGGAAAAGCCAGGCCAAGTTTTGTGTTTTGTTTGTAGTTTTGGGTTTTCATCTCAATATTTATAAAATTAATGTTTATATACTTTGACTTTAAGATTGGTTGCCCTAATTGTCAACGTCTTTTTTTCGTCAATTGGGAAATCGTCAAATGACTTCTTCCGTAGTCTCCCGAAATGTCTGCGTAAGACTCTTACAAGCTGAATCCACCATCTTCCTTTAATTACCCTTTGTGTTACTCTTTTAAACATTCCCACAACTAACACAATGTTTTTAATATCTTAGATAAACTAGTTCGTGTTTTAATCTATCAGGTGACGGACCAAAATATAATTCGATTGTTATTCAAAATCTATTTATGTATATTGCAATCTTTGCTTATCATCGCAGAAATAATAACGTCACAATATCGGAAAGATAAGGATAAATTAATAATTAATTAGAAACTAAAATAGGTGGTAGCTATTATTGACTATCTTGTTGATATGACGACCACATGCACACTTTTATACACTTTTTGTAATAATGATTTCATTACCATCATCGGAATGGGGACCATTGATTATTTTGATTGAGTATTTGCACTTTTGTGTCATATTTCCCTGACCTGCGCAATTCCTGTAAGAGTCTGACAGTCCCTTGCGTTCTTGCGAAAGAACTATTTTATTTTTATGATTTTGCCACCCTACATTAGGTTATGATGGTTTAATAGACGAATAATATTACTCGTATTATGTCCCGCATATAATTTATGGACCACTACAACTCGGACTCTAGGACTCTTGCATTGGTGGATTTAAATTAGTCACTAGGTACTCGTAAGCAACACGTAGGTATCATAGTTTTACTATGATAAGAAACAATTTATCAAAATCTAATAAATAAGCCTTCAGTCGCTAATGCCTTATAGAACAATATTCCTGCTTATTATCTTAAGAGGCAGCATTATTTTATATCTATTTAGTCATAAAACATTTATCAAAGTGTAGGCAAGCATTTACTAAACAAATACAGTGTGCTGACTTTGTTTACGGTTTTACCTCGAGAGAGATTATTTTATACTACTTTATTAGTTACTGTGAGTCCGGCGACAAGCAGATTTTACTGTATTTCGTCGATGCGCAGGAGTTCCATTTCTTCTCTGGGCTAGATCGAGGTCAATTGCTGGGTAGTTAAAAAAAAAATTAAAAGAGATTCTTCAAACCATTTCTAGCTGTCTTTTGCACAGTTCATGATTATTCCTTTATTTATTTGGACTTTGTCTCATCTTGTTCATTAATTTACCAGCTGTGTTCATACTCAAAACTCCACCAGACAAAAATTATCTTTATTCTACTGAATTGCAATACTTATGTGGCAATGCCTTCACACAACGTTCCATTAAAATTAAAACTCCCTTTCTTTTAGTTTAGCACTTAGATTCTCAGACTATTTGTTGCCCTCAAACAGTGGGGATTTTGTAACAACCCTACCCTTTTTTTTTTTAGCGTGGTATAATCATCAAATGAGTCCTCCCACCCCTTACTGTCAGACTAAATACTGACTAAAATCCACGATGTCCTTCGGTAGTTCTTTGTGTGCCGGAGTCGCGGTATACGTATGTCCCGCAACCCCGGCAGGACTGTGGCCCTCTATAGGGGGGCCCCGTCACTATGCTGACGCTCCTTGAGGCGCGCGTGGGACACAACGCGCCGTCGACCCGGGGTATTTCTTTTAGTTTAGCACTTAGATTCTCAAACTATTTGTTGCTTAAAGATTCTGTTACTTTAATTTCTGATATTGATATTATGTATTCGTGGATGCTCATGTGTTTCTCTTTTCTGTTCCAGGTTACCACAGCTTGCCGTCTCTGCGAAGATATTGTGCCTCCTGATGGTAAGTTTCACTTCTACATTCTCACTCTTTTGTTCGTATAATAATAAATTTTTAGACATTCTTTGATACTAAGATGAGAATCATTAAGACAGAATTTGTTGACTGATATAAATTAACAGAACTTTAATCCTTCACCTTCACTTTTCGAATATGTCTTAAATGTACAACTAATACACGGCCTTGAATAAATTTGTCCGAAAGCCCGTAACATAGTTTAAAAAAGGTAACGTCAAAAGATGAAAAAAATAATAATAAGATGATAATTATCAAATTGCTACTTTTAGGAACAAAAAATAGCAATGACATAAGTAAAATAATAACAAGCGCTGATCTATACAGTGACCTGTTCTCTTATCTTCCTATTTTATTGTACTTAACAGGTTTTAAACCAAAAGCGAATAAATCGTACTGCATTAATGGACATAAAATTAGTAACTCATTTGGCATAGAACATAAATTTGAAAACTAATTCTCAATTAATCTGCGATAAAATAAATTAAGTGTGATCATAAAGTTTATTAATGTTGTGAGAGGTTTTAATTTAATAAAAATAAAGTCAGATGTTTTAAGGTTATCGGGTGTAGTCATAAACTTATAATTTGAAGCGTGGTAGTCAATAAAATTTGCTACTGTATAATTATATAATCAATTTGATTAAAACGAGTGGGCTGCTTTAGCAGTAAAATATTTTTAAGGAAAGTTGATGCTGATTTGATCCTCTTATATTTACCAGTCTCATCTTTAGCAACGATTATTACAATTCTCAATCTGTAGAAGTTGTTTAAAGTCTATGAACGTTTAAAGTCTGAGACTCAAAAGGTTATTTCACTTAACAACTCAATTATCGAAGTTGGTAAAATTCAAATCAAACCATTACTTGACACACATGAAACCATTAGTATGGTTTCCAAATAAAACTTCGCACTCGATGATTGAAAATTAGCATGAGGTGCCGATTTGCCTGATTCGCTCTTATCTAGGTTAGGTATACTCATAACCGAAGTATGTAAGCTCTTAATAAAACCAATTTACGTAACTCGTAAAAAGGTCAGTTATCCGGTATAAAAGGATTAGTAATTTCAATCGCAGCCATCATTTTATTCACATTAGCTAGGTGTAATGAGAAAACGTCTGCCGGTTAGCCGTGAAGTGCACACGACGCGTTTTAGTGCGATAAAAGTTCTGAGAAATACTTCGTAGTAAAAACACTCCATACAAAATGTGCAAGCGTGGAATTACTGCGATAATTAGTATTCTGTGAGATGCTCTCTTGATCGTATCATATTCTAATTTACACCTAAATCCACACAAAAGAACTGAGGAAATACCAGTCCATTACGGAAACACGTCATACTTCAGAATAAATACAATTATACAATTAATTCTAAGATTGCATATTCATCTTGTCTACGAAACGATAACATAAAATGTAATTATGTAAATATTTCGACAAGTCAACAATTAAGATTAAGAACACCCGAGGTTGAGTAAATAACTAAGCTTCGGTATTTCCAATTTGTAATCCGCGTTTGATTAGGTTACGCGTAGAGTTTGAACCTATCTAAGGTATTTGTAACTTTAACAGAGTCTACCTGAATGTATTTCCGATGATTGGAATCGATCCGAATTATCATATCAGCCGTTAAATGTTAGAAACTGTTTTTGACATAACTTAGGCGTAGGTTTCCTAGGGAGAGTTCCTCAAGGGACTATTTTAGGCCCTTCCTATCTCCAGATTGACACGGTGGCCCCTTGCTTCGCTATTAAATTAATCAATTTGTAGAGAATAATGTAAGCTGCTATAGTTCTGAATTTGTCTATATTTTTTTTTTTAGTATTTTCGCTGAAGTTTTGTTTAATCTTCTTTCTTGTGATTTCCAGTACATTCACAGTATTTATCCTTGGCTTATCGTTTGGTAATTTATTTAAAGTATTGTTTTCTTTTAGATATTGGAACACCGTGACTGATTAGCGTTTACTTACAAACAAACGTACAATTTATTATCTTGTGAATTATAAACATGTTTTGTAAACTTGCTTTCATTTTGTAAATGGGTATTCTATACAACATAATACTTTCGTAGTACTTAGTGACTGGACAGATTGTGCAAGAGACCGCAGTATTTTAGTAGTTCCCGTCAATACTAATAGCTGCGCTTTGTTTACAATAAATTGGGCTTAGAACATTGCATTATCATATCTACGTCAACGGGTGGTACGAGTATTTTAACATTAAAATAGGTACTAGTTACCTATTTCAATGTTAAAATACTTGTACCACCCGTTAGTAACTACTACCTATTTTAATGTTTATTAAAATACAGAGCGCCAAAATTCAAAGAATGTAGGATTGTGAGGAGCTGTTTAATGATAGATGCCTCTGCGAAATGTTCTTGATCAAATGCTCATACTACCAAACATAAAAGCAGATGAAGCAAAAATAGTTGAAAGTTCGGAACAACAAGAATCAAAAACAGGAGGCAGTTGTGTTGCTCAAATCCAATTACATTTTGTTCTGCAGCTTTTCCACCTCTTTTTCAATGAGATTCTTCGCAACGATTACAATGTTTACTGAGTTCGATTTACTAGCTTGGCTTCTAACAGGTATATTAATGTTCTTGATTGTACACAAATACACTTCAGGGTTCCGCATTCGTTCGATACGGACGTCTAGACGTTGACGTGACGTGTCCCGCCGTCACTATCGGACGCACGACGATAATAAATCAATCATTCACTCGTATAATTAAATCAATCAATTATCTAGCCAATAACGTAATATTGATTTGCGATGTTGATTATTATCAGGGCTGTTAAGTTTTTTTTAAGATGATTCAAAAAATCTAAAAATGTTCCTTTTTTTGTGAATGATTATTGAGGATTTGTTTTACTTATTATCCTCTCTAATAATGTCGTGAATTGCTTCAATGATTCTTTGAAACGGTAAAGTTAGTATTTCATTAACAAACTGAGATCCAAATTCTAGTAAATAGCAGAGTCTGTACGTGACTACGGCTTAATGGTCGTAATTATCACATGTGACGAATACACGCTAGGTTTGGACAAAATAGGTATTTTTATAAAAAAAAAAATACATCATGCACGGCGTACGTCAGAAACGTTCAGAAATTTGGCAGAAGATTCTTAAAAAAAAATTAACCACAATGGGGCAAAAAAACATTAACTTTAGCTTTGGCTAACAATTACGTCGAATTTAGTTTTTTTTTTTTCCTTTCTACGCTTCTGTTTACAATGTTTGTATTGACCATGGTCAGTACGGGCCCCTAAAGGTCAAAGTTATTAATACTCCGTAGCTAGGTGTTGCTACTTGTTCGCTTGATAAAATCATTAAGCTCACAACACACACTGATAGAAGACTTACTAGAGACCCTATAATCAGGGATAAAATAAAGTTTAATAAGGCTAAAAACTCTATTAAAAGTTGTAAAGGCTCCCCATTTTTCCGCGAACAGATCATATTCAAAGTACGGGACATCAGAGAGTTTAGCGGCCACCTATCATTTGCTATGATTACATACGCAAACACTCCACGCTGTCTGATGAAGAAATTTGCTCTTATTGAATACCGCCTATTACCTACTAGTTTTTCAATTACAAAGCTTGCTATAAAACATGGGTTATGTTATTATGTTATATTGGATCGTTTATGATAAGGATCAATTTCTTTTGAGTTTTCAGGGTTCATCAATATTGTTCTGTTATAGGCGTTTTGATTCTTGTCATCCATTTTTATTAGTTTATCTTTTGGCTCGTGCTCATTCACAACGAAGCGTATAAACTCAATATGTTTCAAAGTATCGTTTTCCAAACTATACTTGTTATCGATTTTTCTATAGTTGACACTTTACATTAATTTCATATTCTATTCCGTCCCTGCCTTCGCATTTAGCGGTATTTTGAAAAACGCGGTATTACATAAAATTCAAATGTTCATCATGAGGGAAAAAGGACTAATGGAAGTTCAAAGTCCAGTCAGATGTTTACTCGGATTATTATTTGACTGATGAGGTGATAATCATACTAAAATCACGATTCAGACCAGCACTAATTATAAAGCACACTGCATATCTAGCACGACTTAAGTGTTTAACGAGAAAACTCACGTAAGTGCATGGAAAATAGAAATTGACAAAACCTCTCTATTTCATAACGAAAATATCAGTATCGAACGATCTGATAATATATCTAGAGGAAAAATTTGTGCATCAGCAATTAATTAAGTAATGTATATTTTATGCTATTTGGCTTCCTGGTTGCCTACAGTAATAAAACATCCTAGGTATTCCCTTCTTCTATCAGTGTTTCTCTTTAATGTTTTATCTATGTATTATATATTGCCAATATTTACAACAACATTTCCATTAACTATAGTATTCCTTCATTCTTCACTATAACAATCTCTATTTGCTTATCTTAATTTATTACACTTCAACAGTTCATGGATCTAAGATATACAATCTGTAACATCTCAGTACGTACTATCTGTTGCTTCGCTAATCTATCTGCTTCCATGTGAAGGCCTCCTCTTGAGAGCACTCGACATTTCGGCGACACATGTCCTATAAACTGGGTTATCGGAATCAAAAAGATTATTGATACCAAGTGCATCGATACCATTAAAAGTAGCGTGTGACTAATTTACAAGTATGTCTGCTATTCAAAGTTCAATATTTATTAGATCGATGGTTAGTGCATCATTTTCATCAATAACATCTTCCTCAGCTTTTTAATTTTTAAATATTTTTCTATCAATATTTTAATTTTATTACCAAATGGCACTGTGATGTGTGCGACCACAACTTTTCCGCGCGGAATTAAATAAAACCATAGTCTTCGTTACTTGCTAATGATATAATTTTTTATTGAAATATTTTTTAAGTCTTCAATAAAAAAAAAACAGTTTTCGACTAAATCCAAAACAAATAAAATAAAGACTTCTGATTTTGTTATTTGTGTAGGTATCCATTCTTTTTTCTTGATAGATTTATTAACAATCGTTAATAAACGTTTGGTTATATCATTTTCGTATTACAGAATAAGTAATTTTCTCTACGCAAGAATTACTGCCGATATTAGGCTGTTTAGTTCAAAATTTATCTGTTACCCGGTATCGGTTGACGTACCTATGTAATCGATATGTAAACGTTTCGATATAATAAATTGAGCAACATTTGTTTTGCATTGAAATCTTGGAATGCAGTCTAACATAAAATTGATTCAAATCAGGTAGGAGGAAGCTTTCAAACTAAGAATTAAAAACGTTTTTTATTTTTTTTCAAAATTAGATGCGGATGTTGGAATTCACGATTTACGTGATGATTTTATGGTAATTGAACAAAAAAAAAACTGACATTAAAATCTGATTTAATTATGCATTCCTCTGAGATATAGATAATGAACTAGCTATAGTAAAAAAGCGTTTTAAAAAATCTAAAATCAAATTCCTTATTTCCAAAATAAGGATGATTAAAATAATAACGCATTTTCACATAAAAACGATAATTTTACGAAAAAATGTCATGAGACGGGTTTATGCAAGACCACTAACGAACCTTCGCAAATCATTTACCTACACGATTTGTCGTTTAACACTTGTGTGATACATTTTTGCTTCTGAATCTCCATATTTTTTTTTACGTGCTTTTTGGGAAAAGCATACGTTTTGTTACTAACTCATAGTTACTTGTAAATATAAACCATGCTTTTTTGCTCAATTTTTTCTTACTACTGCAACGCTTAAATTATTTTGCCCAACGTTTTCTGTTAGTTTTCAAAGATGTGTTTCTATATTATCCAGTTAATTCCAGACAACATAAAAGAATGACAACTTAACATTTATTTACTTTGTAAAAAATATTTTAGTAACCTCAGCTTACCGCATTATCATTGTAAAACAATTATTATCACGTTATCTTGTCGCGTGTGTGGCCGGTCTAATCCGTAAGTAATGATAATTATGTTGATAAGGATTTGGTAACCAAACTGATCTTCATTGTGAGGTCTCACTTGCAGCTTACCACCATAATAGTTTTTGAAAACACTTAGCTGAAAGAAATTTTCTGTTTCTTCACCAGTAATTTTATTTTCGTAATCAAATAACTTTATTTGTGTGTACAACAAATTCTTCGTTGTATCAGTTAGGCGTTCTTTATCTAACGAATTGATTTTAATACCTTCTGGATCAAGATTTACTATATTACTAAACTTTTCTTTATTGTAGTTCATAAGAGTATTTATAAAAGATTATGCAACTGTTACATCTTCTTGGTCTTCAACCCCGCTCGGGGAAATGTGCGAAAATCAATCATTTAAGGCCACATAGCATAAACTAGTGAAATCCATCCGGACAGTTTCACTTAGGCACTTTCTATTTCTGCAATGGTTGGGTGACCTATACATGTGTCAGTCCGATAGCCCCTTAATCAACCGTTTCGTACTAATCCAAGATTAGCAATCTTTGATAGAGAAGTTAGGAAGTGATTACGGTGTATCGGATTTAGGTCAACCGTGTTCAAAGATTAGGCTTTGTCTACAAAAGTGTCTATTTCGTAATAATGTTTGATAAACCAATTTTTATGATTACGGATTTTATCAATGGCGACATAAAATGGTCAATAAGTGTCAAATACTTTTGGGAGTCATTTATATTTTAGTTTTACATTTACCGACTCTTATGGAATTTTCAAAGATCAGACAAAATAAAAAGGCTGTAGAATGTGTTAGTAAAACCTAACACGTTTTTTATCCGTCTCAAAATGGCGTAAATCCCTCAATAAATTTTGATGAACTCGGATTTTATAGACATGCTCAATAAAATGATAATACCAGTCATGCCCATGATAAAATTTTCTTTTGAAACCCATCAATTTAGGCGCTTATTACGTGAGGTGTGACAGAGAAATTACGTTATCGATGACTGCACTGAAATTCACACCTTCCTTATATGATGATGAATATAATTATGTAAAATATACAATTAAGTATTTTATTTTACAAAATACAATGAATGAACGAGGTCGGTTCAAGGTCTAAAAAGTCCAAAATCAAATTCGTGAAATGGAACTATAGATTTAGAATAATTTAATAATATTCTACTTCAGTGACCCATTTAGATCCGTTGTTCTCTACACCTTTGATTCGTAAAATTTCGTTTTGAATGTGAAAGGGTTGTAATTATTGCAAACCTTTATTGGGCCGACATTCTATAAATAACAGGGTTCTATACTTTATTCCAGAGCCCTGTTATTTATAGAATGTAACCTTATTTTCCTTTGCCATGAACTGTCGCGTGGCGTTCCAACACAAAAGCTCCAAAGCTTTATCGAAAAACAGAAAGTACCAAAACCCAATCTAATGCTTACAAATATAATGATAAGAAGCCGCTTTAATTATAATTTCCAAATTACTAACAAGCATTCAAGTACCAAAGTACTGCAGATAACATGGTATTGAACACCGGTATCTGTGCTTTGTACCGTGAAAATTTCCGATACACTAGGTACCAGATAGTTTTGGTTGGTTCACATGTAATCAAGCGTCCATAATGCGTTTACTCGAGACGGCTAAAGGTCCTGATAGACTTGAGCATTCACTTGTAACAGAACATCGAGCATTCGCCTTTCGCCAACGAACGTGGTGGCCCAGTGGTATCGGCCCCGACTTACGAGTTGCATGCAGGTCGTGGATCCAGCGCATTACTTTGTGGAATTTATTACATCATCACTGCTCTCAAAACGGTGAAGGAAAATATCGTGAGGAAACCGGCATTTCCTAGAACCATCAAATTCGAAGACATGTGACATCTACCAACCCGCATTGGGCCCGCGTGGTGGATTATGGCCCACTCCCTCTCACAGACATGAGGCTTGGGTCCCAGCAGTGGGAAATTTATAGGCTAAAAAGGAACAACGAACAGAGCCAAGCATAGTGGCAAATTGCTTCGAACATTTTCACGATCGTTCTGCGAAACAGCGATTAACGATCTAGTCGACAGTGGTCATTTTTTTTCCTTCATGAAAATGTCAACGACGGCTCGGCTAAAAGCGTCGTTTTTTTTCTGTAATGTAACATTCGTAACAATGCTCATTACAAGTGACTGCTCAAGTTTACCAGCACCTTAAGATAAGCCCAATGACAGAACGATCAGTGACCTCCAAATACACGATAATTGCATATATAGGTGGTATCGACCTTCCTCTCAACACATGTACCGTAAACATGATTTGGTGAATGCTAATGTTAAAAGAATATTTGCAATAGATACTGTTAGTTTTGAATTGAAAGTTGAAGGTGCTGCTGGTAATATTTATGGTAAGAATGGATGACATTGTATGGATCAAATTGAATTGTAAAGTCTTAAAGACGTGAATAACAAAGAAACAAAAACTAACACAGAAAGAGGAAAATCTCCTAAAACTAAGTTAAAAGTCATAGAAACGAATCATCGAAATGAATTAGTTCTCTAAATATTTATATCGTGGTGTTGTAACTCGTAATGTATAAATTACATGGTTTCGACATTAAGATATGATATCTCGATTAATTATCTTAATAGAATCAAGTGTACAAAGTTTAATATCACAAGATGATACAACTAATTGAGATAAACATACATTTATTTATTTACTGTAAATATGATTACGTTTATTGCTGTTCGTTTGACTAGCTTTATAAGATCATACTTTACCGCTTTATTAAACATCAATGAAAGATAATATTCCCCACTAAAAGTATATGAAAAATCTCCGTATTTTCCATTAACATAATTAACTCTCACATCGTATTTGGAAACAGGACCGTTATTTTTAAGTATGACTCGCTCTGACTTGATATGATTATGTGTCAAGATTTCAAAAACCAAAAGTATTTTCTGTTAATTAAAGTTTCGTAATGCAAGCTTTCAACCTGTACACGTTTCTACAAAACGTACAACCTTATCTATCTCATTTGCATGTACATGTATTGGTTTTACTAAATTGCTATGGCTACGACAACAATCCGAATAACTTAAACATTCAACACTAAAAAGTAAATGCGGTATTGTTTACAAAAAGTTCACGTGAAATGCAATATGGCTGAATAGTGACCGCGTCGCGGTAGCCTATGCTTTCCCACCTGAATATGACACCGTTCGTACAGTAATAAAAGGACCTAAAACAACTGTAGATAAATATGAAAAATCAACTTTGATGGACATCTAAATAGGATTTATTATTGCCTAAACGCCACAGTCCGAACCCTCAGTCTGACGGATTAGCTGAGCACGGCTGACCCATTAAAACGATCGATTGTTTCCTTATTGTGGTGCCTGCGACGCGTGGTGCTAGTAATAATTACAAAATTCAATATGACTATAGTAAGTAGTAGTATTTTCTCCGCGCGCACGTAACACCGTTTGAAATATGCAAGCGTCGAGATTATCACTGCATGGGCGTGTTTGTGTAGTTGTTGCATTATAATTTGATTAGTAATACTAGATATCACACGTAGTAATTTAATCAGCTGTGAGTTTTTAAAGCAAATGTAGATCTGGTTGTGGAAATTAGAGGGAATTTTCGTCGTGTTTTGGGGTTAACGAGTAAAATATTCAACATCTCAACTCGTGAAGTTCACAAGGTCATAGGAGATAGGGTTTGATCAATATCTGCGTAATGAGGTGTCGGTCGACACTGGCGCCATTAAAATCCCGGTGAAAGCACCAACAGAATAAGGAAACTAATTTAAACGACTTGACACTTAGCTGTTAGAGTGAGGTAGAATGGACCACACGCAGCAGAAGAGTGTTGGAAAATTTCTCCATTACACCTATACTAACTTTTGCATCATTTGCTTTCCTTTGAGTAGAAGTACCAGTATTATCTTTATCAAAAGCCAATGAAACCGCAGCCTGTTTTACTGTTTCATCGTATCGAATTTTCAATTCTGAATTACTTTTCCTCTACGTACGTTTGTGTTACGTCACTCCTGTGACACAGTCTTCAATCATTAAAAGTCGTGAGTAATCCTTGCGTAAATCAGAGTTTTACGGCACAGTGTTATCGCACCGTTAATTTAGCATGACCATCAGTCTGTTTAAACGCCGATAGCGGCGAAAATATCCAGTTCTGTGTTTCATTACGAGAATACAAACAAAATGGCTCAATAAGTTCATGAATTTAATGTCCGTAGGTAGTCTTGCTAAATGTTTATTAAGAGATCTTGTCGTGCTTGGTAATTTTCATAATTATCACCCTTACAAACCTGATTCACGATAAGCGGGACATATTAGAATATTCTGAATCGTTTGTGAATTTATTCCAGCGCTCCATCAAATTGAAATCTTATCTTGTGCTGTTCGTTCTTCTAATTGTGCAATCAATTTGTTGATTCGAGATTATCGCTGTGGTTTACAATTTTGATTACATTGGTGTTTTTGTTTGTGTTCAGGTGGTGATCTGCGGTGCGGTGCCATCGATGGTCCGGTCGGTTCGCCTCTACAGTCAGTGCTCCCATATGTACGTCAACGTGTTTCCAAACGGTACCGTCATGGCTCGCTCCGATGGAAACGACCAGCGTAAGTACCTTCTGTGTTTATTATTTTACATCCTAGTTAATATGTGACTTTTACTGCATACTTTGCTAAGGACATCAAATCCTCATTGTGGGTATACTAATAAAGTTGAATGTTGTAAAATTGACATCATAACTGAATTTAAAACTGAACGACGACGTAGCTGAATAAAACATTATGGTATAATAGTAACAAAAAGCAAACACAAACTATGAAACATTTGCAAAAAATTGTAATGGCATTGCTTAATATGAAACAGTTTTACAAAACACAGCTAATATCGATCAAATCAAGGAAATATGCCACTAAATTCAGACTGTAAAACCCGTTTCTGACACTGCAAAATAAACACGAGATATGATTCACGATGTCCGATTACAATTATCAATTACCTCCAATTGAATTACGAACACGAGGACAATACAGACATTAGCTGGTGAATAAGTAATGCTGTAATTGACGACAATCAACCGTTTAGTTCGGAAGCGGTTGTTATAGAGCAGAGGTATGCAATCTATGGGAAAGTCTTTATTAGAGTTAGAAAAGATTATATTTTAATTTAAAAAAAAAGGTTATTAAGTAAATGAATTGTGTTCACGACATGGATTTCAATTTATAGGATCACTTACTTAGTTAGGGATATCCCTAACTAAGTGCTAACTACTAACCATATGGTTAGAAATATTATCACTTTCAAACAAAATACACAATCAGAAAATATTTCTAATGGATTGAATATTCAATTCTGTATTACCATTTTCTTTTTCTGCCATGTTATTTTAGGTCGAGACATATCAAATTTTTATTATATTCCTTCTATTCGGTTTTGCCATTTCTAAAAATGAAAAGGTTGAGTACTACTGTTTTTGACGATAGTTGCCAGGTGTGTCTTTTCACTCACACCAATTCAGTTGCTACCTGAAAATAATACCGAAATTGTTGAACATTATACATTTTTACAGCTGTTTATTCTCGCGGCAATAGTTAAAGACAGAGGGAAAATCCATGAATAATGGACTGTAACTTGTAGAATTAATTATCTTGTCTGCTGTTGAGCGTTGTGTAATCCGTTGTGAGATACTTCATGATCAATTAAGAGGGTTGGCATAACTACGGGGTTTTATTGTACAGAGTATTACCGTATTAGTTATTTTACAAACATGATGCATTTTTTTTACATATTTTAGCAAAACAAAAAAATAAACATACCTGATTTAGAACTAGACCAAGTGTCGTTCCTTGTGGTAACCCTTTACAAACGTTTGTACCGTCAGTAGAACAGGCTACATTATCTTATTATTTTGAATTTAACTAACACATGAGACCTAAATGTAACACAAGGAACCTTTCTTAAACAAGTAAAGAAAGTTACACAAGAAGTGGAACTCAAAGATGTACTATGAAGGCTGCATTCGCTAACACAGTAAAAGCACGCGGTGTAATAGTGTGTAGGGGCTAGACGTGAGAAACTATAGGAATATGTCAATACTTGACGGGTCAACGGCCAGTCACCGCAACAGGTAGAGACCACTGTGCGATATAGTAACGGGTACAGCATTGCTACGAAGTTATGACTGTGAAATGTGACTGTTCTTAGTGTTTCGCATATTTTATACCTGGTTTATTGGTGAAAAGGACTTAGTTCAAGGATTCCAACAGTCTTGAAGCATGGTGTTTGGTATTTTCATTACTTTGTTTGGAAACCAGGAGTTTCAACGCTGTCAGTACCTACGTGTAGCATGTTGTATAAATGGTAGAGTATTTGACACATTTGTGTCTTAATTATTACGTCTTGATCTGGGTACTGGGATACTTGAAAGACGGTTTTAACTAAATCGGGCCACAATATTTCTTCATAACAATATTTTTTCTTAAAATTTAAATTCTGGTTCCAATTTATGAGACTGCAAAATTCGAAAAGATGCTGGAGGTCCTTATAGTCCCCATACCGTACAGTCATGAGTTTTTATTAGATCTTCAAGTGCATAATAAAGGAATTCTGTTAGAAACCTTTAGTGCAGTAATTTATAACAAAAAGCCGCACGACGATGTTTTTTGCTGCAAACCCGGCTATAATTTAAGTCTTAACAACTTTTTTGGTTATTTTCTATCATTATTCCTCTCTGTTCCCAGAAAAAACATTTGCAAAAACTCCCCTAACGACATCGGCGATAAATCGGCGACTTTTTCTATTTATACAAGACTTGGCTTTTAAGCTGAGCTTGCCAAAGTGAAGGGCTTTCATTTTTTCTACTATTTGATGAAAGTAGTCTGTCGCGAATATGTAATAGTATTCTTACTTGCGAATTACTTAATATTTGTGTTAGGACGACGCAACTTTGAACGTCAGCGTTTGTTTAAATTTGCTTTCTCCTTTCGTTATTTTTGGACTTTGCTTATTATACGTGTTACGAAGTGTTTTGTGTAATAGCTAGCTTTTGCTTACATTTCTTTCTTTTTAATCTCACGAAAGTTGTTACTTTTTCTCCGAAGTTATCACAGTCGTTCTTAAGATTATATTATTTTCAGAATCTGCTCCTATTTCGTTTTGAAATATCTTATCGTGTTTTGCAGAAATTGCATTTTAAATATTCATTATTTTATTTAACCTAGCGTTGTCTGGATAAGTGCCAAGTTCTGCTTTCCAATTAAGTCTTCTCTTTTTGCTGTTACTCGTACTATCTTGAAAGAAGTGGCACTAAAATATTCAGTGAATGAATGAATTTATTTCATGATTTTTATCATTATTTCAACGTACTTGTGTGCCCGTATCGCTGGCATATTATAATTAGTAAATGCAGAAGGATCTTTGTCTGAAATCACAGAAAGGAATTATTCGATGATTACGAAGCATGCAGGCATATTGTTGTGATGTCCTTTATCTACTTAGTTTTAATCCTCTTGTTCATGTAGAACTTCTAACTTAGACTCTACATCTTCGGAATCTAAGTTGATTTTGCTCTTTGCAGTGTTTTTGAGTAGCTGTGTTTATGCATAGCGTGCCATCTCACTATTGTGAAGTTCACATTACATCGTACGGTCGTACAACTAGTGACCCAATAATGTCTGCGACAGTTTGGTATCAGCGTTTTGACACGTAATTTAATTATGAAGATGTTTGCTTTATTATAATTGCATCACCCACGGACAGTCCATTACAAACTAAATTGAACATAAATTCTAATAGATATCAAAATTACAACTTACAAAAGTACCGCAGTCAATAATGTTATAGATTAAGTACATTTTTTACATAACATCAATAAATAATACAGAGCGGAAAGCCATTAATTTAATATGAACAATAATCGCGTGAGAATAAACATTTATTTGTTGCCAGAGTAAAAAATTTAATCACTTGACCCGTGTTAGCATACGTGTTAGTTGTGAAGCAATAAAAGAAACTACATAGCCAATATTAAATTTAACGATTTAATATTGCATCGCCAGCTAAGAATGGTCTTTAGATTAAGATCATTTTTATGAAAATACTAATGGAATGAGGTTCAACTGAATTTGGTCGGTTGTACTCTCCGGACACATTGCACCGCCTACCACCGAATACTACGTGAAATATGTGACGCTTTTTAATTAAAATTAGATTCGAAGGCACTGATAACGAAATTTAATTATTCCCATCGTGTTAGAAACGGCGACTGGTTGGAACTAACGGCAAGTGTGCGGACGCCGCGGGCTTTAAAAAAATGTTTTTGAAAATGGAACTTGGTTAAATATTTATGACGTTTTGTGTCACCATTGAACAGGTTTAAAAAACAAATGGGAGTGATTTTATTAATCGATTAGTCGTTTAAATGTGGAACAGTGAAACATGAATCACATTCTTGTAAGAAACCAGTTGCAATTATTATTATTAATTAATTTACTTTCGCCGTGAATAATAAATGATGTTAAATAACTGTTACTTTTCCAGGGTCAATATTTTTTCTTTTTTTTTATTAAAAGGAAACTCTAAACTATTATGACAGAAATGTAACGAATGAATAGCACGTAGTACGTAGACACATTTATAATGCTTTATTTTTAAACGGAAACCACAGACTCTTCAACTTCGATAACACACGGTGGTTTATTTTTTGTGGCAATTCATCGGAAGATTGTTTGGCGGAACGAAAATTACATGAAATCAATCGACGTAGGCGGTACGGCGCCTACCTAAATTAAGTTGTTACGTTTAAAACATAATAATAAAGGTCCATAAGTCCCTCTGTTTCGCAAAAAATATACCACACGCACGATCCTTAATTCCAATAATATGGTATAATCTAATAGGGTATTAATAAAGCAATTTGCGCGCGCATCAAAAAATAACAGACGTTCTAAATTCAAACGATTTTTTTTGGGCATCTGTTTAGACCTCTATGGTATCTGCAGAAATATTGGATGACATTTTGGTAGTTTTTTTTTTATTTCTCTGAATAGTTATAGGAAAAAAATGGTTTCTTTTTTAAATGAACCGATGATTATGAACGGTTTGTTTGCAATAGTTAGCCACAAGAAACTTGGTGATAACGTTTGATGTTTTTGTTAGTAAGTGGCGTGACTTGCATGCTCGTTTGTATTATTTTTTTCTTCTAAACAAATAATACGTCTACAGACAGTAGTGCTCTTCAATGCTTTATTGATATTTATTTTTTAATTAATCGCTATTGTGTTTTTGTTATTGAATAAAAACAGGATAATTATTGAAAGTTTTTGTGAACTACTTGAATTGTTATTCAATAAGTCATTCATTTCATACATACGTCATCAAAGTCCAGGTAGCTTTTTCTAATATTCAACTGCGTGTCAAAATTATTTATCAACGTTTTTATTACGTATTTCAATCATTAGGAATTTCAGGCACATTAATTTATCAAAATAACAAACAGATACAGTTTATCTGTTGTTTTATTGCTGTTATTATAACATGTGTTCAACAATTACATGTTGGGTGGTCTTGCGTGTATTTCCAGTGTTGATGTCGCGAAAAAAAACCTTATTTTGTAAACATTCGCACTTTGTTGGATATGTTATTGTTATTGTGAAGGGAATGTGTAGTGGGTGCTTTTTTTTTGGTCGCCACTTTAATTTTGTACTCATTGAAAGTACGTAAAATTATCGATCTTTATTTAAAGAGAGTTTTATTACATTATGAAATTACCAGTAAATATTGTCTCAAAGAATATTGACAAAACTGAGTACAAGGTCAATATAGTGACCCAATTATTGCCGAAAGGAGATAAGAATACTGTTATTAGGACATCTACCTTACGATTTTTGCTTAAATACATGTCAATTGTGATGTTATTCCTAAAAGAAATAGGTTTAAAGATATTTATTTCTCATAAGAACATTGGTTCACTTAAAATGAGATATAAAGTTTACAATAATAGTATTAATATTTTCGCCTCTGTGAGTGTTGAAAGCACTAAATAACATTAGGTTATCTAAACACTTTGCGTTAAAATGTTCGAACATGTTTTTACAGATTCGAAATAAGATCTAGATTAGTGATTTTGCGAATGTACTAAAAAAAAACCTGGGATTATTCCCCCTTTCTTTATTTTACAATCAGGTAAGCCTTGTGCGTAACAAAGATTTTTCTGTTTTAAAATAAAATCATTAAAAGCATCAAAACATAGAAACAAACGTTTTTATCGTATCATGAAGATTTTCGATTGAATTTGGCATTTATCTACTTATGCGTTTGACCTGATTCCGATTTCTACGAAAATCCATACTTATTCATATCACAAGATAGCGTGATACAGTTCCAATCACTTCTATTGTTTATAGTGTAGAGATTATTTTTGCTTGACAGATTTACATTGCAAAGGTTGTCAATGCAATATCGATATAGTTTTTTGGTAAAATCGTCATTTATTTTACCTACTGCCACTAAGTCTAGATGTTCTACATAATTAGTCATTAATTATCATTTTAGGTCAATGTGTACGAAAAAGCGTAATTTCTTTTTCAGTAAACAAAACATACTTTATACCTATTTGACTTTTATTTTGAAAGACCAGCACGTCAAATTATCCCAAAATTTATAAAAATGACAGTTTGGGGTACAGTGATGTGCTGACGTCTGTAGTAATTTATAAAATTAAAATTAAATATAACAATAACCATTACTTTTTTTTTCTTCTGCGTTCATTCTAAAGTTGGAGATGGCCTATTAGTGTATCCTATTTTTTTGTTGAACTAGCTTCAGATTAAAGAAACCTTAGTCATCATCTCCCTGCTTATCATGCATTAGCATTATCCCATATTATTTGGGGTTGTTGTGCATACTACATGGGGGGGTCGGTGCCCATACTACATGGGGTTGGTGTGCATACTACATGGGGTCGGTGCCCATACTACATGGGGTCGGTGCCCATACTACATGGGGTCGGTGCCCATACTGCATGGGGTCGGTGCCAATACTACATGGGGTCGGTGCCCATACTACATGGGGTCGGTGCCCATTCTACATGGGGTCGACAACAGAAGTTATAATTATTTTCTTTGCAGTACGCAGCAGGTCTGCCGCAATACGATGTTTTCTCTTTAGGTTATTATGAAATTACATTACCAGCAACACTGAAGAATGCTTACACTTCTCAAAAACAAAAAAGTGACCTACTTTCAACCAAACACCTTCAGAATGCAGTATTCAAAGATGTCTTACTATCGCTGTCTTATCATCAAAATATTTAGAACAAACAAAATAATCTTCTTAAATACCTGACATTATTATTCATACAATATGACCTTATCGCCATTTTGCGAATATTAGTAGAGATCAGACTAGGGGGCGTCTGGTGTGTCATGTGCCAGATTCCACGTAAACACTGATAACTTAGGGGTGTACCACCGTATGAATTAAACGTGAAAATATTCCATAGAATAAATTCGTGAAAATATTCCAAACAACTCTAAGGAAACACTGACAGGGAAAAATCCATGTCAGTTTTAATGACTAAAGAGAGGGTGTTTTTGATGAAGCAAGTTTGTAGATTATTATTGAACAGACGTTAGGTATTATCGAAAATTCTCTCGTATTTGATTCGCTACGAAAGCGTAGCATTGATGTAGACCATTCGTAGCCATAGAGTATGCTTCTTTTTTGGGATAAGTTCTATAAATAGTATCAATGTAGATTTATCTTAAAAACGTAATCATTTATCTTCTGTCCTCTTTTTTCAAATAAATATTTTAAAGAGGAAAAATTTGTATTTTTTTTTGTTTGTAACTGATAAACTCAAAAACAACTGAACCGATTTTAAAAATTCTTTCACCATTAGAAAGCTACATTATTTGCGAGTAACATAGGCTATACAGTGTGTTTGATTTCGAACTACCGATTATTGAAGGGGATATAATAGACTCATTTTCAACGACAAAGCTGCTTTAAAAACAATCTTAATCTAACACTTCGCGAATGGCGGCTATTGTTGTTTTCAAATATAATTTGTAGGCAAAGTATTGTGACCTACTCTTCCCAGTATTAGTATTAGAGCAGTAACCATTCCTTTTCTAGCTATCTAGACACACGGCAGTGTAGCAAGCTAAGTTGTATATTTATTATTCCATCTAAAATTTCTTACTCTTCTTTTACTCATAAAATGCTATACATATAGTATCCATATTTAAGCTCAAAATTTTTTCTTCTATTTCTAAACATTGAAATTACCTAAAATTTCGTACTTGAACTCCCTAACCATATTATAAAGGTATCAGGCATATCTCGTATTAGTGTCAATGCCACATAATGTTTGTGGTCATATAATCTAGTCAGACTAGACGGTAACTTGATATTAGTATCTAAGCTAAAGTAATGTATTGCTAGGCTTAGGATGCGATTAGATAGAATCTGTATGTGGTTATTTTAGGATTAATTATCATTTGTATTACTTAGCTGTCATCATCTTCCTGCAGCTCTTATCCTTTCTACTTGGGGTGGGTACAACACGTTATATTTTACAATTTCAAATTCCAAATGTCACTTCACAATATTCACTATTTCCTCTTTTATTTGTATCTTTTATGAAAATATCTTGTAAATGACTGACATTGTAAAAAAAAATATAGTCTTAAACATTCTTAAAGTTACTCGAAAAAATAATGAAGTTATTAAAATTAAAAACGATCTATGCTTAATTACTTATGTTTGTTTTTAGTTCAATACTTAATCACTTGAAACATTTCTATAACTACTACTATTTTTTGTCTTCGATGCAATGACTTTGACTAAGCTTAATTGTTCCGCAAATAGAATCAGACGTTTCAAAAAGATCATTAGGCAAAACTTAAATGAACTCGAGGAACTGGATGATTAATTTTATCATCATTAAACAGTTCTTGACACTTTTTTCTGGCTTCAAGTTCAGGGAAATCCAGTAGCATTTGGCATTTGAAGTATATATTGAGATTTGTAATATTCAAATACACTGAATTATTTAACGTTTGTTACAAAACATTTGCGTCGATGTGAAGCCACCTCAAAATGTCAGGATTCTTGGTAACTAGGTAAACGATTGTGACTTGTGACGCTATTAAAGACAAGGAAGATTGACAAGGAAAATATGTCTGAAGATTTTATAACTTGGATTCCATAGAACATAAAAAGTACATAATATATCAGACATACACATACACACATATCAGACTTGAATTTAATTCGATTTTTTAAAAGAACAATGCTGGTCCACCCGAATCATTAAGCCTGCTCTACACTACTCGCGAAGTGGCCTCGACGAAGTACTCGTCGAAGTTGATCGAAGTCCCGAAGTATATGCCTACACTACCCGCGAAGTTGGCATTGTGCCCTTTGACTCGGACGCAAAAAGCGACAACAAATGGAAGTCGCCCGAAGCGAGCCGAAGTTGCACGAAGCGAAGCGAAGTGCCCTTCTACACTATCGTATTCGATCAACTTCGCGAGTAGTGTAGAGCAGGCTTAACGTGAATTTGGCTTTTCATGCTCAAGTCGTTCGGTAAATTTCGTTCCGCCTCTTTCGTTTCAGTTGGGTCGAGCTCTCGACTCTGCAAAATCTGAAACAAAATAGCTGGTTTCTCTTGTATATCAACGATATTCAATGTGCAGCGACGATTGTGTTTCGACACAATCGTCGCTCCGAATTATTCCGATTTTAACGTGTGTTAAGCATCCCTAAGACATATTAAACGATAATTGTATGTGTAGTTCAACGAATTATTCAAATCATTTTATTGGAATGCACAGTAATTATATTACGTACAACTCGTTGATATTGATACTTTCTTAATTAATACACATTGAATAAAACAGCTGAGCAAACAAAACGTGAAAAATGTCACGTATTTTTGATTCCCATTCAAAAATGTGCATGTCTTTTAGTTTCATTCTTAAGTTATTTAGAATCGGTATTGATTCATTGAATAAAGTGTCATTTCTGTCATGTTACTCATTGTTTTTCACACCTTGCTAATGTATTCTTACAATCTTATGAATTCCTGGTAGCTGTGCGATTTTAGTATACACACAATACCCTTGAATTTTGTGTGATGATGACTAAGGATTATGATAATTTCCCCAAAAACCCAGTGATTAATATCGAATTTCATTAGATGAACTGATACTTCCGACACGTGTTTGAAAACAGACAACAACGTTGCGTCGATCATACGAGTAAAATTCGAAACTATCAGTACAGGTTTCACTCATTTTCTGGAAAATCCCCTGAATCTACGTATTACGTTATCAACAGTTATTTTTTCCTTAGAGAGGGTTTCAGATTCATAACTGAGAGTTGTGGCTACTGTGCACACTTCGTCTTCATCTTTTAGATAGTTTAGCCTAGTGAAGGATCCATCTTCTAAAATCTTTTGAGGTCTAGGAGAAGCATAAATAGATGCTCTACACAGGTAACAATAATCACGAAGTTTATGATTGTTATGAGAAAACAGTTTATTAACTGGATTATGTGTCGAATATGTTGATTCATCTGCCCTTTGATTCCTTTAAAATTATTCTTTTACATAATAACGATAGGTAATCTACAAAAAACTTTTTTGTTTCGTAAAAAAAATATTGTTGGAAAAAAAAACTGAAGCTTAGCCTAGAACTTAAGGAAATTAGAATGCTTTTAAAATATTTAATCTGCAATATAACAGGACATTTACAACCACTAGCTACTATTTCTAATCTCACTGTACCCAACTATGTTGAAACGAAAGCAAACCAAGGAATAATTCGTAACTTTCATAAGTATGAAGTCGTCTTAGATTAAGATAGAAGCAGACTAAAGGATTTCAATACCGCGCGTAATCCCTGTTTATAGTGCCTCTGTGGGTACATATCCTGTCGCCAAGAAGGCGCTAGGTGCGTGTTTCCATTGCTGAAGGATTTTCAGAGACGGAAAATTAAGTACGGTTTTGTCGTGACAGAGAAAAAGAAAGGAAGGGTAGAAAAGCCCTTTAGATTTTTTACGTGGAATTTTTTTTTAAAGGTTCGAATTCAAAAACAACAAATTTTGCTTCTGGACGGTCGGTGGTTTTCATTTCATTGACTTTGCATATACTTCCACCGACTTTGCTTATAGACGATGCATTTTAAACTAATTTTCTTTGGTATGCAAACCTGCTGTTGCTGCTGAAAATTTTAGGAAACCAATTTCCGATTCCCGTTGACAAAATTCAATGAATTTTGCGTGTTCTAATTTTCTTTTGTGACCGTATTCATTACAACATTTCAGTCAGAAACTTCAATTACATCGTTCTATCACCCAATGTCGGAAGTAACAACGCGAACGCACCCGCTACTAAAGCGGTCTGGAATTTAACACAAGATTCCCGACAAATACTTACCTACCGCAGCGGCTGTATCCTGTCGGATTTGGTCAGATTACCCGCGTTATCCGCAGGGTTAAGACGCGTCGTACGCGCTTACCAGTTTATATCTGTTTATCTGTCTACTACGGCTCTGTTAACTGGGATTTCGCTTTATCAACAACGGTAATTAGTATGTGGGAATCCGGTTGGTTAATTTAAATGGGACTGGCGCCGGCGTGAATTTAATTCTAATTTTATGTATTGAATGTCTCTTTTTAATTTTATGGAAGTATTATTGACGGTATTTTAGATTTTATGCGATAATTGGTTTTTGTAACTGAGGCGGCTTTTCCCCATTTTAAAATGTAGTATGACGCTGTTTGTGTATTTTATTAGGAACATTTGAGAAGCCTTGACACAGTGAGAAGTCTTGGCAGACCTTGTAAAAGGTGGCGGGATGAGCTAAAAAAAAATCAACGATCAATTTATATCGGTTTAAAGTAGACCCGAATATAAAATATCCATATATTATGCTAACAAAAGGCGTATTCTTAACACATAAAATTCTCATTGAACATTATCACAACGTACTAACTTCAAATCGTTACGTAAATCAATGTTTACAACTAGATTACAATGTCCAAGGCTGTATACAAAGTCGTATATTATCGAATTTAACAGACATTCAGGCAACACTACACGTGGCATAAATTAAACAATTGTGCTTCACTATGAACAATTCTTATTGTTAATGATTTCTTAAATTGTCTGTTTTAAAACATTTATGGTATTTTTATTACGGATTTGTATTTGCGAATCATTTTTCATGCCTTTGTTTACTTATTATGTAAAGTAACTATAATAGTTACTTTACATAATAACTATTATTTTATTATTGAATTGTTTGGAAGGGGATTCCTTGGAAATCGAATAGCTTGTCATGGTGGTTTCTTTAGTAACAACCACGTGAGGTATTTTGTAGGAGATGGTGTCTATTTCTAATCACAATAGGTAAATTATTAGTCATTCTCTTGGTCTTGATTAAATAATCACATTTTTTATGTTTTTGTGAAACAATTTAACTTTATATACTGTATTTCATTTAAGCTAAAGCTAATTCTAAATTAAATTGATATGTCTATTTATTATTTTCATTTAAAAGAAAACAGTGGTTTTGTCAATGACAAACGGATAAAAACATTAAAATAGATCCTTAGATTTATATGGATTATTTTTTTATTTTTGTCGTTATCAGGTCTCATGACAATTTTTTTTTCATTCTTAAATATTAGCGCCAGACCCAGAAATCATCTTATTACTTTAATGATTATACTTGATGAAATGCTGCAGTAAGTGATAATGCGCTGCAAGTGTTTTCTCAGAGGATTAATTATTTATTAACAAAAAATATGTAAAATCGAGTTGATGTAGCTAATCTCTTTAAAATAAATTATCTCGAGGCACTTTTCATTCATGAAAAATGAGTAGGTTACAAGCGTTTTATGCATAACTTAACAAAGTTCACTTTTAGTGTGGATGTGTCCTAAAATATACTAAAACCCTGAGATTATTAAGCACAATCTGAAATCGACAAATCTGCATACAGATTTTCACTGGAAAAACAAATTAATTGCAAACGCGAGAGTTTGAGAGGATTCATCCAGTCTAGAAAACTTTGTGACTCTGTTAATTAGTTTTTGTATAAAAAATGACTTAACGATTTTTTTTTAATAGGCTCGCGAACAAATGATGTGGTCTTAATTTAATTAAATTTTACTTTTTACCCATGTATGATCTATTGCGTTCGAAACTAAATGAAGTCGCGGGCGAAACCGCAGACATAAATGCATGTTAAACAATTAATTCAATATTTACGATGATCATGTTCTGAGCGTATAGGTACTTCGGACTATGTACTTTAGTTCCAACAAATGACTATCGATTCTTAATATTATGACATTGTTTAAAACGTGACAATTTACCATCTTATGTTGAAAAACATGTGAATTACCGCATTATGTTGGTTTTGTGGTCGACATCGGGACTGTGACATTTTATGGAGTTTTTAAAACTCTATCCTACCTTATAAATAAGTTCGACAGGATTATAAGGCTCAAATAAAAGAAACGGCCAAACGTTGATTCATCATCAGCCTATAAACATTCCCCCTGCTGGGACACAGGCCTCCTCTCTGTGAGAAGGAGTGGGCCATAATCCACCACGCGGGCCCTGTGCGGGTTGGTGAAAGTTGACTGGAGTATGTGTATTTCATCTAAATTGTCGCCAGTTATATTTTAATTCTCTATATTGTAAGAAGACTGGGAAATCTTTGCCCAGGAGTGGAATAGAGCAGGCAAATAATCGCGGACAAACATACATACATACAAACATACATACAGGTCGAACTGAAAACCCATTTTTTAAGTCGGTTTAAAAAGAGTGAGGTTATGATCCCGCCACTTTTAAGGAAACAGCCATAAAGTTACACAATTACTTTTATTTAACGAACCCTATTGCGCCCCAATGGCAGAATTTTGTGCCACCAAACCCCGACCGATTTTAAACTGTATTTTTGGAAAAATAAGTCTTAAAATTGGTCAGGGTTTGGTGGCAAAAATTTTCTCGGGGCTAAATACATACATTAAATATTAGTAATTATAGAGATGTGGCTCTAGAGAATTCAGGTAACAAGTACAAAGATTGTAGCGATATCGTTATCGGCTCGATAGCCAGTCATTGACCCGATAGAGCCGGCTAGCTTCCAAATATTTATACTTACTTTCTAGAAAGTTGATAATAATGTGCGTTGAATTGGATTTCGAAGAAAGTAAATTAATTTTCACTTGTTTGAAGTTTTCATTGATGTAGGGAAAAAAAATCTCAAGACTGGGTTTAGTGCCGTACATTGGGAAAGGACTATAAACCTATATCCAGAAGTAGACGAGTACAAATGTTCATGATGACGGTGATAATGATGATGATGAGTGTAGGGTAATTTTAATTTGTTTTCTTCCTCTTATTAATTTACCTAAGGCTTCTTATTTTACATATTTTTCAACATGATCTTTTTTCTAGTTGAACTCTTCCTGAAAAATTTTTTTTTTTGTGAATTCTTTTTCATGGTAGTTTTAATTGATTTCTCATTCCATCAACAATCTTTGCTATCTTCTAGTTCAGAGGAAACTCTCTGAATACAAGAGTTACTAAAACATTTCAGCTTTTTCACTATGTAGGTACAGTTCGAAGTCACATACAGTACACACACAGGTACAGGCATACTTCTTGGTCTCATTCTTTCACAGATGGAGCTTTTTTCTATCAGATTGTTAATTTATCAATCAATAATGTAGTTCCTGTCTATGAAAACATTGACAAATCCACGATATTTTTCCAAACATTTCTCAAATCATTCACCAATTACTACAAGCAAACTAGTTGCCTCCAAGTTTAAAGAAGCTTCAAGTGAAATTACAAGCGTCTGTCGGCACTTCAAAGCATGTTTACATTACTGAGACGAGATAATGTTGTCTTTACAAAATTAGCCTATTACGGAGGTTGGGCAATGTTTACTCGCTTCGTTACGTCTGAAAGAAAGTCCCATCGACCTTAAGTCGGCCATACGACCGGAGGTCAACCTACAAAGGTTTTTGCGTAAACATAGACAATATGGGAAACTAATATTTGGGCGTAGAAAACTATGTTGGAATGGAAACAAGATCCACAGTTATAACTGTTTCTTGGGTTTAGAAATTCCTCTGTAGCAGGTCATAGTCTAGACAGTAGAAAAGAAGACATTTATTTTTCTTAAGAGAAATGTTGTCCCATCCTACGAATTTCTATTGTGTGGTTTATTTATTTATTAATTTAGGCTGCCAAGGTATGCATTAAACATGAAAGGAAGGAATACAGTTACAAAATAAAGGTTATAATATCTAGAATTATAGGTTGCGTTTAAACAAATAAACCGACATACACATCAGAAACAGTCAGACCCGGAACAACTAGGTTTAAATCATACTTTAGTAAGTTTTCGTGATAAAAATAATGCTTCTATTCCATTGCGCGGTAATGTTGATTGAGCCTTCAGGAATTTCATTGTCCGACGAAATATTTTCATTTTTATCGTTATTTTCTGAAAACACGTTACTTACCTGTAAAAATATTTCAAAATTCTTCAAACATAAATTTTATATCTACACTGTATTATTTATCTTTTGATGTAGTAATACTGGTAGGCATTATAAGGCTAGGTCTACATTGTGTAAACAATGATTTTGTGAAATAATAATATTTGATATATCAGTTGTCACCATAAACTATGATAAGTAGGCGATTCTTATGTAATTACATCTATTTGATAAAATTCAACAATCTATGTAGTTTACTGTCATAGTCCCTTGAAAGATCAAGTGGCGGAAAAATAAATAGATAATTTTGTAGGTTTGTTATTCTAAATTTTGTAATATCATTGTATGTTTACTTAGCTTCCATGATTTATACGCAATGGAAGTTTTAAAAGAAAAAAATAACGTTTGTCAATGACGACTATTATCGCTTGTCATTAATTAATTATCTCAAGCGGATTTGCCTATCCGAGTCTTAAAGATGCAACTAAAAAAGCAGCCTTTAAAAATTGATCAAGATTTTGATTGAGACAGACTGAGAAAATTTTTGACGTAAAGCAACAAGAAAAAATAACATTGCGCTCTTAGTTAATTCCTAATCTTAAAAAAAAAGTTGCGTGTAAGTTTGTAAAACAAAATAACAACTTTAATCCGAGGACTAAATAATCTTAACAATTAAGAAGTTAATTACATAAACGTTACGTGACGATATCCTAATAAACAAATATGGATTAGATAATAAAGAATACTAAAACACTACTTCTTGTTATCTGTGTCGTATTTACAAGTGTCGTAAAAGCAAAAGAAAATATTTAGGTAAGCTATTACGTACTTTAAGCTACAGATTAACATTTTTCTAGTACAATGATTGTGGAATTATAATACTACGCAACGTTTGTAAGTTATGGGAGCGATTGTCTGAACGTTCGCGAAGACCTTATTTTTTTGAGACCATTTTTGAAAAGAAAATGTTGAAGATAAATTAAATAGATTTTAAACTTTGATCATAGGATCATAACTTTCTTTTTTACAGTCATTTAGACTAGAAAAAAGTTTTTTGATAAGTTTTAATGAATGCATCCTACTTTTTCGTAAAAGGTTTCATTCAAATTGGTTCAGTCATTTCATTAAATAAGGATTTGAAAGTATGTTTGAAATGCACATACTCTGCTTGTAATTTAAATTTAAGTAATGTTTTAATGTAATTCAGCATAATCAATCTAACATTACTTAAAAAAAAACCAAACACTATAAAACTTAACCAATTGACATCCCATTGATTCTGTCAAGACAGTTTTGTTTCTAATGTCTACTACACCATACATTCTTCCACTTTCACACACAAAACCATTCACAAGTCACACCGAAATTATAACGAACTTATGTTCTTTTCGAGTCAAAGCATTTTTATTTCTTTTAATGTTAATTGAAATGACACGGCCGGTGTCACAGACGGCCGTGTTCGAGTACATAGTTTTATTTTTATTAATTCTTTTTATTCGATACCCAGCGAGTTCGGACTTCGAATTCCTTACTAAGACTTTTCCCGCTTATATGTTATCTATCGATAGATGGACAGTTTACATGGCGAGACAGTTTAAATAATTTCGGAAACATTTTACTTCTTTAAAACGTGTGAGAAAAATAAATATGGCTGAATAATTTGCATTATATTGATAAAAATTAGGCATCGTTTCGATATTTGTTATTGGAATATGTTAATAAAGATTTTTAGAGTTAACTGCTTCTATTAAATATTTCCAATTTTGACTCAGTTATCAGAATTCCTCATAAAACTCCAGATTTATTATTTTCGTTATCAATTCAATTTAAAACAATGTGTGTGGTCAAAACAAAATATTTCATAATAATCACTCGACAGTTCATAATGTCAATGTCGATAAGTTAACCGTCATTAAATTAAAATGCTTTTAGATATTACGTTAATACGATAAAATTTCAGCTGTTGTATAGACAAAGTGTCTGTGTTTATAGTTTATTTGACCCAGTACCAGAACTCTTGTTTAATTTGATAAATGAATTGAGATAATGAATACCAGTTGTCGTATTAAACAAATATTAATTTGCAATGATAATTGACATTAAAATTTTCCGCACCAACTAATAAAATATTCTTTGCCTACTAAGAGTTCTTTACAATAAAAAAAAACAATGAAGTCTTAGTACGGCATGTAAACCTTTCTTTAGCCATCTTGTATTGAATGTCCGGCAATAGATTAATATTTATCGACATTTTATTTTTGTACTTTATTAGTGTTCAAATATCATTAACGATTAGTTTGTTGCACCTGACTCCGTCTGTAACCCTTGTACAATATAAATTGAATTTATTACGTGAGCATGGCCATCGGCGTTGATTGAAATTAGAAAATATGCACCTGGGGTGTCGTTATTACTCCAGCCAGGAGTAAAGATCGGGAATTCTTTGAATATTTACTTTCTATTCATTAATTCCTACGCTTATGAGTTAATTAATTCCGCTTCGGGAAGAAAGTTTGATTTATGTTTCATTAGTTGGTGTTTGTTGTAGTAATATTAGTGTTTCTTAATGTGAACAGCGTTTTAATAAACAAATGAGAGTAATGAAAATATTAACTGACGATACAACATTTCTTCCATTCTTGACCCTAATTCTGGACTTGTGGTTTGATGGTGTATTTTATGAGTGGTTTTCTTTTGTTGCAGCGAATCTCACCATCAGTACGCGCGGTGTCCACCTAGAACTGCTCATCCACTCTCCAATGCAAGACATGTTCCTCTGCTTCAACCGGTCCCGGCTAGTGGGCAGACGATTGGTAAGTAGCCATCATACTCGATCATACATTGTTAACGTAACAAATTCCTGGTGCTTATAAAATCTTTCCTTTTTTCACAGACCCGTTTCCAAGCGGAGAGACAACCCAACTGCCTGTTCAAAGAGGTGTTTGTGGACGGCTACAACAGATACCACCTGGTGAAGAACGAAGACCGCTACATAGGGTTCAACCGGCGGGGCCTGCAGCTGCGGCGCGGCAAGAGTCGCCTCACGGAGCGACTGCACAAGTGTTTCTCTTTCATGAAAGAGGCCCACGACTTCGATATAAACAGGCACAACGAAGTGCGCGCCGGCGAACAGCCCAAGTGGCGTCCGCAGCGTAGACTCCGGCCGTCACTCAACGCCATCAAGCCGCCGTGCCACGGCACGCGCCACCACCACGGCAGGGCTCAGAGGCGGAGGAACTGCGACGGCACGTAGGCCCCCAGCACCTCAACACATTAGCAGCTCATTTACGCTTCAACGCTTCGCGCGTTCCGTTGCCAGCTGTCGATGGACATTGTGAGTGGACAGAGTATTAGTCAACTATCGCAGTATTATTACAGTGACGTGGACTGGATAGCGTTAGGTTAGCTCGGCCGCGGTGGCCGCGGCGTTTCAAACGCCGCATGAATGGTAGCTGAAGCGAGAGAGCAAACATTTGAATGGGGAAAAAAACGCCGAGCCGGGACGACGTCCGGAGCTGTGAAATTCCTTAAGGTCGTGTAACATCGTGGCGCTCGTTTGCTCTTGTGCCAGCGGTCGGACTCGTGCTCTAAAAGGAAAAAAGGTTTTCTGTGGAAAGAGCAAATAGTAGTCTCGCCAGTCACGAGTGTTCCGCCGGACCACCGCTGGTGGAGGCGGCGACGCGGCAACAACGCGGCAACATCGCGTCGACAACGCGGCGACAAACCGGCAACGCGCCGCGTCGGAAGTCTTGTACCCTCGAGTGCACCGGCAGGCTCGCCATCAGTGTAGCAAAACGCCTTTACGTCAATTCTCAGTGTGTTATTATTTAAAACGCTTTACTATTAAGTACGGATCGTGTTATCTGCTTGTAAATATAATAAAAAAATAATTGTGTTTACTTATTTATCAAACAAAAGTTAATCAGAAATTTGTAAACGTAGGTGTTAGATGTAAAGTTGTATTAAAATGTTTTGTATTTAATTATGGGTATTTAATCTATCCGACCAACCGCTCTCTTGTGATTAGCCACAGTCGCTATGACCTAGTTTTCTTTACTAACTCCATGTACTGAAACTTTTCCTTACTAATGTTCATTTGAATATATTTTCCGGTCGATACGTGAATTTGATTGTATGATTTCGAGCGCTTTGTATATATTATTTTAAGAGTTTGTATGAGAGTGATAGGTATTTGAATCTCTTTTGTCGAAATCTTCTCGATTTCTGGCGATTCTTATGATGTTTTCAATGATAAAGTTGCCAGTTTTAGTATCCATTTGAGCTGAAACATAGAAGGCGTCAGTTTCAAGTGTGCTGCTGTTATCCATATGTTCGTCACCGTAAATACATATAAAGGACATTTATAATCTTAATATTTTAATAAGATCTGTGCCATAGTGTGGTGGCAGTGTATCTATGTGTTCGCATTATAACTAGTGTGTTAATTTTGTCTGTAAACTTGGAGTAGATAAAAATATTTAACTTAAGAAAATATACAGAATTTATTCAACTGCGCAGTCATTTTCAAAGGGAACATAATGGAATATGACGTAATTTTCTTATAAGCAGTATTCAAATATAATTTTAGTGAAAACGGGAAATTTGACGACACCAAATTCCTTAAAAGTGTGCCCACCCCAGAACAAAATGCGTACAGCACTGTGTTCCTGTTGAAAATGACGGCAAAGAACATCCAAAAATTTAGTGAAAATAAATGTATCATGTACCCAGTGTATATTCAAATTAAAGGTAAATTTGTCGATTAATGTTGAACATTATAGTGGAGTGAGTAACCCGTCGTTTGCGATAACGGTACAGCTGGCAAGGATTTCCAACTTTTCTGTTAAAGCTTTTACAAGAGTCATTAACTTCTTGGCACCATTTGAAATGAACTCGAAAATCAATTCTTAGACGGAAAACATTGTTCGTAACGTTCTTCACCCATTATAATGTTCGACATTTGGTAATAAAGCGTCGCTGAGACGTTGTCACCATTCAGTAAATGTGTATCTGTTGCTTTACATTCCACCATTATTCCATAGAATATAATACATAGACAGACCGTTAAAAGACATTGAAACATTCCAAACAATGTGTAAAATAGTTTACAAAATATGCGCTTAAATACATAATAAATTGTTTGTTATAATAACTTGACACTGTCTTATGTATTACTGTGTCTAATTATAAGTATCCAGATGCTGAGAACGAAATATAATTGCTAAGAAAAATTACGAAATTAAATCATATTTAACTCGCTTTTCTTGTGTTATTTTACTCTGAAAACATAATACATAATTGATATACTTATAAACATTATATATTTGAGAATAAGTAATAAGGCCTCCATAACCCTCTATTTTTTCTGTTGTTCGAGATTTTTACCACTGTTAAGTATAAATCAAGGTAAAGCAAATAAATAAGTTAAAATTCCTGAAATCTGATACTCGCCTCAATTAATATTTACCCAAAAGTAGCAAGACGGGTGCGGCCACAAAAAAGGCGATATTTCCAATAATCTCGCCGGAAGAGGGTGTTTGCGGGTAAAATGTAACATTTAGAACAAACAGGGTAAAGTGGGGCTAACAGGGCGTGATGCCGTCGCGGCGTGTGCGCTCTCCGATTAGCACCTAGCTACGTCGGTGCACAGAGTAAGATAAGGACAGAGATAACAAGTACTTGTCTAGGAAAAGTGTTTGTAAATATTGTGGTGTTACAACCAACGGTAGAAATTATTATAGGCTTATATTTTATTTGAATAAATCGTCTTAATTTTTATCAAGACGATTTATTCAAATAAAATATTTAAAAAAAAAATCTTAATCGACCGAAATCCCAACCTTATTATTTGTTTCTATTATATTTGCTCATTGTTGAGAAGCCTAATAAATAAATAAAATGAAATAAATAAATAAATGTTACAATCAAAGATAAATATTAAAATCTACCTGATACTGACAGAGTTATCGACTACGGTTTAGTTGCTAAAACAATACAAATAGACCTTCAAAGTACAACTAGAACGAGTAGGCGGGTCTGTCTAGCTTTGTGACGGATGAGCACATAAATATTACGAAACCCTAAAAAGCGAAGTAGGTAGTGAAAAAAAAGTGTTTACCAAGATCAATGACGCTTACCAAAAAGGAGAAAGAGAGAGTAAATAACAACGATAAAAGCATCAGCGTCGAATTTGAAATTCCAGTTCCAACTACCGTCTAATATTAGTCTAAAAATATTATAAACAAATCAAAAATCCATCAGATATTTGCTGAGTATTTTAATAAAACATGTCCTAAGAAAACATGCAATACAAGTGGGAATGTATATTTAATTTAATTTGTGGATAATAGCACAAGTACTAGCGCCAATTGAGGTGTGCCAGGAGTAAGCAAAACATGCTAAAGTGGTCAGTACATTCAAAATTTGGTACAACAGTATTTGGTCAACATTTTCAAGAGGATCTCAAACAAGATGAGGTAAGAAAAATATTGTTTTAATCATTATGTTTACTGTTTTAAAAATAAGTTTAGGCACGTTGACCTCCGTAAAATTCACTTTCAGCACGTTTAGGTAATGACATTTTAAAAGTTTAATTAAAAAGATAACAGCTATCAAGGAACGTAAAACAGAATATACTATTTCTGAAACAAAGGAATAGATATTATTATAGAATAATTTTTATCTCAATTCATATTATGTTTTGACTTAAGTTGCCTTTTAGGCCCCCAGGACAGCTGGCAAATGTCAACAGCGCTAAAAGATTGAAAATCCTACTAATATTATTAATGCGAAAGTTTGTGAGCATGTATGTGTGTATGTAGGTATGTTGGTTACTCATTCACGCAAAAACCACTGAACGGATTTGGCTAAAAATTTGTTACACAGATAGTTTATAACCTGGATTAACACATAGGATAGTTTTTATACCGATTTTATATTCCCGTGGGATAGTTTTCGAGTTGTAGCGGGTGAAGCCGCTGGTAACAGCTAGTATTGATATGCTTAAAATATTTACTGTAGAGCCACGATCAAATTAATATAGAGTTAACTACATAAAATTTCGAATCAGTAAACAAAATAGTAATTAAATAGAATCGAACTATAAAAACTCTTATCAAATTGTAATAAATGTGTTCTGTGCCAAATCATTTTACCATAATTATACGCGTATCATAATTGAGAAGAATTATAATCATAATTTAGTTTTACTAGAGTATTCTTTGTTTTCTATATTGTATAACATAATGTGAACTGTTAAAAGCATTAGTCGTGATTTGACACGCCTTTGTCCGCCTTTTGTAACATTATATTATTTCTTCATCTTTAACCGTATAGTTCGGTAGCGCCCCCGAAAGGGGCGCGACAAGTAAACCTACGCTGGCTCAATAGTGGGTCCAAAAGGGGCAGACGTTGTAGTCATACGACATCCTCATTATAAATTAAAAAAATATAATATTCTCTGCGTAAAATCCTATGAGTGCGCATTAATTAAGAATGTTAAATAAAAATCTGATTTATTCACGAAATTAAAACTTCTACATTTAGCGCCTATTTTCATAATTTACCGTAACAAAATCCAAAAGTGTAAATACGATCTTCGCCATTTTGATGGCACTGCTGGGTGGGGCTAAAAATCATAAAAAACGTGGTTTTCGGACATCCAACGGATCATTATAGGAGGAATGAATAACTCGTCATTTAGTATTGTAACGAATTCATAGGTATTTCAACATAAATTAGCAGTGGTAATGAAAATTTTGATATCTGAACTCGAACTTTCGCGCCACTTTTGTTTGTTTACATTTTTATTTTGCACTTGGATCACACACGCGAGCTTTAACTCCATAATAATAAAGATAAATATCATGCCAAATATTATAAATAACGTAAAAAAGACCAGATCTTGGCGGAATTCTCTAATACAGGGCCAATAACACGTATTTTTCATTACCACTACTCAATTTGTATTCGTAATCGACAACCATGTTATTTTTTTTAATCGTAATGATGTGTGAAAGCGAGTATTCTAATCGATTCCATAATTGATTTTTTTGTCAACTCGAGTGAAAAAAATAAGGAAATTAGGAAATCGATTAATAAAAATTAAAATAAATTTGTTTTATGCTTAGAATACAATTATTATGTATTATAATATAGTTTAAAGCTTTTATAATAATATTACGTGGATTGTCATTCCCAAAAAACAATAATAGACAAAGGAACAATGTCAGATTAATAAATGTTTGAATGCGCGGCAATCATTTAATTCAAAAATTTTGAATTAGGAATGCACTCGCTGTGGTACTCGATAATCAAAATATGTAGTATCATTTTTATTTATTAGCTAATTTTTACTGTACATTTTATTTTGTACAATCATATAATTTTTAATTTAGAATGAATATAGAATGCCTTGGATTTTGATAGGCTTATTATAAATGAGTTTGTTTCCTACCAAATAAAAGTTTTTTTTTTTATCGTGGTAAAATCATCAAATGAGTCCTTCCACCCCGGGCAGGGCGGGAGGAACTGTCAGACTTGTACTGACTAAAATCCACGGTGTCCTTCAATAGCCCTTTATGTTCCGGGGTCATGAAATAACTCCCGCGACCCCGGTAGGCTTTGGCCCTAGTTCTCATTATGCTGACGCTCTTTGAGGCGCACGTGGAACACGACGCGCTGTCGACCCGGGCATGGTCCATGGTCGGACAGCGAGTTGCCCTTTACTCGCTGTCCGCATGCCCGTGCCTACGGTGGCCGGAGATCGTCTGCCGACTTCCGACGCTGCGGGCGCCTACCACTATGGTTGGGGCGGAGGGAGGACGCTGTCCTCTCCCTCTCGCGTCTCCAAACAAAAGATAGCCAAATTAATTATTTTATTGTACTTGTTTCGTGAGATTGGTTTTGGTCATGTAAGTATTACACGTCAGAAATCGAGCTTTTGAAATAAAAAAGAAAATGTTAGGTATTAATTTTTTTTTACAGTATTCGATGTCGCTGAGGATCAAATTCGGTGAAGTAATGATACCCTGGTAAAATATGAACTACATAATATACAAACAATAATTTAGTCATTGTACAGCAGAATAAAATCAAAATTCGCGCAAACTCAAAGTTCGAATTTCAAAAAAATCGTTAATGTATTTACACCACGAAGTGATAATAAAAATTTGAAATAAGAACACTATGTTGTGAACATTAGCGAAACATTATCTATTAGAAAAAAATCCTTATACCTCAAGTTTGTCGCATGTTTCTACTTCACAGAATATGTATAGTTTGATTGCTGAATTTATATTTCAAAAATTTAATTTTTATGATGTTATTTAATTTTAATCAAATCGGCCTCGAGACTTCCTTAAGGATTTTTCGCTATTCCTCATAGTTTAAAATTTAGCCAAACACGCCCCGTTGGAAATTCTAATTGTTTGTTACTGCAAGGAATCATTTAGAAGTACATACTCTCAGCATTAGATCCGAACCCGGTGTTTGTCTTTTCACGTTTTTTAGATCCGTTTTAAAAAGATAAATTGAAATTAATTAACGAAAACACGAAATGGGTATAAGTAAAACCATAATTATGATTGAATTTAAGTTTAGAAGACACATAGGTATGTTTAGCCTCCGATGAAACACCGATAAATAAATTATTGCGTAAACGAAATAATACTTGATTTGAAATATTATAAAATGATTCAGATTTTGTTTCATAGACTTATTGCATGGACTGAGCTTTCTATAGTAAAAAAGCAGATAAATCAGTCCATGCTCTATGTCTTGTTTTACTTTTTTTTTCATGTTCGATTATGTTGCGAGTATCGATTAGGCTGAATGAAGGTTTTTAATCGTTTTGTGAATATTGGGTTTACGGTCAGCACTAAAAAGAGTCATGTTGCAACATAGTTTTTGCAAATTTTTATCCAGACTTTGATCGTTATTATTTATGAAATTATGTATGAACACTGGCAAATCTAGTAATGTATATAGTAAGTTATTTTATTTATTTCACTGTTTAACCATTATTATCATGTGATAAGCTTCTTTATGTACATATTTTTCAGCACATCTAAATTACCTAGTTTTTGGAACGATGTAGCATTTTGTATGTTTCACACATTTTACAACAAAATGAGGCAGTTTTATTGACTTCAACATGTTCTTAGAGATATTGTTCACAAACTTATCGCATGAAATAGCTGTAGTAACATATTTTTGATCAAAAATTGGATGCTGAAAGTTGACAAAAAATATTGTGTAATAGCTCAAATTTCGAATCACCCGGTCGACTCAGCTGATGTGTCATGTGTCAAAATATTGTCGTGCAGAGTGGTTAATATTGGTGAGAATTTGCGTCACAATTTTTTTCATGCAGTAACATCGATATGCATCATACATTGTTTACGTTCAAATTGAGAATTTTGAAGCTCTTTAAAAAAAACAAAGCGGATTTGTTGAGTATTTGGCAAAAAAGGTTGTGTTGTTTTTTTTTAATCTATTTATTTATTCTTCAAATAATCTGCACTGGACCTTTATGGTAGACCATGGCCATCCCAACTCCAGAAAGGAGGCCAGGGTTTCAGCAGTGGAACGTTTGTACGCTGTTGCTAAGATTTCTTCTGCAATCAGTAGGTAACAAATTCCCAGACGATGACACTGCAAATGCTAATTAATCAGTGATAAAAAAGGAGGTAGGAACGATAATAATATACTTCAAAATATTAAGTAATTAATTAAATTTCTTGATGCTTAAGACACGTCGTATGATATCTAAAACGCATTACCTAGAAATACACGTTATACGGTTTGATATCGGTTGAAATTGTAACACGAGACATAATCGCGTGCACAGCAGTTTTGCTTTTACGCACTTATTCCGGGACATTACGTTTAACACATTGGGTATTATGTATAATAAAACTCCTGTAAGTAGTTATTTTTGTTGTGAATAATATAACATTTATAATCTACTTACCTGCTGACAGACAGGGGGCGCATCTTTGTTAAGATTTGTAAAACTGTATCGATGTGAGAAAGTGGTGGCTTATTCAAGTACCTACAAGTTTTAGATTTTTTTTGTACAAAGAAAGAAAACTTGACAATTTTTTCCGCTCATACGAGTGCAGGAAATTGAACACACGATCAAATAAACGGGCCTTTAGCAATCGCCATTTTTTGTGCGCCAAAATTATCGACAACTTTATCTTAAAGAAACATTCCACCGCTGCCTCTGAACCGTTCTCTACTCTATGTTCTAAGCAAGTTCGGGCAAGAGCACACAGCCGCATATGCAGTCGATTAATATGTTTGTCGATACTCACATATGTACTGATGTATGTGTTAACTAGCCTTTAGAACGTGCCAGTGCATACCACGGCTTATGCAGGTGCACATCGAGAGACTCCTAAATATGTGGCAAGGTTTTAAAAGCTTATTAGATGATGCGTTTCGATGCGGATTATCGTGATTTTTAGTTAGGTGTCAAAAGATGTTTCGGTGGTTACGGTAAAACATGTATTTGTTTGTTAAGAATAACTTTTAAATAACATACATAAGTTATGTAGCTGATGAGGCTCAGAGCACGATATCCTCTCCTGCATGCCGCCTAAGGTCCTTCGCACACAACGCGACGCAAGTATCCGATACCTTACGTCTTTGGCATCCATTGACGCGTGTCTGTGTACGAACCTCTATGGATTTGTACTGCAATAGTCGTCTCGTTACCAAAGTTTTAAGGTATCGGAGACTTACGTTGTATTATGTGCGAAGGGATTTAAGTGTGCGCCAGAAAAGCACATAATTTTTGTCCTGTGATAGTGAGATGTGGTCGCGATAGACGACGAATGAGATGGCTGAAAAGCTAAAAAAGTCTATGCTATCTTAGTGAATGTTAACTACTAATTTGTACATTATTTTTCTATAAATTAAATTACCATAGAAACTCGCCAACATTCACCCAAAAACCTGAATGAGGAAGCAAAAGAAATATTCCAACAACTAATCGAGAGTTAATCGAGCTAAGTTTGTTACCAACCAAGGGACCGCTAACACGTTAGCCAAACATTTGGCTGAGACTGCACCAACCAGTACGAACAAATAAAACAGTTTTTTATTCATAAAATATTTTCGTAAATGGATTCTTTAGAAAGAACGACCCGTTTGAAGACACACGTGGCTTCCGAGGGTTAAGTACTATTAGGTAGATATAAATGTGTATGAGTTTGTTAAGTGATCCGTTATATGAGGAGGGTTCATAGAATTTGAATGAATGATGAAGCTATTTAAGAAATTGTATGGGCAGTAACACTTTTTGTCATTTTTTTGTATGGTTATTAAAATATAGCTGGTGTTTCAAATTTTCAATGAGTATTTCTTATTAGTTAAATTATTACAGGCCATAGGCCATAACGTAACAACACATAACTAACACATAAATCGCATCTATTATTCCAGTGACATTTTTTTTTTGCGTGGTAAAATCCTCAAATGAGTCCTCCCACCCATTTTGGGGGAATGTCAGACTTGTACTGACTAAAATTCACGGTGTCCCTCAATAGCCCTTTATGTTCCGTGGTCACATGAAGTGAAAAATAGTGATCTTAGGAATTTTAGTGCGAATGGTTTAGACATTAAAGCTTACTTCTTCACATAAAAATCAATGAACGGATTTGCATTTAACATAGCATAGGTACAGATAGTTTATAAACTGGTTTAAAATATAGGATAGTGCTTATCCGTGTACCTAGTAAGATCCTTTAGAACAATCGTTTTGGAACTCGACACGGACATAAGCTTGTATAGTTACATTCCGTTGCAAACGAAAAAATTTTAACAGCTTAAATAATGTAATGGAAATGCAAGCAAAAAGAACAAATTGAACCAGACGATAAATCATATTTAAGAGTTACAAGTAGCCAAATAATAACCCTCTCATAGCTACGAGCCTTTAATAATCTCTGGTTACAAGGAAATTGAAGTGGTGAGCAAACAACTGATGTGCTAAAGCGTACTTATTTCATGAGCAAGGCGGGAGCGAGGCAAAAATTCGTTGGATATTTCAATAGGATCTATAATGGCTTGGTATTACCTACCTAGATATTCCTAAGCGCTTTTAATTTTGTTTTGTTCTAATCAGAGATTTAAAAGAACAGAGCGGGCATTGGGAAAATTGTCATACGAAATTGTTGATGCCGTGCGTCAGTAGCAGTATCTAAGGGTTGCATAGCAACGCGACTACTAGACTGAGGGACTTTTTACCTGGTGGTAAAAAGTTTCGGATCACTCGTGATGTCCCGTCTATTGCTCCTATATACATAGTTTAACGTTTAGTCCACTCTCGTCCCCTCGACCCCCAAGAATTAAAGTGTCCACTCGACCCCTAACTACAGTTTTTTCTCGACCCTTGGGGGTCGAAAGTGGAGTTCATTATGAAGCCAAATTTTGGTTTCCACTCGACCCCCAAGTACAGTTACGATGAAAAATCATCAGTCTACCCTATAGTTTCATAATATTTAACTAAAATACCGTCATTATATTTCGTTTTAATCCTTATTCGTAAGAATCGACATTCGTATTAGTAATTTTTAACCGACTTCAAAAAAAGGAGGAGGTTATCAATTCGACTGTATTTTTTTTTTTTTTTTTTTAATGTTTGTTACCGCATAACCTGCGACTGGGTGAACCGATTTTCATGATTCTTTTTTTATTCGAAAGCTGGTGCTTCCCGTGTGGTCCCATTGTCACCATTTCATGATCTGATGATTGGATCTTGGAGAAATCGAGGGCAACCCTTAAATTTTATTAGCTGACACATAGTTTTTCGCAAATCTTATGAAGTAATTCAAGTACTTGCGTATGGAAATCATCATCTCATGTAGCTGAGCTGATGATGGAAGGTACAACTCCTCAAGTAAGAAAATTATGTTTGAGTTCGCATATCTCCGGAACTATAAGTCTGATTTAAGTAATTCTTTTTTTGTTGTACTAGGTATCGTTCGACTTAGGGAATACTGCAAATTTCATCAAAATCGGTTCAGCGGTTTTTGAGATAGGGAATGAATGAACGATGTTATTACCGGTGCAACGGATTACAAAATTCTAGTGCACATGTAAGAAAATGATGTATTTGACAAGAATTTTGGTTGAATATTTAAACTAAAAAGAGTAAAATAAAAACTTTTTCAAAAAAAATTGACCGCCTTCAAAAACAACCACAAAAAAGAGTAAAATAACCTACAAAACTTTTCTGTCGGAAGTCGGTGGCAAAAGAGACAATGAAATTAATAAAAAAGTCACCGACTTCCGACAGAAAAGTTTTGTAGGTTATTTTGTAGTTACCAAGTGATCGGTGCGTGCACAAGTACTTCAACAAAACTGTACCTTATAATTACACCCAAAATCTAACGTAAACCTGCCCAAAATTGCCATCAGCCAAGAATAACAATAAAATAATAAATCCAGACTCCGTAGTTGGTGAGAAACTCCTAATAGAAAACCTAGAAACACTGCCTGACCCAGGAATCAGTGCTTCAGCAGTTGCGCTGGCGACCACTAGACCGACGAGGCAGTCTTCTAAATACCAATTTCTGAATTTCGCCTTTAGTACGTCACTGTACCAAAATATTAATTATCATATTGGGGACGAGAGTGGACTCAAAGTGCGTGTCCTTTGTATGAAAATTCATTCTCACCCCCTAGGGGTCGAGAGTGAACTATGTTTAGGGGTTGAGAGGAAACCAATGAGCAAATCTTTTTTTAGGGGTCGAGGGGTCGAGAGTGGACTAAATCCTTTGTATGAAAATTCATTCTCACCCCCTAGGGGTCGAGAGTGAACTATGTTTAGGGGTTGAGAGGAAACCAATGAGCAAATCTTTTTTTAGGGGTCGAGGGGTCGAGAGTGGACTAAACGTAGTTTAATGTCTTTGGTTCTAATACTTTTTGTATGAGTTCTATGCTAATAGAAATGTGTGGACGAGGCGAAAGTGCATGCTGTGGCTTCATTCTAGTCCCATTAAGAAAAAGGCGTGAGTTTATGTACAGATACAGACACATCGACCATCCCCAATCTGTCAAATTTCTATAATAGATGTTCAACCTTATCATAATAGTGGAAGATTAATGTTCTTTTGGTAAAAGGAGAAACCTATTTCTGGGCCTAGCCGTTACACGAATGAAATATGTACCTAAAAAATCTACTATTTTGCTTGATTAACCTATTCAAATCTTAGCCTCAATTACAATGGCCAAGTCTAAAAAAAAGTACATTTATATTTTTTTGTTTTAAACATCCTTTGTAAACCGTTACAGCACTTTTTTCATTATACGTCACTTACTTTGCAAACACTGGCATTAAACAACACAGCAACCTCCAATATTACTGCACCTGTATTGTTGGCAAAAGAACGGTTGGGTGCTGTGCCCACACCATGAGCATAATATGGTATCTTGGTTGGGCACGGCACCAGGGTAGTCAAATACCTCCTGCACAATTCCTAGATAATGTATTATTATATAATGATAATCCTAACGAAGAAGGTGATTAATAAAACCACATCTCAATAATACGGTTTTTTATTTTAATAAACCTATTGTTGCAATCTCAGTTTACTGTAATTTGAGATACGAGTAGCATCAAATCCCCTAGTAGTAAATACAATGTTAAAAATGCAAGCTATTAGTGATGTAAGTGAGCCTGCAGCTGAAGTTTTCAGGAATATTAATCTGAATTCACCGCTTTTTATGTAACTAAGTAAGTACCTAAACCTCATCATGATAGGTTGCAAGCACTATAGCTAGGCGCATTCCATATTTACGTAGAAAACAGCCTCAAAAAACATATTTTTAATTTAAATATCGTGGTGGCTGTGCGATTGGTGTGCAGCATGTAGCGGGTTCGATTCCCGCACGGAACAAATATTTGTATTAGGTAACTACATGTAATTTTTCCGGGTCTGGGAGTTTGTATATGTGAGTTTAAATGTTTGTAAACACACCCACGATACAGGAGAAATTCCTAGTTAGGGCAGTTAAAAAATAACCTAACATTTAAACATTTACTGATTTTACCAATTTGGCCATTGCTGAGAGACGTGAAAATTGGGCTCGTGAAATCTTCCTAAGTGCTCTATTTTATGGCAAATTTCCAGCTCTGTAACGCCAGGCCCAAGGTTCTATGGAGTTTGGGTTTCTCCTTTGACAGTTTTGGGTAAGTTGTTCTGCTGGCGTCTGTACTTCTGTAAATATTTTAAGGAAATAACTGCTATGTAACAAGAAAAGAACCAACACTTCTCTAGTGCATTTAAACTAATATCATGAAGACATTTTTGTAAGTATTTGGAATAGGTTAGTTCAAAAAGGAATTAAATATTTATTTCACCTTTGAAACTTTAACTAATTAACAGCATCAAAATGGGTACATAGTGTTTTATTTTTAAAACTGGTGTAAAACTAGGACCTAGTGCTCATACGGAATGGATGACGGTGATCATAATGTGATCTGACTGATTTCGCTTCAGCTCCACTATTATTGGTCGTTCATTTGCTCGCATGTGGTTTATGTATCTAATCTTCTTTGTGAACAACCTCACATAGTGCAGGCATGAACAGAATAAAAAAAAAACAATTGCAATGTAGTTGAACCCTACAAGGGCCCTACGTATGTAACACGTACTTAGTATCTACTAATTTAATTAGCAGTAATTAGGTAGGAACGTAGAAAGTAAATATAACTATGCTCGTACCTGATGCATATAATATATCTAATCAATATGAAATATTTCGATATGTAAGTGATGGTAGCCAATTTATGATGGCGTGTGCCCATAGGGTTTTTTACCCAGCATTCCTTCACCGGTATTTTCAAATCATCTGCATAAAAAACGTACAATATTTGATTTCAAACACAAACTGCACAGCCCATCACATAACTACAATGGTTCCTATTATTGTAGACTAGTAATTTTCCATGTCCTTTCGAAGGTTTCTTGGGTGCCTTCACTCCAAATACCCTCAGCCATTCAACCCTTCCATTCGGGCTTGACAAAAAATACTCCACTTTGTAAATATTGAACGTTCAGTGTCTAGTACGTTGGTGTAAAATGTAAGAGAAAGCGAGTTCAAAGAGCGATTTTAGAGCTGTCATGTTTATTTTATTGACAGTTTTCTAGCCACATTAGATGTATCAATGAAATGATGGATCAGATCACTGCTTCCTATGTAAATGAACAATCGATGGAGTAGATTTAGTCACAGCTACATACGATGGTGAGATCCACCTCACCAACCTCCTGCCTAGCATGTCTCCGAGGCAGGGTCATGATTACCATTCAACAATTTTGTACAAGCTTACAACTTTTCTTTTAATTTACTTCACAATTTTATTTTAAAAAACTTGACTTTCTGTTTCTTAAATCTGTCTTCTGTCTGACAAGCAATTGTTAAAATATTTTCGTTGTCAAAAGCTAACGCTCTAGAGTCCAAAGCAAAATCTGCACCGCGATAGCTTACAACTTAACCCACGCACCCAAACGTATTGTGTTGGCCCTTTGTCCTTTTAACGCCACTTGTTTGTTTGAAGTCGTCGGGTATTACAAGTCCATTAGGTTCCTCGCGGATATGGTGAGCCATCACAGAGGTGCGGAGGAGACGAGCCGATGGAGAATGCTGAGACTTTTTTGGTTTTGGAATAACTACTGCGCCATTGAGAGGGTCAAATTTAAGGATCGGCAATACTTTTCTGAATAAATATTTGGATATTTTGCATGCAAACTGGTAGTTTCTTAGCTCTTAACGATAAACATTAAAGTGGTACATAATGCTAAAGATTCAGTGGCTTCTAGCTGAATTGGATGCCAAGAAGTATTCTAAAAAAATCTGCAGAAATAAATGTATGCTTACTGATCCTTACTTTGAGCTAATTGATCGTCTTTTAAGCATTTCCTTTCCAAATCCTGTCCAAATTCATAACCCAACAAAAAAGCCAGACAATGCATTCCCTTATTCCCGAAATATCTAGCGCCGTCCATTGAAGTGTCCTCCTATTTTTATTTGTTTATCCCCATTACGTTTTTGGACAAAAGGCGTCGAGTGTTTGGTCGTCTTCAAGAGATCAACAAACGTTTCGGGCAAATAGGCCGGGTTCCCACGATTGGTGCAACCAGTTTCTATGACCCTTATAACCGTAATAAGTGAAATAGTTCACCAGAATTTTGATAACGGGAAGAGAGGTGAACTGTAGTGATTGACATTAAGAGTTTTATTCATTTATTTGGTTGCATTTTGAAGAGATATCGGGAAAGAGAAAAGATCCATCTACTTCAAATGGAAAAGAGAATGATGGGAGACGAAAATGGCAAAGGTTTGAAGCGATTCGGAGGATTTTAACTGTTGTCTCATTTTAGACTGTTAGTTCTTTTCGTTGTACTATTCATAAGAGAGAAGAAGAGGAGAGGAGAGAAGGAGGGCTGGAAGGCCCTTACAGTAGGACACACATCATATCTAATATCCTTTGGTGGAATCATAAGATGATAAAGTTATGTCATAGCAAGGAACCACGGAACTACTGAAATTTGTGTTATAATTTATCGTCTTTACTACACTGCCTAGGATAGTGAAGTTAGGTTAGGAATGTGTATACCTAGTAATAAAACATTAACATAGTCAGTCCATAATGTACCCACTGCTGGGACACAGGCCATATCTCTGTAACAAATGTAATGTTACTATGTGCAGTAATTAATCCACTCAATCATATTATGTTCTCGATAACGTAATCAATAAACCTTTTCTTAATATTGATCCATTATTTATTTATATTTTCCTTTTTTTATCTGGGATATCACTTAATATTTCCGGTTTAAATAGAGTTTTAAATTGCATTATTAATCTGCTGTATTTAATCCGATATAGCATATTATGTAGATAACTGCTTAATACAGGACATAATGAATTAACTACAAGACCCCTAGAGGTGAATATTATTGCTCGATGTTTACTTCCAAGAATACATCAAGTAATTATGAACTTTTATCAACTGAAAAATTAGAACATTTTATAAAGAAATCTACTTTCTTCAGCTGTAAAGTTAAATTTCATTGAACAAAGACAATTTTCTCGAGCTCAGTTCACCAAAATTAAGCGCACAATTGAATCTATTTTTATTCTAATTTAAATCCTCAGATCAAAGAAATAGGCAGATTTTGTATTAACTTTGGTGGACCCACCCACTCGCGTGTTCTGAGCGATCTATCTGCCTATTTCTTTGATCTGAGTTTAATTAAATCATTAAGGATTCTCAACAAGACACCGTTCTGGAATCTGACGTGTGGAATTAATGCAAAATATTATCGAATGTAAATGATTATTCGCCATGATTTTAAAATTTGGCAGGTTACATTACAAGGAAAACCTCTTGTTTAAGCACGGTAATCTACAAATAAATTTTAATGGATGCTTCATTTTAAGCTTGACGACGTTAACAAACTCTAAACAGAATCTCTAAGCAACATTTGAAAACAATCAAATAAAATCTCTAAACAGATAAACGTTTAAAAGTCAATCGTTCATCCGATAGCATAGTAATGAGTGCTCGTTGAAAACAAACTTATCTTGATGAGACAGTTGAAGCGCAGGCGCACCATTAATAACACCGTATAAATAATAACATCATTACTTCAAAGGTAGACCACCCAAAATCATCACCTTTATAACATGTACATCATAATGTGACCATAAACTTACAAAAAAAGAATGAAAATGAAAAAAAAAGTTTAAAAAAAAAATTAAGAGAAATTGTTGGTCGCCAGTAATAATTGTAGGCCCCTGGTGTCGGCAATTTGCATACGATATGAGGAGCTAATGGATGTAAGATTCGATTTTTTACTGAATATTCTTGAGCATGCACAATCGTTATTAGCATAGATAAAGACCAAAGACAAGTAGACGGGGCATAGACAAGTTTATAAACGGCCATCTTGTTTGTAATCGATGGTGTACTTTGTAATTGGTCCTTAATAGATGAAGATGGTAACAGAGATTATTTTTCATTAAATGTAATTATGAAGCTATTAAAGTTTCTTTTTATTCTTGTAAGGGTTGGTGACGAAGTTTAATAATATGGTTTCGTAGTATTCAATTATGTACTTACTTGATATTTTGTAAAGATAGTTGGTAAATTGAGATGTTATGCTGTACACTAGACTGGTAAATGAATTTTATTTTTGTTTGAGTTAAATAAAAATATGTTTAGCAATAAGTTCCCAACTATGTTATATTGGGGTCGGCTTTCGGTCGAATCGTATTCAGCTGAATATCAGTATTTTGCAAAGAGCGGCTGGCGTCCACAGCCCAATATGTTTTTTATCTTTCATTTTTATAAATGTTTTAAAAACGGAAATGACTTCGATATCGTAGGTATAACATGAAACAGATCGTTCCCAAAGGTCCATTATTCTATTTGTTTCATTTTCTCCAAGAGCTTTCAAGTTTTATACAAAAAATATTTCGTTAGGTTGAGTTTCTGTTTTATTTTATGATCTATGCCACTAACTGTACTTAAATCGCGTAACTAAAATATGCATCGACAGTTTTGGAAGGCGGTCCGTCATGTAATGAGGATATTTAATGGACATTATTTAAAATAATTTATTGTTTAAGCTATTAAGGTGAAAGCTATCACTCAAATTAATCGGACTACCAGATTGTTAATCATTGCATTTAAGAAGAACACCGCCTAATAAATTGACCATGTCGATAATTTTTGATAGACATATCCAGTCCAGATCAGACTCTAAATACGGTTGTAGGGGAGGTAAGCCCAAGTACAGCACAGGACGCGTCGTCTTTCCCTATGAGGAGACGCGTCCTCTACACACACATTCTCATTAGCATTAGACGCGTAATTTAACATGCGTCCCCTTTTTATGCGGGCTATACCCGTCTTGGGCTTACCTATGCTATGTCCCTATGCTTTATAAAAGGAGAGTGGAGCGAGAAAAACCGCTAGTAATAGCTAGATAGTGTAAAAATCAAAACTAGACAATATTTAAGGGACTATCCTACAATTCATAAAAGACTTTACTTAATAATTCTAAATGATAAACTGTGGATAATGAAGTGAGTTATAGAATTATATAAAGTATTATGTCTACCTACAGTTACATTTATTTCTAGTGTCTAACTGTTTGTTTTCCCAAACTCATATATAAAATAAAATTAAATTCTTTTTCTACTTTAAATAATCCACATGTTTTAAAATATTCTCTTAGAATTTTATGCGAGACAAAGTTGTGTGAATTATTAATAGATACATGATCTCCGGTAGCGAAAACGATCGAATTACTAGTCGATACCCCGTAACCACAAAACTATCACCTCGCGTAGTGTCAGATGAAATAAATCACTTAAAGTAAATAATTTATGTGAATAGTTAAAATAGTTTTAGTTTCTTTTAGATATTGATTATATGAATGAAGACGTGTTTACGTGTAGTCACCCAAATTAAATGAAATGTGTCTTTTCATATTCTCCAGTGTGATGACGATCTTCAGTGTCGCACAAGCGTGCATTCGAACTATGGTATGTCGCAGTACAGTTTTGTCGCACAAGCGTTCATCGCACTTCCGTTTGTCGGACTAGCTACACTCATCTTATATCGGCAGAAACATGTTTTTTTTTGTGTAAATACTGTAATTAACAGTAAATGACTCCTAAGGGTCCCGTCCTGTCGTGCGGTCCATGGCCCTCTACGGGGCCCCCGTGTGGGCCCTGAGCATTCGGACGCGACCACAGAAGCTGGTCGCATGCCAGAGGGTCATGGCAATCCGAATGATCCGAGGATACCGCACGATCGCCGGCGAATCGGCCAACCTCCTTGCCGGATCACTGCCCTGGGATCTGGAGGCGACTGCCCTCCTGCGCGTCTACGAGTGGCGCGTGGAGGCGCGGAGTCGGGGCGTATCCCTAATGCCTCGAGAAGTCGAGACGAGGCGGGAAGAGCTCCGGCGCGATCTCAGGGCAGTCTGGAGAGAACGACTATCGCAACCGAGATACGGGCTAGCCGCAGTCGCGGCTGTAAGACCCCTCTTTGAGGAGTGGCTGGATAGGTCCCACGGCGTCCTCACCTACCGCATGACACAGGTCCTCACCGGACATGGCAGCTTCGGGAGGTTCCTGTGCATGATAAAAAAGGAGGAAACGCCCGGGTGTCACCACTGCGAGGATCGCCCGGAGGACACGGTGGAGCATACGGTGCAGGAATGCCCAGCTTGGGCGGAGCACCGCCGTGTCCTCACCGCGGCGATAGGCGGAGACCTCTCGCGCCCGGCATTGGTTGCGGCCATGCTGCGGGGCGAGACGGAGTGGGAGGCGGTCGCCTCCTTCTGCGAAGCAGTCATGCTCGCGAAGGAGGAGGCGGGCCGCTTGAGGCAGAGGATACCGTCCTCTCTCCGCCCGAGACGCAGTGGTAGACGCCCACGGCGACGGATGTTGCGGGACGATCTCCGGCCACCGTAGGCGCGGGCATGCGGGCGGCGAGTAAAGGGCAACTCGCTGCCCGACCAAGGACCATGCCCGGGTCGACGGCGCGTTGTGTCCCACGCGCGCCTCAAGGAGCGTCAGCATAGCGACGGGGCCCCCCTATAGAGGGCCACAGTCCTGCCGGGGTTGCGGGACACACGTATACCGCGACTCCGGCACACAAAGGGCTACCGAAGGACACCGTGGATTTTAGTCAGTACAAGTCTGACAGTCCCTCCCGCCCTGTCCGGGGTTGGAGGACTCATTTGATGATTTTACCACGTAAAAAAAAAAAAAAAAAAAAGGGTCCCGTCCTCCCACTCAAGGTGGAGCGGAAGAAATAGTCAGACTCTTATTAACTAAAAAACACTGTTCTTTCACTTGTCTTAGCAATCGTCGCGAGACGAGAATCAACTCTTTGAGATGGTTAAACCATCAAGATTACCCTTGTTGTATTTTTAGAAGAGAAGACTTACCAATTGAATGAAATTAAATAAAAATGAACAGGTATACCTAAGTATTTTGTAAATACATTCGAATGAAAAAAAATATAAACAGCATAAGGATGCTACGTAGTAGACACACCCGTGTCAGTAATTTATAACCTTTGTTCTACCAATAAGAGAACTAACACATTATGTGTACTTTTTAATTAGCTACTGATCATGTGCTCACGTCTAGTCAACAATTAGAAACCGTAAGTTTCTATAAATAAATAAACACGAAAAGGATGTAAAGACAGTGATGTAAGACTGAAATATTAGAATTCACGTGATAAGATAAGGATACTAATTATGAAACTATTTTCTTGATAGATGGGAATACCGATACCGGTTCACTATCAGGCTTCGATCATTATTGACTGCTGAAATGATGACACAATTGTCAAATACAAAGTTATCGTTGCTTCAAAAGCAGTTCACACAAACAAGTTACCACTAGAGGTCGTCTGTACAAATATAATTATGTAGGCTATACATTGTGCTAGATGGACCAATGACATTTAGAAAGTGGCTGGAACAAAATTGGATGCAGAAGGCAGAGGACAGTGTGATGTGGCACAGCCTGGGAGAGGCCTATATCCAGCTGTGGACTGTGATAGACTAAGTTCATTGGCTGTACTTTGTGTGATTATCCTCTGGTCTTTAAACGCTATAAGAAAAATGTAGAGAAACCAGCATGTCTTGGAATCACATCTTCAAAGATCATAAGATATCTACCAACCAATACTAAGCCCGCGAGGCCGATGTTTCAACAGTCGAAACACTATAAGCATAAAACAGTGGTACTGCTTTTCACATTGAAGTTACTGATGACGTAAATAAAGTAAAAGAAGAAAACGTATCATACCGAGCCCAAGTAGAATTATTCTGGAAGAAGCACCTATAGGAGAAAGAACAAAAGACGATCAGTAAAAAGGAAGAAAAATAATACGCGGTAGTATGCATTCTAGGAACTAAACACTGCTTGATAAGCTAAATATCTTACTAAGGTCACTTTACAGACTAAACAAACAGCTTAAAAAGGAAGTGCGAACAGTTGTTCCGAGATATTAGCCAAAGATAAAACTCAGTCCTTTGTTGGACATGAGACTACATCGTTGACTTCTTGAAGCTGCCTTCATAGTAACACCCAATTGTTAGTTACAGATTTACTCTATTTGATTTTGGCTCCCATTTTTTGGTCACATTCTTTGGTCCATTACTGAATAAAGGCATGGTCACCTCACTGAGTTTGATTTTCGCTATTTCTCGTATTTTATATCAGCCAAATGCCTTCTGCTACTGAACGTAAGCCTCTCCCAAAGAGCGCCAACCATACCAGTCTTGGGCAGTCCACATCCAACAGTTGCCAGCCACCAGCATCAAATTTACTTCCAGTTTTGCCCATACGTAGTCTTCTCTCTAACAAAAGTGTCTGCTCTCTCCAATTTCCAATTCACTGTGCTGGTCTACGCGCCATGCTGGTGGCTTTAGTTTCCTCGTATTTGGGTTCTTCCAATTAGAACCGATACTGGCTGATTTATGACATGAACTTGAAAAAACAAATTGGCACTCTCTTCCGTTATTTCGCTTTAAATCTTATTATATCAAAACCATCTATGACCTTAATATTAATGGTAGCATTATCGTACACAATAGCCTGGCCCAGGTCAATCAAATATTTATGAGATCGACCTTGCACTTATTAAGTTTCAAAAATGTAATCAATAAAGTGTTGAGCAGATTTGATCGTTCAATTACCGCTTCTATAGGAAGCCGACACAGGCGGCAATCGTGAAAAGCCGCGCCTGTTTCACGTACTTTTATTACTTCTCGCTTCTCATACTAAGTGGGGTCGGCAGCGTACTAAGGACTTTCAATGTCTAGTAAATCATTCAGTTGTAAATTAAACATTTTCCAAAAAAAAAATGCTTTTGATGATCACGAAATGAGCGGTGGCATATTTATTAAATGAAGTTATGTGTTTCTGTAGAAACGCATAACTTCATTTACTAAATAAATGAAATTCTAAACATGCAAATTAATAAAGCAATTTGGGAATTTAAAACCGGTATGAAAATGGGAAATAACCAACTATGACAAGCCAGAAAATATTCCCCAAGGTACCTAATTGAGTTTTTGGACAGCACAGATAAAATGTGAGAATAACAACTTGATCTAAGAAAAGTAATCACTGGGGGTTAGTTAAAGTTTTGAGGTTCTGAACAGGTTACCATAAAATTAAGCCTGCTACATATCCTAAGGATTAACCTTGGCTTAGTATAAGTAGAACTGAAACAATGGATATGAATTATTCATCTGCAAACACTGATTTCATCAAGGTTTTAATTTTGTTTCGCAACTGTCAATATTTGGTTAAGATAATTGTTTTTAATGTTAATTATTATCTTGTTATTAAATACAGCTGTTGGCAACAAGTTGCTATGTAGTGGAACATTAATCTTTAAAGAATTCGTTATTACAAATTGCATAAACAATAAATAAGTAATTTATCTTTCCTTTTGTCAGATCAAGAACACGTGAATTTTCTTGTTCTAGAATGTGCATATTTTTATCGGTTTTCACATCAAGCAAAACAGTTTAACGTAGTCTCGCTTTGTATGATCTTTACACAAATTCAATGGTCAGCTTATACTGGGTTTGCTCAGATTTTTAACCTTATCACAACAGTGGAAGGTTAATATTCGATTGGTAAAATCAGACTCGGGTAAGTTGACCTGCTGGCGTCTGTACAGTGTAAGTACAACGTTTTCAACAAAAAAGTAGTAACTTTGTACTTGTGTTATCAATGTTTCGAGAAATACAATACATAGTTATTTATGTGTGGATCATTTTTCAAGTTCGTCAGCCAGCTTTTACAGTGTAGTTTTAACAGTGTAGTTTAAGCCAATGCAATGCCTTCTACTTTGTTAACTTTATCTTCATTAATTAAAAATATTACATATAATAAAATCGTAGAGCTGTCATTCCTGTACATTGAATATTTTTTTCTTTTTGTATTTTTTTCGAGATAAGGGATCGATTCTGATGCCAAATCAACTTTTTTTTTCTTTCGAAATTTTTTATGTTTTTTCGATTTGATCTATCTCTTAAACTACTGTAAAGTTGTCGATCAAATTTTCCTCAAATATTCCTAATAATATGCTTCTGTTGATAGGCTATGTATCATTACGCTATTTTTCCTGGGAGATAAGCAATTTTAAATTTTGTTGTTTTTATCTGTTTGTTTTTAGTTGGAAGCTAAACCACTGGATATTATTTAGTCAATTTTTCCCCAAATATTCCTTAAACTGCTCTTCTATTAGTAGGATATGTATAATTACGCTATTCCCTTTCGGGGATTAGCAATTGTATAATATGTTGATTTTCAGTCATTGTTGACATTTGTATAAGAACCGCTATTTGAAAACACTGTCAGCGTACTAGCCAGTCTGGATGGTATCCTGCTTGACTTTCGTGCAAGGGGTCTCTGGATCAAATCTCGCTGTTTCTTTTTTTCACTTTTTGAATTTTCTTATATTTGTCCTGAGAGTTTCACATAATTAAAAAAAATGTGTATACTTTTATTTCAATATTATTCGCGATTTTAAATTATTACTATTTTTTTTTTCAATAGTTTTCTAGGATATAAATCTACACTGATTTAAATTGTAGGTAGTAAGTTGGATATTTTTTAAAATTGTAATTGTTTCGAGGTGTGGAATTTTAAAGATTAGAAAAAATTGTGTTTATTTATGTTTTGAATTGGTGTTCAAACCAGTGCATAGATTCTGTTTTAAACGACGACAAGTTGTACTCATCGAGTCAGATAGTTAGTTATTTTTTAGGTATCACGCGGAATGCAAGTGAGAAGAGCAATGCTATCGTACGTTCAATTTGCAGCGATACTGTAAATCAACCCAAAAATGATAGTCTAATGTTTAAAATAAACACGGTTCTTTGAAATTAATGTCGCTCGAATAAGGACGTTTCCTATGCAAACTATGTACCTAGATTTAACATTATTGATCTAAACTAATAATAAAAATGCAAGTATGTTTGTTTTTTACCTTTTCACGCATTACTACCTACTGAATCGATCGTCCCAAAATTTAGCATATACGTTGTCAGGAGTATAGACACGGATATAAGGTATCTTACATCCCGAATAACAGAAGAGAGCTGTTGCCGAGAAAACAATTACGTTCATATTCCAGATGGCGCCACACGATCCGTATTGTTTCTCAAATTCTAAAATAACGCAAGCAAAGCCGCGGGCAAACACTAGTTAAAAATATTTTCAATCACCTGTGTTCAATATTTATTTTAACTAATAATTTTCTCAGTTTTTATTTAATTTCTACCACTTATAAGTTTCGTATTTTTACTGTAATTTCGAGTAAGATAAGTTTAACTTGATTTGGCCGTTTTAAAATCTAAATTAATAAGATTTCCAATAGAATTTACTCTCAACAAAATAAGGGTTGGCTTCTTCTTTAGTTTAACCTGACGAAGCTACTGGGAGTCTCAGAGACTGCCGATCCCGGCATCCAGAACCCAGTTACTGGGCACATAATGTTTACACACACACACATAATGTTTTTTTTTGTTTTGAAATATAATTCTTTCTAAAAGAACAACAGCGGAACATTATCCTTTTTACGTTTCTGGCGAATAATTTTCATTAGCGTGAGGGAAGTTTTTTTTTGTGTACGTATGACAAATTCACAAGAGGGTTTTTCAAAATGACATGTTTTTAGATCTTACGAAGATATCAGTACACCATGTTGACCTTCCTTCATCATAAGTTTGACTAACTTAAAACGGTGTAGTTAGTAAAAGGAGGAAAACGGGATTAAAGCCTTATTATCACAAGAGTGTTCATAGAACTCATTACTTTAAGAGTTATTTCTAAAGTAAATCGAATGGTTTCCGAGTGGTATAGTTGGTATACTGTGATTTTCCTTAACCCATTCATGCATTAATGTAAATACGGATCTAAGTCAAGGAAAATTGGTATTTATATCATAACAGTAAGTTTATTATCAGCAAACAGTAGGCTTAGGTACACTCTGGTCTTCGCGTCAGGATGTGGTTACCCCACATCAACCGCATCGTGGTGCGCATCCACACTAAATCGCAAGATAGTGTAGCAGTTCTTATGTGTGAAAAGCGTAGCTACAGCTTTTTGCAGTTTCGTTGTGGTACAAGCAGCATTTTGATGTGGTTGCTTTTTTACCTGGTAACCTGCGATGGATGTGTGACCTAACTGGTTGTGATTTATCAGGCCCTGTAGACGTTCAGTAGTCTCTAGATAGATATTAGATTTACAACTTTATCTAGTGAAATATAAAGTTGAAAATCGGTTGAGCGTTTGTCTAGGAGGTCAAAGCAGTCAAAAAGATGACTTTTTGAAGATTGTTTTACGGATTATAAACAACCGAATTCAACAAATCAAAGACGTTAATAAAACCATATCAATTTGAGGTAAATAAATAATTGATGATTATCATATTATGTAACACTTGTGACCATGTGAATTGTCATAGATAAGCAACTGAATTTTCGAACAGTTAACATTCGATTACCTAATTTATTTCTGTAACAGTATTTTTTAATGTACTATGACAGCAGATAATTAAGGGTGTCCACAGACAAGCGACAAGAATTTAGGGGTTGGAATTTCAAACGGTGAGAAATGCGCAAGCCAACTAAGACACTTGTTACAGTTCATTTAATGAATTTATCATTATGTTAACGAAAAATGTTACCAAAATTACAGTAGAAGTGTCATAGAAATTTTCTTAAGCACGTGAATCACGATACTGTTGAAAAGGGGCTTTGTAGACAGAAAAAAAGACAAAATGACAGAATATAGAAAGATTTTCATAGTCGTAAGCATGGTCATAACAGCTATTCTTCGTCTACGGGTAAAGAAAATCTATTGATTGAATTGTCTAGAAAACTTTATCTATTCTCGGTAGAATAGTAGGATAGAGATAGAGTTGCTATGTGCAAAAGCAATTTTGATAGAACGTGATTTATATGTGTTATCTATTGTTATGAATTATCATAAGTCGAAAGTTTGCAACCGCCCTTAAACTTCTCATTTAAACATAATATACATCAAGTATAAGTCAAGGTATGATGATAACATAAGATATGATATCAGGTTCGTTATGATTGAAGTTACATTATCAAGATTGTTATCAATCCGGAAGTGCCGAACGTTAAAGGGAAATCCCCTAATGTCTGGTTCAAGGAATGATCCTTGGGCATTCTTTCATAATAACCAGTGCATTGTTTGTGTGATTTGATAATAATATATCTGTGATAATCCAAGTTTTCATGGTTATTGATATTGATGGTTTATGAATTGGCTAATTATACTGAAGGGCACTGAAAATAGAGACATTGTTTAGTGCGGTTACAGATCTAAATATTTTTGAAATTATGAATACCTACTACTAAATTATTTCATAGAATCCTTTGCAACTCTTAAATATAATGTGTTACTTATGTTTTACATTGTGCTGTTTTAAGGGTCCGTCTGATCCTTTTGTAAAGAAATGGTCCCCATAAAAATGACGTCAGTCTTGAAATTACTGTTTTGTTTTTACCTAGCAAAGGTGTTCATTTTCGTTGAATTAATTTTATTTGAATCAAAACAAGCTGACTTGCTATATTTTTACTGCTGTCTGACATTGGATTATTATCTTTATAATGATATTTTTAGGAAATTTCTAGTACAGTGCAGTTGTAAACGATGCTTAAACTATGCATTCAGACTATTTGATTAGTGCTAGAGTAGTGGAAAAGTAGGCATGGATAGTGCTAATTTAAACGTATTTTCACTGCCAATTTATCGTACAAACAGTTATTATGCAACGGAATCTATTCTTATCGTAGATAGGTAGATAAGTGCAAGAATATTTAACACTCTGTTTAAGTACGTAAACAATGACGATGCGTCTGTTGGGACTTTATTTAGAGTAATTTTGTATTGTTAGATAGTTCGATAATCTATTTGTGTGATAATGACCACATTACTATTACACATTATGGTGAACGCACACCTAGGCGCACCGCAGTCTCCGCAGTCCGTTTTCTTACCGATTCTGCGGCTACTGCGATGCGGGTAAGTGTGCGAGGTTTCATAGAACTTCATACAAAGAATTCGTAATGCGGGGACTGCGGAGACTGCGGTGCGGCTAGTGTGCGTTCACCATTAGAGAGCAGTGGTGGTCGAGTGGTATCGGCCAAGACTTACGAGTTGTAGGTCATGGGTTCGAACCTACCCAGGCGCATTGCTTTGTGTAATTTAATTCATCACCACTGCTCTCAAAACGGTGAAGGAAAACATCGTGAGGAAACCGGCATGTCCTAGAACCAAAAATTCGAAGACATGTGACATCCACCAACCCGTACTGGGCCCGCGTGGTGGTTTATGGTCCTCTCCCTCTCACAGAGAGGAGGACTGTGTCCCAGCAGTGGGAACATTTATAGGCTGATGATGATGACCACATTGGTTCCTTTTAACTATCACTGACGAAAGATTCTAAGTTGAGTAAGGTTTAAAGTTTAAAAAACCGGTGCACTATTAAACCATCACTAAACTTTTCTTTCATGCAAGAGGTTTGAGTTTGTATTCCAGGTAAATATCAATCTTTTCTTAAAACATAATGTAGATACCACTAAGCTTATCTCGGACATCATTACATTTCGGTGAAGGAAAACAAGTAACTAAAGAAATCTCGACATACAGTAAAGTCTACAATGTCAGAAGACTGTGATTTTTCTAAGGTAGCTATCAACTTTGTTAGCTACTGTGGGCATAAAATTGCTCCAAAAACTTACTTGTACTTTAAATTTTGGTGATTAAAATCAACGACAGATAAAAAAAGCAAGTACAATTGACCTTGACGAAATATCATCGGTAATTATAAACCAGTAGCGAACACCTTTAATTACATACAGGCATTTGCGTAGGTATATAACGGTGCACACCTGAATATTCAAGGGCCCGATTCAATTTCTACAAACCGGTATATAAGTAATATCTATTATATGAGAGACAGTTACCACAGAGCGAACTAGTTGCGGCTTGTATGAGCCGCTTAACAAATTTATTTTTCTAATAATTATCATTCTAAAATCTTGTGATATTAGCATACAATATGAGTTTCTTAGAGCATCGGCGCCAGCGCACCTACGCACGTGTTTTCTGGTTAAAAAGTCTGACACGTCATTTTTTAAGTGATTTTTAGATTATTATTGTTTTAATAGTATGTGCCTTGACTTAGCGCATGTAGATCTTGGAAATTATTGAATTATCCCACTTTTTTTTCCCAGCTTCAACATAGCTGGAATTACAACAACTGTGCTGAAAGTAGCGACTATACTTTAATGCAATTATGCTCTTGGCGCCAGCAAAAATATTTGCGATAACTTTTTTATCGTAAAAGGAAAATGGATTATGCAATGTACCTTATCTTAAAGTAGATACGTAATGCAAGTGTGGAATTTTAATTGACAACCTATCAGTATATAATTTTTTTGTTTTGTTCTACTGCTAAGGAATATAAGCATCGTATATTTCGATCATGAATCAGTCGGTATATCACATGGTGCAGTCACTTTGACATCTAAAATCCAGTAATTATTTAATTTATACTGGGTGTAAGGGACAGCCCAGTAACTTTCAGGGCTTGCTCAGTAGACGAAACTGAACAATCTTCCACAAATATTTTTTCAGAAAATGAAAAAAAAAAACAACCTCTCCATACAAACTGACCAATCAAGTTTATAATTTTCTCTTCTTCTATCTAATTTAATCTTTAAAGGCTGATGATTATGATTTATTGTGTGAGAGAGTCACCAACATCCATTCATCTATTTGCACTTGGTATTTTTGTTACAGTTATGAAGTAACATAAGACTTAGTACTTACAACTAGTAAGTATGTTGTAAGCCGATGTAAACTTGCTAGACTTGAGATCAGTTGAACGGTTTCAGGCGTCAGTCGTACAGTTAGCGCAAAGTGCGAGTGCAGCCAACTTAACTCCTGAAGATTATTTTTCTTTATTGTTCTAGCTTTAAAAAACATTGCGCCACACACTAGGATTAGGATTCTTTTGTGTCGTGGGTGCGTTTACAAACATGGAAACACATAGACCCGGAAAAATTAATTGTATGTCATACAGATATTTGTTCTTTACGGGCATCAAACCAGACACACGCTGTGTAGCAGTCCATCGCTCAGCCTTGGGTAAATAAATGATATTCGCTGATAAAATACATGTATTTGCAGCAAGAGTGCTAGTAAAGGTATACCCATTGTAATGGCAAATGCACGTCACACGCTGGTCCGCGCGGTCGTCCGGCGGCGATGACGGGAATAGTGTCATTTAGCGCCGCCTATCCGCGCGGTCGGGCGTTGCACTTTTGTTGTCAACGGAATTCATTTTAATATTTCTGTGGAATTCATGCAAGCCAATCTCGTGGAATACATCGCTAGCCGACGTGAAAACCGCCAGTCGCAACAAAAAGAAATATATCATTGTAAGAGTAATCGTTACGATAATGTATTTTAGTCAAGCAATATATTTTTTTTTGTCGTGACTCACCAAGTCCTTGGATACAAATAAATACAGATTACAGATACTTGCCAAATTAGACGTCAAAATTTGGAGTGATTGAAATCTTGTTGGTATGATACCGATATTTGGAGATAATCTTATCAAAATCTAAAGTATTTGGTAAAACAAATAAAAAAACATTTTCCCTGATTTATTTAGATTAAAAAAGATATAGAACATCTATTAGATAATGATCTGATCGTCGCCGTTTGTCTATTGATGTTAATAAATAGTATAGTCATACTAAATTGTAAATTCGAAAGCGGAAAGTGAATAATTATCCAAAGAAAAACAAAACTAAACAATATTTTGAATGTCGCCTTTCATAGGCCTTAGGTTGTTATTGAATAAAATGACCATAATTATATTGTAACTAACACTGGTAAGACATCTTAGTCCTCTTTTGCAAAAAGAAAATATATTATTGTATCAGACTGAAAACAATGAATTGATGTACTTACTCAAAAATTTATTAATCAAATAATCTGTTAATATCTGGTTGACCGAGCTTTGCTCGGTTTTTAAAATGTCTATATCTTGGGAACCGAGCTTTTCTCGAACCTGGGACCTTGATAAATCGATTCCTTGAGCCGAAAAATCCCTAATCTGTAACTTTCATGAAAACCCCGGGAGCCGTTTCCGAGATCTTGATTATATATAAATATACAAGAATTGTTCATTTAAAGATATTAGGTATAACTGAGTACTTCAAGTAAAAATTCATTTATTTTCCACACTAATAAAAAGAATACAGCCATTACTAACATGGAGTGGACTGGAACCTAAACTAGGGTACCCATATATTTCAGGACTCCTATGAATGAGTGTGTACGTGTGTGTTGTGTGTATGTTTCTGTGGGTGTTGCGTGTGGAGTTGTGTGATGTGTGTGTGATGAGTTTTCGGTTGCGCCAAAGCCTGCCAGGCCCGCGGGACTGTCTTAACCCCGGAACATAAAGGCTATTTGAAAAAAATAAACTTTAACTTTGCATTGTGTCAATTATTTCCACCATATTGGCGATAACGTAAGTGTAGGTACAAAGAACAATTTGAATTAATAACCTTTGGTGTATGACGTATGTCTTTCCACTCTATCATTGTCTTTAATTAAGACATTGACTGCCGCACCTATGCCAAATAAATAAATCAATTAGATTGGCTGGGTGTGGCGGATAAAAAATGTATTTTAAGATTTATAATCCATTTCATTTATAAATCCATTTCTTCCGTCGATAGGATTACGGAATTTTGTCAATGAACATGAAATCTTACATACTTGTTTAATAATATATAGATTTAACATAGGGCCACAATGGCTATGATTGGGATCCACCTCCTAGCGGTCGACCTCCTCCCCCACAGAGGGCCAAAGACTGCCGGGATCGCGGGGCTGTATCACCAGGTAATTGACTCTGGACCGTAAGGGGCTATTGAAAGATCACAGTAGATTTTAGTCAGTACAAGTCTGACAGTACCTCCCGCCCCGCCTTGGGTAGGAGAACTCATTTGAAGACTTTACTATTAAAAAAAACTTCAGTCGACTCTAGGTAACAGCACAGTGCTCTTAACGTGATCCAGTTTAGGCTGTGGGAAAGAGACAGGGCTATACAATTCGTCTAGCGCCATCTCTTTCCCACAGCCTAAAATGAATCGCGTTAAGAGCTCGTGGTTAGGCCTCTGTGCTGAAATGAACCATCCCGCTGGTGGTAGTAGTGTTACTCCTCATCAGGGCCGCCTGCTTCGCAACTACCATCTTGTCAGAATTCGGCGCCAAACCGTTTTCGGTGTTACTCGTATGTGGGCGCCGGTGTGCAGGAGTTCCAGCTCCGTCCTTGAAAGGTCACTCCATAATAAATATTATACAGGGTGGAATTTTGTAATGCCACCTGGAGGAAAAGTACTCTTAATACTGCAGATAGAAAATTTTACTCTTGGGAAACATTCCTTTATTTTTGAATAGAAAGCAAACTGCATTCAAAGATTTTCGAAATTCTCTTCAAAGAAAAGATGGATGTTAGTTAAAAAACTTTAACTTGACTCATTGAATTTGTAACTTCAGATTTCCCTTTCATTTAATTTATCATGTTTGTTAGAGAGATTTCATCCTTATAATTGACCCTAACGATCGATGTAATAAAAATACAGAGTATAATTTTTTCAGATTTTAGCCAGTTCGATTCCCGGGTGAGGGAGAAGAGAATTTTCGAAAATCTTTGAATGCAGTTCGCTTTCTATTCAAAAATAAAGTAATGTTTCCTTTGAGTAAAATTTTCTATCTGCAGTATTAAGAGTACTTTCCCTCCAGGTGGCATTACAAAATTCCACCCTGTATATGCGTTTGCTTCTCAGTAGGTATGTCAAGCCACGAGAAACTAAGATAAAAAAACAAAAGTCATAGATTACCTATAATATGTTTCGATATTTTTTGGTAGAAGCTAGTCAATTCAGGATATTTACAATTGCTTGCCTTAGTAACAGATAATGTTTCACGTTATCGTTCATCATTGCAGTAATGTGGAAGGTAGCTTAGATTATATTTAAACATCATAGGCGCACGAAAATTATGCGCCAGTACGATAATCAATCACAATCTTCACAGTTATCGTGTAAGATCTAAACATTAGATAATTAAATGATAGTTCAAACATTAGGGGAACCACCTAAATAGTACTTACTTTTCAAGTTTTTCTCGAAAAATAAGTATCGAGACTGTGACTACACTATTGAAACTGCAAAATCGCCGTTTTTTGTTTATTGGAGAAATTGAAAATCCGGTTAATATATTATTAGTTAAGTAAAGAGATTTTTATCAAACAAATTATTTCACCAAGTTTTGCATCAAACAAAATCGAAACTGCAACTGCGTCCTAGGTCAGAATAAAACTTAAAATCGCTCTCCTGTAAAGTACGTGATTTGCAGTTTCTGTTCATTATCACAGTCGATAGGTAAAATGTAGTCATTGTCACTTTAAGTTTAAGTACAAGTTGTAAAAATGCAGTATCCTAAGTAGTCATGACGGTCTATAGGTTAAACCTATCTATAGGGTTAACAGCTCACCTCTCATGCGCAAAATTCTGAGTTACGCTGCCTTCACATTTGGGCGACAGTCGCGCGACAGCAGCGCGTCAGAAGCACTTTCCTTTACATTTTATATGAACAGCCGCGCATAAGCAGCGTCTGACGCGTCGCCCATATGTGAAGGCAGCCTTAGGCTGCGTTTTCACTAGAGTTGTGCGATGGAAATGTGTCATGCGAGGATGTCTAAATGTGCTGTGAAAATGTGTGGGGGTTTTCACTAAAGCTGTTCGATGAAAATGTGCCTACGAGGATGTGTAGCGGAGCTGTGAAAATGCGCATTAATGTGTGGTGCGAGGATGGATTGCGAAGCTGTGAAATGTGTCGACGAGTGGGAGCGGAGACACAACACATACCTCGTAACACATCCCACTCACACATCCCTAGTACAGATCCCTCGCAACGCACCCCTGTACACATACCTCGCACAAAGCCCTCGCTTGTTTTGTATGCGCAAAAATCTAGCTCCGCTGATCCGTTTCCACCAGAGCTGTGCTGATTGAGGCGAGGTAAATGAAGGGATTCTATTGGTGCTTTACAAACACATCGCTACGCATCCTCGCACATCTCTGGTGGTACAAAAATGTATCTTTTTATTGTCTACGAACAGTTTCTTTACCAATGTGGTAAAGAAACCTATTACAAGGAAACCTGAACTTCAAGACTAAGAACATCAGAATGTAGTCTACTAATTATTTATCGCTTGAGTCCTCTCATCACGACCAAATGATGTGGTCCTCGTACTATAAGTACAAAATGTTATATTTATCGACTCAGAAGGGGGATATGGAGCGAGCGTGGGAGTATGTGTGGGCGTGTTGATGAAAGTGGTGATCATCATCGTTTCTTCATGCAGCTTCCATCAGTTCCATGGGATCAGCCAGTGGGTACTCGGGCAAGCCAGTAAAACGTTGGTTTAGTTACAAATCACAGACACGTTTATTCGGTATGTTCACAGGATATTCACAATACGGATATTACTTGAGATAATTTAGCAATAAGGTTTGTACGGTGAACGTGACAGTTTCGATCGTCCGCTCTCAACCAAGTCTGTGGCGGGAATCCTTGCACTCTTCGAATAAAGCATCTCAAAAATCGACTCTGTCCACGTGTTTTGGCGGGAGAACAGTAGCGCCATCACACGGCGTTCACAGTACAACTCGGTCAACCAATCAGAATTAAGTTACATGTTTGCCAATATTAAGAAATTAAAGCATAGAATTCTTATTTTGATAATGTTGTCATCTTGAATTCCAAATTGGAAATTGCTCGCGACCACTCGCGACGACATATTTATGTATGATCCGATTCTAAAATGATAGCAAAACTGGGTTTTGTTTTGTCTGATTATTTATTAATAACTTTTATCTTTTTATGCAAAATGTATTTATTTATTTGTTTGTTTATTTCCTCAACAAATAATCTTATCAGTCAGAATCAACCGTGTTGAACACTGACATACACATTCTAAAAAAGGGCAAATATATGAGATAGCATATTGAAGTATATAGTTGCATTATGACAGCCTGTTTTACGTGTACATACGAACGAACGCTCGAACCCTTTCGTAATGTTCGATTGGTATAATTTGACCTGCTGGCATCTGTACATAAAAATAACTGGTAAAATGTGGGTGTGTTGTTAAGACATGATTGTGCCTGACTCTTCAGATATTATTCTATGTTTTCGTACTATTAATATTACAAATCTGAAAGTTTTGTTTGTTTGTTCACTTTACGTCAAAACGGCTGCACATTTTTTTATAAATTTCGGTACAGATATAGATGGAATCCTAGAGATGGCCATAAGCTACACGTATGTTATTGAGGACATGAACGTAGCTGGGAGAAACAGCTAATAAGTCCTAAATGGGCCGTCAAAGCCAAATCATTAATAACCAAACTACAACATTTTTCAATCTTAACTCCACGTAAACTATAACTCCTCAGCTCTCCTTACAAAGTACCTTAACCGATGTTGCCCCTTAACAATAATTGGCTCGAACAAGTAGGTAAATTTATTATTATATTTAAGACGCCTCAATTACATACTACGCTTAATAATTAGTATGGGCGTATTACGTTACCTGCGTAATTTACAGTCCTTAATGGCCGTTGATCGGGCGTAATTATTTTCGATCTTATAACATCTACATGTGTATCGACTATCGGTTTATTTTTAACGTGAGAGAATTTCATATTCTCCATACCTATGAGTAGTCTGTGAATTAATTTATGCTTGATTTTCGATTTTAATTATGAACAGTTAATTAGGCAAGGTATAATATTCTTGAGAATTTTGTGTTGCTTATTAAAATTGTGATGGGAAATTGATTTTTTATTTGGGAAAAACATTTAGAAGTACATAGTTAAATTAAGTAGCCGTTACTTCTGATTTTGTCTGCATGTATTATGTATAATTCAACGTTTTTAATTACAAATCAACTCACACTCTCAAGAGTCCCGAGTTAGTTTACAATTTACATCTTTGACACATGTCATGCTGGGATTGAATTGATAATTGGTCCTTTAATTAAGACTGATTTCTTAATAGTCGGATAACTTTTATCTAAGGAATTCAAATAGTAGTCTGACATATTTTCTATAGATAAGCTGTCAAAGCGCCATTTTCATTCTTCAGATAAAAGTTATCTGACTATTGAAAAATAAGCCCTTAATCGATCACTACGTGAAATAGCAAGAAGGAGAGATAAGTGAATCAGTAGACTTCCGTATTTACAATAAGTATTAAGGGGGATGCTCAAGCCAGCCCGCGAAATTCAAATTTTTTTACGTTTTTTGCAATTTGCAGGCCAGTGACATGTTGAAACTTTATAAATATTTGTGTTGCGCAAATAACAAGTATAATTTTAAATATAAAAAATATCAAAAAACTCGCTCCATCAGCTCTCACATAGAAAAGGTGCATCATGTTAAAATCTCCGAAATCTAACTACGATGCACCTTTTCTATGTGAGAGCTGGTGGAGCGAATTTTTTGACAATTTTTATATTTAAAATTATACTTGTTATTTGCGCAACACAAATATTTATAAAGTTACAACATGTCACTGGCCTGCAAATTGCAAAAAACGTAAAAAAATTTGAATTTCGCGGGCTACGTCGAAGCAATCACCTTAAAGCATTTTGAAATCTCTGGACATTCCTAACATTTGACAATATAAGTATTTGCGTAATTATCATAATTTGCTTAATAACTCACCATATGACCTCGTTTACTGGGCATCCCCGAAATCAGATAAAAACGTGTATTTAAAACTTAGATTGATAACGAAACTAATGAGATCTTTATCGTCTAATCAAAAAGATATTATTTTGTTTTGTCACATTTTATCTATTCCTTTTCAATCTATGTCTCTGCCACATTGGTAAATGTGGTCTGCATTAAAAAAAAAATTAAGCTGGCCAGAATTTTAGTGCACTCTGCTCGTACCAGAAAAATTTGGAGGACACCAACACGGTTCCGTCGCTCAGAAAGAGTCTAAGAAATCTTACAAAAAAGAAAAGAAAGAGCAGTGCAGCAATAGTTTCTGGAGGTTCCTGTGTAAGATTCGTTACTATAAGCTGTGGAGGTCTGCCCCTCTTGGGGCTTTTGCGTACGGTCCTGGCAAGCAGTCACCTCCTTCAGCAGTAATGCTAGCGAAGGAGGAGGCCGAATGCGTGAGGAAGACTCAATCCTCTACCCTACGCCCCAACTACCGAAGGATGGCCAGGGCGCCAGGCTTCGAGAGTCGATTTTCGGCCACCATAGGCGCAGCCTACGAAGCCAGATAGTTGAGTCAGTTATGGGGAATTGTAATACAAAAGCCCTACATTCATCATCGAGAAGTAATCCACGTAACACAACAACTGCCTGGTCAGAGTATTTTTGAGTTTAATTAAAGCATGACACAGAGAAATTGATACCCTATTTTAGGACAATATCACAGCTGTGAACCCAAGCCATAAAATTTGATACTCCAGAAAATGTCACCATCACAGAATGTTAACAGAATACCACACATGCATTTCCTATGTCACAGGTTCACAATAAGCCACGAGAGCACTCATGCGCACGTGTCTTCCGGACTCCTCCTCTAGTGTCCTTACCAGTCTACTGATGCATTGCTAAGATAACGTGGGTAGTTTTTATTGATGTCGTTTTTGTCTGGTTGAAAAAAGGTTGATTTTCCCTTGTTCTGGAAATTAACATTTTGGAGGGACCCTGCACCTGCTAGTGTCGGGTACATACCCGAATGCAACACGCTGAGCTTGAAGATTAATGGAAAACATTTTATTTATTTATTGTAGTCCACGATCCTGGTCCTATATTAAAATGCAAGATTATTATTTGCTTGAATATAATGTTTTATGAAAAAATCATAATTAAGTAAAGTCAAGTTTAATATTTTCGAAGGCACGCCGGATGGCGAAGTGGCTGAGCGATTAGACTGCTGCTGTATGATCTATTTTTTTTCAAATAAAAAATATAAGTAATATTGATAAATATAGGTAATTATAATAAATAGTTTTCGCGAGGTTGTCGATATGTGAGATGTGGATTCAGCGATCATTGTGCCGATAGTCGTGTCGGCCCATGGCTTAATTGCCAAGAGCCTCGACCAACATCTAAGGAGGCTGTCGTTAGGCAGCTGGATCAAGGGCCTGATTCAGAGAGCAGTTCTTCTGGACACGGCGCGCATTGTGAGGAGGTTCCTTTCTTTGGAGCACTGACCACCGGTAACTTGGACTCTGTTCCCGATACCTGTGGGCCACTATTATTCACATTTTAAAATGTTTTTTTTTCTTGTTTTTGTAAAAATATTTAAAAATATACATAACAAGTAACATTAATGAATAAAGGAAAATAATTAACTATGTTTTTCAACGTTACAAATAAACCAGCCTCTACATCTTGAGCTAGACCAAAAACTATTCCCATTTACTGGTAATGACTAACATAGGTTCTCCTAATTGGGTACTTAGCGTAACAAATGTACTAAGATCTAATTCTAAGCTATCCTATTATTAGGGTTAATTTCCTACTATACTCCGTATCGCCCACCATTTATTCAAACTTAACGCATCTTTACTTGTTATACATTTTGTAAGCACCTTAAGGCAGGGCCGTCTGTTCCAATGGGCATTCTTTTGCCCAGGCCCCCATTTTTTATAAGGCCCCGTGTTCCCGTGAGAATTATGACAATAATCAGACTTATTTTAAAAAAAACCTTGCATTTCCCAAGGGATTAGAAAACTTTCGAGCTTGATAAGCTCTCTTTAGCGACTTATGTTCTTTTTTTTCTATAGCTTTTCTCCATAAGTCGACAGTTACGTATTTTTTTTGTGAACAATCAAAAGAAAACCTAACATAACATATACCAGGCGGTGTGGGGCCCTATTTAATTCAGTGCTCAGGTTCTCGGCTAAAGAGGTTTCATTAGGTTCTCAGGAAAAGGTAGCTTTCATACTTTATTCATCATCAGCAGCCTATAATGTTCCCACAGCTGGGAACAGGCTGTGGTGGATTATGGCCCACTTCCTCTCACAGAGAGGAGTCTCTGTGAGAGGAAGTGGGCCATAATCCACCACGCGGGCCCAGTGCGGGTTGGTGGATGTCACATGTCTTCGAATTTTTGCTTCTAGGACATGCCGGTTTCCTCACGATGTTTTCCTTCACCGTTTGGAGAGCAGTGGTGATGAAATAAATTACACAAAGTAATGCGCCTGGCTGGGTTCGAACCCACGACCTCTAACTCGTAAGTCGGGGCCGATACCACTGGGCCACCACTGCTCATACCTTATTAGGTGTTCGTTAAGATAATTATTAAAGACATTATCATAAAATTGGACAACAATTAGTTGAATGTCGACATATAACTCAGAATAAATTTGTAGAATTTACTGTTGAAAATACTAGTAGTATAAGTATGTAATGAATTTAAAGGACCTAAACAAAGTTACCTAAAAAAAAAAGATAAAAGCATTCAATCAAAAATCATCGTTTCATATAGCACCAAATTACGCAAGCACAGCCACATACCACAGTGCAGCAAGAAAATAAATGGCGGATTATTACACGTTTAATAGCAGAGTTCTCTCTGGTCGTTTAAATTGATTCCGACGAATGGCCGCCAGATGGCGCTGGTAATTACTACGTATTTAGCTGCTTGATTCATTGTTGTATGATACGTACCTACATGCACTTTGGAGTGTTGTAAAATGTGTGAATTTATTGTTTCTGCCTTTTTTAAGTGCAGGTTAAGAGTTAAGAATGTTCTAGGTGTGAAATGCTAATGAGTTAAGATACCTACTGCGTAATGCACTACGTATTAAATTGTTATTTTTCATTCTCATGTAATTGTTAGGTAGTAATTTTACAGTTAAAATTTAAATAAAAAATTAAAACTAAATCTTAATTTAGTGAAATTTAATAATAATGTAAAAAATAATAAGTACTTATTTTTAATTTTTAATGTTGCACTTCAATAAAAATTGAAGTGTGTAATAACAATTCAACAAAATTACTGACATTAAAACTAACTTCTTCGACACAATTTGCAATAAAAATGCTAATTGAATGATCAAATACCTACTTCTTCGGTATTTCTCTTTTAATACAATAACTTCAACAGCAATCGCAATTTAAAGTTAATATACTGTGCCATTTTTTATAATTACTGATTAATGATACATTGTTTTTAGACAAAAATATAAGTACCTAAGTAAGTATCTAATTACCAAAATTGTTACGAAACAATAGGTTATATTGCTAACGGTATTCGTAATAAAACGTGGCTGTTATTTATTTTACTATACAGAAAAAAATACTATTAAAAATTACTAAAAATAAAATTTACTTAAATTACAAAAAGAATAGGCTGCCGAAACCCGGGATTGAACCGGGGACCTTTAGATCTTCAGTCTAACGCTCTCCCAACTGAGCTATTTCGGCCGATGTGATGAAGGTTGAAATTACCGGTTGTATGCTTTGACCTCGAAACTCATGATACAAAATGACGTCACAAGTGACTGCAAAATTCGTCGATGTTGTATTAAATTTTATTTTGATAAGTTTGTGTTGTTATCGTTATTTCTTCAACTTTTATATTTTTAAGGATAATCTTGAAAGTAATTATGATGAATCTTGATTAATAGGTGCGATTAAAACAGTTACGTAAATTATAAAGCTTTACTCTTAAACATTTTTTAAATGTTTTCTAAGAGATTTCAGTTTTAACACACTGCAGTAATTCCCGAAGGCTTAGGCAAGGATTAGGGATAGTACATAGTACATGCGCATTTTACCTACTTGTTGTTTTTTGCCTTATACATAGGTACTTATTTTTTTTTAATTAAGTACCTATGTATAAGATATATAAATTTAATTATTCATTTAAGTAATGGAATATTCTAAGTGTTTATGGCATTTATTTAAATTTACATTTATTTAGCCACATTGGAACAATAACACTCGGAAAATACCAAAGCTCTACACTAACTGGGTACCCCACAAAACAATAAAACTATCGTTTGAATTGAAAAGGCTAGGTAGTAAGAAATAAAAGTCCACCAAAAGCTTTGGAACACACAAGTTGGGTCATAAACACCCGTCCAGGGACGAACTAGGCTGGAAGGGCCCAGGCTCACCGCAATCCGGGTTATCAGTCTGTTCTGAGAGCAGTGGTGGCCCAGTGGTATCGACCCCGACTTCCGAGTTGAAAGTCGTGAGTTGCAACCCAGCCAGGTGCATAGTACCTACTAGTATTATCAAGAGTTATTCGTCTAATATATTCGGAGTTATAATAAATAAATAGTATTTTATTTCAGGCATGTACCGAATAGTACCGATACCAACGACAACGACACGACACAACACAATAATACTAGATTGGACTTTTTTCGGCATTTTCTGTTACGAACTAAAGACTACATACTAATTTTATTATTTTACTGATATAACTGCTCACAGAACGGTGAAGAAAAACAGCATGAGAAAACCGGCACGACCTAGAAACATCAAATTCGGAGACATGTGACATCCACCAAGCCGAACCGGGTCCGCTTGGTGGATTATGTCCCACTTCCTCTCACAGAGAGGAGGCCTGTGTCCCAACAGTGGAAACATTATAGGCTGATGATGATGAACTTGTTCAAAAATCAGAATTAGTTTAAAATGAGGTAGCCTGGTCCTCGGAACTGTCTTATCTAAGAACCGTCAGTCCGTCAGTCTTGAACAAAAAGGGTTACTAAAGAAACACCTTGGATTTTAGTTAGTACGAGTCTAACAGTCCCTTCCACTCCACATAAGATCTCTAGATCTAAGCAGGCCTTCCGTTTTTCTATCGAGGTAAAAAAAGGGAAAGCATAATATCTATTCATTTTAAGATGTTTTAAAGAATAAACGAAGTTTAAATCTAGTTTACCTACATTTAGATTGCAAGAACTGGGATGTAATTTGCTTGAGACCCCGATTTTACCTACCACCTGCCTACCAGCAAGGCCCCAAGCCAGGCCCCTAAGGATAAGGGGCCCGTGCAAAAAGGGGCCCGGCCGTGATACGCCACCTCGACTATATGGCCAGTCTAAAGCACCCGCCACCCAGTTTTGCTACCTCTTATTGGGAACGCTGGTTAATGTTGGTGCTTTAGACGCTAAATAGGCTAAAATAGAAGTGGGACTCGTTTACATTGTAATGAATTTGGGGTAAGTGTTAGTTTGTGAGAAGAGTGATGGAAAATAGGTCGAGAGGTTAAATAAATAGTGTATTCGAATTTTAGAGTTTTACGGCTGTAACGTTAATCAGTTGAAAATCAGTTTTAATATAACACTACTATTGCATACTTGATTTAGAACAGACGTATTTTAAGTCCATGTGTTAGAGATGGAATCGTAAGTGCTTGTAGTCAAAGTCCTTTTTTAATTACATTAGTAGTCTGAACCAACAAATGTTTACCTTTCTGGTATAATAGATATTATCATTTTGCTTAGGAGCAATCAATTCGGAAAATTTCAGTATAATTTCACAGTGAAGTCTATAAACTAAATATAAGCATTGAATGCGACAACATTATCGGTAGTGCCTATCGCTCTTCCAATCCTTCACGAGAAAGGTCCAAATTCGAACTAAAGGAATTCCCTAATTCCCAATGTTTCCTATCATTATAGACCACAGATTTTCATCTGATCCAATACAGATCAGGATGCGATGATCGCCCCATTATCCCAGAACTGGGACCCGCCCTATGATTAGAAGCGCCTATAAAATTATATGGGATAAATTTTGTTGATTAGAAAAAATAAGGGGAGTAAAAAATCAATTTATTTGTTGTTTTATAAAAAAGAGGTTGTAGAAACAGTTATATTTCTGGTGCATTGGGATATGTTTAAACAAATAAAATTTAAGTTAAGTATTATGCCTTTTCTTGAAATAGTTGGGAATACGAACTGACTAAGCAAACCTTAATTATTGAAATTTGATTAAAACTATTAAGTATAAACTATTAAGTTTATTGCTTGGAAATACTAAGAAAAGTCGATCCCAATAAACTACCACCTGCTGTAGGTACCTACTATGTACTGTACCACTATTTGCATTACAACGGCCAAAGTATTCAATTATTATCCTGAATTAAAATGGTTTTATCAGATCCAGATTAATACGCAAAAGAAATAAAAGGAAGTAAAGTCTCAACTCTCTCAAAACCGTTATCGGTACCAAACTAAATAGCGTGACCAAAATCTCTTTCGATGTTTACAGTTATAAATCCAATTCAATTTTAAAATTTAACGACAATAATCATGGATAAAAATACAATCCCAATTCATTAGTAGTTAACCCTGCGGCCACTCGAATGTGGTCCGATGGACCGTCGACCGCACGGACCCAACCCCCTCAGGCATTGAGTCTGACTGGTCATCCTGACCGATCGATTTCGGATAAAAAGAGCCGCAGGTAGCATCATTAATTGACTATTAAACACGTATCGGCACAAAAAGATATATAAAAGCTTAAAAACAATGAATTTCACCAAAGTTGATAACTCAATTTGGGTCGGCGTAATAGCACAGAGAATGGTGTCGAGAGGGAAACCCAAGTAAGAATTATTTTTATGAGTAATTTATCAAGTACTGAGAATAAAAAAAAAAATTACATCCGAGCGATTTCCAATGATACTCGTAGCTAAGTATTAACAATAATATTGATGTTTCCACTGAGCTATTAAATAATTTAATATGAACATAGTCCGCGTGTGACTACAATATTTTTCCCAAAATCCGTCAATGACAAACTATTTCGCGGAACGTAATAGAAGCAATTAATAATTATGACAACTTATAAAATGAATTGAACTTTAACGCATCATATCAACACTATTAAATTAAATAATACTCGTAAATCTCAAATATTAATTCTATGACAAGTCTATATTTCAGCTGTCAAATCAACACTGAATAAAAAATTTCGTGTTGATGACTCTATCGTTTCGCTGTTCTATTAAAGTGAATCATTGTCGGCATCGTTTGTGAAAAGATGCACGCTGAATAATAATAGTTTGTACATTAATAATGTCGATCACTTTACCTACACGATCGATTCGTTAGAGATAAGTTTCTTTCGCGTCAAAATATTTTATATCTCACATGTCACAATGACCATTTTTAGCATCAGGGGCTTAGTAAAGTAAGTTATTAACAACTTGGACCATTTTATGGGGAGCTACATTCACAGGACTACCCCTTAATAATTATATTGTATGTTGGCGTGTGGTCCCGACCAAAAAGAGCACTTCATTCATCCCTTCCTAATTGTTAGCTTCTAGAACTAGAAAAGAAAAACACGTAGACGAAGAACAACTGCTTATAGATCATAATAAATATTTGTTCTATGCGGGTATCAATTTCGTGACACGCAGAACAGTGATACGTCAACCGTGTCATTAAAACTAAAGTTTTGTGTTTAGCCAGTCTGATTAGTGATCAAGAATGAAATGCAGACAGCCAAGGTGAAAACAAAAGACGACATCGTCAATAGGTTGGACCTGTCATTTGAAAAAATCAATCTCGCACCCAGTAATACTGGCATAAAAATTCGTAACTAATCAGAAAACTGTTAAAACAGAGCCAAAGTAATTAATCACTGGCTACTATCGAATTTCTTTTTTTTCTGGCAACCGTTGCTAATCAACGATGCACCTAATGATCGTAGATAAATCAGTAGTTCAACGGTTAATAGCTTTGGGCGGCGCCCCTTAAAAGGGGTATAATTGGGTGATTTTGAGGGTTGCACCGTCACCGTTTTAGGGTTAAGAGGAAGTTGTGAGGGGTATTTAGTTTATTGGGGTGTTTTAAAATGAGAATTGCATTTAGGAAAGATTAAATTTTATTTTATTGTGTCTCGCATTTAAAAAGTTGCTTACGTATAAAGATCTTTCCTAATAGGAGGCTCTTTAATACCATTGACCTTAGTGAAAATGTATTGTACATGGATCGCTTTATGTATTTAACTTGATTCGCTATTTGATTGTATTCATAGTATACGACAAAATGTCATCCTTTCTGATCTAGATAAAAATATATATTTTTAATTTTTTAAGCAGTACAGTCCGCTTCACGATGACTATGGTTATACTCCTTGGAGACATCTACCGGGTAACAAAGCCGTTCTGTAAAAAGGTTTTGTGTCTAGTGATCTACTCTCTAACAGTTACTGCCGGTTGCTAGTCCATACGAGTAGTATTAATAGTCTTACCATGATTATTTTGTTATTAAAATATTAAATTAACGATATAATGTCTTCTCTTTCCTAAGTTATAATGCCTTCTCTTTCTCTAATCTTTTTTGTGGCTAATGTGAGATACGAATGAAGTTCCAACTAGTAGTAATCACGGATAATGAGATGCAACCACAGTCATATTCAAGAAGAAAAAGGTCTCTTGTGAAAGTGTTCGTCCATCAGAACTCTCATGACAGCTTATCAAACTTCAATTTCTTTACCCTAAAAATCTGAATTTATATTCAGACGATGAACTAAAATTAACATAAACTATCAGAAGAAACTTCTCTTTAAAACATTCCTTAAGTGCATGGTGCCAAGTTAAGGTCAAGCACCAATCACATTAATATTGTGATTTATTTTTAACAGCCCGCCCTTTGTCCTATTAAGGGAGGAGTTAATGAGAACGTATGAGAATTTAAAAAGGACTTTGTGAAAAAAATGTTGGTGTAGTGTTTTGTTTTTGTATTTGATTTGGTGTGTGATGAGGAGGTTATTTTTTCGTTTATAAAAATCTACGAATTCTGACAATATTCGTGTCTGACATTTTGCGTATCTGACCTAGGGCGTATAAATCAGTGAAATGGACATACTGTGAAGACGGGGAATAATATGGTACTAGGACCAAATAATTCCCTGTCTTCACTGACCGGTTGACCTCTGTCTTCATCCACCATTTCCCCTTATTCTGTATAAGATGCGTCATGTAGTAAAAGGCTCCGACTGTACTTTACCTAGACAACAAATCCTGGTCACATTAGAGAAGTATATAAAAAAATAGTAAATAACAAAAAATAAAATTGATCGTGAGAAAAGAATAATAGTCATAATTAACGAAAAAAAAATGTAATGAAATGAATTGCCACTACTTTTTTTTACTCATTTATAGCTGTAACATTTTCCTCGTCGCATCAGCATATCTCTTTAATCTGGGGGCACGGTAGTGCCCCCGCCAAGACGAGCCAAGCGAAGCGCAAGGGCACTACCTACCTTTTCTCGAAGTGTTTCGTCGTTTTTTTGAACCCTCATAGAGTTGGTTTCCGATGTACTAGAAAATTCATATTCGCAGGACATGATACCAATAATAGACTTATTAGGCATACAAAGTATCAATAGAATAGCTGTAACACTTTAGATTTTCTTGATATCTAAAATACACGGATTTCGTCACTGATACACTGACACACTGATGATCATCAAAATGTTTGGCTACTTCCTGAAGTGCTAGAGAGCTGAAATTCGGTATGTAGTTTAAGTTTAGTATACAACCAACAAAAAAATTCATAAAGTTATAACTTTCGCCCCCCATCCCCCTAAAATGGGGGGTGGAAGTTAGTATGAGACCTTAAAATGTTAGAGTACTTCCTGAAGTGCTAGAAAGCCGAAATTCGGTATGTAAACAAAGTTCAGTATACAAAAAACATCCCCCATCCCCTAAAATGGGGTGGGGCGGGGGGGAGGGGGGGTGGTAGTTATTTCTAATGCACTTCTACAATATGGGTACCAAATAAAAGGGCTCATTGAGAGCAATTTAAAAAATAATGTGACGTAATTATAAATCCAATATGGCGGACCATCTAAGATGTCGGAATAGTTATTTTTAATGCACTTCTACAATGTGGGTATCAAATGAAAGGGCTCGTTGAGAGCAACTCGATGAATAATGTGACGTCATTCTAAATCCAAGATGGCGGAATAGTTATTTTTAATGCACTTCTTCAATATGGATACCAAATGAAAGAGCTCGTTGAGAGCAACTCGATGAATAACGTGACGTAATTCTAAATCCAAGATGGCGGGAAAGTTATTTTTAATGCACTTCTACAATATGGGTATCAAATGTAAGGGCTCGTTGAGATCAACTAGTAGAATAATGTGACATCGTTCTAAATCCAAGATGGCGGAATAGTTATTATAAATACACTTCTGCAATATGGGTATCAAATGAAAGGGCTCGTTGAGAGCGACTCGATGAATAATGCGTCGTCATTCTAAATCCAAGATGGCGGAAAAGTTATTTATAATGCACTTCTACAATATGGATATCAAATGTACCAGCTCGTTGAGAGCAACTAGAAGAATAATGTGACATCGTTCTAAATCTAAGATGGCGGAATTGTTATTTTTAATTGACTTCTTCAATATGGGTATCAAATAAAAGGGTTCGTTGAGAGCAACTCGAAGAATAACGTGACGTCACTATAAATCCAAGATGCTAGCAACTTACAAAAAGAACTGAAATCCCACCAAAAACATTTCATGTAAAATGTTGCCAATACGAGCACAAGGTTTGCCCTACCAAAAAGATATCAGATCTCATGTAGAACCAAGCTTCTGAATCTACGCGGCCTAACTGTACCGACCCTAACTTCATAAATTCAACACATCAGTAAAAATGTATTGCTTGGCTGTTTCATTACTTATTTCAAAAACTAAATAGTAGCATTACCTCCATGACGATAGCGAAACGGTGAAGCCATACATTTTTACTGATGTGTTGAATTTATGAAGTTAGGGTCGGTAGAGTTAGGCCGCGTAGATTCAGAAGCTTGGTTCTACATGAGATCTGATATCTTTTTGGTAGGGCAAACCTTGTGCTCGTATTGGCAACATTTTACATGAAATGTTTTTGGTGGGATCGTATTATTTCACAAAACAATACTCGAGATTATTTACTGAACACTTCAAAAAGAGGTTTTAGTAGAACCTACTACCTTGGACACGTGCGTCATCGGTCATCGTGACGTATTTTCGTGAAATTCGTTGTAAATAAATAAGGTAAACCGGTAAGCAAGCATGTCCAGTGAACATATAAAATATTTGGGACGAAATTTTTTGGCGCCACCTAAAGTTCCAGTAAAGTCTTCGTCATCGGCTTTGACATTGATCACCATAGCTCATATTAATCTTACTGCCCGAGTTCGACATTTTTTTTTCGTTCTCTTCTGTCTACTGTTTTTCGACGACCATTGGAGACAGGACAAAATCATTTGTCGCACCAGCTGATGTCGACCTTCAGTGTGTCGCACAAGCGTGCATTCGAACTATGGTGTGTCGCAGTACAGTTGTGTCGCACAAATGTTCATCGCACTTCTGTTTGTCGCACTAGCATAGTAACTCATAATTATGTGACGGTAGTCACGGTTATAGGGCATTCAAATTCAGGTTTCCAGGACCCAGGTAGTATCTTCAATCAATTGGTAAGTCTTAGATTGGGCAAGTTTTATGGTCACGCCGGTTTTAAATGAAGCTTATCTAAACAGTAATGTTCGCACTGCTGGGATACAAGTTACCTTTCTGTGAGGGGGGGATGCTACCACGCGAGCTTGATACGGTTTAGCAGCTCAGTTAGAGTTGGTAGAAACCATCGTCATCATGTTTCTTTTTCTTTTTTGTTTAGGCCAGTTTCCAAACGGTACAATACTCATCAATGAATGTTTTGAGTATAGTGTTCCTGAAATAACTGATTTCTTCTTTCCATACGAGTATTATCAGCTGCAGAGCTTGCGTTTTCAAGAATTATTAACATGTTAATCTAAGGTAAATAAATCTTTGAGCTCTTGACCATGGTCAGTCGGCACCTGACTCTGTAACCTACCACTCCAGTACCGTACTGTATAATTAAACGAACAAGCACATCCTTAAACATACAGCTTTAATCAGTTGGTGCCTTGAAATCAACCAGTGAGTCTTAAAAGGCAACTTTAGCAATGTACATATAGTATCATAATTCGGATTAAAAAATTGTGAAATGATAGTTAAATAGACAATTTATTCATTTTATCTTATTCTTAATCAATTCACCTGAAATACATAGATTCTCAGCATGGACTGAACCTTCCTTGCCAAAAATATCAAATGTTTTAATTTTTTTTTTACATTGCTTACGTTGGACAAGAAAGAGATACATGGTCCTACAATTATTTGTTTCTATCTTTGCAGAGAGTATGGCAATTTTAATCAGCTAATGCTCTGTCTATGCTATAAGTCTATGTCCAGATATTAAATAGGTACCTACAATACCTACCTACTGTGTTTTCTTGTAACCATTTTACAAATATTAGAAGTTTGGCTAATAATTTTGCTAAGAATTCAAGAAGTTTACTTGTAGAAGTATTGCTTAAAGTGGCCGTCCGTTTTAGACCCACAGCTATTATTAAAAACAAAGTTAGTTAATCGCTGCAACGTGACAGAGAGGCATGCTCGTCAGCTTGAAGGATCGCCATGATCAATGATTTCATTATAAAACAATTTGCAATGTATACAAGTTACTATTAAGTTAATTTACGATGCTGGTTGGACAGAAGCGAGGTTTGATAACACGTGTGATGGTTGAGAGGGTCTAACAGTCCTAGGGTCTAACAGTCCCTATGTTGTAGTTTTCTTAAAAAATGGGTTAATTTCTTCTTATGATTATAAATTGCTGTACAAACTGTATAAGCCTGCACTTATTTCAGCGCTGATGAGACCTTTAGAAGACGAACTTGTACAATTTTGTTGAAATTAGGGCACTTAAGTATATGACACAGTTATAGTTGAAGCGTCTCGATTCCTGATTTTGTAGAGATGAAATCAACGATTTAAGCTTCAATTTTAAAAAGCTGAATTATATATTTATTTTTTCAATTACGTAATTCTGATTTAAAAAAAAACATTTGAAGAACTTTCAAGAATGCTTGCTTCGAAAATTTACTTAAGTACAACTAAATAGGTTTTTATGTTAGCTCATGGAAAATTATAATTTGCATAAAACAGGTTAACATTCCAATAATCAGAAGGTTGATGGTCCATCAAAGATACAGGTAGGTACTAAAACGTCAGGATAACAGATTAATTGCGTTTCAATTATCTAAACATTAAATAAAGAGGTTTTACTATCAATAAATAAGCATGTTTATGCGGATACATCAGCTTTGTTATTGGAAAACATTTATAGACATCAACAATACACAGTTCACGAACAGAAGTAAGGAGTTTGCTCCAAATACAGAAGTACCTAATTTAAAAAAATAATCTATGACTGAAAGCCGACCCCAATACAGTTGGGAAAAGGCAGACACATAATGATGGATGCCGAAGATCGGCAACGTCATCAAAGCCGGCCCTGAAAGAGGCTGAGTTCAGAAATCAGAAATTATTTAATTTGCAAACTATATGCGAGACTATATTGACTACTAAATACCACGAAGGCAGGTTTGACGTGAATTGAGAGAAGAGTTCACAAATTCGGGGAGGCCTTTGTCCAGCAGTCTTTGGGACAGGACAAGCTATGCCTTTGCCATATTTAGCAATTCAGTACTTAGCCAGAAAGGCGAATTACGGCTCCCTTCCTGTTTGCAGAATAGTGAGAACTCTACAGATTAGACATATTATGCAGGTATAAGTAGATTGTATTTGGGTTAATTGGGATGCATCTCCTAGCACCCCGTGCAACGACACCACAGGATAGCCAATAGCCTTATATAGCCCTTGGGGTGTCAGCTGAGCGATTGCTCTGAAGGAGCGCGCTCCATTTTAGTTCTCATCTTTGCTTTGGGCTAGATTCAGGCCGAGGGCAAACAGCATGTTAAATTTAAAAAAAAAGAAGATTGGCAGTCACTGTACCGATCCCAAATATCATGATTTCAAAAATCCCAATGAAAATAGGTCAATAGTCCTCTTTACTTCAAAACTACAACATTGAAAACCATCACAATATTACAAAATACCATAGAAAATACCCATATCAGTTCACTGTTCGCTGGCCTTAACCCATGCAAGCGTTGAACGCGTGACGGAATCCGAAACAATACTCCATCAAACCGGCGCAGGCGACTGTTTTATTTTACTGCTTTAACTGTCAAATGTGACCTTACTGGACGCTAGTTTACTGGCCAGTGGCTGGTCTAAGTGCAGGGCTTGAAGGAAGCATGAGAATATTATATTTTTCAAGCGATAAAGTAAGTTGGAATCTGTTGTAATTCATAGAAGGAATTGAGGGAGTAGAGAAACAAAGATAATATAATTTAAGTATATTGTGTGTTGTAGTAATATGTGAAGCTTTTTGAAATTTAGATTTGTTGCCCAATATTTACACTGACAAACTCACAACTAAGGGATTTATTCATTATAGTATTTACATCATTTAACGAACTTGAAAATGCCCAATTCCAGTAAGTTGGTACCTACTTCAGTTGGGCAGGATATTGGCTAGACGTGAAGATGCCAGATGAAGAAAGGTTTTGAAAGAATGCTGAACCAAGGCTCGGCAAAAGACATCAGTACCGTTCAAAAGCGCGTTGCGTTGCGTATAACGGTATCATCAAAATCGCGGGGAAAAGATGCATGAGGGATGCACAGGGAGGGTATTACAACGTCTTAAAGCCAGGCTTGTTCCGGCGAGTGAAAGTGAGAGAGCTATACAAGTCGTCTAGCGCCATCTCGTTCACTCACTGGAACAAGCCTGGTTTTAAGAAGTTGTAATAACCCCTCAAAACCGACAGAAAAAGAGGAAGGCCTGAGTATATACAGCAGTGGGTGCTCCCGAACTGAAATTATATTGGTAACTTGTTTATTTATTGATATACCTGTATCTTATCAAAGTATCCACTTATTTTGTATCTACCATATTAAAATAACATTTCATAAAATGCGATAAACACTTGGATCGGTGGTAAAAGGGTTAAATACCGTAAATGTCAAAAATAAAATACGAAATCACAGTTTTATCGACTGCGCAACCTTCATAACAATAAAAATAACAGTCGTTAGAATAAATAATTGCCAATAATTTGTAAAAAATATTTAAAAAAGAGGAAAATCCCTTGTTATTTTACCATAAGTCCGGCTTTTATTTAGGCATCATCAGAAAAGAATTTATATTATTATGAATTCTGGCGCCAGTGGGCGACCTTGTAAAAAAACAATATCATTTTGTTTTTGATCGTTCGTGTAAATATTTTATTGATTTAGAAACGCTAATAAATCGTCTTTTTTATAGTTTCACCAGACAAAGTCAAATGCTTGTACGATTTTTTGCAGCTATTATTCTCGATTCTGTCACGTGACGCCATTTAATTTATTGATGGTGACGTCATAGTTCACAGGTGATTTATTTATTACCTATTATCAAATCATGCTTATTATTACAAAACCAGGATCTAGGTATGTAAGTTTGTTAACAGTTTACGTTAGCATGCAGATTTTAATTTATAAGCCACTGTGGAACGAAAATTGTGGTCAGTAATAATTGTTGTGATGCCGTGGTAATGGGATTTCGATAATAATTGAAAAAGCTGCCTCAATATTATTATCCAAAAAGTTTTAGTATAATACTTGTAACAGCGCCCTCCAGTAGCAACTAGAAGAACTATTTTGACACCCTGTTATGTTGGTACTCTTTGAATCCCTAAGTCATTCTAGTTGGTTAAGTGAAAGATAGATAGATGGCGCTGATATAAAGCGCCATCTACCAGGGTTATCTTACAACAATTGCTCATTCCGATCTCAGTGATGTTTCTTTAGAATTAATAAAGATGTCGCTATGAGTACTTTAACTTACTGTTTCATCCAAAGAACAAACTATCATCGTTGTGAAATTCAATAAATAAAGAAATTAAGTTCCTAGTTACCTACACTTAAAAAAACAGTGTAAGTACTCGTACACCACGTTGCCTGTTTTCTTTCTTGCAACATAAATAGTTAGGTAAATGCCTCCCAATTATGATTTGCTGATTTCGATGAATACTTTTTAAAATAAATGAAATGTTAAGTTGAAATAATTTCGTGAAAAAAAAAAAAAAACAAATGAAAGAACCAAAGTTTACGAAATCATTTAGTAGGTCGAAATGCAAAAAGATTTGCCCCGGGTGAGGATCGAACTCACGACCTTAAGATTATGAGACTTACGCGCTGCCTACTGCGCTACCGAGGCCGGTGACTAAGCAGTGAAAATAAGCATTCACAATCAGCGTACTAATTTTCCGTGAAAAACTTTTCAATATGAACAAGTTAATGAGGCTATAGGTTGTAGCATAATTTTAAAATTACCATGTTTTCGTCGAACTGGGAATGACCTTATAACTACCTAGTACCTACCTATAGTATGTACGTACACTACGTACGTTGGAACTACGTACACTACGTAGTTCCAACTAACATCGTTCAGACTTGATTGTCGTTGAAACGACAGAGCGACACTAAAAAGAGACAGACACATAAATTCATAAGACGTAACGAGGAAGAAAATGAGATAGGATGTTATTCAAGAAGTTAGCTTTTCTTGAAGCAAAATTTTTGAAGGTTTCACGTCAATTCAAGTGTGATTTGCACACAATGTCTTTTTAAATGTTATATTCCTAGGTAAGTATTGTAAATAACTAAGCAAATGCCTACTTAATTATGTAAAATGGCGCCCATTTTACTTAATTTCTACAACATATCTCTCATTTCTCTTGAGTAAAACTGGAAGCCATATCAATGTCCTATATATAGGTACAATCATACGGGCTCGCCTGTGGGATTCGCAATGTAATGAAAATATTAAAAGTTGCCTGTTCTGTCCTTCGTCTGTCCACGAGCACGCTGGAAACACGTCCGACTGTCCCTTGGATATTTACGAATTTAGAACAGAAATCTGTTGACTGGTGTTAGCAATATCTTTGTTAAATATTTCTAGCGTAATAAGAGCATTCAAATTCTTCAACTTGTAGTCATCCAATGCTGAATATCTTTTCTCGTTTGGTGGTTTAGTGTCTACTGTCTAGATAAGCTAGTGGAAGCTATTATGATAAGCTTTAAGCTGTTATTTGTAAGTTATGCAACAAGGAATCATGTTGAAAATGGGGATTGAAAATCGGGTTATTTACTTTGAAAGGAACTGTAGCTACTGACATAGGCATGTCATGTATGTATTACCTACTTATGGTTACTTCAATGTACCTATTCTTTTTTTTTGGAGGTGCTGACTTGGTTCGATTGATCAAGTATATTACTTTTACGTATCCAGCAGTTGCAATCTATTCTGTCACAAATACCTACATAGTTGGGATAAACTAATTAAAACAAAATATTTCTCGTTTCGCCGTTCCATTGTTTCTTTGTGCTGCTATCGGAGTCTAGATTATATTTTGAGTTGCTCCATAGTTCTGATCGAATTATCTCAGTAGTTACAACTCTGATGGTATCTTTAGCCGGCCATGATGTTGATATTTATACAATACGGGGAAAATGGACAAGCTATTTGTGATGTGAAGATTAGAGAAGAAGGAAATAGAACGATTCGAAACGATTTCATACATTATTTATAACTTCAAGTAAAAATCTTCAAGCAACTTAGTGAAATATTTTTACGCCCCATCTAACCTGACAACTCAAATCCTTTTCCAAAAAGTTTTACGACCAAACTTTTCCTAATCGACACCTAAAATGTCATTATTTCACACAAATCCTCCCTGGAGTGATGAATTTTACCTCGTTTTTGAAGTTGGTAACCCTTCCTGGTTGAATATTTAAAAAGTCGTTGGCAACATTTTAATTGGGCAATCCTGCCAGGATTAAATTATCAAGACACCTAGTTAAGGCGCCTACAAACTTAATGAATTCAACATGGAATTAACCGGTGCGCGGTTCTTTGGTTCGCGGGGTTGGTGATGTACGGATTATGATACCAGATGACCAGATTTTTTTCTAGGAAAAGTCTGGAATTTAACGACAGAAGAGTTCATAAAATCAGGCTAGTGTTTAATCTGTCTTTTCGTTTATTGAACGTGTACGCACTATAAAACCTACTGCTACTTTTGCATTATGGCGTTTCGTGAGTTTCTATTTAGGATAGGTAAGTGTAGAACTGGGAAAGAAAAGCGAGTGAGAGTAACTTGGGTGGAGCCTCCAAGCAGGGTCTTTGCTGTTATAACTTTAGTACGGTGGTAAAAGTTTTCAAGTAGTTACGGAGAATGAACAAGCAGCGGTCCAGACTTCTGCCCTACAAAGAATTACTTAGATGAGAATTTTATTACTTTATTTTTTATAAATTCGAGCCATGATAAAACTCCTAGCTAACTTGCTAAATGTGTACAACCACCGTCACCGCGGAGCTTACAAAGAGCTTTTTTAATTCACAGCCAACCAATTCCTAAGCGAACGTAAAATGTTTACTCTGCCAAAAGAGGGGGACATTTAAACTTTATTTTTTGGACTCTTTTGTGACTTAATTTTTTACGGGGATCCCCCGAGACCCGTGTTAGATTTGAAACGCTACGGAGTTCCGAAACTTCTTAGAGTTTGTTAAAAAAACGTCGTTTTTACAATGGGTTACGCAAATTTTCGGGTGGATGAATAATTTTACGGTTCCCTTACGGCGTCTCGCTTTGTTTATTTTGTGAAAGATCAGAGATTAATCGTGTGGAGGTTAAATATGTAGAGGTTGTGTGGCGTGTGAGTTTGTAAGGGGAGTTACGTTTACTTGAGAAGTTTCGAACGTATATGCCTTTGATTCCACTTGGGGACATAGAGTTCCATTGTGTGTATAATCAGCCTATAATATTCCAACTGCTGTGGCACAGGCCTTCTCTTTAATAGAAAGAGTTGGCTGTAATAATTGCAAATCCTATGTAATAACATGTCCGGGGTCGCGAGACTTATCTGATTAACGTGAACTTAAAGGGCTATTGAAGGACACCGTGGATTTTAGTCATTACAAGTGTGGCAGAGCCCTGTCCGAGATGGGAGGACTCATTTGATGATTTTACCACGCTAAAAATTGATAATTAAATGATGAAGAGATATAAGCTGGACGATGGTCATTAAGGGTTAGTTTCACACTGATATTGAGTCTTCTGTAGCTTGTAGGCTATCCATGACCAGTATATTGTATCTCATCACGCAATACACTGAGTAAGAAACAGGTACAAAGAATAAAAAACTTGATTGTCTCAAGCTACTAACTATTCAGAATTATTGTTTAGACGTTTTCAGAGACTAGTCCTTCGAGACTAATAATTATTTAATTATTAGTCTCGGAGGACTAGTCTCTGACAAAAACAAAAAGAATAAAGCAATTATACTTCACAGACGTATATTAAATTCCTTAAGGCACAAATAAACTTTGTAGCCCCTACTACGCGACAATATTTCGCGAGTAACATTAAAATTTATCACTTCAGCAAGAGTTTACTCGAAAGCCGGGTGATAAAATAAAATGACAGTTGTTTAGTATGGTCCCGGGAATATTGTTGGTACATACTAAGGTAGGAATTGAAAGGTATGGGGCGCTTGAGACCTGTTTTATTTATGTCAGTAAATGGCTTTTGGATTGGCGTGCAAGTGGTAGGGGTAAGTGTGACTATAATTATGTTCGTTTATGGCATTTTTTGTCTACGTGCACTTTGAAAATAGAAAAGTGCTTCCTTTGTAAGTGTAATTAAAAAAAAAAAAAACTTCAATCGATCTTGAACTTTCAAGATGAGCATAGATTAGGAATAACACAACGTTGCCAGTTTTTTTTAATATCTCCCATGCCTTTCTATTTTCAACATTCTAAAAGATTTTTAAGTTACTATGTATGGTAAAAAATACACGAACAGGATCAAGAAAAATTATTATCGATACAGCCTGTCGCTCAGTTTTAAATTGCTTTTCAAATACAATTTTGGCCTTTCATTTCATTTGCCGCCTTTAAAACCAGAGTTCTAATCTCCATTGTCTACAGCTAAAATTAACCCAGTCACGTAATTTCCAGCCAGGATAATCCAGTTCCAAATTCAAAATTCAATTTACCACACCTGTACTCAAATTGACAGTCCTATTCCGAATTTACAACTAATTTCGTCGCGTCGTTCGATAAACGTTAACTTCTACGTTTACATTCAGAATCTGGCTCTCGTGTGAGTTTGATTGCACATGGAATCACCTCCTGGCGGTAAACTCGATTGTTACGGGCTATTTCTAGAATAATCCTGCGGTTTACGTTCGGATTGTTAATATAAAAGCTGGAGGTGAATGAGGTTTTTGTGAAAAAGCCAGACGAAATACGTAAAATACCTGTCAGCCTTGTGATCTTTGTAATGGAACAGTTCTGAATTAATGACTACAGATTCTCAGCTCTACATAGGCGTAGGTACCTTTACCTATCTGGTATTCTAAGTCAGGAAAATACCGAACTTGAAACTTATTTTTTGTAACATAATTTGTAAAAGTCGATACTTCGAAAGAATTGAGAACCTTCTCCTCCGAAAACCCGATAAAATCGTTGAAATAAAACCCAAAGAGGTTTTTTTGTTAATTCTTATTCGTATAGGTAACTAAATTTTACTTCTCTATTGAATCTCTTACATCATCTGAAGTTTTATTGTTGCAGCATGCCTACATTTTTTTTAGCTTGGTAGAATCATTAAATGCCTCCCAGGGTAGGGCGGGAGGGACTGTCAGACTCATACTGACTCCACGGTGTCCTTCAATAGCCCTTTACGTTCCGGGGTCATAGTTATTCGTTAGTCGGCAGGCTTTGGCCCTCTATAGAGGGGCCCCATCATAATGCTGACACTCTTTGAGGTGCGCATGGAATACAAAGCGTCGTCGACCCTAACATGGCCCATGGGCGGACAGCGAGTCGCCCATTACTCGCCGCCCGCATGCCCGCCCAACATACCTACATAGTATAACTTTATCTTAAAGATAAAGTGGGATAGACAATTCCTACGTTTGTAGACACTCGTAAAGCCTCAACAAACACCATTACAGAAATTGTTCCTAGCACCATGCTCATACGTTTTATGTGCACAAGTACATAAACGATACATAAGTTAAGATTTTACTGTCGAACACAACATAAAGGGGTTGGCATAGGCTTTATGCCACCAGGATTAGGTTGGGCAAGCAGTAAACATGGCCAGGGCGGCTTTTATACCCCGTTGCAAATAATAGCACATAAAACTTGTGTGAAAAACACTAGTTACGGACGCTAGAGATGAACGGGCCCAGTAGCGTTGGCAAAACAAGTCATTGCTTCAAAGTTAATTTTTGTGAAAATAAAGGCGCTCCCCATCGTAGGTAGACATTGCATTTTGTATTAGAGTTAGCACATCAGAATGTCATAATTAATAATAAAAAATAAAGTTTTAGCAGCGCAATTAGCACAGTGTTGAAGAGTGATTGACGCGCTGCGTGTTGAGGGTTCGATTTCCGCACGTAACAAATATTTGTATGATTTCAAATGTTTTAGGGTTTTGGCTGTCCGTTTATGTGACTTTATTTGTAAACGCACACGTTACAAGACGTGAGACAGACGACTTATTTTTGCACATAATAATATAATATAATAATAATATTTGTTACTTACGTACGAAGTTCAAATAAATAATTGTTACTTATATTCTTTATAAGACGTAATGTGTCAGTGATTTTACATGCTCTTAATTCTTTTTTCCCATTAAGTGACGTTTGACAGCTTCATCTGATCTTTATTCCTTAAATATTGAAATTCAGGCAGAGATAATAATGAATTTAAAAAAAAACATATTTGCTGGTTATTTTTCCGCTGACGCTCCGATAATTCCTAATTCGGACTAAGCAATAGGGGTGAAGCAGCTCTTATATAGAATGTCAGGATAAGATTTAGTGACCGCTGTGTATTGGGATGCGTGATATAAAACTAATTCACTCTGTTTTTATGGCCAAAATAATAATATACTTTATATGGTTATACCTGAAGATTTAATATTATATGGTAGGTAAGTAAGCATACGAAGTCTGGAAAAAATCGAAAGAGCAAAACAAACAAAACTTTCTAGTCCTTATTAATTTTCTCTTTCAGCATTTTTGGAATGTTAATTTATTTATTTCAAGTACACATGTAAATAGTGCTACGTAGGTCGACTGCTACGATTTAACCGTAGGGTTAAGTCAGAACTTAGTGTCAGTGAATATAAGAAGGAATAATAGCTGTGGGCTGTTGTGAAACAAAAATGATTAGAAGGTTAGTTTAGAGTTATGCAAACGTTATAATTTTGATTTGGATATTTACACTAAAAACACAACTACACTAGTTCATAAAATCAGTGATATTGTACTGTCTACTGTACATTTTCAAAACCTTAAATGACAATTGTAAAATTATAAAATCAATCGAAAAAATCATTACCATCTTCTCCTAATCCGTATTCATCATCAGCCTATAATGTTCCCACTGCTGGAGCACATGCCTCCTCTTTGTAAGAGGGAGCGGGCCATAATCCACCACGCGGGCCCAGTGCGGGTTGGCAGATGAGACATGTCTTCGAATTTTTGGTTCTAGAACATGCCGGTTTCCTCACGATGTTTGTCTTCACCATTTTGAGAGCAGTGGTGTTGAAAAACATACACAAAATAGTGCGCCTGGCGGGGTTCGAACTCACGATCTACAATTCGTAAATCAGGACCGATACCACTGGGCCACCACTGCTCTCTCAATCCGTATTGGGGACACATTATGTCTTTTTTCCATACTTCTTTTTCAACGGTCTTGACTTTAAAAATCCCCAAAAAGGAAAAAGAACATCCCCAATCACCAGCCATAAACTCTATTATTCTCTCGAAACAGGATACTTTATACTTCATGAAACATTTACGAATTAATCGTAGAACCATTCTACTTTCTTTAATGGTGGAAACAAGGTATAATGTTCACCGTAAAAACTGCCGCCGTTTACTATGAAATTTATATTAAGCTGGGTATTGTCTTTGTGGATTATTGATTTAAGGGGCTGCTACGGAAGGTGTAATAATGATGATATTATTAGAAGTTAATAAGAAACCAGTAGCCTTGTCGTTGTAACTTGACGGTTGTCTGAACGATCGACGGCTGTACAGTGTGCAGGTTCGCGCTTGGAACAAAATATGTATATTTTATTAATTTATTATAAACGTTGCCTCGCGCTAGGATTTACACAAACGCGCAGACCCGGAACAACTACTTGTAGATCATATAAATATTTGTTCAATGCGGGAATCGAATCCGCGACACGCAGCGCAGCAGTTCAATCGCTCAGCAACTGCACCAACCGTGCCGTCAAATGACGTGCCGTATGACCTGCTGTTATCTTTTCCAAATGTGCGTGTTTCTGTATGTGAGTTTCTATGATTGTAAACGTATTCGCGATACTAGAGAAATTCTTAGTTTGGCGAAAACTGTTTTGTTACTAGTTCCGAAGCTAGTTGATACGTGTATAATCAAAACTGTTCGGAAAATTACGGACAACAATATTCGACCGAAACTCCGATACAAATGCTAACGTCCACACTAGTGTCACAATTTGAATTTCTAAATATTTTATCTACTCTTTATTTTTGTTGTATGACACATAATTATGTATTATGTGTCATCAAAAAACTCAGGTGATGAAATGTTGGACTAGATTTAAAAAGCGAGAGGTTTAGGATAGATCCAATCGACAAGTGTGACTACGTTGGTCCTAAAATAAGTGTAAAGTGTAGTACCACAGAAAACTTCCTCACAAGGTTGTCCGCGAAGACTTGTCTTCATAGGTCGTAATGATGGACAATACAGACGGTAATTATATTTTGGCATTCAAAATATCCACAATTTCCCTCCCATTTCCATCCCAGGGTAAAAACATTTTAATTTTGATACACAAACACAATAACAATAGAAGTTGTTTCTAACATAACCAATTCCGGGAGTCCAGATACGATCCTTCAAAGTCCCCAATGCGGGTGTCATCTGAAATATAATATATTGCGTTGGACCGGTCCTTCCCTAAGGATGGTCTGTTAATTATCAAGTACAAGTCGCATATCCCGGGGTACCTTCGAATGTTTTAACTTTAATGTTTAAATGTTTGCCGTATGTTTATTTAGTTTAGAGCGTGAATTTTTGAAAGTATCGTGTTTAGATATTGAGCATATCTATTGAGCCTGTTTGCAATTTTTTTTTAATAGTTTTTTTTTTAATATAAGTGTTTAACTTGGACTAAATAGGTACACAGTAGTTGCCTGGATGGGGAAAAATATATTATTTTTTAATCAATAGCTTTTAGAAATAAAAGAAATGCATAAATAATTCTTTTGACCAATACTTTTTTCACCTTGCTGTGCTAACTTTCAACGAACAAAACTTTAATTTAAAAAAAAGAAAACTTCAAACTTTTTTTCTGCTACCTACTTTACAACAACTAAGTAACTGGCTGGAATTAATTAAGTTAGACGCGAATGTGCCCCAATCTTAATTTTTTTATTTCTTTTTTTACGGTGACTTTTAAAAGATGTTGTTCCACGCTTGAACTTGGAACTGCCGCTGGGGATATTTGACGTCATTCCGTTTCGAAAATTAAATTTAAATCCCCCAACGTTTTTTCACGCCCTCCGAATTATTGCTAGCCGTAAGGACTTTTCCTGTGTATTGTTTAATTTTGTAGGGGTCAACATGACCTTTATTATGATAAAGTGGGCTCATCTACTAGGTACCGACCTTTCGTAAATATTTATAATTCATCCTACATTTCACTTTTTTATTACTTTATTTTTCGTCGTGATTTACGTGTATTTTTTACTACCGTGTACAGTTGCTATTTTTAAGAATGATCAAAAAGCTTTTGCCTTTTTTTTTTGTTAAAACTTTATTCTATAGGTAGAAATTACAGCAGAAAATACTTACCTGTAAAAAAATATTCAACAAAAAATGTGTGTCAACTTTCTTTCAGTATTTTAACGTTATTTTCTTTTTGTAACATAAAAGCCAAAGTCGCCCTGCTTACGGAGCCATAACTGAAAAAGGTAAGGAGCAAAGGCCACAAGGGGGCAGCTCGAAGGCACTTGTCAAAGCTCGTAATATTTTATTAGATAACCAAATAAACCTCCAGTTTTGGAGTTTGCAATTTTTGCCCCCAAGATGTCTTGGATATTTGCATTATGGTAAGGATAATTTGGATTTTTTTGTTCAGGGAAACTTTTTTGGCAACTTTTTCTTAAAAAAATGGTTGTTCTGATAGTTTCGATAGGTACTCGACGAAAAATTAATCATTTAAACATGTTAAAAAATAGTTTAACAAAAAATCTGAAGTAAAATTTTAGAAGCCCTACCAATTGGTCAATGAATTATTTGTTTGAATCATCGTAACTCCTACAGAAATCTGAGCCATAAAGATGGGGTTACACTTACCCATTTAATATAAAACATTACTTCGCATACGCACACCTATTAATATTCATAATATAATTTAACGTACCGAGGTTAATTTCACCTAAATATGTAAATTATCATGAGCCGACCACCGTTAATTTCCTGATGTCAGTTTGTAAATATGTAATTCCATCTCACTCCCTCTTGTTTTTATAAATTGAAGAGTGAAAGAGATGGATAATGCGTGTATTATGAATAAGGTGGCAGGGAAAATTTTAACGGCGCCTATGAGGGTTGTGAACGCTGAAATAACTTTCAAATATTGTCGCTAGGTGGACGGAAAGTTTAGTTCCTGAGGGAGGCTGTTTGCCGGGTCGCGCGTCTCTCTGTTTATAAATGAAACGCATATCATTTTAAAACAACATTCTGTGTATGTTACCCCTTAGTTGAACCCCTACCACAGTCTACACACACCCCGTTCATCGACTTGCCATACTGGATTTTCGAACAACTTCACCTATTACGATTTTTTACTCTGTGTCGGGTCGCGAGTTTTGAGTTGTCGTACACTGTACGCGTTTCTGTACATGTAATGTCATTTCGGGACAGCAAAGTTAGGGATATTATAATAATGCTCGAGTGTGTCCGGAGTTCGGACAACTTTGGTCCTGTGTTCCCTTAATTACAGACCCCCTCCCATTAGTAGGGGGTCATCGGACTGTTCAAGGGAAAGTTCTGGTACTAAATGTAAAATAGCGTACTAAGAAATTCTTAACAGTGTAGTCTATGTTTTAGAATAAAGTGTGTGTCGAGGGAGCTGTTTAGGCGAGGCAAACTATTAGTTACTAAGCAAGGCTAGTTACAGCTTTAAAGTAGAATAGAGGAGTCTGATTAAATTACCTACAAAGTAGGAAAAATGATAGTTGATTGCAGTAATGGAAATTGGAGCATGAATCATTTTAGGTTTTTGTCAATCAAGTCAGTTAAGACGGCAGAAAAAGGTTGAACTAGCTGCTTGTGGCTTTGTCAGTCTGATGGGCAAAAACAGAAATATGTGTTAAGTCAAGTTTTCATCATCATCATCTTCATATTTTTGCACTAAACCCCACTTCTTGATTTTATGAAAATTTTATATATTTTGCACTCAGTCACATATTATAATAATAATAATATTCCACAACTATCACACAACGACATCTAGTCCCAAGCTAAGCAGAGCTTGTGTTATAGCTACTAGACAACTGATAAACATACTTATATATTTCTAAATACATACATATTATAGATAAATTACACCCAGACACAGAACAAATGATCATGCTCATCACACAAACATTTATCCTGGGTGGGAATCGAACCCACGACCTCCGGCATAGCAGTCAGGGTCACTAACCACTAGACCAACAGGCCAGTCAAATTACATATTAATCAAATATTATATTAATCCCCTTGCAATAAACGAGACGAGGAAACTCCAAACCCATCTTAACATTAAAACAATCCATCAGAAAGCGAAACAATAAAAAACTTCGCGGAACCGATAAACAAGAGAAAAAGCAGTTAATCCGACAAATTGCTATTCGCGAGCGAGTAAAGCGTAATTAAAAATTCAATTCCGGGGAAAAAAAACGTGCGGCAAAAAAATCGGGCGAGAAATCCGCGTCATCAATCTGAAGAATTATTTCATTTGCGTATTAAAATTCTCGTTTTGTCCGGTCGTGAATTATTTGGCGTCGTGTTAATTACTACGGTGGGTTACTGTACCCTGAGGGTTAGATGGTATATCCCGTAGTATTGGGGTTGACGTGGTATTCGGAGTTTGAAAAAAAAAACGGATTTTATTCCTTGTTTTTTTTTTTTGCTGCTGTTATCGAAGGCCAGATCTAATAGGTTCATCTTTAGCTTTAGGACAAGCGGATTTTCAAGTTTCAAGCCAATTTAGCCAAAGACATGCCGGGTCGACGGTGCGTTGTGTCCCACGCGCGCCTCAAAGAGCGTCAGTATAATGACGGGGCCTCCTCTCAGAGGGCCAAAGCTTGCCGGGGTCGTGGGACTTATTCCATCACCGTGACCCCGGAACATAAAGGGCTATTGAAGGACACCGTGGATTTTAGTCAGTACGAGTCTGACAGTCCCTCCAGCCCTGACCGGGGTGGGAGTACTCATTTGATGATATTACCACGTTAAAAAAAAACCAATTTCCTCACAATGTTTTCCTTCACAGTATTGAGAGCAGCTTGTAAGTCAGGGCCGTTATTACTGAGCCACTACTGGCCAATACTATACCGCAGTGTATTTCCCAGAAATGAAAAAATAAACTGCGTTTACAAAAAATTAATATCCAGTTTAGTACTCTAATTTTGATACGTTAAAATTAAACCATCCCCACCCGTAAGGGCTCATGTACACGACGCCGCCGCCGCGCCGCCGCACTGTGGGCTGAAATCAGCGTTTCATAGACATTCAAATCATTTTCTTGAAAGTGTGTTTTTTTTTCTTATGGAATGATAGAGGAGACTAATTACATGCCTAAAAATATATTTTTCTTGAAATGGGTACGTAAATGGAAGTGTGAGAATTTTTTCTTTAAAAATTTGTATGGAGACAACAATAAAAAATAAGATAACTCTGCTATCGCACAATTGGCCCTAATTCCCTTCTAGGAGATTAATCCTTGAATTATTTTGGATTTTTTGACATACTCGGTATCACGGCCTCAGGTGCGCTTTTTTTTTTAAATATGATTATATTTTTTTTATTTTTTTTTTATTTTAGTGGCAATTTCTTTGGACCAATTTGGCTTAACATACATGAATATGATCGGAACAATTAACTACAACAGTTTTATAAAAAAAAAAACCAGTCATACCAATAAAATAATTTAAATTTTAGATTTATGTGTCAATTTTGGTGGACTAGTTTTGTCTTATTTTGTCGGCCAGTGCAATTCACATTTGTCAAGGAGAGCGAAGCAGTAGTGAAAGAAGAAAAAAGAATAATGGATGCCGAAATATCAGCACTTCGACCTACAGAATGTGACAGCAATACTGTTCGACACAGACTTATGCTGACCATGATTGATGCTAAGGTTTGCACATATATTTCAGATGCAAAGTCAAATGCGTCATGCTACATTTGTTTAGCGAAGCCGTCTGAATTGAACAATTTGAAAGCAATTGAAAAACGAGGGACATCAGATTCCATGATGGATCTTGGAATTTCTTGTCTACATGCACGCATCAATATGATGGAATGTCTCCTGCATATTGCCAACAGACTGGATGTTAAAGTTTGGTCGAAAAAAGATCATCCCAAATAGATTTATGGAAGAAATGAATCTGCTCATCGATATGATTAAGCAAAGTCACGGAACTACCAAATCAATGACGGCAACACTGCAAGAAGATTCTTTGAGTTTCCAGAAAAAACTGCTGCCATCACTGGACTAGACAAAGAACTGATCCGCAGATTTGCAATAATTTTACAGGCTATTACATCTGGTGAACATATTAGGGTTGAGAAATTCAAAGAATTTACTTACAAGATTGCTGAAAGATATGTGGCATTATATAATTGGTACTATATGTCTTCAACAGTACACAAAGTACTGCTTCATGGATCTGAAATCATCAACCAGAATAAAATTGTACCCATCGGAAAGCTTTCTGAAGAGGCATCGGAAGCTCGTAACAAAGATTTCAGGCGGTTCCGAGAGCACCACTCTCGGAAGAAAAGCAGAGCGAATTCCAACGAAGATATTTTCAATTTTCGTCTTCTTTCATCTGATCCACTTATTTCATCAGTAAGACCCACGATGGATGCGAAAAAAAAGAAAATATTTTTCGAAGAAACATTAACTCTGCTGGAGCTAGCTGAATCTGATTCTTCTGGCTTAGAGGTTGTAAACGTTTCCCAGATAGAATCTGACTCTGAGTTAGACTCAGATAATGATATTGATGGATGACTGATGAACTTTATTACTTTTGTAACTCTTGTTGTATTTTGTATATTTCATTGTTCATAATTTTCATTTCATTTTTGTTTATTTTGAAGATTTTTTTATTTTCCTTTGTGATAAATTAATAAATACATTTTTTTTTAAATATGTACCTCGTTTTTGTGTTAATTTAATAATTATTTGGATTCCTGACTTAAATCAAAACTAGTCCACCAAAATTGACACATAGATCTAAAATTTAAATTATTTTATTGGTATGACTGGTTTTTATAAAACTTTTTATAAAAGTTTTTATAAAACTGTTGTAGTTAATTGTTCCGATCATATTCATGTACGTTAAGCCAAATTGGTCCAAAGAAATTGCCACTAAAATAAAAAAAAAAATTAAAAAAAATATTATAATTTAAAAAAAAAAAGCGCACCTGAGGCCGTGATACCGAGTATGTCAAAAAATCCAAAATAATTCAAGGATTAATCTCCTAGAAGGGAATTAGGGCCAATTGTGCGATAGCAGAGTTATCTTATTTTTTATTGTTGTCTCCATACAAATTTTTAAAGAAAAAATTCTCACACTTCCATTTACGTACCCATTTCAAGAAAAATATATTTTTAGGCATGTAATTAGTCTCCTCTCTCATTCCATATGAAAAAAAACCACACTTTCAAGAAAATGATTTGAATGTCTATGAAACGCTGATTTCAGCCCACAGTGCGCCGCCGCTCCGCCACCGCGCCTCTAGGCTGTGTACACAGTCGCTACCGCGCCGCCGCCGCTCCGCCGCCGCGCCGCCTCCGCTCCGCCGCCGCGCCGCCGCCGCTCCGCCTCCGCTCCGCCTCCGCGCCGCCGCCGCGCTGGCACCGCGAATCCAATTTGAGTGTTTTATTTATCTAATCTCCATATCATGGGACCGACTTTGAAATACCTTCTTTCCAACAAAAAAAGAATCATCAAAACCGATTCATAAACGAAGAAGTTATCCTTGAATTATCAAAAAAAAAAACATTATATGGCCGCAATGAGACATCTCCTTTGTTAGATAAATAAAACACTAGCGAATGGCGGCGCGGAGGCGGCGCGGCGGCGGAGCGGCGGCGGAGCGGCAGCGGAGCGGCGGCGGCGCGGTAGCGACCGTGTACACAGCCTAGAGGCGCGGTGGCGGAGCGGCGGGCGGCGGCGCGAATCCAATTCGCTAGTGTTTTATTTATCTGAAAAAGGAGGTTTCTCATTTCGGCCATAATGTTTTTTTTAATGTTTATTCGCGGATAACTTCTTTGTTCATGAACCGGTTTTGATGATTCTTTTTTTTGTTGGAAAGAAGATATTTCTTACTATTTAGCTCCACTCGATTTCTCTGGTCTTCCATCATCAAACCCTAATCTCCATATCATGGGACCGACTTGAAATACCTTCTTTCCAACAAAAAAAGAATCATCAAAACCGATTCATAAACGAAGAAGTTATCCTTGAATTATCAAAAAAAAAACATTATATGGCCGCAATGAGACATCTCCTTTGTTAGATAAATAAAACACTAGCGAATGGCATCGCGGTGGCGGCGCGGAGGCGGCGCGGCGGCGGAGCGGCGGCGGAGTGGCAGCGGAGCGGCGGCGGCGCGGTAGCGACCGTATACACAGCCTAGAGGCGCGGTAGCGGCGCGGCGGCGGCGCGGCGGCGGCGTCGAGTACATGAGCGCTAAGCCGTAAGCGAATTTCTCTATGGAGGTTTACCTAAAAATGGATCCTAAATTATTAACAACCCATACATTTAATAACCTAAACTCATACGCAATGCTATCGACAATCTAAATAAACAATGCCATCTAATGACTCTGCGGTGTAATCGAATCAGCTAGGCCAGTCTGACTGTGCGGTCAAAGAATAGATAACTACAGAAGGTCTGCTCCGCTTTGTGTAATAAAATAAATAAAAGAGATTTATTGACACACACAGGACAGAACAAACAAAACTATACAGAAGTAAAAATACAAAGGAAAAACAAAATTACATAAAAAGAAAGACAACAAACAGAAACAATAACATAATTGGTCCTGTGCGAGTCCAAAAGGCTTCTACCTAAGCATGACGTGCCATTTGTGTTTTTCATGCCTTTTTTTTTAAATGCCAAAGCACTGGGTTAGTGACTGAAAATAATCACACACACACACACATCTAGATATACACACAAAACGCGCGTTCATTGCGTAAGTGCAGCTTTAGCTTTAGCTTTATACTAAATCAATTGCAAACATTTTTCAATAAACATAACTTACTGCATAATAAACAGTTCGGATTTACAAGGGGTCGTTCAACTACCGATGCTGGTGTTGAACTGTTAGGACATATTTATAATTCATGGGAGGACAAATGTGATGCTTTGGGCATTTTTTGTGATTTGTCCAAGGCATTTGATTGCGTTCTTCATGAAACATTAATCAGGAAACTCCGCCACTACGGAATCCGGAACGCCTCTCTGGATCTTCTTACTTCATATTTGAGTGAAAGGATCCAGAGAGTGGATGTCAACGGTAAAAGATCTCTCGGATCTGTAATAAAAATGGGGGTACCTCAGGGTTCAATTCTTGGCCCTTTTTTGTTTCTTATTTATATAAATGATTTACCGAGCCTCATAAAGGATAATCATGATATAGTGCTGTTTGCAGACGACACCTCTCTTTTATTTAAACTTAAACGCCAACAGCTAGTTAATGATGAAGTAAATAGATCCCTTGCAAAAGTAGTCAATTGGTTTAACTGTAATAATCTTCTACTAAATGAAAAAAAAAACGAAATGCATTAAATTCACGTTACCACATGTTAAACAAGTGGAAACCCGTTTACAAATCAAGGATCAGGAATTGAGACCGGAAGATACCACGGTATTCTTAGGCATAACTTTGGATGCTAAACTTCAGTGGGGCCCCCATATAGATAAATTGTCCAAAAAGCTCAGCTCTGCGGCATTCGCCGTTAGAAAAATTCGTGAATTAACTGACTTAGAGACAGCCCGTTTAGTTAACTTTGGTTATTTCCACAGTGTTATGTCGTACGGTATTCTGTTATGGGGCAGTGCCGAGGAAATTCAAACAATTTTCATTTTGCAAAAAAGGGCTATTCGGTCCATCTATAAATTAAGTCCCAGATACTCCCTCAGAGAAAAGTTTAAAGAGATTAATATAATGACTGTGCCAGCTCAGTATATCTATGAAAACCTCTTGTACGCACATAAACATATTAATCTTTTTAAAAAATATAGTGATTTCCACAATATAAATACGAGGAATAAGGACAAATTCATGGTTCCAGCTACCCGGCTCAAAAAAATAGGGGGCACATTTCGATGTCAATGCATACGTTTTTATAATAAGATTCCTAGTCCCATTCAAGCACTAAGCATAAATAAATTCAAATTGTTTATAAAACGGAAATTGATTCAGAAAGCCTATTACCATGTAAACCACTATCTTGAAGACAAAAAGGCTTGGGATTAAGCTGCTCCAATTGAATTTACTCACTGAATGTTTTGTTGTGATTCTCATTTTCATTTTTTTTTTTTTTTTTTATTAGCTTTATTATATATTTTTTTTTATATTTTTGTTTTTTTTTATTATTATTTGTATCTTTCGTTTTTCATATTTTTACCGCTTTGTCTGTTTTTGTTATTTATTCCTTTCTTTTTATACAATCTGACATTTATTTTTATGTTTATACAATCTGACGTGGGTTACTTTGTGACTTTAATTTTTTGTTGTTTTTTACATTTTACAATTTGACATGTTTCCAATTTTTTATTTTATTTTTTATTTGTGTAATTTTTATCATTGTGAATGCGAGGACGAATGTGGGGAAGTTTTGCTTTTTATTTTTAATAATTTTACTGTCTGACAATTTGAGTACTTTAAGCGGCCTACCCAAATGTCCTTTCTTTGGTATTGTTCGTCGTGTCGTTGAGCTCCTTGTGTTCTGAGTCGAGCTACACGATTACCGACAAATGCTTGCACTGACTGGACAGGTCCACTCAAATCTGTGTTGCTCTTTCCTCAAAAGACCATCTCAGACACCCGCATGGTCCTCGTATGAGATGAACAAAACAATGTCTGGACTTTAAAAGAGACTGTGACCTCTGAGTTTGTTTCGGCTGTTTCTTCTCAGAGTAGTCAGGTACGAAACACCGGCCCCATCTAGCTTTAAAAATATCGATGACGTGTAAAAGTGTTTTTTATAACCAACTTGCAAAATAAATATCATTTATCATTTATTTATCATTTATCATTATCATTTAGACAGACACATTAATTGTTCCAGTGCTGAAATTAGCTTTTTAAGCACCCAGTTCGAGCTTCTGTTCTGGTCATTTCTACGCCCTTCCAGGGTCTTTGCCCTGTGCCTGGGCACCGTTGACATTCCCCTATTTTCAGTTACTGTTTTTTTTCTGCGAGTATCAGCAATACACGACTACATAAATACACGGGGGCTTCAGCGATTGATTTCTCGGGGAAATGAGGCTCACGGCCAAGTATACATTTATGAGTGCGCTTGTTTTTACTCTTCTTAAAATTATGTCTTAGAGAGCATGCATTTTCGCCCTTTGCATGGGGCATTCCGATAGCCCGGCTTTCTGTACAGCTATCTATTCTATGACACAACCCAGTGCCCATTATTAGCGGACAAACGGACAGATTGACGTCACCGATGTATAATGTAGAATAGGGTCTAGACAAGGTTTTAGCGTTATGTATTTATGGGTGGCCGATTAGAATTATATGAAGACTATTTAGTGCGATTTGAAAGTATTTTTATGCATAAATGGTAAAAGTTTTAAATCTGGCAACTCATGCCTCATCAATCCGCACGCCGCAGCCAAATGTTGATAAAGAATCTTAACAAAGGAATTTGATTAACTTCGTCGTTCTTAAACAGATCATGATAGGTCTAAATAAAATAACTAGAATTTTTAACCTCCCGTAGGTTAAGCTAAGTTTTAATTAGAATTCTAATTCAACTACATAGGTGTTTTGTTTGTGGAACATAGGTAAATATAAATATACAACTTACCTACGTTTTTTCCCATGGGGTAGTCAGAAACTATAGAACGCCATCTACTACGACCGAGACGAAATACTACTACTACTACTAGTACTATAATAATTATGTAATAGACTTACAGTGACTGTAACAGAAGCTAAAAAGTTGCAGAACACATACCGCCTTACCATAAAAAGATAAACATCTGTTGAACACTTGCCTAAAAAAATGTCAGATTATATTTATGACGTTGAAATAAGGTCCGTTTTGCAGTCACACTTTTTTTAGACAAGTGTTCAACGATGAAGATGTTTAAGTTTTTGTAGTAAAGCTCTGTTATTATTTTAAACATTGCTTTTACTAGGAATTTCTCCTGTATCAAGGATGAGAAAAAACACAAACACTCAAACCTCTGTGTCTGTGTGTCTGATGTGCATATTTTCTGTATGGGAATCGACGACACACTTAAAAGCAGCCAATCGCTTTACCACTGCGCCAGCCGTGGACTACGAGGCCATAAAAAGCTTCAATAATTACCTAAGCAAAATTATCCCAACTAAGCTCATTAATTACCCTCCGAGCCCGCATTAAACACACTCAGCACAAGGTATAGAGGTGTGAATGTGCGAATTAGCAGCGCGTGACGTCACGCCGCAGTGATTAGCGGTACGTGACATTCCTACGTAATGGACTGCGGTTACGTGGACTAGAGCCTTTGGCAATAGACCTGAGAACTGTTTTTGGGTAATTTTCAGTAACAAAATTAAATAAAAAGGTGTAAATTCAGACTTCCAAAAAGAGGTGGCAGGACGATCTGGATGCGTATCTCGATGGCTGGTCCGAAGTGGCACAAGAAAAGAGCACTTGGAAGGATATGGGGGAGGCCTTTGCCCAGCAGTGGGTCATAAATGGCTATTAAAAAAAAATTCAGACTTTGGAATAATGTTGAAACAATCCAAATGGAAAAACCGTGAGTTTTATTGATGGAAACCCAAAAGTCAGTGATTGACCTTAGATTTAATTTAATGGTTTCATTTTCAACAGTAGCGCCCACTAAACCGAATCGTCTTTTACAATTGTAATAAAAAATATCTTGCTGCGTAGCATATCGGCTTCGTAGCAAAGGCTACGAAGTTGTAGCTGGCGTAGACGCGTAGCCGCTGTTGTCATTTTTGTCATGCCTGAAAATGAGGCATGACAAATATGGCTACGTATTACCTTTTGTTAATTTCTTTTGTAATTATTGAGATTAATAAAACAACATGTTTGAAACTTAATTAAAAAGTCAACACGTACTAAACACACAACAGAATATTTGAAACGTTGGTTTTTACACTTTTATCAGCTGTCAAAATCAAAAAGCGATTATCCCCAAACTTATACGTCAATAAATAGTTAACACAATAGTCTTTATTAATTACTTAATTATAAAACGATCTTAAATCAATAAATAAATCTGGTTTTCGGGACTAAAAAAAGTGTATTTTTATAAAAAAAAAATGAGTTTTGAAATTATTGGTTGGTAGTATTAAATACTCAATATTTTTTTCTTGAGCACTTAAATTTGCTGTTAAATCATATACTAAACCCTTTAAACACCACTAGTTGGTGATAGTGACGCGTGACGGTTAGGAAGCGGCCTGCGTCAATGAGGCACGTTTGACGCAACTAATTGGACAATGTTACACCGACGACGTTAGCGCTAACTCGATCATTGTTGACGCGTGTTACCGTTTATGGGGCTTCATTTGGGTATGGTTTTGATTTTTAGGGTTTTTTTTTATTGTGTATCACATTCATACGTGTGTCAACAAATTGTCCACTCTGCTCGCGTAGTGAGGTAAGTGTAGAATCCTGAATCAAATTTAATGTTATCTTCAAATATTGATAAAATTAATAAAAACATTTTTTTTATTACAAAGGCTGTCTACACACAAGCCGGCGGGCTAGGCCGGGGCGGCGGCGGTATGATTTTGTTAGTGGCTTTGGTGTGTAGACGCCTTAAGATGTTGGACAACTCTTCAGACTGCATTAATTTCTTAACCCGATAAAAATACAGGTTGAAATTAAAACAGGTAAAAATACGAATATGACATCCATTTGCCCAACAAAGTTTAATATCAAAATTGCCACAATTTCAATTCAAATCCTCCAAAATTACTAAAGTTGGAACTATTCAAATATTAAACACGTACGTTTGAATAGAAACTCGGTAGAATATTAAGTGTAATACACATAATCGCGGCGTATCGCCTCATCGCACGGTCACAATGTGCGGCGCGCCTGCTCAATTCCCTGCCGTCGTAATGTCTAATTCCCGTCGACTTACACACATCAGCGTTTCCGATATCGTGTTGTACCCCCTTTATGCATAGAGTAGAGTAAGAACAGGTCAATCGAAATAAAAAGTTTGCGGATTTTGTTATTTAATATTTGACTTAATTTATGTGAGAGTCAAATCAGCAAAAAAATTAAATTATGACTTCAGCAGTCGAGTATTTATAACAATAGAATGAATTTCAATGGTTCCTATATTATTGTACCGACACCTTTATACATTTTTACATCGTAGATTTCTCTTTTAATTATTGTTTAACATACTGTACATTTTTGCATTTTGTATTAATTTTCCTGTTGAGTGTGTCCAAAATCAAAGAAATATTATTTTATTATATTCTTCGCTACATTCAATATTTTGGCAGACAGACCCTTTAAATATCGCAAATTTTTCACAATTTGGCGAAATTTATTATAGCCATCGGTTTTTCACGATAAATAAAAACTAAAGAATGATGTTTCTCTCTCTCTTCTTCTACCTTTAGTTACCCAATGCTGAGTGTAGGTCTCTTCCAAATCTTTACACTTCTGGCAGTTTTGTGTTATGGCTATCCAGTTTCTTCCGGCCACTTTATAAAATCGTCTGTCCACCTAGTCGGTTGTCTCCCTACATTCCTTTTTCCCGTTCGTGGTCTCCACTTCAACACTTTCCTGCCACATCTTCCATCCAGTCTACGGCATATATAAGAATGATGTTTAACTAAACATAAAAATCTACCTACAAATTGTGCTGTATCTATTCTCACACACTACTCTATGCATTCCTTTTTCCATTTACATGGAACCACACAAATATTGCAAACTAAACGGGAGCCAGCACTATTTACAATTTGGCCGTCTCTCCCCTGGTTATGTCTGTCAGGGCCCATTCCACCCGTCGTTATGTTGTCCATGTTTATATTGCTAGCCTACCTTCTTTTATTGGATGGCCAAACGCCTTATGGTCGGTTAATGTACTGAATTTCAGTTCTGCTAGCCGGTCAGATTTTTATGTGTCGCGTCAGGAATATTCAAATTCGGTTTTCGGTAATGGTGTGTGTTTTCTATGAATTTGGGATTGGGTTTTGGGTGATTCTGTATTATGGTACATCGTTTTGAAATTGAGTAGTTTTCTAGAACTATCAAGTATGTTTATCGAAATTATGTATTATAAGCTTGCTTCAAAAATTATTTAGGAGGTTCAGCAGTCAGCAGTGGCAATTAGCTGATGTATATTATGTATATTTTCACTGTATGATTAAAAAAAACATATTTACACATATAATAGCCAACTTGAATTTAACAGTTTAAATCCACACACACAAGTTATTGGTCTGTAAAAGGTTAGAATAAGTGTAAACTTTTTTAGAGCAGATTCGTTTCCTAGTAGGGGTGACATAAAATCTTTTTTTACGCAGTTTAAATGTCAATCCACCCCTTAAATTACACTGATCCCACGTAAGAGCCCCATTGTCGGTTTTAACTATTATTAAATTATTGTATTTATAGTGGATTCGAAAATAATATCTAATAGGTACAATTTATCGTATTTGTTTTTGTTTAAAAAAATACCCAACAATACCCATATCCACATTATACAGCATCGGAAGACATTTCGAGACAGACGTATATCGTCTAGAGAGTTCACGCTCTATTATCGGTTCGTAGAGATAGGGTAACTGTCCCCATTGTTGGCACTTACGACAGACGCTGCAGGTTTTAGGTTCCAACTAAGAGCTGTGTGAATAGAATTGTAGATTTTCTGTTCTAGAAATGTAAATGTTTTAGACGATTGTTATTTTTATTGGGAATGTTGCTTTGTGTTTTCTTTGTAAACAACTATAAATGATTAATGTTTTTTTAAGCGTAGTAAAATCATCAAGTCCTTCCATCCAGAGTAGGGTCTGACTTTTTCTGACTTTTTTTTTCTGACTTACTGACTGAAATCCACGGTGTCCTTCAATAGCCCTTTATGTTCCGGAGTTACGGTAGCTCGTTAGTTACGCGACCAATGATGAAAGAAAAAGTAAGAGAGATAGGAATAAATCTGTTCTAAAGGTTTTTCTCTTTTTGATGGGAGATCAAGACTAAATATTGTGAAAAGGGACAAACTCTAATAAAATAATATTTATCGGGAGTAATCATTTCGCACTAATCTCAATATAATTTTCCATTATTTACTTTTGGTGACGTGTTTTTCTCTACTTAATAAAAATGAAGTGTAATATGAGTTAGGTTTATGAAAGTTATTTAAATACGAAATAATCTTCAATTTGGCTTCAACACGTCTGATTTGAATCGATGATGTGGCTCAGATAATTCGTGCATACAAAACACTGATTCACTCCAATCTTGAAAAGATAATAGATGATCATGATTGTGGAACAAAGAAATCAGCGAAGTAATTAACAAAGTCATTAATGGCAACATAAATAGCAACTAACAATTTTACAACCAGCCGTAAATGTAACCAATAAACAGTACATAATAAAGATAAGTGAAAATCGATAATTAATTAATTACGTTTACAGGTAGTTGGCGCGCCCGTAGCACCTAGCGTAACTAGCGAGCAACAGCCGATTTCCCATGAGGTCCGCGTTCAACGTTGGGCAAAGAACAGGCGGGGGTTAATAATGTAGAAGCGACAACGTGAAATTGTTGATCAGGTGGGACCAAGGGTTACACCACATCTGGCAGCACGGAATTGCCTTTTTCTAAGCGACAGAAAGAGAAAGGGCAACGGAAAAAGGCGATTCCGTGCTGCCAGATATGGTTCAACCCCAAGACTTCCGGTGGCGTAGCACAGTTTTCTGACACAATATGAAATATTTTAAGGTTATAGTCTAGAACAACACATGAAGACACATACGAAGCCATTAGCAAAAGCTAGATGTTTCTTATGATAAAATTCATCTGAATTTTAATGATGCAGTATGAGTTTTTTGATGTATAAAAATTGATAGCATTAATTATGAACGTGTGGGGCAATTCATTTCCAGAATCTCATTTGAAACTAAAATACTAGAGAGTACTGCAGACGCGTCTGTGATCGTTGTTTGAGATACAAGCTGAGTTCATGGATTAAAAAAGCAGGACACTTGCGAGAGATCTTAATTCGTTGTAGGTGTTTTTGCGACATCTTGAATAGTAAAGTGTTGTTTGAATGATTTATTCCCCTTGAATCCCACTTTTGGATCCCATTGAAAACTAGTGCAATTGTTATTTTGTTTTGGATCCAACGACACTACATAATAATTATTTGAGGGATTCAACGGGAAAAATATTCAAGTGGGATTTAAAAGTGGGATCGATCGGGAACGAGATTAAGTCGTTTAAATCGTGTTATCAATATCAGTGCTTACATTTCTACCATGATGCTTTTTGTTTATTGTTAAATGTTAAACAAATGATTGCAATATGCATTTATAATGCAATAACATTATAAATGCTATTGTAGTCTTTTCATTTTAGCTAGCTGTCTGCATTTTTTTTTAATGCTTACTGTCCGCTTCTTCACAATTTTCTTGATCTACATCCAGCTACCGTCGGCGCACCCGCCATGTTATTTCGCCCATTAAGGCACCTGTCATGTGAGTTTACAATAAGTAAATAAGGACGTGCCGGCAACGGGAACGTTTACCCTAATATTGCGTCACTATTTGGTGACAATATTGGCCGTTTTGTTTGCTGAAAAAATTAGTAGGTTCGTTATTGGTAGGGTGAATCTGTTGATGATTGGAAAATTGCTGCGGGGTTGATTTTGAGCAGGTATTTATAGTAGGGTTGAGCTATTTTGGGAGCGCATTGTTTTCCTTGGCTTGCATAGTAACTGCATTAACTTTCTTTTTAAATTGGTATTTCATACTTAGCATTTTCAGATTAGAGTGTTTAGAAACTTATGTAGGTTATCCAAGTGTTTATTTTCACTTTACAATACACACCTTAAAAACTGATGATTTTTCAAACCTACAAATTAATGATTTTGTTTGTCCAAGTTCTCCGACAAAACTCTTAAATGCTTGAAGAGACTTAATATTCATTAAATTTTGCCCGAGTATTACTAACTTCCACGGATTTCGATTTTGTTCCTTCAGATTATTTTCTTGTGAGGTCCTTGAGACACTCAATCAGAAATGACATCATCACCATCATCATATGAGCTGTAGAACCTGCATTGCTGAACGTAGGCCTTCCCCATAGATTTCCTATAGGATCGGTTAAGAGCGGCTAGCATTCCGTTCGATCCTGTGATCTGCATCAAATCGTTGAAATGAACATGCTGACAAATATAGCTTACATAACCGTAGCTTGCTCTGTAATATATCCATCCATATTTGACCCGGAAAAAATACCGTTACAAACAACGAAAAAAAAAACATTCCCTACAATAAATCTTGATATCAAACATCATTTCAATAAAAAACATTCACGCTTACATTCGTATAAAGGGTGCAAAATAAAAACAATAAAGGCTTGGCTTTCCCGACGGACGCATATACACCCCAAATAATACTTTTTATCATATTTATTGACTGATAAATGGTAACGTTGTTTCAAGTGCATTTGTATGTTTTTTACTCTGTTGCTTGTTGTATTTTTTTTTTGCGAAATTATATTTATGTTTACGGGTTATGTTTAAGACAAAATTAACTAATCTTTCCTTGTATTTAATTTATATAATAAAAAAATGCCGAATATTTTTCATAGGTGGGATTTAGAAGTAATAGTTTTGTATGTTTTTGCAAAAGATTATCAAAAACAAATCAAAATGTTTCCGACGGCCGGCGGGTTTTTGTCATTTTCTGTGATCGGAGGGTACTCTGTTATTACACACAACACATTAGTTATATTATGTATATATTTTATTTTTGATTGTAACTCTAGACATTTTTTTGGGAAATCAACCATTCAACGTAGCTCGATGCCAGTTTTCATAGATTCGTTTCTCAACCTTTAGATAGCGAAGCGGTATTTAAGTCTAATATTTTTATAGAATAAAATTTCCACGTTACAAACGATTTCAATTTTACAAGAAAAATAAAATCATCACAGTTCATTGACATTACATCAACGTAACCGAACCATATCTATGTTTATTTCCTTTCTATTTATATCTACAGAAAAAAAAGATTCTGTTTACACAAAAAAAACAGGTGCCTTTGAGTACAAAGCACTACTCGGCTTGATCCCAAGTGGTATTAGCAGATAACACACATATCGTATGCGTATCGAGTGAAAGCATGGGGAATACTGATTTCCATTCTGTGGTGTTTCGCGACTCGAATTTCAAAGGGTTTCTTTTTTTCTCTAGTTTTGACGACACAACCTATTTCGCGAATCATCGTAGTATCATGAGATATCACTTGAAAAACTGTCATGGAAGTTAAAAATATTTTTTTCTTTCATCCAGAAATGCACGTAAAACATTAGACTTCCTTTTAGTTCATTTTTTTTTCATTGATGAAGTTCTTTCAAAAGCTTCTACAGTGAAAATTCATTGACTGAGAATATCAGGAACTAGAAAAAACTATCGCATGGATAAAAAAATGCAGAGAAGAGTAGGAGGGTACGAAAGACACAGAGGAGCACTTCTCTCGTGGTAGGTTATGAAAGATTTTTTCTTAGCAACCTGATATAAAACGAAAACAGTATAACAGTTATTTTTGTAAAAGATTGTGTGAAAACAACGGATTAGGTGGACAATCGATCTCGTGAAACTGGATAGTATTGCCACCAGAATTAGTTTCGTTTTCGAAGAGAGCTACGTTCAGGTTTGGGTAGATAAAAGTTGATGAAGAATAAGAAGAACGATTTATTCACCAAAGCTTTGTAGTATCGCGTGATTAATTCCAGTAGTCCGATATACAGCTTAGGTAGGTTTTATCCAGCTCGACGTACAGTTTTAACGAAGTTTGTCAGGATCTACAACTCGTCAGGATGCCAATAGTTATTACTATAATCTACAGCAGCTAAAGGTATAAGAAATACACCGTAACTTTTTAGTCGTCTTACAAAAGGGGTCCTCTTAATGTATCCGACCTAAAATACCTCTAGGCGAGTTTTTATTTTTTAATCGTTAATAATATTTTTTATTTTTTTAATAAATAGGTACATTAGAAATATGAAACACCCTGTTAAAATGTTTACGAATCAAGCTGTAGAGTATACCTATCCAGCGCAATAGTCGGGCAGATCATTCCAGGGTGTTTTTAACTACGACTTGCGTCAATGAATTAAAATTTTATTTTTAAAATTTTAAAATTTCTATAATACCATTTTTTTTTTTTATTATAAACGTGTTCTAGTCATTGGATACATGAACTGGACTGCTTTTGTAAGACGACTAAAAAGTCCCGGTGTATAAAAAAGAGATTTTAATCAGGTGAGAATAACTTCGCAACTTCATATTGTAAAATTTTTAATCAACGTATACTTTCGTTGACATTGAACCTTTTCCCTAAAGAACAATGTTGATACAACAACGAAACTAAAAAAAAAGTTAATTTCAATTTGCATTGGGCGTCGAACAATATTTCTTTCGGTAATTGGATAGGATGCGAGTGAGTAATAAAATTGTAATTAAAAATTAACTATTTTATACTACTTGAGCCTCCCTGAGGGTGCATACTAAATAGGCAGATAGTAGGCACGTTTGTTTACTAAACTACTATAAACTATTTGAATTTATACCGGTGTTACACCGCATTTTATTGAACTCATAATGGAATTACGTTGAGGTGATGCGCTTATCTTTTATCGACACGGATTCGGAGATGCAAATCATATTATTTAATGAATAAATCTTTTTTCCTTCACACCTAAAATTTTGTTAATGATTGGCGAACAAGCAAATAGTATGACTTTTTTTAGCGTGGTAAAATCATCAAATGAGTCCTCCCAACCCGGGCAGGGCGGGAGGGATTGGCAGACTCGTACTGACTAAAATCCACGGTGTCCTTCAATAGCCCTTTATGTTCCGGGGTCACGGTAATGAGATAAGTCCCGCGACCAAATAGTTTGACTTGGCTTATTTCTCTCTTTTCTCATCAATTTTCTCTATTTCGTTTTTTGATAAGAACCACTGGAAAAAATATAACTACAAAAAAAATATCTGGGGATATTATTATTGAATACAATATCAATACAACAGTTAAACTATTTTTCTTCATCTTCTTCAACAGCAAATGCTGAGTGTGCTTTAGCTTCAAAATATCTCCAGTTTTGAAAATTTCGTTTTATAGTTTCCCATTTAGTACCCTAGGTATATATACGTATATTTATAAAAACGTTTACCCCATTGATCCATTATTAAAAATTACTAAATGACGTCACCCAAACACACCATACCATTTAACGAACACCATATAATACCAAGTTATTAAACTAATAACCCATACTCGACCAAAAAACTTAACCCTTCATTACTTCCCAAAAACACGAACATTTAATTACTAAATTCGCTAACTAAGTGCTCACACACACCCCGTATTATAAGCCCTAGAGCACATTATAATAACTTATTACAACATAATTTATTTTCCTGTCATTACCCATGACAAGTTTGCGTGACTACCTGTCATAAGTTAGTAGTCATCTAGCCCTCGATCGCCGTCACTGTTAATTTCATTGGACATGGTGACAAAAATTCTGTTTGCTTTTGCCTTTAAAATGACGGTCTAAAGTAATGAGCGGTGATGATAAGTATGGTAATGAGTTTAATTAAGTGATTCGTGTGTAATGGGTTTTAGAGTGGATCCTGCTGCGTTTTTGTGTATGTTGTTTTGATTTTTTGGTCGTATCATTAGAGAAAAAATAATATATAAAAACCGGCCAAGTGCGTGTCGGGCCACGCACAGTGTAGGGTTCCGTAGTTGCCCATCAAAATACTTATGCGAACTAACTAAACTGATTCGGTGAATTTAATTTTAAAAAGAAGAATTTTCAAAATCGGTCCAGGAGTCTTTGAGAAATCGGGGAAAATACATAAGAAAAAAGATTACAACGAATTTAGAACCTCTTCCTTTTTTTGAATGTAGTTAAAAATAGTTGACGATAAAAACCTACCTATCCCCAAAAAACATACCTATAAAAACTGTAAAAACAAAGTTGACAAACTTACATTTGCAGTTGTCTCCGATACATTTTGTTTGAGAAAATATGATATCCAAGTACATTTTATAAGTTGGTCGACTATTACTCGTAAAGTTGTAAAGCCTCCTTAGTCATGATAATTTTCTTTTAAACTTCGTTATATATACTACTATTGTGAATTTTTTCACACCCCCAAACATAACCGTTTAGCTGGTAGGGGGGGGAGACACTCGAATCGAGCAAAATTTAGCACTTTAAAGCTTAATATTTCACAAACGAATTTTTTTATCAAAAAATTGTTAATGGATACTATCATTATTTTTTAAAGGCCTATTTAATGATACCCCACACTAAGGGGTACGCGAGAAAAAAAAATCCTCACTTTACGTGTAAGTACTGGAGGTACCCTAAAAAAAAATATTTTTAACTTAATATTTCTATTCCTTAATATTTACCACTTTTTCGGCACAACAAATCCGTATATTTATGCCAAATTACAGCTCTCTAGTACTGTGCGTCTCTGAGCTAAACTGCGGACAGACGGACGGACGGACGAACGGACGGACGAACGGACGGACGGACGGACGGACGGACGGACATGGCGAAACTATAAGGGTTCCTTGTTGACTACGGAACCCTAAAAATAGCATTGCTCTACATTAGTAATTCTTCCAGTGCGTTTTAAAATTAAAATAAGAAAATGTTATTTATGTATTAATTACTTTCTTTATCTACATAACTATGTACTCAAACTACCTAACCACAGCTAAATTAAAACCACGCAGTTTAACAACCAACAACTACGGAACCCTAAAAAAGCGTTGGCATCTTGCATTTCATGCAGAAAAGTAACTTTTCGCCAGCAGTAAAGAAAACAATGAATGTAATGTTTTATAACATTGATGATTTTATAAAAAAAAAATTAATTTTAGGCACGCCGAAAACGAAATAAATATATTTTCTAAAAAATAATTGGTATGTTAATACCTACATCAATTTACATTACGTTTGGTATTAAATAATTCTTCTTTCTCAAACATTATCTTAAACTCACTCACATGATTAGGGTGTCCAACCGTTACACTGGTAACGTCAAACCGGGACACGTATGTCGTAAAGCTGGTGATAAACGGTTGGTCCAAACAAATCGGACAAGTCATCAATTGCAACACGTTATTGATATTGGCATGAGCAAGCGTGTTGTGTGGTCACCCTAGTGCACGGTGTGTAAGTTTTGTTGTAAAATATGAGGGAATATTTTGTTATGTGAATACTGTGTTATGTATAATTCAAATCCAACACTATTTATAGTATTCACGTGTGTAAAACTGATTTGCATTAGCGATTTGTAAGCAAAAAGTCTTCAGATAGTGTATTTTTTTTTGAAATGCTTGAAATAATTCAGTATCCATTTTATTACGTAAAACGAATTTGTCCACAAACCCTTTCATACGCTTTTCTTTCGTATCAAGGGAAAAAAATCTATCTATATCTATACATATAATAAAACTGTAGAAAAGTAATTTTTGTACATTCAAAAAAAACTCAAAAAATAAAGCCAGGGTTATAAAGGACAACCAATAGGACCCATTTCTAGCATTTTTAGAATTTTTGTCTGTTTGTCTGTTTGTCTGTTTGTATGTTTATTTGTTCGGGCATCACGTAAAATGTACGAAAGTTATGTAGATAACTTTAACACACAACGACTGACCGTAACTTGAAGTAACATTTAGTTTTTGTTTCATTGAAATCGGATCAGTCTATCAAAAGATATTTGAATTTAAAGTGTACCAGAAGTAAAATTACGGTCAGTTTACACCGAACGCGCAGTTCAGTAGCGCGGTCTAGCTTGGAATAGAAAAACTACATATTATTCAAATATGGTGTGGACTGGAGTGGAGTGGTTTGGAGTGGGATGTTGTGGGATAAATTGGGATGGAGTGGGATAAAGTAGATGGAGTGGGATGTAGTGGGATAAAGTGGGATGGAGTGGGATGGAGTGGGATGGAGTGGGATGAAGTGGGATGGAGTGGGATGGATTGGAATGGAGTGGGATGGAGTGGGATGGAGTGGGATGTTGTGGGATAAAGTGGGATGGAGCGGGATGGAGTGGGATGCAGTGGGATGTAGCGGGATGGAGCGGGATAGTACGGGATGGAGTGGTGTCGAGTGGTATGGAGTGGGATGTAGTGGGATAAAGTGGGATGGAGTGGGATGTAGTGGGATAAAGTGGGATGGAGTGGGATGAAGTGGGATGGAGTGAGATAGATTGGGATGGAGTGGGATGTAGTGGGATGGAGTGGGATGAAGTGGGATGGAGTGGGATGGAGTGGGATGTAGTGGGATAAAGTGGGATGAAGTGGGATGGAGTGGGATTGAGTGGGATGTAGTGGAATGGAGCGGGATGAAGCGGGATGGAGCGGGATGCAATGGGTGCTTTGAACGCTGCTAAGTGGGCTTTGAACGACAGAGGGCGTTTATCACAAACAGGACAAATATTCTTGAAAAATCTAAATAAATTCTTATAATAATAGGGTTTATATGAAAACGATAACGATTTTTAAAAAACAAGGCGAAAATTAAGCATTTCGCACTAAGAAAACATTGTTAAATTCCGACATCCACGCGAACGAAGTCGCGGGCACAGCTAGTGCAAAATAAACACAAAACATCAGACAAAATCAAGACAGCTACAAAAATCCATTGCCAAACAAAGTAAAAATCCGCCTCGGGCGAGACAACACCTGTATTACCATAACAAGACATGAAATTTGAATGTCCGCAAATCGAATAACCGTACCGCCGCCTCCCGAAATTAAGTTATCCACTTTTTGCAAGAAAAGACGGACACGTTAACATATGAATATGACAAATTGTCCGCCGGCGGTCAGCCGGACTATCCTGCGTCCGACAGAGTTTTACGGCACCCTAGGGACGTAAGGGGGACCAACTTGAAAATTTTTCATTCCGACCGACTAGCGACTGAAGAAATACGGGCAGGTCACTCGTCAAAACTGTAACAATTTCTCAGAAACAATAATGGGATAAAAACGTGGGGCAACTTGGCCACTGAAATAGCCATTTTGGACAGTGTCAATGTTATTTATTTGAACGCAACATGTCGTGAATTTTTATTTTGTCATGGGATTTCAAGTTTTATTGGCGGTTCTGGAAGTTGAATTGAAAGCACCTGCTCCGGAGATGTAAGTTAGTTTTGTCATTTTTAACTTTTTGAGTGTAAAATAGAAAATATATTTTAGATATCATTGTGTATTTATAGTATCAAATAATTATGATTATCAATATAATAATATGATATGAATAATATGAAAGGCTTTTTCTTTATTAGATGGCATTATAAGGATTTTGACTGACTCACTGAAACCAGACAGTTCATTATTTCAGTAAAAAAAAAAGGTAAACCAAAAAAAAGAATAGCATGAGTAAATTAAAACACAACTTACATTATAATCAAGTCAATGAGTAAGACGAATCTCGAGAAAGTAATTCTTACCCTATTTATGTTAAAACAAGTTATATTTTTCTATGACTGATCGAAAAGAAACTACATAACAAAACAGGCACAAACTCACACTATATACAGCCACACGTACTACGTAACATTATAATGAAAGTCCTGATTTGTGAGTTTGCGGCGACAGAGTAATTCCCAAATGGAATCAGGAAGAGTGCAGCCTCAACCGTGGACCGAATTGCAAATACGCATATGTCGCCGACTTTATTTCATCCTTTCCAGTAGTTCGTGTATTGAGAGATAAATATTATAGATGTATGGCGATGAGGCTGATAGGTTTTCTTTGAGAATTGATGTGGCCTGAGGAAATTTAAGTTTTGGTCACGGATTGCATTTATCTTGCTTAAAGAATAAATATCTGGTTGACCGAGCTTTGCTCGGTTTTTAAAATGTCTATATCTTGGGAACCGAGCTTTTCTCGAACCTGGGACCTTGATAAATCGATTCCTTGAGCCGAAAAACCCCTAATCTGTAACTTTCATGAAAATCCTTGAAGCCGTTTCCGAGATCCTGATTATATATAAATATACAAGAATTGCTCGTTTAAAGATATTAGATAAGAATTTCAAGCCTAGTCATAATTGCATTACCTTGGTTTGTGCTTGGTTTGCATGTCGTTGGTTATGTTATTCCAAATACAAATAATATATGGTAATTATTTAAATATTGATATTGTAGCAAATTGCAACGTAGGCGTAAGCGTATTCTTGTGTGCGCTACGCTGCTACGCCAGGGTCTACGAAGCTCTACGAAATATTTTTCTTATTTTCCAAGTAGTGCCATTTAATGGTACAATTCAAAAAGACTAATATAGACGATTGGCTAATCATAATAATTATGATTGTATTATGTATTTAAAAATAAAAATAGCATTGCTCTACATTAGTAATTTCTACCTGTGCGTTTTCAAAAAACGTCTACATAACTATGTACTCAAACTACCTAACCACAGCTAAATTAAAACCACGCAGTTTAACAACCAACAAAACTACAACCAAACTTTCCCCCCCACTACTCTCCCAAACGCAACCAGCGAAAGTTTTCGCCCAGCTCAAAATAACGTACTCAATCCAACATCGCATGAGTACAGATCGGGCTCCCAATATAAATGTAAATACAGAAACGCGGGTGAAATATGACGGTTATAATTGCTTTATTGTACTGAGAACTCGACACTGTGGCCATATGCTAATTTCACGTAAGTTTCAGAGTAACTCTGCATATATTATAAACTTTGGTGTATGTGGCCTTTTGTGGTTTTGGTACATGTCACCACTTAGTGCAGTTTAGGTTCGGTGTCAGATTAGGGCTTGAAATCGCTTGTCATTATTATGTCTTATTTTCCTTCTCAATAGAGAGGTCCACGTTAAGAACTGGCTTAGCAACTAATTCCGAAATGCTAATTTGGGAGGTTGCTTACCGAAAACAGTAAAAAAATCATCGGGTAAATATTTTTTTTTTTTTATTATTCAAAACATCAGTTAAGGTATTTGCTTTTCTTGAGGAGGGATAAGAATTAAGTAAGGACTATTACGTTCTACACTTTAGTATTTAAATTATTACCCCCTAAATGGTCGCCGATATATCGAAACTCAATAAAACTGTTATAAATTTCAATTGTGTATTTTTGTATAACAATGGTGGAGACAATCATAATATGGTGGTATGAGACGACAGACAAGATAAAAAAGGTAAATCTGACGAGTCTTATATTATAATTCAAACTTTCAGGCTTCTAACTCCCAGTAACGACTATCAAAGATCAGCAAAAAACATCGAACAAACTCTAAAATAATCTAACACTTTAAATCCTCCAACAAAAACACGAATATCCCACTATTATTCGTCTCATAAATATTCAGGAGTAACAGTAGACGGCTCATTTAGTACCCTGCCCCTGTTTTTTGTGATATTGGCTAATCCACTAGAGGGTTGTTAGGATCAACTTGTTACAACAAGATGTAGATCGATATACCCGTTAATGGACCAGACTTTTTTATTAATTACGAGGAAAATTTTGCCAGTAAAAGCTTTGAGAGTTTTTTTTTTGTTTGTCAGGATGTATTTTTTTTGTCTGTACTTGAATTATGCATAGGCAAACGGGAACAAAGGCACAGGAGTTGTGTAGTCATCATCTGCATGTTCTAAAATTGAAGATAAGGAATTAGAAAATCGGCATTTACGTTGTAAGTAAGTCACAGTTCATTTATTCGAAAGTTATGAAGAAAGTTTTCTATTAACAAAGTTTTCTATTACCATTTACCAAAATATTTTAGGGGAAGCCAGAAATTAAAAAGCAAATAAGTTACAGTTTAAAAAGGGGTGGTTGATAAAAATGAATTAGTCGTGATTTTTTTTTCTGTATTTTTTTTAAACTTTAAAACAGATAAGTTATTACATATACAAATACTCTTTATAATGTACAAAATACAAATTACGGATCTTAAAACTAGAATTTAACTTAGAGTTACGTGGTATTGAGCGTTTGAAAGGTACTCTTTTAAAGACCACTTCAAGATAAATTCATTGAATCTTTCTCTAATCTACCTCCACGCTAAGAATACACAAGCAAGCCTTCCATACCTTCATCTACCGTACATAACACAGGTCTAACACAATAAATCACACTGTCTGTCCGTTACCAAACGTATTGGGAATTGATCAAGAGTTAAGTCACGATTGTTGCATGGACGGATCATTCCTGAGGGATTCATTATATCGGGACGCCGCGACTGATTGCCGGTTGTAGCTACAGATGGATGTAGGAATTGAATTGTGGAAACAAGAATACCTATAGAATTTAGGCGTTAGTAGATGGCGTGACGTCTGTCTCTGCGATTGGCGATATTATCTGGCATTTCTATCTGTTTCTGATTTCGCAGTAGTTTTATAATCATTACATTTTTTCATTATAATTTTTACATACCTTACATTTTGTACTGTTACTGTAAGGACTGTAAAATGTAATGTGTTTACGAGAAGTCAAAAACTAACATAATTATTGATCTACAACACAACGAAATTTGCAATTTGGAAATATACTGAAAACTCAGCATACACTTCATTATGTCGATAAGTAATCATGTACACGACGCCGCGGCGGCGCGACGCCGCCGCGCCGCAATGCTGTGTATACGATAGCGACGAATTATTCCCGTTGGATCCCACTTTTGGATCCCATTTTTTAGGTAGTCCCGATGAATCCCATTTTTAATTCCCGTTGAATCCCACTTTTTGACAACATGTGTACATAGCAGAAGAAAACAGTTACCGTTATTTTACTGATATATTCTTAGTAACTAATTTAAGAATTTTACAAAAAAAAAAGTTCCACAAGATCCGGCCACCATAGGCTTTCCATAGACCGGTCACCAGTGTGTGTAGAAAGATGGCAGAGACACATTCTGAGAATTTGTTTCAGTCTTTACTTAAAAACTGATAGAATGTCACTAACCAGCAAAAGTACTAGGCTAGCATAAGATAAAGGTGGTATGTTTTGCGCTCTGGCGCCACGTGACACGCAGCGCGGGGGTAACTCTAAATGGCCTGCCAAAGTACTAGGCTAGCATAAGCTCAGGGTGGTACGTTTTTCAACGGGATCAGCGAAGTTCATTTGAAAAGCGCTGTGATGCCACGTGACAGGGGGAGGGGGGGATCACTTTAAATGCCTGCTGCGCTCTAACGAGAGACGGTGCGACGAGGTAGCCTTAGAACAAATCTTCCCCTTTTTAGGTAGTTGAGTTATTCCAGCCGCTTTTGGACGGGGAGTCCGGCAGCCGTCCGACCAAGGTCAGGCCCAAGTCATGGCGCGTCGTGTTTCACGCTTTCCTCAAGAGAACAGATGGAGACTGGACCATAGGGCCATACGCCTGAACTTCACGCGGGCGAAACCGCAAGCAGAAGGTAGTTTTATGATAGCAATTTTGTGATTGAAAGTACTCGCATTCAGATTTTTTAAAGCATGTGGGATCCAACGGGAATAGTTTTTGGGATTCAACGGGATAAAACGTTTTTATTTTGTTGTGGGATTCAACGGGAATACATTTTAATTTTTTGTGGGATCCAACGGGAAAAATATTCAAGTGGGATTCAAAAGTGGGATCCATCGGGAATAATTATAGCGACTACGCTGTCGCCGTTCAGTTACCACGCCGCCCCCGAAAATCAAACAATAGCGAATGGGCGTTTTTTCATTAGCCGGCACGTCACCGGTATCGGCGACGGCGCTGTGCCGGTGCTGGGAAGCGAAAATGTATTATCTCCCCGTGCCGGCGCCGGCGCCGGTAAGTGCAAAAGCGAGCCGTACATTTTCATGTATTTTTCGTATCAGTACCTGTAAAAGTTCCAAAAAAGACAACAATTGGACATCTTATCGGTGTCGTCGGCAATGTTGTTGTTGATGGACATCCAATCAATGTCCATAACCATATAATAGTGTAGGTATGTACTAGTACATACACTACTGCACCGATTGGGCGGTATTACAGATCGGTACTTAGTCAACATCCTTATTTGACAAGATTCTAACACACATAAATCCCAATCTGAAAATAGCCGAAACATAAAACCAACTTGATTTACTAACACGAAACACAAAGCGACACTTGTGCGACCAATTACCATAAAATATCAAAATGTTACAATCATAAACAAAAATAGTTTAGTAGTCGCTTATAATAACTTATATAATCAAGTATCTTTTGTAAAGGATAATGATTTTGATGGCAGGGGCGTTTGTGATATAATTTATTCAGCGCAGCGGGTGATTCTAGTTCTGTGCAAATTGGGTAACATGTGGGCTGGGGTAATCGATAGTTTTTTAGATGTGGTGTTGGATTTTTAATATTAGAATTTTCTGCAGTTATTTGGCGAAGTCCTTTTATTTCATAAGAAGGAGCTGGTAAGAATGATATCCTTATAAATATACTTTTTTTTTGGCGACAATATGGCGTTTTATTTTTACCTCCTGATGGTAATAATGTGGTCAACGGTGAGGCACACTTGCCTACAAATAATCTGTTCACTTTGACTTCATTTATTTATTAAACTTTATACCGTAGACATTTTCTACTAGTCTACCTTGAGGTGATGCAGAGACAAAACATAGTACTTAGGTGCAATAAAAAAAGAAAATAATTTACTAGAGATATAAAATATATCTAATACGTATATAAATATATATAAATACATACATACACACACTTTATGCAGATTTATGATAGTAAGTGTTTGAAATCATTAGAAAATGAACTTAAAAGGATGTTAAGACAAAAAAAAGCATAAGACAAAATAAAGCTTTTTATTTTTTAATTAAGATATTCAGAAACTAAACAATACGCTGATTCCATTATAAAATCCAATAAGACTGTTAACATAAGCAATTCAGCAAGTAGAACGTGTGTGTAACAAAGTGACGCAAGGTAATGGTAAGTTGAAAAGTGCAATGTGAGACAATTAAACTGGGTTACATGGATGATCCTGGATGAGTGCTTTTTTAAACAGAGTGAATCTAAATAAGATTATCTTACTCGTGAGTTTGAATGGATTGAGTGAATTTGGCTCATGATGAGTGTAAAAATGTTAGTGGATTCAATCTAACACCAAACAAAATAGCGCTGGATGGACCTGCAAGAGTGTTTTTTAAAGGTTTCACCGGATAGAGAAGGACAGGTTTCATCGAACATGGAAAAAAAAAAATAATAAAGCATTATAAAGAGAATTTGGTAAGTTTGAATTCGTTGTAAAATTGCAATCTTTATATGCAATATTTATGATTTTGCACATGTTAATTTGTGGGGTCTTCTATTTATTTATCTAACCTCATCACGATGTTGTTCCGTCGGCCAAATACATCATTTATTTTTTCCGTCCGGAGTTTGAAATAATGAATGAAATGTGAACAACACACACAAAACATGCACACACTTGTATGAATACACCGTGTTTGGACAGAAAACGGATCAGGATTCCTGATCAGAACTGATGTATGTGGCCGGGCTTAAAGCCAGCAATGCCGACGGTCAGCTTCATTACAGTCAGCTTTATGTTATTTTGTTTAAGAGTTTCATATCGTGCTTTTATATTAGATCTGTTTCAACTATGCGTACGATCCAAATGTTATCCTCGTTAACACACTGATGTTTAACAATAATAAAGACTTTTCCATTGTTACTCTCCATTTTCCTATAATTTTGACAGTTTTCTGGTGATATTGATACCAAAAACACATTATTTTTATAAGCACCTTCTATAATAACCATGAATAATTAAAGAACCACATACATCAACGGGCTAAGTACGTAATGCATCGAGATATAAGCGTATAATGGAATTTATCAGAAATCGAAGGGGTGTGCCGTTGCGTCATCTTCCCCTAATTTGGTTTTTATTTTATTTCAACCCCTAAGGGCAGTGTGTGGAATTAGCGATACCATATGCGCTCCTACTTGTGTTACACTTGGCCGTCGACTGTTCATTTTAGTGTTGTATGTTTTATAGTGGGGCATTTTTTGTAAGTTATTTTGTCTTTAAAAGGTCCAATTTATTTTTGATTCTATTGGATTTTTAGGGAAACGTAAGATTTACGTAAACCGTAAGATAAACATATTTTTGTAATACGATTTTTATTCTATTACAAATAATTCATCATATGTCTAGCTATTCCTAAGGTCGTTTTGGAACTGTTACTAGTTTTACCTAGATGAAGCTAACCTGGAGCGTAGGTTGTTAATCTTATTTCCTAATTCCAGTTACTGGGTGTTAGGCAATATAATGGTTATTATATAGTAAGCAGTTGTCAAGCATTCCGTTTTTTATATGTTTTTAAAGACTGTTTAATATACTTATTATAACCGGGTCCTGCGGCTTTACGTATTTTAAATAATTCCCACCAAAATTCTAGCTAGAATTTTCATTTATGATTCTAAAAATGACAGTTCGGAATAGTAATCCTTTTATTATGTTTATTTTTAGATAGATACAAAATAAAAAAAAACTATACACCTATCTATTTACATTAACCATGACTGTTCTTCTATAACACTACCCACAACATAAGGGTGCACTGCAACTAGCGTAATCCGAGCCAGTAACATGTGTGCGGGGCTTTAAATTTTGATCTAATACCGATTACCGGCACGCACCACTCGCGAGGGCATTACATGAGAAAAATTGGTACGGATTAGCTTGGGACTGGAGTGATTGTGGTAAGGGTAATTAAGGGTATCTTTTGTACCCACTTACGTAGTTGTTAGGTAGATGTAGTAGTTTAGGGTGTGGTGTCGAAGTATAATAAGCAGTCAAAGTCAGACAAAATAATCTTAGATTTGAACTTAACCGTTTATCACCAGGGTGAGCCGTACCGTACCCAACTGTGGCTTCTCTATAAATAATAAAAATATGTGTATGCTCTTTTTCTAGACCTGTTGCAGCAGAAACGCATGAAGTTAAAACAATGGTGGCACGGTTAGTAGAAACGTCGAATGTACGGAATGAATTTGGCCATCCTCGATACTTATCAAAAGCCTAATTACTGACACACTTTCTCCAATATTTGGCGTTGAATTGTTAGCATCAAAAACAATTCAAGAACAACAACATCTGTTCATAAACAAATCGCTCTTCTTGTTAACATAATCCTATAATAAACATCGAAACACAATAAAGAGCAGTTTGCATATGAATATCCTTATCTCCTCCATTATTTACACACAGAAGATCATTACAACTTTTTAAAGGCGCTCACACACCTATCTGAGACACTTGATCACTGCAAACACAACACATTAAAGACACGTTTAATCTATAATGCGCCTTATCGCAATATTTTCCATTTCCTGGAAAAACTGGGAGCGGCGGCGGGCATCGCCAGGGGAAATAAGGAAGGCTGAGTTTCACTTTGTTGCCTTTTTTCTTTTCCCGGGAATTTTTCGTGTTTCGCTCTTCGTTTACACTTACAGCAGTTACCGGTGTTTCGCGATTGTTACCTGCATTTGGTACTGTTGAATTAAATATACGTGGGGCAAAGGGTGTAACGTCTGGATTTGCATTGGAGTTTCCAGCAACAATGAGGCTGGTTTGTTCTTTGTGTTTAAGTTGGACGTCGGATGTGATTGCTTGTTGTAATTGAGTAGGTTTTGAACGCTGATTAATATTGTGGGTTGGCATTTTTGAAATTGGTTTCGGAAATAAAGTGTTTTTTTATAAAAATGATTGCGAAACGGTAAGTATATTGGTAACCACATAAATAATATATTATTATAACATTGTTTAATTTTGGGATAGCATTATGAAATTGGTAGACCACTGTTATGGGTTCTTTATTTATAATCCTAGTTTGAAATTCTGTCAATTGTGTAAAATACCTTCCAATAATTTTAACTCTACAGCAAAAGACTTTGAGGAAGTTTCTTGTCGTCATTAACACATAAGTGAACATAGAATTCTGTTCACAGTAGTCTATCTGCTCTCCCAGTGTCTCGTACATCATCCGATTTATCATTACATATCAGAAAAAAAAGTTTTTAGTTAATTTTACCAAAAATAAAAATGTAACATACACCGTGTCCTTCATATTGTTACGAGGCAAAAACAAGTTTTACTGAAAATGTCTCAACTAAAAAGCTATTAAACCTTCATCAATAATATCCTCTTCGACAAATACCTGTTCAGCCAGCACTCAGGTATCGGTGTCGGTAATTAGTTAATGTTCCCTTCTCATCTTCTATAATTTATTGAGACGGAACGATATCTCCCGGTAATAACTTCCCCCCCATCTACTCGCAGAGGGAATTGACGGCGGCGAAAAACTCAACCAAAATATTAATGCACCAGTTCTATGGTAAGTATTGGCGCGATATTATATTTGGATCGTATGGTCTTGATCCATTGAAATTTAAACATTCAAAATAAGAGTGATTCTTATTAGCGACAGCAGATGCAAACTTAACTTGAATGGTTGATTACAAGAATATCTGGAGAGTGTCACTATTTTTGTTACTTGAAATATTCACGGTGAAAAAATTCTATGGAACATGTGCGTATACGAGTACTTTTCAATATTTTCATCCTTTCTTTTGTTATTCAAATAGTCTAACATTTTTTTTTTTAGGTTTTCCGATTTACTTTATTGACTTTAATATCTCCGTTTATTTTCACCATAACATATTTTCATTTTCATTTGGTCATAGTACTATTGCCCTGCCTTGAGGACAGTTATTAGGCCAGTATGAGAAAATATTACTGAAAATTTTAATAAATGCGTGTATTTAACTACTTTAAAACAATCTAGAACACAACACAAATTAATTCAACAAAAATCTCCTAGTTCGACTTCATCAGCCAAGTATCAAGACCTCACAATCCGCATCGCACACAATGGCTTCAATAATCTCACCGTAGGATTAATCAGGGATTGTTCTGTTCCCACTTCGCGTTGAAAAATTGTCACCATCAGCGCGTCAGAGGCTCGTCTGTAATAACTTGATGATGCATCGCCGTACCTCGGTTCATTTGTTGCCTGCTTTTGTTTTAGTATTTCCTGTCTCTTTGTCTAATATTACTGCTATTTGTTGGAAAGTTGAGAATGTGTGTTTTTATTGGTGTTGTAGAGGTGTAAAATATGATTTTAGATTGAGATATCAACCTTTTTTGTATTCTGTTCTGTTTTTCAAATTGTCGATGGTAATCTAAAATCGGTGGATAAAAAATATAGGTATAAAATCAATGAAGACAAATTATTCGCTAAATTGTAGCCTGATTTATTTAGACTTTAATTTTCTGTAGCGTGTTCAGTATCTCTTATTTGTAAATTATTATCAATCTAATTGAAATAGTCTGAGCCCAAATTAATTAAATAATTTACAAATTGTTTTTTTTTTTAAACAGGAGTTTAAAATCGTCTGAGGCTTTTTATTTACGGTACGATGCCAGCAACAGCAAATAATTATGTAGCAACAGGGAAAACAAAACTTATTATTACTATCACCTGGGTATATTACTCTCTATTTTCATTTACCCACATATCCAGATATAAAACAATCTACGCCACACTTCATTACATTACGGAACTTTCTGGATCATACTTTTCCCATAACAAGTTCTCGCGAGCCGTGATTGGCTGGATCCCCTGGGGGTTTGAACTTCGTCAGCAAATGAGCAGTGAGCTAACACGATCATAATTTATAAGACAACCAGTATTATTTATCGTTCGTGTTATGGTTGATGAATTTAGGAAATGTGAGTGGAAAAATTAGGTGAGCAATGTTTGAAGATTTTCTGACATACATTTTTGAACGCAATGGTGATAAATATTGTTGGGCAAAGTTTGGAGAAATGATTGATGAGAGATGATGATGATGATGATGATTCTTTGATAAATTGTGACAAATTCAAATGTTTGTGTTTTGTGTAAGATTAATCAGATATTTTATTGTTATAAATAAACAATTTAAACGCTTAGTTGTAACTATTTGTACCTTCAAACCTTACTAACAAAATTGATGGCATTCATTAATAAAAATATTTCTTATAATATATGCGCGTGCTGAATTATAGCCTACTGTGTTTCAACAATGGAAACATAACTGTAGTCTAATTAAAATACTGTGCTTGAGCTAATATTTCTATATATAAATAATAGGGTCGCAAGTTTGCTCCAAGAAATACAAAAAAATCACAACTTTTCAGAAAATGTTCTGGTATACTTTCCATTGTTTATTTTCTCTCCAACATTTTCCATCACAGCTTCCATTTTCGCGGGTCGACTAACAAAAACATCATGCTCCCTAGCCGTACGTTACAGAAATAAATAAGTACCTACCTACCTACCCACTACCGTGTGCTTCCGCGTGAAGAAGATGTATGGTCTGGCAAGGGAATACAATTCCGTACCAAAGGTCGCTCCCGTTAGTATAAATGTAAGTAAATTTGAATAAAACATGGCTGGGCCGCGGTTTTAGAATGTTTTTCATGTGTTTTTTTTTCAGTTCGTTGTTGGTTTTTGTTTACATGGGATTTTGGTTGTATGGGTTTGTTGCGTATGAGTTTTCTATTGCATATTTTCCTCATATAACAGCTCTACCTTTTGTTTGGGTGGTAAAATTATAAAATGAGTCCTTCCGCCCATCGTCTAAGCAGAAAAGACTTTCAGACTCTTATAGAATAAAAATCCACCTTATTCCGAGTACCGTGGAAGAGAAAGAGAAGAAGAAGAGCCCTCTTCATGATTGTGTTCAAAGGGCTGGTCTTTTTCTAGTCCATGAATCAACATTGTCGATCAGTGTGGCAAAGATGCTAGGTACGTTTCCATTAGCAGTGATAAAGAAGATTTTTTTTACTATCTATTATTATTTTTGCTTATTTTTATTTAAAAGCTCAAATATAAAATTATTAAATTTAATATTTAATCAAATATTAAATTTAATACCTATTTAATCAAATATTAAATTTAATTTTAATATTTGTTAAAAAAATGTAAGTATGTAATATACTGCAAAGTATATAATACTGTTCTCAAAACGGTGAAGGAAACATCGTGAGCAGAACCGGCATGCCCTAGAACCAAAAATTCGAAGACATGTGACATCCACCAATCCGCACTGGGCCCGCGTGGTGGATTATGGCCCACTCCCTCTTACAGAGAGGAGGCCTGTCTCCCAGCAGTGGGAACATTAATAGGCAGATGATGATTAAATCATTTATGATACTCTGTGAGTAAAATGTGGAAATAATAAATAGAAACTAGAAGAGTTTCTTAATATGATTTATATGCGTAATTTTATGTTAAAAAAGATATTACGTTAAAATTAAAAATAAGACAGGTTGTATTACTGTTTCTATTATTTTTTTTATTATGACCATGATTAATAGCAACAGCAGATTATAGTTTGATAACTAAAGTACTAGATATTAATAGAAAAGGATCGTGACAAAAACTCATAGATATTTCCAAACTAGATGAGATAAGAAGCCCACACACCCTTTCACTAATATTAATGACTACTTACGGTACTGGCGGCAAAATAACTTAAATTTTAAATATAAGCAAACGTTCAGTATTCGTTCATACTTTAGATGAAAAAATTAAAAAATGTAGAAGTGAGTCAATTATAAAATTGTGTTCCTTGTGATTATTGAACTAAGTTTTTAAAAATAATTAAATATTTAACAATAGATGTAATGTTTGATTTATTCAGAAAAGTTTATTTAAATCTTTGTTTAGAGAAATATGATTGGTTTTTGCTATTATGCCAAATACAATAAAATTAACTTAAATATAATCACAATTACGTTATCGAAACAAAATATATATTATGCAGTATAAACATATTTCTTTTTCTACATATTAACACCCAAAGTCCATTAATAGTATGATAAACACTTTAAGTGATCCTTAAACTTTCTTGGCCAACCGTACCGCTGAAACTAAACATCAATAAATAACGTTGACATCACATTAATAAGGGAAGGGTTAAGTTAATACTTACTGTTGTAATCACACACACACACATACACAAACATACTCCAGTTTATATAAATTAATACCACAATATATTCATTTCGTGAGCTTTTTAATTATATTACCGTGTTGGGCCGCAATTCTTGTAGGGAACATTTGTCATGATGAGTTGATCAGACATTAATACTTAAGATTCAATTCAGGCAAAAATAAGATGTTTTTTAAAAAAAAAAACAATGCTTCAACAAGTTGAGTAAAGCTGTGTCGTAACTCTAAAAGATAATAGTTGACGGTTTATTCAGGTGATTATCGCAATTGACTTTGGCACTTTAATTTTGCCACTTTGGCAAAATCAATTGTTATATGTATAAACACAAAATATAATCTTTATAATTCATATAATAAAATATCTGTTTTTTTTTCTATTTTTCTTATTCATCTTCTTAGTCCCTTCGTACACTAGGCGACGCAAGTCTCCGATACCTTACGACTTTGGTATCCAGGTGACTATCGCAATACAAATCCATAGAGATTCGTACGCACGTGCTAATGGACACTAAAGTCGTAAGGTATCGGAGACTTGCGTCGCATAGTGTACGAAGGGGCTTAGTCGCTTTACTCTTGGCCGAGTGGTCGCTTCACAATGCGCCGCCATTCCTCCCTTACCACTGCCTCCTTTGGACCCCGAATTTTAAAGAGTTGAGTCTTACTTCAAGAAGTATTGAACAGTCCACTGACTATGAAGAACATGAAAATGAGGAATCAAATGAAACAGAAACAACACTAGTAGAACAAGAAAACTCGAGATATGGAAACGGCAGGCAGAAACAAAAACACAACATCGTTTTTGTTTTGTACTCATCAAATCACATTTATTTGCATTTGTATTCAACTTAATATAAACTCTTGTTGCTCACAAATCATATTTTATACAAATGCTTATTATACAGTAGATTTCGTCGTCAAAAGGGGGATCCTTGACAATCCGACGTCGCTTACCCAAAAGGGTGTTAAAACAAATGTCGTATGTTTATGGGATTTTCGTGTTATGTTAATGTATTCTGTACCTTTTTGTTAGTCGAATAATGTATAATGCGTTGTTTTTTTAATATTTATTTAAATATATTGAGATGACTGCGGAAAAGTAAAAAAAAGGTAAAAAAAAAATAATTATCTTGCCTTTACTAGCATGACAAGTAGGAAACAGGATCTGAAAATAATAATAATAAAGTTGGCATAATAAATCACTTAGATCTCAATATGTGTATTAAAAATACAAACATGAAAACATTTAACAAACAAACAAACGTGTTAATCAATATGGTAGCAGAACATCGCTTTTGAATACTGCTAAGTGTATACATACTATTGCTCGTGACTGTATACCTACAATTTTAGGATAAATAAACCTTTCGAAGATTCCGCTCGATGTTATGGTTTGTTTAAAAACCTGAAACAAAAAAAAACAAAAAAAAAAACTACTTAATAACCAACACAGTAACAATACAATAATCAATAAAGAGCAGTAAATCGCACAATAGTTAAACTGAATTACGTGCGGTCCCCAGCTAAACTAAGCTAACCCGATCAGGCATAATTTGTGACCAATTAGAATAATGGCGTGTGTGCCGTGATGTATGCAGACGTCACTGGAACAGAGGCGGCCGTGGAGCTGAAAAGCCTAGTTCTAATTATATTGGAGCTTCTTCAAATGCTTAAGGTCAATCTTCAAATCAACATAGATTTTTTAGTTTTCGAGCTGACATTGTTTTTCCATTGGAGAGTCTTCAAATGGTGACGAATCAAAAATCTTCATAATCAACTCCGGTAACAACCTCTATAAAAAAAGGAGTATCTTCACACAATAAAATATAATTATTAAACGATTTCATTACGTACTGTACTCTTAAAGTGACCGCACTATTTTTTTTTTTTTTGTTACAAGAACATGTCAGGAAATGTTCGGAATAAAGCAACGTTCAGCCATCAATGGACGTTGCTTTATTCCGAAAAATAGATGAAGCTTTTAGTGTGTGATTTATATCTTAATGAAATATAATGTAGTTTATGATCTTGAATTATTTTGATAGTCAATAAATTTTTTCGTACTCTCAGTACATTTTCATTTATTTTAAATTAAAATTCGACTCAACTGCTTTCTCTGTTCTGTAATAAATGTTTGGGGCAACGTTTGTCCAGTGGCAGAACGTCAATGTCGCCGATTGTACTCACTAGTTATGTATTTACAATGCGGTCGACTGTAAGGGATAAGTCCAAGCTATTTCTATTTTCATACATTACTATGTATGGAAAATTTAATGGATGTGGTTCTAAAGGTAGAGATGTAGTCTAGCTAAGGTTATCTTAATTTTTTAAAAACCTACTTTTTTGCGATTAATAAGGACCTTGTAATTATTATGACTTTGATTGTGCTACGGTCATGAATACGGTCCTAAAAGTAATATCAATTACTTTTGGGACGGTTTATTCTGTAAAATTAAGGGAAATGTGATTTGATGCTAAATTCACATTGAGCAGGTATGAGGTGTTGGGTTTGGTTCCCTAGTTAAGCAAAGAAAATAATTATTCAAAAAAAAAAACAAAAACAATGTCAATTGGATGCTTCCTATCACGAATTTTGCAATTGTAGATTCGTCTTAATTGAGTGGTACTTTTCGAAATCACGTAGGTCCCCTTCTGCATTATTGGTGCAAAGAGAATGTACTGTAGTTGGACTAACTTATCGGAAATTAGAGACGTGATGCTATGACTTTTATGCCAAATTCGATAGAATATATACCTAGGTGTATATTATTTGAATGCAGGAACAACAAAAAAAAAACATCCAACACACAAAATAATCTAAAACAAACAAAATATTAACATATTGTTTCCACAATAGTTAGGCACGGGCAACTCCATGTTATGCCTTGTCATGACATGTCATGTGTCTGGCAGGACGCTTGTTCGCTGTAATTAGATTATACACAGCTTTGGAAATCAAACGTTTGGCCCTGTTATAGGTATAACAATAGACTAGTACGTTACATGAACCTGTAATTTGTACATTAGAATGTTGATTGCGAACATAATTACTCTTAGCATTAGAATAAAAAAATGGATATTTACTATGTTTGTTATATGTATTCCGATATTGAGTTTCCGATATTTCGGCTCTGTTGCAAACACTATAATGAGTGAAGAAGAATGAACTGAAGTTATTGTTTAAGTAATAATTCAAAACAAGTAACAAACGTGGTACATAATCCGTTTTCAATTCAAATATAAGTGTTGAATGACAGTATCACATTAAAAGCTTGTAATTAACTCCTGCATATAACAATCATATGTACGTAAAGTGATAAAACAAAAACAGATATAATTATGAGTATCGATGGTAAATAGTGTAACCCTAGGTAAGGTGTGAAAATGCTACATTTCTGAACCTCGTAGAAACTTCGTAGCGCCTGCTACGTGGGCGTAGCGGGCCTCGTAGACGTGCATGTTACATTGATCTTCATGGATTATAGCATGCTTATTTTTAGAATTCTCCTTATTTTATAATAGAACTAGCAAACCTGGCGAACTCCGTTTCGCCACCAGTCTTTGCTATAAACCTCACGGAGTCCGAGACCTTTCCAACGAACGCAAAACCGCGGAAATCGGTTCGTGCGTTCTGGAGTTATAACGTCAGGAAGGAAAACCCGACTTATTTTTATAAAGTAGATAATATTAATAGACCATTTAGTCTAATTCAGGGCCTTGGTCACAAAGGCAGTCTACTAAAATATAAACTGGGCCGTTTAGATTTCGTTCCGTGTTAGATTAACTTAAACTTACATTACTGATTTTTGACAGCATGCAAGATACATATATTCATTAAAAGATATAAGAGAAGAGTAGTATGCGTACAGATACTACCTTTACCTACGATGTTTATAACTATGCTTGTTCATTTTAAAAGAGAGTTAAGAGAATAGACAAGAGCATTTCGCACACCTACCTAATTGCATACAAATACTCCTTTTACCTTTAATATTTATAACTACGCTTCTTCATTTGAAAAGAGACCCAATTATAGTAGAAAAGAGTAGTAGTATGCATATCTATTTGTATACAAATACTACCTTTACCTTCAATGTTTATAAAGTACTTATAAGGTATGTATGTCCACATGTCAGAGTTACCCTCGTCAGTCTTCAGCTAATTTATACCCGCATTTGTTTAACCGAAAAACGTTTGAGCCACCGATTTACAACCCTTGTCTCAACTTTTTTAGATGTATTGCCCTTCTTTTCAAAGTTTATGTAGGTAAAACATCTGCAAGTTTTATGCATACTGCCTTATTATGTGTCCACTTCTGTAACGGTATTTATGAAAGAGAAATAAATTTTGTGTATCGATTGCAAAAAATGACATTTTATTTGACAGTAATAAAGTGAACAGCAAAGCCAACACGGATGGGGGATGGCGCGATCAGCAATTGGCGCCGTGGCTGAGCAATCGAATGCAACGCTACCTGCCGCGGGTTCTTTTTTTGCATGGAGCAAATAAATTTGTTTGGCCACTAGGTAGTTATGCAGTACCTAACTCCGTCATTGGTTTAGGCCATGCTGCGGGGCGAGAGTGAATGGGAAGCGGTGGCCTCTTTCTGCGAAGCAGTCATGCTAGCAAAGGAAGAGGTGAAACGCGTGAGGGAGAGGACAGCCTCCACCTCTCGACCCAGCCGCCACGGGAGATGCCCACAGCAACGGATATCGCGAAAAGATTTCCAGCCACTATCGGATGGCGAGTTACCTATTACTCGCCATCTGTATACCTACGTATACGATAGCCGCGTGGCTTTTACACTTATCTGCAAATAAACAAGTATAGTAAATACATCAATATTGTAGGGTCGCAATTAACATGATACGTTTAATTACCCACGCATAAATTGTATGCAATATTGTCTGTTTACGAGTATAAACGGACATACGCGAACGAAATGTTAAATGAATTTCGGATGTGGCACTTTCGAAACGTAGGTACTCGTATACTTTGTCTAATAAGTTTTTCGCAATATTGTACCAAGCTTTTTTCTTTAAATATTATTTAACACGGACAAGTAAAAAATAAAACACCTGTTTTTAATAGGTAATGCATAAAACGGCTTTAATTTTTAAATGTTGTGCAGACGACTTCGTCTTCATTATAACTCGTAATTAACTGGAACAAATTAATTTATTATTAAAATCCCTTCTCATAATTACAGACTGTAACCGATAATTTACAAGTCTTTTCCACTGTGTTTATCAAAAAAGTAAAACTCTCCCACAAATCATTCTTACCTCCACGGCAATAATAGCCATAAATATCGGCAACAAATTCCCGCCAATCGCGGCAATACACGTTCCATTTGTCGCGAATATTTGTCGCGAATCGCGCGGTAAATAATAACGGATGCTGAACTTTATCGAGCTTATTTATTGTCTCATTGTCTCATTATGGGGATAAAATTGCCTATTTACGAGTAATGTGTTTATTATTCTTAATTTATTGTGTTAATGATGACGTTTTTGCGCTGATTCGATGTTAAAGAGGTGTAATTTATTGACGGGTTGTATTCGTTGTTTATCTGATTTTTATTCGAATGGCTCAAGTTGTGTGTTTTAATGTGAATATCTGGTTGACCGAGCATCGCTCGGTTTTTAAAATGTCTATATCTTGGGAACCGAGCTTTTTTCGAACCTGGGACCTTGATAAATCGATTCCTTGAGCCGGAAAACCCCTAATCTGTAACTTTCATGAAAATCCTAGGAACCGTTTCCGAGATCCTGATTACATGTATATAAATAAATATACAAGAATTGCTCGTTTTGATATTAGATTAGATAGATAGAAAGCCTAAAGTCAATAAAAGATGAATTACAAAACTATTTTGTGTTCAACCTCAGTGGTAAATATTTATAATAGAATGGAACATGTTCATTTGAAGACAGATGCACACACCAACAAGGATCACAAAGTTATGAAGAAAAAATTGCTCATAAAATAAATCATACTGAGCTTTTTATAGAACCAAACGACAACCAAACTTCATCGAACAAAAAGAAATCGGATCACTACCAGAAATCACAATCGGAAACTACTTAAAAAAATAACAGTCAAATTGAGAACTTCCTCTTATTTGAAGTCGGATAAAATAAAAAGGATAATTTTAAAAACAGAACATTGTAAGAAAATAATAATATCACCTGTTCACATTGAAATCGTAAATAATTGAATGCCATTTTATTTCATTACACAATATCGAGTACATTAAAACTATTTTAATGTGTTCAAATTTGGATCACCAATTTGATTCAATAATATTTAATGAGGCACACAACGAGGAAGGCTTTGTATCATTACCATCGAATAACGGTAATGATCCCAGGGGTTTTCAACATAACTAAATGAAGGTTGTGTCCAAAATTTGTAGTATAATGCCACAAAATTGGCAAGTCCCGCTTGATTTGCCAGTAAATGTGGCAAATTGAAAAGTTTTACGGCTCGTTAAAAAGGTCGCTTAACTAGGGTAATGTCATCGTATTGGTGAAATTGTGTTACCTACCTGAGCTTACCCATTCCACTTTGAAAATATTGATGAAAACCTAACTTACATAATTATTATAATGAATGCGAAAGTAAGTTTGTTTCTCCTGTTTTGCTTGTTTATTTTTTAATTGTATTGTCAGGTGTACGGAAACGAACATCAGTACCCTTAGCATGAATTTTCAGTATTTGATACGTAAAGTAAACTGGAACTTTGACAATTTCAAACTGACAATTTTTGAGGAAAAAATTAGTTCCTTCTTCGCACACCAGAGGCGCTGTTCCTTTTTTTCATACAAAAGACATGTAAATACTGTAAAGTAAAAGAGTGAAAATTCGTGTGAAAGGGTACTGGAACCATCAATCCTGAAAAAAAAAAGGTTGTAATAACAATAGATGGCGCCACTATTATTAAATAACATTAGCCCTCTTACGTTGGTAAAACCACCAACAGGTTTGAGCACGCCGTCGACCATGGCCTTGTCCTTGGTTGGACGGCGAGCTACCCAGAACTCGCCAGCCGCAAAAAAAAGGTCTTCAACTTTATAATATTAGTATCTAGATGTTTATTACCAGCAGATCACAACCCGAATTGTTAAATTCTAAATAAACGCTAGCGAAACCGCATGCGCGGTCATGCGGGTAGCAAGTAAAGGGCAACTCGCTGCCCGACCATGGACCATGCCCGGGTCGACGGCGCGTTGTGTCCCACGCGCGCCTCAAAGAGCATAATGACGGGGCCCCAATCTCAGAGGGCCAAAGCCTGCCGAGGTCGCGGGACTTATTCCATCACCGTGACCCCGGAACATAAAGGGCTATTGAAGGACACCGTGGATTTTAGTCAGTAGAAGTCTGACAGTCCCTTCCGCCCTGCCCGGGGTGGGAGGACTCATTTGATGATATTACCACGCTAAAAAAAAAAAAGCGAAGCCGTAAGGAGAAGCTAGTTTTTACAGTCCAAAACTGAGCAAAACAAACCTCCTATAAATATCTACGAAATGGTAATGATTGGAGAAGGAGACATCCTAATATCAGTACGGTCCAGTCTTTGGGGACCGGCCAGACAGTCCACTCGAATTTAGCCCAGGGACAATCCGAAGAGATTAGATTAATACGTTTTGCATTGCTTTATAAATATATCGTGGTCAGTTTAAATTAATTTTATAAAAGGAGTGTTTTTTGGAGCGTAAACTAATGTGGCGTTACTTTTTATTTTCACTTATTTTTGTTCTAAATTGACTTGGAACTTAAACATACTTTCTTTTCTTATTTAAAGTGAAGAAGATGATTTTTTTTTAAGAGGAATATTATGTACAGGGTGTCAGAAAAACAGAAATTTCAAACGATACTTCAAAAAGGTATGAATACAATACTCACACCTTTTTCCCTTGAAGACAGGTGGAACATCATCTGCTACAATTCTTTTACACTCAATTCGCCTGGTCTACGTTCATACATCTTTCTGGTCATACAAGCACATCGGTATCGAGTACTTCACATCAGACTATTTTAAAAACTTCGCCAGTTAATATATTTTTAGGGTGTCCTGTCCATTCCCGTCCTTGTCATTCAAATCAGTCTTATCACCGTTCCAAGGAGATTTTCCTCCATTGAGGCGGAGTCAGTCTTGCATAATTTTACGCACAAAGCACACAGCTAAGATTAAAACAATAAATAAAACGGTTTACAGCAACTTCGTCTCCTCAAAATGCATAGACCCGTTATAAGAACAAGTTTATTGTGATTTTGCGTTTAAAACAAAAGAGGGTGGCGTTTTTATGCGACACTGTAATGAATTTTCAGGATGCCGAGACATCGAGACTTTAAATATTCAAGATGTAGGGGGATTTGTACACCTCATTGAATAACATTGCTTCATGCATAATTTTTTGGTTTAAAAATTGTCGCGAGTTCGTTTGGTGCTTGTTTTTTGTCCAGAGACGTCTATGTGGGGTTGGTAACCTCGCAAAAAATTATAAATTGTTTTTTGTAGTATTTCAATGCAAAGTTAAGGACATTTTTAGTTTAATAAATTCATTAATGAATAATATCATGTCATTTCAAAAAAAGTCGAAGAAGATAATCTTTATGGTTATGAAACGTATACCTACCTTTTACTTACAACTTATCCTGTATTGTGAGTGGTTTACAATCACTTAAACTCACAAACACCAAATTCCCAGGACCGAATAACTACTAACTTATAGATCATATAAATATTTATTATGGAAAGACCATCGACACGCAGCTCAGTAATCAAGTAGGGCGCCGAACATCATGGACGACGACAGGCTAACGTCACGCCACGCTAACGTCGCGCCACGCCAAGCTCGCTGTTTGACATAGCCTTTAACTATAATTATTACACTTGAAAGACTTCAACCCAATCGCCCAAATACTTGACATACCCACCACACATACCGCTACTATGCCCAACAAAATTCTCCCTTTATTAGCGAAGCCAACTATAACTAATACAATTTCTTGTCGGATCATATCCGTAGGGATGGGATCAAAGTTGTCCCTAACACAATTAGGGAGACAGATTAGTTTCGGTCAGAAGTCTCGGAAACTACCTGACCGCTTCGGAAATTGACATTAATTTTCTAGGTAAATATTATTAAGGGTGGATTAATTTGTTTATGAGGTTGTTAAAAGTTGTTTGCATATCTATTAAGTATTGAGATACTGAGTAACTTTGTATGATCTACAAATATTTCTTCCAAATCTTGATGTTCTTGTATGTGAGTTTTAAGGCTTGTTAACATAATTATGTACCCAGGAGAAATTCCTAGTGTCGCACGGCTATTTTTCTTTTTTAAAGTCATAGAAAAAGTTATTACCAAGAAATCTGCGTTGATGATAGTGGAGTCGCTTTTATCTGTAAACTTTAAAATTTTATTTAAGGATATTAGATATAACTTAAAGAAAGGTACACTAAATTCTGACGTAGGTACTCGAAAGTCGAAAGTAATTTACTTTTTACCTTGGACAAATAAAATAAATTTTCTTATCTTCTTTTAACTTTCTGCTCAGAAAAAAATTAAACTCAATTCCAAATGCCAACATTACAAAAATATCTCAAAAGATCACAAAAACAATTTCCAATCACGATTTAGAATTAAAAGCCCCTTCAGTGTAACCCTAAACTTACCCTTGTAAAATATTAAAGAAGTGACATATTCGTCCCCACATAATTACATTGCATCTGATACCGATACCCGTTGCTTATTCGAAAAGTACAGTCTCGCGTGCTAATAACTGACAACCAATTCAAAAATTCTGAATTGAAAAACAAAAAAAAAAAAATGAAAACAAAAACTATTACAACTTTGAGAAGGTTGACGATATCGTCAAGATACGTCGAGTACGAAAAACAGATGGATGAGGGACGTACAGAACTGAGAAATAATAGTAGAAAAAGGCAAGGCTTATACCTTGTAGTGGGTTCAGCCTGAAATGAAGATGATGATGAGCTTTGAGAAAAAGCTTTTGATACAGTTCACTTAAAGTCTGATTAAAAATCTTCATAATTGAGAAATGGCAAAAAATTGGAAGGCATTGGAAGGTGATTGGTATAATGTTAGTAACATCCTATATTTTAATCTATATTTCACACAGAAGCTGTTGTTAAATAAATAACATCATACAATAATGTTTTGAGAAAATCTCATTTGATTTTATGATTGTTACATGATTGTAACGTGTTTATGCTCATGACTGTAGGTACGTTAAGGGCCAGACGTCGGACTGCTAAGATAGATACCAAATTGGATGGCTGCATGAATTTAAAACGACTCAGATATTTGATATTCGTTTTGAATATCGTTTGCAGTGTACTTGAGATTTGGACGTGCAGTTTTATTGCAAAATCGGAAAATCAGGTTGGCAATTGTATCTTCCCATATCAGTTTTGGGCGTTTCTAGAAGGTGTCACAACATAAAGGATTGTAATTACGTAAATTGTCTTCTTTTTGAGCAATCGCTCATTTAAGGTCGACAATTTTGATGATTATTTTGTACCTGTGTAATTAGGTAGAATTTTCCCTTAAATATCCAGAATAAAATCACTTTAGAAAGCTACATACAATTTCCCTCTTTGAAGACCACACGCAACCCAAAATTAATATAATTCGATAGAACTTAATTAGAGATGTTATAAAACGAAGTTATTTCCATACTAGTCTTTGTCTCTCCCCTGGGATAAGACGTACCGTCATCTGAGGTAGCCAGTAACTACATGCTTGTTAACTCTTCTCATATATTATGAAGCTATGTCAAATGGGTACCGGCGAGTTAGCTACAGGTTGGTGGAAAAAACTAAGAGAGTTTTTAGATGAGAAAAATTTTGTGATTATGGGACAAGATTAAATAATAAAATTCATGAATAACAAGGTTTTTATAGTTTAGAAAACTAAGAATTAGGTTATAGTAGGTTAGGTAGTAATTGTTAATTGAAATTATGGTGATTGAATGATGATGAATGAATGGTGATGGACAGACCAGAAAGTAGAGCCACCATTATTTAACAAACTTCTTTCAAAACTAATAATTCTATTCTACATCTTTATTAAATTCTTAGTTATCAGTAAAGATGGCTTCCTTACTATCAAAAGTGTTTTGCTATCCGAAACTGTCTTAACCAAACGTCACATTCAAAATTAAATTATTCAATAATAATGTCGATTATTTCATTCCGGACAGATGAGGTGAGAGATGATGGGGTTTTTTTATTTAAAACCGCCCAGAACCAGATATATTGGTGATTTGTCATATTACTTTTAGTAAGAAGACGTAATCAACAAGAATATTCCACATCCGGATTTCTTGATATAGGACATTCCTAGGGATATCACGAAATTCCGGACGTATTGTAAACCGTGTGGTATCCTCATTTCGCTGCGGCAGATATACAAGAAAATACACAGTATATTTGGATGTTTTTAAACAACAGACGTAGAAATAGATTTTAAACTGTTTCCGCTGCAAAATATGAACTCACAAAAGGCAACACCATGTATCAGTCTGGTTAGATGGAAGGTAAAATAAAGGCTCGCCGAATGTCGGATGTCGCGACCTTCTGGGATTTGCTCGACTTACTTATTTAACTTGGAGCTGAACTATCTGCTTACTGTGCTCACTCAATATTTGCATGTGGCCCATATCAGTTAACTTTGTTTATTGTTCCACTAGTTATTTATAAGGTAAGATAGAGAATTGGGGTTTTGAAAGGTATTTGTTTATTCTAAATGTCGTATCTTTTCTCTTTGGTTTCTGTTTTTTATTTATTTGTGTGGTTTTCTGATTGAAATAAAGTTTTATCATCAAATAAAAACTTCATGTTTTTTTTGAAGGATTTTTAAAGGATACATCAACTTGAAATGGTAAGGTAAAGAAAAAGTTAACAGTGCTGGTTGAAAATTCCGTTTTTATGAGTATTTGCATAATAATCAAAATTCAGAAACTTCTATGTTTGCCATGGTTTATGACATAAACAAGTTTCATATTAAACTGGACACAGACTTATTCTTCAAAACCATCAAAAAGAACCCGCAATTGCTACCAACCTACCGTAGAAAATATATGTAAACATTTATAAGAAACTCGAATCCCCATACACCTTAAAAAAACCTTGCATCCATTCCATCAAGCCCGCGGTACCTCAGCAAACACACCTTTATTCGCTAAAGATGATTTGTCAAAATAAATTAGGCATAAGACAGAGTCGCCTTGTCAAATATTTATACGGACCCACTGTTGCGAATGTTAATGTAAGACCTTGTGTGTATTGGGGTTCAAGAATATGGGAGACTTCTTGGCCGAGGATCTTGTAGAACGCTATAAGGCGTTGGTATAGAAAAAAGAGAGAAAAAATCGAGTTATTTGTGCATGATAAAGAGTAATCACATGCTGATACTACTTACTTGCCTGCATCATCCCACTGTTGGACAAAGGCTGCTCTTCACATGACTTCCAATAGTCTCGATCGAGCACTATGTGTAGTATGAGCCACTGGTAATGGAAATGTATGTAATCCGTCCTTGTTTACAATTCATAGGAAATGTTTGAAATTCCTAAAGTCGCCCGGAAATGTGTGAAACCTAACCAAACCGAACCTTGAAGTGTCCTTAACGTCTACTTTAAAGGCACCAACAACTTTGGAGCACCCCGATGTTCAGTTTGGTAAGATTCCTTTAAACCTTGCACGCGGAAATGGAGCCCCGCACAGCAGGGCACCGTCCACCTGAATGTCTTAAAACTATTATACCTTTCGAAAACGCATACAATTCCTAGATATCATACATTTCCGGTAACATATACATTTATTGGCAAGTATTTACAGATAGGAACTTTTTCCTTAACAATTCTATACTCAATTGTGCCCAAATTCGTGTACCGCGTCATAAGGGTAAGTTCAAATCTCATGTGATTTGGTGGTCGCGATCCATCATCGTCGTGGACGGCTTCCGAAATAATGTGCTACTGAATACCGACAATAGAAGAATATCATTGTTAACATAGATACATAAATAGATAAACCTACTACGTGTTTCTATATTACGTGTAGGAAGAATAAACCTATACGAACTTTTTTATTTTTTATCGAGAAGGGTATCATGGTATGATGAGCATGTATTGTTTACAAGCGCACAAACAGTCAACTCCGGAACAAGTATTGTAGATTGTGCTAATATTTAGCCCGTGCATGCAGGAAACAAAACCGATACACGTTGTGTATCGTAGTTGTGTCTTCAAACCAATAGCTTTGAATAGAAGATTGATTTGAAGCTTCCAAGAAGACTTAAGCACGAAGAAAAGAAGCAACCAATTTGCTTTTAAAATATGAAAACAACAGCACAATCTTATATAGCTACAAAAATAATATCTTTGTTCATCTTCCTAGGAACACATACATTTGTCAGTATGTAAATATACAGGGTGAATTTTTCAACTGGGCGTGGATGGCTATTTCCGAAACTATGAGGAATATCAAAAAACGTTGAAAGGAGTCTCGAGGCCGATTTTGACGAAAACTAAAACTGCATCATTGGATTTTAGAAAAATCAATCATCTTAGCCAGGAATCGAACCCGCTGATTTTGGAAAAAAAATCACACCCTATATTATGAAACCATTCGATAGTGTTGCTGGTAAGGATAAAATTCTGTGAAGTAATCATAAACGGCAAACTTAAGGAAAAGGTATAATTAAAAAAAAACTGATCAATCTTCAAAGCAATAACTTAATTCGAAACATAAGTTAACCATTTCTTCTTTGAAACATTGCTATTTTTTATTCAACTCAATCATTTATTATTACTGAATGCAGTGGGATTATTGAGACGTCAAATCCACTTTAACATAAAAACAATTAAATTTAAAATAATTTTAAATGAATTTGGCTCATTAGGAGTAAAGTGACATAGAAAAACACAATTTTATAAAAAAATAACTATTCCCTTAAGTTTGTCGTATATGGTTACTTCCCAGAATTTTATCCTTGTTAGCAATACTATCAAATGGTGTAATAATACAGGGTGTGATTTTTTTTCCAAAATCAGCGGGTTCGATTCCTGGCCAGGATTATCGATTTTTCGAAAATCTAATAATGCAGTTTTAGTTTTCGTCAAAATCGGCCTCGAGACTCCTTTCAACGTTTTTCGGTATTCCTCATAGTTTCGGAGATAGCCATCCACGCCCAGTTGAAAAATTCACCCTGTATATTTACCTTAGAAAGAATTGGTGGAGCTTGTTTTGCTTTTTTTGAGAATAGTTTTCTTAAAGAAACAAGCCATTTATCGCACTTCAAATGCAAAAGACATCCAAAAAAACAGGGGGGGTATCACAACGTTTTAAAGTAAGGTTTGTTCCAGTCAGTGAACGAGATGGCGCTAGACGACTTGTATAGCTCTGTTACTTTCACTCGCCGGAATAAGCCTGGTTTTAAGACGTTGTAATACCCCCCCCTGTTCCTGTGGTTGTCTTTTGCCCCCCTTTGTTGGATTGGATTTTAGTCAGCAAGAATCTGAAAGTTATTCGCCCTAGGTGGAGCGGAAGGATTCATTTGATGATTTTACCACCATAGAAAAAGGATTACTTCACCAAACCCATCAAATTAGACACCCTAACCACTTCCATCATAATTATGATCTACCTAAGACATCTATGACCTTTGATGGATCTATCCATGCATGGATGCACACACACTTAGTATTCATCAGCTCATTCGTGTGCAAACTTCCGGTTCAGTTGCCTTACCGCGATTTTGTTCTAGGTATATCAGCCATGATTCATATTGTGGTGCAATGTCTCTATAGCTCTTTGTTTTAATACCTTAGTAGTAAGATGCATTAAAGGTGCAAGGTATGGTATGAAAATGCACTTTTTTATATCCAAAGGAACTTTATTTCTGAAGTGAAATTACCGATCTAGTTATAAACAATGAGGCTTAGTTCCATCTTTTGCTTAGCGGGTTGATTGCTATTTCAGTTTCACAGAATGCAACTTTAGCACTTTTAAAGCATCCATCAATCAGCTTAACTATTTAAGGCTCGCTTGCAGAAGCCTCCGTTATCTTTTAACTCAAAGTTAGTGGCTAACACAAGGTCAAATTGACAGTTTGTCATACAATATTGTCAATTTAACCTCGTGTTGGCCACTAACTCTCGTTTGTTCGTGCAAGTGGGTCTAAGTGTCACAAAATTTGATCATCGTGACTTACAGAATTATCATAATCCTGATTATTATTAGAGGTCTTCGTTTGAGTGTGTCTTCTCCTTCAAAGCTTCTTGATATCTCTTTATTTCAACGCTCAGCTCTTTCCTAGTACTAGCCTTATCATCCTTTACACAGTTCATCCATAGTTTCTTTGTTCTACCTCTACTGTTAAAGCCATTTAAATTCATACTGTTTATCCTCACCAAAACTTGACTTAGGTACAGAAGCAGTCAACCATGCAAAAAGTACAATTTATTGCAAAAAGCAGATACTCCTTTCATCACAGCCCTGACTTCTAATGGACTCTCTTATCAGGTGTGTGGCTCTGGAACGGAAAGGGCTATTGAAGGACAGAATGAGTCTGACAGTCCGTCAGTCAAATGATTTCTCCCACCCAGGGCGGAACGGGAGGACTCATTTGGTGATTTTTACCACGATATGAAAAAAAACCACAGCCCTGACTAGCTATTAACCAAGAAATACAAGTTTTGCAAGCAAATACTCCTTTAACCACAGACTAGAAAATCTATTTCAACTTCTAAACTGTTGCACGATCTAAACAAACGTTTAAAGAATACTTTCCAAGCGCTAACAGGCAAGACGTAGTTGAAGCAAGAAATTAAGAGTTGAGTCGCGAGTCCGTGAGTTCTCGGGGGAAATTCAACCAATCACGGACGAGGATTGAGGGGTACGCGGTGACCATACGAGGCTAGTTTTTTTTATTACTATGGTATTTACGTGATTAACAGTGAAATAATACTTTTTGGAGAAGAGTAGGATCTGTATTTGGTTAAATTGTTGAAGATATGACAAACTTCTTGGTCATAGCCATAGAATACTTAATAGTACTGTCAGGGCGCCCAATCTAACGGAGTTATAGGGATGTACGTAAGCACTGTGTTCTTTCAGTAATGCATCTGAATTTAAGACAGAAAAAGAAATCAAAGGAAGACATCATGGATGCTTTATGATCTTCACAGAAGTTATAACATAACATTACGTGACATTGTTTTTTTTTAAAGTTGTATGCGTATTATCTCTACTATTGAACTGTTACAGGTTAATGATGATGACCTACTGTACTATAAGTTAGGACACGCAAAACAATATGTTTGTGTTTCAAAATCTTTTTACATTTAATAAACAACGTGTTGGAAATTCACAAAAACAAAAATTGGTTTTTCATACAAAATGAGGAATTGATCGGGCCCATCAGTATGTTTTTTTTTTGTTTTTTTTTTATTGGAATTTCCTAAAGTCTTAGAACCAACATTGATCAGTAACATGGGCTGGGTACCCTACGAGAGGTTTTGCGCTTTTAACGTTCAACGTTGTATAAGTTTCTGTGTCTAAATACTAACATCTGTAACAAGATGTATCTCACACGGTTTCCCCAGTTTCGTGCAAAGGTTATGACGTGCGCTTAGACTTGCTTCTTTTCTGTTGCGCTTCCCATAACTTTTATCACCTGGTTGTAGAGTATATAATGGCTTGTCTAAGGTGTGTGGTAAGTTGGTAACGCAATGTGCTCGCTTTACTGGTATGAAATGAGCTGCTACGTTCATGTTATTATATTTCTGCAATGCTTGTAAGGTTTTTGTGAACGCATCTGTCGGTCACGACGATTATATTAGAGGTTTGACTTACTTCTGTTGCTTTTTTTTTGTTTAGGTGCGGTCAGTGGCCAACATTACTTGTCAAACAGTGAATGACAAGTGCATAATGTTGTTTGTTATAAAATAAATAAATATATGGAAAGCCAATAAATAGTGTTTTAATCACTTAAGGCGACGCTAGTCGCGAGCTCGAACTCACTGGCAGGCATGGTCGAAAACCATGATATTTCACCGGAAATCGAGCCATATTGTTCATGTGTGCGCGAGCGTCATCCCCCCGTGGAGAAAACAGGGGAAAACTTATTCAGTGAGATGCACGATCATTCAGAATAAAAGGCGCGCGTAAAAAAATACGAAAAAGCCTTTGGCTGTTGGGGTTTTATGAAAAAACCACTGCAAAATTTATTAAATTCTTCGATAATTTTGCTGTGTCGGTACGGACTTCGTTTTGGAAATTTGATGCTGCTTAAGCTACTAATTTACACCTAAAGTTGTGTTAAAATTAGTAATAAAACGAATCTTTAGAAGCTCGTAACTTTTTAATAGCTCCATATTTTACAATTCTGCTTCCGTACAGACAAAATTAATAATGAGACAAAACGATACCATGTTTAATTTTGGATTTACTTTGTCAAATGTTGGAGTAAAACCCCAACGAAGTTTCTATGGAAAAAATGTCGACTTGTTTGACCTTAAATAATAACTTCGTGTTTTTTTTTAATCTTCAAAACAGCGTTTGACAAGTTTCACTAACCCCTTTTGTTACACAATTCTGCCACATCGTGCGCTGACATCGCTTACTGTATCCCTTTCATACACCTTGCTGGCACTCAATATCGTATACGATGTGTCATGTAATAATGAGCTGAAGTTTAACTTAGATGTAGTACGGATACAGATCCTGAATTACGGAAATTTAAAATATACCATTATCATTATAAGTAACAGTTAGCAACTAATCAAATAATATTATTAAATAATATCAAAGACATAGGTCATTAAAAGTGTTTTGCAATTTATTTTCAAAATACAAGGAAATCACAACTGTAGTCAGAAACAGTGGCTAAAAAACCTCAAAAGACATTTTGACGTCTTTCCCCAATCCATTATCACAATTAATAGTAAATACGAGTTGTCAAAACATCAATAATCACCGCAAAACTCCCAAGGGTAAGTAGGATTCCGAAAAACGCCGCGAAAGCTTTTAAAATTAAAATCCATTCATTGGACGCATTTCTTTGTCATTCCCCTTTTAAAAGATAACCACAGTTGATCGGGAATTGTCGGAGACGTTCGGGATTCGAATGAAGCGATTTGACGGCTTTTTGAATGATTCCTTTTGAAAAGCCGAAGGGAAATGTGTTTTGTTTGTAAATGGAAGTCTGTTTGAGCTGCTTTTTATTAATTTTAGGTTTATTACGAAAGAGTATTTGCTTTTGCCGATAAACAGCAAGCATTAAGGATGTATTTTTTTTTAACTTGTTGAAGTCCATAAAAATTCTTAAGTTGCTTTAAAAAAAGGGAATTTATTTGTTTACCCTTTTTTAATGACTTGTTCTTAAATCCCCCACTGAGAAAAGAGTTACCTCACCGAAGACTGCCTGTAATGTTATAATCAAAGATTTCACCCCACTATATCATATAAACCAGATACAAACTAGATGTAATGCTTGTATGTGGGTAAACTGTAACGCATTACTAGTAAAAAGGCCTGAAATTGGATTATATGGTTTCACCAAATAAAAAGACAAATACCTAGTATTAATAGTAGTAGTAAAATAATACTTACAAAATATAAAGAATTTCCTAAAACATACCAGGCCGAAAACAAAAAACCATAAAGATTTAAAATAGAAAAATCTTTGTTCGAATTTCAAATCCCATGCGATTGTCACGTCACAGTAGCTGTGACACTCAGAATTACTGATTGATTATGCATTCGCGTCACGCTTGACGGCCGACGGGAAACAATGTGATTCACGATATTTTTGTTTCTGTTGTATTTTTCGATGTAACTTTTGGTGGGCTTTTGTTATTTAGCTGCGTGTTTCCGAAAAGTCGCAAATTATAGCATTTGACACAACATTGCTTTTTTTAAGCAATGTTTAATAGATACCGTTAAAGAATACCTAGTTAGTGTTTGATAAGAGCAGGAAAGTAAGCTAGTAAACGGGGCTGTTAGATTTGGTTGATCCCATCTTTAATTAAGTACTTGCTTTAACATTTTTGATACGTGAATAACGTTATAATACTTAGTATTTAAAAAAAAAACATGCAATCATTTTTTATAGTTTCTGCATCGTTTCAAGTTAATCTTTTTCTTTTTTTCAGAATGCAGTACGTACCTACATGGCAATTAATATTTCCCTGAAAGTGTTTGAAAATCACCAGTACATAAACCCAGTAAATTCAAAACGTCTATACGAAAATTACCCTTATTGGTAGGTATTTAATCCAAAAACCACTAAAGTCATTATCAAGTGACCCTTCTCATAATAAAACAAGCTTTTCATCTTGACACCCGGCTACCCCAAAGACCAAACTGACCACTTTGCGACCCCTGAGATGAGGAGCGAAGATAACGCTAAAATGTCCTGCGCCTGTACTGATAATGATTTTAGGCTGAATGTAACCAAATGTTGCGTAGATATGTCTTGTTTGGCGTTTGGGTAGTTTGTGTCGGTTTTAATAGTTTTGAAATTCCTGCGTTTATGAAACACAAATTGTAATAGGAATTCAATGTAACGTTATAGGACTGTTACCTTTTTTGATTTCTTAATCTATACATTGTATAATTAGACTGTCTGAAAACAGCATCGCAGCCCTGAAACACGAAGGGCATATGAAGGAAGTAAGAATCTTACAGTTCCGTCTGCTCTACTCAAGCCTGAGAGGACTCATTTAATATTTTTTACACTTCGACTTTCTCCAGTAACACTCGAATAACTGAGAAGAGATAAGACTTCTTCCCAATGTTATATCATTTAAATATGCCTCGATAGAATTAATCTACAGAATACTGAGGTTACCTGCTAATATCAAAACCGCTCCAGAGAAAACGTAATAAAATCTTTTTAAAAACAATATGATTTAAAATTTTGAAAAATAATGTGTATGTTTAAAATAATTAAAATAGTTGAACCGTGCAAAGTAAACAAAAAGTACGAAACTAGAGCAATAAATCAACGTAATTATAACATAAGAGCTTTTTAAATATTTAGATGTCCTGTCAGGTCAAAAAATTAGGGGTGACTTACGTAGTGATGTGAAAGATGCATTATCGATGTTTATCTTATATTTAATTCTAAACAGTAGTTACATTGCTGAAAAATAAATCCGTTAGGCTTGTTTTTATAGGATTTTTTTATTTATATTTTAATGTACAATGATAATACATAAGGCGGACTCAATGCCACGCCCACAAGGCATTATCTATCAGTCAACCTTTAGGGCAAAAGGGAAAATTAAGAAAGGAATAGGCACAAAAATAAGAGGAAATAAAACAAAAATCCTACAATTTTTTACTATGAATATTGATAGGTATTTTATTTAAGATATCGGTCACATACTCACACTCATACTGACACTAATAAAATAAGTAATTAAATTCAAACACAGATAATGATACTTATATATGGTTTTATGATGCCTGCCTACCTTATGTTTTTGGATACCTTGATGTTTCTAAATATTTTTACTCTTTTTTTCAAATAGTAAAAATAAAATTACAAATCTTATTGTCGAATCGATACAGCATAGCTTTATATTCCCATCACTAATCGTCGATCCCCATTTTAAAGCATGTGGCGCATGGTCACTGAGCCCTTCACCCAAATTGAGTGCTACTTTACTGGTTAATAATACGAAGGCTGCCTTTATTATTTTACTGTGTTTGATCTCGGGATGTTTTAGGGCAAGCGATTGTTCTAACTTTTTTTCTTTGGTGATTTTTGCGGACTTGTTCACCTTATTTTGAATACGCGTTTTATCGAGGATAACTTAAACTTAGTTGGCAAGAAGATACCATCAGACATACACGTATTAGAGTCTGAAGTTTCTAAAGGTTTTAACTCTATAGACTTGAAAGAAAGCCAAGCTATCTACATCGGATTTCATCGTTCTGCAAATGAGATTAAATTATTTGATTCTTTAACATTTTCTACCATAACCTCTTAAAACCGACTACGTAGCCTAATACATTGCCACTGGCACCCAAAAAATTTATTACGAACTTCTACTTCCTGAGGAACTGGAAAGGTGTTTTTTTTTCACACCTACAGAACACAGTAAAACTGTTTGGCGTTGGACTTCGGCAGGATAGTGGTCTACCTGGTGAAGTCTACCGTCGCTATTGGGGATTACTCCTTTGTTTCTGATCGGTGGTCCCCGAACTAGATCTTACCTGATACTTTCCCTTTAACTTGGAAATCTGACACTATGTCTAGTACCTATAACCTTTGAAAGTCCGTCAAATCTACTAAATAGATACCGAAATTACCTTGACATATGGAACACAAAACCAACAAATGTGTCACCACACACCATTATCTAAAAATCTCTATCCAAACAGCCAATTAAAATCCGAAAATTCAAACGACAACTGTTTGTCTTGTTAGCAATATTTTTAATTGAGATAGACCCTACACGGGCTGTCAAACAATAGTTTTGGAAACCATTTTGTGAAGACCTCCGTTGATATCGAACAATAAAATGTCGTGAGGAAAGTTTTTGTACGAATTTTGATGATTCTAAGAGTCGGTAACCAAGATTAGAGACACTATGGATGTGGTGGCAATAGCAAGTAAGAAAGTCACTCTAGAAATGACATATAACAGAGAAAGAATGAGAATAAGTAAGTAGTAAGAATGAGAAGACATTTAGAGTAGTATGAGAGAAGAACACCAAGGGAAAATTTGAAAAAAAAAAACGAAAGTAAAATTAGAAAATAATTCATTTCCATCTGTCAGCATTAGAATTCTGGCTCAAAGTATTATCTGATGCACTTTACAAGTGGTAATCGTAAGCGTAAACATAAAGTAAACACTTCGATTTAAAAATTCTAAATTCCTACTCGTTTATCTTAAATTTACTCAATGTGGAAAGATATAAATATCTTTAAAGAAATCTGATTTTACCCATTGGGGCTAGTGTTTCTGTAAGGGGCTTGATATACAAGTTGGAAGGTCAAGTTACACCAGTTCGTGTATGAGGTCATTGTTTACACAAACAGGGCAAATAATTAAGAATGTTCATTGGTTTTGTCAACACAATCTATGAACCCGGCGCGGTATGATTGCGGTGGGATTCGATTGTTTGAGCTCTCTTTACACATTGCGTTGAAGTCTGTTGGTTGTGTCGCAGATTGGTGTTTACCCCTTTATTTTTAACGAAAAAAGTGAAAGTAAATATAGAGCTGTTTTAGTTTGGAATAGATAGGTTTTATTTCTGGAAAGGTATTGGCACTTATAGCATACCTACAATATTTTTTTTTTTCTTACCTACCTTATTTTGACGGGCCAGTTGGTCTAGTGGTTAGTGACCCTGACTGCTATGCCGGGGGTCGTGGGTTCAATTCCCACCCAGGACAAATGTTTGTGTGATGAGCACGATCATTTGTTCTGTGTCTGGGTGTAATTTATCTATCTTATGTATGTACTTAGAAATATATAAGTATGTTTATCAGTTGTCTAGTACCCATAACACAAGCTCTGCTTAGCTTGGGACTAGATAGCGTTGTGTGATAGTTGTGGAATAGTAAGATAAATCTAAAATGTTGGATCCTTTTTTCATGTGCCGTAATCACAAGAACCTGTAGTGCTATTCCCTTATGTATAATTTTATCTTATCTTATAGTGTTTTACTAGCAATATTGCTAGTAAAACACTATAAGATAAGATAAAAAAATATGTTTCTCACCACAATAAATAGTACATTGCATCAGTTTTAACTATGTATTTTAATTGATACATAATTCAATAACATTATTTTGTGGGGAGACTGGTGCCTAAGCTAGACGGAAAGTCTGTATTTCCGGTCACCAGGTCTCCACTCCATAGGCAATGGTTACGTTTAAATAAATTTTAAATGTAAACAAACACACCTAAGGTTAACTATAGTTTCGATACTGGGACAGCGATGCCTACAACTCTTGTTATTTGGAACATGTATGTAATTGATTCTAATAAGGCAAGTTTGAATGACATTAAAAAAAACACACATGTAGATTTTGTGAGGTTTTGTTTCATTGAAAAACGCATAGGCTGGTTGATGCAGATGGTATGTTTCGTTTAATTTGTCACGGATTGTTTTGAGTGTGTACCGGAAATTTTGCATGCGGAAAACTACTAACGCAATTTCCAGAGTTTTTAATGGAACACGTGACAAACCCATCATCCGCAACAATTGGAAGCTACAACAAATATTCCCTCAACAAATACATTAACCTTCCAACTGCCGACGCAATTTCTTTTCCGAAAGGATTCTTCCGGGGACCGGGGGACTTATTCATTCTCTTATTAGGCCGTGTTTGTTTTGTCCGGGACATCGTAGGGAGTTCCTGGGGTCATTATACGCGGTGTCATGTGATGCGTGAAATTATTTCGTACTTTACACAGTGGCGCGGTGCGTGCGCGCCGGTGTAAAGGGGCGGCGGATTAGGGTTGATGGGCAAAAGATTTTTAGCTTAGGAAGCTGTAATTTAAAAACTGTGTGTCAATCAAATAAAGTTCCTTCTTTACTCGAAAAAAAGTATCGATCTCGATTTCATTATGAGATAAATGTTAGAATCATTCCCGTTGGATCCCACTTTTGGATCCCATTTTTTAGGTAGTCCCGATGAATCCCATTTTTAATTCCCGTTGAATCCCACTTTTTGACAACATGTGTACATATCAGAAGAAAACTGTTACCGTTATTTTACTGATGTATTCTGAGTATCTAATTAATGAATTTTACTAAAAAAGAAAGTTCCACAAGATCCGGCCACCATAGGCTTTCCTTAGACCGGTCACCAGACACATTCTGAGAATTTGTTTCAGTTTCAGTTTACTTAAAAACTGATAGAATGTAAAAGTACTAGGCTAGTATAAGATCAAGATATGTTTTGCGGTCTGGTGCTACGTGACACGCAGCGCAGGGGTAAGGTAACTCTAAATGGCCTGCCAAAGTACTATTAGGCTAGCATAAGCTCAAGGTGGTAAACCGCAATTTATGATACCAATTTTGTCGTTGAAAGTACTCGCATTCAGATTTTTAAAAGCATGTGGGATCCAATTTAGTTATGGGATTCAACGGGAATTACTTTTAATTTTTTTGGGATCCAATGGGAAAAATACTCAAGTGGGATTCAAAAGTGGGATCCAGCGGGAATAATTCAAATGTTATACGTACACACGGCTACGGCTACACATCAAGCTATACTTAACCAGTTTGTCTTGGACTCGCTTTATAATGATCTTTCCGCACATTGAACGGTCAGCATTTACTAGTTTTGCATCGTTTGATGTGTAGCCATGTGTACATGCGTATTGTGTTTTAAATAGTGCAGCAGGACTGATAAAAATAAAAGAAACAAACAAAAAAATTTAAAATAATGCCAAATTACGTTATTATGGTCAACGATCTATACCGAAATATTATCATCGGAAATTCACAACAAATTTTAAACCCGAATGACCCGTTTCAGATTTATTGTTTTTTTTTTGTCAGCATTCAAATCCGCAATTATTTTTATTGTGATTTTTTTTTAACTAAAATTAAACAGTACCTACTAGAACGACTATTAAACCTTAAAATTCTGAATTAAAATAGCTATCACATTCACCAATTTCTCCAACCCTAGCTCCGCTACCCCAGTCGATAACGACCCGGTCTAAAATGAAGTTGTAATACAATGCATCTGCTACAACATCGCGGTACATTGACGAATTGTTCTGCGATACAAATGCCATTAACTATTGTACAATAAGATGTTTATAGCCCTGTCAGTCGTATGGAGTTAATGAGGCGAGGAAAAACTGAATTGGATTCAGTTTAGAGGTTGAATTTGTTGATTTAAGTATCGAAAAATAGGTGTTGATTGTCAGTTGATATTTCGAATCCATTATTATTAATAATGAGTTTAACATCGACCATTTAGAATAGAATATGCTTTAGTTTAGACCAAAATTTTTATCATAACAGAACCGTTTTACAATATTGCTGCATACTTATTAACCATAGAATCTATGGATAATAATAAATGGCAGTCTTATCGCTAGTAGCGATATCTTCCAGACAATCTATAGATCAACACTGTACGAACCTAAATACTTATATAGCGGGTATTAAGACAATGTCTAGAGAAAAGTGATCAACGAATGTCTATTAGGCTAACACAATGTCTACCCTAATCAAAATGAAAAAAGGGAGTTAATAATATTATGATGTAACATCGAAATATAGGATAATTAAGAAATCATGTCAACTCACACTAGGTGGTAGAGTAAGGGAGTATTAAAATCTTACTGACTACATATACTAAACCACCCTGTTCTTTCACATTTTCTTTGCGTTCTAGCGCCGGGGTGTCCTACGCCTATAGGTCCGATTAGGTTATATCTAAAATTTAGATAAAACGTAATCGGACCTATACGCGTGGCAAAAATAATTTTACCAAATATTTAGATTTAGATTCTAAATGATTAGATTTGGTAAAATTATTTTCAGCAGAAGATTTTTTGAACTGATTTGATCAAAAATAAAAAAAAACAGGTGAAATAAGGAGAGTTTCGATTAAAACGAGAACCAAATTCAATCTGACTGCTTCCAAAGCCAAATGCCTTTAGTAACCATGTTTTTCTTTTCTACTCACACTGCCTAAGATACTGTCTTGTCTTATCTCATCTATAACCTCGTCTGTGGGACGTAATAAATTAAATTCACAAAAAAGTGTCGAATAAACACGTATGTTTGTAAAATAAGAAGGAATTCGAAATATACCCGCTGTTGTTGCGGGGAGTAACAGATTTTATTCAAAAAGTACTTACTAAAGGCTGATTTCGTTTGAAAAACCTGTGTAGGTATTATTTTTTATGAAAGATTTCATGCTGCCAATTTAGTAATTATATATTATGTTAATAGTTAGGATAGTACCTAATTATACAACAATAGCTAAGAGCAAAGTTTTTTATGATCAACACCTTCAAACATTGTAAACCTACACTTAGTTCGCAATAAAGATATTTGAATTTGAAAGTTTGCAAATTTTATTACCTACCTAAACTTATAGAGAAAAAACAGTTGGTACTGAAACGATTTTCAATGTTATGTGATTATTAATTAAGCTGCTATTGGTAAGAACTAGAAAAGTTAATATTTGTGATTATGTGCGTTCCTCTTTCCTTTCCAAAATAAATTTAATAAAACCCACGCAAAATGTATTTATCTTAAGCTTTTCTTAACACGATAAAAGAATTCCGTAAAATCTGCTAGAAATGCTGAAGAGGGGAATAAATCTGATAAGTGAGTTTGTTTATGTGAAAGAATTTCAATTTGAACGCGTGTACTCCGCCTGTCGCACGGCATTATGCGCACCGAGATATTAATGATTGCCGAGAATACGTGCTTTCACCTGACGTCCCTACGAGTTAAGGTTTTTCTTGTGAATAGCGAAATTTTCCGTGAATTTCCTGCTTTGAAGATGTTAAAAGTAAATTTACTATCATCGGCTTATTCTCATACTTGACGACTAGAAGAGGACTTTTTTTTTAATAGCCTGTTCTGCCCCACTCCTGGGCAAAGGCCTCCCTCCACTCCTTCCACTTCTCGCGAGCTCGTGTGTCCTCCTTCCAATTTGGACAGAACCTGTCCAGTTGAAGAGGACATTAAATTTAAATAAAATAATTGAAGAACCGATAATGAGTATTAACGATTATGCCTAATCATTGAATGGTCACAGTTACATTAATAAAGTTTCATTTCAAGTCAATTAAACCAAAAATCGCTGACCAAATTTATGCTTTTCTTCTAAGCAGCGATCTTTATACCTAATAGAACAGCAATTTACATAAATGCTTTCCGACAGCTTAACCCTTCATGGGACTGAAAATATGATTAGACGTTTTTAACAAATATTTGTGTCGAATCACTGATTCAATTCTAGCTCTCTATTTAGTTTAAATATACCAAACGATTTCGATTGCAACTCATCCAACAAGAAATATCCGAACATATTTTCCAAAATTCAACCCATTACATTTTCTACAGCTACACCCCAAAATCGCTAAATATCTTAATTTCATCCTACATTGAACACGTGAGACAACAATAGAAGAGTGAGAAATTAAATTTATTGCTTGTCAAATATCACTTGTCGCTATTGTAGCTTTGTTGTAGTGTGGAGTTAGTGGTAATAGGCACAACACATGCTATGGTACAGCCAAAGGGGTACGGCTAAATGTGATAGAATTATGATTGCTCGTTAAAGGGGTATTGAAAGAAATTGTTTTGTAGTATGGTGGTATTGTTGGGTTTGTATAGTTATGGAAATTCTGGCTTTTGTGCGCGAAGTTTTCGGTGTTGAATCTCGAATCTTTGATTGGGATAAAAAGTTACTAGGGCTCGACGTATGTGTGCCGAAAATGGTTGCATATTCCAAAACTAAACTGTTATACCTATACGTTAAGCGAGATTAAATATAACGTCATATTGCACTGAAGCAGAATATTAGAACCGAAGAAGTTTAATCCAACTAAAGCCTTTTGACATGTGACATCCACCAATCCACACTGGGCCCGCGTGGTGGATTATGGCCCACCCCCTCTCACAGAGAGGAGGCCTGAGTCCCAGCAGTGGGAACATTAATAGGCTGATGATGATGAAAGCCTTTTTTGGTGTGTTTTGTTAGTAGTTGTAGCTTCGTCATGAATTTCAAAGTTAAAAAATACTTTACTGTAAAAGCGACACCTGAAAGTTCACTCCACCATAAAACATAAAATCATCCCTTCACCAAAAAAACCTTTTAAAAAACAACTGCCCTTTCACACATTTCCCGTCACGACGCGACGTCCACCAGAAAACTTTCAAAAACAGCTACTATTCAAAACTGCCACTAAACCGCAATTCCGTATACGTATATACTTACTTTAAAACTCGTATGAAAGGCGCATGGGTTCCCCTAGAAGTGCTAAGCCGTGTTGAGACTAAAGTATTCCCACGGACACGGCGCTTATCCATCAATATATCTTTTGCATACCGTGCGTTCTTAGTTTTATGTTGTGTGGAGGTAGCTTTATGTTTTGAATGGATTGGAGATGGAAGTTTTGGTTATTTGTAGATAAGGATAAGAGCAGTTTTTTGATTATTATTAACAACAGTTACGGTGACAAAGGCAATATTTTTAGACACGGTAATAATTTTGCAAAACTATGTAAGTACCTACAATAAGATGTGTTTTTTACAAAGATTATGGATTTCCCATAACGTTGGCAAAAACACCACGAAAAAGTAAGGAGTACAATGAAATACCTTCTGTTTTACGTAAAATATAATAGAATGGTGTTTATTTGTATAAAAGAAAAAATACGAAAGCGTACATAGGTATATGTTTTTGTTTAGCAATTTAATGATTCGTTGTCAAAGAAGCCGTTTAACTAATGTAGGTATCTAACTAACAGAAATGAGCAAGAATATAAAATTTCTTACGACATAACTCGACACTGTTGCAAATCATATTGTTTCAAACCCCATACATACTAAAAATGAGACATTTTCAGCGTTTCACGTCTCATTTCCCGATAAATTGCGAGCAGCGTATTCCTGCATAAAGAACCAGTTACAACGCTGAAAATCCATAAACACTGAATGTTACTCACAAAGTATAATTTAAAATTCCATTTCAATCAACTCGTAGTATAAACAAGGTAATTCGTTGGACCATAAATTCGCAATTACGTCACTGGCGAACGACGTTCAAAATTACCTATTTCCAACATTTTTTTTCCATCCAACTCCCTGTAGGCATCGAAAACTGGGTAGGTGTGGTCGGACCAAGAGAAATCGTTCCCATTGGTCGCCGATGAACACACCCACCGTTGTAACAAAAAGGAACATCGGCTCTGAACTCGACTAGTCCCTAAACGGCGAGCCTTGAGAATTTCTCTCTCCCTTTCTCAAGTCGCAGTGTTCTGTTTCAGGACGGTGCCCACTGAAACCGAGTTCGCTCCGAAGTCCCCGGAGCATTGTACAGCGCCATCTCTGTGAATACGGCCGAACTACGTGGACAAAGTTTAAGCAAGATGGCGCCGATAGTCGCGTCGAAAGGCCTTTTGGGACGAGGAAAAGTTGTTGACTTTGTTAGGAAAGAGTCGAGAATTTTAACTTTCAGGTTTTAAAGTACCTAAGTACTGTTAAATTACTTCTTCTTATCTGTTTCGAAATGTGTTTTTTCTCTAGTTCTTATTCTGCCTAGTGGTTATGGTATCTATGTGTTTATTTTTAAGGTTTTCCCATTATTATTTTATAATTGGATAAAAAATACTCTGTTTAAATGCTTACCTTACGTATTCTTTTTATTTTTGTTTTATTTTAAATTTTAATTTAGGAAGTAGGTACATAACACTTGTATGTTTCTTTTTAACTGTACCGAATAATAAAATTATAATTTAAATGCTTACCTTTATCACTGAAATATTTTTTTTTTGCCTTTATTTCTTAGGAGCTCATAAAGAAACCACGAGAAAATATACTTATTTATAACCACGCACTTAAAACTTTCAATAATAAAACTGTTTTTCAAATCGTAGAACTAAGAAAATGGAAGCTCTGAGACAAAATTGACTAAATCGCAAGTTCGATTATAACTTAATTTTGATTTTAGAGCATTTTTTAACCGAATTCAAAAAAAGGAGGAGGTTCTCAGTTCGGTCGGGTTTTTTTTTTTATATTATGTACATCGATTACTCCGAGGTTTCTAGTCCGATTAGTGTCATTCTTTTTTTTTTTCGATGCAGTGTGGTCCCATAAAAATTTCATCCAATTTGGTTCAGTACTTTTTATTTTGTGAGCATTTTTATTGATTTCGGCTACTTGGATGACATTACTTTTTGCGTGTTTGTTACGCGATTACTCCGCCAATTGTGGACCGATTTTCAAAATTCTTTTTTTGTTATACTAGGGATCGTTTACCTTAGGGAATACTGCAAGTTTCATCAAAATCTGTTCAGCAGTTTTTGAGATAGGGAATTTTATTAGCATGTGTACATGAGCGATGTTAATACCGGTGCCACGGATTACAAGTTCTAGTGCACTTGTAAGGAAATGATGTATTTGACAAGAATTTGGGTTGAATATTTAAACTAAAAAGAGTAAAATAAAAAACTTTTAAAAAAAATTTAACCGACTTCAAGAACAACTACAAAAAGGGGTAAAATAACCTACAAAATAACTTTTCTTTCGGAAGTCGGTGGCAAAAAGACTACGAAATAAAAAAATAAAGCCACCGACTGACCGTGAATATAAAAAAAAAAGTTTTTTAGGGGTCTAGACGAAATCCGTTTTAAGGCGTTTTTTAATTATTGATTATCAGTTCATAAGAATTTAGTAGAATGCTTTGAAAAATATCACGCAAGATTTGAAAAACACTTCTCAAGCTTAATAAAATCGTTTCAAAATTAAAAGTAGGTTACAGAATGATAATAATTTAAAAGATTTACACGAACTCAATAAATAATAGGAGCAGCCATAAAATGTGAAGTCGATCTCTCGTAAGTAGCTTATCAATTTATAAGGGTAGCTTTACCATCCTACGCACTAGGTGCTTATCCTTAGTACTTATTAAGAGAAAATAATTTCGTTGTGCTATTAATTAGCAGTCCGACTTTGTGGGTCACATTTTTCATTAAGTAACTTTTTAGTTGTTTTATTTTTATATACGAGTACTTGTGTAAGTTTCATCAGCGTTTATTGATAAAAGATATAATTTTGTATCTGTATTTTATACAGACTAGCACATCAACCTCTATCTGTATATTCAATGTGCCTTTCTTTCATATATTTTTAACCATAAGGTTGAAAAACTATTTTTTTTTGTGATAGTATAGTCGTGGAAGGCTAGTATAAGTTCGATTGGCAAAAAAATACAGATTTGGGTAGGTTGACCTGCTGGCGTCTGTAATTTTTTTTTAATCGGCTAAGATTTTATCTCTTTGTTTCTATTTTCGACAAAAAGAAAACAGTAGCGACAGAGTAATGTAAAAGTGCATAGTGGACAGTTTATATTATTCTGTCTCACATAAGCTACACTGGAAAATACACCTTTTGCGGGTACCTGTTTTCATCATTAAAAACCTATAATATTCCCACTGCTGGGACACAGGCTTCCTCTCTGTAAGAACCATAATCCACCACGCGGGCACAGTGCGGTTTTATACATGTTTTCAAATTTTTGTGATGTGTTCTACGTGTTCAGTATTCTAGGACATGCCGGTTTCTTCATAAACCGTTTTGAAAACAGTGATGATAAAATAAATTTCAGAAAGTAATGCACCTGACTGGGTTCGAACCCAAGACTCACAATTCATAAATCGGAACCGATATCACTGGGTCACCATTGCTCTTCATTTCATACTCCTCTACAATTTTCACCACTCCTTCCAAACATTTTAACCTCCCAACTTCTCACTAAAGACAAAACAGTCCTTAATGTAACCGTGCGAAATTGCGTTGTAAGTCACAATATATCGGTAATAGCTAATTAGCTGTAATCCTATAATCGGTCAGGTTAGAAAATTACCCACTCGGGTCCTATTTGCGGTGGCCGCGATTAGCCCCATAAAACTCAGTGCGATCTTGATAAGGGATGCGCGAATCGGCAACGTATACTGTGTGAAGTGCCAGTGTAATAAACATTCGTTTAAATTTATTGTCTAACTGTTGCAGATTAGGTTGGTAGGTAGATCGTGTGTATGTTGGATTTCCAATGTTTGCAACATTGCTGTTTTCATTTTTGGTGTTGTGCTAGTTTTGTGTTTTAGGTTTCAAAGAACGCTATTCTATGACCCCAAAAATATTATATATACCCCAAGCGCTGTTCAAACTAATGTGTAATTAATTATGCCGGGGATAATTTAATTTCCTAGTTCCACGATGATCTAGTGGTCGCAAGCGTGACTGCTTTGCTGGAGATCTTGGGTTCAATTCTCAGGTCAGCCAAAACGTTTTCTCTTTTAGTATGGACGAGCGCTCGGTAGACGATCTTCTTAAACAAAACTGGAAAAAATTATATGGGTTTACTATGAGGCACACCTCTGCCTGAACCCTTCGGTATCACAGAATCCTCTTATGGCACCCCTTAATGATGAGATGTTACTAGCAAAAGGGTTGACATTTTTACTCGTACTATTTTCAATAAAAATAAACCCAAATTAAGTAGCTTCTCTCCATAAATACATCACTCATCAGTTTCACATTCATATGCTCAACTGTTTATAACTATTCAGGAGTTTATTTAGACTCGCCGGATCTGTTAGACACCTCACGTCAGAGTTGTAAATTTTTCGCTAACTACTCACATGATTTTTAGTCTAACTTTCGTCTGGTAGTCTCCAATGAGACGTCAGTCTACCATTTTGTTTTCAGTTTATATGCGTATGCATATTCAAATGGAAAGTTTTGTTTTGGACTGAATGCTGTATGTAACAAGGGGCACAGCAGTGGTCTAGAAAAGCTATCTGCTAATGTAGACTTTATCATCATTATCATCATCATCAGCCTATTAATGTTCCCACTGCTGGGACACAGGTCTCCTCTCTGAGTGAGGGAGTGTGCCATAATACACCATGGATTGGTGGATGTCACATGTCTTCGATTTTTTGGTTCTAGGGCATGGCCGTTCCCTCACGATGTTTTTCTTCACCATTTTGAGAGAAGAAAGAAAGAAAGAAAAAGTTTTTATTGGACTCACTACAGGACATAACAGCAACATAAAATGAACAGAAAACATAAAAATGTAAAAAAAAATAAGAAAAGAAAAAAAATACCAATACAAAAAAATTAAGTCCTGTATGAGGCCAAAAGGTATCTCAGAATGTGCTGTGACGTTAAAAAAAGTCATAGCGCTGGTTTAAATGGGGTTTGAGCAGTGGTGATGAAATAAATTACACAAAGTAATACGCCTGCCTGGATTGGAACCCACGACCTACAGTTTGTAAGTCGGGGCCGATACCACTGGGCCGCCACTGCTCTCACTGTAGACGTTTTATTCATACTCAAATATTTATTAGTCATGCCTATAATACGCGTTTATATCTCTGCCTAGCCTATGTTGGGGTCGGCTTTCAGTTGAACCGGATGCAGCTGAATATCAGTACTTTACCTGAAGCGATCGCTATCCGACTTCCACAACCCAGTAATTGGGTATTACCTACAATACCCCTTGGTAAGACACGTTTTCAAACTTCAGAGCTTCTGACTGACAGTCAAAGAGCTTCAAATGACAGCCGATTAGATATTCTGTAGAAACCTGGTCTAGTTGTGTCCGGCTGATGGCAATAGGCTCGTCCTATTACTTGTTACTTTGTCATAACTGATGAAATGCGAATGAATTTCCCACGTGTTCCTCAATAAGAACTATTTTTGTTAAAACTACTCCCAGTATCCACAATCCACATACGTATACATACGTAACGTAAACAGTACGTATGTGTACAAGCAACGTCAGTGGGACGCACAAAACAAAGTGCCACAATTAAGTGCGACCCGCTCTGTCGGAGTTCAACAGTTTTTCCCTCGTAATTCTATTACATTATTAACTTACACCGTGTTAAGGAAGTAGGGATGTATACGGCGATTCCTGTTGTCGATTTTTGTAGGAATCTGTCGATAATTTTGTGACATATTAAGCTGAAAAGAAAAATAGTGATGCTATAAGCCATCAAGAGGAGTTGAAAGCACAGATATCATATTTAAACTTACCAAAATCTGACTTTCTTTTATAGATTTTCAACTTTTTCACGAAATCAGAAGGTTTATATTCGTTTGGAAAAAACTTGACAGTTTGGGTTAGTTTGATCTGCTGGCGTTTGTACATTGTCCTAGTCTTTATAACATTGCTTGAAAATATAAGGAATGTTATGCGTCTCATATTATCAGTGTCCACGATGTAATTTGAGTTGTGTTGTCTTTACGTTTCAAAATAATTAGCTATTTGATTGATACACTTAACTTACACACTCTTTCTTTGAGTAAACTGACACATCCCTCAATCATAAAAAATAAAATATTTACATTTTACAAAAGCTTCAGATTTCATCGATATCGATACTCACAACCTCAGTCACATCCCTACAAAGTGTACGACGGTCGCTCGTCGCGTTCACAAAGATCGCTAGCTGAAAACTTTTAATACTTTAACTTGACTTTCACTCAATTTCGCTTAACGCCTTCGTTGACACGGCTCGATGCCTCGATATCGCTTTATAACTGTTTTACTATGACGTTATGGTACAAACTTGATCCTCGAGATTTTAGAAGAAACCTTTACGAGATTAGGGGGATTATGGTTAAATGTTTAATTTTTATGTGATTTGGATTTTGGAAGTGCCAAAATTCGTGTGAGGAACTTTTTAAGTAAAGTTTTTGGACTTTCGACTGTCTAAACATTTTTTTTTTCTTTACCCAAATAGTAACAGAGTCATACAGAAACATTTATGAAAGCCTGGGATAAAACTTTAATACAAACCAAACTTTTCTTCCAAATCTCTAAACATTCCGAATCGAATCCGAACTAAATAAAATACACAAATAGATGGCACCCCAAAAAAAAAAGGAGAAACAAAATAAAACCCCATCACGACACGACAAATTGATGTCATCCATCCCTCTCTTACTAACAGTCGCAACATATCACTCGACGCACGTCCTCGGCATTTTTCCTCTATATATTATTAATACATAAGTACAATCCGATGCACCGTTCCCCCCTCCGGGTGATGTATAGCTCTGTCCTTTTCTATATTGTTGGGTCTAGTTTTCCCAAGCGACCGAACCCCGAGGGTAAAACTCCCTAGAGTCGGTATTGACTCTACTGTAGAAGGAAAGTTATCTGTACACCTATTGTCGACCACCCCCTCTCTCCCCCAACCCTGTTTTCAGCCCGTTCCACCCTCGACTTTCTTATGCGTTTTACGTTTTATTTTTGAGAATGTTTCTAGGCTCGAATTCGTGTTGTTTTCATAGTCTGCAGTTTGGTCTATAAATATTTTCTTATCTGAAGAAGAATATGTCATTTTTATTTTATTCCAGAGTTCTTCTTTTTAATAAGTTTCTTAAACATTTGTTCTGCAATTGCTCTCAAAAGTAACAGGTCTTTTAAATAATAATTCTGAATAAACAAGTTTCTGATGTTAACTTGCAGACAAAACTTAGTCGAAGGAAATGAAAATCCCAAGAAACGCTAAGTATTAAAAAATATTGAACTATCATTCATATAAAGTACATCCCACGAAGCCAATTTCTATTAGTAATATGACCCGTGCTTAACATAATTTAAGGCTAGGTGCACACCGGACGCTAATTTGGTAATGCGCGACATCGCCACGCGACCAACACGCGTTGCGACCGCCACGCGACAGATTGACGCGACAAGACGATTTGTTCACTTAACTTGTTTATCGTGAGGGACAGACAAATATGCGTAAGAATAAAAATGTCACTCCCGCCCTCTTTGTCATTTGATACTCAATCACATTTTCATAATAAGGAATTACAATTGTCGCATTCTAATCTAGTTTTATTTTGAATTATTTTTATTACAGTTTGTGTTCATAGAAATTTTCTTTTATAAGAGAATCAACACAACGACTTAGAAATGTGAAGAATAGTTTGATGGTGTCACAGTATCATCTTCACGTTGTGAAAATTTGATTATGAGATAGCAGTGACAAGAAGTCATAGAAGATGTAAAGGTTAAAGTGCAAGTCTTGCTAACTCGTTCTTCTTACTATGGTTATGATGGCGATGATGCCCTATTAATGAATTTCTCAATACCTTCGCCCCGTGCTTAAACCGTGCAGTTGACCTTACATCAAACACAAAAATCGTTCTAATCAATCCAACAAAATTGAAAATAAATTACAATTACAATACAGAATACAAACCCACACCGCCTGTTCCAAATAAGTCCGTCTTCACACCGATATGGAATGACATCCGGACGGACGCGTGCGACAGTCGCGCCACGTGCGCCGCACACGACGACAAACGAGCTCGACTAAACGCTCATTTAGATTACTGTAGCGTAATCTACTTAGACGGACGGTGTGTTCGTAACCTTATGTAGCATTGAACTGCATAGTTTTAAACTAATTTTTGTAGTATTTTTTAATCGTTTTACTTTGAAATACATTTTAATTTGTTATTATGTATTTGGACTAGGACGAGTAATAAAAAAAAATGTTAAGTTTTTTTTTCTCTATAGAAAACGTGTTTTCGTGTCATGCCTCCAAACTTATTAAGTACCCATTTATTTTAACACCCTTTTCAAGCCCAATATTAGATCACCATAATTGATTTAAATGGCACAAAATTGTACCTTCAAAACTGGCGAAGTCTTTTCTAATGCTAATTTAGTAGTAATACGATAGCCATTGTTTTCTAAGTACAATTAGGGGTAGATATAAACCCATGCATTATCTAGTCAGGGGTAACAATAGAGAATATTACCCCTACAAAAATTGTTAGTATAATATTTCAAGTGGGGTGCAAAAAGTACCATGTGTGAAATCACAATGGTTCAAAAGTATGTTTTTGTTGGCATCCTCATTTGACGATGATGGATGGGATTTGTCCAGTTGTGATCAGGCAGGATAGATCATTATGATAGTCATCAGTCATCATAAATTAGGTGATGTTCTTGATATTTTTCACAACATTTAAACTATTGTTTTTTTAGTTTCTGTAAGAAATAATAAATTTAAAAATGTAACAATTATTCACAACCTACAGAAATGCAACAGATCCACAAAATTTAATTGACCTGCAAATAAATTTATTCAACGTTGTATAGTATGGTAGTATGTATTATCACAGTCAAAATTGTCAGTCATTAGACAGTTAGTGAGATATTTCAAACAACGAACGTCTAGTATAGTCATTGCTTATCATTTATTCATTTGTACACAAAAATTGCTTCCCGTTTTAAATCTAGATGCGAAATGAAAAACTTTTATAATTATTTTACGTAATTTAATCTCGTATTTCGTGATAATTTGTTTCATGAACGATTACAATTTACAATGTCTTATTTGATACACAGTTGCGTTAAACAATAATACGTTACTACATAATATATTCACGGAGTTTATCTCACAAAATACAATTCGTTTTGCGTGAATCTAAGCAAAGTGAACCAGAAAAAAGATATTTTATTTTTTTCGTATACATTCATTTCGACATCAGATTTTCTTTCGTTGTACATTTTATATCCCAAGCTTCGTATTAAATGGATATGTATTGTTTCTAGATATGATCAATATTCGGTAAAATATTTCGATGTCCAAAATTGTAACCTAAGCGCGAAAAATAATAATAAAACGCTATTCAAATTTAAGAATCGAAAAATTTACACATTTACGTTTAAGTTACATTAAAAATTTACAACGTTACTTACAATAAATATATCACAGATTTTACAAGAACAAAATCGACACACATTTACGGGAAAACGAAAACAGAATATTTTTACAATGAAATTTTTAAATCGTCCTGAGCAGTTTAACGTTAGCCTTCAAATGTATATAAAATCTACACTACACTTCAATCTAGCAACCCAACTATGAATGTTGTTTATTACCTATAATATTTACATTTAAATTACAATTGTATTTACAAATACCACCACTTCCCGTACACATTTTAGGTTCCATGATACTTTCGTATGGTACAGTCAGCAACGAAACTGTTACATAAAAATTATACACAGTGAATAAAATCGTGTTACCTTTTTCAAGGTACTATTAGGAACGAGACTGTTCAATACCAATTACGTTAAAAAAAAAAAAAAACAGAAAAAAAAGTTAAAACGAAAAAGACAGACAGAACAAAAAAAATGCACTGTCTATATTTTTTATAATTCTTATCATTTTCACTTTCTAAAACACTGTTTTATCAATCACCAGGTCTATTTTTATGATAAAAACTGACCGTCGTACACATACGTGAGCGGGGGCTACTTGGAAGCGAGCGGAGCTGTCTGAGCGTACTGTTGAGCGCTGCAGGTGGGTAGTGAAAACGGGTTGACACTGAATGGCGATGACACTAGGCCGCCCATTCCTGTGGACAAAGAAAATTACTCTTATGTTTCGTTCCATAAGTAATAAAAGTAATCAGAATTAAAAACTAGGGGCTAAACTTAGAGAAAACCACGCTATTCACACTTATCACTCCGTTTTTTTAACTTTTCATTTTATGTCTATCATTACCAGACTATTAGCATTTTATGTTTTCCCTTTGCTGTTTTTATTAATCACAATACAATATTTTTGGTGATAGTTAGAAATATAAAAAAATAATTTGAAAACCCTATGGTAATTTTAGTTGAAGACAAAATAAGCTTTAGTTCATAACCCTTTTATTTATTTTACTGCAACCTCTACTAAAATATCACACAATTTATAAACGCATCTGACTTTATCTTTTTATTCTACTAAAATAACCTCAACACTGTTCTCCATGAATGTACTTTTAAAATAGGGTTAGTAAAGGAATTATTCCCGTTGAATCCCACTTTTGGATCCCATTTTTTAGGTATTCCCGATGGATCCCATTTTTAATTCCCGTTGAATCCCACTTTTTGTCAACATGAGTACATATCAGAAGAAAACTGTTACCGTTATTTTCCTGATGTATTCTGAGAAACTAATTTATGAATTTTACTAAAAAAAAGTACTCAATATCCGGCCACCATAGGCTTTCCATAGACCGGTCACCAGAGTGATACCACGTACAGGGGGGGGGAGGGGGAATCACTCTAAATGCCTGCTGCGCTCTAAGATATGAGCCCCTTAAAACACACCGTGGTCCGAGTCATTTTCCAGCCGCTTCTGGACAGGGAGTCCGGGGCCCGTCCGACCAAGGACAGGCCCGAGTCATAGCGCGTCGTGTTTCACGCTTTCCTAAAGAGAACTGATGGAGACTGGACCATAGGGCCATACGCCTAACACGACGCGGGCGAAACCGCAAGCAGAAGCTAGTTTTATGATAGCAATTTTGTGATTGAAAGTACTCTCATTCAGATTTTTTATAGCTGTGGGATCCAACGGGAATAGTTTTTGGGATTCAACGGGAATAAAACGTTTTTCTTTTGTTGTGGGATTCAACGGGAATACATTTTAATTTTTTGTGGGATCCAACGGGAAAAATATTCAAGTGGGATTCAAAAGTGGGATCCAACGGGAATAATTCTAGTAAAGCAAGCAAGCAAACAACACACCAAAAGAGCTACAATAAAGAAAAAAAAAGTGAAACAAAACAAAATCACAATAAAAAAAAAACAAAACTACTAACACTGAACTGCGAGGTGGTGCCAATTCTGATGATGCTCATTGGCTACCCGTGGCGGACTCTGCCTCACAACGGCAAAAGCGCTTCTCAGCTTAGTCTCTTTATTCTGAGCCCCTTTCATATCGCTGTCGGTGCATTTTGTATGAATGTTTACCGGACAGTCGGCCAGGCTTTTAGAATTCCCATTTCTTTCACTGTAATGTCCGCTATCTTTCGTGTTATACGCGTTATAGTGGCGGTCAGATGATAAGTGTCCATTCATGTTCGCTGGATGGTACGGTCCTAGAGACACTGGACGGAGTAAAGAAAACAGGGGTTAACACAAAGCGACGTAAACAAACAGATGCCGTGCGAAGAAAGCGTCGGAAACGTGAACTTAAATCTTGTTTGTATTGTTTAGCTGGAGATAAGCTGGGTTAGAAAGTTTAAAAATATAAGAAGCTTGATTCACATGTAGTAAAATGTATTTGTTTTTTTTTTTCTTAAGGATTTTGGTCTTTTTTTGGCAGATTGCATTGTTAGTTTACTATTTTTAAAACATTTTACTATTGACAGTGATATAACATTCATTCTATTTGTCCAATCAGTGTGGGGATCGAACCCTTTCAGGAAACAATACTGAATTATATATTATCATCATTATAGCCTGATATTTTTTCCCCATAATTATACACATTACAATCATGTAACATATTTTTATAACTAACCATACTGAAAAACATTAAACAGACTTTGACAAAAAAGTTGCACGGAAGTGTATCCCGCCAAGTTCTAAAAAGTATAATGAAAGAAAAAGGAAGCACTCACGAGACGTGGTATTGAAGAGTGAGGTCGGCGGGGCAGGGTAGTGTTGTGGATGCGGGTAGGCAGCGGGCGCAGCATGCGGTGTGGACGCGGCTGAACAGTACCGCGGTGATACCGATCCGCCACTGCGCGCGTACTCCTCTAAAAGAAAAAGCCTGGGATCAACACATAATACTGTTAATGACTACACCTGGAATAGCATTTTGAAGGAAATAGAAATCATAATTATTTCAGGGCGCAATTTACGCGTTTTAGGGTGAACCCGCATGCATGTAGAAGAATATTAATATTCTTGTAAGAAGTATAACATAACATATTAGCCATACAGATAATATAAAAGTTTTTTTTTGCAGCTACCCCACTTGCGGGCTAATGTATGCATGCGTTAGCCAATCTGTATAACACCATATAATTATTCCATTATTTGAGTTATAATATAAGATACAAGTAGGAAATTAATGATTATTGCTCAAAATGACAAAAAAAAAAAATTGGAAGAAAGCAATGTCTAGGTTTAAAATATTTTGATTTTAAGACCAATACACGTGTATAACTAGTACGCGTGGTGAACTATGATGTCCCTCTCCCAGATAGACCTGTTCTGTCCCAGTTCTGGGAACATTATATGTTTAGGAAAATAGTGCGAAAACCCACCTTCAGTCCACTGCGAGGCCGCAGTATCCTGAACGCTGACCGCAAGTTGCCCCGTATACGAGTTGAAAGGCATGCTCGCGGGTGGCGATCGCGGCGCACCCAGTCCCAGTTGGTTGTTGCGGGGCATCGAGTAGAGTGCCTCCGCCAAGTCTGCCGCTCTTTTTAGGATTATTTCCTGAGGAAAATATATTCTTTAAACAAATTTTGCGATTTACAGTCTCTTTTAATATAACAAAGATATTTTAAGGAATTTTATACGTATAGTACAACCAAGAATTAAAAGATTCTAATTACTGTATTTGGAAGCTGTCGTCTGAATATGTTAAATGAGTTTCAAAGATCACAATCTTATTAAAGTCAAAAGAACATAGATGAAAAATATTTATTTATGGCAATTATTATAACGCACCTTGTTCACTTCAAAATCTTACTGACACACAATACACTTATTCAACTAAATTCTCTATATATAAAGCGGATAAAATAACGATAGGGAAAGAAAAAATACGTACCTTTGGTAATTTTTCCGGGTCCCCGGGATGTCTTGGTATAAGTTTCTGTAGCCTCTGAAAGCCGTAATCTATCGTTGGCTCGTTCAACGCTGCTATGCGAACAAGAGAAAAACAATATCAATCATTAGTTGGCCCACTAACAAATGAAAGCCTAATTGATGGATTGTATAAGATTTTCCGATGTCCTCCTAATTACTGATTATTTTTGGGGAAAAAATTTGGAACGTAAATAATGAGGGCTTGTTATTTCGTAAGTTAAGAAGTTGCTAATTTATTTAGGAGCTCAACTAGTTTCTCTATTATGCAAAAATCAAATTGATGATAACCTGAAACGAAACAAGTATCAAGTATGCACCCTCAACATCATCATCAACAAAATAAAAAAGTATGTAAAATTCGTAGCTACACCAAGTGCTACGATCATTCGTAGCACTTGTATATTTTTTTTGACTGCTAGTGAAGGCCAAACGAAAGAAGTACGGCCTTATGAGTAACACTAATACTAAGTAATAATAATGCTCTGGGATTCATGAACGTTCGTCATAAAAGAAAATAATCGAGTTCGTATGTCGAGGGTATAGTGTTCAAACCCAATAAGTGCCGAAAAATCAGAAATCGTTTTATTAGTACATCTTAATGCATTTTTGACGCTCTTTCCAGTGGTCTAATCCAATAAGTTGAATTCGCAGCAGAAAGAAAGTTACTGAAGGTAATAACCCAATAAAGTCACCACGTTTGGTCAAGACTTAAAAACTGGTACCCTATAAAGCGTGTTATCTTGTAACATAATATTTTTGTTTCACGCTTAAACCACATAAAGCTTTTTATTGGTATTGAGTGTTCAACAATTTTAACTAAAATGACCCAACTGTTTCGAGGCAATAATCACTATTTGTATTTATCGGGTTTTACCTTCAAATACGTAGATTAAAAAAACAAACAAAACCAAAAGTTAAATAAAAAAAAATGTATTTGTTGGGTTTTACCACGGTTTTACTGTTCGATTATGTTTCAAAAGTAACAAGTTATGTTTAGTTATATTGTATTAGCTCTCATCGTCAACTAACTTTCTTGATACTTTGTTCGAAGAAGAACCCAATATAAATAAATCTATTGGACCTATGAACTTCTAGCATTTACTGTTATCAGTTTGCGAGGCGCATTTGCATCGCGCGTATTGTTATCGAAGTTCTTTTATTTAGTGCGATATTACAATAAATTAAAGCAAAGTTTTTTGAAGTTGGTTAAAAATACTAGCGTAGTCCGAATTAAGCTTATGCGAGTAGAAAATCGTTTTTAAAGCAGCATTTTTTTATCGTGGTAAAATCATCAAATGAGTCCTGAACCCCGGGCAGGGCGGGAGGGACCTTCAGACTTGTACTGACTAAAATCCACGGTGTCCTTCAATAGCCCTTTATGTTCCGGGGTCACAGTGATGGAAAAGTCCCGCGACCCCGGTAAGCTTTGGCCCCATCATTATGCTGACGCTCTTTGAGGCGTGCGTGGGACACAACGCGCCGTCGACCCGGGCATAGTCCATGGTCGGGCAGCGAGTTGCCCTTTACTCGCTGCCCGCATGCCCGCGCATACGGTGGCTGGAGATCGTCTGCTGACGTCCGACGCCGCGGGACCACTGCGGTTTGGGGCGGAGGGAGGACGCTGTCCTCTCTCTCAAGCGGCCCGCCTCCTCCTTCACGAGCATTACTGCTTCGCAGAAAGAGGCGACCGCTTCCCACTCCGTCTCGCCCCGCAGCATGGCCACAAACAATGCCGGGCGCGAGAGGTCTCCGCCTATCGCCGCCGTGAGGACACGTCGATGCTCTGCCCAGGCGGGGCAGTCTTGCACCGTATGCTGTACTGTGTTCTCCGGGCGATCCTGGCAGTGGTGACACCCGGGTGTTTCCTCCTTCCCTATCAGACACAGGTTACTCCCGAAACTTCCGTGTCCGTCGAGGACCCGCGTCATGCGGTAGGTCTGGACGCCGTGACGCCTATCCTGCAATTCCTCAAACAGGGATCTTAATGCTGCGATTGCGGCGTGCCCGGACGTCGGTCGCGACAGTCGTCCCCTCCATACTGCCCTAAGATCGCGCTTCATGCCGCGCCTCGACTTGTCGAGGCAGCGGGGATACACCCCGGCACTACGCCTCCACGCGCCACTCATAGACGCGTTGGAGGGCGCCTCGAAATCCCAGGGCAGTAATCCGGCAAGGTTGAAAGATTCGCCGGTGATCGTGCGGTATCCCCGGCTCATCCGGATAGCCATGACCTTCTGGCATGCGACCAACTTTAGTGGTCGTGTCCGGATGCTCAGGGCCCACACAGGGGCCCCGTAGATTGCCATGGACCTCACGACACCGGCGTACAGCCTACGGCAGGAGGTGTTTGGCCCGCTGAGATTAGGCAGGAGTCGCCTGAGGGCGGCTGCTGCCCGGTTCAGTTTTGGGGCCAGACGCAGGAAGTGCTCCCTGAAGTTCCACCGGCTGTCGAGGATGCCAGGACGAGCGTGTCGTCAGCGCAACATATTACGCTGACGCCATCGGGGAGGTCGCCGTACCACTTTAGTCTTGCTAAAAAAATATCTCTCGTAAAACTTATCATACCAGAGGAATTTCATGGATGGATGTGTGGTATGAAGACGTACACCAAACCGACAGCTTTCGAAAGTGACGAAGAGTGATTTCTCCTGATTTCTTTTATGATTCTTTAAAAAAAACAATTGTTCGAAGTACATAATATGTTTGATTTCTCTAGATCTAAAACCCAATAAGTCGGTACCCTTTGTAACTTAAATTTTTATTATGACAAAATGGACTACCTCAGAAACTCAAAAGTACTGTTTTACACTAATTCAACGTATCCACTTTTACCACAAATACTCATTATACCGACATTATTTGAATAACATAGGTATTTATGTCCTTAAAACTTAAATATTGAATATCTCAAAAGTGTCAATTTCGTACTTATTGGGTTTGAGCACTATACCCTCGATGTGTTCGTAGCAACTACATGCTACGTACTACGAGGATTCGTAGCGCGTAGCTTGATGCGTAGCATAGCTTTGGCTGTTTTTTAATCGATACAAAATCGTCAAATCAGTCTTTTCCATCGTAGGTGGAGCAAAAAGGACTACCAGACTGTTATTGACTAAAATCGAATTTTTGAGGTTTGTTAACCAGTTTATGAGTGCATGATTTTATTGGTTTTTATCACATTTCTGAACACACGATGAAATAACAAATATTCACAATTTAAAAAGTATTTCTTAAGCCGCATAAATCAAAAAACTAAAGAGGAAATATCAAAAATAAAACAGTAAAATGAACCTTATGAAAGCCAATATACTCACAAACATAAACAAATCTGCCTGGCGCGCCCTTACAGAACTGCTTGCTCTTGTACGACAGCGTCACCTCCACGACGCCTGGTATGTGACGCGGAGGGGTCTGCACTCTTATCGCGTGGGATGTTATTAACTGATTAGGGAGAATGTTGTATTAATGTTTTGTTTGCTGAGTGATTAATTAAGTGCTGATTAATTGCTGGTTCGATAAAGATGAACTTGGCTGGTTACACATGGAAGCTTGTTTTTCGAACAGTGAAGATGCAATTAAGAAATAAAAAAAATATTTGGAACCAATACATGCTTATTATTTTATCGATAGACTGTGACTGTACCGTGTCTGTACGTATCGTTACCTTGAAATAGAATCACTAGATATTTATTAAATAGATTTTCAACTCTATCACAAAATGAGAAGGTTTGTGTTCGAATATTTATTTCCTTAGTAATGTTTAATGTAAAGTAATGTTAAAGTAACATGCAAACATGGCAAGCCTATATTGCCATCAGTCCAGTCACAAAATCAGCAATTCCAGATTCCTTGTATTCCTACGTAGTTACTTATGAAAAAATAGCAATGCTTTGGATTCATCAATCTTTGAACATTATCTATTATTACGAAAAATAAAAGCGTTATTTTAAATTTGTTCTCTAACTCTTTATTCAACCAACATCAACACATTAAAAAAGTAGTATAAATTATCATCACATTTGAAACTCACCTCACTCCAAACCAACATGGTTCCAAAAACGACTTGTAGTCCGTCGAAAAAGTTGTCCCCCACTATGATAACTGTTGACCCCCCAGATGTCCAGCCTTCACTTGGTGATATCGCCTTGATGCATGGTGTGGCTACCGGTAGAGGAGGATATAGACCTGCTGTCAAAAATAAGTATTTCAGGAAAGTGCCACCTTAAAAAAGACCTAAAAGCGTTTCGATACAGACAAGTACGATACTGGTGGCTACTGATCGGTGTTGGCGATTTTTCAGTATCAACCTGTGTGCATTATGTCTGAGCACATAAGGGTCTATTTTGTCTGCACCGATCAGTACCGACTTGTCTGTACCGACAACCTGCTTCAGTTTAAAGACATCCTAAGTTTGAAAAGTTTTGTAGAGATATGTTTCTAATCTTTAATCAGTTGCCAGTGTCATTAATTGAACATATCGTGTAGAAAAAATATGGGGTATAGCTTGTAAAACCCAAAGGTAGCTTAATCCATTCATGATTTTAGGTCGTATGCACTACAAACCTATTGCCAACATAATTATGTGCACAAATCCAGACTTCATGGTCTCTTTTGAGAATGAGCAAAAGGATGGTTTGAAAATAGGGATATGTCTCAAAACATTGTCTCCCGAATATCGAAAACAAGCCGTGTCAGTGATACCGTTTTCGAATTCCAAAATACTTTCGCAACTCACGACGCCAAGGCTTAAAATAGTTCCCCAACTTTCATATAAATAGCATTCAGGGTCGTAAATGGCATCTACTAAGAAACCGCAGAAGTAAGGGCTGAATGGCACAACAACTTAAAAGTTGAACGCAAAACCACTAAAACTCGCTCCGTCCTACTTGAACGTACACTTTACACTGTTCTAGAAAAAGGACAATTGTACACCGTAAAAGTCACCGTGTAAGTGTCACTGATACAAGGTATAAAGAGATCGGTGGAGATAATTGAAAATGAATTTTAACGGTGAGTAATAAAGTTGGTTGTGGAATACAGTTTCACGGTCGTTATGACGTTGTCACTGCCGCCAGTGCAAGGTTTAGGGGGGACACGCGCTGAACAAGGGGGAAACTGAAATCTTGCGAACAACGTTGTAATAAAGACGGGAGAAAGTGAATTTAAGGGGACGAAAGGCGATTACTTCGGTGGTTCTTTTTTAATTTCACTAATATTATATTCTCCCCATTTAAGATGTTTTAATATTCCGTTGAAAAGGTCGTTCGGATGAAGTATTTATTATTTACTTTTTTTAGATGAAATCGATCTCATCAATGGTCTTTCAGAGTTCTATGTATTGAATTAAGAAAGTTGAGTATCGAATTCCGAACTTATCTAATTGGTACTTAAAATATCGACCTTTAAGAGTTAAGATTACAAGTTTTAGCGTCAAAGAAACAATAACACGGAAGTAAGAATGTTTTCACGACGTTCACAAGTAGGGAGGTACCAACTTGTGCATATTTCTCCATTCGCACCGTGTAATCCCTTCGAGTCGGTTTCGCACCGTCTAGCCACCTTAGAAACTTTGACGCTCTCTTAATGTGGAATAGGCTTATTTTATTCTTGATAAATTTTATTAAAATTTGGCAGTAGTAACACGTTTAACTAATAAGTGAACGAAAAGGATTGAATAATACTATTTTTAGTATCTTTTTCTGATTAAATTGTCTTGTAAATATAATTTAAGATAGCAAAAAGTGGAAAAAATATTTGGCAATTACATAATTATATATTATCATACCGTTTCATATTTCTTATACATTTTTTTCCAGAAGATATGTAAAGGTCCCTTAGTCAAGGGGGTTTTTGTGAAGGTCATTGACCCTGAATATTGTCAATTCATTCCTTCATTCTTAATAAAAACAGTTTAATGTTTTTACAACAAATAACTGTATTTCCATCGTATTTGTTGAAACTTTCAATTTTATTTTTGAAGCTTATTTAATAATTTAAAATTATTACTTTTTTCACAATAAAGCAAACGAAAAATTAAAATACTACGAAAAATGATTTCGAAACGCATGTTCCAAGTTTGTTCCGAGCATAATTCCTCACTAAATTATCCGTATTCGCTTCATGCCCGCTTCAACGCCCCCACCCCTGAAACACCCGACTGAAGTTCTTTGCGAAATGTCTACAGTGATTCCTTGAATACAAACGACATCTTAAAACGTGGTATTATGAGTTTTGCACATTTATCGTCAATTGACTGCTAGGTTTCACACGTATTTACGTTTAGGCGTTAAAAAAGATTTTGGTTTTACAAGCTTTAGAAACATGCTGAAAAGTCCGAATTTAAAATGAGTACTTGCAACTTTTCAAAATATTTTAAACACGTATCACAACTCTCTCACGTTCACGTATCTCTGCTGTAATCTTGATCCCGATCTTTTTTGTAACCAATCAACGTTTGAATTTACCAACTCTAGTCTTAATTATGTCTAATTAGCATCGACAGTCAAAGAACACGGATCACGATTTGGATTGAGATACAATGTTAATTTCTGACTGAAAATGAAGGTCCTTGATGATCTCGTTCGTAGTATTTTGTTAATGCATGTCTGAAGGTGACCAATAATTGTATTGCACCGTAATAAAAGAATTTTGTACCTACAAATAGTACTATTAACACAATTATATTCACGATAATATTATGGATTTAGGAATGTAAAAGTGTAAAAATGAGTTAAATAATATTTAAAAAAACGTGGTATAATATAAATACCAACACTTTAAAAAAATGAGTGATATCAAAACATGCACTAACCAAGCAAAATGTACTCAAAAAAGGTTTAACTACAAATTCCTTAAAACGCACATTTCGATATCACCCACGATAAAAAAATAAAAAATCATAAAGAAATAAAACAAAAACGTACAAGTATTGTCTGTGGCGCCATCTGTACCTTCGCTTGGGTCTAGCCGTTTCGCCCTCCGGCCATGCTTGCTGTTGTTATGGACAAACATATTGTCTGATATCGCTAGTAGAGGACCGTCCACCATCACTTGAGTTGATATTACCACCTAGAACAAAATATTAATGTTAGTAAACTGTGTTTATCTTAGTAAACTGCGCCAACAGTCTACATCGAAGAAAACGCGCGTCTTGAGTAAGTATGAGTAGTGACTTCTCTATAAATTGGCCGTCAAAATCACAGATGTTAAAGGAGCCATACACCATACTGCCTATCGTGCAATCGGAATGAGACTGGCAATTGTTTCAATTTGGCAGTTCGTCCATATACACCATACACCATACTGCCTATCGTACTCACAATCGGCATGACGATCGATTTGACATAAGTCAAAACGATCATCATGCCGATTGGATTACATAACAAATCGATCGTCATGCCAATTGGATCACCTATCAAATCGGCATGTCATGCCAATTTGATGGATTCCACGCCCACACACGGTCAATTCTAACTGATCCAATTGGCAGTATCATGCCGATTGGACGATGGCAGCATGGTGTATGACGTAAGACTACCATAAGACGCTATCAGGCTTTATAAGCTTTATTTATACGCTTTGAATAGCGTCATTGTCGTCGTGTTGGATAAAATAATTATATTTGAAACCTGTTTGGACCATCGAACCTGTTTTAACCTATAGCATCCAGGTAAGGTATTATGACCTAAATTGTATGGAAAATGTAAAAGCGCTTCTAGTGTACGAACGAGGTTTTTAACTCATGATAAAGCTTAGGAATTTTACTTTTTATAATGCAATTCATTCTAAAATAAAACCGTGCCAAAATATCAACACATCTAATAATAAACAAAATCAAAAGTACAGTCACCGAAATAAAACGCACGAAGATATACAACACGTCTACAATTCACACATCAAAACAAAACGCCGCATTCCTACACACACCAATGTGAAGGGAAACGAAAGGGAGAGTCCCAAGGGAGGTGGAGCCAATGTCTCGGGAGCGACGAAATGGACGAAACTCTTCCAATGGGTATGCAAGGAAGTGCATTGTGTGCATGTATGCGTATCAATGTGAATGTGTGGTGTGGGTGGTCGATTGATAGACGACCATTCAATCGATTTGTTTTTTTAGTTGAGTGTACTTTGGGCGTGTAGCTTAAAAATTCTGTTGGGTAAACATTACTACCTGCGTGTTTTCTCAGGTAACCTTATAATAAAAGGTTTAATTGAAGTTCGAACAAGAGATTGTCTGAATAACGAAAGGTTTTAATAGTGACAATTTTTTACCAAAAACTTTTTTAAAAAAAGTACCGACTTCAAAAACAAATACAAAAAAGTTTAAAATAACCTTTCTTTCGGAAGTCAGTGGCTTTGATTTTTATTATTTCATTGACTATTGCCACCGACTTCCGAAAGAAAGGTTATTTTAAACTTTTTTGTATTCGTTTTTGAAGTCGGTACTTTTTTTTAAAAGTTTTTATTTTACCCTTTTTAGTTTATTTATTAAATATTCAACCCAAATTCTTGTAAAATACAAAGTTTTCTTACATGATGTGCACTGATCTTGTAATCCGTCACAACGAAAAAAATCCATATCTCTAAAACTACTGAACCGATTTTGATGAAATTTGCAGTGTACCCTAAGTTGAATAATACCTAGTACTTACAACAAAAAAAGAATTACCTAAATCGGACTTATAGTTCCGGAGATATGCGTGCACAAACATAAAAACATACATACATACATACATACATACACTTATGAAATTTGGTACATTTGTTCAGACGCTGATATAGACTAACATAATGCGAAAACTGGGCAGTTCTGATAATATTACATACCCGTATGGGTCGAATTGATAACCTCCTTTTTTTTGAAGTCGGTAAAAATAACTACTGTCAAGTCAATTAACTACCTATCCATAACGAAAGATATACTAGATATTTATACTGTGGATAAACTGTTCAAAATCAAGGGCTCTGGCACGAGATTTATGTTTTTTAAATAAACTAAAACTGACGTTAATGGATACATTTTGTTCCTCGTTTGTACAGTTGAGCCGCTTTTTCAATTTTAACGTCATAATACTTCAAATACGCTGTACGGCCATATGCATTGAAATCAGAAGGCTAAGGAAAAGCTAAATAGTGGAAGCACAAATTAAAGTTAACTTCCCCGAACTGTTCGAAACAACGCAGTGCCAACTTTGACAGCTAAATCACCTGAAATACAATATTCACGTCGATAAAGCGACTGCATTATTTCGATTCCGACACCCACCTATAAATATGTACCTAGTTATATATTATACCCATATATTCTTACCCTTGAAACGGTGGGGAACGACCACTGAATTATTCAATGACACACAGAAAGCCCAAATATAGACATTACTATACACACGCACACATTCACAGTTATTGTTAGTGTTTCAGTTGCATATAGAAATGAGCAATATGTGTAGTGAGTTAAGTTCTATATTTGTTTAAAGTTTGCTAAGAGGACACGTAAGACAAATATGTCTTAGAGCAACTGTGGAAGCAAATTTGTACTCATAAGTAGAATGTGTGAATGCACCTTTTTGGTAGTTATGTTAGGGCTGGTACTAATTAGTTATATTATGAGAAACGAGATTTTGTGGGGAAGTTTTAAGTGTGAATAACGACTTTGTAGTTTGAGATTGTTTAGTGTTAGAAAGTACGTCATTGTAAGTAGATGGCAATAGTTTTATTTTGAAATCTCCGTGTTTAAAATATCCCTTTATTATTTATTAAACGCTCACCATTTTTTGCATTCCAACATATTTATCTACTGTTTAATTATTTTATATTTATTTAACTTTCTATCTAAATCTCAAGAGATCAATATTTCTAAAATATTATTACGACAGCCATTTTTATATTTGCATTTATTTCGCATTAAACTTTTAATTAATTACACTTGCAGTCAAAAAAGCAACATAACCAATTAAAAAATACAATAAAAGGACAAGCAAAGATCGGTTGAAGGTAAATAAATAAACTCGTATAAATAAATTTAATTTCATTCCTCCCCTAAATTGGAGGCGCTTCAAATATTCAAGAGTCGTGAACGCAACCCTTCTTCCAGTTAAGGGCAATACAGACAGTCGTATGGTGCAAGTTACAGAAGCAAAGTGAAAATAAATCAGTTGTAAGTACGTTTTGATTTCTGTATAGAAAACGTTTGTAAGGTGTGTCTTGAGTTTTACAATTATAAAACAAGGTATGAACGGCTATGTCTTATTGTGTCTGTTTCTTATTTTTATTTGGTTGATATGTCTCTATCTTGCTTTAGGCCATAAATACAATTATACCTATGTTATATTTATGTCAGTCAATTGGTCCACATTAGTCACTAAACTAAAACTCAATTATAAAACAAATTAAATAATAAATAGTAAAGATTCTTACATGAAAACTTCATGTGATACTAGATAAAGCAGTTTTTATATCATTAATGGTCTTTTGACACTGAAGAAAATACGACAATTAAAAAAAACTAATTAACTTCTTTTATTTTTCTTTTCTCGTTCTCTCCAGCTTGTGACTTAGATCATACAGTCAGAGTAACACAGACAGACTCGTGTGTAGAGATCGCGGCAATTTTTCGCCGTGTCTGGTAGACAAACTACCGTTCACCTGACGACAGTTAATTACATCTATTTGATGGCCGATTCTGTTACTGGCATACAGACAATCTTTTAAAAAAAAAAAAAAAACTTTATTAGCCTTGAAAACTACTTTGTATCTGGAACACGGCATAAAATCTTATTGTTTGCAAAGATATACCGCCTTACCACAAAAATATAAACACCCGTTGAACGCTTGTCTTAAAAAAAGTGTAACTGCAAAACGACCCTTATATCAAGGAGAAATATCGACATGACGTTGTCAATTTTTTTAGACAAGCGTTCAACGGGTGTTTAATTTTTTTTGTGGAAAGACGGTAAGTTTGTATTTGACAAAAGAGGACTTTGTCTATCTTAATTTTTATTAATACTATAGTTGACATAAATTAATTATATTTACCTGAAACCTTCTCATATCTCGAGGGTTCCCAGCATTCTTCAAACAATTCTGGTTACATTTCAGGAAGAACTTCAAGAAAAACCTGCAACAAAACCACAATTTTAATACCGCGAACATGAAAACAGTTTTGTAAATCTTTTTTTATATTAAAAACTGTCACAAGTTTATACTGGGTCCGTAAAATATCGACGGGCGTGTGAACAGATAATATGCAGCAAATGAAGCGGACACATAAATCAAATGTCGACAGCATATGAATTATTATAGACACAACTCTAGTGTTTCCTATTAAAAATATTGTAGCGATTTTAATCGAATTATACATGAATATGATGTTTTGAAAATTATTTAGGCATTTATTTTTATTATCAGCATCAACGACAATGCGTAAATTGACAATTAAGTACCAAGTTGCCATTATAAAGAAACATAATATTTGAAAAGACAACTTGGTTGACAAATTAATGACGACTTTGGAAATAAGCGTATCAATGAACGGATCCGGTACAAGAATACTAAAATCAATTAGCATTACATATAGATTAGCATCGGTAGTATCCAAATGACTTCCAAGAACTTTGTCTGTTTCAGGTTCACCAGCTGTTTCCACTTCGCTACTACGCAACCCACTTAAACTTAACGTATTAATTTGTTTCTCGTGTTCACAAATTTGTATCTTCCGCTCTTCCGTTCAAACTTTTTGCTTCCTTGATAGCCAATGTGTGAACTTTACGACTTTTCTATTTTTTGCGACATAAACGAAAAGTCATGTGACGATCTAAAAAAGAATATCAAATGGACGTAAAGGAAACAAAACCAACGGACAAAGTGCAGACAGCAACTAAAATCCTACTTCATTTTTGGAAATAAAAGAATATAGGACCCACGTTGTTTTATTGGCTGTCAAAACGAAACCTCGAAACGGAATCAAACAATTTCCAACGGAAAGTCTATCGGGCCAACTATCGGCATATCGGATTACACACAATAGTCGGACTTTGCAAGTTTATTTGGAGGTCTTTGTTAGTGTAGTATGGTCTTTATGTCGTCGTCGTAAAGTCCACGAGGGGTGTTTGTGTAAGTTGGCTGGTGCGTAATGTTGAGCGTACGATCAGGCGGGCGATCACGATGAATGCTTTAGCAGAAATATTTTACATAGCCTGAGGCACCGGCGATGCCGCCACGCCGAATATTGCTGTGCCAACACGTGTGGATTTAGTAGAGTTGTTAGACACCCCTAATGTACGATATAAATTATTCCTGTACATGAATGGTAAAGTTGTGTTTGACTAGAGAAATTATTTTTGATAATCATAACGAAATATTATGTTTTCATGTTTATGATTGTTTGTTTGTTTCTAAACCCTCCACGAGGAGACTCAACGATGACATTGTGATTTTAGACTAACCTTTTTATCCTGATTTTCTATAGTGAGTCTTCACAATATCTTGAACTGTCTAAATAGGAACTTTTTTAAACACTAACATGCTCAAGCTCATCAGTCTATTCTCTTCTCACTCTACATCCAACCATTACATCTTTCGGAAGCTAATTTACCCTTCAATTATTCCAACTTTATTTCTGTGATTTCAGCAGGCGTAACAACAGCTCCATACAAATAGTAAAAACGTAGCCAGATAGGAGCGGCGTTGGTACCGCGCGAACGTATTTGTGGCGCCCGCGGCGTCACACATCTGTTCCCGCATTATTTATGTTAAACACCTTATGTCACAATATTGCGAGTTACGACTTTACGAGTTTACGCCACTGTCACACGAGTTGCTCTGAATGGGGATTTTATTTTAAGAAGTACAATAAGTAAGTGGTAGGCCTTGTTGGGTTGTCAGTAGCGTGATACGAGTACAGACGGTGAAAGAGTTTGGTGTGCAGGCAAGCGCACAGCGCTTTGTTGTTGTGTGCTCAAGGTTTTAGGTACAATATCAGCTTTGACAAGCGGTGTAAATAATAAATTAGTGATAGGTTTCTTAGGTATGATTTGTTGATTTGTGTACAGACAGCGAAAGAGTTCAGTATACAGCTTTATTTGGTAGGTATTGTGTGCTTATATTTTATCTCGTTATCATGTTCAAGTAACCATTGAAATAGCATCTATCCTGGTTATAATTTTAAATTTCTCGTCTACGAGTAGTAACTTCTGGTAGATGTAGGCTCTATGTAATAAATAAAAAAAAAATTGTTCATTTTTAGGGCCGATGCAGTTATTCTAATAACAGTAAATGTATGTAAAAAAATATGAAAAAATTTACCAAGCATTTTTAAATATTTTTTTTTCTTTATTCTGTATCTTTCTTTTAAACCATTATTATTACGAAAATACAAGTAAACACCCATAATCTTTCCCCTGGCCTCCAGTAAGACGTATCGTAAAAGTCCTCCCCTGGTCATTTAAAGCTTGGAGCATTAATATCATTGTTAGGGCCACCTGACAGTTGCGTTATCCTTTGGTATCGTTCTTGCGGTGACCGGTAAGCCGAAAAATTATTACCTTTAAGTAAATAGAATGAATGGGTGTTACTTGTGATAGGTTTTTTCAAAAGGCCCAAGGAATTTTGTGGGTGCTTATTTTGGGTTGCGAGACTGTTATAATAGAGTTCCATGTCCCTGGAATGCAAGAGCAATCAAAGCAAAATGATATTTTTTTAGGTCATTAAGAGTCTCATGGACATGTCTGTCGTATAAACAAAAACTGTGGGCCAAAATAGCTGAAAACTGGTTCCCTGAGACAGTGAGGGGGAGTCGCGACAGGCCACGAAGGAGATGGCGGGACGAACTGGATAGGTTCCTTCCGAACTGGAAAGAGGAAACGCGGGCTCGCGAGAAGTGGAAAGAGCGGAGGGAGGCCTTTGCCCAGGAGTGGGACAGAGCAGGCAACCAAAAAAAAAAGAGTCTGATAGTCTCATGCTTTCCGTCTAGGGCAGAAGGACTAATTTGACATTTTTAGCATTTTCAAAGAAGGGACACGTATTTAAAACTAACTTTTTAGCGTGTGGTTTCTTGCCGTTATAGCGTGATGTTAAATAGACAACGTTCTTTATAAATTAGTCATAACACCTAATGCAAAAATATTTTTTTGAATCTGCATGGTAAGTCCAGACATACTATTTAGTAGGTATGTACGATTGTACGGCCAAAGAATTTATAATGATAATTGTTTATTCATTACTAGCGAAACGACCCGACTCTGTACGGGTGAAATCTATCTCAATGTACTATGTTTTGCATGTTATAAACATTATAAACCTTCCTCTTGAATAGCTCTTTTTTTTTAAATCCGCTTCAAAATTCGTTGCGTAATTTCAAAGATCTAAACATACATACAGACAGACAGACAGCGGGAAGGACTTTGTTTTATACTATGTGATAAAAAGGGACATATTTACAATAGATAATTTTATTGTAAATTTTATTTATCTATTGTAAATATGTCCCTTTATAACCTTTAAATAGATCACAGTTGTACATTTGCCTGAACTAGGTTGACCTGTATCTGAGGCTAGAAAGTTCATAAAAAAACTATTTTTTATTTGAATGTTATAATTTTTTTATTTAGTGGTAAACAGTTGTTATAAACAGTGTAAAATACTTAAATTAAAACTAACACAGCGTATTGGTATACATTTTTTTTTTTTAGCGTGGTAAAATCATCAAATGAGTCCTCCAACCCCGGGCAGGGCGGGAGGGACTGTCAGACTTCTACTGACTAAAATCCACGGTGTCCTTCATAGCCTGTTATGTTCCGGGGTTACGGTAAGGGAATAATCCCGTCATTATGCTGACGCTCTTTGAGGCGCGCGTGGGACACGACGCGCCGTCGACCCGGGCATGGTCCTTGGTCGGGCAGCGAGTTGCCCTTTACTCGCTGCTGCATGCCCGCGCCTACGGTGGCCGGAGATCGTCTCGCGACGTCCGTCGCCGTGGGCGTCCTACACCGCGGTAGAGTATTGGTATACATAAATATTAAATAACGTGTTTAGATTTATATCGTAAAATGTCGTGTAATATCTCACTGTGACAAGTCTTAGCCCAAAAAGGAACAGCTAAGATAATTAAAGTAAGAAATAACAAGTCATAAAGGAGAATATGAGTTTAATAGCAAAGATTTAACTTGGCACAAACTGTTAACGATCTTTTCAGCCGTGAAACCACTTTGAAAACATCCGCACTTGAAAGGAGAAAGAGACGATTTGGAGGCCATCTTAAACTGGCTTTAGAAGTGTACGTTTTAGTTATGTTTATTAAATACTAAAAGAGTTGTGGAAAAATCTGTTCGGTAAGAAATAGAGAGAGCTTCTGCATCATCATCATCATCATCATCATACTACTGATGACTACCTACTACCGATGACTGCCTATCCGACCTTCACATCTCAGTAGCTGGTTAATACGAAAGCTGTTGGTAATACTAGACGTCCGACTTTCGAGCTTCTGACTAATAGTAACGATTATCAAAACATTTCTTCTTAAAAGTTCAATTTATTCTCACTATCTAAAATCTACATCATTCTATAATTCTCTAAAATCGCAATTAAAACGACTTAATAACTCTAGTTTTCTGTTTTGTAACGTCCAATCTAACTAGTCGTCGTTACTATGATAACAGAGTAACATTATTTAAGATGATACCGTACTTATAATGAGGATACATATACACATACGACCTTATATCTTTCACTATTCGATGGAAAAAATCTAGTACGGCATTAAGTCGCGGCAAAGAGCCGAGGCAGTAGGTTGCCCTCTTTCAAGTCGACTCGGAACACTTGAATACCCCCTACCCACACCCCTGCTAAGGCATAGACTATGTTTATTTGCATCAGATATTTCTTGGGCAAATATTTGAAAAAAGAGCTTTTGGCTGTACCTAAATAATTTCTTGGAACTGAAGATTGATTTGAGAAAATTATGCTCTTGAAAGTTTTTAACACTTTTCATTATCAAGTTGAGCAGAAACTTTGTCCAGTTATTTTTTAATGTAACACATTTGCCAGACTCTAACAAGCGACCTTCACATTCAAATAAATAATCATACAACTCATACCCAAACCTATACAATCTAACATAACCCGAATACAACACCAAAGAAAAATTCGCTAAACCGCATACGAAAATCGAACTACGCAGATCCGACAACAAGCGGTCTCTTATAACTTTTCCCTTTTAACCTTTCGTCCCCCCCCCCTTGGCCCCGCGGCCCGTGGCCCGTCGCCGGCTCCCTCGGGAGGCGGTCCCCAGGGCCGGCATCGACTCCCCTGGTGCGCCCCTCCCCTGCCACCACTCAATACCGACACGCCAAGCGGACGCCAAAGATTAAGCAGGTGGAAGTGGTGTTATGTGTGTCAAACGGACACATTTGTAGGTGATTTTTTGTTTTGTGATGATTTTTATTTGTTCCGTGCAGGTTTTTGTGGAAATTATTACAATTGTTAGAAACGTTGAAATATTAAGAGGACTGTATTACCTAAAAAAAATAAATTAGGGTTGAACTGTGAGTCATGAAATGACAGCAATGTTTGTTTATAGTGATTGCTTCTATAAACAACAGTCATAAAATTAATCAACTCTTGAAATCTTATAGTAAAAATATTATACACACCCAAGATAATATTTTGATTGGCAGTTGATGTTAAACTATAAGAACAAGCAACCAAACTGCATTTTATTCATAATATTCAAATTACCCAAGACACTGAAGTAAATTGTCGTATCTGCGTGCATCTAAATAACATCGTCGAGTTAATCTTTGCGTAACATGCGACGGGCCCATAACGGGCCCAGTTTTCGACTTGTTTTTCCGCGTGCTTCCATAGCAGGCGTTAATATTTCAGTGTGTACCAAATTCAAGGGTTAACTGTTCCCCGTCTACGTTAACGGTGTAAATAGACGGTACAATTGAACGATTTCTATTGTGATTAAATAGGAGTTGGTATACATGATTTGTGTATGTTTTGGTATTTTGTATGCAAATTGTTGTTACATAGCGTATGATTGTCAACAATTTTGATGGAAACGATCTATCATGCATTCATCTGAAAAATGTCCACACTCATAATCATGGCCTCCTTTGATTTTTTTTTTAAATAATTAAGCTGCAGATACCTAGCAGTTTTAGGGCTAATTTTTTAATAGCCAGAAAAGTTCTATCTGAGGAATAAAAATAGCGGTTTGACATAATTATTTTCTATAGATAAACTGTCAAACCGCCATTTTTATTCCTCAGATAAAAGTTTTCTGACTATTGAAAAATCAGCCCTTAAAAGAATGTTGCGGAAGGCCTTAAAATGAAAAAAAAAGTTAATGTAGTTGTTTGAGGTATTACGTAGATGTATTTGTATAGCTAAAATGTATGAAAGAAATTAAATAATTTACAGTTACTAAAACAATCATTTGACACGTATAATAAACTACTTACAAAACTGCACTTTTAACTGTCAAATTTTTATTTGAGTTCCAATCTCTGACATTGTATTTCAAAGTATAGCTGCAGTCATCGATTTTCATCTATAGTTCGGGGACTTTCACTCTTCCTACAATGCTTCCCATATACACACATACGTATAAGGAAGGCTGTAAATATAAAGCACAGTAGTAGTTTTTCCAATGTGTCGAGTGAGGAGGGTATCGCGACCGACGCAGCATCCCGGCGTCGTCATGGCAACGCGATAAAACCTCGCCTTTTCATAGCCCTACGTAACAGTAAACGTTAGTTTCTGAGAATTTTGCTTCGACGGAAATTGTATGGTTTTTATGGTGAACGCATATTGAGGATGGGAAGTGATTTGGTGCGTTGATGGAACGGTGAGTTTTTGAAAAGTGATTTTTGGCCTCTCTCTGAAGAATTTATTTAGTACTGGCTTTTGCTAGCGGCTTTACTTGTGTAGAAATGGGAAATTACTCCACAAATATATGATTAGACTGAGGACTATCCTTAGCCAGAACTTGGACTTACAGGTAGTAGGCTGAAAAAGCAAACAAACAGTCAAAGTAAGTATTTGTTCACATTTGACTTTATAAAGATTCGTTGAAGCCTAATAGAAACATAATTATATTGCTTATAAGAATCAATAGATGATTCTGCATGAAATAACTTTGCGATTTTCAAAAATAAAACTTTAAAGGAGTGCTTTTTAGGTCTTCTGACACCTTTGTGTAACAGTATATGCCCTTTAATTTTATCAATATAACTAGCAGCAGCTTCAACCACGATTTACTCGACAATTATCCCAAGAACAAGATCGTTACACCGGAATAAACTATTTGTCCTATTTATTATTCCAGTCCATAAATTACCTCTGAGCCAAATTTTACCTAATTCCATTCAGCCATTCCGATCCGTGATTGTCTACAAATGGGGTAGACAAAAAATAATAGAAAAGAAATTAAGCCGCGTTTCTAAATCTTACTTAAATTTATCTGAAAATCCTGCATATACTATAGTAGGTACTCTTTCAAATCTAAAAGCGCTTGCTCTCGGAGCCGAGTAGTTTCCAATTGACAATGTACCTACTGGTAGACGGGGCAATCGCTCGCGGCTTGTAAGCGCCTTTGCCCCCTCCCGTCTACCAGAATTCTACTAAAATACTTGTTCTGGAGTCAGATGTATCTTGTTAACTTTGATTATAATAATATGTATTTATGTATTGTTAGGTCATGTGTTAGATAGAAAATAATGGGAGTCTGCGAGTTACATATACTATGTTGTGTTCAAAAGAGTTTACAAAGTCTGTGTAATGTGTGAACTACAAAAAGTAAGTACGCCAATTTTTGGATTGTAATTAAAATAAAACCAGTCAAAATCTTTTGATGTTATGGCAGACGTTGCCGCGTTGGAAGTCCAAGGAGCTTTAAAACCTAAAAGCAGAATCATTAAACATGTTAGAATTCATAAAATTATCTGGAATTGAGTACTCATGACAAGGAATAAACTGCGTATAATTAATAACACGTAAACTTAATATTGTCCTTTAAGGATCTGCTAGTGTATATTAAGCTCACGATGATTAGATAATCTATCCCATCTAATAATGATCTGCCCAAAAAGAGATAAATTCTGCTCGGGACGTCTAAAGCTATTGTAAGTTATTTTAATCATTAAGAATTCACGCTACTACATTCCTCTCGTCCGTTTCAATATTTTCATCAATTTGTTGATATCGATACTCGATACAGAAAATTTGACTCCGTTTTACTAAGATTTTAAAACCCGTGTAAGATTCGAAAAAGTTATAACAGTTTCAAAACTTTCTAAAAGTTATAACTTTTTCAAAACTTTCACGGGTGTTTCAATTTATATTATTATGAGCTCCTATAAAACATGGCTATTTGTTTCAAGTGGGAATTTATCAAGGTTATCATCTATACACCCACTTATAAACATCATAGTCTGCCTTTAAATATTCATAAGCCCTAACTACTCCGAAAAGCACACGTACATTTGAAACAAACATACGACTATACGAACATACGACCATTGGTCTTTCGTGCACAATCAACATACAAAGACAAGGGCCAACATTACGGGCATCACTTCATTGTGGGCACCGGTCTAATTGTAACTACACTCTTGGGCACTATCAGGCGCTCAGCGCTCCTACGGGTAGGCGTGGGCCACTAATCTTCGACCCCTACATACCAATACGCTTCACCACTCCCCCAAAAGAATACCAAACTTATCCCTAACAAAATAAAGTCGAAATTCAGCTGAGTGCAAAAGGTCGTATCTGCAAACGTAGCGAGGGTTAACGCACACTATCAACCTCATTAAATTGCATCGCCTTTTTAATGAGTCTGAAAGTGAACAAAGGATATTGAGCGCGATTACATTAAGTACCTAGTTGTAGTGTTAGGAAGGTAAGATAGTGTTTTGTGGACTATTTTCACGATGTTTCCCGGTTACTGTTTTGTTGTTAAATGAAAAACTTTTGAGCGTTGTGGTGTGTTGTGATGTTATAAGTGTTGGAATTTCGTCTGAATGGCTTTTTGATGCCAATAATCGTGTTGTGTTCGGTTTTGGTATCGACTGTGAAGGTACTGGTGTGTTTTACCACAGCAATGCCATTTATGTTGGTACATTGTAAAATCATGTAGATATAAATGCTTCCATGAAAGGAACTTTATTAGTTTAGTAAAAAGGGCTCAAAAAAGTACCGAGATGATAAAAATTTGTAGTTACTGTAACTGAATATATTAATGTATGTCTTTGTAGTACTTGATCGTAAAAAAGTTATTCTTTTAAATATAATTTAGGTATATACAGGCGATCAGCTGAAAACAATTTTACGTTATACGAGAGATGATTTGTATTAGCAAAACTAAGAAAGAAAGTCAACTCATCAGCTTAATCTACTAATCAACCTTCACCCAATAATTTCACCCTTACTGACCCTTCACCCACAAAATGATAACCTCATCACAGTCAGATAGTTTCAACCACTTACTTTTATGTAAATACATGAAACATTATTACATGCCGCTCTCATATTTACCCGGTGAATATGCTATAAAGTGATATCACGTGATCGTTTTCGGCCGGGTAATAGTTATAAATTACCCGGGTAGTTTATAAAAGCCGGTTAACCCGAGGTAAGCGGACAAGGAGTATAATTTATTATTGGGAAATTCGCGGGCGCGTATTTTCATACGCTGTGCGGATCATGCTATACGTAATTGAAGTGGGTTTATTAAGTGTGTGAGGTTTTGTTCGTTTGCTAATTAAGTGAGCTTAGTTCAATCAAGAGCTTTGAAAGGTAGGTGTTATATTTAATTTTCTTGCTTGAGGATTCGGGTCCAATCTTACAATATCTCCTATCTGTAGGTATCATCTCAACAACTGAGGCCTTTTTTTTAGCGTGGTAAAATCATCAAATGAGTCCTCCCACCCACTGCAGGGAGGGAGGGACTGTCAGACTTGTACTGACTATAATCCACGGTGTCCTTCAATAGCTCTTTTCCGTTCCAGGGTCACGTTCTTCGTTAATTTCACGATCTCGGATCAACAGCGATTTTGTGAAGTGAACGTACAGAAATTAATTTAAAAAATGAAAATACTCATTTCCCATATTGTTTTTTTTTTTCAATCTATGATAAAAATACAAATAATACTCTTTGCTAAAAATTAAATAATAAAACGGCGAATTTACTGTTTGTACTTTTGAAAACTATTTTTTCTTTGAAAATGATCTACGCACTATCATAAATACTAGCTACAATGATTTCGAAGCCTAATCAGACATTGTGTTTTTTTTCCATTTTGTCTTCTCATTGGCATCAACTTTATTCCATGAGGAACCATAGAATAAAGTTTCTGAATACGTTATGAATTCTGATAGTTACCTTGATTATTGTGTTCTAAAATAACATAAGTGTATAATCAAAAACAAATGAAAAATTTTGCAAACAAAAAAATACGTATTATAAAATTATTTGACAATAGCAGTGAATTCTGATTTATCAGTTCAAAACGCAAATATAACGTCTTGCTTTTGCCATTGCCACTCAAAATTGAACTTTCAAAACAATCAACCACTCTTTCGAAAACATTCGCATCACACATCACAAGATAGTCACCTAAACGTGTCTATAATATAGGACTAAAGATAGATTTTTGGCAGTGGAATGAGAAATATCGGAGGCTGCAGTGCGCACTGTATCATATCCGCGAGAGGGAGCCGCTGAGTTATTGTACCGGTCGTACACTCACCAACTAAAAGGTTTAAGGTAAGGAGATTTTGATTTTGACAACCCCTACGAACAAAATTAAGCAGTTTTTTTTTCTCGGTACCTACAGTACCTACATGTTTTTTTTATTTTATTTTTATAAACGTAAACTAAATGTTCTTGTGTGAACAGTGTCATATTTATAGAGGCGCGGCGGCGGGCGCGGAGTCTCTTCTTAATTCTTGTTCAGATCATCTAAAGTGCAGTTGAAATTAATTCAATGCATATTTTCAGTTGCTCAGTGCGATTAATCAAATAATTTGTTTTTACCTTTTAATCTCTTTTTTTAATAGTTGATACTTTACAGGTATTAGTTGTCACCTGTGACTATCACCGTATCTTGTGAAATGTAACTGAACACTTACACTAGTTCTTAGCATCAAATCGTTAATTTACTACAAAAGCTTAAACTCTAAACACATTAAATAAAACGAGAACAAAAGCCGGAATGTCGAACATTAAAATTCGCTAAAAAGTTAATTCGCCACATTTTTTAAACCTCTGTCATCAATCAAAACAAAATCAAAGCGTTATGTTAGCGACTGTACCAGATGCTTTACATTCACGAGCCCTACGAGGGTATTTATCACAAGAAACTTTTAAGGTAAGCATATTTACGTCCCATTCGAATATTTGCGTTGCAATCACACAAATAGACAATTTTGGATATCTAGATACTTTATTCAGCTTTCTTTTGATTTTATTCGTGACATATTATTATATTTTTTAAATAAAATAATCAAAACAAACTACGAAAAATTCTAAACAATAACGAGAACAAAATGTAGTAGCAAAACAACGCGAAAGGTATCTACAGAAAACCAAAACATAAACGTTATATCGCCGATCCTACCAAACTGCTCTATCAAAATATAACGACTGCGATAAAAACGATGGAAAAGAAACCAAACGTTTCCGACGAATTTCCAAAGATCGTACAATAACGGTATTCACATCTCTTTCTTACATAAGTGTAAAGTATATGTCTATCTTTTTTTAGCGGGACTTTTCCATTTTATAGGCAAGTCGATAATATTTGGACCGCTCCGCGAGATATGAGTGTTAAATATTTTATGATGTCCAGTGCGGACTTCAGAGTTTGAAGTCGAGCACGATCTTGTAAAGCCTTCCTCTACGTTGTACAACGATACGCCGTCTGCAATTTTACTACCGCTTATCTTATTGCAAACATCTATCAAGTATAACCTCAAACTCCGAACAACTTATTTTGAAAAGAAAGCTACAATTTATGTACCAAAGACAGCTGTTTCATTTGCTCTGTTAAATCGTTGTAGACTTTAATTAAAGAGTAATAAAGTCCAAAAACAACCACTATCACCCATTAAATCTATTCATTCGATCTACTTAATTACAACTCAGTTTTTTGTCACGTTTGTCTCTTACAAACTGTCTTGGCGTAATGTCATTAATCTTAGGAGGCTGGCAGCGCAGCAAACGACCTCCCGTTAAGACCCTCCATGGGCTGGGTGCCCCGTAATATGCTTATACAGCCAGAACACGGAATAACTAAACACCAAAACCGTACAAGCCAAACACAACCTTCCATTAATTGCTATTAGTATCATTAACGCTTGTACAATCTACCGCCCCTTCCAACCTTTGGCCGCGATGCCAAATAGAAAATAAGAAAATAAAGGAATCCAAGCGCGAGAAAAAAAGGTAGTACGTAAGATGTATTTTTTCGCAGAGGAGCGTGTCGGTAGCATTGTTAAATATATCGTCCAATCAGTATCTCGGAACGAGGAGGAATTAGCGTTCCGAAGTGAACGACGGAGCGACGAATCCTGGTCTACCCTTTTATGCGGCACAGCGTAATAAAAAAAAAGAAATCTTATTTGAATTTGGAAGACGAATTAAAAAAGAAAATGAATTCTGCACTAATTTGAACAGAGAGAGTTTCTAGACGATTTTCGGGGATCGGTCCAGCTTAATTAATGCATTAGAGTTGAAAGTCCCGACGACTCTTCATTTATGCCGGCGAACCATCCATTTTACTTTGTGTTTAACGTTTCATATCCGTACTAAGATTAAATTATAAACTTTTGATAAATTGGAATAAACTTTTAAACGTTTTTTTTTTATTATTGAGTAGATACAACCGTTGTAGGTGTCAGTACTAACAGCATTTTATATGTCCCCAAAAACTAATCAGAGATAAGAGGACGACCTACCCACATTGATCCTTAGCCATCAGAAAGGTTACGAAGGCACTTCATCTTCATTCGGGAATCCCTTTAAGGAATCGTATCAGTTGTAATGAAAGCTAATTCTTTCATTAACTCTCCGTGACAACGGGAAAAAATGTAAGACAAACGAAAACAAATGTAGAGGAACTTTTGGATAAGTAAATGTTTATTTCTTTAAGCTAAGTTTTAGATTCGAAATGTTATTAATATATATTTTTTTATAGAATAAATAATTGGGATTGACTCAAAGAAGGTGAACAAGAAATATTTTCATGATTCTGGCATTCTGCACGGTTGGAGCAATGGTTAAGTGATGTACTGCTGCGCTGCGAGGCGTGAGTTCGATTCCTTCAAAAAAAAAAAATTACGACCTCCAAGTAGGCAGTTGTTTTACGTTAGTTGTTTTGCGTCTGGCTATATGTGAGTACCTTTATATTTTTGTAACCATTCATGTACGAATCGAACCCGAGGATCGCAACGCAGCAGTCGGATGCTCACTTGCTGAGCCACTGCACAAACCGTGTTCTATATTTTTATTGTTGCACGTACAACCCTGCGTCCTTACTGCAATATATCCGATTTATCAAATATATAAATCGTAACCCGATCTGACAAGGCGTTAATGGGTAGCTCAATGCAATTTAATCTACCCCAGTTGGCGTATAACCGAATTTCTTCCTTATACGCACATTTTAGCCGAGAAAAAATGTTTAGGGTTCTCTCTGCATGGGATGTTGAGTTCGCTTGTGTAAGTTTTAGCTTTTTGTAGAGACTGATTTCGATTTTTTTTCCAATAATATTTGGCAGTAAGTTGTGTAGAAACTGTTTTTTTAATTTATTTTTTGTTTGGCATATTTGTCTAATGAGAAATATTTAAAAAAAATGTTTTGAATATGGAAAATCAAGGCTTTTTACTACTATTTATTTTATTGCAAAAATTAACAAAAAAATTAAATGTTAACTTTTTAATTTTTTTACCACAATACAAAAAATAAAATAAGAGTACCTAGGTATTAAAACTTAGAACATTTTTACCAAACCCTTTGAAAAAGAAAAAATTTAGTCGTGCATTCTTATCCACTACGTATCATATCACCCATCTAGTGCGCAAAAGATGTGTATCTTATATCAGTCTTGCACCCCCGACATGTGAAACTAGCAATATAAAGTGAAAATTGAATTTACAACTGACAATTGAAGAAGGCGCTTCCATCAAAGGCGACCCCTACGACATGTTTGCCGAAATACATTTTAAAAGAGCTCTCTATTCCTATAAAGAAGAATTATTGCTTTATATCGAAAGTGTACGTAAGTGTACTTTTAGTTCAGAAATCAATATGATGCGCGGTTTTGTGTTTTGAACTTCATATTTTAAATAATATTTTGTTAGTTTGAATAATAAAGTCTTCATCAAGGCGTATTGTTTTCTTTGCAAAATTTTTCATTACATCATAAAAAACCTACATCAAATCAATAAATCCTCAATAAACACTTCAAATCCCATCATAAGACAAGCAAACAAACACACAAACAAACCACGCTAATGCAATTTACAAAGCAGCCAATCACGAGAGGCAGCCACATTGTTGTACAGTCGCCGTCAAAGAGCCAAAGGAAGCTCAGTGTTCCTTAATAATTAATTGGCGCTTAAACGTGCTGACGTCTTGGAACCCCTAAGGGGGGCAACTAACAGCTCCTCTGCATATGCTTGCTAGCCGTAAGTGGAGATGGGTTTGCTCATGTTTTGAATTTGTAAATTGTTATACGGAATGAGATTTCTGTTGATGGGTAGGTGAGAAATTTGGTTTTGTTTTCAATCAAACGCAAAAGTCAGCTTCTACTTTAGATATCGAACATTGCTTTGGTTAGATACACAAATAGCAATAAATTCTACAGAACTTTGTGAAGTCTTTAAAATTATTTTATCTTTATCAAAAAAGTCAATTAGTCAAAAATCGTTTTTTACCAAAATTTCTCCCCTCAAAAATCTGTAAAAAAATCCTAATGACAAAACTCACTATCATCAAGCTAATGGATGTAAAACTGTGGTTACGCTGTAACAGGGTCGATTCAAGCCGCAATTAACTAAACGTAAAATTGAAGAAGATTGGAGATACTATCAATCAAGTAAAAGGGCATGATTACATACAAATCTTGATAAACAAATGAATGGGCCACTCGTATAAATTGAATCTAAGTGATGTTTTGCTTTTTGTGGTTATTGTGGCAGAAGATTGAATTTTAAACGGTCCATTAACAATGAGTATTAACAATTTTAATGAGGATTGTAAAGTTATTAAAGTCAACGTTGTGCCTAATAGTGAAATACTTAGTAGTAACAGCATGAAGATTCTGTATGAGCTTGACTATGTTAAAGATACTTAAGAACATGCTGTAGAATAAAATTTTAAATTAGGAGAGTAATTTCCTGCACCTTTATAAAACCATGAAATGCTCATTGAAACTACATAATACTGAACATCTCACAAAACATTTTGGATGAAGATGGTAAAAACTAATGCCACATCCAAACAGCGAGAACTTAGTACATTACAGACAGAATAAAAGTAACAATTTGTTTGCTATCTGACCCCAACTCACGCGATGTCATCATAAAAGCAACAATTAACTTTAGTTTGTTTTACTACCAAGTACTGGGTGTGTTTGTCTTCAAAGAAGATGTCACGCGTGAATTTGTATTTAAATTTAATGACGCTTTTACATTACCGCTTTTATTACCATCACTAATGAACGAATAGAAATAAAACCAGAGATCTGGCGTGAACTCACAGAAAAAACACTCCTCTCTGAATATAAATTACAAAAGAAACGTCTATTATTAGGTACGCCCAATATTATTTAAGCCTCGCCAATATAGCAGTATTACAGTTGAAATTCTCAACGAGTGGTAGGAAAGAGGGAGGATGATAAAACCCCGTCACTAATTAAATGGGCCCGAGACGTCCTATTCTTAATAGATTTGTCGCTAATTTGAAGTAATTTTGTCGAGCTCAACGTTATATACACCGGCGAATAAAATTTAATTAGAAATCATATTTGGAAGAAATAATTAATCTCGTTTCGTTGGATATTAAAAGACGACTAAAAATACTTTATGTATACGTTTTATTCGGCGTATATGTGTACGTGTAGAATGTACGTGTAAAATAGCACCATAGATTAGATCCTACATCGGGATCGGACTAGTTGCAATTCATCATTATTATTCCAGACAATTTATCAAGCGGTTGGCTCGCCGCGCCCGACTGGATCGCACATTCTAACGAGATGGTGAATTTTCACCGAATAATTTGCGAACCGACGAATCACGTATTGGAATCGGGAATGAGGTCGGAATTGAGATAGAAGACCCGAACATTGTGGAATAAAAGGAGCTACCAGTAAAAGATTTGCGTTCAAGGATAATAGAAATGATCATAATTAATGAGCGTTGAAAAGAAATACTGCGAAATTTTATCTTAACAAAATTTATGAAATATAAACTACTGCCAAATTAGGTTCGCATGACTTTTTCCGTCGTCACTTGAGCGCCTACAGTCAGAGGGTCGATGCGATTATGGAAGCTTATTACTGCGACTTTATCATATTTCAATTTACGATCACCACCCAGACTTATCGAGTAGAAAATCGGGGGGCAACCAATACGCAGATATAAATCAGAAATGAGACGTCTCATTACCGAAATTATATGATTTATTGATTTTGTAGCATATTTCACACATACAAAATATGCGTTTACGTTGCTTCCTTATAGGAAAGATAAAGACGTCATTGTAAATTATTTATAATTTAATACGCAGGATAAAATTCATAAGCTACGAAAGTTAGCCACTAATATTACATAGGAATTTTAAGCCGAAGAGTAGCATTAGATAAGTCGGCGGGCAAGAAAATGCTTGGTCGGAGGGAATAAGAAAACGGTCCTAGTTGTTAAGTCTTGCACAGTTTCTGTCGCTATCTCGTGGATAAGAAGCCTAATCACCAGTCGTCGTGTCTGTATCGGGCCGAGCGAAGCGCGCGAGTATTCCCCAGGGTACTCTTTTGGGACCAGTTTTCTTTTTTGGTTTACATTACACTGTAAGTGTGCCGAATTCTTTTGTTGCCGCCTCCGCTTTTTGTACAGATTTGTGTGATTTGTATTGTGTTTACTTGTGTTAGTATCGTTTTAACGGGATAAGTAGCGTAATTTGACGTGAAAGAATATAATGTAGCAGCGATGTAGATAAGCTTATGGTTCGATATTGAATGAAGACTAACAATTCAAAACATGTGTTATATTTGTGCGTACAAAACAAACTTCTGGCAGTGTTTTCTAAATCTATAGAACAAAACCAGCCACACGTAGTAAAAGACACAGTTAAATAAATTCCCCTTTCTCCGAGAACAGAAGAAAGTGCAAAGCTATTAATAAAGGGACTTATGAAGTTATGGAAACTTTCCCAGAGTAACTGCAAACCGAGCCGTTCCAAAGTCGTGCACCAATAAACTTGTAGTTGGTAACTATTTGTAATATAAATTTATAGTTTCACGTTAACACTGGTTTTCCGCACCGTGATATTTTTATTTTTACAGAAACCAACAAAATAAATAGAGGTTATAAAAATAAAGAAGAGTCCAATAAAGGTAGTCTTGAAAGATATCTAGATAAGTATCAAAACAAAAAGGTAATAGAGATATCAGACGGTAAAGGAATTTATTTGCCGAGAAGAGGCGGGAGCGCGGCGCCGCGGCGTGTCTAATGAGATAATATAATAGCCGTGATTCCCTCACACCAACGTTTACAGACCGAAAATCACCGGAAAACTGCAGCCGATAGAAACCCACTTTTTGGTAACGTAATTTTAATTTGAAAATAGGATTTTCCGTTCGGGATTGCGGCGTTTGAGAAAGTTTGTCAACTACAAATGGGGTATCTATTTTAATTCTAGTATTACAGTCTTCTATGCATACATTTAAAGAGGTATGCAAAATCTAAAGCCATGAATTGGTTTATTAAGAACGCTTTATAAAAATAACAGTCCAAACAGTCTTCTTTAAACCTAGATTTTATCGTTAAGTTCGTCTTTTCTTTTTTTTGTTGACAGAAACAGAGACTTGATTAAATCTCTCAAGTCTTTAAATCACAGAAAAATTAGGAACAGACCTAAATTCTTCATTATTTTGATCTTGCTAAGAGATCATTTATAACCAAAATATGTCTCTATCAAACTAGCAGCACAAGAGGGTCATATCGAATTGGGAATCGATTTTGTCGCACCCGAAATAGGGTGTAAAGATCCCATTGTAATATAGATGTTGGCCATATGTCGATTGAGACCGGACTTTTTGCCCCTTCTAGTAGATTTGTCATTTAAAAAGAAGCTTGATGGTATAATGTTTTCAGGGGTTGAAATTAGTGAAATTAATTGAACGAACCCATCGTTCAATTAAGTTTACTCTATGAACACAACAATGATAAATGCAAGATGTCAATTTACTGTCGTTTTTCAGTTGTTTTTAAATGTAAAAACCGGCCAAGTGCGTGTCGGGCCACGCACAGTGTAGGGTTCCGTAGTTGCCCATCAAAATACTTATGCGAACTAACTAAACTGATTCGCTGAATTTAATTTTAAAAAGAAGAATTTTCAAAATCGGTCCAGGAGTCTTTGAGAAATCAGGGAAAATACATAAGAAAAAAGATTATGACGAATTTAAAACCTCCTCCTTTTTTTGAAGTTAGTTAAAAATAGATGACGATAAAAACCTACCTATCCCCAAAAAACATACCGTAAAAAAAAACATACCTATTAAAGCTGTAAAAATAAAGTTGACAAACTTACATTTGCAGTTGAAGAGCATGTTCTCCGATACATTTTGTTTAAGAAAACATATTATCCAAGTACATTTTATAAGTTGGTCGACTATTACTCGTAAAGTTGTAAAGCCTACTTAGTCATGATAATTTTCTTTTAAACTTCGTTATATAAACTACTATTGTGAATTTTGTCACACCCCCAAACATAACTGTTTAGCTGATAGAGGGGGGGGGACACTCGAATCGAGCAAAATATAGCACCTTAAAGCTTATATTTCACAAACGTTTTTTTTTTATCAAAAAACTGTTAATGGAAACTATCATTATTTTTTTAAAGGCCTATTTAATGATACCCCACACTAAGGGGTACGCGAGAAAAAAAAAACCTCACTTTACGTGTAAGTACAGGAGATAGGTACCCTAAAAAAAATATTTTACGAGATTTTATTTTACCACTTTTTCGGCACAACAAATTCATATATTTACACCAAATTACAGCTCTCTAGTACTGTGCGTCTCTGAGCTAAACTGCGGACAGACGGACGGACGGACGGACATGGCGAAACTATAAGGGTTCCTTGTTGACTACGGAACCCTAAAAATGGCTCAGTAATAATAATAATAATATCTCATCCCTTCTTAATGAAACATTAAGTTTAAAAACCGGCCAAGTGCGTGTCGGGCCACGCACAGTGTAGGGTTCCGTAGTTGCCCATCAAAATACTTATGCGAACTAACTCAACTGATTAGCTGAATTTAATTTTAAAAAGAAGAATTTTCAAAATTGGTCCAGGAGTCTTTGAGAAATCGGGGATAATACATAAAAAAAAGATTACGACGAATTTAGAACCTCCTGCTTTTTTTGAAGTTAGTTAAAAATAGTTGTAGATAAAAACCTACCTATCCCCAAAAAACATACCGTAAAAACATACCTATAAAAATTGTTAAAATAAAGTTGACAAACTTACATTTGCAGTTGAAGAGCATGTTCTCCGATACATTTTGTTTAAGAAAATATGATATCCAAGTAAATTTTATAAGTTGGTCGACTATTACTCGTAAAGTTGTAAAGCCTACTTAGTCATGATAATTTTCTTTTAAATTTCGCTATATATACTACTATTGTGATTTTTTTCACACCCCCAAACATAACCGTTTAGCTGGTAGAGGGGGGGGGACACTCGAGTCGAGCAAAATTTAGCACTTTAAAGCTTAATATTTCACAAACGAATTTTTTGATCAAAAAATGTTAATGAAAACTCACATTATTTTTTAAAGACCTATTTAATGATACCCCACACTAAGGGGTACGCGAGAAAGAAAAAAAACATTCCCACTTTACGTGTACAGGAGGTACCCTAAAACAAAATATTTTTCGAGATTTTATTTTACCACTTTTTCGGCACAACAAATCCGTATATTTACACCAAATTACAGCTCTCTAGTACTGTGCGTCTCTGAGCTAAACTGCGGACAGACGGACGGACGGACGGACGGACATGGCGAAACTATAAGGGTTCCTTGTTGACTACGGAACCCTAAAAATTGCCTTTTGAAAGATGAGGCACACAACTTTTTAGGATGCTTGTAATGGAGTCGAAAATCGCAAAATCACCGATTATAATTATGCTGATTCTTTTTGACTATTATGATTCCTTGACCTTTGTAGAGCCCACAAAATATTAGTAACATGTAGTTACCCTTTAAAAAACACGAATAGGATGTTCTCCTATATCGTGGGTGCATTTTCTCATTGATTGACATTGATAGTTGTGGTAATTTAAACAAAACACATAATTATTAAGCCTATTCGATGTGAACTACCGTGAACCCGGAACGTAAAAGGCTATTGAAGGACACCGTGGATTTATTCAGTACAAGTCTTACTGTCCCTCGCGCCTTGCCCTGGGTGGGAGACTCATTTGATGATTTTACTACGCTAAAAAAAAACATCGTACCATTCATATCTGTATCAAACATTTAAACACACACAAAAATACCCCAGTCGCGGAAAAACTACTTGTAGGCAAATATTTGTTCCAAAGTTGTTTTTTCTATTTTACTCTATCTATTAATTCTATTTGATAGAGGAGCTCTTGGCTAAATAATTACAGCCACATAGGCCGATCTTTCGGGTTAAGCCGCGCTTGCCGAGGTTGGTCTGTGGATGGGTGACCATCTGCCATAGCGAGTTTCCCCCGTGCCTCGGAAAGCCCGTAAAGCCGTTGGTCTCGGTTGTCATTTGTAGATCTTTGACAGTCGTTACTGTTAGTCAGAAGCTGTAAAGTCTGACAACCAGTCTTACCATGGGGTATCATATTACCCAGTTACTGGGTTGTGGAGGTCCGACAGGCAGTCGCTCCATGTAAAATACTGATATCCAGCTGAATCTGGTTCGACTGGAAGCCGACTCCAATACAGTCGGGAAAAGGCTAGGCAGATGATATTATTTCTAAAATATCATATTGAAACTTTTACTATCGATCACAAACGCTCTCACGCTCACTCAATTAACGACACCCCCAATTCAAAAACAAACTTTTAAAACGTCGCTTAATCCTTTAATAGCTATTCCAGTCACAATATGTTTAACACAACAATCTAGTTTGTCGATTAAGCCCCTCATACACGGTTCGCCTTTAAAATCCAAGTGCGACAAAACATGGGGTGCTATGACAGGAAACCTCCACGTGCGCCCGTGGACTGGAGTTCCCTCTCGGATACGTCCAGGGGGAAGACCAGTTTTTCGGGCCGGTGCACCCTGGGATGCGGGCAAAAACTCTTCCTTGGGCACTGTGTGCCCAAGTGGTCTCTTTGCCCGTATGCAAATAGCCTGTCGTGTGGATGCTCCAACGCGTGTCCCTCTGATCAGCAGAGGGCACAGCGGCGGAGCGGGCTTGCGGACGGTGAGTGATGGGTAGCTCGCCGTCCGACCAAGGACCAAGCCCGGGTCGGTGGCGCGTCGTGTTTCGCGCCAAATGCCTGCTGGGGTCGCGGGTTTTTTCTTAACCCAGGATACCGTGGCCCCGGAACATAAAGGGCATAGGAAGGAACACGGGTGGATTTTAGTCAGTAAGAGTCTGACAGTCCCTTCCGCCCCACCCAGGGCGGGAGGACTCATTTGATGATTTTACCACCTAAAAAAAAAAAAAAAAAAAAAAAAAAAAAAAAAAAAAAAAAAGTGCGACAAAACATCTTAACATTACGGTTCATAAAATTCTTAAGTGATTGCGTAGGGGACGGTTCGCGTGGGCATGAATTGATTTGGTAGAGTCCATCTTCTAAAGTACCTGCCCAGTAATCGGTCGTACTTATTGGAACAATATTGAGGGGTGTTTCAAATGATTTTAAGTGTAGTTGATTGAATTTTAATTTATTTCAACCGACTTCGAAAAAAGGAAGAGGTTCTCCAATCATCGAGATCTTTTTTTTTTAAAGTATTTCCGCCGTTTCTCAAAGGCGCCTGATTAGTAGGATAAACATATTTGCCAAGCGGCTCTGTAATCATCAGGTCAGGATATGATGATGGAATCTGATAGAACTCGAGGGAACTCTTCAATAAATAACAGCGAATCAACCGCGATAGGTGCAATCGCATATCTATGCATTATTTACGCAATCACACAAAACAATACCATTCCACATAAAAGTACAAAATAAGTTTTGTTTAGGGAGTTGGTACAAAAATAGTCAATGATGAGAACAAAGTTAATAAACTATCTATCCTTTAATCCAAAGTAATATTTCATCAAAAATAAAAAATAAATGTATCGAAAAAAAATGTCCATAGCTTACAACAGTATCGCATAAGTTAATAGTAGATTCGGCCGGGCACGCGGGCAGAGATAATGAAATTGTGTACAGAAGCGCAACGAGCCGCGAGCGTGTCTCGGCCAAAAATCCACTTAACAAATTGCTGCTGATTCGTAGGGTTCTGGATTGTTGCCTGCTTTTACCGTTACGTCAATTATTCGCCGTGTTATCGATACAGGAACGGTTTAGAGTGTTGTTTCCAGTTTTGTTTCCGATTTTTTAGGGATGGGAATAAGCGTTTGTGTCCATGTAATGATTTGTGTCAATTTTTAGGAGGTTATTTTTTCTGTTAACATGTTACCTAGTACAGGTAGCCGTAATTGACTTGCTAATTGTAAGGTTATCCCAATGTGTATCTCCTTCTTAATGAAATATCGACTTTTTAGACAGCATAACATTAATTAATAATGTCAGTCACCTCGTTTACAAGTAATTAACTAAATATAAGTATATGCAAACTACGAAAAGTAATCCATCATTGAAAAGTACTCTAATAAAAATTACACTAAACGTCTAACAAAAAGTATGCTACTCATAAAATAACTTTTATGATAAAACATCCATTTGCTAAGTAAAAAGACTATAACGATGACGCATGCATAAAATAATTAAACCATTGGAGAACGTATCATTTCGCTGGCAGCGACAGTGCAAAAAGTGAAACAGAAAAAAAAACAAATTGCAAAAAACACGACTGTAATGAATTCGGTGTTGGGCGTTTCGCACGCAATTGCACAATTTCAATTATCGCATTAGTTCGCGAGTGTACCGTGGGCGAGGCACTGTACATGAATGGCTGATGGATATTGCTGCGTGTACTAGCGACTTGTGACAGTGATAGTACTTGATGCTTGACGTTAACTCGTGTAAATTGTATGTAGTTTTAAGTGCACTACAGTGTTTTGGGAAAAAAAAACTTTTGAAAATGGGGTTTGCATTTCAAATTTTTGACAAGCTGTTGTATTTTATCTGATATTTGGTTAATTTTAGCAAATTTTGAGAGGCATACTATGGAATCCACTCGTGATTTATCTCTCATAATTAGCAAAAAAATAAATCAAAAGCTTTGTTATATCTAAAATCAATACCCCACTCCACCAATCATAAATGACAATAAATATTCATAAAAAATCCTTTTATCTGCAAATTTTCCGTCTAATAATGAATATCAAAAACCGATTTTAATTCAGATACATCAAACGCTAAAAAATCACAAGTTTTATTGATGGTGAGGGAGAATTTCCATGATCAACTTCATGCGCCGAAAACCAAAGGAAAGTTGGCACAAAGGCAACCGTTGATTTTTTTTGTTTCCAAGGTAGAAAAAAATTTGAATCGAGCGAATTACAAAAACCGACGCGCGACGTTTGGTGAGTTAGGGTTGGCGATGAGGTATTACAGAAATACTTACCTGTATTTTATCAACAATGCATGGTTCGGAAGAGTGTGTAGAGTACAGACGAACACAAATTACAATTTATTTTGCAGTATTGCATGATTATTTATTTCTAACATTGAACACATTTTTGGAAACATAAGTACATTATTTCTGTTTTAGTTCATGCCGATTTTGTTCAAAATCATAATGCAGATTCAGTTTCAAAAATACTTAAGTGTAACTCAAAAAAGAAAATTGAATTGCAAATTATGAAGTATCGAAAAAAATTGGTCCACGTTTTTATAACATTTGCAACCACAGTAAGTTACCGAATAAAAGATTATATCACTAAGTCAAACCATAATCGCCAACCCTAAATTTCAAATATCGAACGACGACGTACCGAACGAGAGACGCCTATCTCTATTGAATTCCCGAAAAAGGCCGAAAAATAAAAATAAAAAATATATAGAACGCCCTGCGACCCCTCGTATCAATAGTGGTGGTAGCTCTATTGAAATTTTCGGATATTTGTCAGCCTGATTAGCTGCCGCTCCTCCCGACACTGTTCTACATCAGGAGGCTGAATGGCTCAGCGTGAGACCGATGTGAGCGCAATTTTGTGCTGGCTTTTGTTTTTATTGAGTTGTTTGCGGTCCCCGATTGAAGGCTGCCGAAATTTTTGGGGGTATACCTTTACCTACCTTAGACATTGTCGAAAACAGTGCGGGTAGAGTTTTGTTTTTTTTTAATTGCCCATATTCCTGTGTGGTTTAGGTGCATTGTCTTGCACAACACATTGTTTTTGAGAGTGCATACTTGCAAAGGTAAGTATACAATTTTTATATGTAATGAATAATAATCATGGACAGTTTAATTTCAACCGTAATCCCTAAACTACATAATATATTTTTAAGCACTTCTCATTGTGTCAATCAAAACGGTATTCAAACGCAACCAAAAATGCAAAAAAAAAAAAAATCAACACATCAACAAGGTCGACCAAAAGAGCTTTCAATAAAATTTTCCCAAACAAAAACTCCGCAATAGATATCTGGCAGCTACGATCGCAATAAAAATACAATGCAAACTGAGAGAGAGAGCCTCAAAAGTTTTCTGTATCGCGAAAATGCATTTGCCTCGGGAAAGTTTCGAGATTGCCGTCATTGCAGCCTGATGAATCGCCGCGAATTGTGGAATACGGAATTTTAACAAACGCTAGCTACTCTATTGTTTTTGTGTTCAATGAACTTTGTGCGATTCGTTTTTGTTTCAGTTCTGAGTTTTGTTGATTAATTGAATGCGCTGTGAATAGCTTGTTTTGGAAGTTGTTGTAATGTGACGTTAGAGTTGTCAGGTGGCTTGTTATTTTTGGGTTTCGCCATATTGTTTAATGAGAGAGAATTAGCTTGAAAGTTTTACTGGTTTCGGGCACGCCGCAATTGCGGCGGTAAGACCCCTCTTTGAGGAGTGGCTGGAGAGAAGTCATGGCGTCCTGACCTACCGCTTGACGCAGGTCCTCACCGGACACGGAAGTTTCGGGAGGTACCTGTGTCTGATGCGAAAGGAGGAGACGCCTGGGTGTCACCACTGCGAAGATCGCCCGGAGGACACGGTGGAGCATACGGTGCAAGACTGCCCAGCTTGGGCGGAGCACCGACGTGTCCTCACGGCTGCGATAGGCGGAGACCTCTCGCGCCCGGCATTGGTTGCGGCCATGCTGCGGGGCGAGACGGAGTGGGAAGCGGTCAGCTCCTTCTGCGAGGCAGTAATGCTCGTAAAGGAGGAGGCAGGCCGCGAGCGAGAGAGGACAGCGTCCTCCCTCCGCCCCAGCCGCAGTGGTAGGCGCCCACGGCGACGGACGTCGCTAGATGATCTCCGGCCACCGTAGGCGCAGGCATGCGGGCAGCGAGTAAAGGGCAACTCGCTGCCCGACCAAGGACCATGCCCGGGTCGACGGCGCGTTGTGTCCCACGCGCGCCTCAAAGAGCGTCAGCATAATGACGGGGCCCCCCTCTCAGAGGGCCAAAGCCTGCCGGGGTCGCGGGATTATTCCCTTACCGTAACCCCGGAACTTAACAGGCTATGAAGGACACCGTGGATTTTAGTCAGTAGAAGTCTGACAGTCCCTCCCGCCCTGCCCGGGGCTGGAGGACTCATTTGATGATTTTACCACGCTAAAAAAAAAAAAAAAGTTTTACTGGTTTTGTGATTAGCATGGCCAGTTACTGGGCCGTGCCTTACTTAAAGTAATCACGATATATTTACCACCAATTCTTACAAAATACACGAGACGGTTTTTCCAAGACTCCATTAACAAAATGCTCACTTCCATACAAATCCATCAAACCAAATTAAATATTCACTCACCGATCGATGATTACTGGATCTGAGGGCGTTTCGTTTCTGTTACCACAACTCTTCTTGTCACAACACCGACTGTGAAAAACGAAAATATTAGAACAAAAACTTATCACCTTTCAAAAAAAAGCTCTCTTTTTCATTCATTATTTCTTTCTATTTTTTCATTAATTTATTTCTATTACTTAATTGTATCTTTAAAAAAACTAAATAAAAAAAAGTATAAAAAATAATTATATCTTCTAGACAACTTATAAGTACTTAGGTCTATTTTTTGCAAAAAAAAAGTTACTTCGACAAAAATAACATCAAAAAGCAGATACAATAAATTCTCAATATCGAGACACATTAGGGCGATCCCCTGTACCTTGAGCAAAGCACTCTTAAAGGGATACCTATTCGTTTTGGGGATAAAAATCAATATATGGCCACTAAACGTAGCGTAGGGTTTAGATGCATCAAGTCACTCATAGAATTTACAGACAATTTGTAATGGATTTTGAAATAAATAATATATATTTTAGGTACATACTATTAAAAATTTATCTATAATATGTATGTATTTAGAAAAATATAAGTATGTTTATCAGTTGTCTAGTACCCATAACACAAGCTCTGCTTAGCTTGGGCTTGGGACTAGATGGCGTTGTGTGATAGTTGTGGATTATTATTATTATTTAGGTACTAAACATTTTTTTTTGAGGCACTTTTTTGTACTGCAAAAAAGTGCCTCAAAAATTGTTGTAAATAATTATAATTTAAATGTTTTCACAGATATTTGCATTTACACTTTTATTAAATGAGACCTAAATATTATTAGGCTGATAGATGACTCTAAGGATCTATATTTTATGGTTCCTTTTACAAGTATTTTGCAAAAATCAATGATTTTATCGTTGGTAAATATGACAGTGCAGAATATCTAGTGAATTAGAAAAAAATGTCGATTTAATTATTTTTGTTGCTGCCCGATGATATTTTTCGGTTCGTATAGTAATTTTCACAGAGACTTTATCACATTTGCCAAGTTCTTTTATCCGATACCAAAATACTACTTCCCTCAGTTGTTTTTATGTAAACCAGAGTTTCTTCCTACACACTGACTTCAAAAACTAGGCAACAACAAAAAAGCCGCTCTCAAACGCCGTATCCACGCTAAACAAACAATACTGCACGCGCCCTACGGGGGGCTCCTTGACGCAAAGGGCAAAGACATTGAAAGGACAGACTCCCTAGAGACTCCTCCCCTGAAGACGAGCGATAGGGACACACATATCGCGTAAACAGAGACAACGATGCACAGTCTAAGGTGGAATAAAATTTTAATTGCTCACACTGACATGGGCTGGTATGTCTACACACCCATACATTGATAGGATGGCGAGACACAGTACCTTTACGAGTTGAAAAACCACCCCAAACAAATGGTTAAATTAATAAGAACGCTCATTTCTTTGTTCAGGAGTTTGTAATTAGGATGTTACAAGATGCGTCTGTTTGTAGATGTTGGTGCTTGTTTACATGTGGAATATTTCTCTAGTGAGATAGATCAAAACTTTCTAAAAGTCTACAAACAATTGTTTATCGGGTCCGCGTGGGTATTCTAAAATGCCTCGCAATGTGCACCAAATTCTGTCTGAAATCTGTTCTCCCGTTTCTAAAATAAGAAAAAATTACTGACAAAAGAGATTATATTATTGCTTTAATGACTTCAAGAAATGGTTTCTGTCCATAATAATTATCTGCCAGTTTTTTTTTTTAATGCATATATTATTTAGAAGAACTTCTTCTGAGCGATTGTCCGTAAGTCTGTAAGAAGTAAACCCGCCTTTTAAAAAGGACATTACCCAAACATTATGAGCAATTGTAAAAGTATTGACATAGTCGTATCATGGATGGCCACAAAAGCCTGCCGTTTGGAGAAACATGACCGTGCAATAATATTCTGGGAGTCAATAAATATGACAAATGACTATCGCTACCATTTTCTACGAAACAGCAGTGTGTTACTTTTTGTGTTTATGTCATTTTCAAATGTGACGTTCGAATGTAGCTCTATGGTGTCATGTCGGCCATTTTGAATGTCAGTTTCACACAATTTGATGAGGCTACTTTATACACGGCGTTTTATTTAGAGGTTTCTACTGTACATACCTAAAAATAATGATTTTTGATATTGAGGTGTTTAAAACGTTTGTTTTACCACAATAACAACCAAAAAAGAATACATTTCAGGGCAAATAATAACAAATAGGTATTTCTTTTTTAGTATTACTAAATGATTTAAATTTTATGAATTGCTTACCTGCACATAACTTCGTGTGTTAGTAAAACCCTGCACATTTCTGGATTCTTATCTTGACCTTCATACACGATAGGCTGAAACAAAAACAGATATTAATATTTAAAACCAAAAAGAATGCTATGAAACACCAGTACCTACCCTTAGCACGAATTTTCAGTATTTGAGACGTAAAGTAAACTGGAACTGTGACAATTTCAAATTGTCAATTTTCAAGGAAAAAATTAGTTCTTTCTCCGCACACCAGAGGCACTGTTCTAATTTTTTCATAAAAAAAAACGCTGTAATTACTGGAAAGACCCTGTAAAGTGAAAGAATGAAGGGGTGCTATGACAGGAAACCTCCACGTGCGCCCGTGGACTGGAGTTCCCTCTCGGATACGTCTAGGGGGAAGACCAGTTTTTCGGGCCGGTGCACCCTGGGATGCGGGCAAAAACTCTTCCTTGGGCACTGTGTGCCCAAGTGGTCTCTTTGCCCGTATGCAAATAGCCTGTCGTGTGGATGCTCCAACGCGTGTCCCTCTGATCAGCAGAGGGCACAGCGGCGGAGCAGGCTTGCGGACGGTGAGTAAAGGGTAGCTCGCCGTCCGACCAAGGACCAGGACCGGGTCGGTGGCGCGTCGTGTTTCGCGCCAAATGCCTGCTGGGGTCGCGGGTTTTTTCTTAACCCAGGTTACCGTGGCCCCGGAACATAAAGGGCATAGGAAGGAACACGGGTGGATTTTAGTCAGTAAGAGTCTGACAGTCCCTTCCGCCCCACCCAGGGCGGGAGGACTCATTTGATGATTTTACCACCTAAAAAAAAAAAAAAAAAAAAAGTGAAAGAATGAAAAATCGTGCTAAGGGTACAGTTTCTTACTTAATATTATAAATTTGAAAGTTTGTGAGGAGTGATGTTTGTAACTCTTTCAAACAACGCTACTAAACGGATTTTGATAAAATTTGGTACACGTATAGCTTATAACCTACTTTATAAGATACTTTTAATCCCTATAATACGAGTTACTCGCGGGCAAAGCCGCGGGCAAAAGCTAGTTTGGTTTTAGTTTAAAATTATGACTCAGCAGTTCACATTAATCTAAATTATAAATCAGGACCGTGATACAAGATAATAATTATGATATTATTTAATTAAAAATCGCCGAACAGATAAGACAAAATGGCCATCTTCATCAAGCTATTACTTTTGCTAATTCATGCACCCTCGTATGCATAATCATTGCATTTTATTATCTAAACCAAAAATTTAATTTGCATAATTCCCGCATTGAATTCACGAAGCTGGTATCGTTTTTAAAATCGATCTTGTTACTCATATTACTCATTTTATATCAAGAAGATAAAAAAACGAGAAAAAAATCAAAACTAATAAACTATTTAACCATTCTCTTTGAAGAATAACGAAGTAAACCAAAGCATTGCTGTGTTCTATTCTTAATTATTTTCATCTGGTATCATTTAGCCCTCACATGTGTACAGTGCACAAAACAGCATGTTTATCTGTTAATATCTAATTACTGGTAACCCCAATAGATAGGGTGTATAAAATTATTGTTGTATTGAAGTGTTCTTTGTAATGGTTAATTCATTTCATGGGAATTGCATTTTCGATTGAGAAGTTTAAATAACATTTTTTATTATCTTTTAAATTTTAATTTGTAGTAATTATATGAGTAAAATGTCATAACATAATAACCAAATAAGTCTTTTGATAATCCTTTACCTAACATTTTTTTTTAAAAACCAAGTTGAAAAAAAAACCAAAAAATAACACTTTTTTTTCCAAAATGTAATAAAATACATTTATTGTATCTCTTACAACTTGCAGAACTATTACATAAACATCTAACACCCCCTGATCCCCCGAAATCCTAAATAGATTTTTCATCCCTGACAAAATATTTAATTGAATATGAAATAGGGGGTATTATCATCTTTTGTACCATGGATTTATAAGGACTTTGCTTTGTATATTGTAATAGGTATCTAAGGGTCATACAAAAGTATTTAGGAACACCAAAATAGCTTTGGGGTCGCATTTTCTGCATTTTGGCTTAAGTATAAGTAAGGGGATGGGATCAGGTGTTGTTGTAAATCAAATAGATTTTGTATAAGTGTGTTGTGCAGTTGGTGTAATCAATAGTCGTAATGGTTGGATGATGGAAATAAATGACTAAATGCATGAAAAAAAAAGTATTTGTGTCTGTGTTGTTACTGAAAAACGAATTTGATATTTTGGAAAATAATTATGTGTATTTAGACATAAGAGAGTTAAATCTAGTTCTCATTGAAATCATACAGTATAATATTTAGAAAAAATCTGGTTAAGTAATGCTAAAGTCAATCCCTAATGTCTATAAGGCAGCATATTTCTAAAATCTCAAAGTGTTTGAACACGTTGTTTTCAATAAGAGTACGTCTCATATCTTGTAAAATTAGTTACTATGAATACATAAATACGCAAACTCCACTTGCCAAGTTACCACAACCCTTCAATATAAATTATCTTTCATCTCCAAGTTCATCCATCTAGACACAAACACACACAACGGTTGCAAATACTAAGCACATGACATTTCTGAAGGACCTCACCACATTATAACATATTTTACTTTTTTATACAACAGTATTCATACATTCCACATTTGAATAAAACAAAACAAAACGCAAACGTTATCAAACATTACTTCCAAACAAACAGCAAAGGTCATCCTTATCAGTAACCTTCACCAACTTACAAAAGTACAAACCGCTGTTGTTCCTATTTTCTTCGCTAAGAAACTAAGAATAAAAACACTAGGACCAGATAGTGGTGTGAACTAACATTTTTCAAGTTCACTCGTTGAAATGAGACGTTCCCCTAGGATGTCTGGGGTCGACGTCGCACTGGGCATAGTCCGTCGCATGGGATTCAATCTCTGGGGAATTTGAGGGGATTTAAAAAAAAAAGATGATTAGCTATGGTAGTCTTGTCTGTGGTTTCGTTTTTTGGTAATTAGTGATGTGTCGTGGAAGTGTTTTGTGAAAGTCTTTAAAGAAAGTTGTAATGGAGGAAAATGGCTTCCGAATATGTTTTTTAGAGATGTTGAATGCCATTTTTTGGGTCCAACTGTTAAATAAGATAACGCTTTAATATTTTCACTTTTGGATAACTCATTTTCAGAGTGACAGTAAGCATTATAGAGACAGAGTTTTCGCTGTATTACAACAAAATCTTTTGGAAATTTTTGGAACGGCCAGTTCACTGTCAAATAGACGTTTTAGATCGAATTTGGTAACATGACTACACTATCTAAACTTGATTGAATAAAACAGATTGAAACAAAGGAGGTAATTGTCCATAATGTCACGTAACATTATCTTAATAAGTCCGTACAAATCGAGTGACACGCAAAAGAGTCGTTCACAAAAATGGCGATGAAAAGATGTTCGGGTAATAGAGAGTTGCGGTCGATTTAATTGTATTAAAACGTTAGGCTGCGGGCACACGGGCAATCAGCTAATGCCGTACGGTGCATGCGAACAGGACACGCAACTCTTGTTTTGGTAAGATACAAAAGTAAGACTGGCAAACGTCCGTGCGCAAATGATGTCAAAGCACTCTATGAAATATGGCGCTCGAAATTCAACATAATTTACATAGGAGTTCTACGAATACGTGGCCTATAAAAACGGTTCTAATTTTGTGTTTCACTCGAATTGCTAATAGACTTACAAAAACCTGCAATATTACATTTCATATTCAAATTTTTGCAGCCATTACCGATACAAGTTGCAACGACCGGATTATTTGTGTTCCCATACTAAATCACTATCATATCAATATCTAAAATATCAATCTGCCGACCCTCTGTTTGAATATAGTCTTAAGATACTGGTCCATAGTTCGGAGAATGGGATTCGGCTAAATCCCATAGAACAGCCATGGTTTGAATGGAGAGGCGTGCGCGACGCACGTGGCCTCATGATTATGTTTATTTAACGATGTTCAAACAACATATTAATTTGGTTTCCTTTTGTTGAGAAAATGACTTTCGGAAGCTGGTTTACGAAGAATTTGGGAACGGTTTCATTGGTGAAATTCGAGTAAACCAGCAATTCGCATTACATGTGATTTATGCCCGAATTTTGTGACCCATGAATATCCTACTTAGTTTTTTTTTTTTATAAATACACATAGTTAGGTTATAGATTCAGTAGCCCTACTGATTCGCTATTTAAATGATAGGTTACATAAACTTTATTATACCCATTTTTTTTTCTGTGAACCTAAAGATTTGATTAGAACACTAGTTTTAAATGTACACAAATGATTAAAAAATAATCACTTTTGAGAGTGACATTTATTTATTTAGTTACCAATTTAATATGTGACTACAACCATTTATAGAAAGAGTAGGTACTTTAAAATTTAAGTACGTAAATAAATTTCACGGAATTGTAACAGTAGCAATAATAAAAATATCTACAGTAACTGTTCTGGCAGCCTTGCCAGGCTTCTTTGCCTCGTGAGTAAATCATTGCACTTGTTTTCTTTTTAACTGTTTTTAGTGCCGTTTTCAAAGGAAAAGTCTACGTGAGGAATGGTTACTAGAAGTCTTGTATTTAGTTGAATATTGTCATACGTTAATATTTGTGTTCTGGTTCCAAAAGATTTATGATGATAAGAGATAAGAATTTATTGATAGGCAATTCGTCAATTCCCATCTTCCTTAAATAATCCGACTGTTGATTGTTGTTGCATATATTAGATAATACATTTCCCTCTCACAGAGAGGAGGTCTGTACACTTAGCACGAATTATCAGTATTTGAGACGCAAAGTAAACTGGAAACTTAACAATTTCAAAGGAAAAAAATTGTTCTTTCTTCGAAAACCAGAGGCGCTGTTTAATTTTTTCATACGAAAACGATGTAAATACTGGAAAGACACTGTAAAGTAAAATAGTGAACGTGCTAAGGGTACTGTGTCCTAGCAGTGGGAATATTATGGGACGAAGATTAAAAAATTTGTCTATGAGTATCATCTACTTTGATATTAGTTTGTTTATGTTAAATAGTGGCAACTAAGGAAAAAATTACTTAATTCCTACCTAAAATCAGTATCCTTAATGCTTTACGATCTCCTAGGTACCTATAAGTATTTTGTCGTTCAAAATTCAACCTTATTCCTTCACGTAACACGAACAAAATTGTGCCTGAAAACAGCACAATTTCCCAGTCTGTATGCGTTGTCGCTCATGTAAATCACAGCACTGCAATGCAAGTACCGTACGAGTACGTCTCCAAGTCCAGTGCAGCACACTTTTTATTTGTTACTCGCTCATAAAACAACACTATCGCGCTTGTGGTTGTGATAGAATATAATTTATTTGTGTTATTTGTACGTAGTTGCATTTAAAAGACAATTTAATATACGGTTTGGTAGTTGTAAAAGTTGCCGATCTTAAAAGCAAGTCCACGGTGTTTATTTGACTGTAATTTTGAAATGATTAGAGTTTTTTTTTAAACAAATTGTAACCTATGGTGACATAACTTCTGTGTAGAATTTGTCGTAGAATTTTTTAATAAATACAGTTATATATATAACACTTGAAAAATGGTTTACGAGCGTGTACATCGAACGACATTTCATACAAACTTGCAAGTCCTTATTTTTCAAAATGACAACCGATTTTATCGAAAGGTTTGCATAAGTAGGTTACAATTATGTATTTAAAAGGTAAAGTCAACGCTTTAGATAAAAAATAGTGTTAAAAAGGTAGGTAAGCTAAATTCATTTTTAATTTAATATAAAAATAAAGATAATCCAGTTATCTTTTATTTAAAGTTATTTCTAAAAAGTAGTTTCACAGAAATCAGTTATGCTCTTACTTTTAGTAGCAATGTGGAGGTGCGCATAAATTGTAACCTTGTAATAATGTCTATCTATCTACACACACCACGTATACAAGACAAGACCCTGTAGTCATAACTTTACCAGCCCCCTCCAAGGGGTAAGGAATGACGATGTGGTGCAGTTTTAATTAGCTTTGTTTAATTTATGGTAGCTTTTGTTGTCTTCAATCGAACTTTTGCACAGCTTTAATTTTCACAATATTGAGACTATTTAGTGCAATAGGAGGAAGAAAATTATTCGTACTTAAAACACTGTGGACTTTATGATGAATGATTGGAAACCGTTTTTGTTTGGTTATGGTACTTATGCCATTTTTTTAAACGTCGTCCCCAACCAAACACGGAAACTTACATGCACAAACACCCAAACCCGAAACAACTACTTGTAGATCATAAAAATATTTAGGTACTGTGTGCGGGAATCGAACCGGCGACACGCAGCGCAGCAATCTAATCGCTCAGTCACTGCGCTAACCGTGCCGTAAAACTCAACATTATTTCAACAGTATGTATAACTCTCTACCTTGGTATTAGTTATCCATTCAGAAGTAACTTCCTAACTAGATAATAACATCCATCGACTTATCATCATCAGCCTATATTGTTCCCACTGCTGGGACACAGGTCTCCTCTCTATGAGAGGGAGTGGGCCATAATCCACCACGCGGGCCCAGTGCGGGTTGGTAGATAGTTGGTAGATGTGTTAGTTCGCTTTCAAACTGAGTAGCTATAGACCTCAAAAAAGTTTATAGAACTAGGTCGCAGAAAAAAAAAAAAATCAAGTCAGCCTATTGTAATCCACTGCTAGACATTATAATATGTATGCATCTCCCAGGCTGCGTTATTTATTTATCATTCAAAAAGTACCATCAGCAACAACAACAACAAAATACTGCAACCTGTATAACACATACGATTCCGTAATTCTTAGTTAACAACGTTCGGCCTAAGTTAATTATGTTCTCAACATAAATCTTTAGTAATTGGCCTCTGGTTACACAATACTAAGAGAGGACGTGTTGAAATTATATATGTGAGGTGGTGAGACTTCGTCATGACTTTAATATTGTTAGTTGTGTTGTTTTTAATTGATGTTGACTGTAGGAAGAAGTTTGGATAACTTGATTTTCTGTAGAAAGCTCTGGAAAACTTCCCAGTAATATAAAATGTATTATTTTGGGAGTACTTTCAAAAATATTACAACGACAAAGAAAAATGATCTACTAGTATCTAATTCGGAATTCAATTGCATTGCTGAAAGGGATTCCTCTGAAGAAATCCGACTTTTTAGTTTCCTAACATTTTGTACAGTAACCAAAATGTCAAAGTATCAATTTCCTCCCGCTTTTACCTATCTGAGGTCTACAAAGAACCACTTCCTCTTCCATACTTCTCTGTTTCTCCTCATCTTATTAGTAAAAATTTTCACTGTGTATTTATTTTGGTCATTTTTAGGAATTTCTTCATAAACCCTGGGTACGTTTACAAACATAAACACTCATACAATCACACTAAACAATTATATATAGAACATAAAAATATTTGTTCCGTGCGGGGATCAAGCCCAGAACTTACTGCGCAGCTAACGATCGCTCAACCATTGCGCCAACCGCCAAATACACAGATATTTGTTTATAATATGACTATTCACGAACACTATAATTACACTGTTCAAATATCTCCTATTTTACACAAGAACCTCAAACTCCCATCGTAAACAAATTCCCACGTAACAAAATCGCAAAAGGATTAACACATACACAGCTGATTTAACCCTTACGTCGATCAAAATCTTTCAACATGACACTCCCATACACTGGTATACAACTGTCAAATTGTAAAACTAAAATAAAATAAAATTGTAACACGAGATAAAGATAATGATTGTGCTCAAACGCAATGCAATTTAGTTGACCAAGGGGCGTGTGGATTAGGGGTCTAATCGGGCGGCGGTGATGACAATCAGTCGTGTGGATGACACGTGGATGGCACGTGGCTGTTGGGGGCACTTTTGGTACCACCATTATAAGAGGAACAAGACTTTTATCGAGAAATTTAGAACCTATGGCATTACCACGAGCTCGTAGCGCGATCCAATTTAGTCTGCGGGAAAAAGATGACGCTAGACGACTTGTATAGATCTGTCTCTTTCCCACAACCTAAACTGGATCGCGTTAAGAGCTTGTGATAAGGCCTCAGAGTAAATATTTTGGCTAAGCAACGACACTTCACTTAAAAAAAGTCACTTACAATATCAAATTAAATTTATCAATGACTAGCTTTTACCAGCGGCTCCGCAAGCTCATCCCCCCTTTCTATAGCCAGTGACTTTAAGAAGTCGGTTAAAAAGCTGAAAGAATTTTTCAGTTTACTACTTACATACAACACCAGTCTAAACGGATAATTGAAAATCTTACCTGTTTCGTCACCGAATCGATGAGTCGAACAAATATATCTTGCTCTTGTCGGATACCTGTGAAAGATGAAAGCAGTTGAATCTCACGATTTTAGTAGAAGTTTTGTGACTCAGTCTGACACCTGTTTTTTGCGTTAACAGTTGGAATCTTATGTCCACGTTCATACGGTTGAGAATAGCTACAGTATACAACTAATTCTAAAACTATTCAGGCCCTATAGACAAACAGTAGACGACAGCAGACGAAAATCGTTATCGCTCAGCAGTTATAATAAATTTTCAAAAGTTGAAAATCTATTAAAGACTGCTGAGCGATAACGGACAAAACAAACGAAAACGATCTGTTAAACTCCAATAGATTTTCAACTTAAGGCGCTGGGGTATAAAGTTGAAAATGTATTAGCGACTGCTGAGCGATAACGATTGTCGTCTGCTGTCGTATGCTGTTTGTCAGGGCCTGACCAAACGTTAAGCCAGCTTGCTCATAACGCAATTAGGGCGATTTGCAATCATCCCAACTAAAAATGAAATTCGTCTTTGCTACTACGATATTATGATGCAATTCGACTGTCTTACGTCGTCGTGGCGCGCGTGTTTTGTTTTCATCTACCCGTAGATATTAGCTATACGTTTTATGTCAGTTGTAGTTGAAATCGGTCAAATTGCGTAGCGTCAAGCTCGCATAGTATAAACGTAGCCCAACCTCAAACCTAATTACAAAAAAAATGGATGTTTTTCGAAGTATTCCACGAATCTAAAAAAAGAAGTGAGGACAACAACAGCGAGATTTTGCTTCAAGTTACAAAAAAAAAACTCATCAGATACAAAACATTAGAAATAATTGCATTACTAACATACTCCACGAATATGTTCCCAACATGTTGTGTTTATATTAAGATCGTTCTAATTCTCGCTCCTATAAAACAGTAACATTTACACATAGTAGCAATAAAGATCGTAGCAAGCTACGGGCTACGAGCGAGCGTAGCACGACGTAGCAGACATTGCACAATTTGTTAACCTCCTACAATTGCCTCTACGCTTGGTTCTCTCCTTTTAGAGTTCCGTGCCCGAAAGCCTTTGTACTAACGTATTTTATCTCTACTTTTTTCATTTTGTCTTAATTAAACAACTGTCATTATCACACGCGAGCAATTTCCGATTTATTTAATAAAATGATAATAAAACTTAAACCATAAATAAATAAAATTTACTGACCTTCTTGGGTTATTTCATGACTGTGTTAAGTTTTAAGAAATAATGTTTTATAATCCTGGTTTAAAATAAATTAAATTAAAATTTTAGAATTAAATTAAAATTTAATTTATTTTATACCAGGATTGCATAACTATGCAGCAGTATTCAGTAGTAAATAAATTACTCCATCTACATAAATTCCCAAACAAAATTAACTCCAGGTTTTCTAAGCTCAACATCGTCTCATTCACTCAGCTCTGCAAGCTCTTATAACATAGTCTAAGAGCTTCAATGCAGTCGTCATTCATAGTCCAGGAGCTCGCCATTCTGTGCCAATTTTCCATTATCCCTGGTCTAGAGGCAAGACGGCAAATATTTACAATGCGAGCCATATTGTATAGTCTGTGTTGTCACCGAACGTCTGCTGAATACGAGATCGAGGTTTACATTTGATTTATGCTTTGTTGCCCTGAAATAAGGTGTATAATTGCTTGCGTCAATGTTTTTTTTTGTATTTGTGGAATATGATTTCAAAATGGTTTGTATAATTTTCAAATTTATTAGAAGTGTTTTTGAACTTTGCAATACAAAGCAATATTTGGTAATTACTTTCAAATTATGGGTGATTTATTGTTATAAATTAAATAATGCGTCTTTTCACGATAAATAAATGTCCCATTTTTTTATTATTTTTGTTTTATGTGAATAATTTAAACAAAAAGTTACCTAACAGAACTCTGAGACTTTAAATCTCAATTCCCTAAAAATACTACACGTAACTAAAAAGATCCTTAATGTTTATATAGCAAGCGCCATCTTAGAAGCTTGAATAGCTATTGACGACAATCGCATGCATGACAGTGCCACAATGCAAGTCAAGTCGGGCAATATTTGCTCAACTCCCGACCGCCGGGGCGATAATGCTCTGCACATCACTGTGTTGACGATTGTACCGATCTGTCTATACAATTATGTTCTTGACTGTACTACCTACGTGGTTTATACAAGGTGCATATTTTAAAAGTGGTTACGTGAATTTAAGTACGTTACGAGCATAATTATGTACAGGGGTCTAAAAGTGTGTAAGATTGAATATTGTATTCTATTCTATTACTTATGCAATATAATTGAATATTCCGAATTTTATAATTAATATCTGGTTGACCGAGCCTCGCTCGGTTTTTTAAAATTTCTATATCTTGGGAACCGAGCTTTTCTCGAACCTGGGACCTTGATAAATCGATTCCTTGAGCCGAAAAACCCCTTATCGGTAACTTTCATGAACATTCTTGGAGCCGTTTCCGAGATCCTGATTTTATATAAATATACAAGAATTGCTCGTTTAAAGATTTTATTGCTCATTTTAAATGCAACTTAACTCTGTCTGTTATTTTTTCATACTGTGAAAAAAACGGTCGATGAATAGATTGACTAAATAATTATGTAATGGAATACTATTCTTTTTCTATCTTAGCTGTACTTCTTCCAGTGGAATTATTTGTGACTTTCACAGTAGGGTGTCCCGTCGATGTATGAAAAAAAAAATTTTTCAAGCTACATAATCGCAAGAGGTATCAAAATTTGCGTAATTTTATATAGATTACGAATATGCTAAAAAAACAATAATTAAGTATTATCTTTAGGGCTCTACCGGAGCTTGAAGTTTTTTAAATTTTCATTTTTACAGGCAGAAACCGTATGGTTAACAGAATATAAAAATCAGTTAAAAAGGGTATTTTATTATTTATATCAGTAACAAAAAGCATTAGAAAAAAAAACTAAGCTTCTAATATTATTCAAAACGTGAAATTCAAACTGATTTTAATGTCAAAATTTAACACTTTTATTCAAATCCGTTCTAAGTAACTATCTCTAAAAGTTTCGTCAGTTAGACTTTATGAGGCCTATGTTATGGTTTAACACATCTTTCCACAGCTTGTATGTGTCAGAAAAAGTCAATTATTTACAAGCCCTTACTTTTGCCATGATTTGATTGCACTCGTAATAAATACGGTTAAAAACAAGTGTTGCTGTCACCTAAAAATTGTTCCGCACACTCGTTTTGGTGTAATCTCTATTTTTTATTAATGGTTTAAATATCCTGTGTTTACAGCTACTTTTAGCTCCTCGAGCTTTTAGTATTCTTTGAAAAACCAGCTCCTGAATGTGATCTCTGTCATCATAAAGCGTGCTAGCAAGAAGGTTTTCTGAAAAGCATTTCTTGTAGTGATAGAATTCACAACAGAGCTCAGATTTTCAAGTAAAATTCGAGAGTACAACATATTACATTCTTCAAATGTGAAGAATATGTTTGGCTCCGTCCTTATAAGACTTTTTTAATTTGAAAAGGAACGAAACCGAACAATGTAGTTGACAAGCAGTTGTAAATTTTGTGATGGCTTATTAGTATTTAAGTAAAGCTGTAAATTGCGATAGGAATCGACGATTTAATCCAAATAGTATTGATCTTTTCAGAAATAATCGAAAACACATCTAAATTGGATGGATCCTTTCTATTTTAATTTAACTTTAGGTCATTCTTAAAAAATAAACCATATTTTATGACGTTCCTTATAGTTGGTAGCTGTCGTTCGTCAAGTTCTTTGTAGGCCTCAATAAATCACAAGCAGTTTCATCCGCCTCGAACTTTAAGAACGATTAAACACAATAACAACCGTAATTAAATACGAAGAAAACATTCGCAGGTCAAGTGCAGAAAATCATGGCGCTATGTAGAAACTGAAGGGTGTTTGCATGTCAAAAACTATAAAACCTTATGTTTCTAAGGGTGCAAATAGGATTTTTGTGTATGTATGACACCTAATTAATATAAAAAAAAATATTTTTAACTATTATGTAGTTCAATAGCCAAAATTAGGGACAACTAAATATCACAATAAAAATGTCGATTTTTCGTAACTTTGCAGACCGGTAGAGCCCTAAAGATAAAATTTGATATTTTTAAAATTATTTTTCCAGTAATCTACAATAAATTACGCAACTTTTGAGACGTCTTGCGTTGTGAAAATCTAAAAAAAATTTTTTCGGGACACCCTATTTCACAGGGGTGAAGCTAGTCACTCATTACTAATAACTTTATTTTAGCACGATTAAAATCTTTTATAGGTACGTACAGTCGAGTCCAGAAATTCAAGATCTTTTATGTCGTCTATCTACAACTTTGTAATGCTTAAGACGCAAAAAAATACAAACTTAAAAAAAAGTTTTACAAAAGATATAAGCTACTAAATTTTTCCCCTAGACATAAAAAGATAGGATTTGTCCACCCATATCTTGAAGCTCGTCATGGTTTAACCCCAAAACTGGGCAGATAGTCACTTACCATTTGCATAAAGTAATTGAAGTCTGTACTGGATGCCATTGTTCGTCTTTTGCCCTTCAACTTCCTGTAACAAAATGTAATGGATAATGAAATGTTCTTGAGAATAAAAATACTTTACATAGTATAATTTTTTTATCTATATGTGTTTGTTTTCGTAACTGAAATTATTTTAATCTATGCGGATGTATAATAAGTGCTCTTAAAACCGGTCAAGATTTTCTGTTTCAATTTTAAAATCAAATTCGTCCTTAGGTGCATAAAGTTATGTAAGTGGACACCTATCTATAAGATTCAAAGTCATCATCATCATCTGCCTGCCTTTTCCCAACTATATTGGGGTCGGCTTCCAGTCGAACCAGATGCATCTGAATATCAGTATTTTTCATAGAGCGACTGCCTGTCGGACCTCCACACCCCAGTAACTGGGTAATACGATACACATGGTACGACTGGTTGTCAGACTTTAGAGCTTCTAACAGTAACGCCTGTCAGTAAAGATCTACAAATGATTTTTAAATGTGACATTTTTCTAAAACAAAGATAATGTTTGTTAAAAAAAATAGTGGCTATAAATAATAGCTTCAGGTTCCCAATCAATCTCAAACAGTCAAGTCCCCAAGTCCAACAATATCATTTCAATACTCAATCCAAAAATAGCTAATCCCCTACAGAAATATACTTGTAACAGTTACATATAAAGTGTGGGCCACACGTTCAGTAAAAACGTGAACATGAATGTTTACTATGTGAATAATTAACACGGCGCCAACAAACAAGACGTGTGAACGCGCCAACGCCCTCTGGCGACAGACGCTGTAACCTATATGCACGTAGGAAAACATATTTTCAGATTTTTCACTTGGTTTTTTCTGTCACGAATTTAAAATATTGTTGGATTATTGTACAAAGTGAGACAGATACGTCTTATAGTCGACAATACGGTACAATATTCTAATTTTAGCATAAGTTTCACGATTGAGACAAATAAAACCGCGTTGGAAACTGTCACTGAAGTGAAAACCGCGTATCAATAAGCGTAATGAACTCGAAACGATTTTTCTTTCTTTCTTCTCTTCTTCTTTCTTTTTCTTTCTAATATGGGATGAGCCCGGCCTGAACCGGACGGCCTGAAGAAAATGGCCGGGTCAGACTGCATACGGAAGGTTCCGATATATGTGGAACAGCCTGGGTCAATATAGACCTAAATCCAGCAGTTGACTACGATTGGCCAAGCAGATTGATTGAATTAGTGTATATTTAAACCCGTATGGGGTTTAAATATCAGCCACAACCATAATAAGGTAGACTTAATAAACCAGATCCATAAAAACAACAAGTAACTTAAAACTAAAAAGTTAAATTTTAACACATGCCACCAACACGCATGCGTATTATGTAAATGTGTATTGTGCACACAATAGAAATCATGTCGAAGCGATCCTGATTGATGAACTCGAGTGAATCGCGATACGTATCTCTCCTCGAACATTCCTTGATAAACTAACAATATGACGCCAGTATTGAAAGGGGCTAACTAAGTTGAAAGTTATTTAGAGACGCTGCGTAATCGGCTCAGTTTTGTTACGTATTTTGTTGTTATATAAATTAAGTGTCTGCTGATTTTGTTTACTAACAGGATTGCAATTTGACTGACACACGGTTTCGATTATAAAACTATCACCATGTTCACACGAAAAAGAAATTGTCATATTCGGACGATCAAACCAAATAATAATAATATTATTAACTGCACCAAATAATGGGTGGGACCAAATAATAATAATATTATTAACTGCACTTTTTAAAAACAATTCATAAGCGATTGCTGTTTTATCAATTTTTTTACGATATTACTATTTTAACAGCTTTATTATGAAAGGTACATAAAAAACATCCACCCGATCGAAATATTTCGACGACGAAAGCTATCAAAGTTTGTAAGATATTTAACATTGAATTGCTTGTGTATTGTACAGTGTACACATCTTTCCGCACATCGAACGGTCACTTCATACTAGTTTTACTTAGCTTGATGTGTTAAAGACTTATTAATCATTTTTGAGCAACAATTTTAGATATGTCTAATATAAACTCTTACCTGATCTTTCTCAATGAACCCAATGAAGGCAGTCCGTTCGATTTCAACCGGTTGTCCCGCGCGGTCGTAGAGTGCGACCACGAAGTGAAAGAAGTTGCTTTTGCGCAGGTTGCTGGGCGGTTGCTTCTCGAAATGCGCACGACCCACGCCTACGCTGCTGTAGGGACAAAAAGGAAATGACTGTTAGAAAAATAAATAATAATTGCCATTCAAATTATGTAAATATGTATGAATGGAATAAAAATCATTGGTAAAAAAATCTGAGTGTCTCACGACGAGACGTTTGCATTATTTTCTTTACATTATTTTTAGAGCATACTATTTTTTAAAGCTGAAGAGTTTATTTGTTTGAACACGCTAATCACAGTAGCTACTGGTTCAAATTGATTAAATATTTTTTGTTAGATAGTCCAAAGGCTACAAGCTATAAAATATTACGCTACAAACAAAAGGAGCCGAACAACGGGTGAAAGTGGTGAAACCAATAAATAAAGAACAATATACAAAAACATAATACACATTAACTTTACACATTCGGCTGCTATCACACGGACTGCACCACAACAACCGCACGTAGTTGCTATATTCAACTGCATGCAGTTGTCTGCAGTCGGATTTGACTTCACGCATTTGCCGCCAAAAATCTAGACCTGGAACCAGTGTTAGGTTTGACGTCGAAATGGCTCCAGGACTAACTGCATGCGGTCGGCGGTGGACAGCATGTGGTGACACTACACAACTGTAGCCGAACGCGTGAAGTTGAAGGCACGACTGCATACAGTTGGTATTGACTTCTCTCGACTGCAGCCGACCGCGTGCAGTTGGTATCATGATTGCACGAAGTGGAACGTACAATTGCATGCAGTTGAATATAGCAACTGCGTGCGGTTGTTGTGGTGCAGTCCGTGTGATAACGACCGTATCCAGAATTTCAATCGAAAATCATTGCTTTAAAAATGTCATAGAAAACTACAAAACGTTGTCAGCTACTACTAATAGCCACAAACAAAATAAATATTGATTTTGAAGTTAAGTCACAAAAAATCGGGAACCCACATTCTAGGGTCATAAATTACCATATTTCTTTCACAGTTACTTTATTTTCAAACGGCAATTTGTCAATAGAATCTCAGCCACCAAATCTGTTTAGCGCGCTTTTGTGCCAAACCACAGACTAAATAAAAACTACAGATAAACAAAGGAACAGATTATAATCCTTTTTTGAAAATTGATTTATGACATTTGCCGTTACTTGGAATGAAGATGACGTTTTGCAATTTTATTGTTGCATTTTTTTTACGGTTAACCCTTCCTTTGTTATGGTACTGATGACTTAATTTTCTAACAAATGCAATTATTTAACTGTATTATTGTGTGTATAATATGGCCATATATTTTTACATGAAAAAAATTTTTGAATAGATGTGAGAAATACAAAATAAGAGTCAATTTTAATTATTGATAAAGTGACAAACAATTGCATATTTGATGTTCAACTCAGGCAAAAAATTTCCGTTTCTAGGAAACAGAATTTTGCCAAATAGAATGTAAGAATAACCTCAGAACTTCGGAAGCTATTCTAAAATATCGATAACACTAATGAAGTGACGATATACGAATAGCACTACACACACCGATATCGGCATGTGTGGTCGTTCGAATTTCGCCGGAAACTACAACCTTTAACATACCGTCACCCTCAGTCTAATATCCAAGGCAGTAAGGCCTAATTTTGTAAATAGAAGTGTCAGTATAAGTTTGTCATGGCTCAATAAATGCATCGATAGAACAACATTTCAAATGTGTGCAGTTCATCAAATCTTCGGTCTCATTTCTCAATGTTGTTTCCCGTAAATGTGCTTGTGTTTAGTGATGTGCTAGTTACTATTGTTCCGGCATCGATTAAACCATTATGCGAGTTGGTTTAATAACTTTTTTTGTTACCGAACAGGTAAATCAAGGATACGCATGTCTAAAAATCGTCACTCCTTTAAGAATATCTCAAATATTTTTGTGACGTGTTTCTTGTGACTGCACATTGCATAGGATGTTACTCTATATACAATAAAATTAAGAGGATTGATATTTATGTATTTTCTATGCATTTTACTTTTACTTAATAGAATCATCCAACCAGTTCTCTCGCTTGGATGGAGCGGAACGGGCCGTCAGACTCGTACTGATTAAAACCCTCGGTGTTTCTTCAATAGCCCTTTTACGTTCCAGGGTCACAGTTGCCTGTTAAGACCGTCTCACGACCTCGGCGGGTTTGGGCTCTCTTTGGAACCCCGTCTCTATGCCTTCAGTGCAATTAAACCATTTTTTTTTAAATATCTTGTATTTTTCTTATTTTTAGAGCCACCTCGTCTTTCATCTCAAATATTCCATAATCAAAACCTCGATACTCCATTCGCAACACTAGAGCACATTACCCACCAGGACCGTATTACGCTATGGTTGCCCATTCATCTCTCCCCGCTGCAGAATTTGCGTAAACAAATTGGTTTCGCGATTGCCATTTTATACTCTCGTACGCGACACTCCATTGTTTTATTTATCGTTACCAGTTTCGGCGGCGCGTTCACGATTAGGTTGTAGTGCTTTTTCCGCTTACAGATCGCGCGCGTTTTGTCAATCTTTGGCGATTTTTTTAGGCTGTGTGTATGTATTTATTTTTGTGTGTTTTTGTAGCATTTGTTTGTGTTTTTTTTTTGTTTTGATTTTTTTTGTGTGCGCTGCTGACTAGGTTGAAATGTTTTGTTTCAGAAATATTGATGACTAGCTTTTGCGCGGCGTGTGTGAAATTCAGTAATTTTTCCAAAGGGACCACACGTACAAGCTATCTGTGTACAGAATTTCATTAAAATACGTTCAGTAGTTTTTAAATAAAAGACTAACAAACTTTAATCAATCCATCTATCTTGTAGCTACTTAATATTAAATAAGGATGCAATTAGGTACATGATGGCCGCAACTTTGCTTACTATCAGTGGCAGTCATCTTCAAAGAGAATTTTATTACTAAAACGATTTTCAAAACATATTTTAAGCTTTTCGGCAACATGTTATTTTATTTTTTCATGTGTCTACGATTGCTGCAACAGATTAAAAAATACTCCAACTCCAAGCCAATTAAAATCACCTAATCACTCAAACTAAACTACCTCCTTTTATAACACAAAAACAATTACAATTTGCGTGTACAGCCACTCTTAGATGGATCATTAACTGGTAATGTAATTTATTAAAAACGCTACAACGCGGGCGCGGCCTAATGATTTACTGAGGCCTTTACAAATGGTCCTGTCATCGCCGACGGGTAGCTAGCTATCTGTCAACATTTGTCATCCCGAGGTCCGGTGATTGCTTGCAATTAGTTTAATTAGTGGGTTATTGAAAAACTCATTTTGTTTATAAGGTAGCCTCGCCTACCACTTTTTTTAATGATTAATCAAGTAGGTACAATATCTGATTAACATTTGACATTTCTGAGTTTTATTCTTTTCAGCAAAAATGGATGGCTGCCTATCATTAGGCCCGGTATCCACCAAAGCGGAGAGGAGAGGAGATGTGTTTGAATAACCAATCAGATGTCAACTGAAGCTAAGCGGAGAGGAGATGTGGACATCTGATTGGTTATTCAAAGACATCTCCTCTCCGCTTTGTTTGATACCGGACCTAACGTGGTAAAATCATCAAATGAGCCACCCATCTCACGCAAGATGGAGGAGCGGAAGGGACTAACAGACTCGTACTGACTAAAATCCATTTACCGTCACCTTTTCGTTCCATGGTCACGGTTATCTTTTAAAACAGTAGTATGACCACGGCACACGTAAGAGAACCAAATTCTCAAATCCTTAGCCTTCTAAATCTTGGAATATTACCGATACAGTTATTTGCCCATTTCTTATCCAATGTGAAATTGTAATATCATAATCTGCCTAACCTTTCTCCAGCTATGCTGAAGTCGGCTTCTAATTTGTCTGGATGCAGATGAGTTCCGGTATTTTACATAGAGTGGCATCATCTGACTTTCACGACCTAGTTACGGGATTCCCAAAACAAATGTAATTCTTTGATTTTACATAGAACCACTGCATCTGACTTTCACAACCCAGTTACTGGGTGAAACCCCAAACAAATATGGTTGTAAAAATTTTGGATGAATATTTTTTTAACGTAATTATTCTAACCACTACTTAAAATAAACACACATCAGATAAACAAATAAAAACATCCGATAATTGAAGTAAACATTTTAGGAAAGGAACTCCGTAAAACATGACAGATGGCGTGAGGGTGCTCCATGATTCTGTGCAAACACAATACCTCCCTAATTCGGAGTTGGTACATCAATACGTCACATTATACAGTACGCCAAATGTTTATTGTTGCACAAGTTCATTATTATCATAAAATGTATGGGTTTGTTCGTTTGAATTAATAATTGAATAGTATGGAGTACTAATGTCTGTTACAAATTACTGTAATGTTTCAGTTTCGATTCATATATTTCGTATTAATATTATTTGTAAAGAAAATGTAAGAAACAGCAATAGTCGGATTAAACAATGTTGTATTTTAATGAAGTTTTGTGAATTTTAACAAATTCGGTGTTTATAGATATCTATCGACATTAATGCTGACAACTATCAGACTGCAATTACAAAGCCTTGGCAATAATTGATGTCACAATGATTTTTATATGAAACCTTTTTGTGCCGTAATAATTAAACAACAACAGCTTCTAATCTGCTTAATAATTACTATAGTGTCAGATCAAAGAAATAGGCAGATAGAACGCCCAGAACACGCGAGTGGGTCCACCAAAGTTAATACAAAATCAAATCGAATTACATTCCATAATGTTTTCTTTGTTTTTGAGAGCAACTTTTACAATCGTTAAAGACACGTGATATTTTTGATATTTTGGCAAACAACAACAACGACGCGCAGCTTGGTACGACGCCGTAGCTTGGTACTGTCGCGACTTTGTATTCGATTTTGATTTTGTATTTACTGTGGTGGAACCACTCGCGTGTTCTGAGTTCTCTATCTGCCTATTTCTTTGATCTGAGACTATACTATACTAGCCATTATGTGACACAACCCAATTTTCAAGAGACAGGAGACGCCAGCATCGTGTAATTTTAAAATATATTTTATTACTAGCTTTTCCCGTGGTTTCACTCCCGTTGCTTAAAGTCTTCCTTCCTCATTATATGAAGCATACAGGTTCAACATTAATAATATATTTTTTTCAATGCGTCCCAGTCGTTTCTAAGATTTACGCGTTCAACAAACAGTCTCTTCAGCTTTATAATATTAGTATAGATTTTCTATTTCTCATTAAAAATAAAAACGACACCACATACTCAACTAAGGTAGTAAACGCATCTGTACCCTATTAATTAGTTACCTCGGTACAGTCACAAGCAAAATTCTGTACCACGGTACAGCCCAGTTCCCCACCGCATCGCACCATGCTATGATTTATAGCGCCCTTTGCTTTTATGAATACACACTTGTTACCGCATGCTTCATTATGGGCTGTGCGAAATTTGTTCACCCCTGATTGGATACTGCGCGATAATAGAGTCATTGTACCCTACGTATCGGCTGGTGGTAAGCTGCAGGTGTTTTTTTTTTCTTTTGAAAATTGGAGTTTTGATGCGGTTAAAGAAAAAAAATGGTGAACTTTTTAGCAATGCTTAATTAAAAATGTTAAGTGGCACTTTGGTTAGTATTTAGTTCATGAATTTAGCCTCAATTAATTCTTTCTTAAGAATTCTTCTTTAGATTGTTTGAAAAGAATTCTTCTTTAGATTGCTTTGACCCTAGCGCTATAGAGTGGTTCCGTAGCTACCTTAGTGACAGGAAACAGCGTGTCGATCTACAGCTGGGTGATGGAACAGTTTTGACTTCTGCCTGGACTACTATACTAAGAGGCGTTCCACAAGGGTCCATATTAGGACCTAATCTTTTTATGTTATACTGTGCAGACATCATCAAATGCATCCGGAAGTGCAAATATCATATTTACGCGGACGACGTACAACTGTATCTGTCTTTTAGACCGGATGAATATGATAGTGCTATTAGGGACCTAAATGAGGACCTTCACAGAATCGCTGCGTGGTCTGAGGAAAATTGTTTGTCACTAAACCCATCAAAAACGAAATATCTGGTAATTGGCACAAGACAACAACTTCTTAAAGTACCTGCAAACTTGGGTTTGGAACTGATGGGTGTACAAATTAACAGAGTGTACGAGGCGCGGAATCTTGGACTCATTATGGACAAAGACCTTCGCTTTGAAAAACATGTTGCCGATTCGGTTCGTAACTGTTTTTACCGCCTAAAAGTCCTTTATAAAATGAGACCTTACTTATCAGAAACCTTACGTGAACAACTCGTTGAGACACTAGTGTTATCTAGGCTTAACTACGCGGATACAGTTTACGGCCCGCGCCTGTTGGCCCGAACCGAGCGGCTCATCCAACGAGTACAAAATGCTTGTGCTCGTTTCTGTTATAAAATTCCACCCAGGACACATGTAACCTCTTTCCTAAATAAACACTACACACTCAAAATGAAATCGAGACGCAAGTTGCACTTGGCGTGCCTTCTGTTCGGTGTTATAAAATATAAAAAACCAGACTACCTGTACAATAAACTTAGTTGGATCGGGAGTACACGCGAAGGTAATAGAAGGCAATGCTCGCAGCAACTTGCGTCTCGGTCTCATCGTACAGCGGCCTTCAGGGGTAGTTTTCGATACGCGGCGTCAAAGATTTGGAATAATATACCACCACCCATTCGATCTTCTAACTCGATTAATGCCTTCAAAAGCCGCTTGCGAAAATACCTAACTGACGCACAACGGAAATTGGACATGGCAAATATAAATATGTCACTCATATAATGTACATAGTCTCAATTACAGTGACAAGACCTAGCTATGCATGTAGCGCATGCGTTGCGCATAAGTGAGTAGTAAGCAATTATATTGGTATATCTACGCATGAGCCTGGGTCATCTTTCATCTTCCATCCTTCACGCCAGTGGTATTTTCTTTTCCCGCTGCCTGTTGAGTCCATGACCTGAAGTTCATTTGAGGTTTTTTTGGCTGTCGTGTCCTGTGCCCCGTTCATCGACTTACCTTTTCTATGCTTATTATTATTCCTAACACTCACATTGGCGTAGTAAACGTAACATACGGGAAAACTATATACTTTGTTCGTTTTTGTGTCTGATAGTATCCCTCATTATTTAAATGTTTTACTAAAATACCCGCACACATAATATACTATTAATTAATTATCATAAAAATGTGCAACTTAGACCGCTAGTTCGTGCGTCACAGGAGGCTGCATGCAGCGCACTGTGCCGGCCTCGGACATTATGGTCTAGGTACCGAAAACCGGTTGACACCATTATTTGATTTGTAATTTTTTTTATCTCTAGTGTTGTAATATTGTTGTACCGCCTATACTATATTACAATATTTTATCCTTATTTATTATGCATAAGTATTCGACGTATATATTTTTATCTCTCACTACATTAACATTCTATTCTATCTTTTTAATTATGTAACTAATTTGACATCCGGACACTCACCATTTAGGTTCATTTGAAAACCAGCGTCGGGCACCTTTAGTTGTCCGACATTATGCTGAAATGGGCCTAATTGGCGCAGCCGTGAGTCACACAGTGTAAATATACCCTACATGTTTTTTTGTTTTGGCTTCATTTTATTGTTTAGGTTTAAGTTATCTTTGGTTTTGTGTCTTTCCATAATGTGTGTAACTGTGTGTACTTGTGGCATGTGCCAATAAACGTTTTTTCTTTCTTTCTTTCTTTCTTCTAAAACGTTATATAATCTCATGAATACAAAGCTAACTTGTTTTCATTTTTGTTGTCGAAATAATCTCCGAAACTACTGAATCAAATTTGAATATTGTTTCACCAGGAGAAAACTACATTATTCTTGAGTGACATAGGCTATATTTTATTTTCAAATTGCACTTGTGCAAAGCCAGAGCGGGCTATATTTATTTTTAAAACTCTCCTTACTACACTGTCTCTAATATTCGTGTACCCCGTAAAACGGACTATATCCAATTGTTCTTTTGCCGTCCACAGACAAACATATTGATTGACGGCACAACGGCAACCCCCAAAAAGCCGCATTAAGAACCGAACTTAATCCCTTACAGTTATTTAATGTCAAATGGGGTACATTCGTAATGCTTTGAGTTTGAAGAGAGCTAATACAATTTCGGTGGCTATAATAAGTTTAGTGCGATGCTCTTTTCGTCCACTAAATGGTTTAACTGTGTATTAAATGAGGGTAGTTTTGTTTTGGTGCCGTCAACGTTCTTATTTTTGAATTTGTTCCGTTTAGTTAAATCTAAATTTAGTTTCCCTTGTATAATTTTTTTAACTGTTGTGTTTTTTGCTTTCAGATCAACTTTACCATTTTTTTACACCGATATACAAAAATGTAGTAACTTAGTTTTTTTTTTAATAGCATGCAGTTAATCAAAACTATGTTTCCGCCCAGAGATAGTAATAATAAAACCTACATTTTGTCTTTAAGTTACTTTTATAAATTCATACTGAACTATCGCAACTCGCAAAGATTTGGTTCACCCAAGTAAATTGCACTCCAAACCAAATTCCACCTTATAAATATCAATATAAATTTGACATTCCATTCCACTTACTTGGTATTATCAACTAGCGAAGTCGGTGTCATCCAAGCGCGGGTGAGAGGTTCCTCCTTCAGCGAGGTGACGGGTCCACGGGGCTGAGCGTGGATGCCCCCCGCCGCCTCCTGGTGATGCAGGCCGAACATCAGCCCGCCTGCAAACATGGTACTGTAAGCCTCTTCGAATACAACGCGACGTTAGTCTCCGATAGGGGGATCCGACAGGAGATAAGCCTAAGACGGGTAGCCAGCCTAAAACGGGTAGCCCGCCTAAGACGGGTAGACCGCCTAAAACGCATGCAATGCATTTCAAATTACAGCTTGGCCAGAACGGATTGCAACGGAACTAATCTTTTTGTTTCTGACAACGTTTTAAAATCTTTGATATTTGATGTCAACAAAAACCGCAGGTTTGTTAGATTTATTAATGTGCCATAAAACTAACGTAATAAGTGAAAAAAAAATAACAAAATCATTCAAAGTGCTGGTAGCGAGAAGACAGTGGCGACTTCCGGTTTTCTACAGTTTTTTGCCAAGCTGTACGCGTCGCTCTTGCTAATGAGAATATGTGCGTGCAGGACTCGTTGCTTCTCCATGTGTACTAAATTTTATCCAAATCCGTTCAGGAGTTTTTGAGTAAAAGAGCCATGATCTGACACACATACATTTCTGTAAGCGTATTCGTAATTTTTTCCGACTATAATTTTTCGGTGCAAATAAAAGATTCAGTCATGATTGTAAATTGCAGTAAGGTTCAAGAGTTGAAAGGAACGTTTCGTCAAATGTTACGCGCATAATGTGTGTTATGTCTTTAGTAGAAGCAGAAAATTTTAATAGCTGAACTTATTTGACTATTTATTAGCCAGAGCCTCGTATTTTAAAAATATTGTGCAGCTGATGATATATTTCAAAATTTTAGGAAAAAAACCTTTTATTAATTAACGAAAATATTCGTCACAAGGCACAAGAAGGTAAATTTTTGTAGCAGTTTGCAACGTAGTACAAGTAACACTTTTTATGTTGTAATAACTACCATTTTTTATATAATATCAATCACAGCTGCATTACAGACTTCAAAAATCAAAATTGGCGATCCAGTTAAGATTAAAATAAATACCAGATATTTAATTACAATTCCGTACTATTTACATTATTTCAATGATGCTAAAGTTTACATTTTGTTGAGAAGATATCTTCCTAATCTGGTCAAAATAATTGCATAGCTATGAAAAAATACTCTTAATAAAAATTCGTTCTAATAATTTATTATTATTTCGCACATTTCGTATCATACTTAATAATCATCATTAATGTATCCCTTTTCTTCTCCCAGTAAATTTTACAGAACACATAGAAAAAATATTGTATGGTCATACTTCATAGTCATATTCATATTCATTTATTTGCATTCTCCAAGGTAAGGTTGGAATGTTGGTATAGTCCAACTAAAGACATTTAGATATAGCTATAAGCGATTTTAGCCAAATAGTTATTAATATTGTAAAAAAACTTTTGTGCGCAATGAAGTATATAATTATTTATTTTCTATCATGTTACTTAGACAAAAATTGACTCGTCGAATAGAGAATTTTCCCTTTTTTTCGAAAGTAAAATAATAAATGTGAGTCACAAGAAATTACTAACCGCTTTTACGTTCTATTTGAAAAGAAAAATAACGTTATAAAGTTCATTTAACCAATTTTATACTGTCTCAGAATTTTAAAAGATAAATAATTGCATAGGGTACCCTTAAATACGAAAACGTGTCTTATGAAATATTTACAGAATGGTTTGTTTCATTTAATTGATTAACAATCAACGTTTCAGTTAATAATAGAATGTAATTTCACGATTATATAAAAAATACATAATTTTTGTTTTCATGTAATCGAGAAATTACATTCCTATTATTTAAATCAAAACTTACTTTTAACAAATAATTCTTATTATAACACATCTTATTATATTTTTAGAACTGTACATACATAGATATTATTACTTTTTCACATAAATTAAGAAAAACTCGGTGCAGAATCTATTAAACTAGCCTTAAAACTTCTAACAAACAAAAACACACAAAAATATACTCTAAAAGTATAACAGAAAGTTGAAGTCTATCAATTTAACTATAATAACATTACTTCTCTCGTTAAAGCGCCACTGAATTAGTACGAAAATTAATTACTACGCCGGCTACGACGGCTCTGTTCATTTGTTATGCTACGCCGTAGACGTTTTCGTAGACGATCTCGTAGACTTGATTATATCAACACTCTGAATAAAGAATCACTACGATTTAACTAATTTAATGGCTAGTTAATATTTTTCTGTGTCTCATTGCTAGAAAAATGTTCTTTATTTTTTACCTGATGCAGTTCTATGAGGTACAATAAATTTAATTTACATCGTGGCATCGGAATGACAATGATAAAGCATTATAGGTTTTTTGACACGTTCTGTTCTAAAAGTTTTAAACAATTCAAGTCTCTTTTAACTATTTATATGCAAGTTTTAGACCAAAACAAGTTTCTGAGCTTTTAAACACTACTAGACATGAGTACTACGGCATGAGAAAATGGTAGCAAGACCAAAGTTTTCGTAATTTTTGCACATACCTGAAGATCTTGGGGCTCCCGAAGGGTACAGCTTTCGGCCCCATCCCACGGGGTCGAGTTCCAGCGGCGGCCACGGTGAACCCGTGTACCCGCCCGCCGCGTTCAACTCGTCCGACCGAATCTCGAATCACGACACGCACCCGATTACGCGCCCGAGAGCGCACGAACACCCCCGGAAAATCACGAAGACGCCCGAAAAACGCGGTCTTAATTCAAATTTTATTTTCGTTGCACTGCCTTTTATTCAAAAAAATATTGTTCTGTATTTTTAAACAGCAAGGAATTTTTTAAATGTTTTGTTGTTCTAAAGTTTTTAAGTCCAAAAGTGAATTTAATGCAGAACGTTCTACCACAAAAATAAATCCAGTATAAAATCACAGTAAAACTTCAGGAAAAGAGCACAAAAAATATCATTCATTGATTCTAAACGCTTCGAAAATTTCTCAACTTCGAACTAACTATCTGTTGTATAACTATCCGGTAGGCGGCTCTGTGTTATCGTATGTGCGTTCTGGGATCGAGTCCCGGTTGTGCGGGCGATCCCGCTGTGAATTTGCGGAACACTAACAAGCGTCGCGGGAGCGCGTCGCAGAGTGCCCGCGCTGGTGGAGCCCCCGTCCGTCCCCGCGGACTGGGGGAGGCGCCCTGGGGACACGCCCTCGCCTCAAGAGCGGGACGGATACACCGACGCAGGTGGCGCCACTTGCACACCTCCATTTCCTTTAAAAAAAAGAAAAAAAGCTTGATACAAAATAGTAAAATGATAACGAAAAATCGTGTTTGATTTTTGGAGCTAAAATTTCAACACACACGAGTGGATTTATAGACGCGTATTATGGTAATGGAGGGACGTTGCGAGGTTTCCCGTAGAGACCGCAACACGAACGCTGCGAGTAAGGGACAGCGGGATGGATGAGACGACGAACATCTCGCCGGACGAGCCAAGCCGAGCTCAGGGACAGCCCACGCCACGACTATTACTTATTAAACCCAAGTTAGATTGACGATGATGAAATTTCAGTGGGAATTGACTTTAACTGCGACCGAGATGAGGTTTTGTCGCCTCATTAATTATATGTAAAGTGTTCTGTATGTTTGAACGTGAACAAATCTGTGATGCTAATGCTGTCGTTAAAATAACGTGCCAGTTCGTTGACACGACATTATACGCAGCTGATTTATATTTGGGAACTAAAATAAATTCTGAATTTTAGTGGGCTTGGTGCCTAGAGAATTGCGTTCATAATATTTGCGAGAATATTCCCTTGAGAATGTTCATTGTTACGTTATATTAGGAGTTTCATTTTCACGAGACGTCTGCGGGGTGGTATCAAATGTCGATGGTCTTAGAATACAATGGTTATGACTTGACTTTAGAAAGCTCTTGAAAGTCATTATCGAGAAAGATACCTAGCAGCTATTTACTTCAGTCTGAGCAGAGCAATGTATAGTAATATACTCACTTTTAAGAGATCAACGATCTCTCGATGATTCGCATTACAAGGTCTAGGATTTCTGAGAAAAGCCTTGATAGTTTGCCAGAAACTCTAGATAAGGGTCCTGACTTTGGTTGATGATTTGAAAGCCGTGGGTTTGAAACCAGACAGGTGCATTACTTTGTGTGATATTTATTTATCATATTTTTAGACTTTTCGTGGACGTAGCCTTTTTTTGTCATCAACTGAGTCCACCCACCCAGGAGGAGATGCACGTGACTATTAGACTTGTACTGACTAAAATTCCTCGGGGTCCTTGAAATATCCCTTTACGTTCCAGGTTCACGTTAACTTGTTGAGATAATCACGCGGCCCTGGCGTTGACCTGGCTAGTGAGTTTTGGCTATAAGTTACAGTTTTTGATGGTAAAAATTATCGAATTTTGATGGTCAGAATACTGAACCATCTCCATATTCATACATTGAGGTATGAACAAGAGGTGATGATGATGAGTTTTATGGTTATTCATAACCAAATGTTTGTAATCATAAAATTCTACGATGTAAAAGCCTATATCGACCGTCATAAAATTTAAATTCGTGAATTGTAAAACTGTGGTTTCGAATGTGGGTGTTAATTCAACTGGGAATTACGAATTATGTTGGGGCTTACAAATACTTTGTTTGTATCGGATTAATATAGCCACTGTAAAAAGAAATTTCGATCTGAATTTTTGATGTAAGAAACGTAAATTAAACGTAAGCACCCTCGTTTTGGTGATCTTTTGCTCACCTTTGTAATTATGCAATGGTTTTAAGTAGGTAAGGGTGAATAGTTTGATCAGTAGTTAAACAAACTAATATAAAAATCTCATCCATGTTTTCTTACAAATCGTTAAAAAAATTATAACATTCAACTTTTTAGTCTAAGGCGGGTTTTGCTATCACACTGACTGCACGCGGATGGTCAGCGCAGTTGGCCTACCATGAACTCTTAACGCGATCCAGTTTAGGCTGTGGGAAAGAGATGGCGCTAGACAACTTGTATAGCTCTGTCTCTTTCTCACAGCTTAAACTGAGCTTAAAAGCTCGTGGTAAGGCCTCTGATCGGTCAATATGCTTCGTAGTAAGCGGCCGTCAGCGCTGAGTGGTCAGCGTTAAGGGGGATGCTCCAACCAGCCCGCGAAATTCAATTTTTTTTACGTTTTTTGCAATTTGCAGGCCAATGACATGTTGTAACTTTATAAATATTTGTGTTGCGGTAATAACAAGTATAATTTTAAATATAAAAATTATCAAAAAATTCGCTCCATCAGCTCTCACATAGAAAAGGTGCATCGTAGTTAGATTTCGGAGATTTTAACATGATGCACCTTTTCTATGTGAGAGCTGATGGAGCGAATTTTTTGATAATTTTTATATTTAAAATTATACTTGTTATTACCGCAACTCATATATTTATAAAGCTACAACATGTCACTGGCCTGCAAATTGCAAAAAACGTAAAAAAAATTGAATTTCGCGGGCTACATCGAAGCAATCACCTTAATTAGAAACGCTACCTTACTACATAGCATATTGACCCATCAGCGCTGGCTACCCGCGTGCGGTCAGCGTGATAGGAAAACCCGCCTAAGTTAAGGATACATTGGAGTTTGATATACAAACTCCAATGTATCCACGAGAACACTGCTGACAAACTGAGCTGCAGTTTAGTATAACATTTGTATAATACTTACTTATGTAACTTTTCATTTTTCAAGTCGCACGCAAGCACTATTCTAGTCTTTGTCGTGAAGCAAACAGGTTTCATTAAAGGTATGGTAAAGGTACGCCTTCAATTTTTTCTTGATACCATGTTGATGGCAAATTAATGTTACAAAGTAATATGTTTGGCCCAAAGTTCAACTACGAAAACTTCGCTTACCTATGCATTCGTAAGATTAAAATTTTGAAATAAACCCGATAGTAAAAATCTAATCGAAAAAGAATAAAATAACTCTAAACCCCGACTAAATCCAATTAATATGTAACGAAATATTATAATGTGATTTAATATACTTACAATTAACATGCTGCTCAACTCATGAAATAAGGCAGATTGAAATGAGTACTCACAATCCTCAAAAGGCTTTTAAACAAGGGAAGCACTGTCAATGTGTGGACACGCTGGAATAGTTCATTTAGAGTTCAGTCATACCTCTACAAACGATCGATTTTGTCTAGTGAAGTCATTGGCTTTTGTACCCATACCATGAGTTGTCATTACGATACTCGATCATCGATATCGACTGCGTTTGGCGCTCGCATTGGCCCGCTCCAAGGTTTTACGAACTCTCAATCAGTGAGAGCGCCAAACGCGGTCGATATCGATGATCGAGTATCGTAATGACAACTCATGGTATGGGTACTGATTTCTATGTACAGTCAAGCAAAATAGTTAAGTATGCAGGCAGTAATTTTCAAAAGTTTTATGCACTTTTTGGAGTTTGTTATACATTGAAACTATAACATATAGTACTGCAGGTATTGTGGACAATGTTTTGTGGTATTCGTTCCTACTTCATCTGTGATAGACAAAAACAGTTACAGTCAATTGCTGTATTGTCTAACTAATGATTCGGTTCGATTATTTGGAAATAGAATCAGCTGAATAAGTAATGAATGACGAAACCGACGCGGACGCTTTGATTTCTCCACACACATTGAACTAGTCCAGTTCAAAGACTCGATATTTCTTTTCAATGTTAAGCTATTGCACACGATCATTATTTATTTATTAACTGGGTCTTACAATAATGTTTTCAAGCTATATTTATCTACTAAATCAAGTCGACGGCACGGTTGGTGCAGTGGCTATAGCGATTGGACTGCTGCACAGCATGTCGCAGGTTGATTCCCGCACAGAGCAAATATTTGTATGATCTACAAGTAGGCAGTTGTTCCGGGTCTGAGCGTTTGTATATAATAATAATAATAATAATTGTTTATTGATCAAGAAGGTACAGATGGTGTGAGAACAGAACTTAAACTAGTAACAGCAAGATAATAGTACAAGAAGAACATATTTATGAAATACGTGGTACATCTGTTAGCAACATACGTTTCCCTGTCTCTTAAACTAGGGTAAACCTGTATCTTAAGAGACAGTAGATGGCCAAAAGGCTAAGTTCTCGTATTATTCTGTAAGTGAGGACACTGTGGATCCGTCTATTCACAATTAAACAATTTAAACAATTACAGTGATGAAAAATAATTAAATAATGAACTAGAAGTAATTAAAAAACAAAATAAATATGTGAGTTTATAATGTTTATAAACGCACTCACGACACAGGAGAAAAATATTAAACTGCGGGGAACAACTAATTTTTAATGTAATACTAAAAAGCACAGCGTCAAAATATCGGGAGCTCAAAATCCTATTATTATCCTTCCGACATGGAAGTTGTTTGGATGGATTAATGTTTGTTACTCTTTCATGCAAAAACTATTGAACGGGTTTGGATAACACAATCATTTGGTACACAGATAGTTTATAACCAGGAATAACACGTAGGATAGTTTTTATCTCGATTTTATCTCCCCGTGGCATGACTTTCGAGTTGCAGCGAGCAAAGCCGCAGGCAACAGCGTAACGAATAATCATGGAAGATATACCGTGACCCTAGTGTTGGAACACCGTGGAGTTTAGTCAGTACAAGTCTGACAGTCCCTCCCGCTCTAAGCGGGTGGACCCATTTGATGATTTTACCGCGATACAAAAAAGGCATCATCTGTTTTATTTCACATGTTTGCTGATTGAAGGCAATATTTAACTGTGATTGAGGGGGTTTAAGACCACTCCACGTTAACATTTCATGAAACTAATTTGAAAGCGCACTACTTTGTGTTATTTATTTCATCATCACTGCCCTCAAAACTGTGAAGAAAAACATCGTGAGGGAACCGGCATGTCCTAGAACCAAAAATGCGAAGACATGTGACAATCAACCCGCACTGGGCCCGCGTGGTGGATTATTGCCCCTCCCTCTCACATAGAGGAGGCCTGTGTCCCAGCAGTGGGAACATTATAGGCTGATGATGATGATGAGACAATTATAATTCTACAAATCTGTCTGTCACTACCTACAAATTAAAACAAGCAGAGCGCTTACCCGGATGATGTCAAAGTACTGAATGAGATAATTATTTATTAAAAGATAAGTACAAAGGGCTCCACGTTGGCCAATTCTTAAGCCTGCTATATACTACTCGCGAAGTTGCCTCGACGAAGTACTTGTCGAAGTTGGTCGAAGTCCCGAAGTATGTGACTACACTACTCGCGAAGTTACCTGTGTCATCATGGTGCCCTTTGATTCGGTCGCAAAAACCGACAACAAATGGAAGTCGCCCCAAGCGAGTCGAAGTTGCGCGAAGTGAAGCGAAGTGCCCTTCTACACTATCGTATTCGGTCAACTTCGACCAACTTCGCGAGTAGTGTAGAGCAGGCTTTACAGCTAGTGACGATGATGGTGATTGTCGAGCTACATCCGACTGTAAGCCGAACTTGGGAAAAGGTTTGGCAGATGATCAGTGAAGATGATGAATCTCGAGAGGTCGAGGAGATTGGTTAGCGATAGCCACTTTTCAATTGAAAAAAGTTGACTCACATCAAAGTATTATTCAGTACTTAAATATGCGTAATACACTTTTATTTGACCCCAAAACAATGATCTATAGGGGTCAAATATCAATCAATAGGGGTTGAATATATGTTTTGTAAAAAAAAATAGGTAATACAATGACTTCTTCACATGTTTGATTTGTCATAATTGTTAAATTAAATAGCATTTGTTATTGCGTTGGTTCGCATCGATATTGCCTAGTTTGAGACATAAAAACAGCAGTAATAATTTTCAAAAATAAACTCATCAGTTAGATTCTTGAGAGCTGCGGGTCCGACTGTGAAGGTAACTGTGAACCTGAAATTCTGTAAATGGCAACTGAAGGAACAGGGAGAATTATATTCAGTAATTATCTAACAGTCACTTCTGCTCCAAGCAAGATGAGAGAATTCATTTCAGGATAAAGACATCCAAAAAAAGGTTTAGTGCCTCTAAACATCTGTTGAACGTTTGTGTAACAAAAGTGTAACTATATGAACGTGAAATTTTCGTTTTGACGTTCACAGTTTTTTTAGACAATAATTGTTCAACAGATGTTTATGTTTCTTGTGGTCAGACGTTGAATGTTTGTTTTTTTTTAATTTTACCCAATCGTCTGTTGCTGCCATTTTCACGAATTTAGGTCTCTATTGAAGGACATCTGACTTTATACCGTAGCTGTTTGAAGCATTACAAGTTATGGCCATATAACTTTTTGTAGTTGAAAAGCCAAGTGGCCTCCTATATCACGTAGGCACTCTTTAGGTAAGTAAAAACACACAACTTAGGTATACATAAAATGACTAATATATCTAAGTTCAACAACAAGGCACAAACAAGTTGGCAGTCGTCTCCGGGGCCTGAGTGCTTTGGGAGGCCACAGAGGGACCGCCTTCCTTGCCACGCCCATCACAAGCCACGCCCATTCAGTGCCTAGAGACTTGGCTGTTACGTGAAATAACGGTGCTGGTTTCAACTTAAGATGTATGATGTATTTCACTTAAGTATACGAAGATGATCTTTAAGTATAGTGCTTAACGTTGTAGAGTATGTCATGCAGTTGTTTTGGTCCAATTAACCTTGAGGGTCAAGATGTTCCAAAGATAAAGATTGTTTTATCAAAGTAGTAGTACAGTTCGTCGAATAGAGCAAATATCCTTCAATAATTCATATTCGCATCGCAACGTTGTGGTGGTGCCAGGGTTGCGGGATTGTCTTAACAGGTAACCGAGTTCCCGGAACGTGAAGAGCTTTTAATGGATCGCCGCGGATTTCAGCCAGTGTGAGTCCAATAGTCCCATCAGCCTCCCACTGGCTGAAATCTGCGGTTTTTCTTCAGTAACATGGTCACTGTAACCTGAAAAGACAGTCCCACGACACCGCGACCATATAGCTAGTTGTTTCAATAAACTTAATAAAAATAAAGCTCTCAATGAAAGCTGAGAAAGATAAGCAAATCCAGTATCATGATTTGGCTCACGAGGTTGTCGATTTGTGGGACGTGGATTCAGAGATAATTGTGCCGATCATAGTCGTGTCGGTCCATGGTTTAATTGCCAAGAGCCTCGACCTACATCTTAGGAGGCTCTCGTTAGGTAGCTGGATCAAGGGCCAGATTCAGAAAGCAGTTCTTCTGACAAGGTGCGCATTGTTAGGAGGTTCGTTTTTCTGGAGCCCTGACCGCCGGTAGCTTGGACCCTGTCCCCGATATCACCGGTGGGCCACTATTATTTATAATAGGTATATTTTAGGTACTTAAATGTTTTTTTTTTAAATGTTATTAATAATTTTAAAAATGTATAAAGAAGCTCTCAATGAAAAATAAATCAAAATTCAAATTAAATCAAAAGCAATTTCTAACCCGTCAATGCCACCAGTCTTATTTGGCATAGTAAGTCAATTTCCTGGTATCCTTTATTGGAACAATAGGATCTAGATCCAGGCATTATAATCAGGTTACTATTGTGCTAGTAACTGGAGCGAAGTCTGTTGGGACGAACGAATTAGCATAACGCAGCCGGTTGAGTGAATGATAAGTAGTATGTTGAATGAATGACGATTTTGAACGTGATTGGTAAAAAGTTGGTAGAAATTAAAAAGTTGTCATACAAAAGTATATTAGGCATTTAAAAATATACATTCATGGATAGGTATTTTTTAAACTAGATCTAAAGATGAGACGTTTTCAATTCGAAATTACCCTCATTAGATTACACTGAGCTCTGTACCATACATAATAAATTAGAAAGCAATGCATGATGAAAAGCATACTTATCGATTGTAGTACAGGCCATCACACTGATCAACCTTCCAAAAAACCTCTTTTTATAGACTTTTTTAAGGCCTTGTTGTTACTTTAAATTATCAAGAATTAATAACATTTTTACGAATTATAACCAAAATCTTGCCTCTTATTTTAAGATAAAAATAACTATTTACAACAACAACATTTTAAACATTCATGAACCCGCACAAAATTCGCGAGAAAAAAAAATCCAAAACAGTAGTCACGTTACAGTTTCTAAACAAGCTGACAAGACTTCCTCCTTCATTTTAATTCGAAACCTTAAGTCAGCTTTAAATTACACTTTTTGCTGGCCTTATAACCCCCTTGACGCGGATCCCAGGATTAGGGGCTACCAACGGGTACTTTTTCTGCCAGTGTCAAGAAACATCGTCCTGCCTTTACAAGCACCCCAGGGGGTGCTTTCAGACCCTTAACGTTTACGACTACCCGATTGCTTTTCTATGAAGGGCCTCCAGGAAATGTCCGCGACAAAAATGGACAGATGCGCACAGCGGATGTTGATACCAATTGATTAGTTTGCAAACAGTGTGAATTTTTGATGGGCTGCGGTGTGTCGAGGGTTTTTTTTGTGTAGTTCACACTTATTAAGTGGTTAGTAGGCAAAAAATCTGGCCACTTAGCTTAACAAGCTTAGGAAGTGAGAGTTTTTGTTTACTAACTAATTTGAAGTTGACTAATGGCTACAAACTATCGCTATAAAATATGCTCTTCTATGAGTTACGCATAAAGTACCACCAAATTTTAGGACTGAACGTGAAATTGACCAAAATAAACTGAATTTTACCTATGTAAAAAAGAGTAATGGCGTTTTAGTATTGTCATTAGTATTACAAACACCACTAACTGCTTATCATTACCGCCGAGCAACCAGCCCACAAAAACAAAAATCACAAAAAAAATGTAAGCACGCTGCGAAACAAATTCCACAAACATTTTGACACAATATGCCGTTATAACACCCTGAATGCGCCTTCAGTGACGTCTTTGACATAACAAATAAGCCATAAAAGGGTATTAATGTACCCCGTGTCCGTAGTAAAAGGGTTAGCCGTCTGTCACACCGATACTACTGTTTTGTTTGTACCGTTAAAGTTTGCCGACTTTTTTCGCGTAACTCTTAACTTGAATTTCATATTATGCTGTGACACTTTTACAAAAACTTGGCAGCGATATTTTACTTGTTGATGTTAACAATTTGTGTGAAATGATATTTGGATGATTGAAAATATCAACCAAAATTCCAAGACGCGACTAAAATAACATTTTTTTTATTCTTCTCCTGCCTGTTCATTAATTAACCCAATTAAAGGTGGTCTTTAAATCAGTTTATAATCAAGACATTGAGTTGATAACTAAGTGACGTCTCAAGTCACAAGTTGCCATTGCGGTGCAAAATGTGCGAATCATTTTCGGCAACTCATATGTCTATCGATTGTTGGTGTCAAATGATTCAGCAGATATGCTATTTTGTAACGTTTACGAGTTAACTTCATCCAAGTGAGTGCACAATCGAGTCGAATTTATAAAGAAACTCTAAGAGTAAGTACATTATATTTTTAATTACACAGGGAATATAATTATAGAACTGAACTGAATGTAGGTAGAAACAGTTTTAAAACAATCTCCCAATAAAACCAATCCCAATGACCAAATGACCAATTTAAGAGACCTGTTTTGTAAAATAAAAAAGCAGCTCGGAAAGCAAACACTAACTTATTAATAAAACGAGAAATAAAAATACGCCACAGTTAATCCTTAAAAATGTATGGTTAGTCCGAAGAAAATTGTAACAGTCAGTCGGACGAAGTAAAAAAAGTTTAAGCAGAGTTTACACGTCATAATAAATTCTAATGGGAACCATGAAATATGTCAGGCACTGCAAGCGAAAATGGATTTCAAAAAGTGAGAAATGAAGGGTTAAGTGCAGAACAGTTATCATTGTGAAAAAAATAATAATTTAAAATGAAATATTGTTATTATCATTATTTACTGCTTTATAAATAAGTAGTGGACATTATTTTGTACATTCACTAAATGGGAAATTCAAGGGATAAACTCAACTAATGATAAATTCATTTTTAATGCTCCCGTTGAGAGCTCCGCCTATAAACAAATAGATGATAATTAAACGTAATGTGGAAAAATAGTTTTTTTTTATTAAATACGGGTTGCCTTTGAATCATTAGGAAAATTAATCCAAAATAAATTCACCTCTACACAAACCGAGTTGCCGTAACTATCTTATCAGGAAACTGTAAGCCTGGAACGTAAATAAAAGGGCTATTGCGATCACCGTGGAGTTTCGTCAGCACGAGTCCCGCCCTGGATGGAAGGGCTCATTGATGATAATAATAATTATGATACCACAATAAAAAACCTCTACAACAAAACAATTCAAACAACACACGACCAACAAACATCAAAAACTTAATTTTTAAAATGTCACTTACGGGATATCTTCCGTGATTATGATAGTAAGCACCATGATCGCGGGTTGTCAACCCGCGATCATGGCGCTTGCAACAGCTTCGAAATATCGGGAACTCAAACAAACAAATAATCACGGAAGATATCCCGTAAGTGACATTTTAAATTTAGAGACAAACCGTGAAAGCTTAAAACAGTGTTTATCAAAAACTTAGTCCCAACAAAAGATTGAAAACAAATCCTAAAGTTATCCATTTCCTGTTCCAAAATATGCATACTCCGTGTATCCGTATTGCCTTAATGGTGTCGCTGTAATTTTCATGATATTTCCGTTGCGATTCCATGGCGTATTTTCCCAGAAAACCGTGTTATGAGGAGCAACGTCATGATAAAACAAGGTAACTCGTCATAATGTGTTTAGCGTTCGCTCTTGTGGTGAGCGGCAAAGAATATTATGGGAAAGTTTATAGATAGGACATTACGTAATCCGATGGTTTAATCGAAAATTTAAATAAAATATTATGATGAATCGTTCCATCAGCTAGCTAAGTTAATTTTGCTTGTTTCAATTCTTATGATTGATTTTTCAAACACTACTAAACCGATTCTCGTGATAATTTTGAGTTTCCTTATTTTTCATTTGTTTAGAAGCATTTCTTAGATTCTGATCTTATTCAATAAAATCACATGTGCGTATTTTATTGGAAAAACAGTAATTATTTAAGTTTTAACTACAAAACAAATATCTAAGTTTTCTTTACAGCGGCAGATGTAGGTACTAATCCGTTTTACCCCAGTGAAATGCCATAGAAGTGTCCCGTCTGTTCTATTATAACTTGTTCACCTTGCATTCATATTTCGGGAAGCTTTACTTATTCAATATTTTCAAATTGGCTGCACACCGTTCTTGTAATGGAGGCGAAAAAATGCGGAAACTGAACCAAATGGATTCGCAAGCTGATTATTTATTTATTTTCACGAAATATTAGCTTCAGATTTGGTTTAGATTATTTTTTATCAAGATGCATTTATCTTGTTTGGTTATACTCGTTTATTTCTGTTTTAAGAAATACTTTGTTTTGCCAGTGTGATTTTCGGATTTTCAGTCAATGTAGGCGCGGGCATTCCGACGGCGAGTAAAGGGTAATTAACTGTCCGTTCATGCCCCATGTCCCTCAACGCAGGCTATTGCAGGATCACCTTGGATTTTAGTCAATACAATTCTTGCAATCCCTCCCGTCCCGTCCTGAGTTCAGGACTTATTTGCTAATTTAACTCGATAAAAAAAGCAAACCTGTCTCAAATAAAATATTAATATCTGGTTGACCGAGCTTCGCTCGGTTTTTAAAATGTCTATTTCTATCTTGGGAACCGGGACTTTTTTCTCGAACCTGGGACCTTGATAAATCGATTCCTTGAGCCGAAAAACCCCTAATCTGTAACTTTCATAAAAATCCTTGGAGCCGTTTCCGAGATCCTGATTATATATAAATAAATATAAAAGAATTGCTCGTTTAAAGATATTAGATTTAAGTACATTTTTTTTAATTATTTTTTTACAGACAATAAAAGATAATACGAACTTTAAAAAAAACCTAAAGTCCAAAACATCGCGCCCTTATCAAAAAGCACGTAATAAAGTAACAAGTGGCCCAAGTGGGTTTCTCCTAAATTCGCCATATGAGCCTCATGTCAGAGCCACCATTTATCATCTGAGATGTGACAACTGAATTTATTTATATAAAAAAATAAACAATAGGACGCGTTAGGGCTAGCGCCCTTGATAAGTGGAGCTCGGACTTGTAGCTTTTTTTGAAGTAGACCGTTGAACTTATAGAGGGGGCTTATGTATGACAGTATGGTTTTTCTTTTTGCCCCACACTAGGTATTTCCCCTGTATCGTGAGTGCGTTAACAAACATATAAATTGGTTATTTTAATATTTATATTACTTGTCAATAAAATCTTCAATAATTCCTGCTGAGCCCTATTTAGACAACGCAAGAACTTGTATATCTACTTGAACATACTACGGATTGATCGACAACAAATTCAGTTGATCATACAAATACCGCAATGTAGTCAAACTTGCAAGCAAGTTCTTGCATTGTCTAAAAGAGCCATAAAAAATGTTGTCCTACTTAGACAACGAGTAAAAGAGACAAAAACGACATACAGTAGGTATGTAGTTTTTGTCTCTTTCAAATCAATCAAAAAGATTCCCAGAATGCATTCTGTCTTCTACAGGTAAAAATGATTTCGAAAAATATATCAATAACGTAATTTCATGTTCTCTTGCTTATAGTTACAGCACAACATATTTTTTGCCGTTTGCGGTGGCAATTTTTTTTTTGGTGCGTGTGTGTCACACTCACCGAAGAAAAAAATTGCCACTTCTAAACGTTCTGTCGACTACAATAAAATTATACCACCATCAAAATCCAGAGGGCACCAGTGATGCAGGGGTGCGATACAATACAAAGATAGCAATTTGATATTCAGGCCACATTTTTAATAAGCACCGCTTGCTTCTATTCCTGTAATGCCCCGTTGAGCCCCACTATTAAATATTTTTTGTTGAGCCATTAGCCACTTGAGTGACCTTCGAGAATGGCCAGTCTTCTTTATATTTATGAATTACTTAGGGATATTTGGAGTTGGAATTATTGTTTGTTTTTTCTTATTGGTTAGTAGGTACAACATTGTTTAAAGATTAACCGTGTCCTAGTTATAGATTAACACTGTTCTCTTGTGCAGTCATGCGAACGGCGAGTAACAGGCGATATTGTTTTCTGTCACACTTTTCTATTAAATTCAACCATATACCTAATTAACACTCAACCTATTATCTTTTTGCCACCATTTGGCATTCCATTTTTTTCTAACAAAAGCGCCCAGACCATCCCAACCACTCGACTGTCCTTTAAAAAGTCGCATATGCGCAACATTATGATTCATTATGATGTTTTTATTGAGTGCAGGAGGCGTCGCCGTAACGAAGTATTGTGACGCATCTGTTCACTTTGCTTTTTTTTATTTTTGACAAGTGCAAGCAGAACCAGTTGTATTGCTTGTATGTTTCGAAGTATTGCTCCTCGTAAAAATATTCCGCTACCTAACGCCCTTTGCGTTCCGGACCCATGGATCACGGTTCTTTTAACATACACATAGTCCCGCGACCCCTACATTACTATAGATTTCTTATATAAAGACTTGCAAAAAAAACACGGTACCTAATTGACTCATTAAAATCTACACGCCAAAGCCATTAAATAAACGACTTTACATTTCCAAAAAAAAAAACACATTGCCCTTTTTATTTAAAAAAGTCTCTTTAATTAACATAATTAAAAGCAACAAGAAACACATTACGGAGTCCAAACTCTGTATGCTGAGTTCAGTCGATCTGAACTTACACAATACAACTTAGGACCAACTTAGCCTAACTTAGCCGAACATCGTATCACTTAATTAGTATTTCGGTAGTGACGGTGTAACTTGTTTAACTTAGCAGACCTAATTAGTAACGTCTTGTACTTGGTGGCCTGTTTGTAGTATATCTACTTAGAACTTGAGGTTGAGAATAGATTGTGTCTAAGTAATTGTGCATAGTGTGATCGTTTCTAGTGCTCATATGTGGTTTGATGTTGGTATACTGTAGAGTAGTGGTGGCCTAGGGGTAATGGGAAAGAAAAACTAATATCCATCCATTAATCCTCTAAAAGTTTCGCATCATACTAAACTTTTCCGGGCACGCCGCAATCGCAGCGGTAAGACTCTCTTTGAGGAGTAGCTGGATAGGCGTCACGGCGTCCTGACCTACCGCATGACGCAGGTCCTCACTTGACATGGAAGTTTCGGAAGGTACCTGTGTCTGATAAGAAAGGAGGAAGCGTCTGGGTTTCACCAATGCGAGGATCGCCCGGAGGACATGGTGGAACATACGGTGCAGGACTGTCCCGGGCAAAGCACCGCCGTTTCCTCACGGCGGCGATAGGCGGAGGCATTGATCGAGGCCATACTGCTGGGCGAGACGAAGTGGTAAGCGGTCACCTCCTTCTGGAAAATCAGTCATGTTCGCACAGGGAAAAAAAATGTTTTTCGTCTAACAACGCCCTCAAAAATATAATGTTTCCTCACATTTACTTTTTTCGCGAATCAAACATGATTTAGTAATCTAAAATCCAATCAAAAATTGAAGATTTGCTTTGGGCGCACTTTTGATTTCATTACAGCCAATTACTGCCATACTCTTAATCAAATCACAAAGACCAAGTCCTATCAATTAAATAGAAACATTTCCCGTCCAATTAACGTCCGTTACCTTATGAAATGCGTGATATTAGATATGCAGGCCTAATATCCGGTTCGGCTACACACATCGACTTGAGGTTTCACTAATTAAATAGAAATCTCAAGACAATTCGTGAGCAACGGATTTCTGAGGGTTGAACCATACGAAGTGATTTGCGAATTGAACTGATCCCTAGTTTCGCATTACACTGAATTAAAATTTTCGTGATTTGAATTTGAGTAAATGAAATGGAATGATATTTATTTTTGAAAGTAGGTTGTAGTATGTAGGTATAATAAAAACTGTAAGTTTTACACATCGTCGTCTTTTTACAAACTGATGAGGCCCACTATTCTAAGAAGAAACAGCCGAAGTAAAGCCAGAGGTCAGTGTTTCTTTTAAAGTCCAGATATTATAATGGTCATGATAAACGAGGACCATGTAGGTTAGTTTCTGAGATGGTCTTTGGACAAAGAAACACACAGATTTGAGTTGACCTGTTCAATCAGTGCAAGCATTAATTTGTCAGTTGTCGTGTAGCTCGACTCATATATAACTCACGGAGGTATTAGTAAGCATGGTTATTGAAAGGTTATATGTGTTCCATAGTCTAGATCAGGTGGCATACCATGAACTCTTAACGCGATCCAGTTTAGGCTGTGGGAAAGAGATGGCGCTAGACGACTTGTATAGCTCGGTCTCTTTCCCACAGCTTAAACTGGATCTCGTTAAGAGCACGTGGTAAGGCTGCAGAGCTGACCGAAAAGTCTGTGGTGGAGTGAGCTTATCCCAGAAGAAGTCTAGCTGTTCATAACTTTGAAGAGGTTCGGGAAATATGCGTTTAGGAACACAGACAGGAGTTTGCCAGGTTAAAAAAAAAGGAATTTATGATACGGTAGTTTTTTGTGTGTGTAGGGAACGTAAACCCAAGACTGCCCGCCTAAAACGGGTATGCATGTTAAATTAGGCGTCATTCTTGCTAATGACAATGTGTGCGTGCAGGACGCGTCGCATCTCCCTGTAAGAGCCGCGTCCTGCACGCACACATTCTCCCCCTGGCTGGAGGCCTTAGAGTCATCTTTGGCAACCACAGGAAAGTGCAGTTAAGCAGCATACAACCTTTAGGTTGACCTGCGAGATGCCACTAACAAAACAAAAACACATTAGCTCAAACACATAGCCCTCATTAGCCAAGAACGACGCGTAACATGCATACCCGTTTCAGGCGGGCTTGTCTTGGGCTTGTCTTCCGTACACCAATTGCTCCAAGGTCTCTAATGCCATGATAAGCATGCACGTAACGCCGCTTGCATTAGCTAGTTTCTTACTAAACCCATCTCGGTTCAACTTTCACCCCCTGTAACACGATGCTTGATCCGTCAAGTTTAAACTAACGGAAGTTATAATTTATGAAGCAAGTTCCGGTGCCTCGGGTCGGAGTATAGAGGTAATGAAACATCTCATATATTATGTATAACGTCTAAGATAGCCTTAATAATACGGCTAAGATTTTAGCACCAGGAAGTTTTGTAGACAAGAGATTTTAAGATGAAGAATTTTTAATAATTGAAATAAATAATAAACAGATAAAATAGTGATGGCATGGTTGGGCAGTGGTTGAACGATTGACTGCTGCGCTGCATGTCTCGGGTTCCATTATAAAACGGTAAGATAATAAAGTATCTACGGAAGTATTCGGAATACCCGAATACTTCCGTAACATAGTAAAACATAGGCCTCCCCTTTCAATCTCCACATATACCTGTTGGATGCGACCTGCATCCAGCGTCTTCCGGCGACCTTTATAAGGTCGTCTGTCCACCTTGCTGGTGGACGTCCTACGGCTGAGATGATGATGATAGTAAAACATCCTCACTAGTGTAAAACCAGATAGGAGCTCACTGTACACATACAGGTAGGCTTTTTTTTTAGCGTGGTAAAATCATCCAATGAGTCCTCCAACCCCGGGCAGGGCGGGAGGGACTTTCAGACTTCTACTGACTAAAATCCACGGTGTCCTTCAATAGCCTGTTATGTTCCGGGGTCACGGTAAGGGAATAATCCCGCGACCCCGGCAGGACATACAGGTAGGCTGTCGTTAGATATTGTTCACCGTGATAACTTAGTTACGGAAATAAGAACAAAAGTCATGTTAAATTTATTCTTTACCGTATTTAATAATTGTTTATTACATTTGTGATCCACCCAGTTGGGACGGGTGTAAGTTTATACGAATATCGATACTGAATACGGCATTTTCAATTTTTTTTTCATGATTGAACATGGCCAAGCTGTTTAGGAGTTTTAGTAAGACTAAGAGAAAGTATTTGAATTTTATTTGTAAAAGGAGCAAAATAAATAAAGTTTTTTTTAATATTTCTTGCTGGCAGCCCCACCTGTCGGAATTTACGAAAACCAGTAGCCACGTTCTCAACACACGATCTTGTGTGACAGCGAGCAGCGGCATGGCGGACGACCGTGACTATCTTTGTCCTGTAAATACCGAAAAGCATCGATAGATGGCAGTATTACATAAATTGGTGTGATAAAATCTATTTACAAAGATATCGATATTAAGGGCGACTTTCACCAAAAGTTAAACATGTTTAAAATTTTATTTAGTGTCAAAATTCAATACAATTTTGACATTAAATAAAATTTTAAACATGTTTAACTTTTGGGGAAAGTCGCCCTAAGGGCGACTCTTACCAAAAGTTAAACATGTTTAAAATTTTATTTAAGCGCAAAATTCAATAGAATTTTGGTTTAAGGTGAAGTTTTCCGGGGCCTCGCACCTGAAGGGGCCTAGCGCTCAAAAGCAAAACAAGAAAAATTTTTGACAATGGCGATCACCAGTCAGTAAAGCAGTACAACTTAACGCAGGTGTGCGCATAATAAAGTACAAACCAACAAAACGTTTTATGTGAAAATGTGACATCCAACATTGTACAAACAGATGGCGAACCTATTGCCACACTTCATGTAGTCCGATGATGGAAAGGTCCAGGAGCCCAGGAGGAATCAAATTGGGCTGTTCCATCGCACACTCTCTGAAACGTTATAAGTGCACACGGGCCACTCGCGACAGCCACAAACGCCGCTACGAGAAGCTAGAAGCGGCTACAGAGGTAGCTGAAGCGCGCGACAGCCATTTGTGGCCGGTGGTCGACACTTGCGGTCGTTGGCTGCTGTTATTTTTATATTTATTGTAACCCCCGCATTACTGAGATGAGAGAGAGGGGTGCGGAATCGCTCGAGTGGCGTGTGGCGGCGTTTTGTGGCAGCGGTTTCGGGCCCGTGTGCGGGAGCTCTTACCGATAAATCGATGTTAAAGGCTGTGGAGCTTTGATTTCAGTCTATGATAAGTTGATCAGCGTTTTAATAATTATTATCGTTCAAGCTAACATACTTCCAACCGTTAAGGCGCATGTACCTACTACCAAAACGGGCGCATTTATTCACGCGCGGGATGTCGTGATTTAGTATGGCGCGTGTTCTTAAAATTATTTGCTAAGGGAATCTCGAGATATTGCCTTTCAGTTTCAAAGATCATTAAGAATGCAATAAAAATTTCGAGCCAGAGAACACGACTGTGATAGCTCGGTTGGTTAGAGCGGCTAGTGCACTAAATTAGCAGGTACTGGTTCAAATTCTGCTTACTAGGTACCGAACATTTCATACTGCACTAAATAAACTGAAAAGACAGTACTATTCATTTAACAAGAAAATTAAAACCTAGCACAAAAAGAAAAACAATCAAAAAAATAAAAACATTTTATACAAAACAATCATAACTATAGCTGTACACAATTGCATATTATGTCTGTGCATGATCATAGAAACAGAGTTTATGTTTTCAATGAAATAACGATATCTTGAAACTCTAGAAAAGAACGAGCCTACGGTGTAACGGTGTCCACTGACCACTCCAACTAATATTCCCACTTCGTTGTTTTGTTCATTAGGATCTCCAGTGTTCGTACACACTAGAGGCCCACCGGAATCTCCCTGCAAATACGGATACGTAAGTGTTTAGGAACCAGGCCCTGAGGCACCCTGAGGCCTTACCACGACCTCTTAACGCGACCCAGTTTAGGCTGTGGGAAGGAGATGGCGCTAGACGACTAGTATAGCTCTGTCTCTTTCCCACATCCTTAACCGGATCGAGTTAAAGAGTTCATGGTAAACCACCGCAGAGGCTCCAGTATGAAGGGCTGCGTCAGTACCTATTCAGCACGTTCCTATTTTTAATCCAGGGACGCTTGATCCAGCCAACGGATCAAAATTAACTAGCCTTTAACACAACTCACCTTTCCTGTATCCGTGAATTTAGAAGAGGTACAAATGTAATGTTTCATTGGTTTTCTGTGTAACCTACTGCACACGTTCGTTGGAAATATGATTAAATACGCCATATTTAGCACAGAAGATTTTTCCTACAAAAAAAGTAAGTTTTTATTTTTATTTTCTTTTTATTTCTGGTTTCCGCTTGACCTTGCCTGATGGTAAGCGAAGATGTGGTCGACGATGAAGAACGCATTCCTAGAAGTAACCTGTTCATCACTCTTGACTTAAAGGGAATGCTCCAACCAGCCCGCGAAATTCAATTTTTTTTTACGTTTTTTGCAATTTGCAGGCCAGTGAAATGTTGTAACTTTATCAAAATATGAATTGCGGTAATAACAAGTATACGCATGCGGTAGTGAATGGCTCCGACAGACGCTTTCGGCTACCGCGGCATCCGTACGCGTCCGTACCGATACGGCGCGATGCGCGCCATTTGGTGTGATTCTTACCTTGGTTGCCTGATCAATAATTATGTTCCTGTTATGTAAGCCTTAATTTGTCAAATAACATAAAAAACAAAATCATGTGCTGTTACCAGTGTATTGCGGTTTATTCTGCCATAGCCCGAAGCCAAACATTTTCCACTATATTCTATACGTCGCGAGGCTATCGGAATGGGTTTAATATTTTGTGTAAAAAAAAAACGTTTTTTCGTAATCTGAAAAGAAAACACAGGTTAGAAATTGAAAACTCTTTGAATAACCAATTTATAGTCAACACTTGAGGTCAACATCTTAACACGAGATTTCTTTACTTTATTTTTAGCGTACTTTCTTTACTTTATTTTTAGCGTAAGGTACTTGATTGACAAAAAATTAAAAAGTGCTCGTAGTAATATAACCATGAGAGGAGAGGCCTTTGCCTAGCGGTGGGATAAATAAGGCTAGCAATATAACGTTAAATTACCAGTTTATCGTACGTCACAAAAACGGGAAAAATCATGATAGGGCCTCGGACGATTGTACAATCATCAAGTGCAGATAAAATAAACTATAGCGACTGCGGGTGATATTTTTTTATCAGTATGGTTTGACAAAATTGTTAATTGTGTGTAAAATAAGCAAGGAACACGTCTAAAGGTCATGGCCCATTATACCAGCACTGCAACTGCACAGCTGCAGCACGGCGTCACCACGAATTTAGGCCACGGCTAGCCGTTGGCGTGCTAAGCTCGCGTCGTCCACGAGGTGTAAGCTCGCAGTCCGCGCGTCGTCTGCGAGGTGCAAGCTTACTGTCACCGAAAACATAATTGTTATCAAGCGTTTGTTTCGCTAGCAACTCGGAGTCGGCCCGTTCCACGCCGTAAGCACTGCCGGCAGCCCCGTAAGCGGGCGGGCGGGCTGCGAGGCGAGATAATAATTACAACCCGGGCGCAATAACTTGACACCTGGCTCCAATCTCGATCCCGCTCCCACTATCCCGAAATATCTGTAGTGGGAGCGGGATCGACATTCAAGCCAGGTGTCAAGTTATTGCGCCCGGGTTGTATGGTAGCGATAAGCGCGCCAACTCCCCGCCGTTGACTTTTTCATATCGACATTATGAAATATATTTTAAGAGACATGATTTGAGGCTCTAATTTTAACGACGGATTAAGTCCTGGGTTGGAGAGCCGTACCGTTGCCGTGCCGTTGCCGTGCCATTGCCGTGCCGTTGCCGTGCCGTTGCCGTGCCGGTATAGTGTGCACTGATCTTAATTTTTTCGTGGTGAAGTAGAATGGATGTTAATACATTAGCCGCAAATGATAACTTACAAGTACTGCTATATCCTTAGCCGGGAATTTGTATTTCATTGGGTATGTCACACTTTCCAATGTCCTCCATTGACCATTAGGGCCATCCGCTGTACGTTTTGCAATGTTATATAGATTACCAGCAACTACGTAAGTGCCTTGAAGCTTCTTTTTGTTGACTGTTCTACATTCAAAAATATTTATCTGCTGGATCAACAGGAATATTAAGGTGATGGCGTCGATGTAGCCCGCGAAATTCATTTTTTTTTACGTTTTGTTGCAATTTGCAGGCCAAAGGTGCATCGTAGTTAGATTTCGGAGATTTTAACATGATGCACCTTTTCTATGTGAGAGCTGATAGAGCGAAATGTTTGATATTTTTTATATTAAAAATTATACTTATTATTACCGCAACTCATATTTTTATAAAGTTACAACATGTCACTGGCCTGCAAATTGCAAAAAACGTAAGAAAATTTGAATTTCGCGGGCTGGTTGGAGCATCCCCCTTAAGGACTTTTTTATGTCCTAAGTAAATGCATGTCGTGTGAAACAATTTATTTATTCATTCGTTCAGTCAATCATTCATTCATTTATCACTTGTCTTCGTGAGGGTGGTACGGTAAATTAGACATAATAATTATATTAAAATGAGCATTCTTACGGATGCTATGTTATTAACCTATTTTTGCAGTTACCGTTTGCATTCCAAGGCATCTTTTTAAGATTGTCCAACGACCCCAGTCAATATTTTTTAAGCGCATTCAATAAAATAAAAAATCTATTTGTAACAAAAAAAAATTTGAAAGACAAAATAGTAGTTTCGGATCTGATCGTGAGTGACGTATTGAAAATGTTTTTGAGCTAGACGGAAATGTTGTACCCACATATTGCAGTAAAATTACATAATGGCCGTTTAACATACCACCCTTAAGCATATAAAATATGAGTATGGACGTTAAAAACGAGAAAATTAGAAGTATTTCTCACCCAGGATAGAAAAAATTATAGCAAGTTTTTTTTTCGTTGGAATCTACAAAACAATGCGCTGCACTAATCACTTTTCTTGGACCTATGATAGTTCCGCCACACATAGTATAGTATAGTTTTCTTTTCGTATCTTTGAGTCTTTTAAGCGCTACCTGTAAAAGCATAAATCGAAATCAGTAAATATTAATTAAATATCATTTGGATCTCATTAGATTCAACTGAGGCCTTACCACGAGCTCTTAAAGCGATCCAGTTTAGGCTGCGGGAAAGAGACAGAGCTATACAAGTCGTCTAGCGCCATCTCTTTTCCACAGACTCAAGAGCTCGTGGATCGTGATTCTTGCAGGTACAGTCCGCGTCACAATGTGGTTACCCGCCGCGAAAACACCTACCCTCGTTACTGGTTACTGCGGTTATAAACCACTGATGATGAAGGCCACTGTACTTTTTTTTTCGTGAAACTCGTTTGTCTCAAGAGAATGAGAGCATAATAATTATGTGAGTCTGTAACTAGTGATAGGTTTATATTCTGGACTATTGGATGAATAAACACCCGAAAAATATCCGTAAAGATTAATTAAATGCGTTTTGCGTGGGTTTTCTGCCAAGTTTATTTTCTGCTTATTTTTTTAATTCAAACTACATTCGTTTTTATCCTTAGTAACCGGGCAATTATTTGCACGAAACTCATGCCCAAAATGCCCAAGTTTATGCCCACTTTGTTCATGACAATTTTTGCCCTCGACCCATATCTATTCGCACTTCGTTAAGATCTTAGTTGATCTGTCGATACGCCTTACACTGCCTTCACATTTGGGCGACAGTCGCACGACAGCAGCGCGGCAGAAGCACATTCCTTTACATTTTATATGAACAGCCGCGCAAAAGCAGCGTCTGTCGCGCGACTGTCGCCCAAATGTGAAGGCAGCCTTATATCAATGAACATATTGCAAGGTGTATTAGTAAGTGAACTGCCCGTACCTGATAAGGAACTTCTCCTAAACTCGCTGCAAAGCCGTTCTGTATACGACCAATCCATTTTTGATACTCTGGATATTTCACATAACTTATATTATTTACTATTTCTGAAGGATGGTTTTTCCTCAGACGTGGGGGGACTACTTGCTGTAATAAAATATTAATATTATTTTTATTAGTTATCAATGTAGTAAAACCTGGATAACTGGGACCTGGAGGGACCATCAAATTAGTTTTAGGGTGCTATTATGAAGAAACAGGTTGTTATGTTCTCCAAAACTCGTTTCGTATTGGATACAATATTTAGGTATTTAATTGAATATCATGATTTTCTAACGTCTAAACTATATTCCTTGATTACTTTAGCTTATCCTCTGGACTTTGATTGCCTATGCGATTATTATTGTTATCAGGAGAACTTGCGATTAAAAAACGAGCGAAACGAGCGAAACGAGCTCGGTACCTGGGGCACCACGACTTGGACAGGTTACTCGTAGGTTCGAAAGGGATGGGGGGCCGCCATCGACCTTTATCATTGCCTGCTTCTTTATAAAAGCACCCATACTTAAAGAGGTAGGTATATAACTTACCCAGCGTCTCAGATATCCAGGTATAAATAAATATCTGTCTCATTTACAGAGGATTCCATTAATAGAGGTTAAATAATAATTAAGTAGAACATTCTTTAAAATATAGTTTCAGTAAAGGAAGGTAAATTGTTGTGTGTTTTAATTTTGGATGAGTTTATAAGTTTGGTAATAATGTGATACTTGCACGTGAAAGACATAATGTGAAATATGTAATTATACATAGTAACAAACACTTCAAAAACATGAAATCAATACAAGAGATTTGGTGAATGGTTATTCCTTCATATTCGTGGCGATGACATCAGATGACATTCCTAAAATGTCATTATTTACTAACTTATGACAGCAGATATAAGGGGCAATTACATTGTTCACAATTCAGGATCCGATATTTACAAGTAGCACCTTCAGGAAAGTGTAATCGCATTTAGAATGAGCAATATTTTTATATTAAACGCATTAACGCATGCGTAGCGAATTTCAAAGATTTTCTCACCGTAACGTCACCATGAGACGTTAGATATGGAAGGACAAATTCGCCGCGGCAGATAAGATCCTCGGTGGCTCGGTTGGTAATGAGCGTCGGATGTACTGAATCCGAAGGTCGTGGGTTCGAATCCTGCCCGCGGATCGAATTTTTCCTTTCCAAAGAAATTCTTTGAGCAGCATCCTATTTAAGACACGATTTAGTACGCGACTCAATTGGCGAGAGGGACTGTCAGACTTCTACTGACTAAAATCCACGGTGTCCTTCAGTAGCCTGTTATGTTCCGGGGTCACGGTAAGGAAATAATCCCGCGACTCCGGCAGGCTTTGGCCCTCTAAGAGGGGGCCCCGTCATTATGCTGACGCTCTTTGAGGCGCGCGTGGGACACAACGCGCCGTCGACCCGGGATTTTTTTTATCCTAAATCATATCCTGAGTATCGGATCCTGAATTCAGGACAATGTAATTTATTGCCCCAATAGAGTCCTCTACTCTATCTACGCTGCGCCATGGCTAAAGCCTTTCGGAAAAGTGGTACTATTTTTGTTATGGCAATTTTTGATGTAATGACATAGCTACTAGCGCCGCCGTGTCAAAAGACCTAAGAAGTTTCTTGTAGATTGTTCATGGAATTAGTAAGTACTCTCATGTATCAAAACCATGGACTGAAGCATTCGTCGTGGAAGTGCAAAAAAAAACGAAGAAAAGTGAGCAAAAGGCGTCAGTTTATAGAGTCTGTGCTACCTTTCATGACCTTTAGACGAGGCGCTATAGTGTCTATGCAATTAGATCAAAAACTTAATAATTCCATAATGAATGTATCCATAGATTTTCCTCTTGAATTCACCTATAGATTTGTACTGTCATGTCAGTACATGTCATTTTAGAAATGTCACTGTTTTAATGGAATAACCTTACGCCTAACTCTAAATTTCATGCATTAAATTAATGTTTTTAAAGTCTTTGTTATGTATAATTATAAATTTAACATTATGTCTTTCACATGCAAGTACTACACATGTAAGCACTGTTACCAAATACATATCAATGAATGATAAACGCAGTTATCAATTTTATTTATCGTTGTAGGTAGTCCCTCCACGACTGAGCAAAAACCATCCTTCAGAAATTGTAAATAATATTAGTTATGTAAATCATCCGGAATATGCAAAATGGATTGGTCGAATTATAAACGGCTGGGAAGGAAAACTAGGGGAAGTCCCTTATCAGGTACAGACAGTTCATTTGCTTACAAATATAATAGTTTTTAAATCCCTTGAGGATTCACGATTTATAATACCGAATCTTTACTCAAGATTATCTTCTTTTTGTGTAAGTTGGTGACCTCCCATTAATGTGAATGGTACTAACGCTCATAGGCCTCTGACATGGCTTTAGACTTTCTTTTGGTTATTAGAACTTGCGGCCCTAACAGCCATGGCCCTGACAGTTTGCTAACAGCTTTTAACCCTCAATTGGGCGCGCCTAAAAAGTTGCATAAGCGGTCGCGAGGATGGAGGATGCCCAGATTTGGGAAATTAAATTAAATACAAAATACATGCAAAATCAGACTTTTATTAATTAGAACTTTGTACTTAGTTGATTAATATTACTTTAAAACGAATTTTTAAAATAATTAACTTTTTATAAATATGATAAAAAATTTTTTACTAATCCTAGTTTTTATCGTCACAATTTTGACAGACTATATTCATATGGTCATTGCACACATGTTTTTGGCATTTCGAACATTCCGTCTTTGTTTTCCTGTCCTTACTTCTTGGACATACATGGCACCTTTTGTATAATTGCGATCGGCCTGCCTCAGAAATAAATTCTTCCACTACCTTAGACTCCACCACCTCGGAATATAGACCACACAAACAGTCACCTGGGGTGTCGTGCACCCCAAACACGCTCTCCGAGCCCAATCGTCCACAACAAAGCGTCTTTCGCAACTGAATCGTGTACGTTTTACGTGTTTACGAAGCTACCTAGAAGGCCAATGCGCTAAATTCAAATTTTAAAAAGTTGTGAGCCAGAAAACCTGCTCTGGGGTGCATAACACCCCACGCGACCAATTAAGGGTTAAAGGCGCACGTGAAACATGATGTGCCATTGATCCGGGTTTGGTCTTTTGGAAGATTTCGATGCAATTGGCACAAAGATAGTTTAAAAGCTGGATTAATACGTAGGATAGTTTTTACCTGATATGACTTCCTAGTGGGATAGGTAAAACAGGCGGGCAACGTCGCCACGGGTATAACCTAGCTATTTAATCAATACTTTAATAACAAAGGCCAGAATATCAAACTTCACCAATTTGTTACATTTTCCGAATCGAACATGAACACATGAATTGTATGTGATACTTTTTTTTAGCGTGGTAAAATCATCAAATGAGTCCTCCCCACCCAGGGCAGGGCGGGAGAGACTGTCAGACTCGTACTGACTAAAATCCACGTTGTACTTCAGTAGCCCTATAAGTTCCGGGTCACGGTAATGAGATAAGTCAAGCGACCCCTCAGGGTTTGGCCCTCTAGAGGGGGGCCCCGTCATCATGACGCTCCTTAAAGAGGGGTCTTACTGAAGCGATTCCGACATGCCCATTGTTGTGATTTCTAAAATTAGAGTTCGCTGACTTCTGGCATACTTCATCATCATCAGCCTATTAATGTTCCTGCTGGGACACAGGCCTCCTCTCTGTGAGTGGGCCATAATCCACCACGCGGGCCCAGTGCGGGTTGGTGGATGTCACGTCATATCTTCCAATTTTTGGTTCTAGGGCATGCCGGTTTCCTCACGATGTTTTCCTTCACCGTTTTCAGAGCACTGGTGATGTAATAAATTACACAAAATAATGCGCCTGGCGGGGTTCGAACCCACGACCTAAGTACAACTCGTAAGTCGGGGCCGATACCACTGGGCCACCACTGCTCTAATATCTGGCATACTTACTTACATTTTATTACTTTTACAGGTATCAATCAAGGGTAAAGTAGGCAGACGACTATATGGATCATTTTGTGGTGGATCTATCATAAGTTCCAGAAAAGTTATTAGTGCCGCTCACTGCTTTTATGAACAAGGATTTTCTTGCACCAAAGTGTTTCGTCCTGGGTAGGAATGTTGAATTCAAATATACACGTACAGTTAGACTAATAGCAATTATTCCTTTCACTCATAATTTTTCTAAAATGGTGCCACAGTATACCCACTTTTACATAATGTCTGACCAGAAAAATAGGGTTGTTAAGGCGCGGCCCCACCGCGGCGCATTCTGTGCACGGCGGGCACGCGGCGCATGTACTTTGTAATACACATGCGTAGTCTCTAAAGCCGCTATCTCACTGGCGTTTTACGAGCGTAGTAGGGCATGCAACCGGGAAATCCCGGTACCGAAAATACCGGGAAATCCCGGGAATTTTAAAAGCAATCCTGTACCGGTTCTTCATCCCGTAGTCCCGGTACTTTCGATACTTTCGGTACTTTATTATTTTCCTTTTTTTTTCAATATAATGTTACAAATCATATTCAATAAACTATTATTTTACAATGTTGTTGATATAAAACCTTTTATTTGAAAATAAAGAGAATTTTATAAACAAAAACTAATCAGCAATGTAAGTAAGGGGTCAGTTATGATGATGATTGTGATTCATTTATTGCATCACTTTCATTTTGAAGAGAATAACTTTAATCATGCTCAGATTTTGTGCATTTTATAATTATGTAGCGTTTGTTACATTCTTTTCTTGAGTTTTATATTTTTTTCATCTCAAAAAGCATTATACTAGTTTTGTTTTGCTACAGTTTGTTTAATGATATTTATAGTAGAAGGAAAAAAGTGACCAATTATGTGCACGCAAAACACGCAGAACTCCATTTTCTGCGCTAGAGCACAAGGATTTGTTCAAAATTCGGACAAAATATCTTGTAGTGAGGTGAAAAGTTGTGTGTTGCATTCGGAAGCAATGTTTTTGTGCATCTCGTACCTTTGCATTTGGCGCGAAATTTTAACTATTTTAACACATAACTATTTTATTTTAAAAGAAAATTAATATGTTTGTGATGCACGACTGTATTATAGAACTTCTTTGTTGCAGGAAAATTTCATAAGTAGGTTCATTGTGAAAACTCCTTTTGTAGCTAGCCGTTTAAAATTAGTAAGATAAAGGTAATTGTTTTTATGACGGATATTTTTATGATTACTGAAGTCTCCCGAACTGAAACGACGTTAGACGATGCGTGGTGTCGGGTATTTTCGTTAGGTTTTTATTGGGACCGTTGACTTGACTTGTTCGCCGCGCCGCGCCGCGCCACTATCAGAGCCCGCAATAAAAGCTGTGCAATAGTTTAACAAAACATTTAAATTCGGTTCCTTGAGATTATGTTCTGATACTTATTGTCAATTATAGATTTACGAATAAAAACAAGTTTTATGAACTACTCCATCCCACTGACATTTGTATTCAGTTAATTTTTCAACTGATTTAGACAATTTTATGTAGTGTGCACGCACTCGTGCCTTTCATACCATTACTCAAAAGCGACATTAACACGTACGACGTGAGTACCGAAAGTCCCGAATTTCCCGGGAAATCCCGGTTCCATTTCCCAGTACCGAAACTTCGGTACCGGGCTTTAAAAAGTACTGGTTCTGCAACCCCTAGAGCGTAGACGTGCTATGGCTAAAAAACGCGACGTCAATGAAGCCTTTTTTTGGCCATAGTATTATGAGACGCGACATTGACGTCAAATACACGTGTATTACATAGTCGTGCGTAGCCTCTGCGGTGGTGGGGCCGCGGCAAGGCCGCGGCTTTAATACACGCAGCTTAAATGAGCCGCATGCCCACCGTGCACAACATGCGCCGCGGTGGGGCCACGGCTTTGCTGACATGGTAGTTTATTTCTTATGACGTAGCTACACTAAAATTTGCACGTAAGACAGAGAAAATGTAAGTCCTAAATATTCCTGTTGATTCAACAGATAAATATTTTTAAATGTAGAAAAGTCAGCAAAAGCGGTCTTCGTGGTATTTACGTTGTTGCTGGTAATCTATTCAACGTTGCGAGATATGCAGCGGATGGCCCTGATGGTCAATGGAGGAAATTACAAAGTGTGACATACCCAAAAAAATACAAATTCCCAGTTAAGGATATAGCAGTACTTGTAAGTATTCAATAGTATTCATCGTAGCTAATGCATCAAGGTCATTTTTTTTTTAGGTGGTAAAATATGAGTCCTCCCACCCTGGGTGGGGCGGAAGGGACTGTCAGACTCTTACTGACTAAAATCCAACCGTGTTCCTTCCTATGCCCTTTACGTTCCGGGGCCACGGTATCCTGGGTTAAGAAAAAACCCGCGACCCCAGCAGGCATTTGACGCGAAACACGACGCGCCACCGACCCGGGCTTGGTCCTTGGTCGGACGGCGAGCTACCCATCACTCACCGTCCACAAGCCCGCTCCGTCGCTGTGCCCTCTGCTGATCAGAGGGACACGCGTTGGAGCATCCACACGACAGGCTATTCGCATACGGGCAAAGAGACCACTTAGGCACACAATGCCTAAGGAAGAGTTTTTGCCCGCATCCCAGGGTGCACCGGCCGAAAAACTGGTCTTCCCCCCGGACGTATCCGAGAGGGAACTCCAGTCCACGGGCGCACGTGGAGGTTTCCTGTCATAGAACCCTAATGCATCAAGGTCATGGCACATTATAGGTGCACAGCAATTGCCAGCCACAGCACGACCATGTCGCCTTAAATTTAATCGCAGGCCACACCGCCAGTGGATGGGCGAGCGGGCTAGGCGGGCGAGCGAAGTGAGAGAAGGAAACTATACAAAGTACGCGAAATATTGGCGAGCTAAACTATGCTTAATACACCGAAAACTATGACCGAACGGGATTTGGCGTTCACCAAATGGAAAACTTGAAACCGATATACAACGTGTAACGTTAAATGCGCAAAACCTCTAGTGGGGTAACTCAGCCCATGTTACTGAACAATGTTTGTTCTAAGACTTTTGGAAATTCGAAAAAAAAAATTGTTTTTCATGCAAAATCAGAAATTGATCGGACCCATCAGTATGCAAAACTTTTTTTTGTGAATTTCCACAAGTCTTACAGTTTTTGTTAGTTCAGTGATTATGGGCTGAGTTACCCCACGAGAGGTTTTGCGCGTTTAACGTTACACGTTGTAGATTTCCTGCATGTTTAACATTAAAGTACTAACCGTAAACTTCTCTTCCGATCTTAAACCGGAAACGCTTTAAAAGGTGTAGAGCGGTAAAAGCCTAGGAGGAGCCATTTGTTTCATCAAGGGCAAGTGATTAACCATAATCACTTCCGAATGCTTGCCTGTCACTTCCGCGGTTCTGTAACTACCCTATGTTTTATTTTCAGATTACAAGCGTTCCATTCACTTTTACAGAAAACATTAAACCCATTGCTATAGCAACTCGGAGGAGGGATTATTCTGGAAAATGTCTGGCTTCGGGCTTTGGCAGAACAGGGCAAAGACCACAGGTAATAACGATTCAACTTTTTTACTTTGATTGATAAATTAATGCTGATCCCACTGTATTTACTTAGTCTAGGATCCAAACGGAACCTGTGGATACCCAAGAGTTGTGCGTGCATTGAAAGTAGGTGGACGCCAGGGGCACACCACATTTCCTGGCAACGCGACATTAGGAATTACATAGGTACATTTCCTAGGAATTGTATACAATGGCGGAATACAAATATTTCCGTTAACATTGACATCATTATTTTTAGTATATTTTTTAAGTATTACATTTTCGATATCGAAAAAGACACGCTAGTTGTTGCATGGGTTTCAACCCACAATTAAGTTCGTGCATAAGAGGCGAAGTTTTAATCCATTTGGCCATATTGACGTTATGCAGGTATAAAGGGCTTCACACACAGCAGCTATAATGTAAAGATGTACATTATAGCACGATACATCTCATTACATCTTTCCATAGAAATCGCCAGGAGACCACACACGACAGCTATAATGTATATTTTTACATCTTCGAATCTCTATGGAAAGATGATGCATCGTGCTATAATGTACATTTTTACATTAAAGCTGCTGTGTGTGAAGTCCTTAAGAGTAGTATCATCATCAAATAATCACTCTTCGCTTAGAATATATTTTTATACAATATTTTTGTAGGATCAATCTCGTGTTTTGTTGTTGGCACATATAGTCGTATTTCCAAACGATGTGTGCAATAAGCTCCACATGACGCAAATGAAAAATTACATTTGTACCTCTTCACGCTTCACGAGTGTTGCAAAGGTTAGTAAATATGATATAAATACGAAATGTATAATATTTAGAAGATGTTACAACTAAATCTCTAATTTTATTTGAAAATAGGTGTTGCCAGCTACTTGGCCCGCTAAACTCGAAAATTATGCCACGGGAATATAAAATCGAGATAAAAACTATCCTATGTATTAATCCAAGTTATAAGCTATCTGTGCACTAAATTTTATCAAAATCCGTTCAGTAGTTTTTGCGTGAAAGAGTAACAAACATCAACAGCCAACCATCAAAACAAACTTTCTCGTTTATAATATTAGTAAGATGAGATAATGAGCAGTTAATATAATGAAAGGAAACGATTGATTTAATTTCAAGATAACTTTCTAAAATAAGTATAACAGTCAATAAATACCACCCTCTACTAGCTAAACGGTTGTATTAAATTCCTGTGGAATAATTTTCGAGTTACAAGCAGGCAAAGTCGCTGACAAAAATAATAGAATCTAAGTTACTATTTTGGTCTATAATTTACCTTCTAAATATTAATTCATCATCATAAGCCTATAATGTTCTCACTGCTGGGACACAGGCCTCCTCTCTGTTAGAGGGAGTGGGCCATAATCCACGACGCGGGCCCTGTGCGGGTTGGTAGATGTCACATGTCTTCGAATTTTCGGGTCTAGGACATGCCGGTTTCCTCACGATGTTTTCCAAAACAGATTAATTATAAGAAGAAAAAAACCTTCGAACCGTCAAATGGGAAGAGTTTTAACAATTATTATATTTGCAGGGAGATTCCGGTGGCCCTCTAGTATGTGCAAACACAGGAGATCCTAATGAAAAAAACAATGAAACGGGTATATTAGTTGGTGTTACCTGCGGAGATCGCTTGCATGTAGGTCCGTTCTTTTCAAGGGTCTCAAGATACCATAAATTCATTGCCGCAATAAACTCGGTTTCTATGATTATCTATAAATATACCAAACAATTCAGTATAGCTATAGCAACGACTGTTTTATATAAAGCGTTTGTTATTTATTGATTCGTTTCTTTTCGGTTTTCGTGTCTTTTTGCAGTTTATTTACCGTTAGCTATTACATAAAATGTTCAGTAGTAAGGAGGCGAAATAAATCACAGTTACAACTCTCTTGTTTTTTTCCTTATTTCTACGTTATATTCCTCCAGGCGCAGGTTAAAAACTACAGAAAGATTCCCACCAACCGGCCGGAATAAGCGACATTTCACAATGCGGTAAAGAATTGAAATCTATCAACAGTAAATACAGTTCATATTTTCAAGCAACATAAGGGACACGTCGCTACGTGTCTCGGAATGCCGACGGAGATAACTTTGCAAGCAAACATGAACTGTATTTACTGTTGATAGATTTTAATGTTCTTTACCGCATTGTAAAGTGCCGCCGATTCCGGCCGGTTGGTGGGAATCTTACCTAAGCGACCACACGCCAAGGGCATCTCCTCAAATTGAAAACTGACTCAACATCTTGAGCTGGCTTGAGCCTTGAGCAAGGGTCAGGGTGGCATAGCACGGGTGTTCGCCACGGGCCTCGACGGCGAGGTCGGAATGAAGGAGTTGATTTTGTTGAAACTGTACTGGTCTCTACGGGGCCTGTAGAAGGGTGATGATGACGTGGTGATTGAATGTGACAAGGGTAAGCCTTGGACGGCCAATCTTTCTGATTCAGGAGGGATCTTATCAGGCAGCCGATTAGATGTGGGGGTTGGGGATGCCTAACAACGACCTAAAAACGTTTGGGAAGGCGTTTCATGAACTGATGAATAGTGGGCATTTGAAGATCTAAGTGGAAACTGTCATTAAAAATAGTTCACTGCAAGAAGATACATTGGTTTTAGAAGATGCTATATTGTAAATGGAACCTTGTGTCGTCTTACTTACAATTTTTAAGAAAAATAAATACAAGATCCCCAGTGCTTTTTATAACAGAAGTTAAAAATAATTCCTCTTGTGATCGGGCCTTTAGACCTCAGCTAATATGTGCCTCAGCCTCTATGACCTAAGCTATTTACTATGGTATATTATTTATAATACATATACTCTGTGATGTCAGCTGGTGTCAAATGTACTCTACAGTCAGTGTCAAGTCAGTGTTTCAAATAAATAATGAGAGATTTTTTAGGCCTTTTTATCTATCTACGATTTCTCTAGTGATTTTCCCAATGAAAATTCTGTAAAGATAAATACCAAAATGCATTTTGTAAAATCAATGTTGAAATGAGCGTATGTTTTTTACGAACAGTAACTATTTATGTTTTGATTTCCCTTTTATTTCCTTTGCATAGGTCCAAGAAACCAAAGAACTTGACAAGGCTTGTTCGTGGAGGTGAACCTGCACAACTTGGTGAAATACCCTATCAGGTTAAAAGTTTTATTGTTACTCTGATTGTATTGCTTTCGGTATTGTATTTATAAATCCACGCGCTCTCCAAAGGAACTGCAGGGCCTCGCCTCACTGTGGCCGAACGTCTAAAATAACGCCGGATAAATCGCGGGCAGAAGCTAATTCATTGAAAGATCTGAGCAAAGAATTTACTCATCTATTGAACACTTGTCTAAAAACAAGGACAGCTGCTAAACGGCATGTGAAGGTGATATAAATAAGGGTACTGCTAAGCAGTTGCACATTTCTTTTTGAAAAGTGTATAACAGATGTTTATCATATAAGGTCAACTCAGCGAAGACCGTCTGACAGATAGGACCGTACAGTAAGCAATACAACATAGTCTGAACAGCAAGACAACCCGATCATCAAACAATTAAGTTTTAGCAGCTTAAATCAACCATTTTTTCATTTAATTGCTGTGGCTGTTCATACTTTGTTTATTGCTTATTGTACGGTCCTACCCGCCAGACGGTCTTCGCCGAGTTGACTATAGTACGATGGTTATTGTTCAAACCTATAATTTTTTTAAATATAATTGATATTTTACTTCTTCAAAAGATAGCCTTCAAGCAACTAAGTGTGGATTCAAGATATCACACGTTTTGTGGAGGTGCTATCATCGGTAAAAGTAAAATATTGTCCGCTGCGCACTGCTTTGTCATAAAAAGACGAAAATTCTGTTTTGGGTAAATTCATTCTTACTTGATTTTTGTTGAAGCTGTATACACTGTATATGTCCGAATCCCAATATAAATTTTCAGATATTTTTCAGATATAAAACGCAAGTAATGAGTTTAAAAGATAAATACGCAGTTGCGGGAACCATTAGGAATATTGCTTATTTTAAAGAAGAAAACGACTCCCAATGGAGATCAATACAGACTGTCAGTTATCCTAGTGGTTACGATTTCCCAAAAAACGATATAGCTGTGTTGGTAAGCTGTTCTCAATCAAACAAATATAATAGGGGAAAACTAGGTAATACGCCCTCGTTGAAAAACGCTCTGTCATTCTTGCGTTCAAATGGTACTGCTCGGAGATACACGCGAGTCTGGTCGCTGTTGGTGTAGAACATGGCCCTCGGCCTCAGCCTGTTTACGTCAACAGTGTCCACATTCGCGTTCCGAGCATTAAGTTTGAATTGTAAAATGACGGGGCGAATAGGGCGTGTTACCCTGTTTTAACCTTGATACAATTCGTAGAGTACGCCCACATTTTTTTCCGGATGGTCTCATCACTATGAGATGGGCTAACGGAAGAACTTTTTTATTTATAACTGGCTAACTGCCCGCGACGTCGCGCGTCGTCTGCGTGCATTCGTTGAAAAAATAAAGGTTTAATGCTCGTTCCCCGTAGGTGATACCGTGATAATATGTAGCCTATATGCTGATCCGACTTCTTTATTTATTATTCATGCCTTTGAAGTAAATTCAAGCAGTACTTTTTGAGTTTATCCCGGGCATACATACAGACAAACAGACAAAAATTCTAAAAATTACATGTATATTTTTTTAGCTTCGCTATCGATTGTAGGTCACACCGCAAGTATTCTTTAAAAATATTAACGGACAGTTTTGACTTTCCTACCATTTTATTATTATGTGTAAGATAAATATAGATTTATTTTCTTATTTTACAGTTTGTGGTTTCACCGTTCGAATACAACAGTGTAGTTAAACCCATTAAGGTGGACGATCAGTATACCGATTACGAAGGTCTTTGTTTGATTTCGGGATATGGTGATATTTCACACTCGGTAAGTTGCTACTGTGGTTATTACTACAGGAAAAATCAGACATACATATTTGAAAAAGTTCCAGGAACCCGGGCCCTCAGACCTTTTGTCACACGGTACACAGAGAACCTTCGAACCATAATTTTAAATTGCCATAAAGATAGGTTTCAAAAATTCAAAATGAAAGAAATCGAAAACCCTGAACGGATTTCGGTGTTTAGTATAATAGGCTAGTTGCCCCAAAAAATATAATTAGTCCGTCTTTTAAATTTTTAAAAATAAGGGACACGTATTTTTTTTATTTGTAAATTAGACCATAAATGACAAACATAATACAGCCTATTAAACTTACGTGTGACGTCACTAGTGTCACTACGCGTGGCATTTTTTCGCGCAAGGTGACGTCACCCGTAACTCTACTGGGCTATATCTTTGTAATTTTTAGGGTTCCGTAGTCAACAAGGAACCCTTATAGTTTCGCCATGTCCGTCCGTCCGTCCGTCCGTCCGTCCGTCTGTCCGCAGTTTAGCTCAGAGATGCACAGTACTAGAGAGCTGTAATTTGGTGTGAATATACGGATTTGTTGTGCCAAAAAAGTGGTAAAATAAAATCTCGTAAAATATTTTTTTTTAGGGTACCTCCTGTACTTACACGTAAAGTGAGGATTTTTTTTTCTCGCGTACCCCTTAGTGTGCGGTATCATTAAATAGGCCTTTAAAAAATAATGATAGTTTCCATTTACAATTTTTTGATAAAAAAATTCGTTTGTGAAATATTAAGCTTTAAAGTGCTAAATTTTGCTCGATTCGAGTGTCCCCCCGGGGCCTCTACCAGCTAAACGGTTATGTTTGGGGGTGTGAAAAAATTCACAATAGTAGTATATATAACGAAATTTAAAAGAAAATTATCATGACAAAGTAGGCTTTACAACTTTACGAGTAATAGTCGACCAACTTATAAAATATACTTGGGTAAAATGTTTTCTTAAACAAAATGTATCGGAGAAACAATAAATCAACTGCAAATGTAAGTTTGTCAACTTTATTTTTACAGCTTTATTAGGTATGTTTTTTTGGGGATAGGTAAGTTTTTATCGTCAACTATTTAACTAACTTCAAAAAAAGGAGGAGATTCTAAATTCGTTGTAATCTTTTTTCTTATGTATTTTCCCTGATTTCTCAAAGACTTCTGGACCGATTTTGAAAATTCTTCTTTTTAAAATTACATTCAGCGAATCAGTTTAGTTAGTTCGCATAAGTATTTTGATGGGCAACTAGGGAACCCTACACTGTGCGTGGCCCGACACGCACTTGGCCGGTTTTTTTGTTATATGGAAAAAAGAAAAAAAAGGTGTCCAATATTTTTTTTAAATCTAAAATACGGACTAATTAGAATGTAATTACATATTTTGACCCTGGAAACTACCCTATAGGTATAGATAGTTTATAACCAGCCCCCGTAGCCAAGTCACAACAAGTCACAAACGATAATCGTAAACGCTCGGTAGTCCCCAATAGATTTTCAACTTTATAGCCTAGAGTCTAAAGTTGAAAATTGATTGATGATTTCTGAGCGTTATCGACAGGAAAGATCGAAAACGATAAGCAATCTTCACTAGATCTTCAACGTTATACCCAAGCACATAAAGTTGAAAATCTAATAAAGCCTACTCAGCGTTAGCGTTTATCGTTTGTTACATGGCTACAAGGCCTGGTTTGGGTTTTTATCTTCCGGTAGGAATTGTAGCTGGAGAAACCGCTGGCAACAAACTGGTTATGTTATTAACATTTGTTTCAGATATCGTCCGACAGTTTATTAAAAGCGTATTTATACCTTTTTCCATTTAAGGTATGCTCTCAACTCAGTCCAGGTAATATAAACATGTATCGTTCGATATGCACATCAGTAAGCGTAGCTGACATTGGACAGGTAAAACTTATTTTAATGTTATCTTTTTTTTAAAGGTTTGTTCTGAATTTTATTCTCCTGTACAACTAGTTCACCACTAAAGTGGACAAGATGTAGTGACACATCATTTCGTATTACAGCATGCATAGGTAACATTTTGAGAGACTTAAGACTCTATCACTGAGTTGCTTGTCTCACCAAATAATCTCCCTTTACTTTACAAAATCTGACAACCAGTCTTACCCTGGAGTATCGTATTACCCCAGTTACTGGGTTGTGGAGGTCCGACAGGCAGTCGCTCTATGTAAAATACTGATATTTTCAGCTGCATCTGGTTCGACTGGAAGCCGATCCCAATATAGTTGGGAAAAGGCTAGGCAGATGATGATGACTTTCAAATATTTATTCTGTGCAAAAATCGACCACTCGACACCCAAAGCCGCGTACAGACATCGCGAGGCGTGCGACACGAATGGTTCATCCCGTATGCCTCGGGCTGTGTGGACACTGGACGTGTGTGCTCACAGTGAGCATTCGCGCCATACGATCGTTGCGAACGCCGCGTCAGTACGAGCCGTGCGCTCCGTGTGGACGGACAGGTGTTGTTTGCGTTGCGCGCATGCATCATGGAGGCCAATACCGACGAACACCGTGCGTGGTGATTTCCTTGCTCAGCTTGAGCATGTTTCGTTCGGGACGCACGTATAAATGTACCATCGTATGCCTCAGGCATAAGGCATGCGAGACGAACCATTCGTGTCGCACGCCTCGCGATTTCTGTACGCGGCTCAACACAGCACTCCATCGCTCAGCCACAGCGCCAATCATCGATTATGAATTCAATCCCGTGAGCATGACTCGCGATGGCTCGGCTGGTAAAAGCGTATGGTGTAATATAAAAGACGCATGTTTGAGTCCTGGGGTGCTATTCCCATTGTGACCCGTGGCCCCAGCGTTCACGCCACGTGACCTAACCAATCGTGCGACGTGAACGCACGCGGTTCGCGATTGGATGATCTCTAAATCGAAGAGTCCAGCGATGTGCTTTCTCATTAAGTTTCTTTTCTTTTCTTCAATATTTAAAGCGTTTACTTACATAAATGTTATGTTTTATAGGGGGATTCTGGTGGACCTTTGGTCTACTCATATGACTTCAATGAAGATAATAGAACTTTAATTGGTGTCGCCAGTGCATCATACATAAACCAGATTTCACTCTTCGTTAGAGTGTCGTCATATCGCAATTTTATAGCAAACTGCTGCGGAAAGGCCACGCATTTTTACTATGTTTTTGTAAACACCTTTATTTTATTACATTTTTTAATTATTACTTAGCATTGATTTATTTCTTTTTTTTTAAGAAACATCCAAATCGTGCGGCGCGGACGGTGAGTGCTCGCGCTTCGTGATTGGACGATATCATTATAGATAAAATAGCTTACTCCATAAGCAATTTCTGGGTACTTAGGTTGTTACTAAAAAGTTTTTATGCCAAAACTAAATAAAAATACTTATGACTTCACTATGTATTATGACATTGACAAAACTAGTAATGACAGTGACAATGTCACATGGGAAACAACCACTTCGATAATATCGAATTTCATATTTTTTATTTAATGTTATCGAAATATATTATAGTGTTTATTTGTTTAATTTTGTGTTCGAAAATATGTATTTCACAAGCAAGTATCACATAAATCAATCAACTAATACAATTTACTTCTTAAAAAAATAATTTCTATGTATGTAATGAAAATATTATTATTGTAGATAATTAACTTAGTGCGTGGTAAAGAAAATTCTTTAGCAGCGTTTAATAAGAGTTATGCAAAGGATATAGCATACAAAAAGTGGGCTGCTCGTATAATGAACGGCTGGCCAGCAAAGCTTGGGGACGTTCCGTATCAGGTACAGACAGTTAATCTTCTTATTTTCATCATCATCATCAGCCTATAATGTTCCTATTGCTGGGACGAGCACCTGTTACCGACGTTTTATAGTATTTTTAGTAGGGTTCATGGGCCTATGTGAAATAAAAATAATAGATTTGATTTTGATTTTGACGCAGGCCTTCTCTCTGTGAGAGGGAGTGGGCCATAATCCACCACGCGGGCTCAATGCGGGTTGGTAGATGTCACATGTCTTCGAATTTTTGCTTCTGGGATATACCGGTTTCGTCACGATGTTTTGTTTCTTACTTTGCTTAGGTTAATCTCCAGTCAATCAGTCAATTCAATCTAAGTTCCCGTCACACGTCGTAACTATTGATTTCGAACTACAAGCTAAGTACTGACTGAATTCCACGGTGTTCCTTCAATAGGTAGTTGTTTACATTCGGGGGTCACGTATCCCGATACGATTGGCTTTGGCCCTCTGGAGGCCCGGTCAGATTGCTAACTCTTTGAAGCGCGCGTGGAAAACCGTGGACCCGGGCATGACATGATCGGAGTAACCCATTACTCGGCCGACCGCCTGCCCGCGCCTGGTAATCGTCTCGCGAAGTCTGTTGCCGTGAGGGGTCTCATATGCGGTGAGTTAACACCGAAAGTGAGTGAGTAGACCATTCTGCCCCGCTACAACAATTGGATAACCATAATTTCTCGTAACAATCAAAATCAAATCGTTTATTTCAAGTAGGCCAGGTAAACGCACTTTTGAATTGTCAAAAGTAATATAAAAATAATTTAAAAATAGTTACGGTGCTACAGTCCCAGTCACAAGACATAAAAACTGTGAGAGTACTGTAGATGCCCATTCCAAAGCGTAGATCTCTATGGAGAAGAAACTCCATGGACACTCTTTTTCAATCGCCAAATTATAACAAACCCTTGTTATACATCATACATCTTGAGATGGTACAGACGCCGCCGCCGGCACATCAAGCTACCACAATCTGTCAGATTTCTTTAATAAAATTTCAACCTTATCACAAGAGTAAAAGGTTAAGGTTTGAATGGTAAAATCTGACAGATTCGGGTAGGTTGACCTGCTGGCGTCTGTACATAATGTGAGAACGATATAGGTAGCAAAGCAAGTAAAAGAGTCCATCAAATTATCTTAGTTATTCTTTAACAGATATCGCTAAAGGCTTTAGTGAATCGTGCAAACTCAATCTACCAAAATTTTTGTGGCGCAGTCCTTGTTTCTCCAAGAAAACTAATAAGTGCTGCTCACTGCTTTGCAGATATGAAATGGAGCTGCAGTCGTATGTTCAATCCCGGGTATTTAATTAAGAGCTGATTTCTCAACAGCCAGTTAAACTCTAACTGATGAATTAAAATAACGGTTTGACATATTTTCTATACATAAGCTGTCAAACCGCCATTTTTATTCCTCCGTTAGAGGTTATCCAGCTATTGAAAAATCAGCCCTAATTGTTATATTTTAATTTCTACTTTCTGTTAGACTGGTCATGACTACACCTGTCTTCTTTTAAATAGAATACAGGATCAGTCAAGTGGCGAAGTGTTTTTCTTTTGTGCCCAAACGACACCGGAATCGCTAAAGCTTAGAGGCAATTCATAATTATAATTATCTTCTCTCGCCTCGACAGATCCGTCTTATTTGGATGTATCTTTTTTTTACGCGATAAAATCATCAAATGCCTCCCACCCCGGGCAGACAAAACCCACGGTGTCCTTCAATAGCCCTGTATGTTCCGGGGTCACAGTAATGAGATAAGTCCCGTGGCCCCGGCATGCTTTGGCCCTGTAGAGGTCCCCCGTCATCATGCTGACGCTCTTTGAGGCGCGCGTGGAACACAACGCGCCGTCGACCCGGAGATGGTCCATGGTCGGACAGCGAGTTGCCCTTCTAGTTGTCCTCCTTCGCGAGCGTGACTGCTTCGCAGAAGGAGGCCGACCGCTTTCCACTCCGTGTCGCCCCGCCCCGCAGCATGGCCGTGACCAATGCCGGGCGCGAGAGGTCTCCGCCTATCGCCGCCGTGAGGACACGTCGGTGCTCTGTCCAAGCGGGGCAGTCTTGCTCGACTGTGTCCTCCGGGCGATCTTCGCAGTGGTGACACCCAGGCGTTTTCTCCTTTCTCATTAGACATAGGTACCTTCCGAAACTTCCGTGTTTCGGTGAGGACCTGCGTCATGTGGTAGGTCAGGACGCCGTGATTTGGATGTAGCTCGAGCTTTTAAAGCGCTCAGTTATGAACGAAGAATTTTTACGTACATAAAATTTACGTACTTTACTTATTTACTTTACGTACGTTTGAAAGCGTGTCTTCGTAAGCTGAAAAATCACTCAATGCTAATTAATAATTAATATAACTGATACTGATCCAGCAGATAAACTAATATTTTGAAACACTTGTAGCAAAATCACTGCAAATTCTCTTCACGGCCAGTACGCAGTTGCCGGGAATCTATTCAACACTGCAATATATCAAGAGGATTCAGTAAGTGGGGGACAATGGAGAACATTGGAAAAGGTTCAATATCCGCCAAAATACAAATTTCCTAAGTGGGATATAGCAGTAGTTGTGAGTATTTCTCATACTGGCCCAATAACATCCGGACTAGTTCTTTTAAATTTTTATTTTTTTATTAAGACGGACATTTTTCAATTTAGCACTATAAACAGCCACGGTTTTTTAACTGGCAACCCGTAGTAGCCCGTAGTATTCACGACATAACTTGATGACAACGATGATAATATTATCTTTTTTATCTACTCTCATATCGTAAAATTCTAAATACAAAACTCCAAACGAGTTTATAAAGACGTGCTTTATACCATAGAGTATCGAAATGAAAAACACTGTTTCTCTAACAAAATAATGTTATGATATATTTTTTTTTCATTATGATACAGATTACAGATCATAGATACATCTATTTAATTTTTATCTGTGGCTGCGTGCGCTTTAAATGAGAATGTTGGAATTTTTAAAGTTTGTGTGTCGGTGGATGATTATTAGTGTTTAATAATTTTTATTTTTTAATTGATATGTTCGTGTTCAATGAGAGTAGATAAAGTAGTGTATGAAACTGTACATAAATAGGTATAATACCACTCGTATGAAACTATTAAAAAACTCGCTTCGCTCGTTTTTTAAACTCACACTCACTCGTGTATAATACCCCTCATTATGTACCAGTTACATAAACTACTATAATACCTGCATTATTTGGTTCAAAAGACTAACTTAGAATACTTACCCAAAAAAAAACAGGGCACTTTTCGAGCTTTAGTAAAAAAATTCAAAATATTTTATTATTTTTTGTGTAAAATCTTGTGTTTTACCGCGTTTTTTGGTTCTTTTCAATTATTATTCAGAAAACTTTAGTAAATTTTTCAGACGTTTCAACGTTAACTTTCGCAATAAAGTCATTTGCATGTATATGTACGTCTCTTAAATTTAAATATATTTGCATTTTATTGTACTTACATATACCAATAGGCCGGTCAATATTGACATAAAAAAGCCAAACATTGCAAACGCGCATGTAACTACGATTTTTTTATACATATATGTTGTTAGGTTCCTTGAGAGTAGTTAACACCCAAGTTTGCAACACTTAAAACCCTGTGCTGCCAGTGTTTTTGTCGAATCAAAATCCGTTCAGTAGTTTTCTTGTGTGTATCTCATGAACCGTGATAGCTAGAGAGTTGAAATTTTCACAGGTGATGTACTTCTATTGCCGCTATAACAAAACATACTATAAACCAAAATACTTTAAATATTATGGGGGGCTCCCATACAAAAAACGTGATTTTTATAGATAATGTTTCGGAGGCTATTTCTCTTGAACCGTGATAGTTAGATAGTTCAAATTTTCACAGATGATGTATGTTTATTGCCGCTATAACAAAAAATACTAAAAACCGGCCACGTGCGAGTCGAACAACAGATTTTTTTTTGCCATTTATAGTATTTTTAAAAGGGTAAAATAACCTACAAAACTTGTCTTTCGGAAGTCGGTGACTTTTTTTATTGATTTCAATTAAATTCTCTTTTGCCACCGACTTCCGAAAGAAAAGTTTTGTAGGTTATTTCACCCTTTTTTGTGGTTGTTTTTGAAGGCGGTCACATTTTTTTTTTAAGTTTTTATTTATGAATATTAGTCTATAATATCCCCTTCGAGTATCGGTATAGGAAACCAAACACATTGTATTATATTGTAACATACCTACTTTCATATACAGTGTGTCCGGGTATATCGCTAACTCGTGTTAGCGATATTTGAAGGGGATATTCTAGGTTCTTTTTCATCGACAAAAATGCTTAAAAAAAATTCTTACTCCACAACTTCGCGAATGGCAGCCATTTTAATTTTTTGATCTGTGAGTACAATAAAATGCAAATAATTATCTTTGAATCCAAGAGACCTACATTCATGCAAATGACTTTATTGCAAATTTAAACGTTGAGGCTTATCAAAAACTTACAAAAGTTTTTTAAATAATATGTAAAAATAACCAAAATACATGGGCAAACACGAAATTGTACACAAAAATTACTGAATAATTTCACATTTTTAACTCTAGCTCGATAAGTACCCCTGAATTTTGCTAGGGTTTTTGCATTAAATTAAAAGTATTTGAGTCAGGCTATAAAATGATATCAAAATTAAAAACATCACCCTTCCTTAGCGCATGGACCCCAATATTACAGGTGTCGCATTCTTTGGGTGAGCTAAATCGTTCCAACGAATATTTATAAGCTGGCATTATTGACCACCGCGTAAATGATCCCCAAGTAACCATCCTTAAACTGAAATAGTACAGTTTCTAGGATTTATTGCTGTAGGGCGAGACGGAAGGATGATGTTTAATTGAGAATAACTCCTAAGATACATAACGTAGAGTGATAATTTTGATATCATTTTATAGCCTGACTCAAACACTTTTAAATTAATGCAAAAACCCTAGCAAAATTCGGGGGTACTCATCGAGCTAGAGTTAAAAATGTGAAATTATTCAGTAATTTTTGTATACAATTTCATGTTTGCCCATGTTTTTTGGCTATTTTTACGTATTATTTAGAAAACTTTCGTAAGTTTTTGATAAGCCTCAACATTTAACTTTACAGTAAAGTCATTTGCATGAATCTAGGTCTCTTGAATTCAAAGATATTTGCATTTTATTATACACACCCCAGTTCGACAGATCAAAAATTTGAAATGGCTGCCATTCGCGAAGTTTTGGAGTAAGAATTTTTTTTAAAGCATTTTTGTCGATGAAAATGAGCCTAGAATATCCTCTTCAAATATCGCTAACTCGTGCCCGGACACACTGTATATAATATTTCATATATATGGCAAATAAATGATTCTGATTCTTTTCAGGTAACAGATGAAAGTTTTAACTTTAATTATTTCATTAAACCAATTCCAATGGCGTCTCTAAATATAGATTATTCTGGTGCATGCTTGGCCTCAGGTTATGGTAGGACAGGGCACGGTGCGCAGGTGAGCTTAAACCTAATGAAATTGTATAAATTGAGAAATTAATTCCGGCAGGTGTAAGAAAGAATTATACAGGGTGGAATTTTGTAATGCCACCTGGAGGGAAAGTACTCTTAATACTGCAGATAGAAAATTTTACTCAAAGGAAACATTCCTTTATTTTTGAATAGAAAGCAAACTGCATTCAAAGATTTTCGAAAATTCTCTTCTCCACCCGGGAATCGAACGTGCTAAATTCTGAAAAAATTATACCCTGTACTTTTATTGCATCGATCGTTAGGGTCAATTATAAGGATGAAATCTCTCTAACAAACATGATAAATTAAATGAAAGGAAAACCAGGAAATCTTAAATTAATTTAATTATTTACAAAAAATGTTTCGATTCCCGGGTGTGGGAGAAGAGAATTTTTGAAAATCTTTGAGTGCAGTTTGCTTTCTATTCAAAAATAAAGGAATATTTCCTTTGAGTAAAATTTTCTATCTGCAGTATTAAGAGTACTTTCCCTCCAGGTGGCATTACAAAATTCCACCCTGTATATTATGACAATACTCGGAAATTGGAAAGATATTGGTCAAAAATATTTAGTCAGCTAGATATATATTTTTCCAGGTATTACGAGTATTTTTGTCTTCTAGCCTAATCCTACTCCGTTTAAATATATTTCACTTTTTTTGTAGGATAGAAGCACGATTCTTTTACTCGCACGTATAATCATACATCCAATTAGTGTTTGCAATAAATTATTCGGGAAACCCATGCATGACTTCATTTGTACCTCTATCGGATTTACAGACGTTGGAAAGGTTAGTTACTTAAATAAATGGTAACCGGTGTTATTGCATAACACCTTTAACCCTTATGTTATCCATTTGTATACGATATTTTCTTTAGTGTGACATTTTTAGTATGTTGTATTATATTTATGTATGTTACGGCTAATACCCGAAGTGCGGTTACACCTAGTTTTATCAGGCTAAAACTAGGTGTAACCGACCACATGCGGTTAAACCTAGATGTAGGTATCTTTCCTTCACAGGAGCAAGTCGACGGAGCCTAGTTTAAACCGAAGATGTGTAAGATACATCTAGGTTTAACCGCATGTGGTCGGTCACAACTCACACCTAGTTTTAGCCGATTATAACTAGGTGTAACCGCACTTCGCGTATTAGCCGTAACATGTATAATTTTTATCTTGGTAAAATCGTCAAATGTGCAAGGCGGGTGCACTGTGTAAAATCCACGGCGTTTTTAGCCCGTTACGTTCCAGAGTCACGGTTGCTTTTTATTCCCACGACCCTGGCAGGCTTTGGCCCTCTAGTCTAGAGGGGGCTCCGTCATTATGCCGACAGTCTTTGAGGCACGCGTGGAACATAGCGCGCCGTCGACCCGGGCGCCTATTTCCAAACCCTATACTATTTCAGTCACGAGTCAGACTATAATCGGTGAGCTTTTGTTTGTGCATATTTCTCAACAATACCTAATCTATCTCAGTAATAAACTTGACTCAAATAGATTAGCTTTTGTTTTGATATTTTCAAAGAAAATGCACGGACAAAACCTAGTTCTATTTAATTCATAATCACCGGAATAGCTAGACTTTTGGCGAGTTATTTTTAAACATTAACTAACGAACATAACCTTGTCGAGTAGAGGCTCACTAGCTAAATGAGTAAATTTATCTCGGAATTTAACTTTTCTTTTTATAGTACTTGAATATCGTAAATACGACTGTGGGCACCCCGACTCGGACAGGTTAGGTTAGAAGGGGATGGCCGGGTCTGAAGACCAATCACCAGTATGTATGTGTTTGAATAACCAATCAGATGTCCACATCTCCTTTCCGCGTATTGACAGACGCTTATTACAAATTAAATACAGATTGGTTATTCAAACACAAATCTCCTCTTTTCTCCGCTTTGGATGATGACGGGCCTAACGCTCCGCCGCACTGCCCGCCGCGCCGAGCTCCGATTAGACCAAAGTTGTGACCGGGCTTTTACACTTCAGTTTTCTTGTTTACAGGGAGATTCCGGTGGGCCTCTGGTATGCGCGAACACAGGAGATCCTAACGAAATAAGTAATAAAACTGGAATTTTAGTTGGCATTGTCAGCGGGCATACTGGACGTACAGGCTCATTTTTTACTCGAGTCTCAAGATACCGGAAATTCATCGATAGCATAAGCTCGGTTTCTATGATCATGTATAAATATACTTTGCATTCGTGTATTGCTATAGCAACGAGTGTTTTATATAAAACCTTTGTAGTTTTCCGATTTGTTTTATTTTAAACCCGGGACACAAAAAGAGTTGTGGTATCGTAGCTCCCAAACGGTAAAACCGATTTCCGTTTAGTTTTCATTTGTCATCGATAGTTTTATCCGAGAGAAAGAGGGGAGATTTTGTACGATTTTACTTCAATGATATTGATAAATATAACAAGGTAACCTTTTGTTTAAATACGACATGTTAGGGTATGATTTTCGAAGGGAAATGGGAACAATAAGGCTCAACCTAATCAATATTAGACCTCCTAATATTCAAACATACAAGAGCAAAAAACTAAACAGATCTATTACACGTTAACAGCGCAGCTACCAAATGTGAGAGGAGCCCCTCACGGGTAAACACGTTTTGTGGACAAACTTTTTTTATAGTGTTGTTCACAAGTGTATGCAAAAAAAAAAAAAAAACTTACGGGTAAACTATAAAAAGGCTTCAAATTTGTATGGAGTCGTGACCCAAATGTGTCAGAGTGACCTCACAGTGACCCACATGTGGTGCACGCACAGGGAACGTGTTAAGCATGTACTTATAGTGCAGTCTACGTAAGCTAAGCCCACGACTGACACGCTATGATACCGATTAATAATGGTGATTGTGATGATACTCACTATGAAAAGTGTAAATAGTTAGATCTAGATGGAACAGCCACATCTGTTTTCGAAAAAGTTGCTGGTGATAAGGACATTATTAGTAATAAAGTTGATGTAGGAAGAATTCTTGGCATTAATAGTGAAGCTTATGAATCCGGCGAAGCTACCAATGATGGTGGTGTTCATATATGGTTTTGGTTACCACACTCTGTAGGGACAGCGAATCATTAGTTGTATCTTATTGCGTGATGATAATGGTCAAGATGGTATTGTACCTATTATATCAATCTGAGGACTTGTATTAATTCCTTTATTATTTTTATGTTCTAACAACATTAACATTTATTTAAATAAGTACTGAAATAACTAACCTAGAATACTTGTTGATGGACTCCCTCCGTGGGGCTAGAACATCGTCAGTCAAAATTGTATGATGTCATCATCATCACACGTGCAAGTGATTTTGACTGATTATTATTACTGACCTCAAAAAAAAGGGAGATTATTGTCTGTTTGTTTCAGTGGGCATAAATGGAATGAAAATAACAGATCTACTGTCATCGCTATTGTCCAGAATATTGACAACCATATGCCTATAACCTCAAAATCTGTTTAAAATTATACCTACTTCTGGCGTTAGGATAATCTAACCTGGGTTGTCATAGCTGGAAATTGGGCATTCTTGACATCTCTCTTTTTATTTGGACTCTAGCTTTACCTCATTTCTCGGGCAGGTTCGTCGGGCAGGTTAAAGGCAACTCGTACCACGATGTCTTTGCTGCGCCTCATACTTTTATACTTACACAAATGTTTAACAGCGATCCATGCACAAGTCACATATTATGTGCAACCTTATCAAAGTCATCGTCATCCACAAAAAAATAACAAGTTATACAAGAACAGTTTTAATGCAAACAATTATACAAATAACAATCACGATTTTGTTGATAGCCACGTTGCAACTGGTGTTTGTTACCCAATCGCTGAATAGTCCAACTCGCATGTGTAAGTTCGGGAGACCCACATTGATACTCGAAGTTACACCGACCAAGACTCCCTGATTGATATCCACTTCGGCAGGATCACCCGTCTCATAACATACTAAGCTACCGCCTTCAGCTTCCTGTAAATAATATCTAGTTGTACGGTGCGTACACTTGCAGAGATGTTGTTGAGGTTTTTGTTCAGGTTTGGAGCGCGTAGAGAAAGATTCACTTAGTTTCCGTTGAGTTTATTACGTTTAATTGTGTTTACAATAAAAACTGTTGACGATGACGATTCCTTTCTCTAATGTTAGTCACCGCGTAGCAGTAATTGCACTCACCGATTTATTATGTTGTATCGGTATTTATAGAAACAAAACATGTACAGCTTGACATAAAAATGTAGAAAACCGGAAGTCGCCACTGTCTTCGCGCTAGCAGCACTTTGAATGTTTTTTTTTTTTTCACTTATTACGTTAGTTTTATGGCACAATAATAAATCTTACAAACCTGCGGTCTTTGTTTACATCAAATATCAAAGATTTTAAACGCTGTCAGAAATAAAAATTTTAGTTCCGTTTCAACCCGTTCTGGCCAAGCTGTACACTAGGTAACTAAACGTGTGACTGACGTACGTCGGTCATTTTAGGACTGTACAGTGTACAGTGTACACTAGTAATAGCTGTTGCCAGCGGCTTCACACGCTAGGTACCACTCGAAAATTATCCCACAGGAACTAAAAAACTATCCAGGCCACGGGCATGCGGACGGCTAGTGAAGGGCAACTCGCTGTCTGACCATGGACCATGCCCGGGTCTGTATGCATGAAATTGAGTTTGGTCGGTAACAGATACATACTATAAAAACATGTTTGGTCCGAATGTCGAATGTACTGCAAATAAATAGTCTGCAGCTTCGCAACAATGTTTGCTCACACTCTTTCCTTTCCAGCATTTCCACCTCTTCAGTGTATACGTACTTTACGTCTGCCCAACTCTAAAACATTTTTAAGATTAATGTAAAAATCAAAGGTTAAAAAGTGTATTTGCAAAACGACTCTATTACCACAACGTTAAATGCCGCTTTGCTGTTGTCACTTTTTTTAGAAGTGTTCTTCCGATGTTTTGAAGTTTTGTGAGTTAGGCACGCCAGTTCTGATACTAATAAAAACTGAATGCTATTTCTATTGTGTTATTGTTCTGTGATTATTATTCAGGCCTTCTTTCTGTGGAAGGGAGTGGGTTGTGATAACACTCACTGGCTTGTTACAAGTAGATAAATATCACAGTCTTAGATTTTTTTGTACTTCCATGATAGAAAAACCAAAAACGTCTGAATTTAATTTTTGTTTGAAATGTTGTCTTACCCTTGTAGCTTTAACGGCAGTAGCAGTGCAAACACCATTAAAATTGTAGTCTCGCGACGCATATGGTATTTTATTAACGTATACGTTGAATATCCAGGGTTTATTTACTTTCTGAAAACAATTTTTAACTAAACGATCAAAATCTAAAGGGTTCTAAAAGGCGGATTTTTCCGTCATTGCTATTATCTGGAGAAGCCTTATCATAATTTTTTTGACTTTTTCCGTTTTTGTAAAGATCTTTACTCATGGCACGATGCGACGCGGTTCGAACGAATTCCGACTACAAGTGAAAATCAACCTTACCACTATGACATAAGACAAAACACGTTGTTATCTATGGGTAGATGACAAACAAAACACGATGGCCATGACAACGTCAAGTCAATCGAATTGCATCTTTATTTCTTAGTGGCATGGTTGATTTTCACTTGTAGTTGGAATTCGTTCGAATCGCGTCGTATTGCGTCGCATCGCGCCATGAGTTCCTCTCAAACGTCTTTATGATCCAGCGTTGGATCAAAATGCTTCAAAATTCCAAATGCGACATTTGGGAAACTTCTTCTAAGGATATTTAATTTCTTCACTCTTTTCTCTCCTACTTATCCTGACTTTTTCTGTTTTTGTGACGTAAACTGGATCTTTCGACATTAATAAGAAGAGACTTTATAAACAAAATTGTACCACGTTCGTACAGAAGCCGTATTACAATTTCTGTATTTTATTTACACCGTACTTGATGTATTTACTGCGTTTATTGTATGGAAAAGTGGAAAGGTGCCTCTAGTGTATGAAAGAGAAACTAATTTTTTCCTTTAAATTGCAGTTCAAGTTCCAGTTTACTTTAGGGTCTATATTTAAGTCTGAGACCACTTGATCAGGTAAACGTCATTGGTTATTATAAAGAAAAGACTCACCGCAATAGCGAGGTTGAATGCAGGAAATCTGTAGAATTTCTGTGAGTACACATGGTCTAATGTTCGCCATTGTTCAATTTCAGAACGATTAGTTTCTTTTAAAACTGTCATAAGTACGCCACCCACGAACCTGATTTCATGTAATGGAACTTTATTTCTGAAAATATAAATATTTATACGAATGTTTTAAAAGTTTCTTGACAAGTAATCGTCGTAGTTATGGTGTACAATGATGGGCACTCTCACGAGTGGTCATCTGCAGTAAAGATTATGAAATTTAAAAAGATTAAGATCTCAACGTTTTGGCTTTTATTATTTTACGTGGGGATAGCTTTTACCTCTGAAGAATAATAATTTCCAAAGGGCTTTTAACCGGACCTGTGGCCGGCAAGTAATGGTTAGTTTGCCAAGCTCGGATCGACCGCGTTTAGTGTTCCATGTGCGCTTAGAGAACTGTCACCGCAGTAAAAACGCGGCCCATCCGCCGCGGCGCATTTTAGCTGCGTGTATTAAATTAGTTGACAACGTGGATATACGTTTCCACTGGAGTACAGCGAGCTGTACACACATAGTCATGGGTCATATTCATGTACTCCAGTGGAAACGAAAACCCACGTTGACAGCGTTGAGCTATGTAACCGCCTATTCGAGCAAGCTACGCGTGTATCAATGACGTCAATTCGTGCGTAGCCTCTCCGTGGGTTGCAGTTGTCACAACCACATACATTTTCTTACAAAGCGAAGTTTAATACACGTGCGTAGCCTATTCATGCACCGCGGTGGGGCCGCGTCTTAGAGCCCCCGCAGACCACAGACTTTTTATCGGCCGATAGTTTAGTCGGGTTGGCCTGCTAGTACGCACACCGAGCCAACTAAACAATTCAGTCGGTGATGAGTGCGCATACTACCCAACAGTCTGCCGACTATTCTCTATTTGCTAGTTTCTAACCAACTGGTGAAAAGAGTGGTCGCACCGCATAATGAAAATTAACAAAACATTGTATAGAATTGTTACTATTGCTCAGAGTACTCTTTTGAGTTTTTCTTATAAAGTGCAAGGCGTTTTTCGACTTCCTCGATCAAAGTTACGATCGAAGATTCCGAAATAAGCGACTGAGAATTGGGCCGTTTTACAAAACACGCGCGGCCAACCATTCGCTATCAAAGCTCGGAGCGAACTGGACTATCGGCTTAATCGGTCGACTAAAAAATCGTCGTGTATGCGCGTGTGGTAGGAAGCCAATACTGATTATACGGTCGGCCGATAGTTTGCCGACAGTTTAGTTTGAATTGAATCGGGAAGCCCATCAAACATGTTTATCGGCCGATACCAAATCGTCATAGTGTGCGCACTTGCTTACATCTGCTTAATGATTAAGAGCCCGACCAAACTGTCGGCCGATAAAAAAGTCTGTGGTCTGCGGGGGCTCTTAACGTTCTACATGGCCAAACCAACCTGCCCAAGCAGGTTATATCATGTCGAAAGAACGGTAAGGGCAATTAAATGAACTCGGTGGATTTCAGTCCATAGAACAGTCCTTTCCGTTCCACACTGTGCGGGGCACTCATTTGATGGTGTTACCAAAAAAGGTACTAATCCGTTTTGAAATCGTAAAACTATAGAATAGTTCAGACGACCGTTTCCACTGTACGTCTGGGAATTTCCGCTACAATTAAAAGTGACAAAAAAGTTTCAACTTACTTTTTTTTATGAGTCAGAAAGCAATTTGCCGAAGTCAGAACCCTCACCGGTGTGATGATACTTCCGGCACAGAAAGCACGATACGTGCCCTCGATCTTTCTAAAGGCAAGTACCTTGACGGAAAAAAGAAAAAAAACATTAATAAAATCGTCACTTGCATAGCAAGATCCAGGAAGGAGTTGCGATCCGACGTGAGGCCTTACCACGAGCTCTTATCACGATCCAGGTAAGGCTGTCTGACTTATATTGCTGACTTATATAGCTCTGTCTCTTTCCCACAGCCTAAACTGGATCTCGTTAAGAGCTCGAGGTAAAGCCGTCTGACACAATTAAATGCCAGTATTTTGCACTTCTGGTCATGACGGACACCCTTGGGGGGCCAAAGCCTGCTAGGATCGCGGGACTAACGAGTAACCGTGTGGCCCCGAAACGTTAAGGGCTATTGAAGGACACCGTGGATTTTAGCCAGTACTAGTCTGGAATCTGGAAGCACTTCTGGTCGAATTTCAAGCTCGGCAGCAATCGGCGTTCTTTTTTCAAAAGACCATCTCAGATACTGGCATGGTCCTCGTGTGATCCTAGTAAAGCATATGTCTGGACTTCACAAGAGACTGTGACCTCTGAGATTGTTTCGGGCAGGTACGAAACACCGGCCTCGTCAAACTTTAAAAATTATTGATTGTGCGATTGAAAAGTGTTTTGTATATTTCATTTATCATTTAATACAGCTCGACAAACTGCTGCGCGAATGTATGGCTCTGCCAGACGCCTTGCGTGGAATCAATGCTGCTATGTGCTACTGGAAGGACAGAGCCATACCTTCTCAGACAACTTAGTAACTCTCTGTGTAAGAAATATCTTAGATATCAAGTTTCTAATTTGTCTGAACAATAAATTCAAATAGGTGAAATTCTTTTTTCAATTTTTTTAAACCTACCTACGTCTTGAAGTTCTGCTCGGGTATTCTAAATTATAGTTTTGTAAATTCTTCACTCTATTTTTTACACGATTTAGTAGGTAAAAAATATTCTTACATTATGTGGCCATTCTCCTTGATGTACTTGCTTTTCATGACGTCTGTTCAATCTACGATGCCGGCCGTGTAATAGCTGCGTTCAATAAAAATGTATTGTTGACGAGTTTCAAATTCATACACTTCATACATAAATAGTAATATCTGGTTGACCGAGTTTCGCTCGGAAGCTCGAATTTTTTAAAATGGCTATATCTTGTGAACCGAGCTTAATATTTATTTCCAAAGGTTTTTTCAAAAATTACCTCATCATTACAATTATTTGGTTATGGATACAATTGTAACAAAATGATGAAAAAAAAATGTTCACACGGTGGCGATGCTTGAAAATGACATTGTTGCTATCGGAAAAATATAATGGATTAGGCCAGCTCAAGAACTTTTTGATTGCTACAAAAAAGATGAAGCCTGTACCCTGGCATGGAGTGAATTCAGGTCGTAAATAATAAATTATGTTGATGATGTCTGGCCGACTGAAGAAGAAGGAACACTTACCTTTTTTCCAGTACCAGTTACATCATCAGGACTTAGAACTGCGTAAACACATAATGCCACAAGGATTCTGGAATAAAACCTTCCGGAAATCACCTTTAGAGATATTACAACGGACAACACACAAAAATCATGTAAAGCGCTTATGGATTCATGTAAAACGAATTATACAACAATATTAACAAAATTGAAGATTAACGATGATCATGCTGTCGCACAGTCGCCCGTGGTCACCAGCTTTTAAAAATTTAAATATTATATAAATAAAAGTATCATATTAATCTTTGATATTAATATGTCACCCACTTCTCTGACAGAACCAATGTACTCTATGGACAGAACTCCAGAGAGTATATATATAATCACAGAACTCATTTATGTTAAGGGGGATGTTACATGGGTCGATTTTAACGGTTACGCTCACAACTCGTCTCATTTTCTATTTCGTCTCTTTCCCTATTCCGTCACATTCACTAATACGTCACCTTGTGCATCTGGTCATTTTTATTAACTCGTCTCGTGCTCTATTTCGTCTCTTTCCCAACTCGTCCGACGCATAGGACGACGTACGGTCAACGTCAAAAGTATCGGGAAGAACAGACTGTAGGTGTGCGCATGCCTGAACGAGCGTCAGCAAGATGATGGCGGCCCCCCATCTAGAGGACCGAAGCCAGCCAGGGTCGCGGGACTTATCTCATTATTGTGACCCCGGAACAGAAAGGGCTATTGAAGGACACCGCGGCTTTTAGTCAGTACAAGTCTGGCAGTCCATCCCACCCTGCCCGGGATGGGAGGACTCATTTGATGATTTTACTACGCTGTAAAAACTAGTTACTAATACAATAAATCAAAAGTAAATTAGCTAAACCGCGGCGAAGCCGCGGGATTAAGCCAGTTTGTGATAAAGATGAAAAACAGATTAAGATATATATTGATGTGCATGTCTGTACAAATGCGTCGGACGAGTTGGGAAAGAGACGAAATAGAGCATGAGACGAGTTAATGAAAATGACCAGATGCACAAGGTGACGTATTAGTGATTGTGACGGAATAGGGAAAGAGACGAAATAGCTAATGAGACGAGTTGTTAACGTAACCATTTTAACCAAGCAGCAAAACACCAGTCGCTGCCCTTGTACACAATAATGAAGAGGTACTAATACAAACCCATGTCTGGTTTAACCGCTTCTTTGTCGACAATATTCAACAAAAATCGTATGCGTTTGACTTTTTGTTTTAGCAATCAAGCTCAGAACCAAAATAATGACGCCTAAGGTGGTGCGAGCTCCGAGCTCATCTCAGGTCTCCAGGATTATCTGGAATCCTTTCGCACCGATAAGATATGGCCTTTTTTTTCGATCAAGTAATAATTAATTTAGTTGATTTTAGACACCCGTCGAAGATGCTTCTCGCCACACATGGTAAGCCCCTATTTGCACGAGCGCTTAAAATGCGTTGCGGTAAAAGTTTTCGTTGGCGCTTCGATAGCACTGTCAATGTGATTGTTCATATAAGCGCTTTAAAATCCCTCTTGCTTCAAAATGGTAATACGTCAAAATAATTTCATTTAAATTCTGATGACGCCAAACTCTGGGACTTGCGATTTTAGTGACTTGTAGCATTGTCGAAATGTCGTTTGGCAGATCGATTTTCGTTAATCGTTCTTGAAAATCGTCCCTTGTAAACCCCCTATTTTTACATTGTATGTATGTTTATGGCATGATTAAGTACTGCGTCTATCAAGTCCTACTATTTGAGGTTCTTCCAGAAACAATGAGAAACGAAGTGTAAAAACAATCATAGAAGTCCTCTCCTGGGATGGTCTTTTGAAGAAAGTACCACACGGATTTAAGTCCAGTAATACCAGTAAAATATTTAAGGGAAAACCCCGAACAATAGTCAAACAAAATGAATTAATTAGATAACTAATAAAACACGATAATGTTTTCATCGATATATTATTTGAAATACACTTTGGCAAACTTTTAAAACAATCTTTGTCATTTTGTCGCGTCGGCGATGTCGGCGTCGGCGACTCTTTTAAATTCTTTTATGTTTTTGTAAACCAACTTCTAATAACCACAATTAACACCGACTTTAATTCAAAAGTTATTTTACGCTCTTTGTGTTTTTTTAGAAGTCGGTTTCCTTATTTCATGATGTTTTTTATTTTCACCTTTTCAGTAGACAGAGGCGTAATATTATTTTACATGATTTCGTTAGTCATTTATTGAAGATTTCCTTCGATTTCTTCAAGATCCCGTCAACAGATCCTGATTACCATGGGACGATCTGTGGATATACCTTATCAAACAATATCCACTCTACATTACCTACACCCTTTGGTTGCATTTTAATGAGATACCATTACAAAGTAAATAGCTTAAAATATCGTAATAAATTATAATCACTCCCTAATTTTATCCGTACTCTAATTATCTTTCCAAATTTTCGAAGCATCTTTGTCTTCTAATCCCCAAAGATTCGTCCCATCACCAGTTCTTTCTGCTCTGCTTTTTATCATATCACTGGATACTGTCTTAAGATCATAAGCCCATCCGATCCAAGCGAAGAAATCTATGAACTTAGTTGTCAAATTAAGATAATTGTTCCCCAATTCTGCTGCACGATAGTCCCAAGGAAAAACGTGGTGGTAGTTATGGAAACCTTCGCCGCAGGTAACTATGGATACTGCTATGTTTTGGGCAGGTAATATTTTGATGTCATACGGCTTGTTTCCCCAGATATGAGCAGCACTGTTGACCAGGAAAGTAAAGTTAAGGTTCATGACGTAACGAAGCATGGTGATATACCAAGCATTAGTCCAGGTTTCTCCCCAGAAATAGACAGGGATAAAAGTTGGTAACCCGAAGCAAATTGCCCCGATAAAGGGTATGGCGTACCTGGGAAGAAAAAGTTATGCATCAGCATTCATATTGGAGAATGGAAGAATTCTATCAAGCATGGGGTTGACACCCGACAGCACTATGGCCGCCACTTTCAAAAATAACATAGATATTTTATTATTTATTTGTTTTAAAATAATATCTTGTGTCCGTTTCATTGGGTATTCCCCTTACCCAATAACCGTTTCTATCAGGGTTTTCAATCTCTGTACCTCGAAAATCATCAAAACAAACAAACTCACTAATTTATTATAATAATAAGGTCTAATTAAATGTGAAAATAGTGACGAAGTAACTTATACTCCAGTACAGCTGAATTTTGATTATAAAGACCTTTTGTACTCTAATAGAAATAACATGCCAAAAGGTCAATTGCATGTATGCTACAAAACTTGTTCTTGATCAAATGAAAATGTGGGAAGCGGTCGCCTCCTTCTGCAAAACAGTCATGCTAGTGAAGGAGGACGCCGGATGCGTGAGTCCACCTCACAACCCAGCCACATTGGTAAAAGCCCACGGCGACTGAACATCGCTGTCCGACCATGGACCATGCCCGGGTCGACGGCGCGTTGTGTTCCACACACGCCTCAAAGAGTCAGAACAATTTATGGAACTTACGTGATATGCACATAAATGTCACGTTTAAGCATACAGTCCGGCACTTAATAAGTTAAAAGGCCTATGTGTATGTCGTATATGAATAACTACCTTTTGCCCATGTTTTCGTGGAATTCGGTTTTACCGGAAAATCATCAAACATCTCTTTTAGTTTAATCTGCTCAATGATTTTGGCTGGGCGGTGATAGACGAATCAGTCAAGTTTCCCTTTTATGTAAATTCCAAAGATTTATACAATACCGAAAATTCACAAAGCAAATCAGTTCCCTAATAATCGTAAACGCTCGGTACTTCTCAATAGACTATAGCCTAGAGCCTAAAGTTGAAAATCTATTGTAAGTTAAGTTTACACTACAATATAAGTCAAACACTAAATATACCAGATTTGGGTCCCTAAAAGTAACCTTAATGCTGAAAAAATTTGTCCCTTTATTCATATTCCAATTTGTAAATAACGTTTTGATGTTACCAAGTCCAAACTTTATTTGTAAACTGGAACAGTAAGTCAATCTTGTTGTAATTACTTACTTACTTCTTTTGAAATCTCAGCACGGGATTGTCGTAAATATCAGACATGTCAAGTTCCTTTCCACGTCTCTTGACTTCAGGATGTTTTCTTACGAGCAACCATCCAACATGAGAATAGAAGAAACCACGAGTAGCATTGTGAGGGTCTGCATCAGTGTCACTGTACTTATGATGGAGACGATGGTCCCTCACCCAATCAATGGCGGAATTTTGGAAGGCAATGGAGTTCAATATCATCAGGATAATTTGTAAGGGAAGCTTCGCTTTGTATGTTTTGTGGGCCCATAACCTGTGGGCACCGGCTGTCACTCCTATTTCAGCCAAAACGAGGAGGACGAAACCTGAAAAATAGAAAAAGAATAGAGGTGTTCAACTTATAGATGTTTTCAAAACTAAAGTTCTATGAACTAACTCGGATTCCCAGAAACCGCGAAAATATAACGTTTTTCGTGAATCACGTGTCTTTGATCCAGGAAATAATTGGACGAAGTTTAGCTGAAAGGAGTAAACCCACGTTGTTGACAAGGATGAGCTGATTGTTTCAAAGTCTCTGGAAGTTGATTTTGCACTCAGTGGAATAAAGTTATGTCCCATCTAGAATAAAAAGACGGTGCCTTCATACAAACGGACATGTCAAAAATGGGTTGTTGTAAATTCTTACGAAAAAAATATTGATCCTGTTCTCCTAGTAATTTCTGTTCAGATTCCACATTCTGTCCTCGTTTACGGTAGTTTTGTGCTGGATTTTATTATTTAATTGTTCTGCCATCTGAATTATTATATCTAGAGCGGTTGACATGACATGTCCGTTTGTACGTACGGACCGACGAAATATTTGTAATTGTATGGCCCACAGGTTGTTGTTCTGGGTCTTGTTGTTTGGTCTGTTCAAACGTTTAACCCGTACCCACGAAATAGGACAAATTCTTAGTGTAGAGCTTTAAAAATAAAACTACTTACTGAATACAATTGTTTGCCATTTTGCCGAAGTGAAACACAAATACAGCCCGTATAAACCAGCTATATGCCAGTACCCAAATGTGATAAGGTTTCGGTACACGATGCGATATTTCCTCGGTGATTCTTGAGGTACCACAAAAGTCAATGCCGGCTCTTCTTCGCTCAAAATCGTAGTCGTTTGGACGCCTTGAGCCATTTTGCAACACTGCAAATAATATGTGAATTTTAAACGCAGGTGTTATTTATAGATAGTTACTGTATGATATAACTAGGGTTGCCAACCGTACTCTAAAATAGAGTATTGTACTCTGTAATATGTAGGCGTACTCTATAATCTATAACACTAATAGAGTATGCTAAAATACTCTTTTTTACACAATGTTTACTATACTAGTGCCATCATGTAATGTTATGCAAACCCATTATCGTAAACAAAAAAGTCGACCTTTTACATTTACGGTATCGCCGATTCCCAATTTTAGAATAAGAAAGTTTGGAGTCATACAATTCTTTCAAAAACTATGAGAAATTGTAATGTAGGTACTGCGAAAAGTACGAAAAAATACCTTTTTTAAAATATTAAATAAATAGTAATTAATAGGTACTCTTTTTTGGAAGTCCGTACTCTTTATTTACCTCCTTTAAAATTAGAAATACTCTATTTCTTCTAATAAAAGTTGGCAACCCTAGATATAACACGCCGACCCTATTAGGGAAATATCAACGATAACCTTAATGTACACGTAATCTAACAATCAATTAAGCAAAACAATGTCAGATAATTAATTAAAGTGAACGAAATATTAATTTTTAAGTACATTTGACAATGATAGTGTATCTTAGTCGGTATTCTCATAGAAACTGTTTGTATAACTATTACAAATTAATATTTTTTGTAACAGGGAGTTTCACTGCGAGTTTTAGCTGTCAGTGGCGCCACAAGCGCATAACGTAAACAAGTAGCTTCGAGTATGTATTATAAGTCAAGTTAAATCATAATTACAGTAAATGAAATCATGCGCTGGTAGCGCCACCTCAGCCGAGCTTTGCGTGAAACCTGTAAATTCGTTTATTGCCCGTGGTCCACCTGCTTGGTTCACCTAGGTGTACCACGGGAAATTATTTTTGCCCGTGATTCACCTGGGTGTACCACGGGTAATTATTTTTTCCCGTGGTTCACCTTGGTGTGCCACGTCAAATTATTTTTCTCTGGGTACATATACTCGACTAATATTTATGCCACATTCATTTCTCCTGTATCCTGGCAGCGTATTTCCAAAGCCTATACTATTTCAGTCACGAGTCGGACTGTAATCGATTAGCTTTTGTTTGTGCATATTTCTCAACAAAACCTATATAATCTATCTCAGTAAAAAACCTGACTCAAATAGATTAGCTTTTGGAATTGATATTTTCAATGAAAATGCACGGACAAAACCTAGTTCTATATAATTCATATCACTCGAATAGCTAGACTTTTGGCGGGTTATTTTAAAATAGTAATAGTCAGAGGCGGCCTTACCCATTGCGAGGCCCCGGGCGGCATGTCTTTGCGAGGCCCCTTGCCCTTTATAAAAGTACCTATATGATGCGAAAGTAGGTTTGGTTGTCATGTTTGAGGACAAATGCTAAAGTTATACAATTAAATAAATGTAATTTGAGTTTTAAAACATTCTACAGTTCATACAGGAACTTTGAACATCCGTGTTTGCGTAAAATGGAGTAGTTCTGATTTTTGCAGACCTTTGCCCTCGACCTTTGCCTTTGACCGTTTGCAGGCCTTTTTGGCGATTATTACCTTAAAGTCTTAGTTTACTACATTGATGAAACTTAAGCACGACGTTTTTTTGAAGTAGAATAAAACTACAATTACTAAAAGCTTTTGCATTTCTGTAAACCCAAAAGTTTCCGAGTTAGCGCTTTTCAAAAGTATTTTAAATCAACGTTTTTTTACAACAAATGTGAAAGAGGCATCTACTAATCATGTCTTCAGTTGGAATGTTTTCCAATATTATAACTTTTTCGAAAAAGATCTTTGAAGGGATTTAGGCCGCATTACGGTTAAACCGCTGTGTTTTTTAATGACGTGAATTTGTGCCCCTTTCTTTAGTATGGTAAAATCATCAAATGAGTCCTCCCACCCCAAGCAGGGCAGAAGGGACTGTCAGACTTGTACCGACTAAAATCCACGGTGTCCTTCAATAGCCCTTTATGTTCCGGGGTCACGGTGAGGAAATAAATCCCGCGACCCCGGCAGGTTTTGGCTCTTTGAGAGGGAGCCCCGTCATTTTTGCTGATGCTCTTTGAGGCGCGTGTGGGACACAACGCAGCGTCGACCCGGGCATGGTCCATGGTCGGGCAGCGCGTTGCCGACTCGCTGCTCGCATGCCCGCGCCTACGGTGGCCGGAGATCGTCTGCCGACGTCCGACGCCGCGGGCGTCTTCCACTGCGGTTGAGGTGGAGGGAGGACGCTGTCCTCCCTCTCTTACGGCCCGCCTCCTCCTTCACGAGCATTACTGCTTCGCAGAAGGAGGCGATCGCTTCCCACTCCGTCTCGCCCCGCAGCATGGCCGCAACCAATGCCGGGCGCGAAAGGTCTCCGCTATCGCCACCGTGAGGACACGTCGGTGCTCTGCCCAAGCGGGGCAGTCTTGCACCATATGCTCTACTGTGTCCTCCGGGCGATCTTCGCAGTGGTGACACCCGAGCGTTTCTTCCCTCCCTATCAGACACAGGAACCTTCCGCCGAGCTCAACTCTGAAAGTACTGGGTCTACAGGCATAAATCGGTTCTCATATTGTAGCAAAAGGCGTCTATGAAACCGTTCTGAGAAATTATTACCAAAAGTTAGTCCTTTACAGTCATAAACGCAAAATTTTCAAAAAATAACGAAATTTTCGAGATTTTTATTTTTTTTACAAAGTAGCGTTCGGTGTTTGAGGTCTCAAACTTTGATTATTCATTGGGCCCAGTAGTGTAGCTATAGGCACGGGCTTAGCGGACCCTAGCTAGCCTCGCACATGATGGGGCCTCGCGCTTAGAGATTTAACTTTGTTACCACTGAGTAAAGCAGTATAATTTAACTTCTACTACTATTTCTAACTGAAAACTGATAGAGCTTAACTTCTACCGCGAGGCCCCGTAGTTGCATGATAACTTGTTTACTTTTTATTTCTAACTGTAAACAGAAAGAGGCAAAGAGGCCTCACAAAGCGATCTTATCATCAAGTCATCAAAAAAAAGGAAGCCTTGCACGCGGTGATCCACACGATGGGCTTAAAAAAAACAGAAATCCGCGCGATATTTTTCATCCTATCAAAGAAAAGGGCCTCGCAAATGCGTCTTGCCCCCTCCAAGATTCGGTCTCGCTACGTCACTGATTGGGCCAACATCATAAACAATTCTGAACTACCGGATTTAACATAAACTAGCCGTACGTTCAGGCGACAAAATTATTGTACTAAATAAATATTTACAAAATTAACCAACTCTGAGATGATAAATAAAAACAAAATAGATATGTATGATATGTTTGATTTTTTCTAAAACTATAATCTTATTTAATTTTGCCGTTATGATTGAATTGAAACGAATTAATTAATTAATCAAAATCAAAAGTTTTTAATTAATAAAAATTACTAGTTTTTTCTTTTGCTTGCTTTGTTGCGCGAGGCCCCCTGCAAGCGCGAGGCCCCGGGCGGGTGCCCTATTCGCCCCCCCCTAAGGCCGCCACTGGTAATAGTGTATCTCAGTAAAAAACTTGACTCAAATATATTAGGTTTTGTTTTGATATTTTCATAGAAAATGCACGGACAAAATCTATACCATTTTAGTCACGCACGAGCCAAACTCTAAAAAAAAAGACCAGGTTTTGTTTATACATGTCGCAGTGAAATGAGGAAATCAGGGATTTCACGAAATCCAATTATCAAGAAAAGTATCTAGTGATAATTATGACAAAAAATACTAATATAAAGTCAGAGATCATGTCATTTCACGCAAAATGTTAGAAAATGTCGAAGGAGCACCGCTTCGCGGTGCTCCTACTTCTGGGTGGTTTAAAAAAAAATAACCACGAAGGTGATGGCGGGGTCTTTCAGACCCCGCCATCCCCTTCTAACCTAACCTGTCCGAGTCGGGGTGCCCACAGTCGTATTTACGATAATCAAGTAGTACTATAAAATTTAAGAAAAGTTAAATTCCGAGGTAAATTTACTCATTTATAGCTAGTGAGCCTCTACTCGACAAGGTTTTGTTCGTACGTTATGTTTTAAAATAACTCGCCAAAAGTCTAGCTATTCGAGTGATATGAATTATATAGAACTAGGTTTTGTCCGTGCATTTTCATTGAAAATATCAATTCCAAAAGCTAATGTATTTGAGTCAGGTTTTTTACTGAGATAGATTAGGTTTTGTTGAGAAATATGCACAAACAAAAGCTAATCGACAGTTTGACTCGTGACTGAAATGGTATATATAGGCTTTGGAAATAGGCATCCTGGCACCACTGTTGTGTTAAGGCAACGCCTAGACCCTAACCCCGACACGGAAAGGTTAGATTCGAAGGGCCCCACCCTTCGAATCTAACCTTTCCGTGTCGGGGTGCTCCAAGTCTCGGGAACTTGCTCACTCTTGCATCCTAGGTCAAATAACTCCCTACTACCTGATGTGGCTCGACGGAACCCTGCTTCGTAGGGCTCTCTAACTTCTGCGTTCAAGGTCTAAAGTAATCATCTAACACAAAGGAGATGGCGGGGTCTGGAAGACAATGCCATGCCCTTCGAACCTGTCCATGCCGGGCTGCCCCAATTCCCGAGCTTGCTTCGCCCGCTCTTGGATCCGAGACTTTTCTGATAAATATGACAAACAATGACAGATGACATTCTTTTTTACGATAAGCAATTGCTTAATTTTGCACCATAGAAAATAAGTGGTAAAGATATGGTTGTCAATCGCTCATTTTTAGGGTTCCGTAGTCAACAAGGAACCCTTATAGATTCGCCATGTCCGTCCGTCCGTCCGTCCGTCCGTCCGTCCGTCCGTCTGTCCGCAGTTTAGCTCAGAGACGCACAGTACTAGAGAGCTGTAATTTGGTGTAAATATACGGATTTGTTGTGCCGAAAAAGTGGTAAAATAAAATCTCGTAAAATATTTTTTTTTAGGGTACCTCCTGTACTTACACGTAAAGTGAGGATTAATTTTTTCTCGCGTACCCATTAGTGTGGGGTATCATTAAATAGGTCTTTAAAAAATAATGATAGTTTTCATTAACAGTTTTTTGATAAAAAAAAATCGTTTATGAAATATTAAGCTTTAAAGTGCTAAATTTTGCTCGATTCGAGTGTCCCCCCCCTCTACCAGCTGAACGGTTATGTTTGGGGGTGTGAAAAAATTCACAATAGTAGTATATATAACGAAGTTTAAAAGAAAATTATCATGACTAAGTAGGCTTTACAACTTTACGAGTAATAGTCGACCAACTTATAAAATGTACTTAGATAAATGTTTTCATAAACAAAATGTATCGGAAAACATGCTCTTCAACTGCAAATGTAAGTTTGTCAACTTTATTTTTACAGCTTTAATAAGTATGTTTTTACGGTATGTTTTTTGGGGATAGGTAGGTTTTTATCGTCAACTATTTTTAACTGACTTCAAAAAAAGGAGGAGGTTATCAATTCGACTGTATTTTTTTTTTTTTATTATGTTTGTTTCCTCATAACTTGCAACTGGGTGAACCGATTTTCATGATTCTTTTTTTATTCGAAAGCTGGTGCTTCCCGTGTGGTCCCATTGTCACCATTTCAGGATCTGATGATTGGATCTTGGAGAAATCGAGGGCAACCCTCAAATTTTATTAGCTGACACATAGTTTTTTGCATATCTTATGAAGTAATTCAAGTACTTGCGCATGGAAATCATCATCTCATGTAGCTGAGCTGATGATGGAAGGTACAACTCCTCAAGTAAGAAAATTATGTTTGTATTCGCATATCTCCGGAACTACAAGTCCAATTTAAGTAATTCTTGTTTTGTTGTGTGTAGGTATCGTCCAACTTAGGGAATACTGCAAATTTCATCAAAATCGGTTCAGTAGTTTTTGAAATAGGGAATGAATGAAAGAAATGTTAACGATTTTATTACCGGTGCTACGGATTACAAAATTCTAGTGCACGTGTAAGAAAATGATGTATTTGACAAGAATTTTGGTTGAATATTTAAACTAAAAAGAGTAAAATAAAAACTTTTAAAAAAAAATGTGATAGCCTTCAAAAAGAACCACAAAAAAGGGTAAAATAACCTACAAAAATTTTCTTTCGGAAGTCGGTGGCAAAAGAGACAATGAAATTAATAAAAAAAGTCACCGACTTCCGAAAGAAAAGTTTTGTAGGTTATTTTACCCTTTTTTGTGGTTCTTTTTGAAGGCGGTCACATTTTTTTTTTTAAAGTTTTTAACTAACTTCAAAAAAAGGAAGAGGTTCTAAATTCGTCGTAATCTTTTTTGTTATGTATTTTCCCTGATTTCTCAAAGACTTCTAGTCCGATTTTGAAAATTCTTCTTTTTAAAATTAAATTCAGCGAATCAGTTTAATTAGTTTTTTGATGGGCAACTACGGAACCCTACACTGTGCGTGGCCCGACACGCACTTGGCCGGTTTTTTTACATTCTGTTTTCGGTTTTTATGTGGTTTGAGGTTATAAACATTTTTCTTCTTTATTATCTCGAAAAATACATTTCCTCGTAAAAACAGTGATAGCATTACAACGGGGACTCAAACCTTACCCATTTTAAGCCTTTGTTACCTTCTCCCACTACCGCTTATTACTAAACCCAACCCTGTAATATCACTATTTTTCTTTCGTTATACTACGATAAAAACATATGGACATTCAGGTGTACCACGGGCAAAAATAATTTCCCGTGGTACACCTAGGTGAACCAATCGGGCTCTCTCTCACCATTTTTGAAGAAAGGAGGCAACCGGCACCTCGACCACTAGCACTAAACTACTACTTGAATTGATAGTCGAAATAAAAACGTTTTTATAAATTAAATATTTGTAAGAAAAAAATATAAATACCTACACTAAAAACATACAACGAAACTAGGTAATTAATTAATTGAATATTGCAATACAACTCTTTTTAAATTAAAACAATGAGAATTAACGTCAGCAGTCAAATTAACAAACTATTTTGTTTTTTTTACGTATTACAAATTCTTCAAGGTCAGTTCACAGCAAGACGTGTACTATCTATCCGAATAATAAATAAAATTGCGGCGGTAAGACCCCTCTTTGAGGAGTGGCTGGAGAGAAGTCATGGCGTCCTGACCAGAGCCGGATTAACCATCTCGAGGCCCCTAGGCACAGCTCGTTTCGGGCCCTCCCTTTTTCATACCACAACAACGTAATTTGGAATTTTTTACCGTCTAAATTTACGAAATAGAAACAATACAAGCAAAAAAAAAAACAGACATTTACCGTCACTCTTATAGTGTCAATAATGGGGCTTTTACTTTCATAAAACCACACAATCCCCTTTTTTATGTTTTAATCGGGAGTGCTGGGCCCCTGGTCATAGTGGGCCCCTAGGCACTGGCCTAAAGTGCCTTACGGATAATACGGCACTGGTCCTGACCTACCGCTTGACGCAGATCCTCACCGGACACGGAAGTTTCGGGAGGTACCTGTGTCTGATGCGAAAGGAGGAGACGCATGGGTGTCACCACTGCGAAGATCGCCCGGAGGACACGGTGGAGCATACGGTGCAAGACTGCCCAGCTTGGGCGGGGCACCGACGTGTCCTCACGGCTGCGATAGGCGGAGACCTCTCGCGCCCGGCATTGGTTGCGGCCATGCTGCGGGGCGAGACGGAGTGGGAAGCGGTCAGCTCCTTCTGCGAGGCAGTAATGCTCATGAAGGAGGAGGCGGGCCGCGAGCGAGAGAGGACAGCGTCCTCCCTCCGCCCCAGCCGCAGTGGTAGGCGCCCACGGCGACGGACGTCGCTTGATGATCTCCGGCCACCGTAGGCGCGGGCATGCGGGCAGCGAGTAAAGGGCAACTCGCTGCCCGACCAAGGACCATGCCCGGGTCGACGGCGCGTTGTGTCCCACGCGCGCCTCAAAGAGCGTCAGCATAATGACGGAGCCCCCCTCTCAGAGGGCCAAAGCCTGCCGGGGTCGCGGGATTATTCCCTTACCGTAACCCCGGAACATAACAGGCTATGAAGGACACCGTGGATTTTAGTCAGTAGAAGTCTGACAGTCCCTCCCGCCCTGCCCGGGGTTGGAGGACTCATTTGATGATTTTACCACGCTAAAAAAAAAAAAAAAAAGTGTCTGATTTCCCATCATACCTCGCGTCCCCGTCTTATGGCGCATGTTCATTAGTTGCGAGGGTCCGCATGCGTGTTGAAAGAGATTTCTGGAACGCATGCCACAGGGCCCGCATTCGGGGAATCGTTTTCATTAGTCAATAGCTCGCGTGCAAGGTGACAGAAAACCTTCATGTTCGTCGCCATTTATTGACAAAAGTGATAGACCCGCATGCTGTGTATCGACCGATGAATTTCATTGGTCGATAATACATTCGGTATAAAGCAAGCGGGGAATCACTGCAGACGGTGTAGCGAACACGTATCGACTTATGACTTTTATTGGTTATCTCGCATGCGAGGACTCCCCGCATGCTATACACATACCTACCTATGCCCCATATGCCCCATTATGCCCCTATATTTTTATTTATCACTTTTAGTATTTCCTTTGCTCCATAGATGTCGCCAGTGGCATTTTTGTACGACGACTGAATTAAGTCCGCTTCAGGTAGGTAAATACCTGAATAGACAATTATTATTTATAAATTACTTTTACAAGAATGACTATAATAGTTAGTCAGCATGTTAGCCATTGTTAAGAAATTCTCAGAGTTTCTTCATAACTTATAACCTAATACATATTATAACGTATTATTTTGTTAAACAAGAAAAACAAAAACTTTAATTGCTTATATTCTGCAAAGTTAAGTTCACTTTTTTTTTTTTTTTTTTTTAGCGTGGTAAAATCATCAAATGAGTCCTCCAACCCCGGGCAGGGCGGGAGGGACTGTCAGACTTCTACTGACTAAAATCCACGGTGTCCTTCATAGCCTGTTAAGTTCCGGGGTTACGGTAAGGGAATAATCCCGCGACCCCGGCAGGCTTTGGCCCTCTGAGAGGGGGGCCCCGTCATTATGCTGACGCTCTTTGAGGCGCGCGTGGGACACAACGCGCCGTCGACCCAGGAAGTTAAGTTCACTTACAAAAAACTTTGTGATCATTAACATAAGTTGTTTTTTTGTTTAACGTTATAGGAAAACAATTGAACTATTTTGTTTTGTATTCTTAGGGCTGATTTTTCAATAGTCAGATAACTTTTATCTGAGGAATAAAAATATCGGTTTGACGTAATATTTTCTATAGATAAGCGGTCAAACCGCCATTTTTATTCCTCAAATAAAAGTTATCTGACTATTGAAAAATCAGCCCATAATCTATATTTTTTACAAAAAAAATAAATAAAAAGAAGTAGAAATCAAAGTAATTTTTTATTTTTATTTATCTTTAATGACTTGTGTGTAGGTGTCTACATTTGCTCGTGTTTAAGTCTAATAAATTATCTCATAGGAACAAACTACTGGAACAATAATTATCTATCCTAACCTAAGCCATGTGTGCACCTGTGAGACGTGTGCTGAAAATCATCTTAGTTTAGTGAAATTTTTAACTAAGTATGCATAATATTGCTAAATTACCGTGGCTGACAAAACCTTAACATTGACCTTAAAGATTCTAGCGAATTCGTTTTGTTGTATCATTAGTTAACAGGCAAAAGAAGTAAGTATTATACATATAATATGCATAATTACAATTAGTATTTTTTTAATTTGTTTATTTTTGGCAACAGTACTTACGTATCAGATAAATCATGACAAATGACATAATGATTATTATTATTCCTATGTATTTCCCCACTTTTATTTAAGGATGCAAAAGAAAGGTTTTTTTTTTATTTTGTGGCTGGCATTGTGGCTGACCGCATGATGCGTGGTGAGGAACACGGAACAAAATTACACGTCATTTTGATGTGTTACGTGGTGTAACTTTCAAAAGATGCAGCCGCCGATCACCTCCACGAGGACAGAGGGCAGCGCTCTGCCCAAACGAAGGACCACTTTTTCTACACCCCACATTTAAATCACCCGGGTGTATCGTATCGTCCCCGCTAATCTAAAAGAACTTCCAGAAACAAAGGTGTCTGGTGAGGAACTGCGTCAGGCTGAGATGGAGACACGACACCGCAGCATTTCCCAAGCCGCTCCTCAAAGAGGTGACGCCACGATTCCACCGCGTCCTTGAGTTTTACCTACATACATATTCACTTTATGCGTACCTATTTGAAAGGAATTTTCCGCTTCTGAGTTTATCAAACGCACTAAGTGTCAATTTTGAGAATGTTTTCTCAAAATTGACACTCTTGATGACTGTTGTCAAGACACAAAATTGTAGGCATTTTGCGTGAATTACCTGCTCCAATATTTTGAATCATAATTTTATTATAATGTAACTACACGTGATTGCTGGAAAAAATTTGAATGTAATTTCCCGTATTACATTCAAATTTTAGCCATGTACCACGAGCAAAAAAACGAATTTCAATGCATTTAAACAACAACAAAAAATCAAGGTTCAGGCTGTAATGTTTTACGAATTTGTCTGATAGTAAATTATCAAAAAAAATAAACTTCAAATAAATTCGAATCCTGGGTTTTGGGTACCTACACTCCGTTAATCCTTCAGGTATTACTAGCCCAATATTATTCAAATGTCATTGACTTTATAATTGAAAGTGGGTTAATTAAGGTAGTTTTAATGATCGTGCCTATTTAAAAACGAGAATGCTAATAATTCTCGTTCAACTTGTTGACCGCTTTACCAAAAACGTGGTGATTGCAGATACCTAGTAAATATTTTATATCCGACTCAGGCAAAGTTAATTACATTTACTTGATATTTTGATAAAACCTGCTTTTCTGCTACTTTGCTGTCCGGCATTGAATACCTGGAAATCTAAAATTGGAATATAGTACTATGCGACAATGTGTGAACAATGTGTCAATGACCTTCATTTGTCAAGTGTTGTGAAAAATATTTAAATAAAAAAATGCTAAACAGAGTTTGTTTTTTTTTACTTATTTTTTTTGTGATGATACATCTGCGTTCCTGCTTTTTCATGGCGCTTGCAACAGTAGGTTATGAAATATCTAATCAGAAACTCAAAACCAATAATAAACATAATGATAAGTGCCGTTTTCTAGTCTTATCTTTGATCAATTATTTTACAATTTAATTATCCAATCTTTTTATGATTGTATGTACGGTTTATTATATAGGTAGTGATTTAATGGCGCATCCTTATTACCTTTTGTTTAACAATAAAAGGTGCAATTATATGAATTGCGATGAGCAACCTCGATCCTTTAATTGTTTTTATTTTTCCACAGTTATCAAAGCAAATTATCATTGCACTAACTATACAACGTCCGCTACAATGTAAAGATTATTAATAACATTGATTATTCAACATTTTATTAGTTTAGTATTATTTAAGAGATATCGTTTTTGTGTCCATCAAATGGCGCCACAAGCATGTAAGTTATTTTCAGTACCTCATTAGATACTAACTGTTGCCAGCGACTTCGCCCGCTCTCTAACATTATCCCATACGAATTTCATTGCAGATTAAAGACCTATCCGCATACAACAGTGCCGACACGTACCGTTCAGTGACGTACTGTTCATATATACGAGTGAACGAAAATCACTAAACGGCACTGACACTGATGAGTATGGATAGCGTCGTACAAAATGTATGGTCAGTGTCAGTAAAATAATATACGGTCATATTTCACTGACACTGACCGATACGGTACTGATCACGTCACGGCATGGTACGGTGCGGAAAGTGTCAGTACTGTTGTATGCGGATAGGCCTTTAAAAGTATATTTTGTTAACCTTGAATTTTGCACAATCTTTTCTATTTTACACTACTATCTATTGACGTGGAGCCTCACAGGTTTCACAGGATCCCGTGTAAGCGCAGTTTTGGACAAATTAAGTGCGGATAACTTCAACATCATAATTATATATCTGGATACAGGTTTCTCGCAAGAAAAAACATGTAAACTGAATAAATTTTATAAGTTTAAAATAATAATTATAAGAAACTGAATGGCGCTTTTCTGACTTATTTTGAGTAGGTAATTATGAAAAGTTTTCCTTTCTAACTGAGTGTATCCACACTCAGAAAACATGAAACCTTTTCATAATAGCCATCGCCTATAATTGAAACAATGCGGAATGTCGAAAAATATTGAACGGTGTCTCTATCCCGAAAACAACAACACTTTTTTTGAAAAAAAAAACTTTTCATTTATTACACCGTCTCATAGTCGCTAATAAGGATCAAATTTTGGGAAGTAATCAAACTTAAGAAAATTGCAGATTTTTAAGAAACTGCTTTTTTCGGTCTTACTCAACTTTCATCGATTATCTTCATCAGTCACACAAAGTTTAAAAGATTCAATTCCATTGACCTAATTACACCACGTCAGGCTAAACACTAATCACTTTTAATCAATAAAAAAATTATTACTCACTTTAAAGACACTCTTACACCCAAAGGTATTAGCTAAGTGAAGCAGGTGACCACAATTTGATCCCTTTTAAAGGTTCATTCGTGTAGTCGTCGTCCTAAAGTAAAATGGTTATACGTCAACTTTCAAGAAAACCATGTAAAGTACTTATGGCTTAGCCTTCCGGGGTCGCGGGACTTATCAAATTACCGTGAACCTGGAACGTAAGAGGCTATTGAAGCTCACCGTGGATTTTAGTCAGCACAAGTCTGATAGTCCCTTCCGCCCTGCCCTGGGTGGGAGGACTCCTTTGATGATTTTACCACGGTAAAAATAATGTAATTATGGCTTTTTGGTGCATGACAAACGCGTTTTTTGTTATACCTTTTCATCAATCAGATTGAACTCCTGCACTGGGTTAATAGCCCGGTTAAAACCGTTTGGTTTTTTATCACTTACGACGCAGACTCCAGATTTAATAAGACTTTTGAGATATCTTTCAGAACTCAGAAATGAGGGTCTATACAAGTTTTCAGCTTGGGATTGACCACTCTTTTCCGCATAAATAACTAGATAAAGTAAGTATTAGTTGAAATCACTGCGTATAATTATACGTGGTTAAAGTCATAACTTATCCAATTTCAGAGTTATCCGTTTTTCCCTATAATAACAAAGGTATAATGAATATTTTTAATTAAAAAAAGCAGTTAAGTCATCAACAGCTAATGGTTAAGTTAAAGTTAAACCCTACTTTTATTAGATCATTACTGATGTTACAATATTTTTGCAATTTGTCATACAATTTACAGCTTAACGAAAAATCAATAGATTTTGATTAATTTTCTGCCTTACTAAGAACAGCAAATTATATTTCATTGTTTTTGTAACAAAATATAATATTATCAAATAAGGAAAAGGACGATGCCAAAACTAGTAAAAAGCTATAATACCCCAGTAATGCCCAGAATACACACAATACATTTTTAGCGGTACTTTTAAAATAGCTGTATTAAGTGTCATATAAAGCAGGACCATGCAAGTATTTGGGATTGTGGGTCTGTCTATTTAGTCAGGCTACCGTGACCCTGGAACGTAAAGGAAAATGGAAAGAGTTCAATGGATTTTAGTCAACTGAGTACGAGTCTCACATTCTCTTCTGCTCCTTCAAGGTTGGAGTCATTTGATGATTTTACCACCCAAAAAGCAAGTATTTCGGTAACTAGGTACCGACGGCAAGGTCAAACAAGTCAACACTTTTTCCATAGAAACTTCGTTGGGGTTTTACTCCACTATTTGACAAAGTATATCCAAAATTAAACATGGTATCGTTTTGTCTCATTATTATTTTTGTCTGTATGGAAGCAGAATTGTAAAATATGAAGCTATTAAAAAGTTACGAGCTTCTAAAGATTCGTTTTTTTGCTAATTTTAACACAACTTTAGGTGTAAATTAGAAGCTAAAGAAGCTTCAAATTTCCGAAACGAAGTCCGTACCGACACAGCAAATTTATCGAAGAATTTAATAAATTTTATTTGAAATTAATTGGTGCAGTGGTTTTTTCATAAAACCCCAACAGCCAAAGGCTTTTTCGTATTTTTTACGCGCGTTTTTTACTCTACATGATCGTGCATCTCACTGAATAAGTTTTCCCCTGTTTTCTCCACGGGGGTATGACGCTCGCGCACACATGAACAATATGGCTTGATTTCCGGTTAAATATCATGGTTTTTGACCATGCCTGCCAGTGAGTTCGAGCCTGCGACTAGCGCCGCCTTAAGGTAACGAGACGAAGTGAAACAAAACTCCACATTGTGTTAAATTGATTTATTGTTTTGAACACATTGTACTTAAACCCCCCCCCTCCCCTTTGGTTGGGCTATTATTATGAATGTAATGCATTCACAATTAGAACCTATCCATGTACAACTAAATCACTAAATATGACAGCCTATAAAATTGTTCATTTACCATATAGGAAAAGCGTATTTCGATTAACTGGGCCAAATCGTAACCACCCGAAAAATACGTCCTCAAGGTCCATCTTGCAACCTGCGACTGCATTTGAGAAGAACATTAAAATATTACTATCACAAAATAAATAGATTAAATTACGAGTACTTATCTCTATAAAAGTCACTCTCTAATTGTTTTTCAAGATTTTCGGAGCATCCTTGTCTCCTAATCCCCAAAGATTCGTCCCATCACCAGTTCTTTCTGCTCTGCTTTTTATCATATCACTGGATACTGTCTTAAGATCATAAGCCCATCCGATCCAAGCGAAGAAATCTATAAACCTAGTTGTCAAATTCAGATAATTGTTCCCCAATTCTGATGCACGATAATCCCAAGGAAAAACGTGGTGGTAGTTATGGAAACCTTCGCCGCAGGTAACCATGGATACTGCTATGTTTTGGGCAGGCAATATATTGATGTCATACGGCTTGTTTCCCCAGATATGAGCAGCACTGTTGACCAGGAAAGTAAAGTTGAGGCACGCGACGTAACGGAGCATAGTGATATGCCAAGCATTACTCCAGGTTTCTCCCCAGCAAAAGACAGGGATAAAAGTTGGTAACCCGAAGCATATTACCCCGATGAAGGGTATGGCGTACCTGGGAAGAGAAAGTAAGTTACGTATCAGGTAGGTAAGGACGCTGAAATTGGAAGAATTCAAATGGAAATGGATGATTACCAACCCGAAGGCACATTACCATTGTTAAATCTGTGTTGATCAGAATGCTTAAATTGCAAAACGTCTGTAGTAAGTAACCCGCGGCAAAAGCTAGTAGTAGGTAACTACTAGCTTTTGCCGCGGGCAAAGATCGCCTCTCCAGCTTTATAGCGAGAATACGTCATGAATTGGACTCTGTTCATAACGCGGCGCAAGTCGCCAAAACCTTACAACTTTAGTATTCATAAACGCGTACCAGTGTACGAGCCTCTATGGTTTTGTATTGCTCAGTAACTCGATCGCCTTAAAGTGCGGGGTAATTTGCGTCAAATCCGGTAGTTTTTTTTCCGACTTGTTTATGAGTCAGAGCAGTCATGACTGCCTTGTGAATCGTAATAGTAAATACTTAATTCTTAGTCCTTTATTACTTACTTCTTTTGAAATCTCAGCACTGGATTGTTGTAAATATCAGACATGTCAATTTCCTTTCCACGTGTCTTGACTTCAGGATGTTTTCTTACGAGCAACCATCCAACATGAGAATAGAAGAAACCACGAGTAGCATTGTGAGGGTCTGCATCAGTGTCACTGTACTTATGATGTAGACGGTGGTCTCTCACCCAATTGATGGCGGAATTTTGGAATGCAATAGAGTTCAATATCATTAGGATAATTTGTAAGGGAAGCTTTGCTTTATATGTTTTGTGGGCCCATAACCTGTGGGCACCGGCTGTCACTCCTATTTCTGCCAACACGAGGAGGAAAAAACCTGAAAAATCATTTTTTTTATAACAGGGTTAGTTGTAATTCGAGGAAAGTCCGTTAGGAGCTACTAGAAGAGCTAAAATGCAATAACTTGAACCGCTCATAATCATGTATGGACGAAAAGCCTAATCTATTAATTTGAATTTTAAAAGTTTTTTGTTATTCTCATTTGATTAAAAAGTGACCCATTCATAAAACAAGGCAGAACGGCATCAACAAAAGTTTTGACCTAGGTACTTTTTTTTTTTTTTAGCGTGGTAAAATCATCAAATGAGTTCTCCAACCCCGGGCAGGGCGGGAGGGACTGTCAGACTTCTACTGACTAAAATCCACGGTGTCCTTCATAGCCTGTTACGTTCCGGGGTTACGGTAAGGGAACAATCCCGCGACCCCGGCAGGCTTTGGCCCTCTGAGAGGGGGGCCCCGTCATTATGCTGACGCTCTTTGAGGCGCGCGTGGGACACAACGCGCCGTCGACCCGGGCATGGTCCTTGGTCGGGCAGCGAGTTGCCCTTTACTCGCTGCCCGCATGCCCACGCCTACGGTGGCCGGAGATCATCTAGCGACGTCCGTCGCCGTGGGCGCCTACCACTGCGGCTCGGGCGGAGGGAGGACGCTGTCCTCTCTCGCTCGCGGCCTGCCTCCTCTTTTACGAGCATTACTGCCTCGCAGAAGGAGCTGACCGCTTCCCACTCCGTCTCGCCCCGCAGCATGGGCGCAACCAATGCCGGGCGCGAGAGGTCTCCGCCTATCGCAGCCGTGAGGACACGTCGGTGCTCCGCCCAAGCTGGGCAGTCTTGCACCGTATGCTCCACCGTGTCCTCCGGGCGATCTTCGCAGTGGTGACACCCAGGCGTCTCCTCCTTGACCTAGGTACTTGATTCATTTTTGTGGACAACTCACACTTGACCAAAATATTATAAAGGCAAAATAGAGCTTAAGGTTTCTAAGGAAACTTTCCCGTGTCTCTTAAGGATGCGGATTTCCACAAACATGCATAATAGACTGCCAAAATCATTACTTTTCCACTTACACGCTTTACCATAGTCGGGTAAAAATAAACTATGTACTTACTTTTTTTTTTTTTTTTTAGCGTGTTAATATCATCAAATGAGTCCTCCAACCCCGAGCAGGGTGGAAGGGACTGGCAGACTTCTACTGACTAAAATCCACGGTGTCCTTCATAGCCTGTTAAGTTCCGGGGTTACGGTAAGGGAATAATCCCGCGACCCCGGCAGGCTTTGGCCCTCTGAGAGGGGGGCCCCGTCATTATGCTGACGCTCTTTGAGGCGCGCGTGGGACACAACGCGCCGTCGACCCGGGCATGGTCCTTGGTCGGGCAGCGAGTTGCCCTTTACTCGCTGCCCGCATGCCCGCGCCTACGGTGGCCGGAGATCATCTAGCGACGTCCGTCGCCGTGGGCGCCTACCACTGCGGCTGGGGCGGAGGGAGGACGCTGTCCTCTCTCGCTCGCGGCCTGCCTCCTCCTTTACGAGCATTACTGCCTCGCAGACGGAGCTGACCGCTTCCCACTCCGTCTCGCCCCGCAGCATGGCCGCGACCAATGCCGGGCGCGAGAGGTCTCCGCCTATCGCAGCCGTGAGGACTCGTCGGTGCTCCGCCCAAGCTGGGCAGTCTTGCACCGTATGCTCCACCGTGTCCTCCGGGCGATCTTCGCAGTGGTGACACCCAGGCGTCTCCTCCTTTCGCATCAGACACAGGTACCTCCCGAAACTTCCGTGTCCGATGAGGACCTGCGTCAAGCGGTAGGTCAGGACGCCATGACTTCTCTCCAGCCACTCCTCAAAGAGGGGTCTTACCGCCGCAATTGCGGCGTGCCCGGCCGTCGGTCGCGACAGTCGTTCCTTCCATAACTATGTACTTACTTAATAAAATTGTTTGCCATTTTGCTGAAGTAAAGCACAAATATAGCCCGTATAGACCAGCTATATGCAAGTACCCAAACGTGATAAGATTTGGGTATATGATTTGATACTTTCTTGGTGAAACTTGAGGTACCACGAAAGTCAATGCTGGCTCTTCCTCCCTCAATATCGTTGTAGTTTGGACACCTTGAGCCATTTTCCAGTACTGCAAGAAAATAGGTGCATTTTAAACATAGGTGTAAAGAAATCAGGTAATAAAAACCGGCCAAGTACGTGTCGGGCTACGCACAATTTAGGGTTCCGTCGTTGCCCATAAAAACAGTTGAAAAACATGTTTTCGTATACATTTTGATTCAGATAATATTTCTGTAAACAAGGTTTTTTTTTTACTAGAGCCTGCTCTGTCCCGCTGCTGGACAAAGGCCTCCCTCCACTCCTTCCACTTTTCGAGAGCCCGCGCCTCCTCTTTCCAGTTCGGAAGGAACCTATCCAGTTCGTCCCGCCATCTCCTTCGTGGCCTGCCGTGTCCACGTCTCACTGTATCAGGGCTCCAGTTTTGAGCTATTTTGGCCCACAGTTTGTCAGTGGCATACGTGCATTAGTAAAATTACGTTATGTCAAGTGTAAAGTCGTGATACTTTTCCTCTTAATTTCGTTACCAACACCGTGATATTTTCACACAGCCGAACACAACCGTTTACTTAAACTATCCTTGAATCGAATAATTGTTTTTAAAAACCCTATCCAACCATAACGTTCTTCTCTGTGGGGTGCGCGATACTGAAAATTACCAGTCCCACTTCTCGTGTAGGTACTTACAGGAAGTACACAAAACATGGGGACCCCTCCCCATGTTTTAAAAAAATAATTTATACAGGATTAGATTTCACCACGGGGGAATATATTATTATTATTATTTAATATAATTACTATATATTTTCCCCACAGCTACCCATCAACCAAGCTGTGAACCTCCCACGCAGTTCGCCGCCGCTTAGAGGTATGGGGTATTTTTTTACGGTTAAGCCAATGACCCTCAACCCCCGTCGAAAGTCAGAGATGTGATCCTGACAATTTTCGGGACTACGAGAATAGAGGCAAGAGGAGGTAGAAATACCAGACCTTCTCCTGCCTGCCCGGCGACAGAACTTTGGCATACGGACAAGGAGACCATATAGAGGAGTTCTTGCCAGTCCCCCAGGGTGCACCGTCTCAAGAAACTGGGCTCCCCCCGGACGTATCCGGAAAGGAACTTCCAGTCTTCGGGCACTTGTGGAAGTTTCCTGTCCTTAGCACATCACAGTGCATATACTAATAATTATATATCTGTATAAGTACCTCAACAACCGTTTGAGCAAGAAGCCCCCCGCGTCCCTTGCAAGAGCCAGCCCCTAAATAATGAATAATTTAAATCCAGCCTGTCCCTTGCTGACCACACTCAGTGACGCCCTAAACAGAGGTCCGTACCCCACAGGGGGTGCCCTTAGCGTGTGACACTTAATTTTAATTTAGTTGTAAGCCCCTGGCTGGAGGCCTTAGAGTCATCTTTGGCAACCACAGGAAAGTCCGGTTAAGCAGCTCACCTCTTATAGGTTGACCTGCGAGATGCCAATATCAAAAAAAAAATTGAACAAGAAGCTCAAACGGTTGTTGAAGTAGGTACTTTTGGAATTTTTGGTTCTAGCTTCAAAAAGAGGCTACAAGTAATAAACCAAACATGTGTCTATATTTAACAGGTTTTGAGGTATTAAGGGGTCAAAAGTGGTTCCAACCGGATGGTGTAATATTCCATACGGCTGTTACGCCGCCGGTTTCTTTTAGTTACCGACAGCGTGTTTAGTTAACATGCCACCTCTAACCCCATAAAGATTATGCAAAAAAATTCATCAACCTTGATCGTTTTTTATTCTAGAAGCAATGTACTCGACTCACCTTTGTTCGGGCCATAGCGGCATTGTTCGTAATTATCAAAATTATTAGTATATTTGTAATTTGTATCCAATCTAATTCTTATTAGATAATTGGTCTGTTCAATTTTAGACGCAAACTGCTTTTGTTCCATTACAGTGTTTGAGTTTTAAGATTTAAAAATGTTTTTTTTTTTTTTTGCTAAAAATAATGAATAATTATTGTACCCTAATGTATGTACAATCGACAAAATTGAATCATGACCCACCATAAGCTTATTTTCCTACAGACAATCAAATACAATTAGGTATACATTCGCATAAATATACATATCCATGGTAACGACTTTGATCTTAGTCAATTTGACGGATTACAAGGATTTATTGTCAAAATGGGTCATGATTCAACTTTGTCGATTGTACGTAAATTGATATATTGATAAATGTGGTCTCTAATGACCTTAGATTTTGAAAAGCGACCTTGGATAAATAAAAAAAATACGGGGACTGCCACGGCAAAGCTATTGCATAGCATTTTTATCAACTTGCAATGCAATTATTTATTTATTTTATTTATAACTCTACTTATTAGGCTATTGTCAGCCACGTCAATCATGTGGAACGTCAATGTGACGAATGTGACGGTGATCCCTCAATAGCCCTTTACGTACCAGGGCCACGGTTATCAGGTGAGACAGTCCCGCGACCCTGGCAGGCCCTTCGGTTACCTTTACCTACACTTTTGAAGAACATAACGACCGGAACAAACAAAAGCGATCATTTTTTTTTAGATTTTATGTCTCTATACGGCCGAATGAATGTGTCTGTCCGCCCTTCGGTCAATTTTCTCAATTTTTGACCCCTCAAGATGAAAGGGAAATGCCCATTCCAGGCCCTCAGTGGACATTAGACTAGAGAAAAAATACTATAACATGCATTAACTTAATATTCCATAGAATAGCTGTTTACGTTTTTCTAACTGAGCGCCATTACAATCTACAATACTTCGTTAAAAAAAAGTAAGTATTTTCATTACTCAATCGATTTATAACTTTACTACTAATTTATTCGTATTGTAATATAAATTAACTAAATTAAAACACGAAAAAAACTCATGATTACTCGTAAAAAGAAGTAATTCAAATCAATACGTTTAGTTATTATTCATGAAAATAAACAAAAACGACCATTGCCCTCTAATCTACGAAACTACCAAGTTTACAATTCAAACAAATACAAATTATAGTCCTTTCCTTATAAATTACAGAAAAATTATAATCCGTGACTTTTTAGTCGTCTTAAAAGTGGTCCACTTAATGTATCCGACGAAGTTTCATAAGAAAGTTTTCCCGTATCTCTTATGGATTCAGATTTCTCCCTTTTGGCCAATTTGAAAGAAACACCCTATATATTTTTGGCTTGCTAACATTAGGTCTTTCTTTGCTTTACTTTATACTACAATTATAATATAGCGTTGTCTGAAATCAGCTATAGTCGGGCAGATCATTCCATCTCCATTTTCTATGAGACAAGCTTGAGACAAGGTTATATATGTATATATTATATTTAAAAAAATGTGCAAGATTGTTCAGTGTCGTCTACTACCAAGCCCTGAAAGTTTGTGGAGTGCTGTCCCTTACACCCTGTATACGGTCGAATTGAGTAACCCCCAATTTGAGAAGGCGGTTAAAAAGCCAAACATCTAAACGAAAAACAAATTGGTAATAAGGCCTACAAGCCGAAGGCTTATTCATCTCGAATACCAGAGCTACTAAAACTATAGTCTAATAATTTATGTATGTTTCAACCGTAGCCCTTATTACCCTGCTACAGCGAAGCAAGGCCCATAGGTAAGACACGCCTTTCTTTTTTAATGCTACATATCCAGCTGAATCTGGTTTGACTGGAAGCTGACCCCAATTTAGTAGGGAAAAGGCTAGGTAGATGATGATGATGATGTAAAGGCTAAATATTTCTATTTTTATTTTGCAGAAAATTAATTAAATTATGATTAACAATAGAGTTCGTTGATTTATTTTGATAGTGTTCGTTTTTTTCCACTTAGCTAGGCCTTATTGGTACTTCCGGGAACCAATACAGGACGTTTTTTCTTCCGATACCCAAAAACTCATAATCGTACAAAACACAATTCAACACCGACACGGGGCTTTTCAACTACACCATACCCTACATAACATAGCACGCATATGATAACTTCCTACATAGCGAGGAAGAAATGAAAGAAACTGTAATGTATTTTCTAAAAGATTCCTTGAAAATAAATTTAACAGAAATTATTGAATCATACTTTTTATTCAACGTCTTATATAGACAATTTTTTTAATTAACATAAAATTACTCAGGTACCTATTTTTTTCAGTCATATTTTGAAGTTGATTTTACTTTTGCAATTACTTCTTTTTCCTTTTTTATACCTACATAATTATTATAACGAAATACGGGTAAAATACGGGACGAGGAGTAATACGGAACGAGATGACCAAATAGGTACGTATGGCAACCCTACGTATTGGCCGCACCTACCTTAAATTAGTCGCTTTGAATTAACATAACATTTTTACTCACTATTTAATCACTTCTTTTCTAACACTACCACAAGTACAACATTTACACTAAAAGATAAACTCTAAATGAAGGCGATGCCGACACGTCGACCCCTTTTAAAGTTTCATGAGTGGAGTCTGGCGTCCTGTCGTGAAATCGTTAAACACACACTTTTATTTAAACCTTTAGAAGTTATTTCTGTTTAAAAAAAACACTTCTTTAATAAACTTCTGATCAAGTAAATAGCATGGGTTTAATTATTGCGTAACACATTCATAAACATAAAACGATTGCTTTTAGATTTTTTAAATTAGTTTTTGAAAAAATGTATCTTGTCTACAACAAGAGTCACGGCAATGTACAGCGTGACAAAATGAATGCTACATCTGATTGAAGGTTGCGTCAAAATAAAATCTCCACCTGTTCACCTCTGGCTCGAAACCAGAAGCGTAGCGTGGCTTGCCCCCCGGAAAAAACTTTGTTTGGCGTTTTTCACCCTTTTGAAGGGTAAAAATTTATCACAAAAAAAAATGCGTAAATTAAAAGAATTCATCTTATTTATCTATCACTTTTTCCAAAATTTTTACAAACAATGTAAATTCAATTGTTTTAATTGAATAAATTAACCCATTTTTTTTCTCGCAAATGAAATTAAAACTTTTTTATTATTGTTTAAAGACGCACTTTGGGAGCCCCCGTGGTCTAGGGTCCCCGTATAATTAATACGGCTGATACGGCGGTAGCTACGCCCTTGCTCGTCACAAATATTCAATTTCAGCGACACCATTTTCCACAATTTGATGACGTCTGGAAAATAACCTATCATAATCTTGTCTTGATCACGATCTTCGTTTGTAAACCATCAACGACCTAATTTTCCTCGTGGAGTGCTGTTAGGTTTATACCTCGGAATCCAGGTCCAGTCAATAAGTCTTCATATAATTTTTTGAAATGTGTTGTAAACAGGATATAGAAAAATTAAAAAAAAATTGCCCGATCTATATTTTTTTTTTATTATTAAAATAAATAATTATTATACGGAAGACTTTTAAATTGGCCAAAAGGGACAAATCAGGATCCGTAAGAGATAAGAGAAAGGATTCTTGGGAACCGAGAGGTTTTACTCTAACGCCTTACGGCTCTCCCCGCACTCCACTACAAAGCAAAGGAACGATAATGAGGTAATTAGATTGAGATAGTGTAATTGTTTCGTTCGTAAATAATTAAACGCCTTTTATAATTTACAATATACAGTATGTCCGGACTCGAACTAGCGATAGTTGAAGGGCTTGAAGGGAATATTATAGCCTCATTTACATCGACAAAACTGCTTAAAAAAAACCTTACTCCAACACTTCGCGAATGGCGGTCATTTTAGTTTTAACCACGTTTTTTTTTTATTTGTGGAACTGGGGTATGTATAATAATATGCAAATATCTTTGAATCCAAGAGACCTACATACATAGGTACATGTACAGTTGTACTTTTTTAATGTAAATGTTTTGCATAAATCTATCTATCTAGGTAAATATATAAAATTCAAAACTGACTGGCTGACTGATCGATCAATGCACAGCCGAAATCGCTGGTACCAGAAGTTTGAAATTTAGCATTAGCGTTTCATAAATTCGTGAACGCCGAAATCGCGGAGTGGCCGGGCCCCCCTTTTTTTTCCGACCCGGGCTTGGTCCTTGGTCGGACGGCGAGCTACCCATCACTCACCGTCCGCAAGCCAGCTCCGCCGCTGTGCCCTCTGCTAATTAGAGGGACACGCGTTGGAGCGTCCACACGACAGGCTATTCGCATACGGGCAAAGAGACCCCTTAGTCACGCAGTGTCTAAGGAAGAGTTTTTGCCCGCATCCCAGGGTGCACCGGCCTGAAAAACTGGTGTTCCCCCCGCACGTATCCGAGAGGGAACTCCAGTCCACATGCGCACGTGGAGGTTTCTTGTCATAGCACCCCAAGGCCGGGCCCCCTTTAGAGTTCAAATTACCGTGTCACTGGAACGTAAAAGGCTATTGGAGGACACCGTCGATTTTAGTCAGTAAGAATCTGGCAGTCCCTTCCGCTCTGCCCCATCTCTTCCTCAATGTTTATCTTAATGTTTGTGGGTGATACTTATGTTGCAAGAAACATCGTAACTAGTGAGTTCTCCTAGTGGCAATAGCATGTGAATGCACCTATAGACAATCGCTTTAATTAATAAAATAATAACTTACTTTTACCACTAAGAATCAACCTTTACGCTCAAAGTTAAACAATAAATTAATCCAATAACAACCAGTCGACTCCTTTTTAAATAAAATAAATGGAGTCGGCGTCCTACAGTGCAATGGACATACGTAAAGTTTTGAGAAAATCAAGTTACCTCCATACGCGCTTTATGGATTACCTTTTCATCAAGTAGACCGAGCTCCTGCACTGGGTTAACTACGCAAAAGCACATTTTTAATTCAAAAGATTTTAGAAGAAATTGTAAATGCAAGTATTTTTTTTAATAGCCTATTCAGTGTCCCACTGCTGGGCAAAGGCCTCCCCTTTCTCCTTCCATACCTCTCTATTTTGAGCAGTTTCTGGTAAGTGTTAAGTATTTATTATGTTTGAAAAAAATATATATCTCGCTGCTGTTCTTCTGTTGAATGCTGTTCAACTGTCTAGATTGTACCTTGCTAATTAGTCCTATGAGAATATCACCCACTCATCAGCTTATTGACGTATTTCTGCAAATCAATATTTGTAAACTGCCTCTTGGGTTTAGTGTTTGCTAGCGTCAATACGCTCAGTAAGATGGGTTGTTTCAGGACAGCCGGGTTTTTGTATTAGAAAGTTTTTACTGGCAGCCGAATTCATTATTAACAAAATTAAATGTCAAAAAGTTTAAGCTTCTAGCTGATGTATTTTTCTATCGGTACCAATGTGAACATAGGCGGGCATTGCTGTGCCATTAAAAAGTGTGCTTTAAAGTAAAAAATCATAACCCTTCACTTTGTGGACAAAAGAAAAGAAAGACAGATAATGAGATATTAATTAATAAAAAAAATAACTATGAAAAAACTCAGAATTATTGTTACATAATTATTATTTAAACTAACACCATATTTAATAAAATTTCCATTTCTAAGAGCTCATTTCAAAATTCGAAATTCATACCTTCCTACAATATTTGAATTAAAAAAAAACAACAACAAGCAACAATAACCATTGAATAAAAATTTTATTTAAGGAAAGTATTAAAGGTATTGCAACTATAACAAAAATGTGATACTAAGAGAATCTGGCATTTATAGAATATGACATTTCTAGAATCTGGCATTTATCGACTAAACCAAACGCTCATACACATAAGTCCGGGAATAACTACTTGTAGATCATACAAAAATATTTGCTTCGTGGGGTAATCGAACCTGCGACACTCTGCGCAGCAGCCAACAGTCCATTCTCTCATCAACTGCGCTAACTGTGTCGTCGTTTAATCTATACTAATATTATAAAGAGGTAACATTTGTTTGTAAGTTTGTAAGTTTGTATGTAGGGGGTAATCTCCGGAAGTAATGAACCGATTTAAAAAATTCTTTCATTGGTAGAGAGCTACATTATCCGTGAGTGCTATAGGCTATAAATGATAAAGATATCATGCATATTAGCCGAAATATCTCAATTTTTATCAAGCCGGGCGGAAAAAAATTGCTCTTCCAACACAGTTATTAGCATGCGCTGCCTTAACAGTTGTATATAATTGAAAACAATGTATGGCAAAAATGTCCTCTTTGAATAGTTCTACAATAAAGTCCGCGACACCATATTTTTATCTTTTATATTTTAGCAGATATAGCAGCTTTTATGAGTTAAAAAAAGTTTTTTTCGATGTACTTGCATTTGGACGATTTTTTACACAACAAAACACTAAACCTTATCGAAAAAAATATTATTATGATCACAATAACATCATAGAGATATGATTTTCACAAAAAAGTATGTCAATTGGTTAAATAGTTTCGAAGATAACATAAAATTACTAAATCGCAAAATGCCGCCGTCCATTCACGAACCGCGTTAGAACACGCTTTGTACGCACGTTTTATCTATTTAGCTACAGATGGCGTTGTGCAATTACGTATGAACAAAACCCTCCTGTTGGCAGACAGGAAAAAAAAATCATAGCACTAAGTACTGTCAGGAAACCTCCACGTGCGCCCGTGGACTGGAGTTCCCTCTCGGATACGTCCGGGGAGAAGACCAGTTTTTCGGGCCGGTGCACCCTGGGATGCGGGCAAAAACTGTTCCTTAGGCACTGTGTGCCTAAGGGGTCTCTTTACCCGTATGCAAATAGCCTGCCGTGTGGATGCTCCAACGCGTGTCCCTCTGATTAGCAGAGGGCACAGCGGCGGAGCGGGCTTGCTGACGGTGAGTAATGGATAGCTCGCCGTCCGACCAAGGACCAAGCCCGGGTCGGTGGCGCGTCGTGTTTCGCGCCAAATGCCTGCTGGGGTCGCGAGTTTTTTCTTAACCCAGGATACCGTGGCCCCGGAACGTAAAGGGCATAGGAAGGAACACGGGTGGATTTTAGTCAGTAAGAGTCTGACAGTCCCTTCCGCCCCAGCCAGGGCGGGAGGACTCATTTGATGACTTTACCACATAAAAAAAAGCACTAAGTATTAACCGAACCGCACTCAAAATTTCATCACAAGTTAAAATATTAATGCCCAACGAAGTGGGCACGGGTCAGCTAGTTAATTATAAATCGTACATTTTTCGTTATTTTTTGAGTTACCTGCTCGTGTAGATTTTCTGCCCAGCTGGTAATAATTAAAAAAAGCTAGGTACCTACAAAAGTAACACCTAAAAAAGTAAATTCAAAATGCAAAAAATTATAATGGTATGAAGTCATTGATCAAAATTTTGACTTCTAATTCTTATTGTATTCTAAATTCAATGAATTTATTATAGTTACTAGCTGACCCGTGCCCACTTCGTTGGGCATTAATATTTTAACTTGTGATGAAATTATGAGTGTGGTTCGGTTAATACTTAGGTAGTGTTTTTTTTATGTGGTAAAGTCATCAAATGAGTCCTCCCGCCCTGGGTGGGGCGGAAGGGATTGTCAGACTCTTACTGACTAAAATCCCACCCGTGTTCCTTCCTATGCCCTTTACGTTCCGGGGCCACGGTATCCTGGGTTAAGAAAAAACCCGCGACCCCAGCAGGCATTTGGCGCGAAACACGACGCGCCACCGACCCGGGCTTGGTCCTTGGTCGGACGGCGAGCTACCCATTACTCACCGTCCGCAAGCCCGCTCAGCCGCTGTGCCCTCTGCTAATCAAAGGGACACGCGTTGGAGCGTCCACACGACAGGCTATTCGCATACGGGCAAAGAGACCCCTTAGGCACTGTGTGCCTAAGGAAGAGTTTTTGCCCGCATCCCAGGGTGCACCGCCACCGGCCCGAAAAACTGGTCTTCTCCCCGGACGTATCCGAGAGGGAACTCCAGTCCACGGGCGCACGTGGAGGTTTCCTGACATAGCACCCCAGTACTTAGTGCTATGATTTTTTTTCCTGTCTGCCAAAGGGAGGGTTTAATTTTGTTCATACGTAATTGCACAACGCCATCTGTAGGCAAATAGACCAAACGTGCGTACAAAGCGTGTTCTAACGCGGTTCGTGAATGGACGGCGGCATTTTGCGATTAAGTAATTTTATGTTATCTTCGAAACTATTTTACCAATTGACATATTTTTTTGTGAAAATCACATCTCTATGATGTTATTGTGATCAAAATAATATTTTTTTCGATAAGGTTTAGTGTTTTGTTGTGTAAAAAATCGTCCAAAGGCAAGCAAAGCTGCTATATCTGCTAAAATATAAAAGATAAAAATATGGTGTCGCGGACTTTATTGTAGACCTATTCAAAGCGGACATTTTTGCCATACATTGTTTTCAATTATATACAACTGTTAAGGCAGCGCATGCTAATAACTGTGTTGGAAGAGCAATTTTTTTCCGCCCGGCTTCTTAAAAATTGAGATATTTCGGCTAATGTGCATGATATTTTTATAATTTGTAGCCTATAGCACTCACGGATAATGTAGCTTTCTACCAATGCAACAATTTTTAAAATCGGTTCATTAATTCCGGAGATTACCCCCTACATACAAACTTACAAACTTACAAACAAATGTTACCTCTTTATAATATTAGTATAGATTTATGCAACTGTTGTATAATCAGGGGTATTAAAACACGAATGTGGGTTTATCACACGAGGCGTAGCCTATTATATATTCTGTGGCGTAGCCGAGTGTGATAATAGTATCACATGAGTGTTTTAATACCTAATTATATTATAACAGTTGCATACAAGACTTTATCTACAATCATGATGTGAATCCTCTATAAAAGATTCTCATACCATAGGGTGTTGTAGAGCAGTACAGTGTTGTAAGAACTATGTAAATTCAAGAAAAGTCTAATTGCGAAGCATGTAAAATAAAAAAAAAAACCTTAATAAGTAAAAGAGTTATTGTTCTTTTTTCTTTAGCGATCTGGTGGTGAAAATGTGCATTGCATGAGAATGTTCTTTTTTTTGAAATTCATAATATCACGCGTTTGGATAATATAATGATCATAATATCATTGAGTGTTTTAATGTTGGCAATAAGCTAATTGTTATAGGTTCTTAGAAAGAGGATTAATAGCATGATAGTAGATAAAAGAACTAATCAAGGCCTCCGTCGCTAGAAACTCCAAAACACTTTTGTTTTTATCGTTGTAACACATGTCTGCAGTATCAGGAGCCTTACCACGAGCTCTTAATGCGATCCAATTTAAGCTGTGGGAAAGAGATGTCGCGACTTGTTTAGCTCTGTCTCTTTCCCACAGCCTTAACTGGATCGCGTTAAGAGCTCATGGCAAGGCCTCTGTTATAAAATTGTAGAACATAATGATTATAATTTGCAATTGGGCTGAACATATTCTTCATCTGATGAACCATAAAGCTAGAGGGCGGAGCGGAACAAACGAAGTCTACAGGCAATAAAGAGGAAGCGAGTTAAACCTGTCTTAAATGTGTCAGAGATTTCGGGATTTTCTACCCCAAATACTTATATTTTCGGTCCTTTGTATGGTGCTCCCAGAGAAGTGATGCCCTAAGCAATTGATCTTGGGCGCAAATGCACGCGTAGCATGGCAATTCTATCTCTATTCTACCAAGAAAAGACAAAGTTATTTCATCGTTATTTCTACACAAAACGACTGTTTTTTTGCACAAGTATGACACGATTCATACACTATTCAGGAATAGAAACATATATTTTCTAAATTTTAAACATTGCTATGCTTAAATCCTTAAAAATCTTTTACGTTCTGTCATTTTGTCTATTCTCCCGTCGACAAAACCCTTTTCTACGGCGCCATGCTACGCGTGCCGGGGCTAATACTATATTTTGAGCACTAATACCTAAGTGATATTGTTTGTACCTGTTTTACCTTACCAATCTTTCTTCTCAAGCGGTAGTTAAGGATAAAAGTCAGCTTGGTGGGACTTACTTATCAGGTTACCGCGACCCTGGAACTTAAAGGGCTATTGGCCCTACTATACGATCAACACAAAACTATCGAATCAAACGCCTAGTGAATAGTTAATAACAATCTTACAAAGAAAGAAACTAAAATGTATCAAATAGGTCAGGTACAGTCGAATTCCAAATTCCTGGGTCAATTTCTGAAAGCAATCGCCTGACGCTTCGCTGTGACTTACGACCTTTTATTATAAGTTGTTTTAACACTATACAAATCAAAGGAACTTACGGTATACTTCATAATTTCAACCTTTTCCTACAAGTAATGCTGGCGCAGTGGTTAACGTGCTCGGATGTTTCCATCACTGCTGGCGAAGGATCGATCCTCACTTTTTTCTAATTACTTATTTTATTTAATAATTTTAAATAATTGCGATATTCTTTTTGTTATTTTTCATGCATTTTTTTGTAGTTTGATAAATAAAATGGTTTTTTTTTAGTAATTACTAATACTAGTCATTAGTGTTGTGTGTCGACCGTTATCATCATATAAGTATAATAAAGTTTTGTAGGTAGATCAGGGAAATAAAACAAAAGTTACAAAAGTAAATTATTTCGATTTGTGAGGTAGACATAACTATGTTAGTTCGTTTCGAGTCTCATTATAGAACGTTGTTGATTCCTGGATATTTTGTGTGACGATTGTTTACATCTATGTTACGCTGTTTTAATGTTATTGTTTTGTAGTGAAATATCAACAGTGGAAATAATATAGTCACTGAGGGCGAATATTATAGCCGTGCATAAATATGGATGAAACCATACAAATATCAAATTAAACCGGACTAAGTGTGAGTATTAACATTTAATTTTTAATGTTTTAATATTTTACATGTTAATATCTTATTTATTAGATAAGATTCCCTACAATAGGTTTGTTTAAAAGCTAGTTATACGTGTTATTTACGTATAGTTTTTTCTTTTAGTAAAATAAATTATCAGTTGTATTTTGCATAAAGATAATAATAGTATTCCATGTTTTGTTCTAGTGAAATACTGTGAGTCCTGTCATCCTGTGGAAGTGGATATGAGATATAAGGAACGAGCTTAGCTTAAGCTTGTCAAGAGCAAAGTCCAACACCGACGGTTATCAGACATCATAATAAACTATGGTGAATGAATATGAAGGAAATGGCTTCCCCCAATGAGTAACTAATTCAACACGAAATGAATAACCGTTCAATTTCACCGTGCACTCAAGACAGAACTCTTCACCAATCAGCCAAAAACCCTTTAGTTTTATAGAAATAAAAGAAACATTTAAAGCACGACCATATTTTTATACTTATAGCTTTTGTTGTATTCATTCTTAGTTAGCGAAATTAGTTATTCACAGTTCTTATTATTTAGGGATTAGATTTGAGGCTAAGTTTCCATCATTCTTTTCATAAAGAAAACGAAAATTAAACTGATGTCCTCAATAGGGTATATTTATGGAGAGCGGTTATTTTTTTATGGTTAAGAAATAATAAAATTAAATTTTCAGTAATAGAACATATTTCCATATTATTATTTTTTTTTGCTAAATCGCACCTAGTGGAACGCAAAAAGCTTGATTTCATAGAAACAAAATTGTTGGCACCGCAGCCCCGGAACGCAAAGAGCAACTGGCCCTTTGCGTTCCAGGACCGTGGTGCCTTCACAATCATAGCTGAAGCAGTATTTTTTATGTAGTGCTAATGTTATTTATTTGCGTGCTTCTATTTCAGTAAAAGAACATTCATCCTTAAACACCTAACTTTTTTTAAACAACCTGTTTCTGGACCGTGGCCCTGGAACGCAAAGGGCAACTAGCGTTTTGCGTTCCAGGACCGAAGTGCCTTTGAAATAGTAACAAAGCACCGCGGCCTTGGAACGCATAGAGAAATTGGCCTGCTGAATTATTACTTTTTCAAATGGCTTTATTATACAGGGTGTTTCTTTTTTTTTGTCCCATTTTAAAGAAACACCCTGTATAGTCATCTATACATATAAAAGCAAAAGGTCACTCACTCATAGGACACGAAAGCTCGGAAACTACCAGGGCTAAGGGTTCAAAATTTTGCACAGAGGTTCTTTTTAGGACGTAGGTACCCGCTAAGAACGGATTTTGCGATATTACGCCCCTAAGGGGTTGGTTTTGGGGTTGACAGTTTGTATGAAACTTTTTTTCTACAAGTACTACGAGTTTCAAATTTTGCATGCGGGTTCTTTTTAGGACGTAGGTGCTACTTTAGAAAAGGGTTATTCGAAATTCGACCCCTAAGGGGTTGTTTTTGGTGTCGAAAGTTTGTTTGAAACTTCGTTATTACACGTCCTAGGAGTCTCAAACTTTTCGTAGGGGTTGTTTTTAAGACGTACGCACTACCCTCAACGGGGTTTTTTTGAAATTCAACCCCTAAAGGGTTGTTTTAGGTGTTGATAGATAGAGGTCTCAAATTTTGCATGGGGATTATTTTAAAGACGTAGGTGTTCACCAAGAAGAGCTTTTGCGATATTACGCCCCTAAGGGGTTGTTTTTGGGGTTGACAGTTAGTATGAAACTTTTTTGCTACAAGTACTAGGAGCTTCAAATTTATTTTTAGGACTTAGATACTTACTGTGATGGGGTGATTCGAAATTCGAACCCTAAGGGGTTGTTTTTGGTGTTGATATTTTGTATGAAACTTTCGTTCCTAGAAGTACTAGAAGTTTCAAATTTTGCGCGGGGTTTAATTTTAGGTCTTAAATGCTCACTACGACGGTGTGATTCGAAATTCGAACCCTAAGGGGTTGTTTTTGATGTTGATAGATACAGGATTCAAATTTTGAATGGGGATACTTTTAATGACGTAGGTGCTCACTAAGACGGAATAATACGAAACGGGGGTTGTTTTAGGGGTTGATAGTTTGTATGAAAATAAATTCGTTACTTCAAGTGCTAGGAGACTCAACATTTGCATGGGGTTTATTTTTAGGCTGTAGATGCATAATAAGACGGGATATTGCGACTTCAACCCCTAAGGGGATGTTTATGTAGTTCGTAGATAGAGGCCTCAATTTTTTTCTGAAGATTCTTTTAAGGATGTCGGTGCTTACTAAGATGGGATGTTGCGAAATTTGACCCCTAAGGGGTTGTTTTTGTTGTTTTTGGTTGCTAGGAGTTCCAAACTTATCATGGAGGTTCTTTTTTAGGATGCTGATGCATGCTAACACGGGATATTGATATAAATTCGACGGGGTTTAGTTTAAGGGGTTGTTTTTAATAGATAGATAGGAGTAACAAATGTTGCATAGGGATTCTTTTTAGGACGTTGGTGCTGCCTATGACGGGATTTTTCGAAATTCACTGTCTCAATGTAGATATCTCACTATTATGAGATTCCCCAGAATATTTAACCCTAAAAGGATTGATAGTTAGCAGTCTCTCAAGCATGATTATGGCTCACTCAAAAAAGTATGTTGCACAGGGTTTCGTTTTAGAACGTAGCTGCTCACTGAGACGGGATATTCCGAAATTCGACCACTAAGGGGTTGCTTTTGTGGTTGATACATAATTTGAACGAAACTTTGTTAAGCACTAGGAATTTCTTAATCAGCAAAGGGGTTCTTTTTAGGGATATTTATGTGCTTACTAAGATGGGATTTTTCGAAATTTGACTTCTAAGGGGTTGTTTTTGGGATTGATAGTTTGTATGAAACTTCGTTTCTATAAGTGCTTTAGGTATGCTTAAGGTTATGTTTAGATCGCAGAAGTTCACTTAGACGGGATTTCGCAATATTCAACCCCTATTGATTCATATTCGACCCCTATAGATTGTTTTGAGGTCGCAGTCAGGAGTCTCATGTGGTTCTTTTAGGACATAGGTGAGACCTCAGATGGAATTTTGCGAAATTAGATCAACGAGAGATTGCTTTTATGATCGACAGATTGTTTGATTAGATTTTCCAAAGTTTTCATATCAAAAGGGTGTCCGGGAGTAGAAATTCACAGAGGCAAAGTTCGAAAAACGCGCGGACGAAGTCGCGGGCGAAGTGCTAGTATCTTTAATATTTCTTTTGTTAACATAAAGACAAAACTACACATTAATTTTTTTTTGGGATAACATACTAAAATGGCCGCACTTTATAAAATAAACCCTATAATTTCTTCAATATAAATAAACGTAATTGTCTTTTAATCAGCTAATTAAATTGGATAATATTGTTTTATCTTCACTTCTAATTTTTTAATTTACTTATTTTTATTACTGATTACTGATATCTGTTGGGCTAAGTGGAGCTATATCAATGAGATTTGAGTCTTATAATGTGTTTAGCTATTGTTTAGTTTTTTTTAAAATCATGATCTTATTAATCAATGTCTTGTTAGTTATTCATGTTAATTTACAATTTATTCATGCTTATTATTTATTTAAAAAAAGTTAAATATTAGTTTTACGTTTTTTTTTGGTCTTGGTGGAAATAAGAAAAGTCATGCTGTATTAAAATGTTTATTTTGTTTTATTTATTTATGTAATTAACAAACTTATAAATTATATTTTTGATATCACATTCATACGAATCTGACAATCCCTCAGTCAACAGTCAACTCATTTGATGAACTTCAACATGACATTGACATTCAACATAACATTTTTACTCACTATTTAATCACTTCTTTTCTAACACTACCACAAGAACAACATTTACACTAAAAGATAAACTCTAAATGAAGGCGATGCCGACACGTCGACCCCTTTTAAAGTTTCATGAGTGGAGTCTGGCGTCCTGTCGTGAAATCGTTAAACACACACTTTTATTAAAATTATTTAAAACCTTTAGAAGTTATTACTGTTTAAAAAAAAACACTTCTTTTATAAACTTCTGATCAAGTAAATAGCATAGGTTTAATTATTACGTAACACATTCATAAACATAAGCCGACTGCTTTTAGATTTTTTAAATTAGTTTTTGAAAAAATGTATCTCGTCTTTATCAAGAGTCACGACAATGTACAGCGTGACAAAATGAATGCTACATCTGATTGAAGGTTGCGTCAAAATAAAATCTCCACCTGTTCACCTCTGGCTCGAAACCAGAAGCGTAGCGTGCCTTGCCCCCCGGATAAAACTTTGTTTGGCGTTTTTCACCCTCTTGACCTTTCAAGAGGGTGAAAAACGCCAAACATTTTTTTTTGTGACTTACCTTTAAATTCACAAAAAAAAATGCATAAAATTAAAAGAATTCATCATAATGATCTATCACTTTTTCCAAAATTTTCACAAACAATTTAAGTTCAATTGCCATTATTAACCCATTTTTTTTATTTCGCAAATGAAATAAAAACTTTTTAACCGACTTCAAAAAAAGGAGGAGGTTCTCAATTAGTCCGAATCTTTTATTTTTTATGTATGTTCCCCGATTTTTCGAAGACGCCTGGACCGATTTTGAAATATTTTTCTTTTGTTTGAAAGGGTATACTTTCCAATTGGTCCCATGATCATCAGGTCAGGATCTGATGATGGGATCCCAGGGAAATCGAGGGCAACCTTCAAATTTTATAGGCACATAGTACCATTTTAAGGGTTCTGTAGTCAACAAGGAACCCTTATAGTTTCGCCATGTCCGTCCTTTTGTCCGTCCGTCCATCCGTCCGTCTTTCCGCAGTTTAGCTCAGAGACGCACAATACTATGGAACTGTAATTTAGTGTGAATATACGGATTTGTTGCGCCGAAAAAGTGGTAAAATAAAATTTCGTAAAATATTTTTAGGGTACCTCCTGTACAAGTAAAATGGAGATGTTTTTTTTTTTCTCGCGTACCCCTCATTGTGGGGACTGTGGGGTATCATTAAATAGGTCTTTAAAAAATATTAATAGTTTCCATTAAAAACTTTTTGATAAAAAAAATTTGTTTGTGAAATATTAAGCTTTAAAATGCTAATTTTTGCTCGACTCGAGTGTTCCCCTCTACCAGCTAAACGGTTATGTTTGGGGGTGTGACTTTATGAGTGAAGTGAATGTGTGGCTTTACAAGTTTACGAGTAATAGACGACCAAGTTATAAAATGTACTTGGATAACACATTTTGGTTTTTGGTAAAATAAAAACTTTTTCAAAAAAAATGTAACCGCCTTCAAAAACAACCACAAACAAACACAAACACAAACTCTTCTTTCGGAAATCGGTGTTTTTTTTTATTAATTTCATTGTTTTTTTAAAGTTTTGTAGGTTACTTTACCCTTTTTTGTGGTTGTTTTTGAAGGCGGTTACATTTTGTTTTGAAAAAGTTTTTATTTATTAATTTTATAGACGCACTTTGGGAGTCCCCGTGGTCTAGGGGCCCCGTACAATTGATACGGCGGTAGATACGCCCCTGCTCGACACACTGTACACATTTATAGTTGGGGAGCCCAGGAAGGGATTTTAGCCGTGACTCCGGCTCGTCAGATTAATAAAAGGGAGAATCCTTGCACCCTTTAATGTACCTGTACCAAGTATCAATCCTTCATCTGGTGGGGTTTGTTTGGGAGAACCCGTGAGATTAGTAAAAAAAAATCGATCTGCAGATATACTCGAGCGCGTCAGATTAAGAAAAGGTAGATTAATTACGGTCAGAAGAGTGTATATCTCAATAATCTGACAATTTGAGCGTGGCATTAGGAAATGAGCGAGTTCTGAAGTTGTAAAACAAAAACGTAACGCCTGCTCCTTTTTTATAGCAATCAAAGTTCCGTTTAAAAAAATTCAATTATTTATAAGGCGTTTTCGTTTTTGGGTTTTCAACCGCTTGTTACGGACAGCCCCCTTGATTTAATCGTTAGATTAATATGTAATGGTTCAGAAATATTATTCGCGTTTACACTATAAATGGCTGACGCAATCGATTACTTCTTTATAACTGTTTATTTTTACATTTTTTTAAATGTTCACACACTCTCCCCCCACTTAAATAGAAAACTTGTCAGAAACTTTTTTCTTTTTTAAACATATTAATCTTTCAAATCCAATAGATTGTCATGGCGCTTGAGGAACAGCAGATTCAGCATCTTCGGCTCCCCTACTATTATGTTTATATTATATTTCAGAGACACCATTTTCCACAATTTGATCACGTCTGTTACTGTCTTGATCACGATCTTCGTGTGTAAACCATCAACGACCGAATTTGCCTAGCCAAGTCTTAAACAATCCAAATCAGAAGCAGTCATCAAAGCAAATAACAGATGTAACAGATGTCCGTGACCAATTTCCTCTCAAGCGATAATTAGCAGACTACATGAGGGAGTCGTATCATGAAGATTTGTGGAAGTCAGCTGCGATTCCGTTGGTGGGGTAAGCAGCAATCGCCGTTCAAACACGTAGAAAAAATATTTTTTTAGTCTTTTCCTCCCAACTGAAACCTGGTTTAAATTGAAGATTACCTTGTATCACGAAGAATAAAACCAAACAGCCGACGGTACCATGGTGGAATACACGTCAGCTGGTCACTCGAACATGTAATTTTTTATTTTATTTTCAGTGATTTTCTCTCAACCCAAATTTAACCCGATGAAAGTTTACATGTAGTTATGGGTAAAAACAGACGTCAACTGGCTGTATCTAGGTGGAAAGATCGGCAGCTGACTTTGAAAATTACAAACAGGACTAAGGCTCTCAGCCTAAATATGCATTTAGTTCAAAGTTTTCAATTCCTCTCTACGGAAAAAAACCTGTTTATATTGACGCTTACTCAATATCACGATGAAAAAATACATTCAGCTAATGTTTACAGACAGTTATGGATCAAAATACAGAGTTATTCTTATTAAGCTGGCCATCAGGAAAATATGTGATTCCGTAAGAGATACGAAAAAACTTATTTATAGCTTTAGCTCTTTTTTCTGCATACAATTTTAGCATATTTATTTTTTTGGTCAAGTGTTAAATGTCCACTAAAATGAATTCGCTTTCTTTTTTCGTTTTTTTTTTTTTTAGCGTGGTAAAATCATCAAATGAGTCCTCCAACCCCGGGCAGGGCGGGAGGGACTGTCAGACTTCTACTGACTAAAATCCACAGTGCCCTTCATAGCCTGTTATGTTCCGGGGTTACGGTAAGGGAATAATCCCGCGACCCCGGCAGGCTTTGGGCCTCTGAGAGGGGGGCCCCTTTAGGAACAATATTTGGATTAAACAAAATGTGCAATACCTTAAAAACTACTTAACCGATTTTCGTGAAACAAACTGTACAATAGTTTTTACGACAAGCTATTGCAATAACGCCGTAAACAAAAAAATATATTTTCAAGTTACGTAATTATGATCAACATAATTATCTCATATTATAAGATTTATTTTTTAATGCCTTTCGACTCTGTTTCATGTAAAGATCAATTCGTAATTGTATCAGAAGACAAAAATCAGGATGGCGGAAATTGGTGGTTAGTGGGAGGTGCGACAAGATGAAGTAAAATATTGTTTGTAAGGAGACTCTCATTAAAGTTATTTTTCTAATCAGATTTTTTATGTTATTTGTTTGTGCCAAATTCTTCTTAGAATACTGTATTTTTCTTACTAGAGCTAATTAAAATACATAATTATAGCTATCATCTAAAAAACAAGTCAAGCGCCTACTGTTGCCTACTGTACTTTTAAAGCAATTTTATTGCCTACTGTACTTTTAAAGCAATTTTATGTTGAACTTAAAATGTGTGAAAAATAAATGTGCAATATATTGTTTATTAAAGTTTTTAATCGGTATCCCTTTCATTTTAACACAGCTTAGTGATATAAATACAACATGAAACAAACAATTATCTTTTTAATTGACTTTTCAGTTTTTCACGCCATCTTTTTCGTTTTATAGTCCCCAAAGATTCGTCCCATCGCCAGTTCTTTGTGCTCTGCTTTTTATAACATCACTTGAAACCGTCTTGAGATCATAAGCCCATCCGATCCATGTGAAGAAATCTATGAACTTAGTCGTCAAATTAAGATAATTGTTCCCCAATTCTGCTGCACGATAATCCCAAGGAAAAACGTGGTGATAGTTATGGAAACCTTCGCCTCCAGATACTATGGAAACTGCTATATTTTGGGCAGGTAATATTTTGCCGTCATAAGGTTTGTTTCCCCACAGATGAGCAGCACTGTTGACCAGGAAAATAATATTGAGGTTCAAGATGAAACGAAGTAGGGTGATATGCCAAGCATTACTCCAGGTTTCTCCCCAGAAGAAAACAGGGATGATAGTTGGCAGCCCGAAGCACAATGCTGCAATTAGGATTACAGCGTACCTGTAGAAGAAAACAATATGCTGTTTAACTTAGCACAGAAAATACCATATCTCGCACATTTCGGACCGAGGAGAAGATTGTCAAGCTGGAGGAAGAATTAAGCAAAATGTACTGCGATATCTTGGGATTATCTGAAATCCGAAGAGAGGTTCAGAAAACGATAGTCTTAGATTCCGGCAACATGCTGTACTTTCGGAAGGGAGGCCATAATTCCCAGGGTGGTGTTAGTTTTCTCGTCAGGAGGTAGGCTATAACATGAAAGTTGACAGTGTATCGAGTAGGGTTGCTACCCTACCTTATACTCAGAATAACCAAACGGTATTCATTTCCATACCTGGCGACCGTCAGGGACTGTATGAACGTTTCGATTACAATAAATTATAATCTTTTTATTGGACAATGATGATGAACAATTAACACTTATTGTAATTTAAGTACTTACTTTTCTTGAAATCTCAGCACTTGGTTGTTGTAAATATCAGACATGTCAATTTCCTTTCCACGTCGCTTGACTTCAGGATGTTTTTTTACGAGCAACCATCCAATATGAGAAAAGAAGAAACCACGAGTAGCATTGTGAGGGTCTGCATCAGTGTCACTGTACTTATGATGGAGACGATGGTCTCTCACCCAATTACTGGCAGTAAATTGGTAGGCAATGGAGTTAAATATCATCAGGATGATTTGTAAGGGAAGCTTCGCTTTATATGTTTGTGGGCCCATAACCTATGAGCGCCGGCTGTTATTCCTAAATCTGCGAACACGGCGAGGATGAAACCTGGAAAGAATAATTGAAACAAAAAATACTAAATCGTCATAGAGTTAGTAACGGCACAAGATTTTTGTTTTCATGGTATATATGTATACATGTAAAAAGTGAAGTCATGAGAACAATGTTTTTTAATTAAATCAAAAAATATGTGTACATAATTATTGGCTAGGTATATAATTTCTATGAGTAAAAGAGAATCATGCATTTTGAACAAATTATTTGCTTTGGGACTATCTCGACGAACTATAATTTCTAATGCATCATACTTTTTATTTTATCTTTAATTTATTTCTTACTAGCTTCTGCTTGCGACTTCGTACGCGAATCCTATTGCTTATATGCAAGCGACAACGGGGTCGTCAAAATCGAAAATCTGAAACGTCTGATGTCGAATTCAAAAACAACAACAGAGAGTGCTCATCAGGCTGAACAACTCTTGCTAAGACGTCATTCCTATATATGTTATAGTACAGCTAGGCTCTAGGAGTTCCACATCAGGTGTTCCAGATCTTCAGTTTTAATACGACAACAGGGAGTGCTCATCAGGCTAAACAACTCTTGCTTAGACTATTACTGTATGTAAAAGTGTAGCTGGGCTCTTGGTGTTCCATATCTTCAAATTTATTTTCTCAGCAGAAAATGATCATCACGTGGAACAATATTTGTCATGGCGCTATTGTTGTACTATATAGTATCTCTTATAGTTTAACTGATCTATTGCAGTCCTGCATCAGGTGTTCAAGTTTCCCAGATAAATTATATGTTGCCCAGACTTAATAGCTATACAACAACAAAAAAAGAGTCAAATCCGTCCCGTAATTCCGATGATTAGCGTACATGGAGTATTTTCTCCCGTTTTCCTAACATTTCCCTTCACTGCTCTGCTCCTATTGATTGTAGCATGATGAAAAGTATACTATAACCAGCCCAGGAGTATGAAAAATAATTGTTCCAAGTTTCGTCAAAATCCGTCGAGTAGTTTTTGTTTCTATAACGGTTATACTTAATATTTCTGTGGGTTATACAGACAGAATTTTAGGAGATGCAAAGGGATATACAACAATAAGGCAAAAACTACTTACTGAGTAAAATTGTTTGCCATTTTGCCGAAGTAAAGCACAAATATAGCCCGTACAGACCCGCTATATGCCAGTAACCAAATAACAAAACTCTTATGTATATGATTTCGTACTTTCTTGGCGATTCTTGTGGTACTACAAAAGTCAGTGCCGGCTCTTCCTTCCTCAAAATCGTAGTAGTTTGGACGCCTTGAACCATTTTCCAATACCTACTGCAAAAAATACAAGAATTTTAAGCAAGTTGTACTTTTTTTTAAATACAAATGTTTTGCGTAAATCTTTCTATCTAGGTACCTATATAAAATCATCAATGCACTGCCGAAATCGCTGGGCCTATAAGTTTGAAATTTTGTATTAGGGTTTCTTGCCGCAATCGCGGCGGTAAGACCCCTCTTTGAGGAGTGGCCGGATAGGCGTCACGGCGTCCTAACCTACCACAAGACGCGGGTCCTCACCGGACACGGATATTTCAGGACGTACCTGTGTGGGATGGGAAAGGAAGAAAAGCCTGGGTGTCCCCACTGCGATGATTGCCCAGAGGACACAATGGAGCATACGGTGCAGGACTGCCCCGCTTTGGCAGAGCACCGCCCGCCGTGTCCTCACGGCGTCGATAAGCGGACACCTCTCGCGCCCGGCATTGGTCGTGGCCATGCTGCGGTCCGAGACGGAGTGGGAAGCGGTCACCTCCTTCTGCTAAGCAGTCATGCTCGCAAAGGAGGAGGCGGGTCACGTGAGGGAGAACACAGCGTCCTCCCTCTGACCCAATCGCTGACGCCCACGGCGACCAATGTCGGCAGACGATCTCCGACCTCCGTAGGCGCGGGCATGCGGGCGGCGAGTAATGGGTGACCTCAAAGAGTGTCAGCAAGATGACGGACCCCTATAGAGATCAAATTTCCGTAACCCTGGAACGTAAAGGGCTATTGAAGGACACCGTGGATTTTAGTCAGTAAGAGTTTGGCATTCCCTCCCGCTCTGCCCAGGGTGACTCATTTGATGATATTTTTACCACGATAAAAATACATCTCTTACTTAAAGGGGTTGGTTGCCTAATCCTTAAAGGGGTTGTTTTTGTGGTTGACTTTACTAGTTACGATGTTTCTAACAATATGTTGTAAGAAACATCGTGACTAGTAAGTTCTACTAGTGGTAATAGTCTCGCATGTGAATGCTCAATTCTATTAATACCCTTAGACAATCGCTTTATTAAATAATAAAATAAAATGATAACTTACTTTTACCACTAAGAATCGACTTTTACGCCCAAAGTTAAACACGAAATTAATCTAATAACAACCAGTCGACTCCTTTTAAAATAAAATATAATTAATGGAGTCGGCGTCCTACAGTGTAATGGACATACGTTAACTTTTGAGAAAATCAAGTTACCTTCATACGCGCTTTATGGATTACCTTTTCATCAAGTAGACCGAGCTCCTGCACAGTGCGCACTAGCACATTTTTAATTTAAAGCATTTTAGAAAAAAAAATTGTAAATGCAAGTACATATTTATTATGTTTGAAAAAATTAATAGATTTTAAAAAAATCTAAAAACCCACGTTTTTAAATTTCCTAAAAATAAGAAAATAACCCTACGGGCATGGACCTAAAAAAAAAGGCGGACGGAACTTCACTAAGAAACGATTGAAGCACCAAAATGGCGACCGTGTTTATATGTGTGAGTTTGTATAGGGATGCCAGATGAAGGAAAAAATTAACCATTTTTAAACAATATTTAATTAAGATCTCCCTTGAACTTAAGTTTAATTACATTTTTTTTGTGACAGATACCTATTTTTAAAATAAAGGTAAAATAATTTAAGCACATTGGATATAAAATATTTACAACTCGTTTAATATTAATAAAGTTTTACAATCCCTTTTGGTTATTCAAATTTTTGTAGACTTGTCTTTTGCTATTGACACATCTAGAAATCCCTTCTAATTTACTTAAATGGTGAAAACGAATGTTTAAGTATTTTTCGCCTATAAATATTTAATTAAAGCTATTTTATGTTTCATTTCTACACGTCTACATTCCTATTCCATGTCTACACTCCCTTATTATTTTTATATAATCATTTTTCCATGCATCATTTGCCGTGGGGAAACTTGTAAAAAAAAAATATTTAACGAAAAACAAAAAACCCGACTGCTTTAAAAAAAACTAAAAAAAAAAATATTTAACGAAAAACAAAAAACCCGACTGCTTTAAAAAAACTAAAAAGAAAGAAACAAGCCCAGTAGTTAAGAATTCACACTCACAGTCGGGGCCCATTCAAATTATACCGATCAAATCTTCCCAACGGGCCCCGACTGTGAGTGTGAATTCTTAACTACTGGGCTTGTTTCTTTCTTTTTAGTTTTTTTAAAGCAGTCGGGTTTTTTGTTTTTAGTTAAATATTTTTTTTTATTTCATACTTTTTAGTTACTATTCAGAGAATTATTGCTTTGCTAAACAACTTTAAATCGTTATATATCCTAAACCATTATTTAAAATGAAAAATGATAAAGGGAACCTAAAGATGATTTTAAAATACCTATTCAACGATACCCCACATGACATAGTTCGTTGACTTTTTTTTTTTTCATTTTGACAATATGGCGTCTGGTTGTCGCTGTGGTGAATTTTGATTACTGTCATGTCTTTAGTGACACTCGCAAGATGAAGACGAATCGATTGACGTAAAAATTATCAAAATCGGCCTACGCATTTGGTCTCTAGAACGCCACATAGAAACAAACATACATACATACATACATACTTACATACATACATACATACATACATAGACTGCTAAACACATTACCCTCCTTTGCGTCGCGCAGTCGGGTAAAAAGAAAGAAACAAGCACAGTAGTTAAGAATTCACTCATTCACACTCACAGTCGGGGCCCATTCAAATTATACCAATCAAATCTTCCCAACGGGCCCCGATGATTTTAAAATACCTATTCAACGATACCCCACATGACATAGTTCATCGACATTTTTTTTTTTTTCATTTTGACAATATGGCGTCTGGTTGTCGCTGTGGTGAATTTTGATTACTGTCATGTCTTTAGTGACACTCGCAAGGTCAAGACGAATCGATTAACGTAAAAATTATCAAAATCGGCCAACGCATTTGGTCTCTAGAACGCCACATAGAAACAAACATACATACATACATACATACATAGACTGATAAACACATTACCCTCCTTTGCGTCGCGCAGTCGGGTAAAAATACAGAAGAATACAATAACGATAAATAGTAACAAAATATAAATCTCCCAATTTTAAAATAATTTGAACCTTGAAATAGTTGCAACACTGATTGATTTCGAGATGTTTATAAAATTTATTGACGTAAAATCGAGAAATAAGCTTCAAAATGACATGTTTAACTATGAAAAGTGATCCCCTGGCTTTTTTAATTGAACTACTATGGTTTAGACAACTTTTTGCAACACATGACGGCATACTTTGATTTTTATTAGACAAAATAACACCGTATGAAACCGCGAGTGTCGTTCGAAGCGTAATGGCCGACGGCTGACTTACTATGGTGTGAATGTGTGTGTGCCGGCTTGTGTGGACAAGCGCACTGACTTACTATGGGTGCTTCAATTCTTTCTTAGTGAAGTTCCGTCCGGCTTTTTTTTTAGGTCCATGCCTACGGGGCTGAAAAAGGGGCCACTCAAAACATGGGGGCGTAAATTATTTGAGGGATTATTTTATGGGATATATGTATTTACATGACGTGTAAAGATCTTGGATGTAACTTGCAAAGATACGCCCCCACGTTTTGAGTGGCCCCTTTCTCAGCCCCGTGGGGTTATTTTCTTACTTTTAGGAAATTTAAAAACTTTTGTTTTTAGATTTTTTTTAAATCTATTAATTTATTTTATTATTTTTTCGTATCCCATTCAGCAAACCCTTTTGTTTAATACCCATATCATGGAGGTGCATTTCAAATAGTCAATCCGCCATCTTGGATGTCCGCCATGATGGATTTAAGACATGTAACTACTTTTTTCATATTCCTAACAGCAAAACCTTTCATTTGATACCCATATCATTGAAGTGCATTTCAAATAGCCTGTCCACCATTTTGGACATCCGCCATATTGGATTTAAGTCTCGTGACTATTTTTTTCGTATTTCTGACAGCAAACCCTTTCATTTGATACTCATATCATGGGGGTGGATTTCAAACAGCCCGTCCGCCATCTTGTGGAGGCCGCCATGTTAGATTTGTTATGACGTTTCTTAGCTAGTCATGTATTGTCATCAGAACTCAGAGCGTATGCAAAATTTCAGCTTGCTAGCTTATCGGGAAGTGCCTCAAAATTGAGTTGCAAAAGTCCAACTGGAACGACAAACAAACAAACAAGAAAAGTGAGTTTATAAAAACGTGGGAAAATCATAACCCTTCAATTTGGCTTTGCCGTAATCGGTTAAAGATGTCCTTTTATGGTTGTGAAATCGTTTCCTACTAAGAAAGTTCTCTAGAAAAAACAGTTCTTCTTTTGTCCTTTCTAGCCAGGAATGCCCATTCCATTTATCTATATTATATATATAAAAGAACAGGGGTTTTTCTTTTGACACGACTACAGCCGAAACCGCTAAACGCAGAAACTTGAATTTTAGACAGGATTTGCAGTCTACCATGTAGATTGGCAATAAGACGGGATTTTGCGAAAATCCTCCTCTAAGGGGGTGAAAAGGGGTGAAAACGTTTGTATGAAAAATCTTATTCCTTGGGTTTAAAAACTTGAAACTTACCACGAATGAGAACACAAGTAAATAAATAAGATTAGCACCATTATTTTTTTAAAACTACCCTCCATTGGTAATCTAGGGGTTGTTAAAGTTTGTATGGAAAAATCATAACGCGTGAGCTGATGAATTTGAAAATCAGTATTTATATACTAGATAAGAATTAATCAAACACGTGTTTTTGGATTTTTCGAAAATCACCCCCCAAGTTGGTGAAAAGGGGTATTCAAGTTTTAAGGGGAGGATATTAAACCACTAAATGTAGAAACCTGAATTTTGGACGATACTTGCAGTTTATAATGTAAGTAAGCATAAAGAAAGGATTTTGCGAAAATCTACCTCTAAGGGGGTGAAAAGGGGTGAAAACCTTTGTATGCAAAATCGTATTCTTTGGGTTTATAAACTTGAAACTTGGTACGAATGTGAGTATAAGTAAATAAAAAAGATGGACACTATTTTTTTTTCAAAACTACCCTCCGTTCGTGGGTTTTTCGGAAATCACCCCCTAAATTTTGAAAAGGGTTGATTAAGTTTTAAGGGAAGGATTTACTGCTTGCTTCGATAAATTCTAAACTTGGCATAAATTACGAGTATCTCTCAATCGAATAAAGTATACGTATTTAATATTTTTGCGTATTTTTGTTTGTCTGTATTGAATAGGCTCTGAAACTACTAGAGATTTTCCAAAAGTATCCTATAAGGAGGGTGAGCTGGAATTAAATTTACTGAGTTCGAAATTAGAAACACGCGCAGACGAAGTCGCGGGCAAAGTGCTAGTTATTAACATAAATTAACATTTTAACTCACACACAAACGCTCATACACAAAAGTCCGGGATATGATATGTAGTTCTACTTGTAGATCATACAAATATTTGCTTCGTGCGGTAATCGAACCCGGGACACTCAGCGCAGCAATCCATTCTCTCATCCACTGCGCCAACTGTGTCGTTAAACATTTTTCGTTATTTTTTGGGTTTCCTGCTCGTGAAGGCTGATTTTGCCGACCAGTTGGTAACAATTAAAAAACATTTTGGCATCTATTTAACCCCTAAAAAAAAACACAATGCAAAATTTATGTATGAAGTCATCGATCAAAATCTTGACTTCTAATTCTTATTGTATTCTAAATTTAATGAATTTTTTGAAGAACTAATCAAGGCCTACGTCGCGAATCGTTAAAATCGCAAATTAGAAACTATAACACTTTTGTTTTTAGCGTTCTAAAACTCGATCGTCGCAAAATATCTGGTATATGTTCTGTTTTGCAATTATCTTAATATCTATAGTTCCAGTGATATTAACACCTGTTATAAAATTGTTGAACATACTCGTACAATTTGCAGTTGGGCTGAACATATTCTTCATGTCGCACCTTTAAAGTAAAACCGTTACTAAACGGAACTTTACAATTTTACAGGAGACCCAAAATTAGAAAAAAGTCAACATTTTTTGTCAGTAAAATCTGAATGCAGCGTTCTTTATGACGTTTAATAAGGTATTATTATAGATCTCTGTTTACTTTATAAATAACACGTGATTTAGAAAAGTTTTTATTTTTATTCACAGTATTATTTATTGTGATTTATATTTTTATAGTAACACTTTACCATTAATAATTTTGGTCATTAACACAGAAAACCGTGTTTAAACAAATTGAAACACTTTTCCTATTAAAAACAAATAACATATTACCCTTTTTTGTGACATTCAGCGCCGTGTTTATCCAAATAATAACAGTTTTACTTTAAACTTCCGTTTTCAGTCTTCCATGAACACGTTCTTATTGGTATAGACACAATATTGTATTTCGTGAGCCGATCATAATTCGGTTTAGGAACGCTTTGATTTATCGCCAGATGGCGTAAAATACAATATTTTTTAAAAAAACCGGCCAAGTGCGTGTCGGGCCACGCACAGTGTAGCGTTCCGTAGTTGCCCATCAAAATACTTATGCGAACTAACTAAACTGATTCGCTGAATTTAATTTTAAAAAGAAGAATTTTCAAAATCGGTCCAGGAGTCTTTGAGAAATCAGGGAAAATACAATCACAAGAAAAAAGATTACGACGAATTTAGAACCTCTTCCTTTTTTTGAAGTTAGTTAAAAATTGTTGACGATAAAAACCTACCTATCCCCAAAAACATACCGTAAAAACATACCTATTAAAGATGTAAAAATAAAGTTGACAAACTTACATTTGCAGTTGTCTCCGATACATTTTGTTTGAGAAAACATATTATCCAAGTACATTTTATAAGTTGGTCGACTGTTACTCGTAAAGTTGTAAAGCCTACTTAGTAATGATAATTTTCTTTTAAACTTCGTTATATACAGGGTGAATTTTTCAACTGGGCGTGGATGGCTATCTCGGAAACTATGAAGAATATCGAAAAACGTTGAGAGGAGTCTCGAGGCCGATTTTGACGAAAACTAAAACTGCATTATTAGATTTTCAAAAAATCGATAATCCTGGCCAGGAATCGAAGCCGCTGATTTTGGAAAAAAAATCACACCCTGTATTATTACACCATTTGATAGTGTTGCTAACAGAGATCAAATTCTGGGAAGTAATCATATACGAAAAACTAAAGGGAATAGTTTTTTATTATAAAATAGAGTTTTTGTATATCACTTTACTTCTACTGAGCCATATACTTCATTCAAAATTATAAAATATCATTGTTTTCAATGTTAAACTGGATTTGACGTCTCAATAATACCACTGCCTTCAGCAATAAGAAATGGTTGAGTTGAATAAAAAATTGCAATGTTTCAAAGAAGAAACAGTTAACATAAGTTTCGAATAAAGTCATTGGTTTGAAAATTGATCAGTTTTTTTAAATTATACCTTTTCCTTAAGTTTGTCGTTTATGATTAATTCCCAGAATTTTATCCTTACCAGCAACACTATCGAATGGCTTAATAATATAGGGTGTGATTTTATTCCAAAATCAGCGGGTTCGATTCCTGGCTAAGATGATTGATTTTTCTAAAATCCAATGATGCAGTTTTAGTTTTCGTCAAAATCGGCCTCGAGGCTCCTTTCAACGTTTTTTGATATTCCTCATAGTTTCGGAAATAGCCATCCACGCCCAGTTGAAAAATTCACCCTGTATACTACTATTGTGAATTTTTTCACACCCCCAAACATAACCATTTAGCTGGTAGAGGGGGGGGACACACGAATCGAGCAAAATTTAGCACTTTAAAGCTTAATATTTCACAAACGAATTTTTTTATCAAAAAACTGTTAATGGAAACTATCATTATTTTTTAAAGGCCTATTTAATGATACCCCATAATAAGGGGTACGCAAGAAAAAAAAAATCCTCACTTTACGTGTAAGTACAGGAGGTACCCTAAAAAAAAATATTTTTCGAGATTTTATTTTACCACTTTTTCGGCACATCAAATCCGTATATTTACACCAAATTACAGCTCTCTAGTACTGTGCGTCTCTGAGCTAAACTGCGGACAGACGGACGGACGGACGGACGGACGGACGGACGGACGGACATGGCGAAACTATAAGGGTTCCTTGTTGACTACGGAACCCTAAAAATGACAAGTTTATGTTAAAGTTTACGTATATTTTACATAGATGGCATTGATAACTCAATTTGAGAAAATTTTCGTTTAGTAACGGTTTTACTTTAAAGCACATTGTGCTAAACCATAGAGCTAGAGGGCGGAGAACACGTCGTAGCAGTCGGCCAGATATAATCACGGTTTAAAACGGCCACTTTATTTTCATATTTAACTTTATGGACATGTAAAAAAACAGTACAAGGGGACTTACTTGACTAATGTTTTATTGTTTAGGCAGTCCCTTCCAGTCTACCTTACGGTGATGCAGAGTAACAAACAATAAAAGTAGTTAGGTGCAATAAGGAAAGTCAGCATATTTGGAATACTGCAAGTAATTTGGAGTACCACGATATCTCAATTAGTTCAAACACCATCTGCGGTTTTTGTTATGAACATAATGTCACATGATATAGGATGCGGAACACTAACATTTCTGCTGACAGCCCCACGAGATTGAAACATCTTATTTGAAAACTTTTCTTGGTACGAATTCAATCCTTAATAATCATTTACTATGATAATTATGCAAAATCGTTAAAGAAATTTTTAAACTGTCAAGAGACCTTATTAGTTTGTGAATTTCATTTTATAATTATTTCTAAAACTAAAATAGAGAAATGGAGTTATAGTTAAGGATGTCCTGTTGTTAACTTGGAATACGCTAATGGGATCACAATGCTTGTGGTGCTTATGAAATTTCTAGAAATCAGTAAAGGACCTTCTGCCATTACTGTAAGGATAGTTGTAAGTCGAAACTAAGCACGAATCTATCATATTGTGTTTGATTACAAAGTAATTATTTTTATCGGCGATTTTGTTACAGAAATATTTAATTTACAGATTACACACATATTGAAAACTACAAAAAGAAAAAATACTGTAAAATTAGCTACAAAATCAACATTATATAAGAAAGAAACAGCATTTGATTAGAAAAAAAAGGTGCTATATTTCAAATTACTTGCACCCTAAGTCAAATCACGATTTCGGAGTTTATTAGGTTAATTGAAATTTTGAGAAGGTTCCTCATTTTTAGGGTTCCGTAGTCAACAAGGAACCCTTATAGTTTCGCCATGTCCGTCCGTCCGTCCGTCCGTCCGTCCGTCCGTCCGTCCGTCCGTCTGTCCGCAGTTTAGCTCAGAGACGCACAGTACTAGAGAGCTGTAATTTGGTGTAAATATACGGATTTATTGTGCCGAAAAAGTGGTAAAATAAAATCTCGTAAAATATTTTTTTTTAGGGTACCTCCAGTACTTACACGTAAAGTGAGGATTTTTTTTTTCTCGCGTACCCCTTAGTGTGGGGTATCATTAAATAGGCCTTTAAAAAATAATGATAGTTTCCATTAACAGTTTTTTGATAAAAAAATTCGTTTGTGAAATATTAAGCTTTAAAGTGCTAAATTTTGCTCGATTCGAGTGTCCCCCCCCTCTACCAGCTACACGGTTATGTTTGGGGTTGTGAAAAAATTCACAATAGTAGTACATATAACGAAGTTTAAAAAAAAATTATCATGACTAAGTAGGCTTTACAACTTTACGAGTAATAGTCGACCAACTTATAAAATGTACTTGATATCATATTTTCTTAAACAAAATGTATCGGAGACAACTGCAAATGTAAGTTTGTCAACTTTATTTTTACAGCTTTTATAGGTATGTTTTTTGGGGATAGGTAGGTTTTTATCGTCAACTATTTTTAACTAAATTCAAAAAAAGGAGGAGGTTCTAAATTCGTTGTAATCTTTTTTCTAATGTATTTTCCCCAATTTCTCAAAGACTCCTGGACCGATTTTGAAAAAATTCAGCGAATCAGTTTAGTTAGTTCGCATAAGTATTTTGATGGGCAACTACGGAACCCTAAACTGTGCGTGGCCCGACACGCACTTGGCCGGTTTTGTTAATTTGACGGCTTGTATTATAAATAATACAGCTAAATAATTTTAAAATAATTCAAAGTATATTTCATTGGCATAACCCATTTATTTTACAACTTATTCTCAAAAAACAAACTGGTATTCCAAATATGCTGCACTTAGTAGAAGAATATTATTCAAGATTGACATATTTATGTATAAGTTACATACTTATACAAATAATCATACAATCAAAATACTTATGTACAAAAAAAAGATATAAAAGGGAAAAAAATAATTGTACTTATTAAGGGGAAAATCAATACCAAATTAATTTTGTGACGAAACTGCCAACCTTTTAGACAAATGCTCACGAACTCTTGTGACTGAACTTGAGTCTAAACAATTTTTCTGATGATTCATTTCAACTTCAAGACTTCAAACATGAATCTCGAGGGATTCATCCTACGGGCTATTGAAGGACACCGTGGATTTTAGTCAGTACAAGTCTGACGGTCCGTCCCGCCCTGCCCGGGGTGGGAGGACTCATTTGATGATTTAATTAACCACGCTAAAAAAAAAAAAACAAGCAACACACATGAGCGGCAGACGATCTCCGGTCACCGTAGGCGCGGGCATGCGAGAGGCGAGTATTGAGCGACGCGCTGTCTGACCATGGACCATGCCCGGGTCGACGGCGCGTTGTGTTCCGCGATGGCGTCTTCCTATCCACGGTTATCTAGTTTCTTCAGTATTTTTTTTAACTTATTCTTCGGTGATGAGAAAGATGTTATATTTATGTATAGGGAAGTAATTAATAAGTAGGTAAAGAATAAACCTTTTTGGGAACTAAGAAAATCCAAGAGCGAGGCAACGACAGTCAAACAATATAAATTAGGTATTTTAGTTAGGTAGTGTCCGACTGAAACTGATTTTTCACCCGAAACCGAACTTTCGGCATTGCTCTCGGTTTCGGCCGAAACCGCAACCGTAAGTTTCACATTTAAAATTTCGATTATTTCACCCAGAGCAGAACGAACTGTCAGACTCGTAGTTCGTACTGACTAAAATCCACGGTGTTCTTCAATAGGGGTCATGGTTATTCGGGCAAACTGAGCTAGGGCCCCGCTGCCGGCGAGCAAGCACGTGTTAGCTACGAATTTTACCGAACGACCCACGAAAATGTACGAACACTTGAGTTTAACAAGAACTAAGGCCGAAACTAGATTTTTTGGCCGAAACCGGCCGAAACCTAAACCGAAACCGAAATTTCGATCGGTCACTAATTTTAGCTAATTCATTCTAAATAGGAATTTAGACAATCTCAATAAATATGGAACAAACGAACTCTACAGGCAATAACGAGGAAGCGAGTTAAACCTGTCTTAAATGTGTCAGAGATTTCGGGATTTTGTGCCCCTAATACTTATATTTTCGGTTCTTTGTATGGTGCTCCCCGAGAAGTGATGCCATAAACAATTGATCTTGGGCACACCTGGGGCTGAGTACGAGTACTCTAAAGAACAAACTACTCTCAAGCAACAAAAGTCATCTGGTTGGGCTCAAGTATCAGGTTATCGTGACCCTAGAACGTAAAGGGCTATTGGCCGTACTATACGATCAACACAAAACAATCGAATCAAACACCTAGTGAATAGTTAATAACAATGTAACATAGAAACTATAAAGTAAAAAATACGTCAGGCACACGATATAATGATTACATTGTTTCCAACTGGTGTTTAATTTAAGGTGTTTTATATGAATTGGGGTAACGAGGTGAAACTAGTCATGGTTCAATAAAACTCATCATTGATTTAAAACATAAATACCGTACAGTGACACGAAGAAGAAGAAGATCATTGTTTTAATGGGATTTTATTGTTTTTGGAAAATACAACCAAATGCTCAATATTTGTGTCAATATCAATATCTATCGCCTAAAATATGTAAAAATAAGACTCAAATCCACCTTAAAAACACATTCTGAAATAGTACTTAGGTATTGCGAAGTTCAGGTAAAATACCTACACCCTGCACTTTCCACGTACAACGTGACGATTATCACAAAATAAATAGCTTAAAATACCACATTAAATTAAAAATCATTCTTAAATGCTCCGCTCTCTTTAATTGTCTTTCCGGTTTTTAAGAAAATCTTCTTCACCTTTGTCTTCTAAACCCCAAAGATCTGTCCCATCGCCAGTTCTTTGTGACCTGCTTTTTATAACAGCACTGGAAACCGTCTTGAGATCATAAGCCCATCCGATCCATGCGAAGAAATCAATAAACTTAGTCGTCAAATTAAGATAATTGTTCCCCAACTCTGCTGCACGATAATCCCAAGGAAAAACGTGGTGGTAGTTATGGAAACCTTCACCGCCAGTTACTATAGAAACTGCTATGTTTTGGGCAGGCAATATTTTGCTGTCATAAGGCTTATTTCCCCAGAGATGTGCAGCACTGTTGATCAGGCAAGTAAAATTAAGGTTCACGATGAAACGAAGTATGGTGATATGCCAAGCATTAGTCCAGGTTTCTCCCCAGCAAAAAACAGGGATAAAAGTTGGCAGCCCGAAGCACATTGCCCCAATGAGGAGTGTGGTGTACCTGTAAAAGAAAACAATATACTGCTTAACTTAGCACAGAAAATACCATTAACTCGCCACTAGAAGGTGTTACCACGGGTGATAATCTTCGTACAACGAAACGCTCGACGTAGCGCCATATTGTTTTAATGTCGACAGACGTTTCTGGTCGTCTGTGATTGGCCGTCGCAGACGCTGGCAGGCCGCCATTTGTTTTTGCGTCATATGACGTATGTCTGACATTACTGCTGTTGCTACTATTGATCTTTATTGTTTATCCTGTCCGCTTTTTCTGTATTATTAAAGCCCCAGTGTCTCTACTATTACTTTTGCTACTTTCAAAATGTATTACGAGTGGAATTGGCATCATTTCCCGTGTAGAAAAGACTCGCTGTGTGGTTAGAGTGTCTAAACTAAACCGTGATGATCTGCAAGACTGCAATCCTTGTGACCTAAACAACTTCAAAAAGAAGTTCATTACGTCTAAATCTCGTCTCATTGGCATTACCTATCCTTCCCTGTTTACTGAAGATGAGATTTTGTGTGGAACAACACAACTTGGCAGTATACCGGTAAGTATTATGATGAAACATCAGCTATCATTACTTCTTGCTTGCTTAACCTTACTTTAACTAATATTATAAAATACCAAAGGAGGAGACAAGATGGATGTACACACATCCATTCCAATACAGTAACGGACTAACAGTACTCAGATTATTTTAAAATAATAGGATACCTTTTATCCCAGGCTTAAATTCCTGTTAATTCTTCGTCATTAAGGCGGGCGAAGCTGCTGGCGATGGCTAGTATGCAAATTGTTATATATTATGGGGGCTGCTAAATTTTGACCGTGTGGTAGGAGGCAGAGATATATTTTTCCTCTAGTTTAATAGATCTTTTGAAGAGAAATCATTGTACAGTTACATGCTTAAATAATATGTTTTACTACATACATAATAACATAATGTTTGCATAAAACTCAACTGGTTTGCACTACCTGACTACTTAAAGCTCCCTCATCTACCGACTCCGAGGTTCACAATATTTCTTTATACTAAACATAATGTTTCTTCTTTTCCAGCTCATTATGCAGATGAAAGAAGACCTGTGAAAATCCTGAGGATAGCGATGTAGAAAAATCACGTCACCATCGTTTTGGAAAGAGGCGAATGATAAACCGTCGAGAATATACGGCAGCAAAAAAAAGACTAAATTACCCATCAAAGGTGCAGTGACGTGTTTCGGTACAGTGATATAACTAACAAATGCATAATATTGGAACACAATGCTCATAAAAATAATGTTGCGTCAAATAGTTTACAATAATGAACTGGTGCAATTTGATAATTTTACAAAAAAAAATCGATTTTCGCCATTTAGCCTGCGATGCAAAAATAAGCATTATTTAAGAGGAAATTGAAAAATAAATGTTTTAATATGTAATAGTTTTTTTTATTTGAATTTTTCCCAAAATTAACTTTGAAATGTTTCAGTAGTATAGCCATTGAGCAACAGTGATTTAAAAAAAAAGAAACGTCATACGACATTAAAACTCAAAATGGCGCTACGCCGAAAATTTTTGTTCTGGAGTTGGCAGTCTGATACGTAGTATCTCTTAGTAGTCTGTGGGTGTTACCAAGAAACACTAAGAGCGCTATCTGTGGACTCGAGTAGCGTCTTTTATAAACTTTACGAAACATACTTCGCGGAATGGCAATAAGTTGAAAGTGGGGGCCGTTTGGGTATGGGTAATTGTAGGGTCGAAATATGGAAAATGAGTAACTCCATTTGATGAACTCCCATTTCCCGCAGCGGCCAACCACGAGGTGGAAATCGATGAGCCCTGATGATACTACCAAAAATGAGATTGACTTCATCATGATTACCAAGAAGAGAAGTCTTTGTAATCACCATAGCAAGGTAAAGACCAGTAGCAATCACAGTATCGTCGTATGCACAACACATTGAATATCAATGTAAAGCTTGAAAGGTCACGTCTGGTATAAAGTCCAGGCTCCGACCTGGATATGCCCAGAATCCAAAACCCCAAAGACTTCCAACTCGAACTGCACAATCGCTTCCAGTCCCTAATGAAATGCGAAACTGTGGGCTGGATAATGAATGGGTTGGTGGAAACTGTCTTCTGTTCTTTTAGACCCCACGCAGTGATAAGCCTCAGGAGGTCTCGAACGGAACCATCAATTTAATCGAAGACTTGACCAAAATGAGGTTGCAATCTTTAGCTTATATGTCGGAATATGGAAAGCTCAATAGACGACTCTCTAAGGGCTAAGGGTCAGCTCAGACCGAGACGCCGCGCTGCGCGCACATTTCGAGAGAGCTACTCAAAATCTAACTCTATTTCCTACACGAAAAGATACACCTTTCGCGCTGCATTTTAACAGCAACTCAAAATGTAACTTTATTTACTACCTGTTATGATGCACATTTAATTTTGCAGAATCGTTGCGTCTCGTTGTGAACGGACCGTGACGTGATTGATATTACTACTACTACTGTATGTTATAATTTAGAAAAGTTAATGAACAGATAATATTATGTACTAGTAGCGCCCTATCATGACGCGTGCGATGATTTATTCTGACAAAACAATGACAACATGTTGGAAAACATTTACTAGATGTCACTGACGTCAGATCCATTGATCGAATAAACTTCAAATTATAATGCAATATTTAAGTAAATAAATATAACAAAAAAATACTGGTGATTGATATTATATTGGTAAACTCTTTGATAATATATTTTCGTAAGAAATTATAAGAAGTTTATTATTCCCAAAAATTAAGTAAAAAATTAAAAGGTATTTTCTGTTTATTTTACAGATTTGCTTCCTTCCTACCATAACAATAAAAAACCGGCCAAGTGCGTGTCGGGCCACGCACAGTGTAGGGTTCCGTAGTTGCCCATCAAAATACTTATGCGAACTAACTAAACTGATTCGCTGAATTTAATTATAAAAAGAAGAATTTTCAAAATCGGTCCAGGAGTCTTTGAGAAATCGGGGAAAATACATAAGAAAAAAGATTACATGGAATTTAGAACCTCCTCCTTTTTTTGAATTAAAAATAGTTGACGATAAAAACCTACCTATCCCCAAAAAACATACCTATAAAAGCTGTAAAAATAAAGTTGACAAACTTACATTTGCAGTTGTCTTCGATACATTTTGCTTAAGAAAATATGATATCAAGTACATTTTATAAGTTGGTCGACTATTACTCGTAAAGTTGTAAAGCCTACTTAGTCATGATAATTTTCTTTTAAACTTCGTTATATGTACTACTATTGTGAATTTTTTCACACCCCCAAACATAACCGTTTAGCTGGTAGAGGGGGGGGACACTCGAATCGAGCAAAATTTAGCACTTTAAAGCTTAATATTTCACAAACGAATTTTTTTATCAAAAAATTGTTAATGGAAACTATCATTATTTTTTAAAGGCCTATTTAATGATACCCCACACTAAGGGGTACGCGAGAAAAAAAAAATCCTGACTTTACGTGTAAGTACTGGAGGTACCCTAAAAAAAAATATTTTACGAGATTTTATTTTACCACTTTTTCGGCACAACGAATCCGTATATTTACACCAAATTACAGCTCTCTAGTACTGTGCGTCTCTGAGCTAAACTGCGGACAGGCGGACAGACGGACGGACGGACGGACGGACATGGCGAAACTATAAGGGTTCCTTGTTGACTACGGAACCCTAAAAATGACATTTATTGGCAATGTCTCCATACACTCGGCGTCTATGACTCCAATAGCCGAGTTCGACCAAAGGAGGTCACCGCTTCATCCTGTTGATTGCGACAACGCATTTCTTGTAAAAACAGGGGTAATGAGATCCTATCAAATGTAAGTTGTACACTTTGTACCACACAACTATAACCTGATGGTTGTTCCGCTCAGGGAACGAGATGGCGCTAGACGACTTGTATAGCTCCGACTCCTTCCCACAGCCTAACTACCTGACTCTTTAAAACATCATGGTAGGGCACCAAGAGTTCAAACTATCACGTTCACGTTAACATTAACATTGTTTTCATCACCAGCAATAGAAAATTATGCACGAAACAAATGATCTATCGATGCCATTGTTCTACAATAACGGTAATTTGATCCATATTTACTATTATTAGAAGCTGCATTAAATTGTTTTGAGAGGCCGCGTATAAGACTTTTGTTTTCATAGAAACCTGAAGCGAGAAGCCCTCTATTGTCTCATACGCCCAGTGGCGTAGCTAGGCAGGGGCAAAGCGCACCCAACCCCCGGCTTCGCACCTCGCACCTCACACCCAGAGAAAAACTTGACAACGGCGATCACAAGTCAGAGAGTTCGACTAAGGAATTAATATGACCCAGATAATATAAGATATACTTGTGGTGTCCAATGAGTGGAAAATAAAAAAAATAACAGCCTGATGTCGAAGATAATCATAAATTTAGATGTAAGGTCTAAGGGATCTAAGGTTATGTTTTATTTCTAACTGGGAACTGAACTCTTTGACGCTTACAAGGGAGTCTCGCGCTAGTATCGAGGGCGAGTCATATTTTTCGTTCTGAAATAAAAGGGCCTCGCCAACGGCCTCGCGAATGCATCTTGCCCCCACGTAGATTCGGTCTCGCTACGCCACTGCATAGGCTCATACCACTGGGCCAGCTGGTGAGTAGGGATAATCTAACCCTACGCTACTAGTACAATACTCTGACACGATAAGACTGATGCGGACTCGATCAGACTCAGAAACTTATTTTGTTATAGAGGGTGATAAAAAGTAGAGTTTCTACCTCGGCAGGAACACTACTGGAAGCTCACATAATTTGTATCCCTCGCTACGCTTCGGATTCTACTTTAGAAACCATCGCTCCACTCAGGATTCAATGATCATTTTCGCCTTTAAACTAGTTGTTTGCTCCCACGGTAAACAATCTACTACAACATCAACAAAAACATAACAACGGTCATTTGGAGAAATCGATCCTGTCTCTGCGTAGTAACGCGATATTTACTCGTGTGCCGTTCAGCTACATCCCCAACGAAAAGCTTTGAGAGATTTCCCGCCAAATTAGACTACAGAACAACAACTTTACGAACACTTGCAAAGAACATGGGACCTCATACCGCAGCAAGACATTGACAATCTAATTTTAAGCATGGACAACCGATGTCGATGTGTAGTTAATGTAAGAAGTAGAAACACTGATTATTAGTAATATGATTTTATAAGAATTTTTCAATTTTCATTAAATTTACTAGTTTTATAAGAAGAAAATGAAGTTTTTTACCACATTAATTTGCTACGGCGATTAAAAAAATAATCATTTTTATTTAAAACAAAAGAATCACGAAATGTTTTTTATTTTTTAATAAACACCTTAAAATAACCTATCATTCTTCCATTTACTCTATCAGAAAATTCTTCATAGATTTTTAGATATTTGATGAAATATAAAATATCCCTAGATTCTGTTGATGTGTGTATATTATGCAAAAAAAATCTATCACATCATTTAAATATATCGTTTTGATTACAATAAATTAGATATTTTTAATTGCTTCAAAATTAAAAATATCTAATTTATTGTAATCAAAATTGCTTCACAATTAAAAATATCTAATTTATTGTAATCAAAACGATATATTTATTAATACTTTTTAAAATTATAGTACTTACTTTTCTTGAAATCTCAGCACTGGGTTGTTGTAAATATCAGACATGTCAATTTCCTTTCCACGTCTCTTGACTTCAGGATGTTTTTTTACGAGTAGCCATCCAATATGAGAATAGAAGAAACCACGATTAGCATTGTGAGGGTCTGCATCTGTGTCACTGTACCTATGATGGAGACGATGGTCCCTCGCCCAATTACTGGCAGTAAATTGGAAAGCAATGGAGTTCAATATCATCAGGATAATTTGTAAGGGAAGCTTCGCTTTGTATGATCTGTGGGACCATAACCTGTGAGCGCCGGCTGTTACTCCCAATTCTGCCAACACGACGAGGATGAAACCTGAAAAGTATAATTTAAAAAAAATGTTTAAATCTTCAAAGTGTTGGTAACGTTACAAGATGTGTGTTTTCAGGGTAGGTACAGACGCCAGCACATCAAGCTACCACAATCTGTCAGATTTCTTTAATAGAATTTCAACCTTATCACAAGAGTAGAAGGTTAATGTTTGACTGGTAAAATCTGACAGATTCGGGTAGGTTGACCTGCTGGCGTCTGTACATGTAAAAAGGGAAGCCATGAGAGCAATATATTTTTAAAATCATCAAAAAACATGATTATCTATATTATCTATCTATATATATAAAATTCAAAACTGACTGACTGATCTGACAACGCACAGCCCAAACCGCTGGGCCTAGAAACTTGAAATTTGTCATAAGCCCTCCTTATACCACGTAGGTGAGCACTAAGAACGGATTTTGCGAAATTCGGCCCCTAAGGGGTTGTTTTTGGGGTTAGTAGTTTGTATGAAACTTCGTTAGTACAGGTGCTAGGAATTGCAAGTTTTGCATGAGGTATCTTTTTAGGACGTAGATGGTCACCATGACCGGATTTTGCGAAATTCGACCCCTTAGGGATTTGTTTTTGGGGTTGATAGTTTGTATGAAACTTTTTTATTACGAGTGCTAGGCGTCTCAAATCTTGCATGATGGTACTTTTTAAGATGTAAATGCTCACCAAGGTAGAAATTTTGAGGAATTCGACCCGCAAGGGGTTGTTTTTGGGATTGATAGTTTTGAGATTCAAATTTTTACATAGGAATAGGAAGGAATACTAAGGAATACTTTTTTGGAATTAGATGGTCACCATGACGGGATTTTGCTAAATTCGACCCCAAAGAGGTTTGTTTTTGTGTTTGATAGTTTGTATGAAACTTTTTTACTATAAGTACTAGGCATCTCGAATTTTGCGAGGGGTTCTTTTTAAGATGTAAATAATGCTCACATAGTCTGGTTTTGCGAAATTCGACCCCTAAGGGACCTTTTCGGGGTTGATAGGTTAGACTGGTTAGAGACTCAAATTTTGCATAGATAGAGATTCTTTTTTGGATGTAGTTGCGGGTGTTTTGTGGAAATGGACCCAAGGGATTGATATTTTGTATGATTTCGTTAATACAAATGCTGGCAGTAAGTGTTACTTTTATGACGTAAATGCACACCAAGGCACTATTTTCTGAAATTCTACCCCTACGGGGTTGTCTATGGGGTTGACAGTTTGTTTGAAACTTTGTTGCTACAAATGCTAGGAATTTCAGCATAGGGGTTGTTTTAGTACCTAGGTTCTCACTAAGACGGAATTTTACAAAATTCGACCCCTTAGGGGTTGTCTTTGGTGTTTGTAGTTAGAGAACTCAGCATCGCAGGGGGGTTCTATTGAAGATACCGGTTCTCATTAAGAGAGTATGATACGAAATTCGACCCCTAAAAGTTGTTATTGGTCTTTTTGCATTGGGATTATTTTTAAGACCTAGGTGTTACTTATGACGGAATATTGCGGGTCGATAGAATTTTTGTTGAATATTGATTTAGTTTTCCCAACAGTATCCGATATAGAGGGTGGCCGGGACTAGAAATTCACAAAGGCAACGTTCGAAAAACACGCGGACGAAGTCGCGGGCGTAGTGCTAGTTGTGTATATAATTATTAGCTGTCTAATTTCTACAACATTATTTTTTGTTTATGCGAAACCTGTTACACCTCTGTCTAGTATTTTTGTGTAAAGGATCAAGTTTAACTCTAAAATAAAATTATATGGCCAACATACAGATAGGTTTCTGTTTGGTAGTGACCGACCGAAATTTCGGTTTCGGTTTCGGTTTCGGCCGGTTTCGGCCAAAAAATCAAGTTTCGGCCATAGTTTCGGTTTCGGCCAAAATATAGCCGAAACTTTCGGCCCCGCCGAAACTCAGGTATTCCTGCCTTTTCGTGCGTAGTTCGGTAAAATTCGTAACAACCACGTGCTTGCTCACCGGGCGCGGAGCCACCGTCCATTTAATCGTGAGTTGAGGTTATGCTTTTGAGTTTACTGCCAAGAGTAAGTCTTGGTATATTCATGTCATAATAAAATTATATTTGTTACGTACGTTAATGTTTAAAGAACTTATCAATCGTATTCGTCACGGCAGTGACTGTAATCGAAATATAAGTTAACGGTTTCTTCTTTGAACTAATGCTCTTTTTTTCATTTTAGTAATTTCGTATTTTTGAATCAGCTGAATATAATAATAATAAAAAAAAACAGCTGTTTTGATCCTGGCAAGGATTATTGATTTTTCTAAAATCTAATTATGCAGTTTCAGTGATCGTCAACATCGGTCTCGAGACGCCATTCAAGGTTTTTCGATATTCCTCATAGGATACCTAGCCATCCACGCCCAGATGTTTTTTTTTTTATGTATCTAAGACTTCCCAATCTCAGCGGGCCAAACGTTTCCTGCCGTAGGCTGTACGCCGGCATCGTGCGGTCCATGGCCCTCTACGGGGGCCCTGTGTGGGCCCTGAGTATCCGGACGCGACCACAGAAGCTGGTCGCATGCCAGAGGGTCATGGCTATCCGAATGATCCGGGGATACCGCACGATTGCCGGCGAATCGGCCAACCTCCTTGCCGGATTGCTGCCCTGGGATCTGGAGGCGACTGCCCTCCAGCGCGTCTATGGGTGGCGCGTGGAGGCGCAGCGCCGAGGTGTGACCCCGCTGCCTCGAGAAGTCGAGGCGCGGCGGGAAGAGCTCCGGCGCGATCTCAGGGCAGTATGGAAGGAACGACTGTCGCGACCGAAGGCCGGGCACGCCGCAATTGCGGCGGTAAGACCCCTCTTTGAGGAGTGGCTGGAGAGAAGTCATGGCGTCCTTACCTTCCGCCTGACGCAGGTCCTCACCGGGCACGGGTGCTTCGGGAGGTACCTGTGTCTAATGCGGAAGGAGGAAACCACTGCGAAGATCGCCCGGAGGACACGGTGGAGCATACGGTGCAGGACTGCCCAGCTTGGGCAGTGCACCGACGTGTCCTCACGGCTGCGATAGGCGGAGACCTCTCGCGCCCGGCATTGGTTGCGGCCATGCTGCGGGGCGAGACGGAGTGGGAAGCGGTCGCCTCCTTCTGCGAAGCAGTAATGCTCGCGAAGGAGGAGGTGCGCCGCGAGTGAGAGAGGACAGAGTCCTCCCTCCGCCCCAACCGCGGTGTTGGACGCCCACGGCGACAGACGTCGCGAGACGATCTCCGGCCACCGTAGGCGCGGGCATGCCGGCAGCGAGTAAAGGGCAACTCGCTACCCGACCAAGGACCATGCCCGGGTCGACGGCGCGTTGTGTCCCACGCGCGCCTCAAAGAGCGTCAGCATAATGACGGGGCCCCCCTCTCACAGGGCCAAAGCCTGCCGGGGTCGCGGGATTATTCCCTTACAGTAACCCCGGAACATAACAGGCTATCGAAGGACACCGTGGATTTTAGTCAGTAGAAGTCTAACAGTCCCTCCCGCCCTGCCCGGGGTCAAAAATCATCAAATGAGTCCTCCAGGACTCATTTGATGATTTTACCACGCTAAGAAAAAAAAAATGTATCTAAGACTTTTTCTTAAGTGTGAATATTTGTTAAAAACAGTATACGGAAAATAATCGAAATTTTAACTGTGTTAAAAAGTTTCGGTTTCGGTTTCGGTTTCGGCTGAAAAATCAGTTTCGGTCGGACACTACTGTTTGGTTTATTCCAGAAGTTTCCCCATACAAATCCCCGCCCAGTACAATCTCCCCTTTGTTACTTTTTTCGCAGAAAGTTTTTAATAAATTCTGTTTTGTGGGGATTACTTTCCTGAAATCCCTCAAGTCATGGGTCAGTGGAAATTTCTGGAACAAACATCTGTTTCGGGTCTAATTGTTTATAGTATAAGCGTAAGTAATGTTAGTTTAAAAGTTTATACTTAAACGCACCAACGATGCAAGACAAAAACTACTTACTGAGTAACATTGTTTGCCATTTTGCCGAAGTAAAGCTCAAATATAGCCCATATAGACCAGCTATATGCCAGTAACCAAATAACAAAACTCTTATGTATATGATTTCGTACTTTCTTGACGATTCTTGAGGTGCTACGAAAGTCAATGACGGCTCTTCTCCTCTCAAAATTGTAGTTGTTTGGACGCCTTGAACCATTTTAAAGTACTGTAAAAAATACAAGAATTTTAAAAGTTGTACTTTTTTTTTAATAGAAAATATTTTGCCTACATTGTTTACGTTTCATTCATGATTATTATTTAATTAGTTACATAATATGTAGTACCTATATAAAGTAGTTCATTGTTATGTTCAAGAGCGCCTGTCGCCATCAAACGTAATTTTATTTATTTAGCGTGGTAAAAACATCAAATGAGTAATCCCACCCACCCCGGGCACTACTGTCAGACTTGTACTGACTAAAATCCACGGTGTCATCAATAGCCCTTTATGTTCCGGGGTCACGGTAAGGAAATACCTAAGTCACGCGACCCCGGCAGGCTTTGGCCCTCTGAGAGTTGGGCCCCGTCATGCGGCGCGCGTGGAACACGACGCGCCGTCGACCCGGGCATGGTCCAGGGTCGGACAGCGAGTTGCCCTTTACTCGCTGTCAAAACATACTTTTCTTTAGCTGTTGCCAGCGGCTTCACCCGCTACAATTCGAAAATTATCCCACGGGAATATAAAATCGGGATAAAACTATCCCATGTGTTAATCCAGGTTATAATCTATTTGTGCAACAATATCCAAATCCGTACAGAGATTTTTGCGTGAAAGAGTAACAAAAATACCTACGTACACATTCATAATGCTTCTTTTCAGTTTTTATTAAAGTTAACTTTTTCCGCAATCGGGATTTTTGATTATTTTTTTTAATTTAGTAAAACAGCTCGATACTTACTGCGAATAATTACTCACTTTTATCACTAAAAGAGCCAACCTTTACACCCAAAGATAAACACTAAATTAAACCAATAGCAAAAAGTCGACACCTTTTAATATATAATTAATGGAGTCGGCGTCCTACAGTGTAATGACCATACGTCAACTTTTGCGAAAATCAAGTTAAAGCTCTATACGCTCTTTTTGGATTTATCTATTCATCAAGTAGACTGAGCTCCTCATCATCATCAGCCTATTAATGTTCCCACTGCTGGGAAACAGGCTCCTCTCTGTGAGAGGGAGTGGGCCATAATCCACCACGCGGGCCCAGTGCAGATTGGTGGATGTAACATGTCTTCGAATTTTTGGTTCTACAACATGCCGGTTTCCACACGATGTTTTCCTTCACCGTTTTGAGAGCTGAGCTCCTGTACCGAGTTAATTACGCAATACTAATAACACGTTTTAATTCGAAGGATTTTAAAGGAAATTCTAAAGTATTTATTAAGTTTTAAAATTTATATCTCGCTGCTGTTCTGCTGTTGAATGTTGCTGAACTGTCTAGATTGTGTTCTCAGTGTAAGATTGTTAGGTTAGTATCCTGCTAATTAGTGCTCAGATAATAGGTATCCCCCACCTATCAACTTATTGACGTATTTCTGCAGAATTATTGCAGAATCAAAAAAAAAATCCTTAACAAAACTACGGATTTTTTATCGTTTTTTACAGTTTTTTTTTTCCTTCCAGTTCAAATGCCTTAGTCAGTCAGTCAGTCAAAAGTCATAACCCTTTTTGTTTTCACCGTTGTTTCAACGTTATCGGGTAAAACATATACGAAAACTGGGCAGTTCTGATAATATTACATACATACGGGTCGAATTGATAACCTCCTTTTTTTTTTTAAGTCGGTAAAAATAGATTGACAACGCACTAATTTTTTTAAAATTTTAGAGTTACATCGTTTTTCATTGCAATTTTAATGATGCCTATTAATAGTTGTGAAATCGTTTCCTAAAACAAGGTTCTCTATAAAAAAACAGTTCTTATCTCTTATCGAGCCTTGACCGCCGTCTAATAGTAAGCAATAAAAACTAAATTTTACAGGAAGGAACTTTTTTTTTTAATTTTCTACTGTTATAAATGCTGTTGAATTCATAATTATTTAACCTGGTGTTCATCTATCTTCTTCTATACTAATCTATATAGAGGTCAATTCTGTACATGAAATATATTACCAAAATAACTATCAGAGGGTGATTAGGGATCGATACAGATGCCAAAAATGCAATTAATAAAATTATTGTCTGTCTGTATAATCGTTATAGCAACAAAAACTACTCGACGGATTTTGGCGAAACTTGATACAATTATTTTTCATACTCCTGCGCTGGTTATAGTATACTTTTCATCACGCTACAATCAATAGGAGCAGAGCAGTTAAGCCTTTGCACCACAAAAAACCTATCAACTCATTTTAAAGGGTGACCTTAAATCGTGGCCTAGTATTAAATTCAATAATGTTCCCGTTAAGAGAAAACAATCGGTGTGCTATCTTGGTTTAGTCTTGGAGAGGAATTTCACATTCATAGAACATATAAAAACGGTTGGTGAAAAAGCTAAAAATAACTTTTATGCCCTAACGAGAATATCTAAATCTACTTGGGGTTTGTCATTTTTAACCTTAAAAACTATTTATGGGGCTACTTACTTGGGCTGTGTGTGCTACGGGGCACCTGTTTGGGCCGATAGAGCCACCATAGGTGCGGCACGACGTAAATTGCTTCAAAGTCAGCGCTTGGCTTTGTTATTCTTAAGTAAAGCGTATAGGACCGTCAGTACTGAAGCTTTACCGGTACTTGCTGGTGTTCTACCAGTAGATCTTGAAGTGCAACGACGCGCTGCAATGTACTTTTCCGCACGGGAGACCACTGACGCTGATTTTCTACCGCAACGTGACCGTGATAAGATATCTCGATTATTCAAACCCCAGAGCGACGTCTGGGAGGATCTTTTATCCGAATGGCAAAATAGGTGGGATAATTCTATCAAGGGACGGCACCTCTACCAGTTCTTTCCATCCGTTCGTGAGCGGCTGGCTAGGACGTGGCTGGAGGTGGATCACTGTGTTGCCCAATTTCTCACCGGACATGGTAACTTTAAAAGTAAATTGTTTTCCTTCAAGCTTGTTCCCTCGCCTTTTTGTCAATGTTCAACACCTGACTGTGAATATGAACAATCAGCACATCATATTCTTTGGGAGTGTATTCTTTGGCAAAACGAACGCAATATTATGTTGGATGCTGTTCAGACTACATCTGGAGTCATTTATTATACGGACCTTGTCGAAACTCGAACAAACTTCCGTGCGTTCAAGCGTTTTTGCCATACCTATTATTGGAATCAAATATAGCAGCTCACAATTTAGGACCCATTAATATTAGTAATCATTTTTACCCGTGGTGCTAGGCAACTGGGCTTCTCCCAGTTGTAATGTCCCTTTGTGCCTATTGGCCTTGTTCTGTTCTGTCTCCTGCTTGCATGGAGGGAAGTGGAAACGTATTTTTCCTACTCCTCCACTATTCTTTTCTGATTAATTTCGTGCAGGATCCAAGACAGGTAAATTCATTCTCCGGGACACGTCGAGACTTCATTGTCTCGGCGCTTTTCTGGTGGTTGCCACTGTTGATTCTGGCTTTCAGGAGTTGCAGTGGTTTGGGAATAGTGTGGTGGGTTTGTCCCATATAAAAAAAAAAAAAGAGCAGTTAAGGGAAATGTAAGGAAAACGGGAGAAGTTACTCCATACGCGCTAATCTTCGGAACTACTGGACGGATTTGAGTGGTTTTTTAGGGTTCCGTAGTCAACAAGGAACCCTTATAGTTTCGCTATGCCCGTCCGTCCGTCCGTCCGTCCGTCCGTCCGTCCGTCCGTCTGTCCGCAGTTTAGCTCAGAGACGCACAGTACTAGAGAGCTGTAATTTGGTGTAAATATACGGATTTGTTGTGCCGAAAAAGTGGTAAAATAAAATCTCGAAAAATATTTTTTTTTTTTGGGGTACCTCTTGTACACGTAAAGTGGGAATGTTTTTTTTGTTTCTCGCGTACCCCTTAGTGTGGGGTATCATTAAATAGGTCTTTAAAAAATAATGTGAGTTTCCTGTAACAATTTTTGATAAAAAAATGCGTTTGTGAAATATTAAGCTTTAAAGTGCTAAATTTTGCTCGACTCGAGTGTCCCCCCCCTCTACCAGCTAAACGGTTATGTTTGGGGGTGTGAAAAAATTCACAGTAGTAGTATATATAACGAAATTTAAAAGAAATTTATCATGACTAAGTAGGCTTTACAGCTTTACGAGTAATAATCGACCAACTTATAAAATGTACTTAATATCATATTTTCTTAAACAAAATGTATCGGAGACAACTGCAAATGTAAGTTTGACAACTTTATTTTTACAGCTATTATAGGTATGTTTTTTGGGGATAGGTAGGTTTTAATCATCAACTATTTTTAACTAACTTCAAAAAAGGAGGAGTTTCTAAATTCGTCGTAATCTTTTTTTTTATGTATTATCCCCGATATCTCAGACTCCTGGACCTGGACTTGAAAATTCTTCTTTTTAAAATTAAATTCAGCGAATCAGTTTAGTTAGTTCGCATAAGTATTTTGATGAGCAACTACGGAACCCTACACTGTGCGTGGCCCGACACGCACTTGGCCGGTTTTTTTTGTATAGTCATTAAGTCTGGGCAATATATAGGCTATAATTTATCTTCGAAACTTGAACACCTGATGCAGAACTGCAATAGATCAGCTAAACTATAAGAGATACAAATAGCGCTGTAGCAAAAATTGTTCCGCGTGATGAGCATTTTCTGCTGAGAAAATAAATTTGAAGATCTGGAACACCTGATGTGGAACTCCAAGAGCCCAGCTACACTAAAAAATATACAGTGTGTCCGGGCACGAGTTAGCGATATTTGAAGAGGATATTCTAGGCTCATTTTCATGGTCAAAAATGCTTTAAAAAAATTCTTACTCCAAAACTTCGCGAATGGCAGCCATTTCAAATTTTTGGTCTGTCGAACTGGGGTGTGAACAATAAAATGCAAATATCTTTGAATCCAAGAAACCTAGATTCATGCTAACGACTTTACTGTAAAGTTAAATGTTGAAGCTTATCAAAAACTTACGAAAGTTTTCTAAATAATATGTAAAAATAGCCAAAAAATATGGGCAAACATGAAATTGTACACAAAAATTACTGAATAATTTAACATTTTTAACTCTAGCTCGATGAGTACCCCTGAATTTTGCTAGGGTTTTTGCATTAAATTAAAAGTGTTTGAGTCAGGTTATAAAATGATGTTAAAATTATCACTCTACGTTAAGTATCTTAGGAGTTATTCTCAATTGAACATCACCCTTCCGTCTCGCCCCGCACCAATAAATCCAAGAAACTGTACTATTTCAGTTTAAGGATGGTTAATTGGGGATGATTTACGCGGTGGTCAATAATGCCAGCTCATATATATTCGTTGGAACGATTTAGCTCATCCAAAGAATGCGACACCTGTAATATTGGGGTACATGCGCTAAGGAAGGGTGATGTTCAAGTGATGTTCATGTTCAAAAAACTTTCGTAAGTTTTTGATAAGCCTCAACATTTAACTTTGCAATAAAGTCATTTGCATGAATGTAGGTCTCTTGGATTCAAAGATATTTGCATTTTATTGTACACACAGACCAAACAATTAAAATGGCTGCCATTCGCGAAGTTTTGGAGTAAGAATTTTTTTTTAAACATTTTTGTCGATGAAAATGAGCCTAGAATATCCCCTTCAAATATCGCTAACTCGTGCCCGGACACACTGTATAGGAATCACGTCTTAGCAAGAGTTGTTTAGTCTGATGGGCGATTCCTGATGACTTACAAAAATGAAAGATCTGGAACGTCTGGCATGCTCCTCCCGTTATTGCTCTAAGAATTCGACATTATAGGGTGCTATGACAGGAAACCTCCACGTGCGCCCGTGGACTGGAGTTCCCTCTCGGATACGTCCGGGGGGAAGACCAATTTTTCGGGCCGTTGCACCCTGGGATGCGGGCAAAAACTCTTCCTTAGGCACTGTGTGCCTAAGTGGCCTCTTTGCCCGTATGCGAATAGCCTGTCGTGTGGATGCTCCAACGCGTATCCCTCTGATCAGCAGAGGGCACTGCGGCGGAACGGGCTTGCGGACGGTGAGTGATGGGTAGCTCGCCGTCCGACCAAGGACGTTGGACGTCGTGTTTCGCGCCAAATGCCTTCTGGGGTCGCGGGTTTTTTCTTAACCCAGGTTACCGTGGCCCCGGAACGTAAAGGGCATAGGAAGGAACACGGGTGGATTTTAGTCAGTAAGAGTCTGACAATCCCTTCCGCCCCACCCAGGGCTGGAGGACTCATTTGATGATTTTGCCACCCAAAAAAAAAATTTAAAAAAAAATTCGACATCATTGCAGACGTTTCAGATCTTCGATTCAAACAAAATTGTTCTTCGAACAAAATCCAGGTTGAGCAGGAGGTCAAGTCGCGGGCAGAAGCTAGTAATTTATAAAGCTTTACAATACAAATTAAAGAAAATAAAAATTGTGTTTCATTTAAGGTTTTTTTTTTGCGCTCGTTTTTACAGAAGACTTAAGCAGGCGGCAGCAGAATGGGTCAGAAACAATACCCTGAGCTTCATAGCAGAAATATTTGATGTTTGCGTTACAAAGATTGTTCCTCATTGAACCACTGAATGAGGACATCACCATCAAGGTCGACTGCGGCGTCAAGTCCATCACGACGGTGATAGGTGGTGTGACGGCAAAAATCGTGGAAAACAGAGTTTTACAAGGAAAAAATGAGTGGCTGGTGGGTATCAAAATACATGGGTATATATGTGATATAACTACAAAATCTCTAAAATTTACAAGAGATAACAACTGAATATATAATTTTATTTGATATAACGATCTGATAATATAATAAACGGACAGGTTAGGTTCGAAGGGGATTGCGGGGTCTTTAACCTGTCCGTGTCGGGGTGCCCCAAGTCCCGAGCTCGCTTCGCTCGCTCTTGGATACTAAATTTATCTAATAACAATAGCAATCGTGGAAGCAAACTATCAAACTTCAAAGGATAAGCCAAAGTCATCAAAGAAAATATTTTAAACGTTAAATTATAACTTATTTCAAACGTTAAATGTGATGATAAAGATTTTCGCTTAATTAAACGTTATATCAATTAAAACTAATGAAATGAGTTTTAGAGTTACACAAACATTATGTGTAGAGAAATTATATCAACCGTTGGTATATCACTTTGATTATATCATGTGAACGTTATTGAAATGAAAATATATCAAATAACTTTATATGAAATGAAACGCACCCAAAATCCATTATACGGGATTAACATTGCTCAATAAATTTTTAAAAATATCACTGACATTTAATTAGTAAAAAATAAAACAAATCTAGAAACCAGCCATCATATCTCATTTACATGAATTATGATGGCTGGTTTCTAGATTTGTTTTATTTTTTACTAATTAAATGTCAGTGATATTTTTAAAAATTTACCAACTTTATTTTTATTACTAGTGTTTGCCGTGGCTTCGCTTGCGTTAATTTAGAATTTAGAAACAAATTCAGGTCGTGTAAGTGGCGCCATCTAGAATATGAACGCAATTGTTTTTTTTTCTCGGCAACAGATATCTTCTATTTTTCGGGATGAAAGATAACCTATTCCGTGTCTATACTCCTGACAACGTTATGCAAAATTTTGGGACGATCGGTTCAGTGGGTAGTTTGCGTGAAAAGGTAAAAAACAAACATACCTACTTGCATTCATTATATTAGTTTAAATCAATAATGTTATACGTAGGTACCTACATAGTTTGCATAGAAAACGTCCTTGTTTGACCGACATTAATTTCAAAGATCCGTGTTCATCTAAGATTAGACTATCATTTTTGTTCGATTAATATCGCTGCAATTTGTTAACGAAATTAAACGTACGATAGCATTGCTCTTCCCCCTTCACCATACCGCGTGATACATAAAAAATTGCTTATTATCTCGATGAGTAAAATTGTTGTCGTTTTAAAACAGAATCTATGCACTGGTTTGAGCACTAATTCAAAACATAAACACAAAGTAATAGAAAGATTTGTTTGTTTTCAAATATTTAAATTTCCTACTCCCCGAAACAATAAATTACGGTTTAAATAAAATCCAACTTACCTACCTATAATTTAAATCAGCTTAGATTTTCGTATTACCTACCGTGTTGTAGGACCGTATCAAAATAATGGATAAGTAAAAGTTATACTTTTTTTTGAGCAAATGAGTCCTCACACCCCGGGTAATGAGATAAGTCCCGTGACCCCTGCAGGCTTAGGCTTTAGCCCCCCCTCAACTGTGTAAATTTAAAATGGCCGGTTTTTTTAATAAAGTGCGATTGTGAACCCCTTAGCGGGTTTCGCCACAGACAGGGGTTTTTGCACGCCCAGCCTACACTAAGACTGCAATTTCTTGTTCCTTGGACATGCGGAAGCTCTTTTTTCGATCTGAATCATTTTTAAATTAAATTTTCTACCTAGAAAATAGTACTTTTGTAATATATTTGTTGGTAATCTATATACACAAAATAAGTCAGGTACACAGTATAATGATTACATTAAGTTTCCAACTGGTGTTTATGGTGTTTTATATAAATTGAGGTAACGAGGTGAAACTAGTCATGGTTCAATAAAACTCAACATTGATCTATATCTATATATATAAAAGAACAGGGGTTTTTCTTTTGACACGACTACAGCCGAAACCGCTTAACGCAGAAACTTGAATTTTGGACAGCATTTGCAGTCTACCATGTAGATTGGCAATAAGACGGGATTTTGCGAAAATCCTCCTCTAAGGGGGTGAAAAGGGGTGAAAACTTTTGTACGAAAAATCTTATTCCTTGGGTTTATAAACTCGAAACTTACCACGAATGAGAACATTAGTAAATAAATAAGATTAGCAACACTATTTTTTTAAAACTACCCTCCATTGGTATTCTAGGGGTTGTTAAAGTTTGTATGGGAAAATCATAACGCGTGAGCTGATGAATTTGAAAATCAGTATTTATATACTAAATAAGAATTAATCAAACACGTGTTTTTGGATTTTTCGAAAATCACCCCCCAAGTTGGTGAAAAGGGGTATTCAAATTTTAAGGGGAGGATATTAAACCACTGTACGTAGAAACCTGAATTTTGGATGGTAGTTACAATTTGTAATGTAGATGAGCATTATGAAAGGATTTTGCGAAAATCTCCCTCTAAGGGGGTGAAAAGGGGTGAAAACCTTTATATATAAAATCTTATTTCTTGGGTTTATAAACTTGAAACTTGGTACGAATATGAGTATAAGTAAATAAAAAAGATGGGCATTATTACTTTTTTTAAAACTACCCTCCATTTTTAGGTTTTCCGAAAATCACTCCCTAAATTGGTGAAAAGAGTAAGTTTTAAAAAGGGAAGGATTTTACAGCTTGCTTCGATGAACTCAAAACTGAGCATAAAGTATCGCTCAATCGAATAAAAGATTCGTAATAACCCCTAGCGGGGTGAAAATCGGAAATTCAGTTGTCTTCTACGATTGATCGTTTGTATTGTATTGAATAGGCTCCAAAACTACTAGAGCATTTTTAGATTTTCCAAAAGTATCCTTTAAGTAAGGTGAGCGGGAATTAAATTCACTGAGTTCGAAGTTAAAAACACGCGCAGACGAAGTCGCGGGCAAAGTGCTAGTATATGTATAAAAGAACAGGGGTTTTTCTTTTGACTCGACTACAGCCGAAACCGCTTAACGCAGAAACTTGAATTTTGGACAGCATTTGCAGTCTACCATGTAGATTGGCAATAAGACGGGATTTTGCGAATATCCTCCTCTAAGGGGGTGAAAAGGGGTGAAAACTTTTGTATGAAAAATCTTATTCCTTGGGTTTATAAACTTGAAACTTACCACGAATAAGAACATTAGTAAATAAATAAGATTAGCACCACTACTTTTTTTTAACTACCCTCCATTGGTATTCTAGGGGTTGTTAAAGTTTGTATGGGAAAATCATAACGCGTGAGTTGATGAATTTGAAAATCAGTATTTATATACTAGATAAGAATTAATCAAACACGAGTTTTTGGATTTTTCGAAAATCACCCCCCAAGTTGGTGAAAAGGGGTATTCAAATTTTAGGGTATTTTTATTACAAGGATATTAAACTTCTAAACGTAGAAACCTGAAATTTGGATGGTAGTTACAATTTATAATGTAGATGAGCATTATGAAAGGATTTTGCGAAAATCTCCCTCTAAGGGGGTGAAAAGGGGTGAAAACCTTTGTATGTAAAATCTTATTTCTTGGGTTTATAAACTTGAAACTTGGTAAGAATATGAGTATAAGTAAATAAGAAAAAAAGAACCGACTTCAAAAACAAATACAAAAAAGTTTAAAATAACCTTTCTGTCGGAAGTCGGTGGCAATAGTCAATGAAATAAAAATAATAAAAATCAAAGCCACCGACTTCCGAAAGAAAGGTTATTTTAAACTTTTTTGTATTTGTTTTTGAAATCGGTTCTTTTTTTTTTAAAGTTTTTGTTTTTGTGGTTGTTTTTGAAGGCGGTCACATTTTTTTTGAAAAAGTTTTTATTTTACTCTTTTTTGAGTTTAAAAAAATATTCAACCAAAATTCTTGTCTAATACGAGTACATCATTTTCTTACATGTGCACTAGAATTTTGTAACCCGTAGCACCGGTAATAACATCGTTAACATCTCTTTCATTCATTCCCTATCTCAAAAACTGCTGAACCGATTTTGATGAAATTTGCAGTATTCCCTAAGTTAAACAATACCTAGTACAACAAAAAAAGAATTACTTAAATCGGACTTGTAGTTCCGGAGATATGCGAACACAAACATAATTTTCTTACTTGAGGAGTTGTACCTTCCATCATCAGCTCAGCTACATGAGATGATGATTTCCATACGCAAGTACTTGAATAACTTCATAAGATTTGCGAAAAACTATGTGTCAGCTAATAAAATTTGAGGGTTGCCCTCGATTTCTCCAAGATCCAATCATCAGATCCTGAAATGGTGACAATGGGACCACACGGGAAGCACCAGCTTTCGAATAAAAAAAGAATTATGAAAATCGGTTCACCCAGTCGCAAGTTATGAGGTAACAAACATAAAAAAAAAAAAATACAGTCGAATTGATAACCTCCTCCTTTTTTTGAAGTCGGTTAAAAAGATGGGCATTATTACTTTTTTTAAAACTACCCTCCATTTTTAGGTTTTCCGAAAATCACTCCCTAAATTGGTGAAAAGGGATGATGAAGTTTTAAGGGAAAGATTTTACTGCTTGCTTCGAAAAACTCAAAACTTGACATATTGCGTATTTTTATTTCATAAATCAACCCTTAACGGGGTGACCATGGGAAAATCAGGACTGGACCATTTTTAGATTTTCTAAAAGTATCCTAAAACGAGGGTGTCCGGGCATTAAATTCACTGAGTTCGAAGTTAGAAACACGCGCAGACGAAGTCGCGGGCAAAGTGCTAGTAATGTTATACAGCTGGTATAATTACTGGGTACCTAAATGTTCAGTACATTTTGGGTCATATTTTAATATTATACCACACTTAGCGAGCCAACAAGAATTTTTTTTTTATAACCTTTTATTACTATTCACGTAATAATATTACACAAGTCGTGACTCTCATACAATTATTTAAAATAAATCAAGTACAGAATAAAAATGAAGGCTGCGACGCGGCCGTCTGTTTACTGGCGGTTTCGCGGTAATTTCTTCTCTACCGAGAACTCAAAACGACACTTGCTAGCAAGCTGTCTCGCTCTACGTAGACGCGTTTTAATAAGTTGAACAAAGACAAAAGTAGTTTTACCGCTGTTTTTTCACATGAAATATGTGAGCGTAGACAGAGTGCCCCGGAAAGGGTCTCTCCACAGACGCGGTCAAAATGACGTTGCGACCCGATTTGGGGTTCTGCACAGTTGAGGGGTTTTCAAAATGCAAATAGGTAATTTAAGACGAATTCTGTTTCTATTTTAATACCTTACGTCGCTGTATCCACGTCGGTCCTCCAACGGAATGGTATTTTTTTTTTGGTTTTTTATCTTTTTTTATTACCTGTGTTTCTTTTGACCTTTTTTACTCATAGTAACAAAATCATATTTTTTAAATGTTATGAATAATAAAATTTTGAGATGGCGTCATGCATGATGCTGACACTCACATTTAGAGAATATTAGGTATAGACTCCAAGTATCGGTAATCAGAAACCAAACACACTGTATTTATCTAAATACATAAAACATGATGTTGGCGTAATTCGGATACTCTTAAAAAGAAATATCTTTTGCATGATTTAGCCTATAGCCTTCCTCCAAAATGGCCTATAATTTGCAATACATTTTATTTTATATTCTAACCGTAGTCCCTGAGATTAGCGCGTCCAACCTTACATAAACAGATACTAAAACTGAAATAATTATACATTTATAAATAGGAATATGATAAATAAATCCTACTAATATTATTTAATACGAAAGTTTGTGAGGATGTATGTATGTGTATGTTTGTTACTCTTTCACGCAAAAACGACTGAACGGATTTGACTAAAATTTGGTAAACAGATAGTTTATGACCTGGATTAATAAATAGGATATTAATAATCCCGATTTTATGTTCCCGTGGGATAAGTTTCGAGTTGTAAGGGGTGAAGCCGCTGGCAACAGCTAGTATAGACACATTTTAAACACATTTTACATTTCACACGCTTAATTGCCAAGAGCCTCGACCAAAATTTAAGGAGGCTCTCGTTAGGCAGCTGGATCAAGGGCCAGACTCCTCTGAGACGGAACAGTTCTTCTGAACACGACGCGCATTGTTAGGAAGTTCCTTACTCTGGAGCCCTGACTGCCGGTAGCTTGGACCCTGTTCCCGATACTGGTGTCCCTCTATTATTTATATTTTCAATTTTTTTTGTGAAAATATTCAAAAATATACTTACTAAGGTTAAAAAATGAATAAAGGAAATTATAAGAAATAAATAATTCCCACAGTAAAACAAACTACAAGTTACTAACTAACTAGTGTGTTAGTAATATTTTTTTTCTCATTACTTTAATTTATAAAATAAATAAATTATCCTATGCTGAGATATTCTCATAATAACGTCCCAACTAACAATTTAACGTCGTTCAAAAGTTTAGTAAACGTTATCTTAATTCCATTGATCGTAATACCTAAGTCACACTAACGTTATAATAACGTTTACTAAACGCGAAAATGGCCCCAGTTATACAACCAAAATGTCGTATGCTGGACATACAAAAGTCTCAAGCTGACTTCGTTTATGTCATTCAAAAGTCGTATGAATGTTATGCAATTATCACTTTTGTCGCGCAAAAGTCGCATCATAACTTTACAACGGCTCGTTTGTTGTATTGTCGTCATACAGGTGTTTTTGAATTAAAAAAACGTTTTATTTGGGTTAAAGAACAACACCTGTAAGATTTATTATTTTTTCTTGTTAGTGACGTTTTTCACGGTGTTGTCGCGAGATTTGAGTGCAAAATAAAATGACAAGGAAATAAAAAGTGAGACTTAAACATATTTGTATATCTCGCATGACGTTTCTGTCTCTCATGACGTTTAGTTCGACTGGGTATTAAAGTTTTATGATAATATACCTATTATATGTGTTTTATTGCAGATTTTCATGCCCCCTCGCAATTATGTGTTTTAATGATTATTTTTTTATAAATATTAATATGTTTATTTCTAAAAATGTAGGACATGTTGCTTTTGTCACACACTTATCTCTTTACGTCGTTGTAAAGACATAAAGTCGTATTAAGGTTATTTTAAGACCACCATGCAATACGCCATGACAGCTAGTTATTAGGATTCTTCATAAATTTAAAACCCTTTCCATATTGTTTACAGTAAAAGTGCGGTGCACTATTCATAACATTATATCATTCAAGTAAATTATAATTCTAGTATTATAAGTCTTCTCCGCGAATTCTTTGCTTCCATTTTTCGTAGTAAATTTAATCAAACGTTCCGTAAATATGGCGGCCTAGGCGATTTAAAGTCAAAACCTGACTTAAATGCGACTACAAGTATGATTAAAGTGAGGGCATGACATGAAACGGACATCATGTAATATATAGGTTATATTTGAGTATTAAATAAACAACCAAGTCATTGAAGAGTCTTTAAATGACCGCTGTAAAACAGTATAGTATTTGTTATATAAACGTCACTATCAGAACGTCTATACAACTGCTACATTACATAGGTGTCATTTAAAAGTTTTTCAAAGACCTAATTTAGTCAGTTCAAAACGTTTAATGGATTATAACGTTAGTATGACTATTGCGTTGTCGTGCAAACGTTTTGGCTAAGACTGTAATATTACGTCGTTTAGTCTAGTCTTACCAACGTTGCTAAGACCAGCTTATTATGACATAATCGTTGCACGACTAATAAGTTAAATTAAAAACGTCTTTAGGACTTAGTAGTCATCTCACTATCATTATAAGACTGCTATCCAACTTTATGTCGCATAAGTCAAGACTTATATGACGTTTTTGTTTGTTGGGGTGAAGGTGACAAACAACAAAAGTTAATACATTTATTATAGCAGAAATAACTAAAAAAAAATCACGGAGCTCCTCCGTGAATTTTTGCGATTTTTAACCGACTTCAAAAAAAGGAGGAGGTTCTCAATTCGGTCGGTTGGACATGGGCATGTTGTCTAAGAGGTAAAGTTTTAAAATTCGCGCGGAAGAAGTCGGGAGCGAAGTGCTAATGTCTACTTTAATTATGAAGTCATCGATTTCTAATTCCTATTTTAATTGTATTCCAAAGTCAATGGCCTAATTATTGACCTTCATTTTATTAAGCTAAGTAGCTGACCCCGCAAAATTTGTACGGCCTCAGAATCCATTTAAAATAATTTACACAGCTTTTAAGCCTTATTCCTGAGACGTTAAGGTTATAAGCTTGTTATGTTACCTGCTTGACCGATCAAAAATATTAAGGCCTATTCAGACCTAAGCTGTATTCACTACCGTCTGCAGCAGAGAAAACCCGCAGTGGGTATGCGATAATATTACTGTTCACACCAAAACGGTTTTCGCTATCCCTGTAGGTAGAATAACGCGCGGCAGCGAATATCGCTCAGCTCGCTCTAGCCGCGGTACTTGATAATAAATAACTGAGCGAAACCCGCGCGGTATGTACCTCTACCCACAGCGGCAGCGAATATCGTTTAGGTCGGAATAGGCCTCCCTAATTTCGCGGCGCGGGGCCCGGTACACCAGCTCAACCCGCACCTACTGTGTCGTACACTAATAAAATTGTAATTGATAATAGTTTGGCATTAGGTAACTAACCGTACAGTGATTGTATTCAAATGAACTGGAATTAATTATTTAATAAAAACATTTTAGGAACAAAATACGTATAACATGCTGGTGTAAAATTGTTGGAATCGATTAAATCAGTAATTGATTCTGAACAAATTATAATATTTAGAATCCGCATCTGTATACTAAAATAGAGTTTTATTATATATTTTATTTGCATTAGGACTGCGTCCCAAATCGTTTATAAGTAATGCTAATTAGACTGCGGTCGTAAAACAGTCGAAATTAGCGTTATTAACGATTTCACCTTGAAATGAGAAAAAATAAGCTAGAAACTCATATATACACCTTTATGTTTGACATTCAAAAGTCTCATAAAATCTTGTGTCTGTTCTGTTTTCTCTATTTATCTAATTTGTATAGCTCCAATTGTAGGACATAGAATTTAAAACTATTGGGCTGAACATATTTTCCATGTGCTAAACCATTGGTCGCGGGATTATTTCCTTGCCGTGACCCCGAAACATAACAGGCTACCGAAGGACACCGTGGATTTTAGTCAGTAGAAGTCTGACAGTCCCTCCCGCCCTGCCCGGGGCGGGAGGACTCATTTGATGATTTTACCACGCTAAAAAAAATAAAAATAAAACGTGCTAAACCATTTGATTTTAGGGTCAGTGCAGACCGATTCACGATGCGACGCAACGATGCGCTGCGCCGCGATGCGAAGCGCTGCGCCTCGATGCGGTGCAGCGGAGCGTCTACATTCGCCACGTGCTTCCCGCCCACCCCCCGTCCTCCTGCAGTCTACCATTTGCTAGAAGCGGTGTCAGCTACATAGTCCAGGGGCTAGAGTAGTAGACCTATACAAAATCGGAATACAGGCAACTATGACCGAATTCTTATACCAGAGACCCTAAATAAATAATGACAAAACGTATCCTGCCTGCATTAAGTAAGTATGTGTATCTTTTCGCTTGATGATATAGTCCACTCATTAATTCAGTACTTCATTTAATTCAGCAAATCAGAACAAGTTCCTAACTGAGACTGAGACGATTGATAAATGATGCATATTTAAATAGGCTGAGAACTATCAACCTAGCAATATAATAATTGTATGTTTTGTTTTTTATAGAGATAACTGAAAAATATTTTTTATGCAATAATTAAGATTTTGAGCTTTATCTGTCTCACAAAAAGCTGTGATTTGTAAATTATTACGGGAATAATCATTAAAATGATTTGAATACATGTAAGTACTCAATACATTCCGTTTACAAATAACAGAAGAGGGCTTAAAAAATGGACCAGAAAATTGACCGACAAGATAAATATTGTTATTCTTTAGTCACTTAAATCGGTTGGCGAAATTCGACACTCATTATGCATACTCAGATACCTCTAGCTCCTAGTCTAACATCTCGCATCGTCGAGCGACTCACCGCTGCGTTGAGATGCGCCGCTCAACGTATTCTAAATTCTCACAACGAAATGTGTGCCTTTGGTGTAGAACATTAAGGCGGGCTTTCAGTAATTTTTAAGATTTTCAAATGTCTGAAAGTCTCATTAACAATGATATTTTTAATAAATAAAAATCATAATATTAAAGTTGAACATATCCTCGAGTGAATGGTAAAGATAGAAACACGAATTGGAATAATTGGCTCGATAGAAAAAAATCTCAAACATGACACTAAATCACAATTTTCAAACATCCACTGCTTCATCATCATCTCAGCCATAGGACGTCCACTGCTGAACATAGGCCTCCCCTTTTGATTTCCACAGATACCGGTTGGAAGTGACCTGCATCCAGCGTCTTCCGGCGACCTTTATAAGGTCGTCTGTCCACCTTGCTGGTGGACGTCCTACGCTGCGCTTGCTAGTCCGTGGTCTCCACTCTAGCACTTTTCGACCCCATCGGCCATCTGCTCTGCGAGCAATATGACCTGCCCATTGCCACTTCAGCTTGCTAATCCGGTGGGCTATATCGGTGACTTTAGTTCGTCTACGGATCTCATCATTTCGAATTCGATCACGTATAGAAACACCTAGCATAGCCCTCTCCATAGCTCGCTGAGCGACTTTGAGCTTTGAGATGAGGCCGATAGTGAAAGACCACGTTTCGGTGCCGTAACTCATCACTGGTAACACACATTGGTTGAAGACTTTCGTCTTGAGGCACTGAGGTATGTCGGACGAAAAGACATTGCGTAGTTTCCCGAACGCTGCCCAACCGAGTTGGATTCGGCGGTTGACCTCTTTCTCGAAGTTGGACCTACCTAACTGGACTACTTGTCCTAAGTAGATATATGAGTCAACAACTTCGAGTACCGAGTTTCCAACAGAGACTGGGGTGGGCACAACATTGGCATTTGACATAATTTTCGTCTTGTCCATGTTCATTTTCAAGCCCACCCGTTGTGAAACTCGGTCGAGGCCATCGAGCATCATGCTGAGTTCCTCCATCGACTTTGCCATGACTACGATGTCGTCGGCAAACCGAAGGTGAGTGATGTATTCGCCGTTGATGTTGATGCCAAGTCCTTGCCGTTCCAGGAGCTTGAAGGCGTCTTCCATTGCGGCAGTAAACAATTTCGGGGAGATAACGTCCCCTTGTCGTACGCCTCTTCTCAATGGAATCGCCTTCGTGCTCTGCTCCAGCTGTACTCGGACCGACATGGTGGCGTTATTATACAAGCACTTCAACACCTCGATGTACCGATAGTCAATACGGCATCGCTGGAGTGACTCAAGTACTGCCCATGTTTCCACCGAATCGAAGGCTTTCTCATAGTCCACAAACGCTAAGCATAATGGCAAGTTATACTCTTCGGTCTTCTGTATAACTTGTCGCAGCGTATGGATGTGGTCTATGGTACTATAGCCTCTTCGGAAACCGGCTTGTTCGGGAGGCTGGAAGTCATCAAGTCTGTTTTCGAGACGGTTCGTGATAACCCTTGAAAACAGCTTATAAACATGACTTAGAAGCGTGATGGGTCTGTAGTTCTTCAAAAGGCTGTTATCACCTTTTTTGAAGAACAGCACTCTTCACCTCTACTCCATGCTTCAGGCGTTTTGCCCTCGAAGAGGACAGAATTAAAAAGCTTCTGGAGGACTTTAAGTACCGGTGTTCCACCCGCTCTCAGAAGCTCTGAAGTGATTCCGTCCTCGCCCGGCGCCTTGTTGTTCTTAAGCTGCTTCAGGGCCATCCTAATCTCGTACAGACTGATGTCCGGGATATCTTCGGTATAATGTCGGGACAGCTTGGCTCTTGGATCTCCTACCAAGCGGTCAACGGGCTTTGCGACCGAAGTGTATAACTGTCCATAGAACCTCTCGATCTCGCCTAAAACCTCTGCTTTGGTCGACGCTATGCTGCCATCCTCCCGTTTCAGCTTTGTCATCTGGCTTTGCCCAATAGACTTGTCCTTTGCGAACACTTTAGAGCCTTGGTTTCGCTGTATGGTCTCTTTAACACGATTCGTATTAAAGAGACGCAGATCATGTCGCAAGGACTTAGATATCCGTCTATTAAGTTGCCTATATGACTTCGCGTCATCGGAAGACTGCAGCTGTAGCAAACGTCGTTCAGCCATGAGATTTAAGGTTTGCTCGGTCAAATTCTGGGGTCTATCTTTACGGCAGGGTCTAAAAAATTTAGATCCTACCGTGCGGACAGTTTCCACTACTTTCCCGTCGTTGATCTCGTCCACTGACACTAAGTTCTCAAGGCAAGCAAAGCGATTAGAGAGCTCGAGTTGAAAGCTTTCGGGGTTTTGAATATTATTACTACTTAATATTATACTATTATTAATACTACCTAAGCTTTTAGGAATTCAAGTTACCTGTGTCGGCAGTGGATCTTCTGCAAAGTAGGGGTCTTGCATAGCCTGTTCTGATGTTATCCTCCTATTAGGATCCATTAGTAACAATCTCTGTAGTAAACTGAAGGCTTTACTGTCTGGTTTTATCTTGTGTCGGTCCATGTATTTACTTAGGGAACAGTTCTGGTAGCTGAGAAAAAAAAAAAATTATAACCTTGTTCCTGTCTAGGATTTTTTCTTGTTCACAAACATACGACACTCGTGAGCAAAAGTATGGAATCACATACTCAAAATAGATTCGGGATAGCTCCTTTAATAATGGCGTGATTTGAATGGGTTGACATACAGTTGAGCCTTATAAATGGTCCCATTTTTATATTCTTAACTAGTTATTAAATACTCGAGACTGTGGGGAATCAGAGTAAGTGTTACTGTGTGAGGTCGGTTTTGTAGCCAGCCGGGTGATCCTTCGTTGACATCTTCAGGTTTAGGGGAGATTTTTGATTAAAAGATGCTGCTTGTTCAATAAAAAAGTTATAATAATGACAAATCAAGAAAAAAATGGTTTTCACAAGCTTTTGGTAAATTCTAGAAGTGAGATCCATAGATAATAAAACTTATATTTGCTAACTAAACGAATAATCGGCGGACGCGGCGCCATCTGTGAGCTGGTTGGCACGACGACGGCGCCCAATCATTGGGTTGTTGGTGTCGCTCGATGCTAAGAGATGGCGTCGCATTAACATACTGGGCCCCCTTGAGAGCCCTAGGTCTCAACTTTGGCTTTCTTATCTTCACACTCTGGCAGCGATGACGATGAGACCGGGAGGGGGCAGATCTTCGAAAACGCCCTCTCGACGATGCCAGCAGCTGTTTTTATACGAGCGACTCTGGAAACTTTGTCTCGTCCCGGGTACGTCAGCAGAACTCGTCCCAGCCGCCATTTGAGGGGCGGTAAGTTATCCTCTTTGATGAGCACCAAGGAACCGGGAGTTAGTGCACCCTGGCTCTCCTTCCATTTGATTCGCCTTTGGAGCTCGGAGATGTAGTCCGTGGCCCAGCGCTTCCAAAAGTGTTGCCTGAGTTGCTCGACACGTTGGTACCGGGATAACGCGTGTGAAGGCTTCGCCGTGGTATCAGCGCCCGCAGGAGCTGTCAGCGGTCGGCCAATGAGGAAGTGACCCGGCGTCAGGGGCGTGAGGTCATCAGGATCTACAGACATTGGGTGCATAGGACGGGAATTCAGGACTGCCTCTATTTGTAACAAAACCGTGTTAAATTCCTCGTATGTTAAGTGAGCGTTCCCTACCACGCGTGTAATATGGTGCTTGCAGGATTTCACTCCTGCCTCCCACAAACCGCCAAAGTGAGGTGCGTAAGGAGGTATAAACTTAAACTCTATGTGATTATTTGATGCGTAATCAAGAATACCCTGACTGTTGGTTTGTAAAAAATCTGAAAATTCCTTTGCTGCGCCTACAAAGTTCCTGCCATGATCAGAGTAAATGAGGGACGGTTTCCCTCTACGAGAAATAAATCTCTTTAGAGCTAAGATATAACATTCTGATGTCAGTGACGTCACAAGTTCTAAGTGTAATGCTCGTGTCGACAAACAGACAAATAAACATAGGTAGCATTTCTCTAGCCTAGAACCTCTTCCCCTTTTATTTGAAACATACATAGGCCCTGCGTAATCAACTCCACATTTAATGAACGGGAAACCTGACTCAAAACGTTCACTAGGTAGATTACCCATTATAGGCTGAATTGACTTTGCCTTCATTCGACAACATCTAACGCACTGATGCACGATCCTTTTAGCTAAATTTCTACCACCCAGTATCCACCACCTTTGTCTCACATGTGATAATAAAAGCTGTGAACCGGCATGTAGCATTACATGATGATTATGTAAAAATAAAAGTATGGTGAACTTGTGTTTACTACACAATAACATAGGATGTTTCTGATCGAAAGGTAAGTCGGAATTGCACAGTCTGCCTCCCACCCTCATTATATTATTATCATCCAAAAAAACGTTTAATGAAGACAATTTACTAGACAATTTAATTTTGTATTTTTTAATTAAGGCATTATGCTCACTTGGAAACGACTCTAGTTGTGCAATTTTGGTTAAAAACATTAGTGACTTATTTAATTCAATGACTGTTAACGTGCTAATGCTACGCTCAGTCCTGTTTTTTGTACGAACATACAGTCTGACAGTCCCTCCCGCCCTGCCCGGGGTGGGAGGACTCATTTGATGATTTTACCACGTTAAAAAAAAAAAAAAAAGTCCTTGCCATTCCAGGAGCTTGAAGGCGTCTTCCATTGCGGCAGTAAACAATTTCGGGGAGATAACATCCCCTTGTCGTACGCCTCTTCTCAATGGAATCGCCTTCGTGCTCTGCTCCTGTACTCGGACCGACATGGTGGCGTTATTATACAAGCACTTCAACACCTCGATGTACCGATAGTCAATACGGCATCGCTGGAGTGACTCAAGTACCGCCCATGTTTCCACCGAATCGAAGGCTTTCTCATAGTCCACAAACGCTAAGCATAATGGCAAGTTATACTCTTCGGTCTTCTGTATAACTTGCCGCAGCGTATGGATGTGGTCTATGGTACGGTATGGTCCACTGCTTAGAGATTTCACAATGAATTTATATGAAACTTATATAAATAAAAACAGCTCATTATTTAGAAGTGCATGGTAAAAGCAGATTTTAAAAGTTCGTTATAATTTTTCTCCAAGAAATAAAATACCCAAAATATTGGCATTATTTCGCTCGCCGGGCGCTCGCCAGTGCCCGCCGAGGCGTGATAGAGGATGGACGTACGTCGTTGCTGCGCAAAAATTCCCCCCGCGCGGTTACGTAAGCAGGCATAGAACTGAACTACTACATGGAAACAAAGTCACACACACAAGCGATTACGTGTTAGTTGCGGGAATAGAATAAAATAGTCAAGTGATCCAATTTTGAAACGATGTAATTTTTTTTTATGGACCACTTATTTTTTAGCTTTTTTTTTTTTTTTTTTTTTTTTATCCAATTCCAGTTTTACATTTTCTTAAATCTATCCCGCCTTCTAAAATCCCGTTCATTGGGTTTATGTGAAGGCAGCTTGAGTCACATCGCACTTAGTGTTACTTTATACTGTGTTATTAATTGGATTACATTTATTTCCTGTTTACTTATTTATCCTTAGGAAAAAAGATTTGAGTAAGTTTTTACATTGTTTGATATTGTTACATGTTATTAATTTCTGCACTAGGTCATTTGGTAAGGTATTAAGCATGGACGGTAACATATGCTGTCTCGTTCTTTGACCATATACGTTTGTATATGATAATAACCTATATCTTGCTAAATATGTTAGGTTCCGTAGGTTACTTGGCCTCGAATTCTCTTTAAGTGAATCTAAGTTGTTAAATTCCTCGCATATTAACATTAGTTTTAATTTATTAAATACATTTATGACTTTGCAGTGTTCGAAGATATAACTATAGTCATTACAATATTTATTTTTTATTTTAGGGGGTACAATGGTTTTTAATATAGCTAACTGAAGCTTATAAATATCTTCTAGGTACGATTTATAAGTTCGTCCATACGTACATAAACCATATGAAACTACTGAGTCTGCTAGTGCCAGGTACATTGTTCGGAGTGTGTTATAGGGAAGCTTATGTCTAAGTATAGATAGTTTCGCCAATAACGCCCGCAGTCTGATGCACACTGAGTCAACATGATTTCGCCAGTTAAAATTATTGTCTATAACTAAACCTAGGTATGTTATTTGTGTAACTAAATCTAAAGGTTTGCACTTACATACATCCGTATTTTTTTTTGTGTGTAAACATTGGTGTTCATGAGCTATTTTATTCGGTACTATAAACACTTTTTTATAAGGTGATCGTATATGCATCATCTTTGTTTTACTTGCATTTATGACTAATCCCACATCGTGGGCCCACCTACACACCACATCGAAATTGTGTTGCATTAATTGTTGTGCCACCAGTATGTCGGAGTGCGCAGTCAATAGGCAGGTATCGTCCGCGAATTGGTATATTGCACCTTCGTCGAATAAGTTACACATTTCGTTAACATATATATATAAGGTACTCCGATGGTGCAAGATTCGACCCCTGTGCCGTGCCTTGTTCACACTTTATCCTGTCGCTGACTTCACCCGCGATGCTCACTGATGTGTACCTATTGCTGTGGTAATTTTTAAACCATTGAAGTAATGGTCCCTGTATCCCGTTATCTTGCAGTTTAGAAAATAATTTATTTTTGTGTATAGTTTCAAAGGCTTTGCTGAAGTCTATAAATATCGCTATAATATGTTTGCCTTTGTCTAGATACTTGTTTACTTCATCCGCGAAGTCCGATAACAGTTGTGACGTATTACGACCTTTTTGAAATCCGTATTGTTTTGGGTTTATAATATTACTAGCACTACGCCCGCGACTTCGTCCGCGTTATTTTCGAACTTTGCCTTTGACAATTTCTAGTCCCGGCCACCCTCTATAATTATGGCATACCGTTGGAAAATCTAAATCAATATTCAACGAAAATTCTATCAACCCGCAATATTCCATCTTAGGTAACACCTAGGTCCTCGGACTCATACCTATCAACCCCAATACAAACTTTTAGGGTCGAATTACGTTTCATCCTCTCTTAGTGAGAACCTGTATCCTAAATAGAACCCCCCTGCAATTTTGAGTCCTCTAATTACAAACTCGAAAGACAACCCTGAAGAGGTCGAATTTTGTGAAATTCCGTCTTAGTGAGAACCTAGGTCATAAAACAACCCCAATGCTGAAACTCCTGGCATTTGTAGCAGCAAAGTTTCATACAAACTATCAACCCCATAAACAGCGCTTTAGGGGAAGAATTTCAGAAAATAGTGCCTTAGTGTGCATTTACGCCATAAAAAAACAGCCTTGCAAAATTTAATACTCATAGCATTTGTAGAAACAAAGTTTCATACAAAATATTAACCCCTAAATCAACCCCTTGGGGTCTATTTTCAAGAAACACCCGAAACTACGCCCAAAAAGAATCTTTATGCAAAATTTGAGTCTCCAAACTATTAACCCCGAAAAAGCCTCTTTGGGGTCGAATTTCGCAAAACCGTCTTAGTGAACATTTAGGTCTTAAAATAAACCCCTCGCAATGTTCGAGACGCCTTATAGTAACAAAATTTCATACAAACTATCAAACACAAAAACAAACCCGTTTGGGTTCGAATTTTGCAAAATCCCGCCATGGTGTGCATCTAAGTCCTATAAAGGAACCCGGTGCAAAATTTGAGCCTCCTCGCACTTGTAGTAATAGAGTTTCATACAAACTGTCAACCCCAAAAACAACCCCTTAGGAATCGAATTTTGCAAAATCCCGTCTTTAGTATTACTTACGTCCAAAAAAGAACCCCTATGTAAAAAATTGAGTCTCAATACTATCAATCCCTAAAACAACCCCTCAGGGATCGATTTGCTCAAAATTTCCAACTTGGTGAGAATTAACATCTTAAAAAGTACCACCATGCAAGATTTGACACGCCTAGCACTTGTAGTAACAAAGTTTCATACAAACTATCGACCCCTAAAACAAACCCCTCAGGGGTCGGATTTCGCAAAATCCCGTCATAGTGATCATCTACGTTCTAAAAAGACACCTCCTGCAAAATTTGGAATTCCTAGCACCTGTAGTAGCGAAGTTTCATACAAACTATCAACCCCAAAAACAACCCCTTAGGGGCCGAATTTCGCAAAATCCGTTCTTAGTGCTCACCCACGTGGTATAAGGAGGGCTTATGCCAAATTTCAAGTTTCTAGGCCCAGCGGTTTGGGCTGTGCGTTGTCAGATCAGTCAGTCAGTTTTGAATTTTATATATATAGAAGAAGATTCGTTTTTAAATAACCGTTTAATTCATTACTAATGTACACCTCTATTATCTTATCTATGCATGGCAGTATTGTAATCGGCCTATAGTTATTAATGTCTGTATGTGCACCCTTCTTATATACAGGTCTTATGATGCCAATCTTAAGTTTGTCTGGATATGATTGTGTTGAAATACATGTATTAATCAGATGAGTAAGTACAGGCGTTATTTGCGATTTAATGTTTTTGATATCCTTTGCACGAATGCCATCGAATCCTGGGCTTTTTTTATTGTTAAGATTATTAATTATCTTAAAAATATCTTTATTATTTGCCTTGCGTAAGCGCATTGATACATTTGGTTTAATACGATATGAGGGATCGTTCATGAGTGGCACCTCGCAACTAGTGCTTATTTTTTTGACGTTATTGCTGAACTCTGATGCAAACTTATTACTCAGTAATTTCATATTCGTTTTAAAAAACTTTTTAATTAAATTATCTATTGTTTGTGTTACCTTTCCACATAGTTTATTAATTATAGACCACACTTTTCTAGGGTTTCTAAAATTGTCACAAACTTCCTTCTTAATCTTTAAATTTTTGACAAGGTTTATATGTTTCTGTGTTTTGTTTCTATATTTATTATATAATAATCGTTTTTCTCTATTGTTTACATCTTTTAACCATATATCTAGTAAATTATCTTTAGTTTTACACATATTTTCTATTCTATCGGTTTTCCATTCACACAATGCTCTTTTGTTTTGATTAACTTTGACTTTTCGTTGACAGTTTTTATAAATACAATGGAATTTACTATTAATAAAATTTATAATATCACCTGGGTTAACCATTTTTAACGCAGGTCTCCAGTCTACTTCATTAAGTTGTTGGCTCACTTGACATTCGTTTAGTTTAGACTTATACACATACCGCGACCCCCCACTTGCTAGTCCTGTAGTAGCAAAACCGATTATGTAATGGTCGGCTATCTCTGTGTTGATTACCGCAGTATACGTTGGTCGTCCGGCTGTACTTCGCGCAAAGATGTGATCAATGCACGATCTTGTTATGACGTCACCTCGTTCTTGTATACGCGTGTACTGAGTTATGCCCGCTTCTAGGCCCATTTCACTCAATTTGTTTATGTAGTTTGTTACCGTGTTATTTGATGTTTTTATATCTATGTTGCAATCTCCTATTAGCACATAATCACTTTTCATTGGGTATGTCGATAGAATTCGTGTTATTTCGTCTGTGAATCGTAATTTGTCTGTGTCGGGAGGTCGATAAACTGCGCAAATTCCATAGCTGAACCCATCACTCGTTTGCATCTTGCCTACTATACATTCGCAGTATTTTGTTATTGTATTATATCTTGAGAACGTGATGCTATTGTGCGTATATACAATTACCCCGCCTCCTTTTCGTCGGTCTCGAAACTGACTATGCATTTCGTACTCAGTTAGTGAAAAAAGTTCTTTAATTTCGTCTTTAATATTTGCTTCAGAGATAACGATGCAGTGTATAGTTTTGGGGCTGTTGTATATGATGTATTCCAATTGGCTGAAGTTTTTTGTTAGTGAACGAATGTTTACATGTAGTAACAAGAAACTGTCTTGTGTTGGGATATTGTTTACAAATAAATTCCAATTTTTATGATTACTTTCTATAATACTTTTTTGTGTATGGTCGTTTATCATCGTTTTAACAATATTTTATTATAGATACGAGTAGTGGGTACTTGCCGTTGATCGTGTTTATTTCCTTGACTGTTTATACTTTTCGACAAGCGTTTTAATGTCACTTTCGATTCTTATCGTGTATATTTTTTCTTTGTCGGTTCTCCGAGCTATAGTCCGGTCAATTTAGACCAAAAAATGTGAGTGAAATTACATAAAGTCCCAGCAAGCTGAATTTCTGTGAAGTTGTTCAAAACATAATTATAAACAATGTCTAGAAGTTCCCCATCATTCCCCTGTAAGGAAAAAAAAAAATTCAAGGTCAAAGGTAAAAAAAATGAGTTTTTCGCGATTTTCAGCAAAACGGTAAGTTTTATCATAAAAGTACCTCAGACAAAAATTGTAGGTCATAAAATTATCTATAAAAATGTGTTAATACTTTTTTTCTTACGAGCCGCCGTTTCAGAGATATAACGATTCAAAAAGTTATAAAAGTTGTTATCGTCATATGCATCTAATGAGGTAGTGTACTTAGCGCGTTTTTTTTAACGTGGTTTCCCCAGTAGGCCTACTCCACGGGTCAGTTGTGATCCTGTTTATTGTAAAACTATTGCAAAATAACGGAAATTTTCGAAGATTGGGAAAGATAAAAGCGTGGATTGTCCCTGTGTTCAATTTACTTGCATCCAAAATGAAGATGATGAAGAAGCAGGAGAAGAAGATCGAGAAGAAGAACAAGAATTTGAAACTTACGAATGAGACGAATAAACTTCAACACTTTTTTTTTCATTTACATCGCTTTTATCTTTCCCAATCTTTGAACATTTCCGTCATTTTGCAATAGTTTTACAATAAACAGGATCACAACTGACCCGTGGAGTAGGCCTACTGGGGAAACCACGTTAAAAAAACGCGCTAAGTACACTACCTCATTAGATGCACTTGACGATAACAACTTTTATAACTTTTTGAATCGTTATATCTCTGAAACGGTGGCTCGTAAGAAAAAAAATATTAACACATTTTTATAGATAATTTTATGATCTACAATTTTTGTCTGAGGTACTTATAATATGATAAAACTTACCGTTTTGCTGAAAATCGCGAAAAACTCATTTTTTTTACCTTTGACCTTGAATATTTTTTTTTCCTTACAGAGGAATGATGGGGAACTTTTAGACATTGTTTATAATTATGTTTTGAACAACTTCACAGAAATTCAGCTTGCTGGGACTTTATGTAACCTCGAATGTCTAAATTGACCGGACTACTAATACTGCACCGTTTTGACACCATACATACTCAAAAATACCCGCATTTTTGAGTTCTGTTTTCGCTTTGTATAGTAGGAATGCTGTTATCGGGGCAAGTGACTCCCGTATTATATATTTTCGATCGTTGTGCGCCGTTACTTGCGTTTGAGCTACGATATTTGGCCTTTGCTGATGTAATCCATACAGCCTTGCGACCCTCTTTGAGGGCCACCGTAATGACTGGGGGACTCATTTTCTTGTCTTCCCCTACAGCTGGTCCTGTTTTCCTGCTCATTGTCTTACGGTATGCACAAATAACATCGTTTTCATTTTGACCGAGTTCCTCACCGATATTTTTAACGATCCTCTCCACATCTTCATTTTCTTCCACGTCTATCCCACATATTTCTAAGTGATTTGACCATTTTTCTTGAATCAAATTGTTGTATTTTTGTTCCAGTGCTTCGTAATGTAGATGCAAGTTTTTTTGTTTATTTTGGGCATCATGGTATTGATTTTCGATTTTCTTTAATTTTTCGTCGTAAGCGTTCATTTTATATTCATATTCGTCTATTTTATCTGAGTAAAATTTTAATGACTGCTGCAGTTCATCCGTAATTACTTTTCTTATTTCTTTTCGTATCTCCTCCATGAATTTTATTATTGCTGGTTGGTTGAAAACGTCCGCTTGGTCATTTTCTTCCTCCATTTCTTCCTCTGGGTCGGGCAAAATAAACGAAAGCCGTTTTGGTTTGTTGTTGCAAGCTCCTGCACAAACCCGACATTTCCAGTCAGCAGCTTCCGTTTGTTGCAAGGTTGTTAGTTGTTCTATGGTGATTGATGCACAAGTCCCATGATACCACTTGTTACATTTAGTACACAGTATGCCTGGGATGTTTTTATTCACAACTTTAGAACATTTTGCACATTTAACCATATTTGAATTTGACAAACGTAGTTACGTATGGATACGAAGTAAGAAAGTTTACTAGCGGTTGACTATGCCCACGTCAGAACGATTACGCGCCGTGCGACGGACTGTGGCGAACTTGATGGAGTGACCTGAAGGTCTACATCGGTCACTGCCACTGGAACTCGGCGACGGATTGAACTAGATGTGCCGAGTTTGGGCTCTTTTTGTTAGTTATGATGAGACCTTACCTCCGGACTTGATGGAGTGACCTGGAGGTCTACATCGGTGACTGCAACTGGAACTCGGCGACGGATTGAAATAGATGTGCCGAGTTTGGGCTCGTTTCGTAAGTTACGATGAGATCTTACCTCCGGACTTGAGGGAGTGACCTGAAGGTCTACATCGGTGACTGTCACTGGAACTCGGCGACGGATTGAAATAGATGTGCCGAGTTTGGGCTCGTTTTGTTAGCTACGATGAGATCTTACCTCCGGACATGATGGAGAGACCTGAAGGTCTACATCGGTGTCTGCCACTGGAACTCTGCGACGGATCGAACTAGATGTGCCGAGTTTGGGCTCGTTTTGTTAGTTACGATGAGATCTTACCTTCGGACTTGATGGAGAGACCTAAAGGTCTACATCGGTGACTGCAACTGGAACTCGGCGACGGATTGAAATAGATATGCCGAATTTGGGCTCGTTTTGTTAGTTACGATGAGATCTTACCTCTGGACTTGAGGGAGTGACCTGAAGGTCTACATCGGTGACTGTCACTGGAACTCGGCGACGGATTGAAATAGATGTGCCGAGTTTGGGCTCGTTTTGTTAGTTACGATGAGATCTTACCTCCGGACTTGATGGAGAGACCTGAAGGTCTACATCGGTGTCTGCCACTGGATGCCAATTTTATGTATAAAATTGTAAAGGCACAAGGCGAATCCACAAACCTACAATTTCTGTAAACTTGTAATTACAATATCAATAAAAAACAAGCTAAAAATAGATTTATCCTTTTATTAAATTTCTACAATCAATTTTAAAATACTTATAACAAACAAAAACATAGCATATATAGTAATATTTAGAAGATATTGAAAATTTTTAAAAATTAGAAACGGGTGTAACCGCCGTTGGCCTCTATAACCTCTAAAAGACGAGACCTCATTGAACCAACAAGCCGTGAGCAAATATCGGTTCCCCGCATTTCCTCCCAAATAAAATTACAGTGACTAATAAGAGCTTCTTTGGTTCTTTCATTTTGATGCGACCATCGTTGGACCATAAGGCCCCAAAGATTTTCTATCGGGTTGAGGTCCGGCGATCTTGAGGGCCACTGAATTACCCTTACGTCAGTGTGTGAACGAAACCAGGCTCTTACGATCCTCGCATTATGAATTGAACAATTATCTTGAACAAAATCAAATTGTGGCACTTCGTTCTCCGGGTAAACATTACGGACTGTCGGTAGCATTGCATTCTGAAGCACGTCGATATAATTTACAGCCGTCGCTCGAGGAGGTAGAGAACACAATTCTCCTACACCATCCGCACTCATCCAGCCCCAAATATTTACGGAAATTCGACCTGATTCTCTATTTGGAATTACATGATCATCTTTATACCGTGTTGAATTATATCGCCAAAGGTGAAGACGTCCATGCTGACTGGATTTAAACGTTTTTTCATCACAAAACACTGTATTAGACCAATCAAACTCTAAGTGCTCTCTGGCGAAGTTCAGACGAGCAAGTCTGTGAGCATTCGTCTAATATATTTTCTTGGCGTAATGCCTGTGGTGCAACCCCATGTAATGTAGATGATTCCTTATTGTTTGGGCACTCACATCGAACATCTCCGCAAAATGTTTTGTGGGCTTAAAACCATTGATTTCATATTCCCGTCTCATGAATTCTCTATCGTTATTGGAGAGTGCAGGCCGGCCTCTCCTTCACGACGAATCCAAAAGCGGACAGAACGCCTCGATATATTCAAATTCGGGGATATCGCACTGATACTGCTTCCCTCATTAAATTGGGCAATTATTTGTGCTCTTTCGGCAATGGTCAAGTTGGCAGGCATTGAGATGATTTTATATGCAGTTGATTGAAAAGTAACACGGAAAATATATCGATTTTTTACATATATTTGACAAAATGTCAATTGTCAGTTTTCTTTTTCAAATGGAATTCGGTTGTCTATTTAAATAGTTTTTATTACTTTTGTTTGGAAACATTTCAATTGCTTTGTAGAAACTAATGTCCTTTTCATTTATACTAAAGGTTAAAATGTCATGTACTTATATGTGACATATGACGTATGAATACTAAATACATAGGTTTACGTCATGATAATGTTGTCTCTTTCAGTAATATCTTCTTTTATCGAACCTTGTTGTAATTTTCGATGACCGGGAAACTAAATCAAAACTGGTACACCACTTTCTTGGCTGACCGTACCATGGGTTTCACTTGGTTTTACGTTTACTGTCACCACAGAATATATAATAGTACTTAAAGGCACAGAAGGCTTACTCCCAAAAAGAAAACAAACAAATGTAAAATCTATGCACGAAAGAATAGAGTCCATTTTTACTTGCACCCGCATCACCCACCTACTTTTATAATAGCCTAAACTTCCCGTGCGCAAGCAAAAATGAACTGAATAGTGACGCGCGAGAGTTCATTTTAGTTTATCTGACGCCAACGACATTAAAAGGTTACTGTCGGTCAAGCTCAATAGGGTTGCGACTCGCGAGTTTGGGCACAGTTAGGTAGGAATACGTATTTTATGCATTGTTTAATTACATATATATTTATGTTAATTAATATTAACATAAATATATATCACTCCTCATTACCTCCTTATAAAATTAACTTATAAATCTAACAAACCTGCGGTCTTTGCATCAAATATCAAAAATTTTAAAACGTTGTCAGAAACAAAAAGATTAGTTCCGTTTCAATCCGTTCTGGCCAAGCTGTAGTCATAACTTTAAAGATCGATTGTTATCGTTTACGGCAAAATAGGTAACTAGTCCTTATCATTTTCATTTCATTCATTTCATTGTCACAGGCCCCGTGTTGCGTGTCTTTGTAGGTAAGTAGCTAAAAAAGTCGCGAAGAGAATTACGATCGCTGACCTTGAATGCGTAGTGTAGCCATTTTCTGAGTTTGAACGTGTCTAAACAATAACGTAAACATCTTCCTACTTTCTACCGATCATAATTCGACCTACCCGTATTCAGCTTAGGTGAGTGAGAGTGATGTCAGGTTTGATAATCGTCTATTTTATTTATCTTGGTCGTCTTGTAGGCCAAATTTGTAACCTACCTAATCATGCTTAACTGATCATGATTACTAGCCGGTACTTGAATGACATTAATAAGCACGCCACAAGCAGGTAGATAGTTTTTTGATCATTATTAAATGTGTACTACATAGATAAATATTCACTTTTTTTCTTACCTTTCGAAATCACGCGGTAGTGTGTGAAACGTGAGGCTCCTATCACTGTCATTATTTAAACAACCAAACGTTATGCAGTATTTTTTTTCCTCATCATATATATTTTTTTTAAACTCATGCGTAAATTCAACCAAACACCAAACGTAAATATTATATAAGTAAGCGCGTGCGTAGTGGGCGGCGCGCGGCAACCGACTAAATGTCCACTCCGAAGTGGTCCCCGCCAATGCTTGCAGTTTTATACCTACACTGCGGAGTGAGCCAGGCCTGCATATTTTATATTAGAAACGTGTTTTAGTCATTGGATACATGAACTGGGCTGCTGTTGTAAGGCGACTAAAAATTCACGGTGTATATATTACTAGCTGACCCGTGTCCACTTCGTTGGGCAGTCAATATTTTAACGTGTGATGAAATTATGAGTGTGGTTCGTTTAGTACTTCTGCTATGATTTATTTGACCTGACTGCCAAAAGGAGGGTTTTGTTTTTATTGTATGCTGTACTGACTATGCTGTAACTGCCCACTGTCTTTTTGTTGTTAGGCGCTGCGCATGTTCAGCGCTAGATTCCCTAGCTCGGGCCTGCGATGTTCATAGTCTTTGGTTAGCGAGCCGCTGCGAGCGCTAGACTTCCCATCCCTTGTTGCAGAGACATGCTGCCTTAAATCACTGATACGCTGCGCACGGTCAGCGTTAGATTCCGGAGTGCGGGCCTTCGATGTTCTCGCGCTTTCGCTAGCGAGCCTCTGCGAGCGCTCAGCGCTAGACTCCCTATCCCTTGTTGCAGAGACATGCTGATGATTTTCAAGAGCAGACTCTTCCGTACGGCGTACTCGATCTGCTCTTGTCTTTTTTTCTTTTTTGTTAAGTGGCAAAATCATCAAATGAGTCCTCCCACCCCGGGCAGGGCGGGACTGTCAGTCTTGTACTGACTAAAATCCACGGTGTCCTTCGGTAGCCCTTTGTGTGCCGGAGTCGCGGTATATGTCTGTCTCGCAACCCCGGCAGGATCTGCTCTTGTCTGGGATGTCTGACGGGAATGTTGTGATTTCCTTTTTGGCATGATAAACAATCGTTGAAACTTTCAGATATCCCAAAAACAGAAATACAGAATACAGAAACAGCTTCGAACTCGAAGAATGAGAACGAGGTAGTATCTATTTGTGTTTTAAGAAACCGAGCAACCAAAACAATTTAAAGACCAACACGTAATTTCACAACGCCATCTATAGGTAAATGGATAAAACGTCCGTACAAAGCATGTTCTAATGCGATTCGTGAATGGACGGCGGCATTTTGCGATTTAGTAATTTTTTGTTATCTTCGAAACTATTTAACCAATTGACATACTATTTGGGGCAAATCGTATCTCTATGATGTTCTTGTGATCATAATAATATTTTTTTGATAAGGTTTAATATTTTGTTGTGTAAAAAATCGTCCAAAAGCAAGTACGTCGAAAATAACTTTTTTAACTCATAAAAGCTACTATATCTGCTAAAATATAAAAGATAAAAATATGGTGTCGCGGACTTTATTGTAGAACTATTCCAAGCGGACATTTTTGCCATACATTGTTTTCAATTATATACAACTGTTAAGGCAGCGCATGCTAATAACTGTGTTGGAAGAGAATTTTTTTTCCGCCCGGCTAGACAAAAATTGAGATATTTCGGCTAATATGCATGATATCGTTATAATTTATAGCCTATAGCACTCACGGATAATGTAGCTTTCTACCAGTGAAACAATTTTTAAAATCGGTTCATTACTTCCGGAGATTACCCCCTACATACAAACTTACAAACCTACAAACTTACAAACTTACAAACAAATTTTACCTCTTTATAATATTAGTATAGATTCCTCACGTAAAGTGCCGTAGATACCCACATTCTGTGCTACCAATCGATATGAATATGAAGTAATCGATGACGAAACAGAAAAGGATATAGGCTGATGATAAAAACAAAATTCCTTGAGGGACATAAGGAGGTAATGAGGAGTGATATATATTTATGTTAATTAATAATGTAATTAAACAATGCATAAAATACGTATTCCTACCTAACTGTGCCCAAACTCGCGAGTCGCAACCCTATTGAGCTTGACCGACAGTAACCTTTTAATGTCGTTGGCGTCAGATAAACTAAAATGAACTCTCGCGCGTCACTATTCTGTTCATTTTTGCTTGCGCACGGGAAGTTTAGGCTATTATAAAAGTAGGTAGGTGATGCGGGTGCAAGTAAAAATGGACTCTATTCTCTCGTGCATAGATTTTACGTTTGTCTGTTTTCTTTTTGGGAGTAATGCTTCTGTATCTTCAGGTATTATTATATATTCTGTGGCCGGACAAACGTCACCGGTTGTTTGAAAAGGGAAATTGTAAATAATTTAGAATTTCTTCAATAATTACGTAAGTTGAAAAGTGACTTTTTTGTTTATGGTTATTTTTCAATTAAATTATTTAAAAGGGGTGTGTTTCATTATAAAAGTGATTGCACAAGTTGTTTCATGTAAATCGGATCAGTAGTTTTTAAGTTATTGTACTTTTTGTATAATCAAACTTTTGTTCCTGTGTAATTTTTGTAGTTTATGTTCTAGGATTTTTTGTATTTATACATAGGTACATTTTGTTTGTTTTATATACAAATAGACTTAATAAGGAATCTAGAAAGGGACAATACATAGTTTTAAGGTTTAAATTAATAAGAAAATAAAGGCTACGAAGGCCTCGGTCTTAGTAAAAATCACAAGGAAAAACGGGCTCAAAATACGTGTCTCTTTAAGGTAAGGACGGGCGGTATAAAAGGCGGTACGACCGCCGGCACTGCGTTCACGTTCAGTCGCAGCCGAGCCACCGAAGAAGAAACATCACTAAAAGAAGACCGAAGCCTTCAAAGTGAACTCTTCAAATTGGTGTTTTTTATTATTTCCGTTGTCCGTGGTCCCCCTATTGTATTTCCGTAATTTTCCAAAAACGTACGCATTCAGGGGTGCGTGGGTGCATGCGTCACCAGCGAAGGCAAGGCACGTGTGCACAACAATACGTCCCTGTAGTGGACGCGCTGTCGGAATCCCGGTCCGTCCATTACAACTTGTTTTTGCATATTCGGATCGTGTCCTCTATAAAATCTGTTTTCATCTGCCGCTTGGCCTTCGGCAAACATCCTCCAAGTAAAATTTTGTCGCTCAGACATTTTTAATAAACGAAAAACAATAAAAAAATACTTCTCACAATAAAAATATCGGTGAGAGAAGTAACCACAGTAGTTACAGTAATTTACTGTGACATCTATCAAATCAGTGACTCATGGTACCGATTTGTATGCAAAACGCTACGTAAACTAAACTCTCTACGGTAAACTGAAACAAATGTGGTAAAGTAAATTTTAGTTTTCAACTCATGGTACGGATTTTAGTTCCGCTACTACTCAATAGAGGCGCTGTACAGATTCTCATACAAATTGTTTTACGTTTACTGTACCGTAAACGTAAAAAAAAAACTCATGGTAGAGGTACAGTACCTCTACGTCTACTCCATCAAGTCCGGAGGTAAGATGTCATCATAACAAAACGAGCCCAAACTCGGCACATATCAAATATACTGCTGCCTAAGAAAGTACTCCATTGTATGCACTTTGTAAAATCAAAACTATGTCGACTATCATTTTACGAAAATCAAATCCAGACACACTCGAACGTAATTGACTAACTGCATTACGCTACGCTGTGGCATATACACACAACGGTCCCTCCCGCCCGCACCGCTGTCGACTTGCCCCGCCCCTTTGCGGGGGCTGAGGTAGTGCGCTCATAGCTGCGGACTGTACTGGAACCTGGCCTTTTGAATGCCTCTTAAAAGAGTTCGCGCATCGTCGCGTCGCTCCGCGTCGCTGTCTGAACTGACCCTTAGAGCTAGAGGGCGGAGAACACGTACCTAGCACACGGCCAAATTTACTAAGGGTATAAAATAAAACGGCCACTTCAAATAATATTCATAATGATTCACTTCGCAACGTCATTGGCTATTTTTCTATAACCATTCACGAACTGAATCATTAGAAATATTGCTAAGGGACCGTCCATTAATCACGTGAGGTTCGAAATGGGGGGGAGGGGGTCTATATAAAATCACGAAATATCACATGGGAGCGGGGGGGTTGTAGTAATGTATCACGTGTAATTATTTTTTCTGGATACTTAACCGAAAAACGGCGTTACGCATACACTTTACTTACACACTTTTCTTGTTCACGAGCCACTGGGTAGATTTCATCCTATAATAAAATTAGATTATACCCCCGAAACCTGTATTTTATGAATATTTAAAAATAGTTAAGTCCAAAATTTTTGTTGCTAAAAAGTACACGTGATATAGGGAGGGGGTGGGGGGTTTGTCTTAAACCTCACCATGTATCACCAAGGGGGTGCGGGGGTACAAAAAAGCAAAAAAAAACATCACGTGATTAATGGACGGCCCCTAAGTAGCCAAATCAAAGAGACTTCAACTATGAATCTCTAAAGATTCATCCAATTCGTTGTTTTTTTTTTTAAGTTTTCTAATCGACACACACCATTTACATAAATCGGTGAAACTAGTCAGTCCTTAACAATAATTCAATAATTATGAATACAGCAGTCATTGTGCCAATAGTTGTAATGGCTTAATTGCCAAGAGCTTCGTACAACATCTGAAATTCTGCTGGGAACCGAACGCGATCCTTCGCCTACTGAAAAAAAGTACTCCAGAGACGCCATACCAATTAGGCCATCGCAACCACTCGTTTTGAAGCTGAATCTTTCATTCCCTTGTCTTGAGGACGCTTTACACGTTGAGCCATCTATTGGATGTGTCTCAAACTACTTACTAATAAACACGTCTAATATTACAGTCAAATCAATGTTGTATTCGACAGCGACTACTAAAGTTGTATACCTATTTATGCGCATGCTCATGCCTGCGTCGCGTTTTCAGTAAGGCGTCTGGAGTACGTATCCAGAAGTCGCAGGGTCGAGTCCCACTCGCAGCTGAATTTATAAGGCCGAACCAAGTTCAAGTCATCTTGCTGGGACTGTCTTATCAGATTATCGTGACCCTGGAACGTAAAGGGCTATTCATCATCATTACCAGCCTATAATGTTGCCACTGCTGGGACACAGACCTCTCTTTGAGAGGGAGTGGGCCATAATCTACCACGCGGCCCAGTGCGTGTTGGTAGATGTCACTTCGAATTTTTGGTTCTAGGACATGGTTTCCTCACGACGTTTTCTTTCACCGTTTTGAGAGCAGTGGTGATGAAATAAATTACACAAAGTTATGCGCCTGGCGGGGTTTGAACCGTCGAACTACAACTCGTAAGTTGGGACCGATACCACTGGGCCAGTTTACAAAGGTCTATTGGCCGTACTATATTGTCAGAAAAGTACCTATAGTAAAATCAAACGCCTAGTGATTAGTTAATAGCAATGTTACAAAGAAACTAAAATGTATGAAATAGTCATACACAATTGGTAATGATTACAATAAAATTTGAATAGATGTTTTATATGTTTGTTAATAATTGTTGAGGTAACGAGGTCAAACTACCAATGGTTCAATAAAACTCATCATTGTATTCAGTAATGTATTATACGTTACAGTAATCGTATTTAAAACAATTATTTCGCTTTTTTGAATGGGTTTTTTATCCTGGGGTATTGGGGTTTAAATACAACCAAATCACTCAATATAATTATGTGTATAATTAATTAATTATAATTATATTTAGTCAGCATAATTAATTGTCCCTTATGATAATAGGAAAAACCCTTTTCCAAAAACTAGGCTCAAATGCTCCCTAAAAACACACATCCTGAAAGAGTATTGCGAAGGTAAAACACCTACAAACCTGCAATTTTCACGTTAAAATACACGTAATTTTATCACAAAATAAATAGCTTAATACTACCACAATAAATAATCACTTTTTAATTCTCCACCCTCTTTAATTGTCTTTCCAGATTTTCAAAAAATCTTCTTCACCTTTGTCTTCTAAACCCCAAAGATTCGTCCCATCACCAGTTCTTTGCGCCCTACTTTTTATAACATCACTGGACACCGTTTTGAGATCGTAAGCCCATCCGATCCAAGCGAAGAAATCTATAAACTTAGTTGTCAGATTAAGATAATTGTTCCCCAATTCTGCTGCTCGATAATCCCAGGGAAAAACGTGGTGGTAGTTATGGAAACCTTCGCCGCCGGTTACTATGGAAACTGTTATATTTTGGGCAGGTAATATTTTGATGTCATAAGGTTTGTATCCCCAGATATGAGCAGCACTGTTGACCAGGAATGTAATGTTTAGGTTGACTATGTAACGAAGCATGGTGATATGCCAAGCATTAGTCCAGGTTTCTCCCCAGAAGTAAACAGGGATAAAAGTTGGTAATCCGAAGCACATTGCCCCGATGAAGGGTATAGCATACCTGTGAAAAGAAGACAGTTTATTTAACGGCACTATGGATAGATGATTTGAAGAAGTGGCTGCCAACCCCTAAATATGTACAAGCATTCATTCATCATCATCAGCCTATAATATTCCCACTGCTGGGACACAGATCTCCTCTCTATGAGAGGGAGCGAGCCGTAATCCACCACGCGGCCCCGTGCGTGTTGGTAAATGTCACAGTCTTCGAATTTTTTGTTCTACGACATGCCGGTTTCCTCACGATGTTTTCCTTCACCATTTTGAGAGCAGTGATGATGAAATAAATTACACAAAGTTGTGAACCTGGTGGGGTTCGAACCCACGACCTACAACTCGTAAGTCGGGACGGATACCACCTTTTAATAAACGACCTTTTAAATCTAATTATAGCCAAAACGATATTAAAAAATGGAACAGCTCTTAAATACATGTAATAACTTACTTCTTTTGAAATCTCAGCACTGGATTGTTGTAAATATCAGACATGTCAAGTTCCTTTCCACGTCTCTTGACTTCAGGATGTTTTCTTACGAGCAACCATCCAACATGAGAATAGAAGAAACCACGAGTAGCATTGTGAGGGTCTGCATCAGTGTCACTGTACTTGTGATGGAGACGGTGGTCCCTCACCCAATCAATGGCGGAATTTTGGAAGGCAATGGAGTTCAATATCATCAGGATAATTTGTAAGGGAAGCTTCGCTTTATATGTTTTGTGGGCCCATAACCTGTGGGCACCGGCTGTTATTCCTAACTCTGCTAACACAACGAGCATGAAACCTGAAAATATATAAATACCAAATATTAGTTTTTGAGTTGCTGAATGCTGTATCTATAATGAGTTAAAAATACTATAGCATTTCCTTATTTCCAAAAAAAATTAAACTTTAATTCTTCAATGAGAGAAATTTTGCAACGACGATTACGAAATGATCTCAGTAATGCCTCTGTTCAATTTGATGAATTTAAAAATGTTTATAAACGCACCTACGACTACGATCGATACACGAGAAATTCCTAGAGTGGAGCCATGTTCCATAAAAAGAAAACTACTTACTGAATAAAATTGTTTGCCATTTTGCCGAAGTAAAGCACAAATATAGCCCGTATAAACCAGCTATATGCCAGTACCCAAATGTGATAAGGTTTGGGTACACGATTTGATACTTTCTCGGTTCTTGAGGTACCACGAAAGTCAATGCCGGCTCTTCCTCGCTCAATACCGTTGTAGTTTGGACACCTTGAGCCATTTTCCAAAACGATACTGTAAGAAAACAAGTTATTTTTAAACAGGGCTGGATAATCAATATCAACTACCATGTGACACAATTAGGGAAATATCAACGAAAAATATTGCCTTGAATGGCTCTAACTTCGTTAGGGTGGGTATCCAGTCAAAACTTCACAGCTCGTTACTTTTTTTTGGTAAGGGTAAAACTATTCTATTACATTTTTCTCAAATAGCAAGTCAAGACGATGTCGAATATTCTGCCAGTGTCAAGAGCGACTTGGAAAAACAAGAGGGTAAGGCTGCTTTTCCACCAGTGATGCGCTATGCTACGTTGCTAAGGATGCGTTTGATATCCACCAATCATATTCATTTGTTTTCATAACGCACACACACATAATGAGTATGATTGGTAGATATCAAACGCATCCTTAGCAACGTAGCATAGCGCATCTCTGGTGGAAAAGCAGCCTAAAATTAGGTTTTAAATTCCCTAGTTGACAAAACGCCCAGTCATTCTAGGCCCCCGACCTTGGTCATGTTATAAACTAACAGTGGTCACACTTGCATGTGGTTCCAAGCAGAAAACCAAGGGTTCTTCTCCATCCTGAGCTTCTACGACTCAATATATGCCTACATTAAAAATAAACAAACGAAAAAAAAACCTATATGCAAAAAAGACGATTGATACCTATCATTCCCTTGCGATCCTTAATATAAGAGCAACACATTTCGACATTAATCTTAAACACAGTTTAAAACATTCAAATCCATTGACCCAAATATACCTCAACAAGCTTAAAAACCAGTCGCTTAAAATTAACAAATAGTTACTCACTTTTAACTTTAAGGGCCAACCTGTACACCCAAAGATAAACTCTAAATGAAGCCGGTGACCACAAGCCGACACTTTTAAAGTTTCATTAGTGCAGTCGGCGTCCTGCAGTGAAATGGTTATACGTCAACTTTTGAGAAAATCATGTTAAATATTTATGCCTTATTGGTGTATGACAATCGCACATTTTGGATTACCTTCGCATCAAGTAGAGCAACGACTTAATTTTTAATTACAATGTGAAGGATTTTTGAAAGATTTTTTCTTATTACGAGTATTATTTATGTTCGAAACATAATATATGTCGTGTCTCTACAACGTGATGCAATGAATGCTGTTGACTAGGATTGCATTGCCAATTTTAGTCAGTATGTAGGTAATGGCAATTAGCCTACTAATTAGTTCTCGGAGAGTGGTATCCACCTATCAACAAAGTGACCTATAGCTGCAATGGTTCTTAAATAAAACTCCAAGATTTTATGATAAAATCAAGTCACTTTTTACCTTACTTAAATATGTCTATATATATCTTTCTGCCTAGTTAGTCTACTGGGCACCTTAGGTTTGTTTCCGATATCTGTTGGGAGAACATCTCTTGAGATTAACAACTGGTACAAAGTTCGTCAATACATAAACCTTTACTTGCCCAACTTGGAGTACCACTTTTTTTTTTTTTTTAGCTTGGTAAAATCATCAAATGAGTCCTCCAACCCATACTGTCAGACTTCTACTGACTAAAATCCACGGTGTCCTTCATAGCCTGTTAAGTTCCGGGGTTACGGTAAGGGAATAATCCCGCGACCCCGGCAGGCTTTGGCCCTCTGAAAGGGGGCCCCCGTCATTATGATGACGCTCTTTGAGGCGCGCGTGGGACACAACGCGCCGTCGACCCGGGCATGGTCCTTGGTCGGGCAGCGAGTTGCCCTTTACTCGCTGCCCGCATGCCCGCGCCTATGGTGGCCGGAGATCATCTAGCGACGTCCGTCGCCGTGGGCGCCTACCACTGCGGCTGGGGCGGAGGGAGGACGCTGTCCTCTCTCGCTCGCGGCCTGCCTCCTCCTTTACGAGCATTACTGCCTCGCAGAAGGAGCTGACCGCTTCCCACTCCGTCTCGCCCCGCAGCATGGCCGCAACCAATGCCGGGCGCGAGAGGTCTCCGCCTATCGAAGCCGTGAGGACACGTCGGTGCTCCGCCCAAGCTGGGCAGTCTTGCACCGTATGCTCCACCGTGTCCTCCGGGCGATCTTCGCAGTGGTGACACCCAGGCGTCTCCTCCTTTCGCATCAGACACAGGTACCTCCCGAAACTTCCGTGTCCGGTGAGGACCTGCGTCAAGCGGTAGGTCAGGACGCCAACTTGGAGTACCACTGCGATACAAGAAGTAACCATTTTCATTTTATTTGATTTCAGAGTTACGTTGTTTTCCCACTGCAATTTAAATGTTGTCCTAAACGGTCGTATAATCTTTTCATATCTACAAAGTAAAACAAGTTCTCGTGTCAATTTTACATTGTAGATCTATACAAAATTGTAAAAAAAATCCTTTCCATTCTAACAGCTAGTTTATTTGTCAACAATTAAAGTCAAAGTAAAGGTCCATCCACATAATAATTTTGTTAGGGTCCGCTCGGGATGTGGACGGACGTCAAGTGCTGGCAAAGTATACTCACGGGCGTCATCAGTTATGTAAAAGTTAATACTTTACTTGACCATAACATAATGTTAGAGTACCTAAATGTGATTCTAAGACAAAACATAAACATCGTAATGCATGTCCCCAAAAATATGTGGAGAGCTTAACTTACTCGATACAATAGTTATTTGTGCAACAAGAGAGCAAAGTCGTTTGCTGCGAGTGCTGCAAAAAACGAGTTTTGAATCCTGAGCAAGCGAAGGATTCAACGTTGGACGAACGAAGGATTCTAAAGTTGAATCCTAAGTGTGGCGAGGGATTCAAAGGCACGAGATGTAAAAAGCTTTGCTCTCGTGTATCACTCATAACTTTTCACTTCAGCAGCGTGAACACTTTAGGAGATAATAAATATTTACAGATTAAATATCAGTTTTATTTGCAGTAAATACTTATTTTCATTTAAATACAACAATAAGTTAAAAAGGTACTTTCCGAACGTGTTTGTCTTTGAGGTCGAATTCAAAATCGGAACTTCGAAAGGGCTGGTCTTTGTCTCTCTCTCTCTCTTAATATAATTTGTACCTGATGCTGCTGTTAATAGATGATATCTTTTGCTGATAATTATCATAAAATTAGCAGATGATTCAGGACCGTCTTCTTCAAATGGGCGCAGTCCTTAGGAGCCCCGAGAGGCCTCGTTCCTGTGAGAAGCCGTATCACAGTGTGAGACGTTCAATTATTCCGATAAAGATAATGCACGTTAGACAACGGTAACCGGTATGTCCGATGGTAAACGCACAAGTTCTACAAAAAAACGTTTAGGTCAATATTTGGATCGGCCCAAGAATTTTGCAACCGTATCGGAAATAGATGAAATACGATACCTTATTGGTATCGCACCTTATTAGATATCAGAGCTGGCTACTTGCACTAGAGGCATAGACAAAAAAAACTTTGCTTCATTTCATTTGTGTTTGACCAGTAATATAATAGTAGGTGTTTTAAGGTTAGACTTCGCTCCAACTATTCTCGGTTTTTTGACAGCGCGATTAGAGACTCGGCTTGTTCTCAGCTTGGTATCGGCTCCATAGCGTAGACCCACCCAGACGAACGAGGCTCCGGTTTGCCAAAGTCCCCAGCGCCTTATAGGAGCAAAGGTAGCTGTGTGGATACTTGTATTTTTGGTGACCGTACCTACGCCATACGTTTACCTTCCATACAATAGTAGGCGAATCTTCGCCATCAAACAAGCAAAATAACTAGAAAAACCAGTAAAAAAAAACAAATGATAGTTTTTTGCTCATTTTCAGCAACTTAAATGAGATCATGATCGAAGATAGATGATAAAAGCCATCAAACTCCATGAAACTATTATTTCACGGAGTATAATTCTCAGTTTCCTTCTAATGCCGAAATAAGTACTTACTTTAATGTAAAGATCAGGGGTCGCAACCGCAGTCCGTGTAACATTAACATCTGGACAGTTTAAGAATTATTTTTTGTTAAAATATAATGCTTATTTTGTGTTCCGTATATCAATGGTTCCAGGCACTTTTCTCTTCAATTATTTGCAGATAAACCCTAATTTGTACATTTTCGGCTTTATTACAAAACGAGGTTTAACTTAGACCAAGCTTTAAATCAAAAATGATTTTTTGAATTTCGAACATTATTTCTACTGTCGTACAGTTATTAATACAAAAACCGAGTTTAGATCCCGGTCTAAGTTGTCAATGTGCATTTTAGAATTTTATAGCAGTTGGAATATGTTCGAAATTCAAAAATTGACTTTTGTTTTAAACCTGGGTTTATAGTTAGACCTCGTTTTGTAATAAGACGGTTTATGTTTATTTTAGTTTGTTTATAGATAATAAATTATGAATATTCTATAAAGTAATTATTTACCTATCATTATGAAAATAATTTATTACCATTATAATATCTAAAAGTGTTAGGGACATTTTATGAAAGAATGAGTCCAATGTCCTTCCATCTAAGCCCATAATAATATTGGGAGCCTTCTTACATAGCTGATATTTCAATTTTTTACCGACTTCATTTATGTGGTAAAATCAGTAACGAAAATAAAATGTAATCGACACAAAATGCACCCAAAACCTGACCCTGTCCACCAGTCCACCTCAAATGCATGCGATTTAGTTTGGCGCATCATTGGAAACACCTGTCGAGCAATCAAGTTTGCAACGCGCTATGGTAGTGGGCAAAGTGGACACTGCATGGCACTGTGCCGGCGCACCTCGTCCGCCTCACCACACCGTCACCGTCCGACCGGAATGGCATACATGCGCGTGCCTTCGCTCTTCGTTCTAACTTGTAAGTTAATTTTTAACATTGTTAACACGAATTTTATTACCTCGATTCACGTGTTTTTTGCATATCCGTGTATTTTTTTAACTTTGTGTGTGTAAAGTGGTTACTTAGTTACAAACGATTTTTTTTTTCTTGCTAATGTGCAGTGATGACAGCGCCTTCATTATTTTTTTTCTCGTGTATTATCGTGTCGAGCCGTCTTCAAATCGGTTTTAAATTGCGTTAAGTTAAGATACATTTTTGTAGAGGTTTGTCATCGTAGTGGGCTTTTTAGCAAGTGAACTTTTTTGTGAATCATCATTTAAGCGCCATTTAGACGGATCAAGAACTCGTATACGAGTTTCACTACATTGCGGCATTTGTTTCATTAACTGAATTTGTTCTACCTTTATATTCCGCAATGTAACGCAACTCGCGTTCGAGTTCTTGCACCGTCTAAATGAGGCTTTAGTCTGTGTTCTTGAAGTCTCAGTTTTTCCAACATACGATAGACCAGACCATTATCATGTATTTACGAGCATCTTCACAATGAAAACAACTTTATACATAAGATACTACCATACGACCTACCTAACAGTCCTGTGGTGAATTGAATTCTATTGAATTGAGTGTTTTGTTTGCTGCCTACATTTTGACTTACTAAACCTCAAATTCCTCGCGGTCAATGACCAGAATGACCTACTAATAATGAGTAGGTACGTTTATGAGTACATAACAATAATACTAAGTAGGTATTATCTATTGCGACTTCGGGGTTTTCCCTCATAGCTCTACCTTTTTGTCTCTTAGATTTTGTAAAAACGCATCTCATATCTTTTTATATCATCAAGGGTAACTTATTTTTTTCTTTTTATCTTTTGATCTACATAAATGCAGTCTTATCTAGTAACATGGTAGGTATATTGTGGTGACTTTCGAAGGAGTCTGTGTCTCTGTGATTATGACTCACCGGCAGTCAAGTTTTGTGAGTAAACAGAACAAGGTGTTACTCATTGGGTTTGAGTCAAGGTTTGTCTATTCAGGTGGTTAATGTGACTGTGCTACTTACTTATATAATGAGCTATTAAACTACCCGTATTTAAATCTGAAAGCTTTTGAGGATGGATGGATTTTTGTTATTATTCTTTTTTAGAGTTCCGTACCTGAAGGGAAAAAAGAGACTCTATTACTAAGATTCCGGTTTCCGGTCGTCTGTCTGTCTGTGTCTGTCACCCGCTGTATCTCATAACTCATGATTCTCATGAAGCTTGATATTTAGACAGTTGACATTTTCAGATGCTGTATTTCTGTTGCCGAATAACAGAATAAAATAAATGTTTAAGGGGGCTCCTATATAAAACGACATGATTTTTTTGCAGATATTAATTCCCCCTGGTAAATACTCCCGTCTGTAACCATTGGTAGGTACCGCATTTGGCCGGTTTCTTAAAGATAACGGTACAAAGCCCTTCGTTCGGGAGTCTGACTCAAACATAGCCCGTTTTATTAGGTTCATTTTGGGTTTCTTTGATTATCCACCACCGCCATAAGTCCTCACCACACACACTCTTCTTTCTATACCATGCCTTACAAAGACATGCAACGTTGCCTCACGAACAATAGTAACGTTATGTAGGTAATATAAGCAACTCGTGTTTAATGACGTCTAAAGGCCCTCCTTCACCGAAGCATTCGCATGTGATGTGAATTGTTATTTGTTACTCGAGGCCCACCTCGAGTAACAAATATAGATAGTCGGCCAAAGTCATGGCTAGTTGGCCCACCAACAACAACTAGCCATGACTTTGGCCGACTATCTGATTGGCCGACGACCGTTGTTGCCTCTGGTTCATTTGCCATCGACAACGTTCGTAGCAATGTTCATGATAACCAAAGAGATTTAAAAGAACCATTGAGCGGGCATTGGGAAAATTGTCATACAAAATTGTTGATGCCGTTCGTTAGGAGCACTATCTAGCGTTGCATAGCAACACGACTACTAGACTGAGCGACTTTTTACCTATTGGTAAAAAGTTTTGGTTCACAACTTTCTTCGTGATGTCCTGTCTATTGCTCGTATAGTTTAATGTCTTTGATAATAACATAGGGATAGGCACACAATGTGCAATTATAATTTTTTTTTTTCAGTTACAATTTTCTTAGTGTCAGTCATAATTATGGGTACCAAAGAAAGACTCGACTCTTGAAACTATACCAAGTTCGCGTGATGGTTTATTTTAGACTGCCTTTCACAGAAGACTTATAACCAGTGATCTGAATAGGTAGATTTAATGGAGTTCATTGATCCGAAACGTAACCTACATTAATAATATGGACAATTCACCGGAATTGAATTGATTATTATTAAAACTACCAAAACTTAGGAATTTTATTATGCCAGAACTACTACCAATTTTTATAATTGGTGGATTACGGAATTTGTTCGAAAGAGTAACCGCAGCCCTGAAAAGCAAAGACGTTTAATATTAAAGCTTTTACAACAGATTATGATGAATTAATTTAGTTACTATATCTTCCTTTCAAATTTTAAATGATAGGAATAATCACTATTAAATCCGGAAATATCGGAATTACTTTCCGGAAAAATGGGCTCATCCATGTTATTTTTTCTACCTTTTCCGATCTATGCTTGAAACCTACTGTGCTATAACATTAAAGGCAAGTTAGGCTGAAACACTTCACAACCAGCGATAACATTTTTATAAGTTTTTTTTTATTGCGTGTTAGGTTAAAAAATCATACAAGGAGAGCGAATTTTGATTAAAATTGGTTGAGAGATAGGTAGTTTACAGGCTGAAATAGCCCCTTCCGATATTTTTAAAATTATAAGCGGATGAATCTGCTAGGAACAGCGTGCTTAATACGAATTAATTCTTATGACTGAATTGCTTTTATAAATCGTCTTCCTCATTACCTAAATAAATATTCAAATTGAATACTAAAAATAAAGAATCATTGGCATTAAAATAACCTAAGAGTAGTTATTTTTGTAACACAGGAAGTGCGACATTAAAATAATGGTCCATTGTCAATTAACATAGGTACCTACTTACTTTATTCATAAATTTTCCATTAGGTATGCAAGCATAATTTTTCCAGACTTTATTTTCTGATCAATCGTTTTACGTGCTATGATAACTTTATGAAATTTTCCTTGTAGCAGCAGGGACGAACTGCCCATTTCGAGGTGGCAGACGCCAACTGGGCCCCTGCAGACAGATAATAAGATAAGGGACCCCCCTTATCTTGTTTATGGAGCCTCACCGGGTCTCTCAGCCCGACCCTGGATAGGTAGTTCAGTCAGTGTATGTGTTAAATGATTCAGCCAATCCGGAGACGTGACTGACAAACGACGTGACGGTGACTGGTGACTAGAAAAACCGTCACCGATCCGCTGTCGGTGACGTGACGGTGACGTGACGTGACTGATGTGTGTGAATGCACCTTAAGTCCTAAGTTATACAAAGAAAGCGGCCCATATCACTACTTACGTAGAACCAACAAGAAAAACGCCTCGTCGCCTCGCTTCTAATTCTAACAATTCCCACCGATGCTATGATTGTTTTTGTTCTAACTACGGGACATTACTATCTACTTTCCCATTACAAAAGGTCAAACAGGTTTATTCCGTTATCGTTGTGAATGTAGAAGAGTAAAGAAATGACACTGAGTTGGGTTTTTTGAGGTGATAATTAAGTAGTTTAGTGTTGAAACAGCTGTCTAGTCCCATGATTCATCAGCTGTATTGAGCCTCCAAAATAGGACACTCTAACTTCAGTTGTATTTTTTTTATTATTGTTAGGTAAGTACCAATCTCAGAAAGCCTTTTTAGCGCACATTCTTCAAGTCTGCATGTATGCATAATCAAGTTGTTATTTTACTTTATCTTCTTCATCTATCATTTTAGAAAATCTTACTCATCAACAAGCTAAGCTTTTCACAAAAGATTTGTACTTAAAAATAGCGTACTTGGAGTATTTACTAAAGGAAATTTAAAAAGCGCCTCTACGAGATACGAACGAGAAAATAATTTTCTACATCATAAGTATTAAAGTTGCAGTTCAAGTCACAAAAACGTGAAATTTCATGCCAGGGCTTCTGTATACTCATTACACAAACTCATCAAGCGAAACGAAAAAAAAATTGTAAAACATCCATCAAAATTGTAAAAACTAACATGCTCATACAAACCTATACTTATAATCCTGCTTACCTGAATTAACTAACACCTCTACGCAACAATAGTTAGGTATAGAAAGCAAAAAAAAATACTTAAGCTCACTCACGCATCCAAAATGTTCCAGTACAAGTAGACATTAACGTGTCTATTACCTGAAATCATTTGGTAATCAGTACAAACCTGCGTAATTTGACGCATCATTAGGAGAATTACTCGTCAAATGCTGATGAGTTTTAATGAAGCTGAAACTTTCAGGGTTCGAAGCAAGTGGCACTGAAAAGAAGTACCTGTGATAGAGCTTAAAGACATGCAGGGTCATTTTTTTTTGTGCTGCCCCGCCTGCCCCGCTTAGGCAGAGCACCGCCGTGTCCTCATGGCGGCGATAGGCGGAGACCACTCGCGTCCGGCATTGGTCGAGGCCATGCTGCGGGGCAAGACGGAGTGGGAAGAGGTCGCCTCCTTCTGCGAAGCAGTCATGCTAGTGAAAGAGGAGGCGGGACTCATTAGGGAGAGTACAGCGTCCGCCTCACGACCCAGCCGCAGTGGTAGACGCCCGCGGCGACGGATGTCGTAGGACAACCTCCGACGACCGTAGGCACGGGCATGCGGGCGGCGAGTAATGAGCAACTCGCTGTCCGACCCTGGGACTAAGCCCGTGTCGTCGGCACGTTGTGTTCCACGCGCGCCTCAAAGAGTGTCAGCACAATGACGGCCTTTAGAGGGCCAAAGTCGGCCGGGGTCGTGGGACCGAACAGCTACCGTGACCCTGGAACATAAAGGCCTATTAAAGGACACTGTGGATTTTTGTCACTACAAGTCTGACAGTCCCTTCTGCTCTGCCCTAACTCTACCAAACTTAAAAAAAAATAGATTTGCTGAAAACACGCAAAGGAAACTCAACAAACAAAACCGGGTGAGTCGATCTTAGAGTTGCCGATCACTACCACTAGAGACTTTTGTCCCTGTCAAATGCATGTAGAGGTACCGCTGGAAACTATTTATCACCATAATGAGCGCACTCAACAGGAAGACAAAAAGTCTCCGCGACAAAACGTCACCCAGTGAGCGGCTGGGCGTCACACAGTCCAGGGATGTCGTACAACCATGACCATCTATTACATACCGGGGTTATTCAAAGCCTCAGGAACCACAATATGCCGTTGCTCCTGGCTGTCAATAGTCTTTCTGATCTTCGACTGCTTGGTTCAGTTTAACAGCATCTAGAGTTGAGACTGATAAAGGAAAATTACCTATCTACATTGTATTGAATTTTATATTATAGTGGTGATGGCATGGCAGCTAGCAAAAAATAAATACTTAGTACCACGTTTTAATATTTCAATTAATCAAGTTTTACACTCCACAAGCTATGAAAATACTATAAAATACATTTGCTATCTCTTCATAACACTTTTATGAGCTTTTCACTAAACTCGTAAACGTAATTTTACATCTAAACTCAATGCAATAAAGATCCATTTTTATTGACGTTGTAAGGTTTCAAGGTTCCTGCATACACTTTTAGATTCCATAAAACAGGAGCTGTTCGAATAGTAAATCAAGATAAGATAGCCTATATTAGACCTTAATAGAAGTAAGTGATATATGTATAAGTTTAATTTATGGTAGGTACAGCAATAAACATATTCGAAATGTTTGGAATTCTAGAATCATGAATCATGTTAGCACCAAAGCAGTTATGCAAAACGTGTTTATTTTTATATCTTGATATTGATTGTTTAAAAGATAATGTTCTTGAACCTGTATTCTTAGACGCTTTGTCACGTTTGAAGGTCTACGTACAGAAAAACGAAATGCCCAACTGAATTGGAATTAGCTACTAGTGACATCAACAAATCACATCACGTAGAACGATATACACATAGGTAGCAAGAGATAAGTCAATAGTATAAGACAATATGACGTAGGTATTGACTTCTTTCTAATACAAGTAAGAAAGATGTTGATTCAATGTTGAATTGGAAAAACATCATCGGTTTCACACAACAATGGATGCATAATAAGATAATGATAGATTTCTTTCTTCGAATTCAATAGAGCTGTCGACTACTTACACAATTAAAACAAACAAACATTTAATAAACAGACGGTAACTACAATTCAAAATACATAGGTATCTCCACATTATAAAACAGACATCCATTAATATTTTGGCGTTTGTAAAGGCACGGTTGAGTGGACACCGTGAAAGTTTGAACCGGCTCGCCTGTTCTCATTGTGTAATACTTATAGAGCATGCGATTTACTCAATGAAACAACACCAAGGGTTCCGTCCCTGAGGTATTTGACCTCTGGAGACGAGATTCGCAAAAAGCGGACCTTTGAAACTGGTTCTGACAAGACGGCATGTGATGGAGCAAAAATATGCGTAAATCAACTGAGCGTTGCTTTGTTTATAACTGGTTGTTACTACGCCGCAATGGCTCAGGCTTGTGTAACTTGTGTTTACCGTTTCAATTCTGGGTATTGCTCTGGAATTTGTCGTCTTGTTAAGATTTTTCTGATGTGAGATATTGCTACGTATAGGTACATATAGGTATCTAGCTACAGAACGTGTCTCTTCGTGGGATCCGACAAACTACAAAAGTTCAAACAACTTGACTATGCAGAGCCGTCTTTACCTATAGTGCAGGGTGTGCGGTGCACGCGGGCGCCAGGTCTAAGGGGGCGCCGAGCACCACCTAACACGACACCTTCAAAGATGCGTCGATGCCGGCCGGCGCTATCAAAGGCCCTACGCTCGTGTTATGGCCGACGCCCGGCGCGCGTTAGCAAAGCAAGGCTACTCCTTTACCTACTCTATTTAAAACACAATAACTTTTGAACTTTTGAATTTGCATCCGAATTTCCGTTTGAAAATACTGTTAGGGACTTTACTCATGGTGCGACGCGATATCGGATTGCATCGATTGACTATAAATGGGCGTTTTTCCATTAGCCGGTACGGTACCAGCACCGGCGACGGCACCGGTGCCGGTGCCAGGGAAGCAAAAATGTATGAAAACGCTCGCTTTTGCACTTACCGGCGCCGGCGCCGGCCCGGCGTTGAGTTCTGCTGGCGCCGTCATCGTCGCCGTGGCAGCAAGCTTTCCAGTCGGTGCCGGCCCGTGTCGAATCTGCTTGTGTACTTATTGTATACGAATTGTAGCCGAGTACGTGTGAATGCGCGGGTGTGTAGGAGGACGCGAGACGGGGTAGGAGGATGCGGAACAGAGGGAGAGAGACTCAAATTTGGTTTGTGTGTGCGTTTGGATGAGTCCAAAATTCGTTGTCTCTGCGTTGGTATTGGCGTCGTTGATGTAAAAGATAAGAGATAATAACATTATTATTAGATCTACACATTGTACTCTACTTGAGGTCATGCTGAAGTCAATGTGACTACGGCTGTTTCACTCACCGGGCGACCGGCGTGGAGACGGCGCAGTGGAAAAACGAAGTCCTGGCGGCGACGGTGCCGGTGCACGGCCATGCCGGGCCGGCTAATGGCAAAACGCCCTTTCGATCAGAATCACACAAGCGTCCGGCCGAAGAAAATGTATAGACAATCGTCATAGTGTTTCCTAATAGGCTTATTTCCAATAGACGGCACGGCACCGACACCGGCGCCGACGCCGGGGCAGTGCAAAAAAAAGCAAAAATGTATGCACGCCGGGCCGACGACGGCGGCGCCGGTAAGTGCAAAAGCGAGCCATACGTTTTCATACATTTTTGCTTCCCCAGCACCGGCACGGAGCCGTCGCCGTCGCCGGTGCCGATGCCGTGCCGTCTAATGGAAAAAAGCCCAATGGAGTCGCACGCTCACGATATCGAATTGCATGTACTTACGTGCTAATGACAATGCACATGATTCTGCGTTCGAAATTCGATTGCGCAACTACTCGTCACGTGCGACTTCTTTTGTCTTTGGTTTGCAGCGCCTCTATGTCGTAGCAGTAAGTTGGATTTTTGAAGTGTACGGTCGAATTGCATTGCATCGCTCCATTAGTAGAAAAGTGCGACTTAAATCGGCAATCGACTCGATATCGCACGAATCCCTTAGTATTCCATTTTGGCCCCGCTCCTACTAGACTAGAGGGCGCCAGGTTACTGGTTGCACACGGGCGCCACAAGGGCTAGAGACGCCTCTGTGACTATGAAATACATAAAACACACACTTGGGATTTCGCTGTGTCTACAAATATTCAAATTCACATAAATAAACGCCAGCACAATGTTTTTGTTAAAACCTGTTAATTTATGAAATCAATTATTGTTTTTATTATTAGCACATCAACCTACCTCAATCTGACAAATTAATACCTCGAGTTTCAACCTCATCACAATTAAATAGGTAGTGGAAGGTTTATGTTCGATAAGTAAAATTTTACAGATTCGGGTAGGTTGACCTGCTGACGTCTGTACCTACACGAGCAACCCGATTCTGAACAACTATCTGTAGGCCATACAAATATTTGATTAGTGAGGGAATGGACCTGTGTCACGATACTCGTGTAGAGCAAAGTCGGTCACTTAGCCAATGCAATTACCGTGCTCAATAACTTACTAATTTATTTTTGTTGTCTTTTCCAGTGTTACAACTATGCCGAGCTGAAATATCGGACTCCTTACCAGAATCTTGGTATTCGGCAAACGTAATCAGTGATGGCTTCCAACCCAAACCGATATCGGAGATATTTTCAACAGAGTCACCGTTCTCATCAACAAATCCGATAGTTGTTTTGCCGAAAGAATCTAGTTCCGTGCCGGACGAGATCTTGTTATTATCAACTTTGGCACCTCCAAAGAAGATTTCAACCACAAGCTCTTCTTTTGGAGATTTTTCAAAGACGTCTGTGGCAATATTACAATCATCAACGCCTTTGCCTTCGTCAATTTCGACGATACCACCGACAACTTTCCAAACAACGCCATCAACATTCCTTTCAACACCATCGACGGTAGCAGAATTTTCATCAACACAAGCGCCGCAACAGCCCCAAATAGTAACCCAGTTTACTGAACAGACTCAACCACCATCGCAACCAGTTTTTTCAACACAACCAGAACTACCACAAACAACAGTATTAGTGCCACAACCAAATTTCGGGCAACAATCGACTTTAGCGCAGCCACAGCCACCGTCATCACAATCGACGCAATCGCAGTCACAGCAAATACGACTCGAACTAGTCCCCCGAGATCAACTTCAACCTGGCCAGAATCTGCCCCAACAATTGCCTACCCAGCTACAACAATCGCAGTCACAATCTTCTACCGTAGGACCACTGTCTAACTACTTCATGATATACCAACAAGCACCGCAATCAATACAAGCTTTCCCAGGACAGGCGATAACATCACAAGAAGTTCCACAGTTTAGTACTGTAGCTTCAGTTCCCACAACGCGAGAACCAACGACAGTGATCATTCAATCAGGTCCTACGGTGTCTCCGCCTTCAACTAGAACAGCGCCTCCTTCTTCAACCACCCCGTTCCCATCAACGGTTCGAGTTCAAACAACACCGTCTGCAAGAACTAATCGGCCATGCCAAAATATCAATAACGTTGGTCCAACTGCGATATCAAGGCTTCCAGCTTTGGGTGGATCTTTAAGAGTCCGTGTGGTAGCCCCTAGCGGATCTATCACGAACGTTAACTTTAATCCCCCTAAAACTACGACCACAAGAAGACCAACTACAACTAGAACTCGAAAGACACCAAGGCCTAAGAAGAATAACTATGAGACGTGTACTGATGGCTGCAGGGGTAGAAGAGAACCAATATGTGCAGCTCCGCTTTCAACTGCCTTCCTGAACCCGGATACTTTGAAAGGCTTTCCATCTGTCTGTCATATGGCTTGCCACAACTCCTACAGAAAGGATCGTAAGTGCTTATTTTATTACTTATCTACTTAATGCCAATGAGGGGGGAAAGTAAACGCGATTACGTTTGCTAAGCATTGTATTACGTTTTAAGTTGGTATATGCAATGTTATTACCAAGACATAAGTTAAATAGCCCTGTTGAACAATGACTGCTTATATGAATGGTGAGACGACAGACAGATTAGCGATCACAATATTCATTGTCATTAGAGGTTGAACCCGATCCCGATCATTGAATACTTCGACTGAAGTTATAAATACGAAGATATTTTTATTCATAATATCAGTTACATCAAAAAACGTTTTGCTCAATTGCTAAAATCCCTTGTTGCATGTCAGCGCCCAAATTGATTGGCTTTGGTTCACTTTTTCATTCAACAAAAAAAAACAACGAATTTCATAGGTGTGCTGATCCAACCGGATTGACATTACACATATAGGTAGGTGTTAACCGCTTTGCCTAAAAAAGCGATTTCCACAGCGATTAATGAATAATCGATCTTCAACAGTTAACAGTGCATATAAACTAGTTAATAAGAATCATTTTCCTTTTCAATATATGGCATTTCCACACAACCTAACAAAACTATGCCAGTAGTTAATACCTAGAAAATATTACTGTAGGTACAAAGTAGAAAATAGTAATTGAAACATTACCACACCGTTTAATTGCCTGTAATTTAATCGATACTTACGTAAACAAATAGGTACCTACATAATAATATTGTTGATTTTTTTTTAATGGAGCCTCCATTTTCTTTGGATTATTGGCACGAATACTATGTGTGTGATACAGCAATGTTATTATAAGAATTATAGTGTAGTGAGGGTTTATTTGTATATGGTACCTACTGATGATATAAAATATGGCAATATAACAAAGTACTGCATAACGACTAAAGGGCTTCACACACAGCAGCTATAATGTAAAGATGTCTGTACATTGTAGCACGATACATCTCAATTCATCTTTCCATAGAGATTCGAAGATGTAAAAATATAATTACATTATAGCTGACGTGTGTGGTCTCCTGACGATTTCTATGGAAAAATGTAATGAGATGTATCGTGCTATAATGTACATTTTACATTATAGCTGCTGTGTGTGAAGCCCTTAACACAGACAAATAGAAGAAAAAACGAAGACATACTAGATTTAATCCCAGTCTAAAAGGCCATTGTATCTACCAAAATTTGAATTGCGAATAAAAGTACTTAGTACTTACATGATGATTAATTTAATATGTTTTTTTTCAATTTCAGCTTACGAGAAGGTGCTAGACGGTCGTTGTGGCAGACTGCGCACACGCATACGGACTGTCGACTCCAACACTAAGCTCAAGAGAGACGAGCTCAACAAGGCACAATACTTCCTTGATAACAGCGGTACTAAAACAATTGTAGAGTTCTCAGGTTTAAATAAATAAGATCGAAATTGTTTATAGAAAAAAGGATATAAATGTTGGTAAAATAGCTATGTGGTACAAGAATCACTTAATTGGGGGGGGACACATGAAAAAGAGATCCCTTATTGATTTTCGTTTCATGTGTTACCTATTTATTTTTCTCATGATCAAAGTCTAGTATTTTATTGATAGAATTTTCATTGAATTGAAAGACTGATAAGTATGCTAAACATTTCCCTTCTCACTTTTCAAGTAATATAAACCTACACAAACATTTTCAGTCTTACAACAAAAAATTTAACATCTGTTGAACACATGCCTAAAAAAAAATACAGTCGAATTGATAACCTCCTCCTTTTTCGAAGTCGGTTAAAAAGTGTGACTACAACACGGGATATGACGTTGACATCCGTTGTGCAGTTACACTTTTAGACATGTATTTTATCTGTTAAACACTTGTCTAAAAAAAGTGTAACTGATAGATGTTTAACTTTTTGCAGTAAGACTGTTAACGTTTTAGAAACGATTTTGGTATCGATATTTTGAAAAATAGAAGTCAGTCCACTTCTATTTTTCAAAATGTCGGGCTAATTTTTATTATCACTACTGAGAATGTTTGATATAGACATAGGAGACACAAAATACCGAAGTAGGTACCTATATTTTAAGAAGATCTACAATAATTGTTTTATCAATTCTATTCCTATGCTGGACATATAGATATAAAAATATGTATATGCATTGTTCATTTATTCTACAGCCAAACTATGTTTTGCCTAAAGTTTACTTTGTAAATTAGGTACTGACTACATGCTTGTAAAAAAATTTGCATAAGATACGAAGTTGCTTGACAAATTGATGTTCGTACGTCCCATTATTTTTCCCATAGCGGTGCTTATTTAAAATACAACAGTTACTGTATGTCTATGACGTCACAAATAACGGTAACAATACTATTTTTAGTTCTTAGTCACAGTACAGTCACGAGCAATAGTATGTATACACCAAGCAGTATTCAAAAGCGATGTTCAGCTACCTAATTGATTAAACTTTTGCCTTTTCATAAGACTTCTATTTTGGAAGCCATACTATTACGAAATAGGTCTTATTTTGGTCTTATTTCAAAGTGGATACCAGTATTTAACGAGTAAATTGCGTTTGAATTTTGTTAAGTGTATACATGTTATTGCTCGAGACTGTACATAAAAGTAGAATACAGAATCATGGGTGTATCTGTATTGTCATGCGCACTGATAGCCACACAGCTAACCGCACTGCTAACTTACTATAAACTAGGGATCGTGTAGTTCACATAATGGCATGATTCCACTAGTGTGCTTCGATTTGGTTTCCACCAAAACATTGAGCGCACATTTGTTTGCGAACATTTTGTGCTTCATCAGTGCGCGTACTAAGCTGGTATCACGTTTAGCCTCTGTATCCACTGGCACGGCTGTGTGTGACTTCTGTTAACGATCAGTGCAGCATATTTGTGCGCATAAGGCTGCCTGTCCATTGACGTGGCACGAGCTGGCGGAGCGGAGAAATGACGAAATATTAACCAATAGGATTGTACTAAATCTCCACCCTCTTCAATGGTCCAATCCTATTCGTTAATATTTCCTCGTTTCTCCGCTCCGCCAGCTCGCTCCGCATCAATGAACAGGGAGCCTAAATGTTCACTGAACTGATTTATGTGCGGGCTAATAATATAACGATTCCATTGCTCACGTGTGCACGTACAAAAGGTGAGCACATTTATGCCACAGTGCCGCTCAAATGGAATCGTATCTTCATAGCCATACATCGTCAAGTTTATCTGGCAGTTTGTATATCTGGCAGTAGCCGCCAGCCCTTATTTCTGACTGATAAGTTTAAGTACTTAGTTTTATCAAAATATATCTTAAGAATTTGTCGTTTGTATTTTTCTACTTACATTCCCATAGGTATTTTCATTCCTTCCATAAAGATGTACATAATATTTAAGATCTTGTTTAATAATAAATATTGTGTTTTATAAAGACATGTGGTTTTAATTAACAGTCAATTTTTGTACTTATTTAGAGTTTATTACCAAAATTACTTTATACAAATTGCGCTTACAATTCCTAATATTTACATAGTATTATTATATTACTTTTATTCAATTGTTGTCAAGGAAAAAGGTGTCAAACAGAAACTTAAAACTCAAATTCATCAGATCAACATAGGATTCGATTAGGCTCTACGTATTCTCAATGGGGATAGCAACTGGGAAACTAATAGCGCTAGCATAGCTAGTTCCGAGCATCGTCATTGGTTCAAATCTATAGGTACTTCAAAATGGTACTAACTCATTGGTCGGATAAGGACCTAGCTATGGTGGCGCCATCTACAATTAGTTTTGACCGGCCTTCCCCATTCACTCATTTCTTCAGAATAATGATTCTCAAAGCTCCTTACTCACGACGCGATGTAATTCGACGGATTTGTGTCTTCGAATAACTAGTAGTGGTAGTAGTTACATTTGAACTACGAAAATCATCCTTAGTACTACGACATAAAGGTACTGTTAACATAGTTTCTTGAAGAGCGGTTGTATCTGTAGTAAGCCTTTCAGTTTATCTTCCACTTCTAGTTGTTCGGCGAGGCAAAACCGTCAAATTGTATCGCGTTAAAGGTAAGGGTCCACAGGTCCGCATCGCACGTCGTCCGTATCGTACGTAACAGATTTTAATTTGCCTTGTATTAAAACTCATACAACTGCGTCCAATGATCCGCATCGTACGGCGACGTCATACGGAATGCCGACAAGTGGACGCTCCCCGCACGCTTACTCATTGAAAGGAATCAATGTAGAAGAAAAAATAAAAAAGTAGAAGTAATTCAAATGTCAGTCTTATACAAACATTTACATATAATTATCATAGATTTTTTATAACTAACACATTTTTACAATCAATAACTCTATTTATTTGCTAATCCTGCAAGGGCGCGGCCTTGTGTGCAGCGTCGAAACTGATGTTTGCCTTTAAAAGATTTTTAACTTTATGTCATCATCATAAAGTTTAAAATCTATTACGGTCAGCTCAGACCGAGACGTGACGCTGCGCGCACTTTTCAATAGAGTTATTCAAAATGTAACTCTATTTTAAAAAACAAAAGATTCGCAACGCAGCTCGACGCCGCGCTGCACAGCGCGGCGCCTCGCACAAAATCTGACTGTTTTTACTACAAGAAAAGATACAAATTTGAAGTATCGTTGCGTCACGTCGCTTCGCGTCGCGGCTCGGTGTGAACTGACGCTTAGAGACATGATGCGGGGTCGGAGCGCGAGGCTGTGTTCATAAAATACAACACCGCTGTGAGACAGCACAAGACGAGTGGGCGACGTAAACGTAATCTAAATAATTCAATTTTAAATATTGTATGTATACTCATTTCCCATAGGTACATTTTTATTTTACCTACCTGGTCTACATTTATTTTTTATCGCTGCCCCACTTTGACTTTGTCCTGGATGTATACTTATTGTGCTTTTCGTTAAAAAATGTACAAAAATCGTTGTATTCACTTAACGTTTACGCCATGCTCTCGTGCTAACGCCTATGTTGAAGTCGTCAAAAAGACGTTTAACATTGAAAATTGATAATTTAGAGCCGATCTTTAATTCATTTTACGTCTTGGTTATTTATGCGTTTGAATGATATAGAATAGTAAGAAAAGGACGGTAAAAATTGTATTCAATAGAAAAAGAAGATGGTGTCGTAGTTCCTATTAAGTCCAAACGCCAAAAGGACCATGACTCACTCTACAATTTTACATTGAGTACAGGATAGAAACTATCAACATACTTAGTTCCTTTAGTTATTGTCATCAAAATGATCAGATAATTATTGTTATATGTATGCTGTTATTGTTAAATATATCATTATAATAATGATAATTATCCATGCCAAATCATAACCTGACTTTTTTATTACTGTCTCAAACTGGTTTTTTTCTTAAGTCTCTCAAATTCAGTCTAAGCAGGGTCCGTACTTTTCAGTATTTTGTAATCTATGACTGAGTGCCTATATAGAAATAATTACAAACGAAACCAAATACAAATGTACCACAAATCGGACTGTAGTTTAGACATAATTATTTTGACTTTTTTCAGCTGTCATTTGACGCTTTCGGAGGATATTTGTGTAGAAAAGGCATTTTATGTTCAGAATGTTCAGATACACATGAGTTGGAATTTAAAATGATTTTTGTTATTATCAAGATAAATAATCACTTTGAGCCCTATATAAAAAGAACTAGAGACAACTGTTAAACGACATTAAAACCTCTGTTGAAAGTTGCCTTGTTGTTGAGAACTGCCGCCCTGTTGTTGGCCACCAAACATCATCTGTTGTTGTTGATGAAATTCCTGTTGATTGCCGCCTGTGTTGTTGCCCTGATTTGGTCCTGGAACATAAATACGTAACATAGTAATGCTTTTATCGGGATTTTAAGCAGAGGGCAAATTAGGAAAAATAATTGAAAAGTAACGTTTTTCAACCAGATTTTCACTATTTATTAGTTCAATTAGAGATATACCTTAAACGTATGAAATAAAATATGAATAACTATCCCATCATTTAAAAATATATATTTGAGAAACTCCCATTTTCCATGAGCTTATGATAGACTAAAATCGGGACGGCAAAAGGAAAAATGTAAATTAGAAAAGTAAATACAAATAAAATGGACAATAAGCAAGTATGAATATATAATTATAATCTGAAAACTTTCTTTATTCTTGCATCAATTTTATGAATGTTAAGGCAGATTTACATTGAGTCAGTAACTGACGTCAGTCCACTGACGAGTACTGACTCGTCAGTGGACTACCATAGTGTTGGCGCGACTACTAACGCCATCTATCGAAGCACCGGGACACTACATTTTTTATCGACGAATCAGAGCTCTCCATTGTCGGCGACCAATCACAGCACGTCGTTCAATTAGTTATAAGATTTGTTTAATTATTTTTTTTCATTACCAAAACCACACTGTTACAAATAAGAAGATTTAAAATATAACATAATAGCCAGCAAGGATCAATAAACTATTCATTGAAGAGCACCTGCCTCCCGTTCCTGTACATGAAGTGGTCCTACCGTGCCGGATCAGGAGGAGTTCAAGCTTGGAATCTGCAAAAATTCGTCGCATCAAAATACGAAGAGAAGATTCACGAATCGAGCGAAGAGCTACTGCAACGTTAAGGCATCGACAGACAGGAGTGGCAGGTCTGAACTTCCCATCCATTTCCCCATCTCATCCTTCGATAGGTGTTGATTTGTGCTGCGTTTCAATTTCAGTGCTCAAGTGGCGGTACCTGCCTGCGCAACGGCACCAACCTTGGTTCGCACGCATCTACATACAATTGACAACAGAACTGTAAGTACTCTTGATTTCCTTATTTCCCAAAATGAGTGAGCCTAAATCGTCAGATTTAGTTAAGAAAAGAGGTGTTTTAAAAGGTCGATTAACTCTGTTTGAAAATTATGTAAAAAAGTTCACTTTACCCTTATCTGATCAGCAATCTTTAGAATTAAATTTGCGTGTCGAGAGTACTTCGAGTTTGATAGAAATGTATAATGAAATACAGTCTAGAATTGAAGAAGAAGTAGCAGAGGATCTCGATCTAGCAAAACAGCTGGAAGAGAGAGATCGTTTCGAAGATCGATTTTATCGTGCTGTAGCTTCTGCGAAACTTTTATTGAAAAAGGAGGTATCTGACAAGTCTAGTGTTTCAATATGTAAGCCGATAGGCATAAAGTTACCCGACATCAAAATACCTTCCTTTGACGGTTCATACGATTGCTGGCTAGAGTTTAAAAATTCTTACGTTAGTATGATCCATAATCGCGATGATTTAGATCCTGTTCAAAAATTTCATTATTTAAAATCGTCATTGTCCGGTACCGCGGCACACGTCATAGGTGCATTAGAATTTACGGCTAATAACTATTCTCACGCATGGGAGCTATTAGAGAATAGGTATAATAATCCGCGACTATTGGTTCATAATCATGTGAAGGCATTATTTAAAATTCCATCGTTAAATAAAGAGTCCGCTTCCCAGATTAGGAACTTTAGTACAGTCAAATTAGGTTATTTTTTAATAAAGATTGGAATAAATTCTCTGGAGAGGTAAAAACATTTCTGATGATTTTGTATGAGTCAAAGATCAAGTTTAAAAAACAAATTTCATTTCCCCCCCCTACGGAAGGGGGTGAAAACTGATTTTTTTTTTGTTTGGTCATAACTTACCAGACAATACAGGTGTACTCAGCGTAATTTTTTTCATGCTTTAGTACACCTCAATCTACGTGATTACATTTTATTTATTTTAATCGGACCAACGCAGTGCCAGAAAAAAAAGAAAAACTAAGAATTTTTTTTTTTGTTCATTGCGGCCTAGGGAAAAATTGTGTAGTTGTGCAAACTGAGGAAAGGGATATACATTTAGACCTAAATACATTATTGATTTTGAACCCTAGTGTGACATTTACGGAAATTAGTTTTTCACGCTTTTCTGCCGCTGTACTTCGGGGGAAATTTTGATTGCTTCAAAATCATCACAATCATATTAATTTGGTTAACTTTATATTTGCACCCTATAAAAAATTAGCATTTTTTTAAGGAACATACATTTTTCTAGTATTTTAGTGATAGTCAAAGAGCAATTATGCTATGGAAGTGACAAGCGCGCGTCACGGAATAATAATAAACTGACAAGAAGTGACAAGCGTCGTCGTAACGTATTCGCGTTGTGGGATGTGTTTTACGAGGAAGGAGTACTCTCTGATTAAAACCAAAAGATTTTTTTTTTTTATAATACAAAAGCAGCTTGTTAAACGAAACAAAAAACGGCAGTGGCCTCCAAATAGGGCTTGCAAGAACCGGTTCTTTTTAAAAACCGGTACCGAAGGTTCGGTACTGGACATGGACCCGGGATTTCCCGGGAAATTCGGTACACACATCACATAGTGACTTTGTTCCTTCTACTATAAATAAATATCATTAAACAAACAGTAGCTAAACAAATATAGTATAATACTTTTTCGAGATGAAAAAAAAATAAAACTCAAGAAAAGAATGTAACAAACGCTATTTCCTTTAAAAGAAAGGTAGTATCATAAAAAAGTAGAAGCTTTTTACGGATTAATAAACAAAAAAATTTTAAATATTTAGTTTCCTCCTTTTTTTCAATATAATGTTACAAATCATATACAATAAACAATTTTTTTTATAATATTTTTGATACAAAACATTTTATTTGAAATGAGAATTTCATAAACAAAAACTAATCAGCAATGTAAGTGAGGGGTCAGTTATGATGATGATTATGATTCATTTATTGCAGCACTTTCATTTTGGAGAGAATAACTTTAATTATGCTCCGATTTTGTGTATTTTATAATTATTTGCTTTATTAATCTCTAAAAAGCTTTCACATTATTTTAAATTATTATAATATTTAAAAGTTACTTTTATATCAAAATAAAAAAATACATGTGGCACTCAGAGATTGCGAAAAGCTACCTTTCTTTTCCACTTCACTCGCTTCGAAGGATTCTATTTATTCGCGCGTTTTGCGTGCAAAATGGAGTTTAACTTAAAACGCGCAAAACTCCATTTTGCGCGCTAGAGCGAAAAGATTTTTTCAAAATTCGGACAAAATATCTTGTAGTCAATTATTTCACTGGCAGGCGAGGCGCAGAGCCACCCCCACTGCATTTCCTCGCTTAGTGAGGTGAAAAGTTGTGTGTTGCATTCGCAAGCAAAGTTTTTTCGCATCTCGCTAGCGTAGAAAAATTTTCGCGCCAACTATCAACTTTGCAGCCTTGCATAAAAAAAAACTATTTTATTTAAAAAAAAACTAGCAAACCCGTCGAACTCCGTTTTGCCCACCAGTCTTTACTATAAACCTCACGGAGCCCGAGATCTTTCCAACGAATGTAAAACCGTCGAAATCGGTTCGTGCGTTCTGGAGTTATAGCGTCAGGAAGGAAAACTCGACTTATTTTTATATAGTAGATTAAAAATAAATGAGAGCAGTGGTGGCCCAGTGGTATCGGTCCCGACTTACGAGTTGTAGGTCGTGGATTCGAACCCCGCAAGGCGCATTACTTTGTGTAATTTATTTCACCACCACTGCTCTCAAAACGGTGAAGGAAAACATCGTGAGGAAACCGGCATGTCCTAGAACCAAAAATTCGAAGATATGTGACATCTACCAACCCGCACTGGGCCCGTGTGGTGGATTATGGCCCACTCCCTCTCACAGAGAGGAGCCTGTGTCCCAGCAGTGGGAACATTATAGGCTGATGATAGAAGAAGAAGATTAAAATGTTTGTGATGCACTACTGTTATATAGAACTTCTTTGTTGCAGGAGAATTTTATAAGTAGGTTTCATTGTGAAAACTCCTTTTGTAGCTAGCGGTTTAGAATTAGTAAGATAAAGGAAATTGTTTTTATGACGGATATTTTTATGATTACCGAAATCTCCCGAACTGAAACGACGTTAGACGATTCGTGGTGTCAGGCATTTTCGTTAGGTTTTTGTTGGGAATGTCTTGATTTGGTCGCTGCGCCGCGCCGCGGTCAGAGACCGCGATAAAAGCTATGCAATAGCTTAAAAAAGCATTTAAATTCGGTTCCTTGAGATTATGTTCTGATGATTATTGTCAATTATAGATTTACGAATAAAACAATGTTTTATGAACTACTCCATCCCACCCACATTTGTAATGAATTCATTTTTCAACTGATTTAGATAATTTTATGTAGTGTGCACGCATCGTGCCTTTCATACGATAAGTTAATATACGTGGGTACCGAAAAAACCGAATTTCCCGGGAAATCCCGGTTCCATGTCCCAGTACCGAAACTTCGGTACCGGGTTTAAAAAAGTCCCGGTTCGGCAACCCCTAATTTAAACGCAGCCCAGCAGTATCTTCTCCACTCAGTACCTTCACGATAAACAATGCAATACACTTCATAATCCATTTTTCACATTTATTGAACACAGCTACTTAAAAAGTTTGTTAAATAAAATAAAAAAGAGGAGATGATAGTAGGAAATGAATTTGCGTAGAGCACGGATCGCTTCTTGCCACAACAATGATGAACAATTGAACATGCATGGGTGTCCTCGCCCCCGCCCCACCGCGCCGCCTCCCGCTTCGACCCCGCGTTGGCCTTACGAACGCCACGAGGCGCAGTATGTATCCACGTTAACTCTACATAAACTTCCAGTTATATATTTCTTATTTTTATTAGGTGCGAATGTAGTATATTTAGAATACATTGTATATTAAAAAAAACATGACTACAATAATTTACCCCGAAGTACAATTACAAATATTGTAAAATGCCGGTTTCCAAGGGGTGCAAAAGGGTGCTAATGTAACTAGGTGGGTGCAAAAAAAAAATGGTGCTTATTATGAGTTTGCACCATCAAACTAATTTCCCTTGAGGCGCAAATTAAAAATAATAATTTATTAGCGTTTCTTACACCTTACACTTTTTTTAGTGAAAAGTATTTATCCACCAACGGGGTATTTACATATATCTAAACATACCAAAATAACTTATTAATGAAATTTCAAAATTTTGGGACTTTTATTATAATACCTAATATTAAACGATGTTCCGTACATAGCTGGAATAGTGCAAACTAAGAGAAAACTTATATTCATGTCTTCTAATGATTCCACAAAAAATTACAACTACACGAGTTCCTTCCAATCTTTTTGCTAATTTGACTGTACTACTTAATAGATATTGTTTTGAGAAATTTGCGTGCCCTTAAAACGTTGGGTGAACAAACAGATTCATGGGACACTTTAATCATTTACATGGTCGTTTCCAAATTAGATCAGGCCACTGAACGCGAATGGGAAGATTTTCAAGGTACAGCTAGTTCGTTAATTGAATCAAGGTCAGCTTTGAAACTGGATGACTTGCTTAAATTTCTCAAGGACAGGGCTGATGTTTTAGAAATGATTAAAGTGAACCATAACAAATCCCACGAGAACAAAGGCGGCGAACAAACGCGCTCTAAGAAGCAATATACACATACTCATGTTGCTACGAATGTTACTAACAATAACAATAAGGGTAATACGAACGCAAAACCAAAACAAAGCCGCGTACTGTGTGTGTTGTGTCATGGTAATCACGCGATTTATTCCTGTTCAAGGTTTCTTAATTCGTCTGTCCAAGAAAGGAGTAATATAGTTAAAACGCATCAGCTGTGCGTCAATTGTTTACGCACAACCCACCCACTTGACGAATGCAAGTTTGGGCCATGTAGGTTGTGTGATAAGAGGCACAACAGTTTGCTTCACGTTGATGGGCAGGTAGACAGCGCATCACAGGTGAGCGGGTCGAGTGCAACAGCACAGCCGGTCACCGCTAACGTCTCCACTGTCTCGGCATCTTTACACGTTACGGCTAATCATTCAGAATCGCGAATCGGTAATCAGGAATATTCGTTATTACCCAACGTTTTGCTGTCCACAGCGTTAGTGGACATAGCAGATTATAATAACAAATATCACACTGTGCGCATTCTGCTTGATAATGGTAGTCAACATTGTTTCATAAAGAAATCGTTATGTGAAACGTTAAATACACCGTTAATACAGTCCACTTATCACGTTGCTGGGGTAGGACAATCAATTTCGCAGTCCACCCACATTTGCAAAATAAAATTACGTTCAAGGTTAAATTCGTTTTGTATGAATATTGATTGTTTAGTGTTGCCGTGCATTACAAATCAATTACCCACATTTAGTGTCGATGTAAATAATATGAGTATACCTGACAATGTTCAACTTGCGGATCCGAACTTTCACTCACCGTCAGATATCGATATTCTGATAGGCGCGGATAAGTTCTGGGAATTATTGTGTGATGGCAAAATTAAGTTGAATAAAGGACCTTATTTACAAAACACAAAATTGGGTTGGATAGTGTCGGGACCTTTACATAATAACACACTTCCCGTTAAGAGTGTGCAATGTAATTTCTCCCAAACAATTGACACACAGTTGAAAATGTTTTGGGAACTCGAAGAGATAAACAATAACGTTAATAAAAATATCCTTAGTGCTGACGAACGTGCGTGCGAAGACATTTTTGTCAAAACGACAATACGTATGGAAGATGGGAGGTTTTCCGTACGCATTCCTTTAAAGGAATCAGCTGATGTGCTCGGAGACAGCTACACAGCGGCTGAAAAACGTTTGTTATCGTTGGAACGAAAATTCGCTCGTTTGCCACAATTTAAGGAAAAATACGTAGATTTTATGGAGGAATATGAAAAGCTCGGTCATATGAGTTGCGTTAAAACTTATGAGTCACCTCACTATTTTTTGCCGCATCACGGCGTTATTAATGAAAATAGCAGTACGACTAAACTGCGCACTGTTTTCGATGCAAGCGCAGCGACGTCGACCGGTAAGTCGTTGAACGATATTCAACATATTGGTCCACCACTTCAGAATGATATTTTTAGCATTTTACTACGCTTTAGGCAATATAAATACGTCGGTTGTGCGGACGTTGAGAAAATGTTTCGGAATTTTCTTGTACAACCAGACCAACGAGATTTACAATTGATATTATGGCGTAAACTTCCGTCGGACCCAATATCTGTATATCGCCTTAACACCGTGACGTATGGCACCGCGTCTGCGCCATACCTTAGTATGAGATGCTTACGTCAGCTTGCAATGGAATGTGGGGATCAGCAGGTTGCGAGAGTAATCCGAGAGGATTTTTTCGTTGATGACGTCATCCTAGGTGACAATGATTTAAATAGCTTACTCGATACCTGTGAGAAGTTACGAAATACTTTAAACTCGGCTTGTTTACCTTTGCGTAAGTGGTTATTTAACGTCGATATCAGTGAGCACGAAATATCGAAAGAATTGTCACTGGGTGAACATTGCCAAACTAAAACCTTAGGATTGGGTTGGTACAATAAATGTGATGAACTTCACTTCACCACACGAGTAGTTAGACCGATTTTACTAAGTAAACGTTCGATGTTGTCGATAATCGCACAAATATACGATCCTTTAGGAATTTTAACACCGGCTGTCGTAGTAGCCAAAATATTGATGCAAAAATTGTGGTTGTGCAAGATAAATTGGGATGATCCCGTTCCCAGTGATGTTGCGTTATCCTGGGAAAAATTTATTGACACACTTCAATATTTGCATAAATTGCATATTCCGCGTCATGTTATGAGTGCACAGACACAGTACATAGAATTACACGTTTTCACGGACGCGTCGCAGAGTGCGTATGGTGCATGCGCATATGTTCGCACCTATTCTGATGACTCACCGGTGACTGTTAGATTATTGTGCGCAAAGAGTAAAGTTGCACCAATTAAACCAGTCAGCATACCCCGACTAGAGCTGTGTGGGGCTTTAATAGGCGCGCGATTATATAAGAAAATTATCGAATCATTGCGTGTTAATTTCCACAAAATTTACTTTTGGACAGATTCAACTATTGTCCTTGGTTGGTTACAAATGTCACCACATTCGTTGAAAACATTCGTTCAAAACAGAATAGTCGAGATTAATGAAATTACAAGTAATGCGTTATGGTTACATGTAGGGACCAAAAATAACCCAGCGGATCTGGTCTCGCGCGGTCTTAGTCTTGATGTACTTATTGACAGTAATCTGTGGTGGAGTGGACCTGAATTTTTAAAAAATTCAGAGACGTCTTGGTCACAGCAATCTTTGACTATACACTCCGACCTACCAGAACTAAAATCACAAACGACAACCGTTATGGTTTGTGACGTAACAAAGAATAAAATTATTAATTTTGAAAGGTTTCGTTCTTATCAGCGTATAGTGCGCGCCGGCGCTTACCTGTTGCGATACATACATAACTTACGCACACCAAAGAAAGATCGTACACAAGGACCGTTATCAGTAGATGAATTGAATGACTCATTGCATACGTTAGCGCGTCTCGCTCAACGCGAATCGTTTCCGATGGAATATGATAAATTAAAATGTAACTTACCGTTAAAAGCTTCAGGTTCGATTTTTAGGCTTAATATATTTCTAGATGAAAGGGATATAATTAGAGTAGGTGGCCGTCTTAGTAACTCGCCTGACTTTAATTACGACAAGAAGCACCCGATACTTTTATCAAGTAAACATAGCTTTACACAATTATTGTTTCAATATCAGCATAAAGAGCTTCTTCATGCTGGTCCCCAGTTGCTATTGGCTACCGTGCGTGAGAATTGGTGGCCGTTAGGGGGTAGAAACCTAGCTAGAAGTGTTGTTCACCAATGTGTCCGCTGCACTCGAATGAAAGGTAAAACTTTAACGCCAATCATGGGCAACCTTCCGTCTGAACGAATAGAACCTGGTTTCCCTTTCATTCGATGTGGAGTGGATTATGCTGGTCCCATAAACGTACTGAATCGCAAAGGAAGGGGAGCTAAATTGGAAAAGGGTTATATTTGCATATTCGTTTGTTTTGTTACCCGGGCAATTCATCTAGAACTTGTCAGTACGTTAGCTACTCAAGAATATATATTAGCACTTAAAAGATTTATCTCACGACGAGGTAAACCAGCTCAAATTTTCTCAGACAACGGTAAAAATTTCATTGGAGCCATGAAAGAGATTAATAAAATGTTAGAGGAAAATTCACATCAAATAATTGATAAATTATCTACTGACAACATTGAATTTAAATTTATTCCCCCTTATGCTCCTCATTTTGGGGGATTATGGGAAGCAGGAGTAAAGTCCTGTAAGTTCCACCTTAAGCGTGTCGTAGGTACCGCTAACTTGACGTACGAGGAGTTCAGCACTGTGTTAGCACAAATCGAAGCAGTCCTAAACTCCCGTCCTATAAGTCCTATGTCCTCAGATCCGCATGATCTTCGTCCACTAAGCCCAGCTCATTTCCTCATCGGCCGGCCACTCACTGCACCAGCCTGCAGAGACCTCACCGAAGCACGGACTCACAGCTTGACACGGTTTCAAAGAGTGGAACAAATAAAACAGCACTTCTGGAAACGTTGGTCTCAAGAATATGTTGCTGAACTCCAGACAAGGACGAAGTGGAAGGCGAACAGTCAAGATATAGCACTAAACACGCTTGTCGTTATTAAGGAGGACAACTTACCACCCCTTAAATGGCGTATGGGCAGAGTTATCCATATCTTCCCAGGAAAGGACGGCGTGTCGCGTGTCGCCACCATCCAAACTGCTACGGGTCCTGTACAACGAGCGTTCTCGAAAATCTGCCCTCTACCTGTATCATCAGCAGAGGACGACAACATGAATGCAGCCTGCGGCATCTCCAATCAAGCGGCAACGTAGATACATTATTGGAAGCTGGAGCGTTCCAAGGCGGCCGGCATGTTGGCGCGACTACTATCGCCATCTATCGAAGCACCGGGATACTACATTTTTTATCGACGAATCAGCGCTCTCCATTGTCGGCGACCAATCACAGCACGTCGTTCAATTAGTTATAAGATTTGATTAATTTTTTTTCATTACCAAAACCACACTGTTACAAATAAGAAGATTTAAAATATAACATAATAGCCAGCAAGGATCAATAAACTATTCATTGAAGAGCACCTGCCTCCCGTTCCTGTACACATAGTGTAAATTGATTTCAAGGCAGTACAGTACCGTCGCGTCGCGTACTAACTGCGCATAAATTAAATAGTGTGCGTCAGTTTTCGGCGCCAGCACTGACGACAGTCACTGACTCTGTAAATCGGCCATTAGGAGTTAATTATGCTTTGACACCTGACAGGGGAAGATGAAAACGTCTTGCGCCGACCCCAAGTAAAAAAAGGTTAGAGCAGGAAAATCTCTTGCATCAATTTTATTTCTTTTATGAGACCATAATTGACGATTTTTTAAATTGAATGTGTATGTGACCTCGTGTGTTGGTAAAAATAAAATAAAAACTTATAACATACGGTATAATGTACCTGACATTCTCATCCTCTTCGCGTTATTTGCCGCGTGGTCGTGATTGTTGGCTTGTACTTGGTTTTGTTGTGTCTGAAATTTACAAAGAGGAAGAAATAAATGGAAGGTGCTCCATGGTCGAACAGCGAGTCGCCCATTACTCGCCACCCGCATGCCCGCGCCTACGGTGGCCGGAGATCGTCGGCGTCTACCACTGCGGCTGAGTTGAAGGGAGGACGCTATCCTCTCTCTCACGCGGCCCGCCTCTTCCTTCGCGAGCATGACTGCTTCGCAGAAGGAGGCGACCGCTTCCCACTCCGTCTCGCCCCGCAGCATGGCCTCTACCAATGCCGGGCGCGAGAGGTCTCCGCCTATCGCCGCGTGAGCACACGTCAGTGCTCTGCCCAAGCAGAGCAGTCCCGAACCGTATTCTGCACCGTGTCCTCAGGTCGATCCTCGCAGTGGTGACACCCAGACGTTTCCTCATCAGACACAGGTACGTCCCGAAACATCCGTGTCTGGTGAGGACCTGTGTCAGGCGGAAGTTCAGGATGCCGTAACGCCACTCCTCAAAGAGGGGTCTTACCGCCGCGATTGCGGTATGCCCTGCCTATGATAAGCATGTGGTGAATTTGACACAAACTAAAGCAAGGTAATCCTTTTCCACTTACATTATTTTGTTGTTGTTGCTGCTGCTGTTGCTGATTTTGCCGCGCTTTGGAGTCACTCTTGTCGTCCTGGTCGTCATCTGTCAAGAATTCCCTCTTCGGATAAGGAATGGGACACCCAGCAAATACATCCTGAAAATCATCCCAAAAGTCTATATTACTGACCCCAAGTAGGCAGGCATAAGTTTTTGCAATTTGACTATGAGGTGTAAAAAGAACCTTTACGAAATTGAAAGGAATGTCTTTGCATTGTCTAAAATGCTTCGTTTAGGCTCTGTGACAGCATACATCTTAATCATCAGCCTATAGCAGTTTAGGGGCTGGACATAGTAGTCTACGATCGCACGCCATTTCACTCGATCATTCTCTTCCAACTGTTATTACCAGCCAACTTGAGAAAACCATTGCTCCACCTACGTTAAGCATACACTTTGTATATTTGACATTGCACTAATACGCAACTTCTTCAAATGTTTTTACTGTACTACATATCTAATTGTATCTCTCTTTAAAGTAATATCTAATATCTTTAAACGAGGAATTCTTGTATATTTATTTAGGTATATATAATCAGGATCTCGGAAATGGCTTCAGGGTTTTCATGAAAGTTACAGATTAGGGGTTTCGGCTCAAGGAATCGTTTTATCAAAGTCCCAGGTTCGAAAAAAGCTCGGTTCCCAAGATATAGACATTTCAAAAAACGGAGCAAAGCTCAGTCAACCAGATATTAATAATAATATTCCACACACAACGCCATCTAGTCCCAAGCTAAGCAGAGCTTGTGTTAGTGAGATAGTGTAAGTGAGATAACACGATATTCGATAAATTAGGCAACATTCTTGTTTTTAAGGGTTGATATAACTATGGTACTTCACTTGCCAAGACATGTTGCGAGAAGCTCATTATAAGATAATGTAATGAGTTCTGTTTACTCTTACTTCTACATTAGTACATTACTGCCGCGGCCTATAATGGCTGCTTTGCTGGTCGCACTGATGATGGCCGACAGCGCAGAGTAGCGCAGCTCCAGGCCGACACAGCGCGGTCAGCATGCACCACTTGATGGACGAGCTGAGATAAAGGCCGAGGCCGTAGGCCGAGGCCTTTACAGCGAGGACAGCAAGGGCTGCATGATGGCCAAGCTGGAAGGCCTAGAGCGTAGCTAAGCCAGCTGGAGGCAATCATAGCGTGACCAGCGAAGCAGACATAGTGGGCCAAGGCTTGTATAGTGCTTTACTCAAAAATGCAAGTACCTAACCTACATAAAACCAGCAAGTGATTTAAATAAAATGTATATTAATTAACCAGAAATTTAATTAAAATAACAATTATGAAAAATACAGTTACAAAAAAAAATTCAACACCGACTTTCCCTGTTTCATATTACTTACTAATAGTTTGCGATAATTTTAATGCGATGTTTGACTGCATTTCATTTATTACTTCATTTACATAAAGCAAAAAAGTCACTAAATGAAAATAAAAAATTCGCTGAAGCGCGCTTTTGTTCCTTCTTTGATTTTTTTTTACAATCGAATGCAATCTTTTTGTGCCTACCTCTTTAAATACAAACAACTGTGTTTTAAATAAAATCTTTTTGCATTTGTTTTTTTAAAACGTTGAAACGTCAAAATAGCGGCCGGCAATGTTTTGCCGACCTGTTAGAGCGGCCAGCAAAAACATTGCTGGCCGCTCCTTGAAACAGACCCGCAAAGTCGACTTTTCTCAAACAAGGTTGTCAAAATAATGACCACATTACATGCATTTTTGAGTAAAATATTATACTATTATTAATACTTAATAACCTAAGCTTTTATGAATTCAACTTACCTGTGTCGGCAGTGGATCTTCTGCAAAGTAGGGGTCTTGCATAGCCTGTTCTGATGTTATCCTCCTATTAGGATCCATTAGTAACAATCTCTGTAGTAAACTGAAGGCTTTACTGTCTGGTTTTATCTTGTGTCGGTCCATGTATTTACTTAGGGAACAGTTCTGGTAGCTGAGAAAAAAAAATTTTTTTTTTTACTTTGTTTCTGTCCAGGATTTTTTCTTGTTCACAAACATACAACGACACTCGCAATCAAAAGTATGGAATCACATACTCAAAATAGATTCGGGATTGCTCCTTTAATAATGGCGTGATTTGAATTTCGTTCATTAGTTTGACATACAGTTGAACCTTATAAATGGTCCCATTTTTATATTCTTAACTAGTTATTAAATACTCGAGACTGTGGGGAATCAGAGAAAGTGGTACTGATTCTATACTTTTGCTTGAAGGTGTACTTTGTATGAACCCGTGACACAAACATTTTAAATGCAAGTGCAGTTTAACCCAGTCAATAATTTTATCAATGCCCCAACAGACTGTTCCGCCAAATTATATTTGGGACTTATTGCAGGACTTTCATATTAAACAATCTTTTACGTAGATTATTAATATTCACTTACTTGGATCTCTTAAAATCTTTAACTAAAGTGGCATGTTCAGGCATTTTTCTGATATCTTCCCAGTCTTTTTCTTGTGGAAAACCCATGACATTGAATATCCTATCGAGTTGGTCATGATGGTATGGGTTGCTTGTCTTTATATCCTCTTGTCTACAGTGGAAAATAGGTTCCGATGTCAACAGTTCGGCAAAAATACAGCCTATTGCCCATATATCTGAAAAGATGGATATTTTACTATTATTGAAATGGGAATGGGAATACAGTTAGAATAATATGCATGTGGATTATGACACAATTAATTTTTTTTAAATTTGAATAATTTAATTCAAAATGCTACAATACAATAGACCTAACAACCACTAACATATTAAAAAATTTTTGATACACTATTTATTTATTTATTTATTAGATAAGAATATACACAATATAACAGACGGAAGTCTAAAAAATTGTATATATAAAAAAAGAAAATTATCACTAGGCCAGAAAACATCGAGAGAAAGAAAAAAGAAAATACTAATAATATTATTATATAACAATTGTCATTTTACATCCATCTTCTCACAAAAGCTAAGCTAAGCTAATTCACTATGGTATGGTTCAAACCCAGCCAAACCATTGAAAGAATTGAACTAATAATTCTATAACAATCAAACATCCCGAATTTCCCGTGAGATAATTTTCAAGCTGTAGTGGATGAAACCGCTGGCAACATCTAGTTATATCACTCTGCTCAAATTACAGCTAAAGGCCATTAATAATATATATCTACTATATAAAAATAAGTCTGGTTTTCCTTCCTGACGCTATAACTCCAGAATGCACAAACCAATTTCTACAGTTTAGCATTCGTTGGAAAGGTGTCGGGTTCCGTGAGGTTTATAGCTAAGACTGGTGGCGAAACGGAGTTCGCCGGGTTTAATAGTATAAAAAAAAAAAAAATACCAAAATAGCATACCAATAGCCTTAGTATAATGCCTTGCGCCAAGTAACAGTTCTGGGGCCCTGTACCAGAATGTGACCACCACAGGATCTAAATCAGCCAGAGGCTTCAAAGGAGCATTGAACAGTCTTGCAAAACCCATGTCGGCTATCTTGACCCTGCCTCTTTCTGGTCCTTCACCCATCACCAGAATGTTTGCTGGTTTCTGAAATTAGTAAGTATGTATTAAAGTTTTATTAGATACATTATTGCCTGTGTTACAATTTTTTGTATTTTTTTTTTTTGGTCAAGCTGTATATGGGATATAATATGAGTGAAATGATAAATAGGCCTCCCTCCACTACTTTCTACTGCTACCAGCAACTGCAGTCCAGTCCTTCATGGAGAGGTCCAACTTGCCTTACCAATGACTCAACACATCTACTAAAATATGTTCAGTTTTTATTTTTATACTTCTTTTAAACATGTACAGTCACAAGCAATAATTTGTATACACTTAGCAGAATTCAAAAGCGATTTTCTCCTACAATTATTCATTTGCCTTTTGTGTTTTCATGAAACTTCAATTTTGGAGGCTATGGCATTACGAACTAAGTCTTATTTCAAAGTGGGAACCAGTATTTCACGAGTAATTTTGGTTTGAATTTTGTTAAGTGTATACATGTTATTGCTCGTGACTGTATGTACAATCAACAAAGTTGAATCATGACCTATTTTGTTTTGTTTGTATCATCAAGGTCGTTACCATGGATAATTATGTATATTTACATGAATGTGGACCTAATTGTATTTGAATGTCTGTAAGAAAATAACCTTATGATAGGTCATGATTTAACTTTGTTGATTGTACAAGATTCATATAATGTACTCCATTTAGTAAAACAATAAAAGAAACTTACCAAATCTCTATGCAAAACCCAATTTGAATGCAAATAATGTATCCCATCCAAAATCTGATAGAGCAGACTCTTCACCATTCCTTTAGGCACCATAACAGACTTCTTGTTTGCTTTTGCAGCTCTATGGAACTTGATGATATGCCATAGATCATGTTCAGCATAATCAAAGAGCAGCCAGACTTTACGGTCAGTGTGTGAGAGGAAAACACGAATAAGGTTTATTACATTTGGATGCTTTAGCTCACGGAGTAACTGAAAGAGAGAATGACAGAGTTTTAAGCAGGCTTATTAGGTTTCAGTATTCAATAATAATAATAAAACACAGTGGGTGGATGGATGCATTGTTGGCTTCAATATTACAAAGTGGTAGGGTTTCATTGCGAAACCAGTATAATCTGTTGTCTTATAAAAACAACCCCAATAAATTCAACCCACTTACACATCCAGCAATCTATTACAGAATTTATTTTTCAGTGGCCTCCAAACTTACCGCAATTTCCCTACAAGCCGACATGGACAGTCCAGTCCCTTCGATTTGCTTCAAGGCATAATCTTTCGTATCTGACCCATCTTTTCTCCTGGCCTTGTATACGTGACCGTACGTACCTCGACCGACTTTACAACCCTCAAAATCAAACAGATCCTCGACTTTTGAACGTTCATTTTGAGTTTTTACTTTAAAATCGTAATCCATCATGACCGGAGCCATAGTTTTGTTTTGAAAATTGTCACCCATTTTTAATTATGAAACGCTAACTTGATTCTTGTTTTCTTCAAGTGACAAACACGTAGTTGGTCGATTTTTAGATCATTCTAACTTATAACACATTTATCCGTTAATTTTAGAGAACTAAACTGATGTTTGCTGAAAACAGATTTTCTTTTAGGTTTTTCGTTTTTATTTTTTCGCGTTCCTTCGTGGTTCCGCCAACTTCAACAAAACGTCATGTCATGTAATTTCGGCTGTCAAAGTAAGACATAAATGTCATTGTCATCTTGCGCACAGACTAAAGTAGAGAGTAAGGCCCGGTATCCACCAAAGCGGAGAGGAGAGGAGATGTGTTTCAAGAATAACCAATCAGATGTCTGTAATAAGCGTCTGTCAATAAGTGGAGAAGAGATGTGGATATCTGATTGGATATTCAAACACATCTCCTCTCCTCTCCGCTTTGGTAGATGACGGGCCTGATACACTTCTGCGGCCGGCCGCCTGTCATTAACTTTTACGCTATGCTTTTTCGTGATTGTCTATAATTCTTATAATAATGATGAGAACAGCTAAGTTCATGAAACTATATAAATAATCACGGTTATATGAGAATACAAATAAGTAAGTAATAATAAATTCATTCTACAAAATGTTGTCTATGCACGGTATTTTCCCTCCTTCGAGTGAAGCACTGATGACAATCATGAATAATAATTTTAAATATAATGAAGTCGGTTAAAAATTATCAAAAAATTCGCTCCATCAACTCTCACATAGAAAAGGTGCATCGTAGTTAGATTTCGGAGATTTTAACATGATGCACCTTTTCTATGTGAGAGCTGATGGAGCGAATTTTTTGATATTTTTGATATTTAAAATGGTACTTGTTATTACCGCAACTTATATTTTTATAAAGTTACAACATGTCACTGGCCTGCAAATTGCAAGAAACGTAAAAAAAAATTGAATTTCGCGGGCTGGTTGGAGCATCCCCCTTAATAAAATTAGAAAAGCAGCTAGCGAGTACCGAGAAATGATAACGATGTTATTAGTACGTATTTTACTTCTTAATGTTTCGTTTCTTCTTATAAACGGCACACTTAACATTTTTAATAAAAATCTTAAAAACATAAATATTAATTTTACGCCGCGTTAAAATAACCACAGCTTGGCAAAAAACAGTAGAAAACCGGAAGTCGCCACTGTGCTCTCGCTATCAACACTTTGAATGTTGTTTTTTTTCACTCGTTACGTTAGTTTTAAGGCACAATAATAAATCTTACAAACCCGCGTTCTTTATTATCAAAGATATTAAAACGTTGTCAGAAGTAAAAAGATTAGTTCTGTTTCAATCCGTTCCGACCGTAGGTTTGTTAGATTTATTATTGTGCCATAAAACTAACGTAATAACTGAAAAAAATAAAAATAAAATCATTCAAAGTGCTGGTAGCGTGAAGACAGTGGCGACTTCCGGTTTTCTACATTTTTATGTCAAGCTGTATAGATAGTGATTTATATTTAGCGACTGATTCATTATTTACCATTTCCTTTTCTTTTCAGTTATTTAAAAGTTCTTTGTGTCGTATAAAAATCAGTGCTTGCCTGGCTGGCTCCCTGGCTCCTTACTCGAGCGTATAAGGCAGTGGTCCGACCGCCGACGATGAACGAGTAACAAGTAGAACTAGAAATTATAAAAAGAGTTGACGATCAGCGGGACGCGCGTGTAGTTTTGTCACTGGTGTGCAAGTGCGACGAGCGATTACTCGCGCCACTCACCCACGGTCGCTCAGTCCTCTGTAAAGTAATGATCAAGCAAGCCAAGCAAGCATCGTTGAATGAGTATCGCTGAGAGAGTTTATTTTTGAAAGCTCGTCGATCAGCGACAAAACTAATAAAGCGAGTTGTCATCGGCAGTGTGAACAGTCTGAGAGCAACTATGTATAATTATGCATCTCTTTTGTTTACACGGAATGTACATTCACTGTGACTTCTTGAGAGAGAAAATCGCCGATAGTTACTTGTTATCTCTCGTCGGACCACTGCCTTACTTTGTGGGAATGTATGAGGCAATATCTGTGTCTATGGTTGGTACTTATTTTAGAAGTCGGGTGTTGGCAGCATTGGTCATTTTATTCGTTATTGTTGGCAGCATTGGCATTGGTAAGCTGCAAGCTGCCAAATTGCTGTCAGTTCGAAGTTTCCCTGTTCGTGGTGTGTCTTGTGTTATTTATTATTGATGAATATCCAGATTGTTCTAATAAATTATTAAATACAAAAGTGAAAGTGTGTTCTTAATAAGGTAGAGCACGTTATATTGTTTTTAAAATAATTTGATTCAACGGTCTAACCATGGAGCCTTGTGCAGAGGAAGAAAACAACTACTCCGATGTTATCGATAATTTAATGAGCTTGTTTGGCAAAGTCATGAGTAAAGACGTGATCTCTGCCGTCGTCGAGAGTTGCGACGGTGATTGTAAGTAGAAAAAACCATAAATAAGTTAGTTTTGTATAAGTAACATTCTGCGCCGCACAGTTATTTAGCGAGCCACTTGGAACGCAGTTTCGATGTTATCGGTCAATAAATGGTACCTATGTTTCATATTTAGGTAGGTAGTTTCAGCAGGATGCTTATATGCGGAACAAGGATGACGGATGTAGATGCACTTTTCGTAAAATCTATATTCATAGGGTGGGAAGGTCGAAAGAGTTCAGTAGGTATAGTCTTTGCAGTTTAATTTTGTGGACCTCGCCATCCGGACATTCGTCACTATGGATGGCGTCGTGGTACATATCCAATTGATTATTTATCTCCAATTCTTAAATAACAGCCCTGATAAAATTGCTATTATTGTGTCAAGATAACAAAAACAGTAGTGTTTTTGTTGATAATAGTGGCATGTGTTGTTTATTACATCATAAACAAAGAACATGTGTTTTAAAATTTTTATACTGATATTACTTTCATATTTATTATACAGGGTGGAATTTTGTAATGCCACCTGGAGGGAAAGTACTTTTAATACTGCAGATAGAAAATTTTACTCAAAAGAAACATTCCTTTATTTTTGAATAGAAAGCAAGCTGCATTCAAAGATTTTCGAAAAGTCTCTTCTCCCACCCGTGAATCGAACCGGCTAAAATCTGAAAAAATGATACCCTGTACTTTTATTGCACCAATCGTTAGGGTCCATTATAAGGATGAAATGTCTCTAACAAACATGATAAATTAAATGAAAGGAAAACCAGGAAATCTTAAATTAAAGCTCTCGTAACATGTAACATGGTTCGATTCCCGGGTGTGGGAGGAGAGAATTTTCGAAAATCTTTGAATGCAGTTTGCTTTCTATTCAAAAATAAAGGAATGTTTCCTTTGAGTAAAATTTTCTATCTGCAGTATTAAGAGTACTTTCCCTCCAGGTGGCATTACAAAATTCCACCCTGTATACTTAAATATTATTTGAAATATTTAGTTTTAACATTAATTAAACATTATGTATTTATTTAACTTTAGATCACTGTTTAGAGTGGACAGTGCAAAGGCCCGTTCAAGGGCGTTGGTCCCCTCTCTCCAGTCTTTCCACCTCTGTTTATAGTTCTCTTTGGGCAGTACATATTAATAAACCGGACTGCATCAATACTCGTAAATAAAAGATGAAATCCGAAGGGGTTGCTTTGTTTGACTCAAAGGGGGTCATGAATGGTAGTCAATAGTACATCGTAAAGTTGAACAACAAAGAAGTATATTCAGTATGAAACTACAGAAACGGTATTGTATTGAATTCTATGGTTGGAGTGTACGTAACGGGGCACTGAGGAAAAAACACTTAGAAAAATTTTGATGAATTTTTCAAACTTAATAATACTTACTTTTTATGGTTTTATCGTATGGAGGACATCAAAAGAAACAACTTTTTCCCGGAAGTTTTTTTTGTGAGGTCAATGCCTGCTGAGCTAGGAGGCAAAATTTAACTTTCATTGTGAAGGCGTCTGGGACTTAGAAAATTTTGAGCAAAAAGCAATGAAAAAGACTTAGAAAAATTTCAACCAAAAACATCGCCTAATCAAGCCTTCGGGATCCGGTGGGATGTGGGAGTACTAGGGTGGGGAAACACCGGGGGACGACCTTGAGGTCAATGACCTTGAACCCAAGGTCAAGGTCAAATTAAAAAAATCGTACGCTCGTGGTCAGTAACCAACACCGGGGGACGTCCTTGAGGTCAATGACCTTGACCCCAAGGTCAAGGTCAAATTATAAAAATCACCCAAAAACATCGCCTAATCAAGCCGTCGGGATCCGGTGGGATGTGGGAGTACTAGGGTGGGGAAACAGCGGGGGACGACCTTGAGGTCAATGACCTTGACCCCAAGGTTAAGGTCAAATTAAAAAAATCGTACGCTCGAGGTCAGTAACCAACACCGGGGGACGACCTTGAGGTCAATGACCTTGACCCCAAGGTCAAGGTCAAATTATAAAAATCACCCAAAAATAACGCCTAATCAAGCCTTCGGGATCCTGTGGGATGTGAGAGTACTAGGGTTTGGAAACACCGGGGGACGACCTTGAAGTCAATGATCTTGACCCCAAGGTCAAGGTCAAATTAAAAAAATCGTACGCTCGACGTCAGTAACCAACACCGGGGGACGACCTTGAGGTCAATGACCTTGACCCAAGGGCAATGCCAGATTAAAAATACGCAGACACGGGGTACGCTCGAGATCAGTGACCTTGACGCCAAGGTCAAGGTCAAATTTAAAATAGACGTAGATACGGGGTACGCTTGTGGTCAGTGACCATGACATCAAGGTCAAGGTCAAATTAAAAAAGTAGCAGACACGGGGTACCCTTATGGTCTGTGACCTTGACATCAAGGTCACAGACCATAAGGGATATATAAATAGACGCAGATACAGGGTACGCTCGAGATCATTGACCTTGACCCCAAGGCCAAGGTCAAATTCAAAAAATCGTACGCTCGAGGTCAGTAACCAACACCGGGGGACGAACTTGATGTCAATGACCTTGACCCTAAGGTCAAGGACAAATTTAAAAAATCGCAGGCACGGGTTACGCTCGAGGTCAGTGACCTTGACCGCAAGGTCAAACTAAAAAATACGTAAACAAGCGGTACGCTTTGAGGTCAGTGATCTTGATCCCAAGGTCAAGGTCAAATTAAAAAAGTCGCAGACACGGGATACTTGGGGCACTCCGACTTGGACAGGTTAGGTTAGAAGGGGATGGCGGGGTCCAGTGAGCGAGCGTAGCGAGCGAACAGACCCCGCCATCCCCTTCGTGGTTATTTTTTTTATGACCATTAAGCCCCGCGAAGCGGGGCTCCGACTTTGCCCTTTTAGCAACTTAGTCCAAGAGCAAGCGAAGCGAGCTCGAGACTTGGGGCACTCCGACTTGGACAGGTTAGGTTAGAAGGGGATGGCGGGGTCTAGTGAGCGAGCAAAGCGAGCGAACAGACCCCGCCATCCCCTTCGTGGTTATTTTTTTTATGACCATTAAGCCCCGCGAAGCGGGGCTTCGACTTTCCCCTTTTACCAACTTAGTCCAAGAGCAAGCGAAGCGAGCTCGAGACTTGGGGCACTCCGACTTGGACAGGTTAGGTTAGAAGGGATGTTTTTATGAATCTGACCTTGGAGTCAAGGTCACTGACCATAAGCTTACCCCGTATCTACGTCTTTTTTAAATTTGACATTGACCTTGGGGTAAATGTCACCGACCTTTACGTCAAAGTCACTGACATCCCCTTCGTGGTTATTTTTTTTAAGACCATTAAGCCCGCGAAGCGGGGCTCCGACTTTGCCCTTTTAACAACGTAGTCAAAGAGCGAGCGAAGCGAGCTCGAGACTTGGGGCACTCCGACTTGGACAGGTTAGGTTAGAAGGGGATGGCGGGGTCCAGTGAGCGAGCAAAGCGAGCGAACAGACCCCGCCATACCCTTCGTGGTTATTTTTTTTATGACCATTAAGCCCCGCGAAGCGGGGCTCCGACTTTGCCCTTTTAGCAACTTAGTCCAAGAGCAAGCGAAGCGAGCTCGAGACTTGGGGCACTCCGACTTGGACAGGTTGGGTTAGAAGGGGTGTTTTTATGAATCTGACCTTGGAGTCAAGGTCACTGACCACAAGCGTAAACCGTATCTACGTCTTTTTTAAATTTGACCTTGACCTTGGGGTAAAGGTCACCGACCTTTACGTCAAAGTCACTGACCTTGGCGTCAAGGTCACTGATCTCGAGCGTACCCCGTGTCTGCGTATTTTTATCTGACATTGCCCTTGGGATCAAGGTCATTGACCTCAAGGTCGTCCCCCGGTGTTGGTTACTGACCTCGAGCGTACGATTTCTTTTGTTTGACCTTGACCTTGGGATCAAGGTCATTGACCACAAGGTCGTCCCCCGGTGTTGGTCACTGACCTCGAGCGTACTATTTTTTTAATTTGACCTTGACCTTGTGGTCAAGGTCAATGATCTCGAGCGTACACTGTCGGCGACTTTTTTAGTTTGACCTTGACCTTGGCGTCAAGGTCACGGACCATAAGGGTACCTCGTGTCTGCGACTTTTTTAATTTGACCTTGACCTTGGGGTCAAGACCACTGACCTCAAAGCGTACCGCTTGTCTATGTATTTTTTAATTTGACCTTGGGGTCAAGGTCACTCACATGGGCGTCAAGGTCACTGACCTCGAGCGTGCCCCGTGCCTGCGATTTTTTATAATTTGACCTTGACCTTGGGGTCAAGGTCATTGACCTCAAGGTCGTACCCTGGTGTTGGTTACAGACTTCGAGCGTACGATTTTTAAAATTTAACCTTGACCTTGGGGTCACAAGGTCATTGACCTCAAGGTCGTCCCCTGCTGTTTCCCCACCCTAGTACTCCCACGTCCCACCGGATCTCGAAGGCTTGATTAGGCGATGTTTTTGGGTGATTTTTATAATTTGACCTTGACCTTGGGGTCAAGGTCATTGACCTCAAGGTCGTCCCCCGGTGTTAATTACTGACCTCGAGCGTACGATTTTTTTAATTTGACCTTGACCTTGAGGTCAAGGTCATTGACCTCAAGGTCGTCCCCCGGTGTTTCCCCACCCTAGTACTCCCACATCCCACCGGATCCCGAAGGCTTGATAAGGCGTTGTTTTTGGGTGAAATTTTTCTAAGTCTTTTTTTCATAGTGCCCCGTTTCGTATACCATGACCAATTCTATTAGTAACAAGTAATTTCAATATATTTTTTGTTGATGTATTATTTAGTTTCCCGTCGCTTATCTAATTTTCTTTATGTGTGCTCAGATTATAATTTTTCATCATCAGATTTGCATATCTTGTCTGTTAATATCTTAATTTATGAATACTTTGTGGGCATAGAAGAATAGGTTTTATTTTTATAAATAAATAAATTAAGACCATTATTTAAAATAGGCCTGTTGATCTAGTGGTTAGTGACCCTGACTGCTATGCCAAAGGTTGTGGATTCGATTCCCACCTAGGACAAATGTTTGTGTGATGAGCATGATCATTTGTTCTGTGTCTGGGTATAATTTTATCTATAATATTTATGTATTTAGAAATATGTTTAGAAGTATGTTTATCAGTTGTCTAGTACCCATAACACAAACTCTGCTTAGGTTGGGACTAGATGGCATTGTGTGTTGTCATCCATTTGAAAAATGATTTGATTGAATTATCCAATAATCATGCTCAGCCATGTTTCTTTCATTTCATGCATTTGCATAATATAATTATGTTTATTCTGAAAAAAAAATAGATTTAAAATGATCCCTGCTAATGTAGCTTTCTATTAGTGAAATAACTTTGAATCAATCCTGTATTTATTGATTACAAACAAAAATATTAATCTTTTCTTATTATTTTGTACTTACTTACTTACTTAAGGTCCTATGTCCCCTAGATGGGGCAGAGGGCGTCCACAGATTTCTTCCATCGCGATCTGTCTTGAGCTTCACGCTTCACCTCGCTCCACGTCAATCCAATGCTCGCCGCTTCCGCTAGCACGGTGCGTCGCCAGGTTTGACGGGGACGGCCACGCTTTCTTTTGCCTTGGGGATTCCAATCCAAAGCTTGTTTGGGTATGTGGTCAGGGTCCCTTCGGAGCGTGTGGCCAATCCATCTCCACTTGCGACGTTTGATCTGGTTGTCGATCGGGCTCTCGTTGCATTTCCCCAGCAGCTCTACGTTGGAGATGGTCTCGGGCCAGTAAATTCCGAGAATGCGACGAAGGCAACGGTTGACGAAGACTTGTAATTGGCGTGAGATGTCCTTTGTAACCTTCCACGTTTCGCACCCGTAAAGCAGCACGGATTTTACATTGGACCCGAATATTTTAAGTTTAATCCTTCGGGTCAGTTTCCGCGATTGCCAAACAGGTCTCAGCTGTGCGAAGGTAGCTCTGGCTTTGGCTATCCGTGAGTTGATGTCCTCCTCACTACCACCAGTCTCTGACACGACGCTTCCGAGGTAAGTGAATTTGTGGACGCGTTCCACTGCCTCTGTGCCAATCAGCAACGGTGAGCGATTCTTCACACCAGTTCTCATTTCCTGGGTCTTCCGGATGTTAATTTTAAGCCCTGTTAACGCCGCTTCCTGTTCCAAATCTTTCAACTTAGCTTGCATATCGGCATGGGTATGACTCAGCAGGCATAGGTCATCGGCGTAATCCAAGTCCTCCAAGACGTTGGATAATCCCCACTCTATGCCGCGGCGCCTGTTCTCTAAGATGCGAAGCATTATTCCGTCAAGAACGACTAAAAAAAGGAGCGGCGACAGGAGGCAACCTTGGCGAACACCCGCGTGTACTGTTACGTCGCCCGAGATAAGGCCGTCGTGAGTTACCTTACAAGAATAAGACTTGTAAATTGTTTGTAACAAACGGACGATTTTCGGCGGCACTCCAATTTCCAGGAGGCGGGACCAGATGCTAGACCACTTCAGCGTGTCAAAGGCTTTTTCGAAGTCGACAAAGGTTAGATAAACCTCCCTCTGCCATTCTGATGCCTGTTCCAATATGATTCGGAGAGTGTTTATCTGGTCCGTGCATGAGCGGTTCCTGCGGAATCCAGCCTGCTCATTGCGTAAAAGAGGCTCCACGACTTTCGACAGTCTATCCAGCATAATTTTACAGAAAACCTTTGAGGGAATCGAGAGCAACGTTATACCTCTCCAGTTATCGCACTGGCTTAGATCACCTTTCTTAGGCACTGTTATAAGGAGGCCTTTGTTCCAATCGTCGGGGAGCTCTTCAGCGGTCCAGATCTTTTCAATAAGGGGCGTCAAGACGTCGACGGCGGAGGATAAGTCGGCTTGTAGCATTTCCGCAGTTATCAAGTCAAGTCCTGGTGCTTTGCCTGTTTTCAAAGAGCGGACCGCTTCCGCAACTTCAGAGGCTGTCGGCGGTTCCGTGTTGATGTCGAGAAGTCGAGGCGGTGGGGAACTTACAAGTGTAACATCAGGCGTCGATGTAACTGACAAACGGAAGACCTCCTCAAAGTGTTGATGCCAGCGTTGAAGCTGCCCTTCTGACGTCACAATGAGTTGACCATCCTTGGATTTCAGCGGCTTTTTCTTTGACTTGCTGTTACCCGCCAGGGTTTTGGTAGCTTTGTACAACTCCTTCAGGTTACCGGTGTTTGCAGCTTGTTGAGCACGATCAGCAATACCGTCAGCCCACTGCCTCCTATCTTTGCGGGTATTGCGATAGATTTCCTTGCGTTTCTGACGGTATTGTGTGTTAAGGTCGGCTCGTATGGCGTCGTCATGGGTTCCAAGCATTCTCAAATGTAGCCTTCTGCGATCGTCAATCAGGCCCCACGTACGTTGTGACATCCAGTCTTCCCGAGAGTGAGTCGATTTGTGCCCTAGGACGGCGGAGCTGGTCTCTGTGTAAACCACTTTGATGCGGTTCCACTCCTCGTCTAATGATTCCGAAGCAGCATCGAGCACAGCAAAGCGATTGCGCAATTCGAGTCGAAATGCCTCACATGTATCGGAGTCACGCAGTTTGTTGACGTCGAACCTTCTTCCAATTTTGCCAAATCCTCCAGCCGCACAGGCTACTGCTACTTTAAGCCGGACTTCAGCAACCACCAGATGGTGATCGCTATCAATATCGGCGCCCCTACGGTTGCGAACATCGAGCAATGAAGAACGCCATTTGGAACTAATGGCAAGATGGTCAATTTGGTTCTTGGTGACACCATCAGGAGAGTTCCACGTGTACTTATGGTGGTCGCCATGAATGAATAATGTTCCTCCGATGGTGAGGTCGTGGTTCTGGCAAAACTCGATAAATCTCTCTCCATTCTCATTGCACACTCCGAGTCCCTGTGTACCCATATGTCGCTCGCGGAGAGTGTTAACACTTCCAACCTTTGCATTTAGGTCCCCCATGACGATGATTATGTCTTGTTTCTTTATGCTCCTAAGGGTGGCGTTGAGGGCATTGTAGAAAGCGTCTTTGGTATCCTCGGGTGATGCATTGGTTGGCGCGTAACACTGTACAATGGAGATCTCAATCAGAACGAACTAATTTGGCTGCCAATTGCTGAAAAATTTTGACTTAATTATGTGCATTTGCAAATTTAAAAGTTATAAAGATATCAAACTACTAGCTGTTGCCCATGACTTTGCTTGCGTTCATTTCGAATTTGAGAGTTGCAAAAACAGTTTACAGGGAACAGTTTAAAAAAACATCCAACTCATCTACTATCAATTTAAATTAGCATAGATAATATATCCTAGTTAGAAGCATAATAAATAGTCTATAATCAGAAGCATATTTTTAGGAATACCTACTTGAGGTTTGATAGACAATTTTTCAGTAGTTTAGGAGATAATGAAAACTTACAAAAAAAAAAATGATATCAGAATCGAATTCTTATCTCAAAAATAAAATAATAATTAATGTACAGGAATTATAGCTCTATGATTTTATTATAATTATGTTTAGATAAGTATACAGGCTATGTTATGGAAGAGGAAATGAAGCGCTCAGACCATAAATAGACTTTTCTTCAATGGTACCTAATATTATGGAACAATCATAAGACAAAAACCCTCATTCTTCACATAAAACTGTAGAAATAAAAATTTAAATTATGATAAAACTCACAAATTGTAATAATCAATTCTATTGCTCGGGCAATGGAATTGATTGATAATATCAGAATAAATTCAATACAATTAATATTATGATTTTTCGAAAGTAGCTGTTTTGGACCGCTGAATTCACCTTATGGATATAGCTAAGCTTATATTAGTTAGAATAGAATTAATACAATAATATCATCCTGGTTTCACATGTGATAATCAGACAGTAAAAAAAACATAGGTACCTATAATAAAAATAAAGTTAATGGAACTATTAGCAAATATTTGGTTTTGCAAATTTCATTGTAATTCTATCATTTATTGAATAAAACAATCACATTAATGAATAATGCTTTTTGAGGCACAAATTCATCATTCATTTTCATGGGCAGTTACTAAATTATGGTAATTAGCAAAACAAAATTACTTAACCCATTCTCGACCACTGTGTTGATGAATAATAACTCTCCTTTTTCCCATAGGCACACTAAAACCACATCCTTAATAAACAATAATATAGTATGTATAGGTAATTTAAACAAACATAATTCAATTATGACATTCATAGATTTATTAATTAGTGTAGAAGAAATATGCTTGGCACAGAAATATGGTAGGTACATTTTTTTTTATAAAGATAGGATATAGTCATTTTAAAACGAAGGTATTGCTACTGCACATTGTATAGCTACATATTACATTGTACTAGGGAAATTCCCTTATCTCATAGTCTGCGATAAGTCAGGGGAATCCCCATGCTGTGATAAGCTCGCTATAAGTACCTATATATACGTACCACTGCATTCCAAGTGCTCTTGGTAGGAATTATCAATTTCTTTATGACCCTAGTTTGTTAATAGACTAATTATACTATACATTCATTAAATATTTCATCGTCATTGACTGTTTAATAGAAACTTGCTTGTATAAAAAATGAAGTTGTTACTTAGTCATGCTAATTTAGCCTAATTGCTAGTTTAGTGTTAGGTAACTTTATGGCTGGTAAACTGCTAAGAGCAAATGGGAGGCCTTAGATATAAGAATAACACTCCTTTTTTTGAATAATTGTGTAAATTGGTTGTTTTTTTAGAGGCAGAGAACTTTAAATTGAAATAAAACAGAAGTATGTTTTTTTTTTGGCTTCTATGTGTTGAATAATATGGAGCATATTCGGGGCATTAGTGGACACCGTAGCTTGTATTTTGACTTGACCGCGGAGGAGGTGCGGGCCGGGCCTACAGCCGAACCTAGCACTGTGTGCCCTCTTGTTCACTTAGACTCAGCTTACACCTTTCACACCTAGATCACACTGGGTATTTCATTGTGTTTACTTAAAATAACATTAATTGTGGTCATTAAACCTAGCCCGATCGAGCCTTCAAATTAAAGAACGAAAAGTTAGTAAATAGTTAAACATAAATTGCTTACCATTGCCTGAAACATTAACATTTTCCCCTCATGATTTTTTAAATCTTAGCCAAAATGACCTTACTGTTTCAAGAATGGATATTACTGTTTGTTAGATTCAGCGCTATTGATTTACCCTTAAAACCCTTGTGTCTAGACAGACGTTCGACATATTAATAAGTGGGTAAAATACAGCCAAATGAAATAGTTCTCCCCTTCTAAAAAATACCAACTTATACATATTATAATTACACTTCTTTAAATATTTACCTTAATTATTTTCCTCAATCTATACATTGTTACAAAATTTCAATAGTCATGCTGCCGCTACATCCAATGCATATTTCCAATTGCTCTTTAATTTATAGATATGAATAATGGTAGTAATGTACCTCTTCTTAGTCAAGAGAAAATACTTTATAAATGTATTCCAAACTGAGGAAGGATTGTATGTATTTCCAATCATTAAACTAATATTTTTATTCCTAGTGAACCTATCTGTGGATGCAATAATGAACATGACGAATGATGGCAATATGATAGAAGAAGAGCAGTCAACTACAGCAAGTCAAAATATAGTATCCATACAAACGTCGCAACCTCCATCAAACAACCAACCAAGTCAGCTTTCCATAGACAGTCCACCTTTTGAACCATCAACATCCAGCCTCCTTTTTCAACCGTATACAACCAGCCAACCGTATACCACCAGCCAGCCTATTCAACCAACAATGTCTTATGCTACTTTTGCTGCTCAACCACCACACAGTACTGGTGCTATACCAAAGACTATCCAAAAACCAATCCAACACTTGTCAGGTTTCTGGACTGATCAGGTCAAACAAATCATAACCGATCATAATCAAGGAAACAGAACTATGATACTAATGCGGGGCGTGCCCGGGAGCGGAAAGTCTTATTTGGCTCAACAATTAATAGACATGACGATTGGCGCTAGTCCCATTAATTATAAGACACATATTTTGACTACTGACGACTATTTCATGGTCAGGGGCCAATACCAATACGAAAAGTACAAACTATCTGAAGCACACGCTTGGAATCAAACCAGAGCTAGAAATGCTTGCATATCAGGATTGAGCCCCGTTATTATTGACAACACCAACATTGAGCTGTGGGAAATGGAACCTTACGTAAGAGAAGGGGTGAGGAATGGTTACATTATACAAGTAGTGGAACCCAAAACACCATGGGCTAAGAAAGCTCATCATCTAGCAAAGAAAAATGTGCACAATGTACCTATAGCCAACATAAGAAGAATGCTGGATAATTATCGTGATGGTGTAACTGGTGATGTTTTAAGGCAGACATATGGATTAGCATATCCTGCTGATATGGTTCCTCCCATTAAACGAAGACTTCCCCCAATCGTTAAAGAAGAACCAGCTTCAGAGCCTGAAGCTGCTGTCATTAAACATGAACCTATTTCTTCTACTTCTACTTCAGAAAGTATTGAAAACACTCAGGTTTTTCGATCGTCAACATCGCCAGTAAACATTCAGGCACATCCAATAAGTACTGTTCCCAATCCAGAAAATGATCATATCAGCGAATCCCCAAAAGCACAAATCAAGGAAGACGAAAAAGACTTTCTTCTATTTGACCACAATAATGATTTGACAGATGAAGAACAAGTAAAACTCAAACTTTTTATAGAAGCTCAGAAAAAACTTGAGGAAATAGAGAAAGTAGAAAAAGAATGGGACAATGGTGACCATTGGGAAATTGACGATCAAGGTTTAGTAAAAGAGGCTGGCTCAAAAGAAGCAGAGAAAAAACTTGCTAGTACTACTATTGTAACTTCTTTGCCCGATGCAAAACCTCAAAGGAAGTCTAATTTGTCCCCCCCTGTAACTCCATCTTATAAATCCACAAGCTCTTTGATGAAAAGCGTAAATGAGTGTGAAGATTGGAGTAAAATATCAATGTTTATGCCTTCATGGGGCGATTCATCCGAAGCATCGACCTCTGCTGCGAACCAAGAGGTTCCCATTGAGACAACATCTAGCAGCACATGTTTCGAAATCGGAGACACAAATGTTAATGGCAAATACAAAGTAATCACTGCTACACCACGTAACATTAACCAATTTCATATGTCATTAAACCGTGAAAAAATCCCACAAGTACGGATGTTTGATAAGAGCAGCATGACTAATGAAGTTGTCATTACTAACGCACACAGATGTCCAAATGAAGAAAAACATTTTATTGCTTTTAGAAAGCTATTCAAGAACATCGCGCGTTCTGATCTACGGGACATTTTCGACAAATGTTGCGGTGATGTCAATTGGAGTGTGGAAATTGTACTTGATGGAATGAATAACAATCAGTTCAAAACAGTAGAGACTGAAGAACTGTCAGATCCAGAAGAAGAAAGCATGGAACAATGTGCATGTTTGGCTAATTATAATATTATACCTGATGTATCCACGCCAAATTTAGTAGAAACTACACCAACGGAAGAGAAACAAGAGAGAGTATCAGTACAGGCAAACGGTCCCCAACCTCAAAAGAAGAAACGTGACGTCACAATGTCTGAAGAAACTATTCAAATAAAACGCCAGATCGAGCAGAATGTCGTCATCGCAGATAATCATTATTCTAAACATTGCTTGAAGATAAGAAAGATACGCCGAGGAGAGCCAGATTTAATGGAGAACAACTTTGAGGAATTTGGAGCTTCAGAGTTGTCGCCTGATGCTCCACCATTTGAATCGAACATGACCAACAACTTAGATTTCAGTGACGACGACAATGGTTCTGTTAGTGATATTGACGATGACGTTATTGTTACTGTTAATTTGGGAAGCGCTTTCGTAACAGAATTAGATGAAAGGTTTGGCAGACAAGATATGCAATACCCAGACTTCATTGTGCCTAGGATTAGCATTCCATTGTCTATGTTGAACGAAATTAATGCTTTATGGATGGAATCGTTGACGTTTCAGCTCGACGAGCATGCCACACAAACAGCAGAAATGTTGCAGCAAGACGAAGATTTTGCAAGGTGAGGATTTTTTTTCAGCTTATTTGAAATAAGGATCCCAAAGACCTTTCTTTATATACCTACCAAGTGATCAAGTGTCTCTTTCCTTTGTCTTCATATAGTCTTCTCTGATTAAGGCAAATCGCGGCCAAGGAGGCTGAGTTATCTCTCGCCGGTAAAGAACCAGAGGTTCCTGACTTCAAAGAAATAATGGATATGGATATGGCCCTCGCCATTTACCAGAAAGATGTGGCGGAATGGCGCAATAACATGCCAACTGACTTGGCGGCTAAGATGACTAGAGACAAGTTATACAACTTGTTCCCTGACGTCGATAAAGACACTCTGACTGAGTTGCTGATGGCCCATGACAATAATTTCAATGCTACGGTTGAGGTGAGTAGATATATTTTCATAATTTCAAATATGAACCCACTGAATGTAAACACACTACAACTGATTAAGTTAATTAAGTTAAAAAAATAACCGTTGCCCATACTAGGAATTTCTCCTGTGCCGTGGGTGCGTTCGCATAAATAGAAACTCACATACACAAACGCCTACACCCAGAACAACTACATATAGATCATGCAAATATTAGTTCCGTGCGGGAATCGAACCCGCGATACCCTGCCAGCAAGTCGCGGGTTCGATTCGGCAGCTGCTAAGTTTGGAACTTTGGACTCAACCAACTGATTAAGAGCATGCACGCCGAACTGCATTTTATACTTCACTCAACTGCACTCAATTAACTTTCTAGAACTTCTTTTTGGAAATGACTGAATCGATTTTAAATAAACTTCACACATCATTTTAAGCAAGTTACATCTACCTAAAACTTAGTAGGAAACATTTTCGTGTGTATAAATCGTGTTTAGTCAAATTTGAACTTACTGTTGTGTAGTTAGACTTCAGTTTTCAATTTATACAAACTTTTGTCACGTTTTCTTTCGTTATGTTCTAGGTTTTGTTGATGTCTACTGGTCGCAATGACGTACTTGAACAGGAAAATGGCATAAATAAATTCGTATTATCGGAGGAACTGAAACTCAAGGACAAGATATTGGAGGAGCAAAAGAAGGTACGGCGATTTTTATTTGTGCTAAATAACACTACACTAGGCGATTTTGTTTTAAAGCGAGTTCAAGTTACAGTGGATGAGTATAGTAAGCAACGTATCCACTGTAACTTGTCGTCGCTTTGTATGATTTTCTGGTTCAATGGACGGTCAGCATATACTGGTTTGGCGTCACTAGTCTACTTTCATTGGACGCCGTGCGTGCTAACGTGTTAATGCCTTGGGCATTTTTGTCCAGTCTACTTTAGGGTGATGCAAATAAATCATTGTAGGTGAAATGTAATTGTACAGTTTTGAAAGTAAACCTTATTGTTATGACTAAACGCGTATTTTTTTTGTGCAATTTAATTATTTAAATTAAATTATGGAAAACAATTTTATCTTTAACCAACTGAGTCATAATAATGCTTTATATTTATCTGTTAGTGGTGATGAGTCATTGTGACAGTCTCTACATATACATATAATAGCTACTCTATTTACAGAATAATAAAGTCATCGTGATGCTACATAAATATGTATAATTAGCTAGTTATCAAATGCTGATATCATAGAATAGATATATTTTAGAATTATGGACCTAATTTACATTGCAATGCAGTCCACTTTCAATTGTCTTGACGACTAAAAAAGAATATCACCATCACCTCCATCTCACAGAGAGGTCTATGAGTGGGCCATAATCCTCCACGCGGGCCCACTGCGGTTTTGTAGATGTCACATGTCAATATTTAGTTCTAGGACATGCCGGTTTCCTCACGATGTTTTTCTTCACTGTTTTGAGAGCAGTGGTGATGAAATAAACTCGAGTAAGAAATGCTTTTCGCTGGGTTCGAACCCATGACCAGCAACTTGTAAGTCAGGGTCGATACCACTAGGCCACCACTGGCTCATGAAAAAAATACATCGAAAAGTAAAATTAATTTAAACAAGTTTAAGGTTGCATTTCAAATATTTTGCAGGAGCTCTCTGAGACAGAATGGCCGTTGCTGTCAAAGGGCGAAAAAGTGGATATGGCTACCGTGAACGCTTATCGTGAAGAAGCTGACAATCATCTTGCTCGACGGAATCTGTAAGTAGATAATTAAAAGCTGGTGAAAATTATGGGGAGATGTCGTCATTCTCCTACCAAATTATTTGGGGCCAGCGCAATAGGAGCGGTCACGACCTTGCCGCTCTGAGGCAATGATGCTGTGAGGTGGAATTCATCATCATCATCATCAGCCTATAATGTTCCCACTGCTGGGACACAGGCCTCCTCTCTGTGAGAGTCTCTGTGAGAAGGAGTGGGACATAATCCACCACGCGGGCCCAGTGCGTGTTGGCAGATGTCGCATGTCTCCGAATTTTTGGTTCTAGGACATGCCGGTTTCCTCACGATGTTTTCCTTCACCGTTTTGAGAGCAGTGGTGATGAAATAAATTACACAAAGTAATGCGCCTGTCGGGGTTCGAACCCACGACCTACAATTCGTAAGTCGGGACCGATACCACTGGGCCACCACTGCTCCTGAGGAGGAATTCGCATACTTACAAACTAATTAATGTCTTATTCTTGCCGCCACTCGCTCCGCTTACAGCTTAGACGAAGTATTGAACGGGCCGTAGTCTTCTTCGTCTTCTATACTCTTCTAGGACTTGTCATTTTAGACGCCATCCTATTTCTAGCCATGTCAAATTTCACACATCTATAAGGGTATGTTGAAGAGGTTGTAATGTTCCTATACTCAAGTTATAGGCCGATGGTCTATAGGGCTTTGTACTCGAGATTTGCTAGCGTTTAAGATAGTTGCTATAGGTCAAGCAAGTACATAGGAGTAGAATTGCTGAAGCGTATGCCCTACCCAAGGTTCACTATCATTTCCTTCACTCTCTAAGATGGTCCAGCCATTCTACACAACTTGGTCTGGTGCAGAACCAACTTGCAAGATGTCTAGATGTTTTCCGAGTCATCAAGAGTTTAAAATGTTGTCTCCAAATATCCAATACGCGCATTGCTATCATAATCGTCACAAAATCGGCTTTTGGATATAGGCTTTTCCAAATAATTGTAATCGCGACGATTATTGACAAAAGACCAGTGGTAATATTATTTTTGGCTAATCTTATCGATTGTCACACGGACAAGACAAAACTAGTCTAATGTTTGATTGCAACTCGATCTGGCTTTTGGCTGTATCTTCAAAGTAGCCCGAAATACACATGAACCTTCATGAACTCTCGCTGACTATAGCAGTAAGCAGTTCTTTATTTTATTGGAAGCCCTGGGTGCTTTAGAAAAATGGACCCTAAGTACAGCTATACTAAAGCAAAGATTTTTTTGATCGCGCTCATCTCAGAAAGTTCTGGTTCCAATTGAAACTTTATTTTTGTGTTGGATAGTCCATCTATCGAGGAAGGCTATAGGCTATATAACATCACGCTACGGCCAATAAGAGCAGAGCAGCGGGGGTGAGACTGCGGGAACAAACGAGCAAAGCGAATCGACTTCGATAGCACTTCAAGAATATCGAGGCTTTGGGCACATTCCTAGAGCGCCCATCAAATGCCCTTTAGTGAACTGCGATCGACCGATAGATTGAATGTTATAAAAATACTAGCTGACCCGGCTAACGTTGTGTTGCCATATAAATTATTTCCAGTGTCACATTATAAAAAAAAAAGATAAATATAAAAAATGTTCAATACTCAATACTCAATACTAGATATGAGCGCCGCGCCGGCGCGCCGCCGCCGCCGTGATTTTCCCCGCGCCGCCGCCGCCGTCGACAGGCGTCGGCGCGCCGAACCCGAGCGGGCGGCGTTCAGTTTAATCTAACACGCTGATCAAACCGAACGCACGATAATAAATGCTGGGAAAACGGCGGCACTAGACGTAGACGTTTATAAAACGATACTCTTTGACATTAGAATTTCTGTGTTGTCCAAGTTATCAGCAAACAAACACAGTTTCTGTAGGACCTATTTTGGTCAGTTGGTTGTTAATATAAGGGAAAAAAATGAACAGATGATGAGCACTCATCAAGGCTTCTTTTTTTTAGCGTGGTAAAATCATCAAATGAGTCTTCCCACCCCGGGTAGGGTGGGAGGGACTCTCAGAGTCATACTGACTTCCACGGTGTCCTTCAATAGCCCTTTATATACCGGCAGGCTTTGTCCTTCTAGAGGGGGGCCCCGTCATCCTACTGATGCTCTTTGAGACGCGCGTGGAACACAACGCGCCGACGACCCGGGCATGGTCCGTGGTCGGACAGCGAGTTGCCCTGTACTCGCCGCCCTCGCCTACGGTGGCCGAAGATCGTCTTGCGATGTCCGTTGCCGTGGGCGTCCACCACTGCGGCTGGGACGAGAGGACGCTGTCTTCTCCCTCACGCGGCCCACCTCCGCTTTCGCGAGCATGACTGCCTCGCAGATGCAGCATGGCCGCGACCAATGCCGGGGTGCGAGAGGTCTACGCCTATCGCCGTCGTGAGGACACGGCGGTGCTCTGCCCAAGCGAGGTAGTTTTGCACCGTATGCAGTGTCCTCCGGGCGATCCTCGCAGCGGTGACACCCAGGCGTTTCCTCCTTCCTCATCAGACACAGGTTCCTCCCGAAACTTCTGTTTCCGGTGAGGACCTGCGTCTGCGGTAGGTCAGGACCCCGTGACGCCTATCCAGCCACTCCGCCAATAGGGGTCGTACTGCCACGATTGCGGCGTGCCCGGACGTTGGTTCCGACAGTCGTCCCTCCATACTGCCCTGAGATCGCGCCAGAGCTCTTCCCTCCGCGCCTCGACTTCTCGAGGCAGCGGGGATACGACCCGGCGCTGCGCCACCAGGCGCCATTCTAAACGCGCTGGAAGGTAGTCGCCTCCAGATCCCAGGGCAGTAATCGGGCAGATCCGGAGATTGACCGATTCGCCGGCGATCGTGCGGTATCCCCGAATCATACGGACAGTCATGACCCTCTGGCATACTCATCAAGGCTTACAGTAAAAATATAGCCACCAGCAATTTTTAATGTTGATTTGGGTTTCTTTTTTTTAGTTTATCTTGCCAATTCAATTTGTCTCGTCAAAATTATAACAAATTTTTAATTATACGTAAAACATTGTTCTATTTCTTCTCTTAAATTAATTAATTATAGTAGTTAAATAAAAGTCACGCCGCGCCGCCGACGCCGCCGCCGCCGGCTCCAAAAAGTCGGCGCGCCGCCGCCGACTGATTGACCATCGGCGCTCATATCTACTCAATACTCAAATCTTTATTGCATTCTACAATGTAGGCTTAGGTGGTAAACATTTTTCAAAAGAAACAAGAAACAATTGTAGACCCTGTCGGGCACAGCAAAAGAAACATAATATTATGTGGTGATGAGGACTTATCATAATTACATAAAAAACAAAGTTTCTTACGTAAAATTCTAACTTATATCTTAGGTATCTTAAAACTTAAGGTTAATCTTAAGGTTAGGTCTGGATAGCTCTTAACACTTGAGGCTATGAAAAATAGATAGTAGCCGATTCTCAGACCTACTGCAAATGCATATATAATGTCATAAAAATCGGTCAAGCCGTTTCAGAGAAATACGGTAACTAACTGAGACACGAGAATTTTAAATATTCCGGGAAACACAAATCCAGGCTTGGATGCCGGATGCAATTCCACCCTCCCGCCATGCTGATCACTGCATCCTGCATCTAAGCCTGGATTTTTGGAAACTTATTAAACGCCTGTTTAATATGGTTATCAAGTAGATTGACTAAATCATACACATTTGTTTCAGGAATTATCAAAAGGCTCAAGACTACATACGTCGTGGTATGACTCAAGTGGCGAACTATTACTCGGAGCTTGCTAACTTCCATAAGCAAAAGTACGAGTATGCCAATGGGTTGGCTGTGGCTTCTCTCATGCAAGTAAGTATGAGAAATGTTGGGATTTGTAAGACAGGGGTTCTTTTTTCGACCTGTAAGTTTTTGTCATGTTTTTCAGCTATGCATAGACAAAAACTTACAGATGAAAAGTTACGGATGAAATGTTTGGTGAACTGTTTTTAATGCTGAATTTTTTTGTTAATTATGTTTACCTTGAAATTCCCAAATTGTATATGGACTTATGTGTGTATGTGACGAAAGTAAAGCCGGGCAGAGTTAAAAGAAAGAAATACTATCTCCCTTGATATCTTGATCCCGACCTTTATCTGTATCCAATTAACTACCGAATTTGTCTTACCGAGTTTGAAAGATGTCCAATCAAAAGAAGCCGTTATGAAAACGGATCGGGATTTGGATCAAGATAGAATATAAGCGGGCATAAATATCTATATTTCGCAACCGTCGTAATATAAGAGCGTATTTCTACGGTTAAATCTGTTCGTCATTAAATCCATATAATAATAATATTCCACAACTATCACACAACGCCATCTAGTCTCAAGCTAAGTTGAGCTTGTGTTATGGGTACTAGACAACTGATAAACATTATTTCTAAATACATACAAATTATTGTAGACAAATACACCCAGACACAGAACAAATGATCATGCTCATCACACAAACATTTGTTCTGGGTGGGAATCGATCCCACGACTCCCGGCATATCAGTCAGGGTCACTAACCACTAGACCAACAGGCCAGTCAACTCATATTTTCAAAACTCATATGAGTTGAAAAAATTGCTTCACAAAAGATAAATCCTTCATTTTCATTTCCATTTTTCCAGTACCACGCGACCAATAATCCTGACTGCACTACCATCGATCTTCACTACCTACGCGTGAGAGAAGCAAAGGAATCACTGGACGTGTTCATAGACACTCATATCTCGAAACTTCGGGATTCCGGCAACCGTCGCAACCAGATGCTGTTCTTCATAACTGGACGAGGCAGTCACAGCCAGGGACGTGCTCGTATAAAACCAGCTACTATTGAACGTTTGAAACAACGTGGTCTTGGGTACGTACTTGTAATACAAACTTTGCTTGCCTTTATAAATTACCATGTCAAGGTGCTACAAAGCAGTTATATAACGTTATAATAAGCTGTTGCACGCGGCTTCGCTCGTCCCCTTCCCCCGTATATGAGTTCAACCCTTATAAAGTGGAAGCGGAACATACAGGCAAACACACTTTCCGATGTATAGAATTAGTTGATAAAGTAACAGCATTACCCAGTTACTGTGAGATCAGATAGGCAGTCGCTCCGTGTAAAATACTGATATTCAGCAGCGTCTGCTTAAAAAGACAAGGGTGATGATAAAAGGAATGGTATAATGTACGCAATATTGGTTATATTTGCCTCATTATCTTACCTCCATAATTGGTGTAAAGCAGATTACACAGATAAGTCTCATTATTTCTAATTCAACCATCTGGTCACATTTATGTACTTACAAATATAACTGCGATAAGCGTAGATAACACTAACATAGCATAATCATAAAAACATATCAAATGTTTTGGGCGCCCAAGCAAGGGCGCTTGTTTGTGTGATTTGTAATTTCTACTACCTAACTAAAAAGAAGGGGCATGTACACGGGTCGTTATTTCTGTTGATTTCCTTGGTAGAGCGGCGAGCTTTGCGACTTTAGAGTCACCAGTCGCATCGTTTGCAAAAAAAAAACAAGTCGATATGTCATTTAGGGTTCACCCTTGTTTGGCAGAACAACGTTTCGTCGAAAATCACTCCGGCTTTATTATATCAAAAGTTGTTCTACCAAACAAGGGTGAACGGTCATTTAGGGTCAGCTTAGACCGAGACGCGGCGCTAAGCGCAAATTTCAATGAACTACTCAAAATCCAACTCTATTTCCTACACGAAAAGATACACTTTTCACAACACAGCGCGATGCAGCGCGGAATTTTAATAGTGACTCAAATCTAACTTTATTTACTACACGATAAGAGACTTACACATTTTGAGTTTTCGTTTTACTAAAGACGGATATGCTTAATGCCGCTTTTTACGCATTTGTGTTATCATAATACTTATATCTATATCTGTACTTGTGCGAAACATAGAACATTTCTTTATTTATTTACATTATGTTCGCCTGCTAACTACAGCTTCTCTCTAATTTTCCAGGTATTCACTAAAGAATCCAGGCCTGCTTGCTGCTAAGGTGAATGTGGACACCAAGTTGACGTACCAAGTATCTGTTCCCTAGGGAACGTACACCCAAGACAACGACTCGTTCTTCTTTAAAAGGCCGTGTCGAGTCTTGCTTGTGTTCGATGGCGCTTTTATTATGATTCGTGGCAAAGAATTTCCTGTGTTTTACGCTATTTGTGCCACATATGGCCCAATAGTGTACCACTTCCGTGACCTACCCAATCAGTTCAGGTTGGCAATGGAAGTTGAGTATTGTCCAATTGCAGATGATTTAACTTTTCTCATGGTACTGGCCCGCTCTGCTTTCACTTTTGAGTACCCACATTTTTATTATGAAGAGAATAAGGCGGGTATTTATCGCTATCAACCATTTTTGTTTTATCCTACATTAATTGCACCACCGCCTGTTATAACTCCGTTGCCTGCAATAGCTTGGTCGTGCTAAAAATGTTGTTGTGTGATTCTATAGGAATTATTTTGGCGTTCAACACTGGATGCGTATTTTTTAATCAGTAGTATTATTTGTAGTTTGTAGAATGGATGTCTATGATATTGAACAATAGATATTGATGTTTTGAAAAGTGTTCGTATGATATGTTATACAAAAAAGGTTTCGCCAGATTTTCATTACACAGTCGACATGCTCGCGCCACGAGTCTACCCATTGTATCTAGACTAAGTTGTAAATGTTTGCTCAAAAAGTACATTTTAGTTTATATTTTATAAGTATTAACAAAAACGAACAATACGTAACTATATTTTAAGTTTCTACCTCCATTGTATACAATTCGACCAATTTTAACAACTTTTCTAATTGAAGAGTAGCTTTTGCAAGAAGTAGGTACTCAAAATTATTCGAAAATTTTATTTATCGGCTAACGAGGCATACGTCATTGAAATCACATTAAAGACTTGATACTGTCGCTTCTATTGCATGTAGACAACTATTTAAAAATATAAAAAAAAAAATATTTTTTTAAATTATAATATGTTTTTTAAAAGGGCGACGTTGCATTGTTAAACTGCATGAAAATTCCCATCCTGTGTTTGTAACCTTAAAATCATTGTTATTTTATTATGGAGTTACATAATGATTGTTCGGTGCGATCTTTTAGATACTCTCATAATTTTAAATTTTAATTTTTTCTGCAATCCCGATTCCGAACATGTTAATTTGGTAAATTAAACTTTTTTATAGGTATTATCTCCTAGTATGAACCGTCCAACCGCTTAAAGCTACCTTCAGATAATATTCCCTCCTTAAAATAAAATCAATTTTATTATCCCTATTTATTAAATAACTATCTAAAATATTTCTTTGTCTGTACATATTTTTACGGAGATCACCTCTAAAGTTAAGTCAAATAATCTTAGTAATAGTTGCACATATTATGATATTATTTTGCTTGTATTTTTCTACTGTTGTGGACCATACTCCAATCTCCATTCATATCGTACCTCGTTAAGTATTTTCACGTACAAATTTTTTTAGAAAAAGAATACAATAATAATAAGATAGTTTAATTGCACCTAAAGCGGTCTACAAACGAGTTTATTACATTATTTCATCACATTCACAAGATAATTAAGTATATTATAACCGTCAACTTCAAAACTACATTGATTGTCGCCTGTAGTACTATTAATAATAAAAATATAGTTTCTAACATAAATACTATGTATACCGACAAAGTGCACGTTGAACCTTATGGGGTTATCCCAAGGGCGATATTTGTATCTGGGAGAACTTTTAAGCAATGACGATTGTGCCAAATGAGCACAACATAATTAAACAAAGAGCTCTTTAAGAATTTTTAGATAGTGATGATGCCTTTATTATAAAAGTGTCTCAAGGCTGAAAGCTAGTAAATCTCACTTTTATCAAAAAAAAATATATAGACTGAGAGTCTATTTTGTCAAAATTATTGAAATTGGGCTTTTTTGGCCAAATTCACTTTAAAATTCTATTCAGGCCCTATTTTAATATATCGGACTAAACAGGTGTGTTTTTTAGGGTTTATTGACAGTTATAAAATCGTCAAAATACTAGTATTTGGCCGTTGGTCTTTAGATTGAACAAACGTATTAAAGTAAATTGCATTATATTGGTGTCTATTAGTTATTAACTTTTACTATTATATTCCATATCGTAGTGGTGAGGCCATTTTTGAAATGTTGTCTTTGATCGTTCAAATACTGATGTTAGGTTATAAAGTAGAATTTTAGAGGATATTCGAAGTTTTTTAGTATTAGGGATCGTTCAGACTTATTCGCGTCCATAATTTTCGATTGGTCGTTTGGGTGTTTTTGCTGCATGAGACATTTTGTCGCGGGGCGATACCGCGAGTTGATTTTATGCGAATAAGTCAGGAATATCCAAAAACCAGGATTTATGTAGGTTAACATTTAGGTAGATGATGCACTTGGCGGTCCGGCTGCTGTGCTATTGTTTCTGGTATGTATTTACTAAATTCATAGAGAAGGCAAAAGGTGTGGGATTCGTTTCATCGACTGTCCAGTGCTTCATCTGTCACAGTAGTATTTTTGGATTCCCACCTCTTGTCGTTTGTGACACTTTAGATAATTTGTACTCATCTTTACATTATGAATGTGTAGGTACCCTTAGGGTGAATTAGAGATAGATAAGGTGACTGCTTTGCATTCTTTACGCATCCAATCAATAAAATAAAGTAGGCATATTAATTAAGAAATTCGAACAAATATCTTTTTTTTTTTTTTTTACGTGGTAAAATCATCAAATGAGTCTTCCAACCCCGGGCAGGGCGGGAGGGACTGTCAGACTTGTACTGACTAAAATCCACGGTGTCCTCCAGTAGCCCTTTGTGTGCCGGAGTCGCGGTATACGTATGTCCCGCAACCCCGGCAGGCGAACAAATATCTTAGAAATGCGTAAAAAAACTGTCAATTTGGACAAGACTCGAGTACTGAAATGAGATTTTGTTAAACCATTTTTTGGATTCGTAACGAACGCAGTGCAAAAACGCACCTAGTTACTAGGATATTACTTGTATGTAGAAATTCGAATTGTTAAACAAAACTAGCTTTAAGTATTGTATTAAGATTGTTTGCACTCGTGCTGGTTTTAATTAATTGTTTCATTCGCAGCTGGTCTGGTGAACAAAGAAGAGAAAGTGATTTCTGTTTTAGTAATGCCAAAGACAGAATGACTTTTTTTGATAGTATAGTTTCGTTTGAAAAACAAATGTTTAGTAGATCACCATCTAAGGTACAATCTTACGCACTAATACACATTATATTTGTGATAAGAATCAAAGGGGTTGGTGCTTCGGAATCGGGTGTGATAAATGAACACGTAGAATGATACAAAATATAGGTGATGGTTGAATTAAAATGCATGTTATAAGAGATTTGTAAATTGTAATGACATTCAAAATGTCAGCTTTATTGCTTAACTTGAAAATGTGCCATTATACTGTAACCGCTCGAGTACATTGCTGTTGCCATAGATTAAGATGTTCTATTCAAATCAATTTCTGGAAAAGACAAAAAAGAAATACTTTTGGGTCCGTTAAAAATAGGTACGAAATATTTTTAAAAACATAGGTTCTATTCTCTTAGTAAAGAAACTATTAGATAAAAATACGCAAAATAATTATAAAAAATAAGTAATAAAATAATGGCAATGTACTCCTGACGGTATTTTGAATTTTGCTAACGCTACAGTAAACTTTAATCGCGCATCAATGAGATTTAAAATCGATTTGACAATTTTGTATTGATGCTTAACGAACGCCTAGTATAAGGGTGCTAATGTTATAAAGTTTTCACTTTTTGCTTTTTAATTTTGCATCAAATTTTAAGATAAGCTAGGTACACACGTTATTGGCGTGGTACCTATTCGATGATAAGATTTTACCCTATACATAGAGCATGGACCGAGCAATATGTGCTTAAAATTGCTATACTTTCTAAAGAGGACCTTCTGTCTCTTTCCTGCGTGATAAAAGTAATGTCTATGTAATATAAAGAAAAGAGATAGATAGTTCTTTGATTGTTTTTCCCTCTTTCTATAGAGTAGGCTTTATTTGACATTTTCCAAGTGAAAGCTCAGTCCATGTTATAGGTCTATGGATAATAAGATTTTTACAGGGTCGTTAGAAGACACTAGACCCTATTTGGAAGTTTTATACAAAGAAAGTAGTGGTTCCGAAAGCGAAATAAATAACGCTTAACCCTTTCGTTTCTAGATTTTAAAAAGACGATCTCAAAGACAACGTGGATTCAGTAGTTTTTAACATTTTAAAAATATTGTTATTATATAAATATGGTTATGGTTGGTATGGTTTTCCTATTAACTTTTATCATTTTGTTTTGTTTTAATATTGACGAATTATTGTTAGAAGTTTTAGTTTTTGATGCCGTTTATGAACAATGTCTAGTTAATCTGTGTTAGATCTTAAGCCACTTTATGTATCTTGATGTGAACTGTCTGTCAATTAAAAGACAAATAAAGTTACTATGTGTCCAATTTGTATTTTATTTTTATTAGGCGTAATGATGCAACGTATCCACATTGTCCACTTTTGGAAATAGAATATAGTCCCACAAGGCTACTTTTCTACCAGAGATGTGCGCTATGAAGATGTGCAGCTTGAGCTATGCGATGTATCGATAGGGAAGTCGACCCATTTTTTTTATTTTTATTTTAGCGTGGCAAAATCATCAAATGAGTCCTCCAACCCCGGGCAGGGCGGGAGGGACTGTCAGACTTCTACTGACTAAAATCCACGGTGTCCTTCATAGCCTGTTATGTTCCGGGGTTACGGTAAGGGAATAATCCCGCGACCCCGGCAGGCTTTGGCCCTCTGAGAGGGGGGCCCCGTCATTATGCTGACGCTCTTTGAGGCGCGCGTGGGACACAACGCGCCGTCGACCCAGGCATGGTCCTTGGTCGGGCAGCGAGTTGCCCTTTACTCGCTGCCCGCAGGCCCGCGCCTACGGTGGCCGGAGATCGTCTCGCGACGTCCGTCGCCGTGGGCGTCCTACACCGCGGTTGGGGCGGAGGGAGGACTCTGTCCTCTCTCGCTCGCGGCGCGCCTCCTCCTTCGCGAACATTACTGCTTCGCAGGAGGCGACCGCTTCCCACTCCGTCTCGCTCCGCAGCATGGCCGCAACCAATGCCGGGCGCGAGAGGTCTCCGCCTATCGCAGCCGTGAGGACACGTCGGTGCACTGCCCAAGCTGGGCAGTCCTGCACCGTATGCTCCAACCGTGTCTTCCGGGCGATCTTCGCAGTGGTGACACCCAGACGTTTCCTCCTTCCGCATTAGACACAGGTACCTCCCGAAGCACCCGTGCCCGGTGAGGACCTGCGTCAGGCGGAAGGTAAGGAAGCCATGACTTCTCTCCAGCCACTCCTCAAAGAGGGGTCTTACCGCCGCAATTGCGGCGTGCCCGAGGGAAGACGACCCATAGCACGCATCTATAGCACGCAACCATGGCACGGCTATGTAAGCATTGGCTTACATAGCACAACATTGGTGCATATTCATTGGAATATGAATAATATGATTAATGGATATCAAACGGATCCGCAGTCCGCAGCAACGTAGCATACCTAACTCATCTCATCATCATCAAAAGCAGCCTTATTAAGCAGTGTGAACCTCACCTATAACAGCGACGGATGTGTGTGTTAAAAACAATCCTGTAAATACAGAGCCCTGCCTCAAAGATATGTTTAAAAAAAAAACTCAAAAGGCCTCTGTGCATTGCCATGTGCCAACCATTTTGATATTCAGGCACATGATGTAATACATCACACCATATTGCTTAGAACTTTTATCTAAGTACTTAAATCTAGAACTAAGAGTATAACAATGTAGGCCGAAAAAAGAATAAGAATAACTATAAGCTACAAGGCCGTTGCGTAAGTGCAAGTCGCAAGTCATTAGTCTATTCTTTATGCTTCAATAGATAGGTATTAACTTTTTCGTTTCAATTTATGAACCTTGGATGTAAATCTGCAACTAAGAGGAGAACAGATTTAACTAACTTGGATTATGTTTGTAATTGGTTTTCTATAAACTTTATTGATTGTATGATAGTTAAAATTTATATCCCTTTCAGTAGGCATTTCATATAGGTGTCGCTTAGTGTATGTGAAAACGGGCATTTTGAGTGTTAGTAGCACACCCCAGTATCTATTTGGTGGTCAACGTAAGTAAGTGTTGGTTTCCTAGTCAAGTTTAATTATAGTCCGCGCCACGCCACCACTCATGAACTTTTCAGACGACGCTAAGTGTGTATGTCGCATTCATTACATAAAAATGCATAAAAAAAGAATTAGGTACCTCGAATTTTCTGCAAGTTCAGGGTGTTATGAATTATGTTATGAAGTAGGTTTAATGATCCAAAGTGAAGTTAACCAGGCACGTATATATACGATCTAATAAAGTAAAGTATACCTACTAAATCAGACGAAAGATTTTCTTTATCTTTATCTTTACATACAATAAAATCGTAGAGCTGTCATTCCTGTACATTGAATATTTTTTTCTTTTTGTATTTTTTTTCGAGATAAGGGATCGATCCTGATGCCAAATCAACTTTTTTTTTTTTCGAAATTTTTTATGTTTTTTTGGTTTGATCTATCTCTTAAACTACTGTAAAGTTGTCGATCAAATGTTCCTCAAATATTCCTAATAATATGCTTCTGTTAATAGTCAATGTATTATTACGCTATTTTTCCTGGGAGATAAGCAATTTTGAATTTTGTTGTTTTTATCTGTTTGTTGATAGTTGGAAGCTAAACCACTGGATATTATTTAGTCAATTTTTCCCCTAATATTCCTTAAACTGCTCTTCTATTAATAGGATATGTATAATTACGCTATTCCCTTTGGGGGATTAGCAATTTTATAATATGTTGATTTTCAGTCATTGTTGACATTTGTATAAGAACCGCTATTTGAGAATCACTGTCAGCGTACTAGCCAGTCTGGTTGGTATCCTGTTTGACTTTCGTGCAAGGGGTCTCTGGATCAAATCTCGCAGTTTCTCTTTTCACTTTTTGAGTTTTCTTATATTTGTCCTGAGAGTTTCAAATAATTAAAAAAAAATGTGCATACTTTTATTTAAATATTATTCGCGATTTTAAATTAGTACTATTTTTTTTCAATAGTTCTCTAGGATATAAATCTACACTGATTTAAATTGTAGGTAGTAAGTTGGATATTTTTTTAAATTGTAATTGTTTCGAGGTGTGGAATTTTAAAGATTAGAAAAAATTGTGTTTATTTATGTTTTGAATTGGTGTTCAAACCAGTGCATAGATTCTGTTTTAAACGACGACAAGTTGTACTCATCGAGTCAGATAATTAGTTATTTTTTAGGTATCACGCGGAATGCTAAAGGGAGAAGAGCAATGCTATCGTACGTTCAATTTGCAGCGATACTGTAAATCAACCCAAAAATGATAGTCTAACGTTTAAAATAAACACGGTTCTTTGAAATTAATGTCGCTCAAATAAGGACGTTTCCTATGCAAACAGATGAGAGTGAAAAGGTACATATACCTAGATATAACATTATTGATCTAAACTAATAATAAAAATGCAAGTATGTTTGTTTTTTACCTTTTCACGTATTACTACCTACTGAATCGATCGTCCCAAAATTTAGCATATACGTTGTCAGGAGTATAGACACGGATATAAGGTATCTTCATCCCGAATAACAGAAGAGAGCTGTTGCCGAGAAAACACTTACGTTCATATTCCAGATGGCGCCACACGATCCGTATTGTTTCTCAAATTCTAAAATAACGCGAGCGAAGCCGCGGGCAAACACTAGTATTTAATAAATCTGTCACCATGTCATGATCTAAGTAAGTGCACTTGCTGATATTTTAAGTTAAAACCAGTTGCAAAATATAGCCGTGTACGTCGTGACATTACATTCGACCATTGTTTTTAGGGTTCCATCATGGAACCAAATGGCAAAAGAGTAGAACAATTATTTTTGTCATGCCCGGATAGCGCAGCAACTGTTTTTTTGGAAATCATAGTAGGTAGGTTCTATTTTTCTGTGCTTAACAAAATCATCACAAATTATTTCACTCTTGTAATATCCGAAGGTTTAGACAGAGATGTAGGCACCTTTTTTTGGCCCTGGGTTGAGCAGAAGAGGTTTGGCAGACTTACTGACTAAAAATACACTCTGCTCCTTCACTTACCCTTTGCAGTCTAAGGCCATTGTGTCCTGCTTAGACACTTCCAACAAGCAGAAGTGTACCTAATAAAGTACCTTACAAAAACAATTCGCTTATGTTTATTAATTTTAAGTTGTACGGTACCCACAGATTGCGGGCGTTTTGCCATTCATCGGGCACAAATGTACACTCCACGGCTTCTAATTGAACCCGGGGCCTCATGATCGCGAACTTCCACCGCGAAATACCTATCTACAAATATTAACATTTTTGCGGACTTTAAAATCTCAGTTAAAATCCATGTTGTTCATCTATGCATCTTTCTCCCCGACTGCGGAACCATTCACTCTGCATGGTCGGACACGAACATAATCTGTATTTTTTCAACGATTTATGGTCAATGACCTTAGGGGAGTTGGCTGGAGGCCGTCTAAATGTAGCTCCTTTTTTAGCAAAGTTTTTGGTGAATGTCTGTATGATCCAGGTTTTTAAGTTTTCCCTGGTTATTGTGACACTAATTGCTGCTGACTGTAGAACTTGAAACTTGTAGGTTGTGTAGGCAAAAGATAATTTCCGATACTTTTTATTTAAATTCTACACTTAAGGGGTGAAAAATAGAGTAAAGTTTGTAAGAAAAGGAATTTAAATTCGATCAGATTTACTTGAAACTTCGAATATGTAGGTAGAGCTATCAACCAAATTTTGGAAATTCTAACAGCGGGAGGGTCAATTAGTGGAAAATAGTTATAAAATCCTCGTTTACGAAGTTGCGGCCTTAGGGCTAGTTGTAGTACTAAAGTAAGTAAATGAACTTTGCACGTGTTTGCGTCACGTGCCCGGCAGTTAGCAGACCGGCCTTCGTGATTAATTTTAATAACAGTACCAAAAGGGTATCGGCAGTAGGAACTCAAAGTGATCCGGTTTGCCTCGCGGTGGCTTCTTTCACCGAGACAAATATCACAGCTTCGTCAAATCTGTGGTGACGCGTCATACACCAATCTCCTTGGTTGACTGATAATTGCGTGAGTAACTCTTCGTTGGCAGTTTGGCAGATTTATAATTATGATTTAAGAAGACCATAATGACGGATTGTTTAAAAAAAAAAGTTTCCTCAAAAGGTGAAAAACGCTTTTACAAACATTTTCCCTGAAGCTGTGTCCGGCATTGTTTTATTGATAGTTTTACTTACCTACACTTTGCGGCTAGACCTAACTTGTGAAAGAGATACATAAATGTATGGTTATCACGACAGTTTATACCTAATAATTATAATATCTAAAAAATCGAAATATGCCTGGCATCTTCGAGACGCTGTTGAATGCTGATCAAATAAGTAGGTTATTCTATGGACTTACAAATATTTGTTCCGTTCGGGAATCGATTTTGAGAGACTTCTGAGTTGCCTGGTTCACCAAATAACCTCCCTTTACCCTACTTGTTTAGATATGACAGTCGAATGCCCCGTCAAAGGGCTTAACGGAAAAAAATGAAAATTGGTCCCATTCACCCTGCTGCTCCTGTCTCGCGAGACAGTCGATCCTTTCGGGCTCCGTCGACAAAAACTACTGGTCGATTTTCGCCGCACGGACAAATCGACTGTAAAATCGACCCGTAGAGCTTCGATCATTACCGGGATTACTGGGTTTTTTATTACCTACCTACACATTGATACATACAATCCATATTCTGTTCATTACATGATTAAGGAAATAAGATCCGAACATGTCCTTGATATGTCTACACGATTGTGTTTCGCCAATTTCAATTTACACGAATTTATTGTCGCGTAAAGTTCCGGTATCTATAGAGAGAATTAATATCTGTTACCTACCGATGAATTGTTAGGTATTCAAGTTGGAGAATGTGTTACTAAAGTATTGTTGACGATTTTCGTGTTTGTACGAATAATTTCAGACATTTTGACAGTAGCGATGAATCGATGATTGATTCCAACTATTTAAAACAATTGATTTTTATTCATCTACGGATTATGAGTCATCATCAGCCGGAAGACGTCCACTGCTGAACATAGGCCTTCCCCTTAGACCGCAACGCCGAATGACAATTTGCCACTTGCATCCATCGGTTGCCCGGTCGGTTATTGGGGTAGTTTTACTCCTTTTTAGTTGAGAAAAAGTCTCACACTATCTGCCAAGGTGAAAGTAATTTTCAAAAACCGGTCGGTTTTTGAAATATTTCACCCGAAAACAAAAAGAAAAGGTACTTAAATTACTAAAAAAAAACAAGATAAAAAACAGAAAGCACTTTCAAATCGGCGTAATATTTATAGTAATGCAAAAAAAACAAGTTAACATTAGAAGCTTGGGACAAAACAGCATCAGTTGCTTCTGGTGTACCTACTCGAATTAACAATGATTGAATGATTCGGAATTTTATTGGCTTGTCTAGTTATGACCATCAATCAGTTACATCAACGATAATGAGCGAACCACTTTTTTGTGCTTAAACGTTAAGAAGCTGCTTTGAACTTACCAATAAGCATATCCCAGGAAAACTGATCCTTCTATTCATCCAATTGGACCAACCACATAAATTCAAATAATAAGAAAACAAATTAAATCTCAAACAAAAATGAACACTATTGCCAAAAACCGAGGACACTATCTTCTACGAATACATTACACCAAATAGGTAGTTTAAACTGACCTTTAATGCATATCGAAAAATAGATCAGTCAATACTTGTTACGATATATCATAGGCGAGGGCGAATCAGCTTCTAAGACTACTTACTCAAGGCTGTAACCGCCCTGAGCTTCTGTAAGCACGGAACAACAAATGAAATCGAAAGGCTATCACTGAGTCAGAGGCGTAGGCTAGTACATACTTACTGAGCAGTAAGTACGCCGATTACCTTGACAATGAAAGTGAATTGGACAATGTAGACGCGATCTATTCGTATAAAAACCGGAGCACCTCCTGTCAAAATTATTCAGTTGCCAGCATTAACAGAATAAACATGTACGCCAAGGTACTACAAGGATTTATTACTTTAACTGCTATTACCGATGAAACTTGTGCTAACTAAGAAAATATGGAATAATTTACTTCATTCAAAGGATAACATTTACTAACATTAAAAGCCCTTGCAAATTCCATTTTTTGCTCATTTAATTACTAGGACATTTTCTTTGAACCAGGAAGTTAATCATTATCTACTAGTTGTGCAGTAAGTTCTGAGTAATAATCTTGTGTTTAAAATTTCAGTTCATCATCGCTCTTTGCGCCGTGGGAGTGGTCCGTGCCAGCGGTCTCTATGAAGCCGCTCCTCTGGCCTACAGCGCGCACGCCATCGCCGCCCCCGCCGTGGTGACCAAGACCATCTCCCCCGCAGTCTCCTCCGTGTCTTCTTACTCCACCCACACCGCGCACGGTGGCCAATACGCCGCGTACGCCGCTCCTGCCGCCTATGCTGCTGCCCCCATCGTCGCTAAGGCATACGCCGCTCCCGCCGTTGCCGCGTACGCCGCGCCCGTCGCCACCTACGCCGCTGCCCCCGCTGCCGTCGTCACCAAGACCATCTCTCCCGCTGTGAGCTCCATCTCCTCTTACTCTACCCACACCGCTCACGGTTCTCCCGTCGCCACCTACGCCGCTGGTCCCGTTGTGGCTAAGGCCGCCCTCGCCTACGCCGCTCCCGCTTCCTACGCCGCGTACGCTGCTCCCGCCGTGGCTGCGTACTCCGCCCCCGCTGTTGTGACCAAGACCATCAGCCCTGCTGTCTCCTCCGTGTCTGCCTACTCCACCCAGACCGCTCACGGTGCCGCGTACGCTCCTGCTGGTTACGCCGCGTACTCTGCCCCCGCTGCATACGCCGCGTACTCCGCTCCCCTGGTCGCTAAGACTTACGCCGCCGCCCCCGTCCTCAAGTCCGTGGCGTACTCCGCTGGCCCCGCCATCGCTTACAGCGGTCACGGCGCTAACTACGGTTGGTAAACTGAATCAATTGTTTCTGTAAATAGACCAATGTAAAAATAAACGACTCGCCATAACTTAGTTTTTTTTTGTTTGATTTATAATCCTTACAAAAAGTTACTTAATTATTTATTAGAGAAATGTTAGTCTGTCTTTGAAAGTTCGAATAATAATAATATACATTTTTATATGGTAAAACATTTAGCTTAGCTTTAGTTGTAGCTCCACAAGTTCCTTTGTTAATGCCTTTCCCTGATCGGTATCCGCTTCGTATAAAGGAACTCGTGGCCCGATTAGTCAGAGCGATCAGTTCCTTTTCCTTTGACCTTTATAAATCTGTAGTTAACATGGTAAACTACTTCAATGAGCAATATTATCATTAGCATACGCTACCACTAGCAATTGTATAAAATTATTATTACATAAATTATTTCGTAAAACTAAGAAACATTATTCAAAATCATAATCCGCATGATTTTGTAATAATTATTACTTTTAGTAATATTAAAGTGTGCATTATTATATAAATAGAAGAAAGTGTATTGGTTTTCGTAGCTACTGTTGCATTAAGGGCGCTATGACATACGGAAAGAACACAATTCCTGTCAATTTGACATCGTAATGCCCACCGCATAAAAACAAAACACTAACGAAACAGCTATGCCTCGTATACCAGAAAGCACACAACATGAGCTTTTGCCACTTTTGTTTCGAATAAACAAAGTAAGATCCCGGTCTTCTAGACACTACTTATTTTCATAAACGAATGGATAATATGATAAATATATACCTATCAAAATAAAATAAGAGCCACTCAATAAATTACACTTTAAACCGCACATTGTGTCACACTGCGAATTGGATATGTTTGTAATTTACAAAGTGTGCATTATAGAGATTATTCAATTTCATTCTTAACAAGATAATTTACTCGTATTATACGAGTAAATTATCTTGTTATGACATCTTTCAGGTGTTGATTTTGTTTCTAGTGACTAATTGGAATTCATAACTTTTTAATTAGATTTTTGTAATTATTTAGAATTTACGATTTGGTGTTTAAAATTTTTCAAACTTTTACATCAAACAGTCATTTATGCCATCTATTCAGAGACAATTATGGACGCAAAATCAGCCACTTGGGGTGATTAAGGTGACATAGATCCATAACTATGTCACCTTAATCACCCCAAGTGGCTGGTTTTTATCTCCTTAGATATAACCAGAAATGGTCGGTTTAATGCTCGAATATTTCCAACCAGTGGTTCAAAATATTTGAAACTAGTGTCAATTAAGAGAGGGGTAATATCACCAAACGCCGTGATCCAGGAAGAAAGTGAGCAAGGCCCAAGAAGACGTTAAACCGCGCAAAGAGAGCGATAATCTACTACGCAGATCATACAAAGTCCATTGCGACCAGCCACAAGACAATTTCGAATCGACACCATGAAGATTAAAAATATTCGAGAAGATTCTTGGTTCCCCTGCAGTTAACTGTGAGCGGATGGTGCAACTCGTTAAACATTTGCAAAGGAGAATATTTATTGAACTGTTTTGACTGGGCTTCAGTGCTTCTTATACTGGGTTACAGCTGGGTTATTTTTTTAATAAAGACAGATCTATCAGAGTGTAGAGAAGATCTAAACAACAGGGTTTCAGATCATTTAACTCTTGAAACAGAATGTTTCCGTGAGCTCTAAATTATAATCTCTATCTCGCAAAACTGAGCTTTCACTTCCTAACGAAGTTACGTCATCATCAGCCTTTTTAATGTTCCCACTGCTGGGACACAGGCCTCCTCTCTGTGAGAGGGGGTGGGCCATAATCCACCACGCGGGCCCAGTGCGGATTGGTGGATGTCACATGTCTTCGAATTTTTGGTTCTAGGACATGCCGGTTTCCTCACGATGTTTTCCTTCACCGTTTTGAGAGCAGTGGTGATGAAATAAATTACACAAAGTAATGCGCCTGCCGGGATTCGAACCCACGACCTACAACTCGTAAGTCGGGGCCGATACCACTGGGCCACCACTGCTCAAAATTGCGTAGAAAAGGTGGTCTACAACTTCGAGAGTATCGCTCCCAACAACAACCGATAAGGGTGCCACATGGACATTCGACATGACTTTCGTCTTGTCCATGTTCATTTTAAGGCCGACCCGTTGGGAAACGATACTGAGGTCGCTGTGCATAGCATTGAGGGGCTCCAACGATTCTGCCATGATGACTATATCATCGGCAAAATGAAGGTGAGTGATGTATTCGCCATTGATGTTGATGCCGAATTCGTTCCATTTCAAGAGCTTGAAAACGTTCTCCAACGCGTTCGTGAACAGTTTGGGAGAAATAACGTCTCCCTGTCTCACGCCTTTTATTGGATTGGTTTCGTGCTCTCTTCCTGCACGCGTAGCATGGCGAGTCTATCTCTATTCTACAAAGAAAAGACAAAGTTATTTCATCGTTATTTCTACACAGATCGACTGTTTTTTTTGCACAAATGTGACACCATTTGAACACTATTGAAGAAAAGGACGTTTATTTTCTATATTTTTCACATTACCACGCTTAAAACGATAAAAATATTTATACGTGCTGTTATTTTGTCTATTCTTCCGTCGACAAAACCCCTTTCTACGGCGCCATGCTACGCCTGCTGAAATCGGATGGACATGGTGGCGTTTCTACACAAACACTTCAATACTTCGATATACCTATAGTCGTGACATCGTTGGAGGGACTGCAATACTGCCCAGGTTTCGATTGAATCGAAGGCTTTTTCATCATTGTATACGCATGATTTTGTGTGCATTCATAACAACTATGTAAACTGTAATTGTAAACCTATTATACGTGAACGATGTGTAACGTATCTCGGAGTGAAGGTTGACGAGAACTTCTCATTTTCATACCATGTTGAGTATATACGTAATAAACTTAGAATATTGCTCGGTAAATTCTACCATCTCAGTTTTAAAGTACCTTATAACACACTTAAGTGCCTTTACTTACAGTTAGTTGACCCTATATTAAGCTACGCTCTCGACAGCTATGGACTCACATTCAAAAGTTATATAAATAAACTAGAAGTACAACAAATTCGATTCTTGAAATTACTAGTCAATAAAAAAACAAAAAACAAATGTAAACACAATTATAATAAATTATTTAAAATCTGTAAAATTCTCCCTATTAGTTTAAAACATAAATATCTTCTCCTGGTAAACAGTCATGGCTGTTGGGAGCGTCACTCGCTGGTTACTCATAATTACGGAACTAGGACAGTATCAGCAGGTAACTATAATGTACCTAGAGTAAATAATTACTTTGGCGACAGAACGCTTGAGAAAAGAATACCTTATCTTCTCAACAGTTTACCTGCTGGTATAAGAAGTCAGGCTAAAAAAGGCAAATTTGCCAAATTACTTAAGTTGTTCTTACTTGAGAGTTTGTAAAATATTGTTAATTGTCATATTTAAGGTTCCGCACTTTAAACGTTTTCGTTGCCTATTTTGTGTTCCGTTCCTGCAGACAAACCGTGGAAACGGTTTTGTGGGGCAATGATCTTAATTATAATGGAATGTAATGTATTTTTAGTAATAAATAAATAAATAAATAATAGTCCACAAACGCTAAACACAATGGTCGATTATAGTCCTCTGTCTTCTGTATAATCTGGCAGAGCGTGTGTATGTGGTTTATAGTACTAAAACCTTTTCGGAAACCGGCTTGTTCGGGAGGCTGGAAGTCATCAAACCTGCGTTCGACACGGTTCGTAATGACTTTTGAGAACAGCTTGTATACATGGCTCAGAAGTGAGATTGGCCTGTAGTTCAACAAGGTGTTGTCACCTTTTTTGAAGAAAAGAACAACCACACTCCTGTGTCATGCTTCTGGCGTAGAACCTTTGAGTATGACGGAATTAAATAACTTCTGGAGGACTAGAAGTACCGGTTTTCCACCCGCTCTCAGAAGTTCTGTTGTGATTCCGTCCTCACCCGGCGCCTTGTTATTCTTGAGCTGTTTAAGAGCCATTCTAATCTCGTACAGGCTGGTGTCTGGGATATCCTCAATGTAGTGTCACGTCAGTTTAGCTCTTGCATCTCAAGATGTACCGACACTGGGTTGTCGTATTGACGTATATAACTGTCCGTAAACCTCTCAAGCTCCCTTAAGATCTCTGGTTTAGTCGAAATGATGCTGCCGTCGTTAATCTTCAGCTTTGTCATTTGGCTCTGCCCAATAGACGAATTCTTTTGAGCCCCGGTTCCGCTCGATTGCCTCTTTGATCCGTGCCGCACTAAAGGAGCGCAGGTCACGTTGCATTGATTTAGAGATTCGTCTATTGAGTTTGCCATATTCCGACATATCAGCTGAAGATTTCAGCCTCATCTCGGTCCGGTCCTGCATCAACCGGATTTTTCCGTTCGAGAGCTTTTGAGGCTTATTGCGGCGCGGGGTCTTAAAGAACTTGGACCCCACAGCTTGGACAGTTTCCACCAACCCATTGTTAATCTCGTCTACAGTTTCACATTCGGTTAGGCACTGGAAGCGATTGTGCAGTTCAAGTTGGAAGTCTTCGGGGTTCCTGAGTAGTATCTGTTTTTTGTGAATTTTATTCATGAATAAAATTCACAAAATAATATCAGGCAAAAGAGCCATGGCCGGTTGAGTGCTTGAGCTTCAATGCTGATAAGACGTGAATTTTTCCGCAAAAAGGAGCCAATCCGACTCGGTTCTATCTTTCTGAGGTGTAACCGTAAAAATGACAGGTTATCTTGACCTTTTTGGGGTGCCGTTGATATCGACCCACAATATTAGTCCTCTTATTGAGTTGGCTGCAAAAAAGTTAGGTACATGAAGTGGTACAGGTTTGCCAAATCCCAACTCGATGCACTTGAGTCAATTTAATAGCGCCCGGCATTGATCGAGGCCACGATCTGCGGGGCAAGACGGAATAGGAAGTAGTCACCTCGAATCCTCATGCAAAGCAGTCATGCTAGCGAAGTAGGAGGTGGAACACGTGAGGGAGAACAGCCGCGTGACCTACGACGCCGAGAAGCGATTTCTATTTGAGGGTAGGAGCTTGCCTTGGTCAGTGGACTGTCTTATCAGGTAACGGTGACCCTGGAACGTAAAGGGCTACTGAAGGGTCACCATGGATATTAGTCAGTACTAGAGTCTGGCAATAAATCCGGTCCCGCTCGGGAGGACACATATTTTGATGATTTTACCAAAAAAAAAAAAAAATACAATGCAGCTACCAAAACGGAATACCGCAATTGACTGGATGCCGAACCTGATACAAGACTTCAACTCTCTTCGATCAAACCTAATAAAAATACATTGATGAAAAAAAGTACCGACTTCAAAAACGAATACAAAAAGTTTAAAACAAAACTTTTCTCTCTCAATTTTTCACGGATTTTCGGGGCGCACGTTAAAGAGCCAAATGCTGCCGGGCGTCGCGGAATTGTCTTATCGGGTATCCATAGCCTGGGATCGCAATGGGATATTGAAGGACACCGACCGTAGATTTTAGTCAGTACAAGTTTGTATGTCCCTCCTGTCCTTCCCTGGGTGGAAGGGCTGATCTGATGATTTTACCACGTAATAAAAAGCCATACCACCAGGGGCATGACCGGTGGTATGGTGGGTCCCGCAGCGAGCTATATTTTTTTTTTCTGAAGAGCTATAGCTATTCAGAAAAAAGCTATCAGAATTATTTAAATTGTTTTTTTTTTATTATTTACATTATTTTTTATTTACAATTTATATCCTCATTCGAATATAGTAGGAAAATTCAATCAAATTAATTCAAAATATTAGCTTGTATCAAGAGAGGTAGGTTATGCTGTATTCTTGGCGACTGGGAAAATTACTGGCCACCACTCATGACCTGCGGAAATTCGAGGTACTACATTTTTCACATGGAATTTGATGTCATGACAAAGACACTGGCGCCGCGTGTAAAGGTCATGAATGGTGGCGTGTATTTTAAATTTTAATAATTACGTGACTAATGTCAAAATGGTTGCCAGCGATACGTCCTCCCTCAGAAGGCGCCCCGCGCCGTCTAAATCAAAGAACAAACCGTTCTTGGTTTTATATTGAATTTTGTCATTGCATATTATAATTGTTTAATACTATTATTTTACTTTTAAATGAGCTAATTATTTTTTTAATGCAAGCTAACATAGTAACCTTAGTTATTCAATACTTTTTGATTGAATATTCAGTAAATCTTGATAGATAAAAAATATAATTTCGGACGAAAAAATGTCAAATTCTCCCTGTTTTGAAACATTATTTTTGGTTTATTTCTGAATGAAAAATAAAAAAGTGATTAATGCAGTCCAAATATAATCTTTCAGATGTACCATGGACATTTTCAAATATTATTTTACTATTATACCTTCTATGTAATTCGGTACCAAAGTTTGACAAAAATTAGAATTTTATGAAACATCCTTAGCAGAGACAAGGTTTTTACTTATGTATGTAAACAAATCTAAAAATGTGTTTAAAGCACTCCACGCAGAAAGAATCAAACTTTCTCGAATATATGTACTTTTTTTATTTGTGGCAATGTCATACCCAGAATCAGGTTCCAAAAGTCACACAAAAACAACGAACCGTGTGAAAGCACTCTTAATTATTCGAGGCTATCTTTTGCACAGCCATTTTAATCCAATCGAAACAGAATAGGCCATTTTGAGAACTTGTCCATTTGCGATTCGGTTGCCGTTTTAAGAATTAGGCCTTCTGCCCCTAAACCTCGTTACTCTATCAAACCTATAAACAGCTTTAATTATTAATAGGTTCCTAATTTACCCTAATGATAAGAAAGAATAAAATAATTAGTGATTTAATAATCTAAAAAATATAAATTAGGTGTAGAGAAAAAAGTACCTAGACGGTTGTCCAATTATCTATGACGGGTTTCTTTAATATAACTGCCATTCCAGACTTGGATTTTTTGCGACACATAATTTTACATAAAAAATATTAATAACGAGATTGCTAGCTAGTCTTATAACTAAATAATGAAGTCAGAGACAGACTTCTGAATAACTAAACGGTTCAAAGTTGCGTAAACTTACGACCTTTATAATTATTTAAGACTCTTTAATATTATTATACAGGAGCAGAAGCGTGCCTGCCCATTTCGCTGGGCGTCAATCATGATTATCAAAAAACAATAAACAATAACTATTATTTAAAAAAAAACATAAAATTGGTCGAGCTGTTTCGGAGAAGTGCAATACATCTATACCTACATACATTTATATAAAATCGGAGTGACTGTTTAATATTTTAATATTTTTGATATTTTTGTTTAATATTGAAATAACTGTTTTTTACTACATGCATAGAATACGAATTTATACATAGTACGAGTATATACTCCAAAATAACGTGTTTACAATTTTTGTCTCTCTGTCTTTCTATCTGTCTGTTTGTAGTGGCTAATCTCTGAAATGGCTTTGCCGATTTTGACGGGACTTCTATTGGCAGGTAGCTGATGTAATAAGGAGTAACTTAGGCATACTTTTATTTTAGAAAAAAATAAATCCTTTATTTAAAAAAATACATTGTTGAGTGCTGACATCAGCACAACAAGTATATCTAATAATAATGAGTGTACTGATTTTGTGATTTCAAGAAGAATTTATTCTTTTATTCTCCTTTGATGTTCAAAGGAGAATAGAAGAATAAATTCTTCAAAATAAATATAATTTTCTTTTGAGCAACATAAATTCGAAATGTAAAAAATATCGTTCAGTGAACCGAGTGTGTAAAATAAGTCAAATCAATAATTATTTATTTTATGCAAATGTGTGTGTGTGTAAAATGAAGGTGTCCTCAGAATAAATTGGCCAAAGAAAAACCTCTTAAGAACATTGAACTAGGCTGCTAAGTTATAAAAAAAAAAAAAACTAATTTCGTTAATGCACACTTATTGATAATGTGAATGACATATAGAGTCAATATTATGTTTAAAATAAAAATAGTACTTAATTTATATGCTCGTATCATAATTAGCCTATAATGTTCCCACTGCTGGGATGCAGACTACGTCCTTGTGAGGGGAGATAATCCACCCCGCGGGCCCACTGCGGTAGGTTGATGTCACATATTTATCTTCGATTTTTTGGTTCAGGGCCATGTCAGTTTCCTCACGATGTCCTTCACCATTTTGAGAGTGTGGTGAAAAAATAATTACTTACAAAAAGTATTGCGCCTGGTAGGTTCGAACCTAAGGCTTACAAATCGTTAAGGAAAACGTAAACCAGGGCTGTTGTCACTGAGCCACAATTACTCTTGTGGTCCAAATATAAACATGCTCAGGTTACAAATAAACTATTTTAAATAATTTATGTAAGTAATTCATTTCAAAATGATCAATTTTAAAGTCAAATCTTGCTATTTATTAAACATGCGAAAGTGAGGATGGACGTTTGTTATTATCCTAAGAAAAATGGCTGAACGGATTTTTGACCTTCAGATGGTTTAGTTAAACACGTAGGATACCTTTTTATCTTGGAATTTCGTTCAAAATAATAACACTAAAGTATATTCAAATCAAATAGACGAGTCGCAATAGAAACTAAGTAATAAGCATACAATATACTTTGAAGAAAGTTTTCCAAAAATGTGTTACCTATTTTATTAACCTGTTTAGGAATTCGAATGAATTGCGAGTAAATCTGTTATGGTAGGCCTCCATTGATGCTCAAACACTACAAACTTAAACACTCAGTTACTAAACACCCTAATGCAACTATCGAAAGGTCATTTTCTCAATCATTAACTGCTATCATATGTATTGCACAAAAACTCTTCTAGGACTGGATACCAGTTTTACGAAGATGGTATAAAAGTGAATGCATGTGTTCTCGATGTTATTTTGTCATCAAATCTATCGAAACCAACATGTTTCGAGAGGTGATTATTTGCTTTAATTTAAATTCTTTTATAATCAATTTTGTGTTCTGGAATATTTAATTAATATTGTGTTTTTTATCCAGTTCGTGATTCTTCTTTGTGCTGGAACCTTCGTTTGCGGTGCGTCTGTCGCAACAGAAAATAATGGATCTACAAAATCTGAAGAAGCTACTCAAAAATCATCAAAACAGCAAGACCATCTCGCGTTGCCTTCCCAGGATTCCTACCAAAACATCGTGGCACCTTTAGGCAAATACTTGTCCTTGTCAGCGCCTTCATATCAAGTGCATCCTGCAGTCGTGAATACCATCTCTAAAGTTACACCAGCTAATCAAGTTCTTGTGCAGTATGGAACACCTAAAGTGCAACAACCAACTGTCACCATCTCTACCTCTGTAGCTTCCGATCCCGCGTCTTCAGAACGTAACAATATTCTTGAAAGACAGCTCCCTGTTGTTCAACAAATAAGGCCGTATTTTGCTGGTCCAGTTGCTGTAAAGACTCTATCAATTGAATCTCAACAAGCAGCTAATGCAGGTTTCATTAATAGACCAATTGTGGTATATACCAATAACGCTGCCCAATCAGGACAGTACTTCACAGTTCCTGCTGCGCAGACGGTTGAGGCACAAAGAACTGTTCAAATTCATTCACCGTCTTCCCAAGGCGGCCAGTACGTCGTTCCTACCGCGACCCCTACAAATTCCCCTCCAAATGCGTTCTATCCAGCTAGTCCTGCAATTCTTGAATCCCATGGCGAATTCAGGGTTCAAACGCAAGCCACACCTTCATACCAAGTGCAACAAGTTCAAGTAGCCAGCCCACCACCACCACAGCCCCTTCCTGCTCCAAAGTTAATTTACAACGTCAATCCTGTTGTAAAAACTGTTCCGGTGGCTGTCCCTGTTGCCCAAAAGAAAGTCACAGTTGAGGCATACAATTCAGTTGCGACCCACCCTCCACCAGCTCCTAAATATGCTCCTGCTCCGATCCCGGTCCCAGTTATCTATCAACAATTAGAAACGAATCATCCTGCTGACCAACAATTTGTGCTGACTAAAGCCGTTGCTCCTACTGTTGCATCTTATGCTCAAGTACCTGTTGGGGTTCAAGCTATTCAAGTGCCGTCTTACACGACTAACGGTGCTAGGCTGCAATACCATCAGGTGCCAGTGAACGGGGGTCATCAACAGGGTTATGCCAGAGCTGTAGTATTCTCTCCCGCTTCTGAGGTCTCTCGTGTCACCTTCAACGGTTTGGGTGTGAGCTATGGATGGTGAAATATATCCATAGCTTAGTCTTAGAGTAGTTATTTATTTTGTCTATAAGTTTTTGTAAATAAATGGATTTTACCTCAGTTATATAAATAAATAATGCTTGTTTTATTTTGTTGTGTTGCACTAGTGTTGCTAATTATTTTGCAAACTCATTTGAATATTTGCCATGGCTTACTTTTTGATCTTCCTTGTTGGATTATGTGAATTTTATTTCACATTAGTACGATCAATAAATATCTTATCTTATTTAAGTAGTTAGTAAGTTAAATTGTGTATCTACTGTAAGCACAGTTTAGACTAGATAACATATTTGAACCAATTATTTCTAAAACGTGTTTTGAAATCCATAAATATATTTAATTAGCTATTTAATTTACATAAAATGTTTAATTACGACTTATTTCCAGGGCAGCCTTGTTTGTTTTAAAAATAAATAAGTCAAGACCGTCCTTCATTAACTTTAACTTGCTAAAATATTTCCTTCCATTGGCATATTTCAGTTAGTCAGTTAGGTAACATACTTAGTTGACATGATATACGAAATCAGTTTTCATCAGGTCATCTGTTAGACATCAATAAACGGTGAAGATCTTGCTACAGATAGGCATTACCCTCGATTTGTGGCATAATCAGGTAATAGGTGGCTTCCTTATTCCATCACAATATAGTATTTTTTACCGGCTTGCTGACGGTAGCAACAATATAAATTATAGTGTGAATTAGTGTTCAGAATTTTCTCGTATCGTCATAACCGTGTCCCATCCCTATTGTGTTCCTGTTCGCGATAGAATTATGTAAGTCTGTGAACGAGATTGAAAGGAAATTAATATGTTGTCAGTATGTTGTACAGACGCCAGCACATCAAGCTACCACAATCTGTCAGATTTCTTTAATAGAATTTCAACCTTATCACAAGAGTAGAAGGTTAATGTTTGAGTGGTAAAATCTGACAGATTCGGGTAGGTTGACGTGCTGGCGTCTGTACAATATCCGTTGGTGCAGTTGAAAAGAGGAAAAAAATGGGATGAGGAACCACATACTTTCTTATTTTTAGGGTTCCGAAGACAAATGGCAAAACAGAACCCTTGTAGGTTCGTCATGTCTGTCTGTCTGTCCGTCCGTATCTCACAGCCACTTTTTTTCCAAAGTATAAGAGCTATCCCGTTGAAACTTGGTAAGTAGATGTATTAGTGAACCGCATTCGGTATTTACACAATTATAAAAAAATAAAAAAACTTCTAAAACAAGAGACTGATAAAACTAGAAAAAATTTACAATGTATATTACCAAGCAAACTTCCAGCGAAAATTTGTTTGAACGAGATCAAGTGATTAGTTTTTTTAATTCGGCATAAATCGTAAACCGCAATGTGCCAGTCAAAGTTACAACTTACTACAAGAACTTTTATAAATGATTAATAATATAATAATAATATAATAATAATGATGATTAAAGTACCCTGTGGAATTCTTCAAATAAGTAATTCGCAATAGTTTCCATCTAAAATTGGAAGTAGATTTATCTGTGCAAACAATGTATATAGGATAGACCCTCAACTTTGTGTCTAGCTAAACACGGTTTTATGTCAATTGATTGTGAACTTGGGACTTTGGCGATGAACAAAATAAAATCAGATTTTGTAGTTGATGTAAAAATATACTATTAACGGCACGCAGTACTGTGACTACTGCACTTTCTATTCTTAGTAGTCTATGCAAATTTTTCATCATCATCTTTATAATCCGCAGCAGTGTTTCAGCTTCTGATGAATAAAGGCCTCCTCTCTTTTGTCCCATATTTCTTCGATGTACGCAAATCTTAAGCAGGTTTTACCCAGAAAAAGGAAATTCATCGGACACTGCAGTAGATGGTCCCCCTTCATTTTGCTTAAATACTTTTGTGTCTTTCGAGGAGCTCGTGGCTAAATAATTACAGACGCACAGGCCGATCTTCCGGGTTAAGCCGTGCTTGCCGACGTTGGTCTGTGGATGGGTGACCATCTATCATAGCAAGTTTCCTCCGTGCCTAGGAAAGCACGTAAAACCATTGGTCCCGGCTGTCATTTGTAGATCTTTGACAGTCGTTACTGTTAGTCAGAAGCTGTAAAGTCTGACAACCAGTCTTACCATGGGTATCGTAATGCCCAGTTACTGGTTTGTGGAGGTCCGACAGGCAGTCGCTCCATGTAAAATACTGATATTCAGCTGCATCTGGTTCGATTGGAAGCCGACCCCAATATAGTTGGGAAAAGGCTAGGCAGATGATGATGATGACTTTAGTGTTAAGGAAGTAAAATGTAATAATGTAGTGGGATAATGGCAGGAAGATGATTTCTGTGTTAAGGAAGAATCAGGAGAATCTACGGTTACAATCAACACTAATGAAAACCATGTTAAACGCAATTATAAAACTTTAAGCAGAGAATTTCCTTGCCGGGATCGCGGGACTATTCAAAAGGGCTATTGAACGATCACCATGAATTTTCGACTGGCCTGTTGGTCTAGTGGTTAGTGACCCTGACAGCTATGCCGGAGGTCGTGTGTTCGATTCCAACCCAGGACAAATGTTTGTGTGATGAGCACGATCATTTGTTCTGTATCTGGGTGATTTATCTATAATATGTATGTATTTAGAAATATATAAGTATGTTTATCAGCTGTCTAGTACCCATAACACAAGCTCCGCTTAGCTTGGGACTAGATGGCGTTGCGTGATAGTTGTGGAATATTATTATTATTATTTTAGTCAGTACAAGTCCGACAGTCTCTTCCATCTCGCCGTGAGTAGTTGATTATTTTAGTACGATAATAAAGCAAATAATTTTAATGATGTCGTAGTAGTCAAACGAAAAGCTTTGAGAAAAATATACGCAACTTATTTTCGTATTACATTAATTGAACAGGAGCTTTTTCGCAAGGACACCAAAATGTCTAAATATATATTTTGATAGCATACGAACGGATCTTTAATAATGTTACTAAGACTTATTTCCCAATGTACAGTCCCCAGGTACTCACGGGAAATGGCATTTTAGATGAGGAGATGAGGAAAATAAGTTAATATTTGTCATAGAAAATAATAAATATTTCCCTGGACTAAATTACCGTACGGCGTGGGCGCTTCAAGGACCTGTCAGTAAATTGACGGAGCCCCCCTGGGGCAAAACACCTGCAGGGGTCGCGGGACTGCCTAAGCCGGACAACGGCTCTGGAACGCAAAGGTTACTGAAGAAACAAGGTGGAGTCCGTAACAGTCTGACAGTCCCTTTCTGCTCCACATAAGGAGGGATTCATTTGATGATGTAGCCCCTAAAAAAAAATATTAAATGATCGTCAGAACCAAAGTCATAACTTGAATACTTTGATGCAATATTTTCGAGGACTTGCTAATCAAATATGACTTGTAAATCATACTTACACCTCGCCAATTGCCTGCCGGAATAAATATAGCTTCAGGCAATACCGGACGGAGATTCAATGCTAATACCAGTTACTGACACTCATATAAAAGCGAGAGCAAGTGCTCCAAAAATTACACACAACAATCATTCTCAATACAAACATGTACTCCAAGGTACTGTTCTGATATTTTAATACTTAACCTTTTTATTACGGTCTCGGTCATGGGTTAACAACCTGTCACCTTTTTCTTGTGTATCATACAATCGTTGTAAAATTTTTGTACCTTATCAAGTGAATGTGAAAATTGTCATCTGCCAAGCCCTTTCCTTTTACCTGTTTTTGATTTTGGCTACTTTCAGTCAAACAGAGACAGTTGATTATATTTAACATGGAGCGACAACCTATCCGAACTGTCAATAAATGTAGATCAGGTACTAATTATTTTGAATTTTCTTCCAGGTCGTAGTCGTCTTGTGCTTGGCGAGCCTCGCTTCTGCCGGCAACCTCCTGCATGCTGCTGGACCCGTGGCATACAGCTCGCCCGTTAGCGTTGCCTACAGCTCGGCACCCGCCGTCTCCTCCGTGTCCTACTCTTCGCAAACCTCCCACGGTGCCGTCGCTACCTACGCCGCCAGTCCCGTCGTAGCCAAGACCTACGCTGCCCCCGCCTACGCCACATACGCTGCCGGTCCCGTAGTAGCCAAGTCTTACGCTCCTTCCGTGTCCTACCAGTCCATCTCTGCTCCCGTAGCGTACTCTAAGACTTACGCCGCCCCTGCGGTCGCGACCTACTCTGCCCCAGTGTACGCCAAGTCCATCGCCCCCGCTGTGTCCTATTCCTCCATCCCTACTCCTCTGTCTTACGCCGCGGCCGCTCCTGTCGTCACCAAGACCTACGCCGCTCCTGCTTACACCGCCTACTCTACTCCCGTTGTGGCTAAGGCCGTCGCTCCCGCCGTGTCTTACTCTTCTTACTCGACCCACTCTGCACCCGTCGCCTACTCCGCGGGTTCCGTCATCACTAAGTCCTACGCCGCACCTGCCTACGCCACCTACGCCGCTGCCCCCGTTGTAGCCAAGAGCTACGCTGCTCCCGCCGTTGCGTACTCCACTGGTCCCGTCATCACCAAGTCCTACGCCGCCCCTGCCTACGCCACCTACGCCGCCGGCCCCGTCGTTGCCAAGAGCTACGCCGCTCCCGCAGTCGCGTACTCCGCTGGCCCCGTGCTCAAGTCAGCTGTGACATACTCGGCTGCTCCCGCGGTCTCTCACGTCACTTACTCCGGTCTTGGAGCTAACTACGGGTGGTAAACACATGGTTGTTAATTATTTATTGTTTGTAAATATTCGACTGTATATAAAATAATGTTTCTGTATTCGAAACATAAAACAAAATAAACCCAAAATAATACTTTTGCATTTTTTCCTTCTGCATCGCTAACTGGTTTTGGGTAAAAATGAGCTAATGGATGCCGTTGTTATTTTGATGAAACCGACTGGAAAACATACTCATGAGGATGAGAAATTAATAATAGAAAAAAAATACAAAAGAAAGTCGATGGATGCATTCTTTTGGGATATTTAGACACTGAAGTTTCCTATTGTCTACACTTTGCACCTATCAATTCACGGAAAGCAATGCCACGACTATGCCCATTGCAATTGCTCTCATCATTAACATGATATATACAAGAGGTTAGCATCCCAACTAATACTATAAGTGCGCCTTTTCCATTCCCTATCCATTACCTTTTCTTGGCCAAATCACTGAATCGATCATCCAGAAATTCATTGACAGAATTACGGCGGAGACAGACCTTACGTCTCCAAAATAGGTACTGTGTCCGAGAAAAGCGAAGATAACGTTTATAAGATAATAGATGGCGCCACATACTCGTATATCACCAGAATTGATTTCAAATTTGCTAACGGAAGTGTACTTATACATAAATGCTTTTTCCGCGCAGCGATTATACCCACGTATTTGTTATATTTATCATATTTGTTTTATGTTTATTTTTTTTACCTATTTATTTTATCACATTTTATTCGTATTTTGTACTTTTATCTGTGTTTCTATTTATTTATGTAAGATAATTATGACCCTAGCTTGATTTCCGTACACTTTTCTATCTTCTTCTTTTTTCGGGTGACCACTGAAAACCAGCGCTGTGCTGTGGGTCCCCCATAGCACAGCTTTATGCTGAGTGGGAAGCCTTTCTTGTCACAGTCATGACATACAGCTGCATAACTATCCGTTTTTGTATTATTATTATTTTTCTGTTGTTTTATTTTTTTTTATTTTTGTCCTTGTTGAATGCATGCATGTCTATGTCAAATAAAATATTTTTTCTTTCTTTCTTTTCTTTCATAAAATCTATTGAAGGCACATAAATTGAATAGGTACACAACATTTACATAGTGATACAACGTAGCTTCGGGTTTGGCGGGGTTGGACATCACTCTGCCTTCCGCGTAAATGCCGATACACGACAGAAGACAACACACTACGGCTAATATTCTCTCTTCATTATAGTTTCGCATTGGTGAATTGGTATTATAAGCTACGGAAAGGTGATATGTTCGTAGTTATTAGTGTTTCTTTAGCCCTCCAACCACCCGCTCTTTCTCACAGAGAGGAGGCTTGTGTCCAAGCAATGGAAATGATAATAGGCTCAATGCATTATAATGCCATGAAGCAGTTCCGATCGTTTATATAGTAACGATGGTGTACTGTCTGAGTTCATTGCGCTGAAAAGGGTTATGAAATATTATAATCTAAATGAGATAGTTGTCAAAGGCTAGTCTGATAAAAGAGTGATGCATTTTCCAACTCTTTCTAGTTAATTTACCCTTGGTCATTTGTTAAGTTAATCGCGGAATAATCGCTATTAAATTGAATGATGTTGTCGTACTTTCATAAATCTTTTGCCAATCTGCAGATCTTTGATCTTTATGTTAAATAGTCAATATTTATCGTAGCTGACAGAAACTTTACAATTAATGTTAGGAGGAAGGAAAATCAAATATTGTATATTTTATAGCTTTAATTCACATTCTTGCTTTGACTGTTGTTAATAAAGTCTTATCAATAAATATCAACACTATAGTAGGTCGAATTTACCACCCATAGTTGGCACCAGCACCAGTATAAGCTACGTGTGAAATGGTGGGCGCTGCAGAGTATGTAACAGCAGATTGTACGGGAGCCGCGGTATATGAAGAGAATGCGGGAGCAGCGAAAGTCTTGGTTACTACCGGAGCAGAATAAGTTGCCACAGCGGGGGTGGAGTAAGCGGCTACGGCGGGAGCGGAGTACGCAGCTACGGCAGGAGCGGAATACGACGCAACAGCAGGTGCCGAGTAGGTAGTAAATGCGGGTGCAGCTGCAGCGTAGGTCCTGGTTACTACAGGAGCAGCAGCAGCGTAAGTTCTAGCAACTACGGGAGCAGAGTAAGCGGCTGAAACGGCAGGTGCAGCTGCAGCGTAGGTCACTGGAGAAGACTGTCTGGTTACCGAGGAGTAGGATACTGCAGGACCAGCAGCCTTAGAGAACACTGGAGCGGAGTAAGCTGCGACAGCTGGAGCAGCGGCGGTGTATGTGGAGTACGCGGGCGCAGCAGCGTATGTAGAATACGCAGGTCCGGCGGCATATGAAGCATACGCAGGTCCAGCGGAGTACGAAGAATACACCGGGGCGGCACTGTATGTGGCATACGAGGGTGCGGCGGCCGTGTATGTAGCAACGGGTGCTGATGCGGTATATGTGGCGACGGGAGCCGCTGACGAGAACGACACGGAGGAGACAGCGGGTGCTGAACTGTAAGCCACGGGTGCAGCAGCCTGCAGAAGGTGGCCGGCCGAGGCGAGACTCGCCGCGCACAAGAAGACTACGACCTAGAATAAAAACAACAACCTGATCAATGTAATTTCTAGTGTGGCTAACAAAAGAAGATCGTATATAAAATAAACAGTTGTCACAGATTAAAATTAAAATGGTGTTTTTATAGAAATTTGTTTGATAGTCTTTAAACCATGAAATTACAGGATTTGAGTACGTTTCCATCAATCGATCACAAAATCTTGACTGTTGAGTAATTCCTGATGGCAGAACCCATGACCATGATGAAAATAAATTCTAAGTCCACCCCATGACTGCCACACTCTTTAGAAATAATATTTTCAAACATTTAACAAATCACTGGTACCTTGGAGTACATGTTTGAATTCAACGTAGTTGCACAGTGCACTTTACATCTGACTTTTTGGATCACTTGCAAGCGCTTTTATATGAGTGTTTGAAACTGGTTCATAGAATCCTAGCTAACATAGATTACAGTTCAATTTGTATAAGAGGGTAATATCGGTCAAGTGCGATATGATTCACACATGATTATAACTGGAACAGAAATGTTGTCCACATTTCCATCTGCAGCAACGATTTAAGGCGTATCAGGTAAATATGGTGTACGCCGTTAAATTAATTGGAATTATTAGTAGTACCTACACGTACATTAGTTTCTGATTATAGCTTTGCATGATATTAATTCAAAGATTTACCTTCCACTACTCGTGTATGGTCTGTGAGACCCACACAACTCTGGAGTGTTTTATAACTGACTCTATTTTTCTTTAATCATCAATAGCTCTTCTTTTAACTGTCTGATCATCGCTATTTTCATTTCTGAGAGAAGTGATTTCGTGCACCGTCTGAGGAACCGAAGCAAAGGAAGCTGCGACTGCTGAGTCCGAGGTCCTGGGTTCGATTCCCAATTCAGGTAAAATGTGATGAAGGATTAAATCAATCGCAGTCAGCGGCCAGCTTTCGATGACCGTACCTGTTCTTGCGAATACATGATACAAGGCTTAAGATAACTATGAATGTAAAATGACTACCTATTGTGAATAAATTAATAGTATGTTTTCAGTAAATTTACTTTTCTCGCTACTAATTCCCACCACACTGTTTAATATTTTTTGAAATTGAGTTGAAATTGAATTTCATTCTGTTAGTACCTCTAGAGTCTAGCTCTAGATAATACAAAATTCACTGCGACCGTGGTAAGGTTAAAAATACTACGCATTTCGTAAAGTGTGCTTACTTCATCTCGATGCATACTTTAATAGTACACCCATGTATTGCTGATTACGATTAAGTAGTAAGAGGCGAACTTATTGCCATACACCGGGCATAAATCCAAACTCCATGGCTTTCTCAGTAGCAAACTGACAAACAAACTTCTTCTAAGTTCTTTTTTCACAGACTCTAAAAAGTGCGTCACGGATATTTTGTCGTCTGTGCTGCACCTTATCCATACTCTTTAGGGTCAGGTTTTTAACTCGTTTGATGTAGTTTAATACTTTTACACCATATTAAAAATGGCAATCATAACTAAAAAATGTAAACAAAAATCAAGTAATTATTTTATATTATTTATTTTGCTTTTTCTATTTACAATCATTTTGAATACAGGTACAATCACATAATTATTTACTAATAAATATCTATGAATCAACATACAAGTTTTCACCAGCCGTAGTTAGCTCCAAGACCGGAGTACGTGACGTGAGAGACAGCAGGAGCAGCCGAGTATGTCACAGCCGACTTGAGCACAGGGCCAGCGGAGTACGCGACTGCGGGAGCGGCGTAGCTCTTGGCAACGACGGGGCCGGCGGCGTAGGTGGCGTACGCAGGGGCGGCGTAGCTCTTGGCTACGACGGGACCGGCGGCGTAGCTGGCGTAGGCTGGAGCGGCGTAGGACTTGGCGATGACGGGACCCGCAGAGTAGGCGACGGGGGCAGAGTAGGCGGTGTAAGCGGGAGCGGCCGCGGCGTAAGTTACAGGAGAAGAGTGGGTAGAGACTGAGGAGTAGGACACAGCGGGAGCAATGGACTTGGCGTACACTGGGGCAGAGTAGGTGGCGACCGCAGGGGCGGCGTAGGTCTTAGAGTACGCTACAGGAGCAGAGATAGACTGGTAGGACACGGAAGGAGCGTAAGACTTGGCTACGACGGGACCGGCGGCGTAAGTGGCGTACGCGGGAGCGGCGTAGGTCTTTGCTACGACTGGGGCGGCAGCGTAGGTGGCGACGGGACTGAGAGAGCTGTGAGAGGAGAATGACACGGAGGAGACGGCCGGCGCCGAGCTGTAGGCGACAGGTGCGCTGTACGCCACGGGTGCAGCGGCATGCAGGAGGTTGCCGGCGGAGGCGAGGCTCGCCGCGCACAGGAAGACTACGACCTGAAATGCACAAAAGGAAACGTTTAACTTGATGCCATAATACCAATGACATGTAGGTGATTCAATTATGTGGTTAAGTAGTCAAAGCTTTGAATATCTCAATAGGACTATAATTTTGCCTTTTTTTTTTACGTGGCAAAATAGTCAAATGAGTCCTCCCACCCCTTACTGTCAGACTTGTTCTGACTAAAATCCACGGTGTCCTTCGGTAGCCCTTTGTGTGCCGGAGTCGCGTTATACGTATGTCCCGCAACCCCGGCAGGACTGTGGCCCTCTATAGGGGGGCCCCGTCAGCCCGGTCCCCCCGTCCCTATGCTGATCATGACGTTCCTTGAGGCGCCTTTTTGCATCATTATTATAAACACTTCTCAAAAACTCCCAGTAGTGAAGTCAGATGACATCAAATTGAATTCACTTGAACAATTTTAATTCCAATATATTAAATCACTGTAGTACCTTGGTGTACATGTTTGTTTTGTGTGAGGTTACTGATTGTAATAATTTTTGGAGCACTTGCTTTCGCTTTTATATCAGCGTCTGCAAACTGGTATTAGCATTGAATCTCCATGAGATATTGCCTAGAGCTGAGTTTGTTCAGTTAAAACAAAAACCGGTCAAGCACGAGTGTGACTCACTGCTCGAGGGTAACGGTACAATTAGTACCTATTTATATTTACGCAATTTTAGTAGCTGTAATGTTAATGTCAAAGCCCAATTTTGCAATAATTGGAACATTAGAAGCACAGCGAGTGTATGGGTAGTGCGTACCTTTTGCTCTTATCGCGTTCTGGGAATGCCGGTAATGTTGCCATGTGAGGCTACTGCATTAATTTCAGTACAGTTCCCGGTCTCGTTTAGTTCAAATACGTTGCACAAAATACGTTGATTTAACCGAAAACCCAGAACTATTATAATAGGTGCTTATGAGAACTGGACTATTTGTTAATTTCTATGAAATGGAAGGCGTGTCTAGTAAATCGTCAATAGTCAATGTTGTTCCCTTTCTTATGTATAAGAACATAATTGTAGAGGTTCACCGACATTTATAATGTCAACTTGTTTATTTTTATTTTTAGACCTAAAGGTTAGATCACTAGTAGCACTTGCATTAATTACTTCAAGAACGTTACTGCCTATTTATTCAAGTGTCATGAAAAACGAAACAAAAATTGTTGTCATTCAGGTACCGTGATGATAATGCTTTATTTTGTTTTGATACAGAAACATTTATGAAGAGAAAATATTTTTGATATTTTGATAAATGAAATAATAAATTCGTCTTAGTACGGCGGGATATTTAATAATTTCTTTACAGGCTTCTTCTGTATACAACGTAGGCTTTGTCTGTGTGATCTATTCCCATCCAATACCAAGAGCTAATACCATTTGGTATTAGTTTATTCCCGAATTTCTTGGTATTAGTTTTTTCCCTGAAAAACATAATGTTGTCAGATGGATTATTTCTGTAATTATACTCACTATACTTACTGTATTTTTTTATACTTTGACAGCAAAATCAGTGAATACAGTCTATCATTGCTATACAAGCCACAGTTGTTCCGCATTCCGTTAGTCCAAACTGTCTTTATGCCTTCCAAAATGATGTAGACTGGTGGAATATTGCGTGGACAGCATTATTGCGTTATATCCAGTCTAAATACGCTCCTGTATAAATGCGGCTCTAATAGTAGCAAGTGTCAAATAACTTAGAAACAAGCCTTACTACTGTGGTTATTTAAATATGCATAAAGCCGTAGTCACAAACGTTCATTTCATTTACTGGCTAGACAGTTAAATTATATTGGGAATGTTTCCATTACAGCGCAGTGGTGTTATTTTCTAAGAATATAGCATTGTGTGCAGTGCTCCTCAGTGTCGAAACTGCAATTTGGTGTTCACATCTACTGACATTCGATTTAGATTTGAGCAGGAGCAGAATGCATTGCGCATAATCTAAGGAAGTTTAAAGTTTTGGGCACCTTGGACAGAAAGGACCCGGCGATTTTGGGTCGATCCTACCCGCGCTCTCGACTTAAAGCACCCAGTACCGCAGTAGAGTCACCGTGTGGTTGTAGTCAGTCGACCCTGACTGTTCGCCTGCCCTCGCGTAGAAAGCCCATAAGGATTTCCAAGGGCTAAAAATCTTAGAGTACATTAAACTTGTAGTTTATTTCGATTTAATATTCTCAAAACATTTGAGATAAAAATCTGTCGTTAGTCACACAGTAGGTATATTCATTCAAGTTCGGCTTAGTTAAAACATAAATTTATTTTCTAAATTGTTTAGTTTTAAGTTCTTTTTCTTTGTTTCTTGTTTACTGTGTGCACTTGTGGCGTGTGCCAATAAATGTTTTTCTTTCTTCTTTCTTTCTTTCTTTCTTTATGATCATTCCGAAAAATTATCGTGGCGATAGACTGCTTAAGCTTACATTCGAAATTATGGCCCTTCCGATCACTCTACCACAGTTTTTTTGGCTGCCCGATGACGCCCTTGGTGGAGAAACGGGATTGACTAAAAATCTATCCTTTTATTCAGTTATCCTTTTGCATTCCAGGGCAGCGCTGACCTGTTGAGACATTAGCTAAAACGAAATTCGTAAACGTTAATAAACTTCGTTTGTGAGTCCGCCGGTATGAAGTGCAGGTTATGCATGTTTATGACTTTGTACAACCTAAACACTAAAACCAGTAAGTTTAAGAACTTCCGCTGCGTCAGTACTTGAGCTATTCAGTTAAATGTTATTCAAATAGATTCCTAAAACTAGTTTTGAGGACGTCTTGTGAAATTGTTTACCAGTTATTACTATGTATTCATACATTATAATCATTAACATTCAAGGAGTTGCCTTTTTACCGACTTCAAAAAAAAGGAGGTTAACTATCAATTCGACCCGTAGGTATGTAATATTATCAGAACTGCCCAGTTTTCGTATATGTTAGTCTATATCAGCGTCTGAACAAATGTACCAAATTTCATAAGTGTATGTATGTATGTTTTTATGTTTGTGCACACATATCTCCGGAACTACAAGTCCGATTTAAGTAATTCTTTTTTTTGTTGTACTAGGTATTATTCAACTTAGGGTACACTGCAAGTTTCATCAAAATCGGTTCAGTAGTTTTAGAGATATGTTTTTTTTTGTTGTGACGGATTACATGATTAGTGCACATCATGTAAGAAAACTTTGTATTTTACAAGAATTTGGGTTGAATATTTAATAAATAAACTAAAAATGATAAAATAAAAACTTTTAAAAAAAAGTACCGACTTCAAAAACAAATACAAAAAAGTTTAAAATAACCTTTCTTTAAGCCACCGACTTCCGAAAGAAAGGTTATTTTAAACTTTTTTGTATTTGTTTTTGAAGTCGGTACTTTTTTTTTAAAGTTTTTTTTCGGATGAAAATATCAATGCTCCTGATGATATTTTTCGCTGCCAGAACATAAAGATACCCCAAACTGCCAATTTTTTAAAATAGATTTTCTACTTTGTCACAATAGTAGAAGGTTCATGTTCGATTAAGAAAATTAAACAGCTTTGGGTAAATTGACGTGCTGGTAAAAGAACCCGTATGAATTGATATTTTATAGTGCAATGGATGTCAATTATTGATGACTCAGGTCATGACTACGGTGAGTTCAGGTAGGTAGGGTTGGCAACAGTTATTAACCAAGCATTTTCCTCTTGTTTAGTTTTATGCAAGATATATTTGGTGTTTTAAAAACTCAATAATTCAGATACCGTTATAGGGAAGAGCCATCAGGTGGGGTTTCTGTAACTTTGAAACCCCGTTTCGCCTAGTGTTTAAATTGTACTCTTGGACGTTGCCCCACTGTTTCTGTGTGTCTCTGTTTATGTGCTGTTTTTTCTTCTTTATTGTTTAGTGGTGTGAATCGTGAGTACCATTACACACTCTCTATTACATTAATATTATTTATCTTCGAGTACTTAATAAAATACGGAAATATTCTTTAGTTTTTATTTTTCGTTTCATGTTACGAACATACAAACATTTATATACAGTCGATTATTTACTAACAACAATAAATATTAACAATCATGTGTTTACCAGCCGTAGTTAGCTCCAAGGCTGGAGTAGCTGACGTGAGAGACAGCGGGAGCAGCCGAGTATGTCACAGCCGACTTGAGCACGGGACCAGCGGAGTACGCGACGGCAGGAGCGGCGTAGCTCTTGGTCACAACGGGGCCAGACGCGTAAGTGGCGTAGGCAGGAGCAGCGGCGTAGGTCTTAGTGACAACGGGAGCAGCTGCGGCGTAGGTCAGAGGAGCGGAGTGGGTCGAGTATGAAGAGTAAGACACGGCGGGTCCTACAGACTTGGCGTACACTGGGGCGGCAGAGTATACGGCAGGGGCAGCAGAGTATACAGCAGGGGCAGATGAGATGGTCTTGGTAACCACTGGGGCAGAGGCGTAGGTGTGGACAGCGGGGGCGGCGGCGTAGGTGTGCACAGCTGGGGCGGCGGAGTAGGTGTGGACAGCAGGGGCAGCGGCGTAGTGCTGGACGGCAGGAGCAGCGTACGAGACGGGGACTGAGTGGCTTGAGATGGACTGGTAAGAGACAGCCGGGGAGTAAGACTTGGTGACGACGGGGGCGGCAGCGTAGGTGGCGACGGCGGGCGCGGCGTAAGTCTTAGCGACAACTGGTCCAGCGGCGTAGGTAGCGTAGGCAGGAGCTGCGGCGTAAGTCTTGGCTACGACGGGGCCGGCGGAGTAGGTGGCAACGGGACCGTGAGAGGTGTGAGAGGAGTAGGACACGGAGGAGACGGCGGGCGCCGAGCTGTAGGCGACGCCGACGGGCGCGCTGTAAGCCACGGGTGCAGCGGCATGCAGGAGGTTGCCGGCGGAGGCGAGGCTCGCCGCGCACAGGAAGACTATGACCTAAGGTAAAGACACAAATTAATACATTATTGACTGCCTCACTTTAGAACGATCAGTACTTTGACATCTTGAAATTCAGGAACAGATCAGGGCACAAATACACTGAATTAAAATCACTTTAAATTCGAAGTAGTAATGTTGAAAAAACACAATTGAGTCCAAAGGGTATCCAGCTCATTAGCCACATTTACTAAAAAAAAAAAAAAATTAAATCGAAATTCAATAATAAAATCCACTGCGTACCTTGGAGTACATGATTGTATGGAGTGTTGTTGTTGTGTGTAATTTTTGGAGCATTTGCTTTCGCTTTTATATCTCGTCTGCAAACTGGTATTGGTATTGAATCCCGCAGTGGATCAGCCTCGGGCACTTTCGGTTTCAGTGTCAAGGTGAACACACCACCCGGCAGAGCAAAGTTGTGTAACACGCCCGAGGCATCCGATATTAAGCAGCATCGAATGTACTCCATATTAAATAAGGAAGTTATACTCGGAACTCGGTTTTGGAGTAAATAAAATCAACGACTTTTCAAGCCAATTTAACACCATAAAACTGTTATAATAAAATTTATTACGATACTTGTTTTTAATGGGAATATCCGCATAGAGGACCCTGTTTATAATTACTGTGAGATAATAATTACATCGGTCTGTAACCACATAATTAAATTTGTTCTAATAACAGAAGCGAAGTGTTATTCATTTTGTGATCACAAACTCAGCTCCCGACGGTTTGTACAAAAGGATAGATATTTAATAAATTGGAATGTTATTAATAGATACTGGATAGATGAAAATTAGTGGCAGGCCACGGTAACAATCTGCAACGCCCGTAAGTATATTTATATTTATTCTTTATTGTGTACAAAAATTAAACTTAAATTACGTACTTAAATTTAGTTCACAAAGGTGAGCTTATCTCTAAAAAGAGATCTCTTCCAGCCAACCTGTAAAACTGATATTCGAGAAAAATAATACGGGGACAAGAAAAATGTACACACAAATAATTCAATTTTTAAAACATCCGATAAAATAAAATAAATATACATATACATACACACAATAAATATATAAATAATAATATATAAAATAATATGAAATACATAAAAATAATATAATAAGTATTACCGTACGTAGAGCCAAAACACAGAGAACTAGGGCATAAGCATGATATTATTTCTATCAGGGCCGTTTGAGCTCTCTATTAGTTTGTTCGTCTGTAAATGATAGATGCACTTTTAGAAATCTTAGATCTAAATTTTACTTTTCTATGATATAGCTAGGTACATAACGTCTATGTCCGATCAATGGATCAATAGATCGTGGAACGTAAACCCGTCTACAAATGGGTTAACTTTGCACGAAATAAATAACACAGATTAACATTTTCAATAATTTATTTTCCATTCGCTCATCATCAGTATTTACATAACGCAACAATTGACGAATTACCAGCCGAGCTTGTTTCTATAGCCGCCGCTACCGTAACCGCCGTATCCGTAGCCGGCGTTTCCATAACCGTGACCGTAACGACCGTAACTGCCGGATCCACCATAACCGCCATACGCACCAGTGGCGTAGCTAGGAGAGTGCTCTTTGTAAACAGAGACAGAGGACACAGCGTTACCAAGACCGCTGTAGCCATGTCCAAGTCCGTTGTAGCCATTGGAACCATATCCGAGACTGTTGTAGCCATGGCCGCCATAGCCACCGAGAGTGCCTGAGTATCCTCCAAGAGCACCAGAGTAGCCTCCAAGAGCACCAGAATAGCCTCCGAGAGCGCCAGAGTATCCACCGTGGGCATAGTCAGCTCCAGCAGCAGGGACAACTTTGGTCACGGAAGTGTATGAGGTAGCTGGGCCACCATAACCGTATCCGCCGCCATAGCCACCGCCGTATCCACCTCCGTATCCGCCGTAACCGCCGTATCCACCATAGCCGCCGTGACCGGAGTAGCCACCGGCTAAGCCTCCGTTGTAAAGGTTTCCTGCACGGGCCAAGCCGAACAGGCAAACAGCAACAGCAAAGATCTGTAATTAAAGGTATGTTGAGACATCGAGTACAGAGATTGGATTTAAAATGCAAGTGGTCTAAAGTTTAGACCACATGGAGTTTAAACAAAGCAGTTGCAGCAAAAACTTTGACGTAATCTTCGGACTAACCATATATTTTGATGGATTGATCTTGGCGTAAAAGTTCTCGTTTTATTAAAAAGGGGGAAAGTTTTTGTATGAGGTTGGCGTTCAATTATGGTTGGTTAATGTTATAGACATGGTACTGGTTGACTAAAGAGGAAAATATAATTACGGAATGTCTAGGATATCATGTCAAACCTTGAGGAAGGTCAGGTCAGTAGGGTATGTAAGTATAAATAAGCCACTTTTTTTTTGTTTTTAGAACTGCAAATAACAAAAGATTGAGTAAAAAAAGAACAATTGTTTTGAAATTAAAACTGCTAAACTGAACAATGCAATGAAGATTTAAACACTGTAAAATATTCAATTAATTACCTTAGTGAACATGTTGCTGGTATCTTCAACAGTGATGAGTGGAATGTGTTAGAAGCTATTGTTTCACTCTTTTATATTAAAAATGTAGGAAATAAGTATTCTTCCTCAAGGTCCCTGTAGATTTTGAGAAAACCGGAGCGTAACGAAATTAATTAGGCTTACGTTTAAATGCAATATTAACTAATGTATCAAAGGAAATGAAACGAGCAAAAGCCTACCTTATTGTCTTGACTATAAGAAGGTAATTGTATGAATGGAAATGAGATATAATCTTTAATTTATGTTAGTCTCTTGAGAATTGTTGTACAAGGGTTGGCATTAGAGTAAACTACAAAACGCGTAGTAATTGATTAATTAATAGGTATAATCATCGTGTTTTAGGCACTTTAGATATGTGATAATTGCTTTGTTTTCTTGTATGATCTTTATAATCTTGATTGATGATTCGGAAGGTGTGTGTATTATGTACTTATTATTTAGTTCGAAAATAGGTGTCATTTTTTTACCTACAATAATTAATTTTAATATAATAATGCTGAAGACTTTGTTTGTTTGAAAGCGTTAATCTCAGGAACTATCAGTCGAATTTGTTTATAAACACGCTTTTATTTTTTAACGTGTTCAAATCATCAAAAATGAGTCCTCTTTCCCAGGGTAGGGCAGGAGGGACTGTCAGACTTGTACTGACTTAAATCCACGGTGTCCTTCAATAGCCCTTTACGTTCCGGGGTATGATTTTACCACGGTAAAAAAAAAGTGACCTAATTCTTTCGCGCCTTCTATAATACATCCCACAGTCCACAGTTGGACATAAGCCTCTCCCGAGAACAATCTCAATTAAAGCTGCAGTACAATGACTTGCTAAACTCTCCATTGTATGGAGATGACTATTGCGCTGGTAACGCCCTTGACACAAACAAAAGATAGTCGATCGACTGTGAGTGCGTTTGCTCATAAGTTTAATTGTAATAAGATCATACCCTGGCCGATGATCTTTAAAATGAGACAGTAACACTGGGCATGGTATTAAATTAAAAGTGACAGAGAAGACACCATCATTATTTTCCTATCTTGCTCTCATCATCATCATCATCATTGGCCTATTAATATTCCCACTGCTGGGACACATGCCTCCTCTCTGCGAAAGGGAGTGGGCCAGGCGCGGTCGCAGCCTGAAATTTTGGGGGGGGGTCACTCACTACACTAATAAAAAATATGTATCTGGAATAAAATTGCACAAGACATAATAATATTTTGCACAAGATGCATGTCAGCAAACTATAAATTTATCGCCGTTAGAGGATAGTTAGAAACCTTTTATTATTTGGAAAATGTTTGAGATTTTTTCAATGTGACTTTAGATTTGGGGGGGGGTCATGTCCCCTGTGACCCCCCTCTTCGGACCGCGCCTGGAGTCGGCTATAATCCACCACGCGGGCCCAGTGCGGGTTGGTAGATGTCACGTGTCTTCTAATTTTTGGTTCTAAGACATGCCGGTTTCCTCACGATGTTTTCCTTCACCATTTTGAGAGCAGTGGTGATGAAATAAATTACACAAAGTAATGTGCCTGGCGGGGTTCGAACACACGACCTACAACTCGTAAGTCGGGACCGATACCACTGGGCCACCACTGCTCTCAGTTTATTTGTTACAGTGCAATATAATTTTCTGAAAATACTTTTCTATTTTAAGTTTGATTGAAGTTATTCTATTTATTTGTAGTTGTGTTGCTACGGTTATCGGCTTTCTCCTTCTGTTACAGTTTTCAATCTACATGCTGACTTTAGTTTCAGTCTGTGGTCCCAACGATCCCATCTCTAAAGGTGGTTATCGAAGCATTCATTTTCTGAAGCTCATCTCTGAGTAATATAATTTGATTTCATAATTTATGTTTAGTGTACGAGTATTAGAAGTGCCATTGGAATGTATTTATATTTTCACTTAGCTGAAAGAAAAGTTTACAGTATCTTTCTTTTATATTGAACTTAATATACAGATATTCTGCCTAGCATTAAATTAATTGGTATAAACAAAGCCGTATTAACAGTATATCATAACTATAACTTTTCGGTATTAACTTGAGATGTTAATACCTATAAATAAAAACGTTGAGTTTAGATTCCAAAACAAGAAAATCCTGTTCAAACCTCTCATTATGATAGCATTTATATTTTACAAGACGTTAATTAGTCTATTAGACCTGAAGGAAGGATGTACTGATGGCATGTTTTAAAGATCTGATTGTAAGATTATGCAAAACTTGGTACTCAATGTTAATTTTATTTGCCCAACAGTGCAATACAACTTTTATTAGTCATGTTTAAGTCATAGAATTGTTACGACACTAAAGCATTATTTAAAATTTGTCTTTGACAAGAGTTGTGTTGTTCACAAGTTGTCGACAAGAGAACCCTTAGCACGAATTTTCACTCTTTACAGTATTTACATCGTTTCTTGTGTGAAAAAATGGAACAGCACCTCTGGTGTGCGAAGTAGGAACTAATTTTTTCATAGAAAATTGTCAATTTGAAATTGTCAAAGTTCCAGTTAACTTTACGTCTCAAATACTGAAAATGCTGCGTGCTAAGGGTACTGGAGTTAAAAATTAAACATTTGTTTAGTTAGTCAGGTACATCGGTTTATTAAATACATAGAACAGCAATTTAAAATTTCCTTATATTAAAACAGCCATACAAAGAGAAATGTAGAATACACAATCTCATAATGATTCAAATATTTTTGCTAAACACAAGCCGTATTTACCAGACGTATTTGGAGCCATAGCCGAGTCCGTCATAACCGTAGCCAGATCCGTATCCGTATCCAGTGCTGTATCCACCGATTCCGCTGTACCCAATTCCGCTGTACCCGTGACTGCCATATCCCTGGCTATATGACACGGCTACAGGGGCTACGTAAGACGCAACTGGGGCGTAAGACACAGCTGGTGTAACGTAAGATTTCACAATGGACGGAGCAACATAAGACTTCACAATAGAAGGAGCAACGTAAGACTTCACAATAGGCGAAGAGTGGACTTGGTAACGGGAGACGGTAGAGACGGCAGGAGCGTATGAAACAGGAACGACCGCTTTGGTGACGATGGGTGCAGCGACTACGGTTTTGACGATGGGTGCGGAGTAAGCTGGGGCGACGTAGCTGGAGTATCCGTGGCCATAGCCGATGCCTGATGCGTAGCCATAGCCGGATCCGTATCCGGAGGAGTAGCCAAGACCACTGCCGACCCAGCCGCTAGCGCGGGCCAGACCGATGCAGCAGAGGACAGCGGCGAACTGTAACAAATAAACGAACAAAGGTAAAGAAGAGTATATACATTTTAAGCAAGTGGTGATGAACTTTGAACTGTAGTGTGGGCGGAAACAGATTATCCGCTTAAATTGGATTTAGTGACAACGATCCCCAGTAATTAATTAAGGGACCGTTTGAAGAAGACAGATTAATGATAATAATTATGATCAATCGAAATAAATAATCATTAAGAATTATTATTTATTTATTATTATTTGATTTTCGTTTCCTTATTGGAACAGTCTCTATCCGTTTGCCTTTCTAATTTAACTACCATGTATCGTAGTTTCTTTGTGGTAAAATCATCAAATGAGTCCTCCCGTCTGGGGTGGTGCGGAATTACAACTGTCAGTCTCGTACTGACTAAAACCCACGGTTTTTCTGTCACGGCTACCTGATGTTTATACAATCTCGCGACTCCGGCACTTAAGACGTAGTTATGCGTTCCCATCATACTAATTTTAGATATTGCCAGTGCTAAAACTGTGCAGCATGCAAGTAGTAAAAAAACCATTACAAGCTATGTTCTACACCCTAGGCCTGTGGGGTTTTTAGAACGGCACCAAAAATGCTTAAATTGCAAAGATAAAAAAGTGACATCGTATTCAATTACCCAACAATTTTCTCACATCTAACACCTTGGATTTTTATTAACCCTTTAATAGACATAGCGTGTCAACACGCAATTTTGCAGCTACTTGAAATGTAGGTACAAATCTCGGCCCGTCTGCCGTCATTGGTCGTTAGGGAACTTTCGAGGTCGATACCTTGACAATTACGAAACCAGATGCAAGGAGGTGACTATCACAAGACAATCCACATTACTTTTCCACCTACATACATTAATAACAGTCCTTATCATGTAAGCAATTAAGTTGTTAATGGCGTTTTTGAGCATTTTATACCTTAAAGGGATCACGGAAATTTGTGTTCAAGAATTATTGTCTCGATTTTATTATTCGACCAAATAGTACTGTGTCCCCAAAGTAGATTACAGCCGGCTTTGTCTCACAAAAAGGAAGCCTGTGTCCGACCGAATATTGGGCTGAATTAGAAATAAACAGATAGCGGATTTAAAGAAAACAAAATATAGGTTTCAATTAATTTAAGGCTTAGAGTGACCTCTTGAATGTTTTATCGTAATACTTTTCGATGGTTAAATCAGTTATTTTTTAATAAAAAATACGTTTCAAGCTTATAATTAAAAATCCTTTTATGCCATGATGTATGACGTGTAATACTCGTATTTTTATTCAATCTAAAATGTGAATTTATATCATAAGCTTAGAAATCATGGGTGGCGGTTGCAAGCATGGTGTTTAAGCACGTTATCCTGCTGAGGCCCTGGAACGTAAGAACAACCGATGAAACACGGTGGACTTGCAGTTTGACAGGTTCAACCAAGGCCTCCCGGACTTTGATGATTTTATCAGCCTAAAGAAAAGGCATCAATTATTTAAATCTTATCACTGATACTAAAAAGAAAGATACTGCCCACATACTCCCATAGAATAGCCGGAAAATCACAGAATGCTACCTGCTATGATAATAATAATAATTATTAATATTCCACAACTATCACACAACGTCATCTAGTCCCAAGCTAAGCGGAGCTTGTGGTATGGGTACTACACAACTGATAAACATACATATTTCTAAATACATCCACATTATAATATAGATAAATTACACCCAGGCATAGAACAAATGATCATGCTCATCACACAAACATTTGTCCTGGGTGGGAATCGAATCGAAATCACGTATCGAATCACCACTAGACCAACAGGAAAGTCAAACGACCCTTACATACTCCTTTGGCCTCGTCCACGTTTATACATCTGGTCACACTGTATTCGCACTGGTTTTCAAATAATTTAAATTAATTAGCACTTAAGCTTCATCTTGATAATTTTAAATGCGATGAAGCAATAACAAGATGGATTTGAATAACAAACAGCAGTGACGGATTGATTCGCAAGGACTCATTTCACTCATGTGTCTTGAGCAAGATGTCTTTAAGTTGACACGTGTGAGTTCAGATGTAGATAAACATATCTACTTGACTTGTATAAGTACAGATATTGTCAATTTTATAAGACCTATGCTACATCGTTCTCACATAATATACCACCTCAAATGAATGATGTAACACAGGTTCTGTAATGATTCTGGCTATCTAAAAAGAGTGTCCATGGAGTTTCTTGCACGTTCTTCTCCATAGAGATCTAATTCTTGGAACGGGCATCTACGGTACTTTCACAGTTTTTATGTCTTGTGACTGGGACTGTAGCACCATAACTTTTGTAGTGCTTAAAATAATATTCCTTTGATTGTCTATGACAATTCAAAAGTGCCTGTAACTGGCGTACTTGAAATAAATGCTTTGATTTTGATTATGAAGAGAGATATTTGCAAATTTAAGATTCACGACGCTGGTGATATCCTCTGTTTTGTGTGGTGAAATCTTCAAAGGAATCCGGGCCTTGGGTGGACCAGGGAGGACTGTCAGACTTACTGCCTACCATCTGTTCTATTAGTTGCTTTTTGCGTTCCAGGGTTGCTTATCGTAGCTTATTGAATGTCTATTTCGACAGTGAGTTCGTTGAGGCGTCCCTAATAAAATTATAAAATATCGTTAAATAATGTTATTCTTTACAAGCGGCCCAGAAAAGATGGGGAACTGCGGATTTGGGGGAGGCCGTTGGTCTATCAGTGAACATCTTTAGAAAGTTTTCTTTTTAACGTGGTAAAATCATCAAATAAATCCTTCCACCCCGGGCAGGGTGGAAGGGACTGTCAGACTTGTACTGACTAAATCCACGGTGTCCTTCAATAGCCCTTTCTGTTCCGGGGTCACGGTAATGAGATAAGTTCCGCGACCCCGGCAGGTTTTGGCCCTCTAGAGGGAGGCCCCGTCATCATGCTGACGCTCTTTGAGGCGCGCGTGCAACACGACGCGCCAATCTTTAGTAAGTTAAGACAAAGATGACAAGTTGATAATTTCACTTTAAATTCCAAAAGTAATTCGACAGTTTATATACAATTACACCAACAGTTTTTTATGGAAATAATTGACACTAAGTTATTTTGAACTGCAGTGCTCAAAGAAAAGGTCAGATCGGCAAACATCAAGAGATTGCAGGACGTGTATGTAGTACATTGCGGGACATATTAAGGGGAATATCTTACTTATTAATTCGCATTAGACATTATGATTAACGATCGACTAGATTGCTTGTGTGACTGATGTTATGAAAGCTCCTTTAAAACCTGTACTGATTGATTTGCTTAAAGGTCATGAGTTTCAATAAGAACTGGGTTATGCAAGTCTTCGAGTAGGATTTACAATAATAGGCTGATCTGGTTCAGCTTTGGAAACTAGTGAAGTGTGACTGGCAAATCTATTGACAGTATGGGGGTCTAAAAAGGACACAAATATAATTTAAATTGCGATAAACATAACAACACGTTTGAGCTTTCGCGAGAAGATGGATCAAAGATTATATTCTCATGTCTTCTGTTAATCTGTTCTTGTAATTCCTTATTTACTCATTTCTGTTATTTTAATACATTATTTGAGTATGTTTGTACTATGTGGTACATCTCTTCTTAACTCTTGTATCCCCAAAGAGTTAAGGAGAGATGTACCACATAGTACACCCACAGCTACGGACACACACCAGCCAGTTATGTTTAAATGTCAATGTTAAGTCCTACGAGTATGTAACAGGGGGCGGCCGAAGTGGTAGACGACCACGGCGACGACCGTCGTGAGACGATTTTTTTGGATGATGGGCGACTCACTGTCCGACCATAGACCATGCCCGGGTCGACGGCGCGTTGTGTTCCACGCGCGCCTCAAGGAATGTCAACATAAGGAGGGCCAAAACTTGCCGAGGTCGCGGAACTCACGAATTACCGTGACCCCGGAACGTAAAGGGCTATTGAAGGACACCGTTGATTTTAGTCAGTACGATTCTAACAGTCCCTCCCGCTCAGTCCTGGGTGGATGCAGTCATTGGAAGAATTAACCACACTAATAAAAAAAGGTAACAGAGGGCTAGCGAATTGCTAACTACTGGGCTCAAATCTACACTCTGTGGCTACTACTGAGAAATCTATAATAATTTTGTAGTAATACATATTATGATCCGGCCTTTTTAGACCCCCTGAAAGTGTAAACAGATAGAAATACTTGAACTAGTTTAAATATTAACATTGTTTCTATAAATTAGTCTAGTTCTAGTAAGTAAACTCGATTAATATTCTGTCTTGTAATCTGACATTAAAAGTTAGACGTGTAGATCAAAAGTTTAATAATTATTTTGATAAATGATACTTAGTTACAGACTTTAATAGACTGAAAGGCAATTTTCTGTGTAAAACTAAATGGTTACAATAAGTTTACTAAATGTAATTAAATTTAAATTAAGTCAAGATAACAGATCTGATTTAACTATAAGACCGAAAGGAGAGAACTGCTGAGAAAGCAAGTTAGATAAAAGTTGCTTGCGGACGGCGAGTAATGGGTAGCTCGACGTCCGGTCAAGGACCAGGTACGAGCCGTCGTGCACGGTGCACCTCAAGGAGAGCTTCTATGTGACCAAAAGCCTGCTACAGTATCGGGACTGTTTAAAAAGAGCACCGCGGCCTTTGAACGCATGTAAAGAAACAGGGTAATTTTCATTCAGTCAGTCTGACAGTCCGTCGCGGGACAGGGCGGCAGAACTCATTTGATGAATAGTGTGAAAATCTTGTAAAAGGGAAATGGTGTTGCTATATAATTAGTTTCGCTATAACAGTAACTAGTAGTAACTCTATCAAAAAGAAAAAACGGCAGCATAATATAAAGTCGAAAACAAACAAAAGTGGTCAAAAGTAATACTTGTGCGGGTGCTTAGTGCGAGTTTTTTTACGTTGACGGGTTGGTAAAGTTTTACTTCGTTCGGCGCTTTTATTCAAGTCCAACCAATGAGAGAGTCAAGCGCGTATAAACGTTACTATCGCGTCAACGTAAAACACTAAGCACACTGTTCTATAGCAAAGCTTTAAGTACTTTTGAAATGACAGAAGAATTATTTTGAATATACTGCTTATTATATTGACTTAAGGCCTTCGATTCACAAGATGAAGATTGGGTCGTTATGTTTTATCAGAACCAGTGCTGTTTAAATAGTAGATTAGTAAAAAATAATAGAGAAGGAATGAAATAAGTGCTACGTTTTAAAGGAGAAAAGAATGGATAAAGTATGGAGTTTATAAGGGGAAGTTTGAAAGTGACGCCTGTAACAGAAAAAAATAAAGAGAATTGTCTGTCCTGGTATGGACATGTGATGAGGAGGGACGAGACTCATGTGACTAAGAGAGTGATGAGTTTGAATGTTGATGGATGGAGAGGAAGAGGAAGGCCAAAGAAAAGATGAATGGATTGTATACGAAATGATATGAATGAAAAAGGAGTAAATGACACTATGACGTCTGATAGGGGAGAATGGAAGAAAAAAAACGTGTTGCGCCGACCCCAAGTAAAAAGGGATAAGGACAGGAAGATGATGAATTGAGAATCAAATTAAACTTGTGAAAATATCTCCAATCTCTTGTTCAGTAATGCGCTAGTTATAATAATCATTATGCAAAGAAATGCTTTTTTTTTTTTTTTTTTTTTTTTTTACGTGGTAAAATCATCAAATGAGTCCTCCAACCCCGGGCAGGGCGGGAGGGACTGTCAGACTTCTACTGACTAAAATCCACGGTGTCCTTCATAGCCTGTTACGTTCCGGGGTTACGGTTAGGGAATAATCCCGCGACCCCGGCAGGCTTTGGCCCTCTGAGAGGGGGGCCCCGTCATTATGCTGACGCTCTTTGAGGCGCGCGTGGGACACAACGCGCCGTCGACCCGGGCATGGTCCTTGGTCGGGCAGCGAGTTGCCCTTTACTCGCTGCCCGCATGCCCGCGCCTACGGTGGCCGGAGATCATCTTGCGACGTCCGTCGCCGTGGGCGCCTACCACTGCGGCTGGGGCGGAGGGAGGACGCTGTCCTCTCTCGCTCGCGGCCTGCCTCCTCCTTGACGAGCATTACTGCCTCGCAGAAGGAGCTGACCGCTTCCCACTCCGTCTCGCCCCGCAGCATGGCCGCAACCAATGCCGGGCGCGAGAGGTCTCCGCCTATCGCAGCCGTGAGGACACGTCGGTGCTCCGCCCAAGCTGGGCAGTCTTGCACCGTATGCTCCACCGTGTCCTCCGGGCGATCTTCGCAGTGGTGGCACCCAGGCGTCTCCTCCTTTCGCATCAGACACAGGTACCTCCCGAAACTTCCGTGTCCGGTGAGGACCTGCGTCAAGCGGTAGGTCAGGACGCCATGACTTCTCTCCAGCCACTCCTCAAAGAGGGGTCTTACCGCCGCAATTGCGGCGTGCCCGATGCAAAGAAATGCTAACAAAATATTCAATATTAATAATCTATGTTCAAAACATGGAAGATTTCTAAAGAATACCATCATAACACGACGAAAGAAAACCATAAAAGTCAGTTCCCGCTCAAAATTATTTCCACAAGGCTGAGAGAAAAATTAAATTCTGGCGCGAGCCCAAAACTGTGCTAACGTCACCGTTCCACTAATCTAGATGTCCGTAACTTATGATGTCTAAAATATTATATGGTAGCACATAGTTTGACACTATTCAGACTATTGGATTGGATTTTCCATTAGAAGTTTTTCTGCTGCAGGAGTTAGAATTTTTGCCGGTTTAACGATTACGTACCAGCCGCGCAGATGGTTTGGTTATATAGTCGGAAGATAAATTGAATATTCTTTCTAAGTTCACAAAATTCTTAGAATTTACACGATAGAAAACATTTCACATACGATGATGCAATGGACGGTCTTGTCTAAAAAAATCTGACGAATTTAGAACTTCCTCATATTTGAGCTTTTACATGAAAATTTTGAGAAACAATAAATCTTCTGTAAAGATCATGGTTTACGCGCGTCTGAGTAGGACTCGCCCAGATAAGAGAAATACAAGAGAAAAGGAGGCTTTAGTCAGTCGTGATCAAATGACAATTATTCTGTTCGTCCTCAATTAAAGAGGACCAGAATATAATCTGACGTCATATGGGTGCACCCATGAAAGCCTTATTTACTTTTCGTCATCACATGCGTGAAGTTCTGCATGCGTTCTTGTCCTAAACTTCTACCGGTTTCGAAGAGTTGCCAATTTCGGTTTTATGGATCAAAGGCTTTGGGGTTGGATAGAGAGAATGTACCTTTGAAAGTTGATGCCTGACTGCAAATTGGAAATTGTAATAATTTTATTTAGAACGCTTGTTTACAAACATGGTTAGAGGCTGATTCGACACGCTTTCTTAGAGAAGACAGCAGAAGATTTTCTTTTAAATAATACTATGATAATATATTATGACTCCAGTTTATTGTCAATAATATTACAAAGTCAGTAGGAAGACTCGGGGTTGAAGGACTGTTTAAAAGGACAACCTAAGGGTGGGAAGACTCATTTGAAGATCTTTTTACCAAAAGTAAGTAAGAAGTCATGTAAAGGAACATGGTGCTTTTAGTAAAAAAGAGTGTGTAAGTCTTTCCACGAACTTTTTTGACATTTCCCAAAAAAGAAACAAAAATCCCGAAAAAACACTGATAGAAAGTAACCCGAGGGTTATCCAATATCCCAATCTTAGGAGGCTACATAAATTTTCCGACACTTCTTATATCACTAGAACTTTTAAATTATTCACTGCACTTTGACACATCACGCAACACTTTTTGAATAATACATACCTAACTATTTTAATAATACATCCTTGAACTGATGCATTTCAAATAATGAGTATCACTATTCTTACCTTAGCGATCATTTTGATGTAGTTTGAAGGAATATGATGTGTTGAATGTTAGCCAAACGAAAAATGTCAGCTTATATAGTTTACGAAATCTCAGGAAACAAAGTGGCCTCGCCATTGTCAAGTTTCTAGGTAATTTTAGTAAAAATTGCGCATAATCGTCCCACTAACGTTGTGCATAAGGTCTGTTTTAAAATTAAAAATATTTTTTTATTATATATTATAATAAAAGAACTGAAGGTGAACTAATTTTGTTGTATACTTAAGTGTTTGATAATATAGGAAGTGGAAATTAATGTGGATGCCTTTTTTATAGTGTTTCCATTTTCGGAGTTACGCTAATGGGTTGCTTGCATGCAGTTTCGAGGTGTGTATAAACGATTGAAGAAAAAATCAGCTGGTTCTCACAATTTGAATGTGTTGATATTGCACTTTTATGCAGTTTTATTTGAATAGCCCAATATTTTGCGTGTGTGACATGAACAGCGTTTTTAATCGGTTTTAATGCTCAATCGCGAAAAAATAATCGACTATTAAAGGTATTTAATGAGTAAGGTGAAAATAAATGTACTGATCAGCTGTTTCGGAACCCCTGAAGAGGATTAAAACGACAAGAATGACCATGTATACAAAAAAATCTAGCTTAGATTAAGCGCATCGAACTTTAACAGTCAATAGTTCAATAACATGATTAAAATATAATTATCAACTAATTAGCATTTAGAGGCCATTCGGACGCATATCCGATGACTCCGTCAAACTTGTTGTTGCAATAAACATTAATTTATAAGTTATTTATGTTTTAATATAATTTAATTTAATTAATAAATTTAATAATAATTAAACAGGTTTGTTATTAATGTTATATTATTTTGGTACAGTGTATGCATTTCTTTTGCAAATTGAAGATAAAATAAGAAATTAAGACAGACTTTATAAAAGTATTATAATTAAAATATTACGTACATAAAAGTGTTTGTTAACTTTCCGCGCAATATTTCTGAAAGATGATAATATAAAATGCATTACGGAATTTTTAAACAAGTGGAGTTTGTACAGACACGAAAACCGACTTTTAAACTTTCAATGAATTACATAATCATCTTAAATTAAAGGATCAATAAAAATAATAATATTGATATTATAGTAAAATGAAGATGACACTGATATTAATATACCGTCAATATGACACGTCAGTTCTACCTGACCTAGATTTACGAATAAATAAGATTTATGCATAGTCGGCTTGTTTCGGGCTTTTTTAAATATGTTCAAGAATGACAGACTGTCTCGTAAGTCTAGTCGTCGAAAGAGCGACTACTGAGCAAGACGGTCTGGCCCTCCTGGGTTCTAATTTCCTTTATTTTAGTCGGTATAGTGGTTTAGATCCGTAGTCCTCCACAACCCCGTTACGACGTAATTTCTTTGGGTTATTGGAAGTTCGCCACAAAAATAATTCCCCTAGAAAAAAGTTTTGATCCTGTTCTACTAGTACTTTCTGTTCAGCCCCCCTAGACAAGTCGCAAACGATAATCGTTAACGCTCGATTCTCCCCAATAGATTTTCAACCTTATTCCTTCGAGTCTTTAGTTGAAAATCTATTTAGGATTTCTAAACTTTAGCGACTGGAACGAACGACAACGCCATGAAATCTTCAATAGATTTTCAACTAAAGACTCGAAGGAATAAGGTTGAAAATCTATTGGGGAGAACCGAGCGTTAACGATTATCGTTTGCGACTTGTCTAGGGGGGCAGATTACACATTGTGTCCTCGTTTTCGGTAGTTTTGTGATGGATTTTATTATTGAATTGTTCTGCTATCCGTGCGGAAAAAAAAGGACGAGTTTAGAACAATAAAAGCTAGTTTATACATACTTTTTTTCATGGGGAATTAATTTTGTGCCGAACTTACAACAACCTATTTCTTTTGGTAAGACTAAATGTCAGACTTTTTGGTGTCTTACCACCCGTAATGTTATTCATGTTTTTGTTAAAATAAACGTATCTAGGTATTGCAAATAAATTGTGGTGGACCACACAGCTGTAAGATCAAAGGTGTTAAGTAAATGGGCAGCTAAATGGACAGATTAATCAGCGTTATCAGTTTTTCTTATCTCATGTTGGACACTGACGAATCTAGATTAACTTTGAATTATGGAAGTATTTGCAGTCGGGGAAAATCTAGGGTTTTGATTATATCAATTAGTTAACTCATTGCTTAGATAATAATTAGGGTCTTTTGAAAAGAAAACAAAAGGAGTAAATCGATTTAAAAAGAAAGAACACCATAAATAAAAATGTATGATGTACGTAAAATATTATATTGTTAACTGTGGTACCTATTGACCTTAGAAGATGAAAACGAAAAGCGACCTTATGTAAAATGAAAAAAATGTTTTATTTTTATTTTTGCCTTTGTCGCATTAATGTTGTCATGGAATATTTTCGAAAATGGTAACAGCTAAATTAGACCGATGTTAAACTTAACATGTAAGCCGAGATTTACAAAAACTTTTTCAAATAAAATACATTCAAATACTTTCTCTGTTGTAGGATTCAGTGTTCATGTACACGCTCTTTACAAAAAAATAAAATAATTTCGCATGTCTTTTGTGAAAACTGAGAACATTTTGTGTGTGACTTTGAGGACACCTTGTCCTTATGAACTAATTTAGACACGTTGTTTTCATAATTAAGATAATTTATTTGGGAAGGTTTATGTGAATAATAAAAAAGAAATAAAAACAACATCAAAATTCGCCCCAACCCGGACCGCTTCTTTGATATTATGAAATGACGCTATAATTTTATAATATTGTACACAGTCAAGTATGTCACTGTCAAATTATATTATTACCATAATTATTATTAATACTCTGGGGTCAACGGTTGCTAAAAGGTCGCTGACCCATAGGCCTACTGGGTGGCTCGATAGCAAGTCACGACAAAAACTAGGCACACACTATGTGTACATGTATTTTGTAATAAGTTTTGCGAGCTATACTGCTTTGCCCTGCGGCGACGGCTAACTATAATATTTTTTTTCTTAACTTGATTAATTATCTTAAATGGTAATTAGATAGATCTGTTTTATATTAATTGTTAATAGGCTGGGTGTGTTTATTAGATCGGTGATAGGTACTTTTTTGCTGGTGTATTTGGATTTTACTTTGATTAGCTAAGTTAAGTTGATTACTGTTAACAAGTAAGTGTTAACAGTCTTTTGGGCTATTAAAGCAATTTACAAATTATAACCTCTATGAAATTGAAAATGTATGTAAGTGATTTGATTTCACAATGAAAAACGTAAAGAATACTACCAGCCACCTTTAACAGCATCATGCCTTTCTGGCTAGACTTCTGCCAACTAAGATGTGTTTGATTTCCAGTTTTATGAGATAGATTAGAATATCGATAGGTATTATACATTCAGTGATTTACCTGACCAACATTTTGATTAAAAGACTGTTCGATTTTCCAGCTTTTAGGACCCATATCAAATCTAAGATCGACGAATAACGCATGGACGTTACTGTATTGGTAAGATGGTTACCCATTTACTGATGGACTTTAGAAAGCGTATATAGCTTGCTGTGTGACTGTTAATACTTGGCTACGAATCCTTCCACCATGAGTCATCATCATCAGCAGCCGTGAGACGTCCACTACCCAACAAAGGCCTGCCCCTCAGACCACCACTCCACCCCTTGCATTCATGGTTACCCAGGACTGTGACGAAGTCATCGGTCCTTCTAGTGGAAGCCACGCTGCGTCTTTCGGTTCGTGGACTTCACTCGAGATTCTTTTCGGCCTATTGCCACTTCAACTTGTAAATTTTAAGAGCTATGTCGATGGCTCTAATTCTTTGAAGAAGATCCTCGAAAACATTCTTGTAATAAATAAGAAAGTATTATTATCAAGTTAAATCAGCACTTGCGCACTCAGACAAAAAGACCAGATTTCATTGTAAGTCAGCAAGGATAACAAGTTTGTGCGTTGACATGCAACATGTGTTGTCACAATAAAAGATAGGCCTATGTGACACTATAAGCCTGTCTTACTTCTTACTATACTTGTATCACGTTACTTTTTGTCTAAATCGTTACTCAACAGCACTTCTTGTTTCGGCCTAAATTGTGTTGCAAATCTGTGCGTAGATACAGTTTTTGTCTTCTTGGCTTCTGAGTCACTTTTTGTTTGTGGTTTTGTTTTACGCTGGAAATGAGTAACGTATCTTGGTTGCTATCTTGATCCCAATATTTGTCTATAACTAATCAAAAACTGAAATTAATTAATTACGATTCTTTAAGATGTTCAATCAGAAGCAGCCATCAAAATCGAATGGAATTTGAATTGAGATGGAATATTAATTTCAGGTGATAGGTTATTAGATACTTTAATGTTAATATAATAAATGCTATTTTAATTTTATGGTAAAGGTACTTCGTCCATTGGCTTCTTGTAAGTCCTGCTTCAATCTCGTTTCGTTCTCCAATAGCTGTCAGATTGGTACTCATTTTTTCGGTTCTTTGTGTTCCAAGCCAGGGTACCCTGACCCTGCAGCCTCAACAAATATAGCGAGAAAAATCGGTCTTTAAGTCTAATCGATGTCAATTTCTTTAATAGATTTTCAACTTTATAATTTCGAAATAAACTTGAAAATCTATATATATTTATATTAAAGGAATTTGATAACGATACGACTTAGTGACCGATTTTTGTCACTGTCTAATGTCGAGACTGTACTGACTGACTGTTTAGAACCTCAGTAAAAATAATAATATTAGTAACAGAAACTGAAATTCCAAAACCTCCTGGTTTATAATTTTAAATCCTAGAAGTCCACCGAAATTGTAAAACTAATCTTATTAATACATCACAAAATGAATGATCAAACAACTGATCTAGAGCATTATAAAACTACCACCCAACAAAATATATGGACATACAAATCAGGCTTCCACGTTACAAACAAACAAAAAAAGAAATAGCGAACTTTGTACACTAATCTTAATGATATATAACCGTAATATCTAGCTTGAACAACTTCCCTACCGCTTATGTAGTATAAAAATAAATAAATAAAACCTCTTTCATACACACAGAGACGCAATAAACCGAAAAATACTCATATGTTTTGGCACTGTACCAAATCTGTATTTATTCCTAGATATAAATTGTATCACCATTAAATAACTCTGTATTCATAGCGGATATGACCAGTTGTTATAGTAATATGAATCTGTGAAAATGTTTGTCTTGTAATGCGTTACTTAGAGCCTTTTTATATATTTTTATTTTTATATTAATAAATAATTAGAATAATAATTATTTATTTATACTGTAAAACAGTTAAATGTACTAATGCATGAGTTTTCAATGACGGCGACGATCCAGTCAACTGGATAATCCCAACTGTGGTAAAAGAAAAAAAGCGCACTTTTTTAATGGCGTAATGTGGGAATGAATGAGTGATGTAAAAAAAAGTTAATAATATAGGTACTTCATAAACTGGCTACATAAATGAAAACTTAGTCAATGTTAATGATTAAATTAAATTGACTTACAATTTAATTTAATCAGTAACATTGACTAAGTTTAAATTGAGCAGTGTTTTCAACCGTCTAGCTAGTATTGAAGATTGATCAAATCATGAAATTTTGGATTCAAATCATGCCCTTTAATTTAGTTTAGTCAACAGAATTTCGATCAATATCGTTGAAAGTGTAGGGCCCGCCTTATAACGATCTGGCTTAATTAAAACCTAGCTTTCATTAAATCCCTTTCCATATTTCTTCTATGAGGGAAAACCAATGCTTTCTACACAAAGGCATATCCACGTCATTCATGAGAAAAAAAAGACATGCAAAGAGCTTCGAACATTAAAATGTAACCATGTGTAAACAGCCAGTATTCCATGACAATGGACCTTCTTATAATAATTAACAGCATGCTATTATCACCATAAACATCATACAGTTGTGTCATAAAAAAAATAATAAGTCTCGTGCATCATAAAATTTGTACCCCAATTGACATGGTATCCAAAAAATGTGACCAGATGATAGAGTTGACCGTTGATGGATTTCTGGCCGAAACCGAATATTTCGGCTTCGGTTTCGGTGAAATAACCCTAACAAATTCATTTAAATTCCTCCCATATACCATACCAATCGCATATTCAGTCTGGTGGTTTTGGCCTTTCTGCCATGACGTCATCACACTTTCTGACATACAGTTACATCATCATTCTATTGTCAATACTTGTTTCAATAGTCGCATTGTTTGTGCGAGGCTATAATTAAAGAAATTACCAATAATAATGTTTTAAACTTAAACATCAAACAAAGCACTCTTGTTCTGTTTGGTACTTGCAACGGCGCGTATTGGCCGAAGTCAAAAATTATACTTTGGCCGAAAGCGGCTGAAGCCGAAACCGAAAATTCTCTAGCACTACCAGTAACTGTTATTTCTGAATGAACGTTGCGAGATCAGGTTGCAGGCGTGTGCGCATTATTTGTGCAATAGAACTTATTTATAAATGTGAGAATTGAACAAATAATCAGATTATTGACATGTCTTTTTTATTACTTGGTATGTTATTGACTGGTAACTTACTGTTATATTATTCAGTATTATGAATTATTTATTATGTGTTTATATGCTATTACGTCGAGAGCTTTGTCATTTTATTCTCTTTGATATTTGACCACCGTAATCTCATATTTCGATAAAAATGAAGGCCTTACTCATTCATGAGTTTCGTAAAGGGTGAAATAATTACTGCTGGTATTTTTAACAAAATAAACTCATTGTAAAATACATAAATAGGCCTTTGCCCCGAACAAAGACCTCGGAAACAAAACAACCCAACAATCAGGTTATTTCCATCAAGACAGTAAGATTGTCAAGGTTTCCAAAATCAATATAAGTACGAAATATCTTTATACGTAAATTGAACTTTGTCTCTCTATACATAGAACTGAGTTTATGTAGCCCAATGCCATCAAGCCAGATTCCAGTATCTAGGTACTTGCAAGTGGATACAAGCATTTCTCTTTCTTCTAGAACTTCTTGCAACTACACATTATGATTTTGTCGACTTTGGCCGTCTGGCCAATTATTCGACTACAGAAATGCCTGCTAGTCGGCTCGGCACATCTCTGATTCAATGTAGGTAGGTATTGGTGTTGATGCACATAATATTACTATGGTGTAAGGAAACAGTGTATAACGAGATTTTACACTATTTCCCTACTTTTTTTGTAAGTTTTTTAGTTGTTTTGTGAAATAAATGGACTGTGTTATATTGGTACCTAGTATCGTTGAATTCAAACCAGGAAATTCATAAATGAAACTGAATAAATATAAAATCTTATCCGTGTTTCTCTTTGTCTTCTCTTGTCTACATATTATCGCGGTATGAGTATTTCACTTAAAAAAAATTAACGTTTAGATAGAAAAGTAAAATGTTCTGACATTTTTATTTCACTGCCTTGATAAGCAAGGGAAATAAGCGTTTAATATAATCACTTAGTAATGTGAGTCATGCACAGCTCTTAATACTCGGGTACTATTAAAATCTAATCTGTGTCAAGTGAGAATTTCGTAATGATTCTGTGAAACACATTTTGGTCCTGGTGGCCGCTTCTATGAGTACCAATAATATGTCACGTTGGATGGTCTTTTGTGAGAATTGATTGAATCGTCAGTTTTAATAAGGGCTGTATTAAAAATACATCTTTAATCATCATTAATTTCATTATAGCTTCTAATTCATTATAGCTTCTAATTCGGCCTAGTCTGGGGACTAGGCCTCACTAAGTCGAGTCTGGTACCCCACAGGGGGTGCCCTTAGATTTTGGTTCTTAACTTTTTGATTGTCGAAATTCCTGACTACTTTTTTCGAAATTTTTGGCCATTTTTGTCAAAACTTTATCAATTAATAGTTATTTTATATTTCTTGTCACCGTAGGCCGTGATAAGGACACAGGTTTCGTGATAAATAAGACAAGGCTAGCATACTCTTTCAGGTTCTCATACTTTCGACATCAATTTACCTTGTTCAAGACAATGATAGAGGCTATAATAATACTTCTATCATTATATTATTATACTTCTATCATTATTATATAGACATCATATAATTATTATCTTTACAAAGTTGTCGGAATTTGTAAGGAATTATTTTTATATTACAATATTATTAGAGCATTCTTTTCTTTATTGTAGGTTTTGATTTCAGATGTTAGATCTCTTATCTAAACTGCGATTAAGTTAAGATCAAGACATTACAAGTTAAATATTTTAAATCAATCTGATACAGTTTATTTTATAAAACGCTTCCTTTTATATTTTCATAATCGATGTAGTTAAAATTTATTATAGTAGAATAATAAAATCGGATTTTCCTTTTTCTTTGGGATATTGATTGTATAGCAAAAGTGGGGCATAACTTTTGTATGAAACAGTACTAACCTGCTTCCAGCGTATTTTCCCGCTTGTAAAACGAAAATTATCCCATGGAAAATTCATATTATATGTGCTAACTATCTGGTAAACAGATATTATATCTGTTCACCAAAGAGTTACCATCAGCATTTTATCCATCAGAAGATATTATTAAGTGTGCAGTGATATTTTTTAATTCTCAGTTACATGATTTGTGTGTCAAAGGTTTAAAAACCTGTGACACACAAATCATTTTCATTTTATAAAATATTAAGTACTTCGTAGCGCCTGCTCTGTTGTCAATAAATCCCTTTCCCTGTTAAGAAAAACGATACAAATTGAATGTTCTAAGATATAGGGAAAGAGCTCGTAAATCTGCCCTTCGCCATTGTAATGAGAAACTAAGATACGAATAATCAAGATTCCTTTGAACCAAACAAAAATAATGACGAATATATATACTTGAGCAGCAAAGCTTTTTCATTACAAATTCACTGAAAAAAATATGAACATTGCTGCAACATTGGATAACATATAAGTTCGTTTGTATACATAAAACAAACATAATTAACATTTTATAAATTTTATTCTCATTGTATAAAAATATATATACAAACATAAACAACTAATTTGTACAGTCGATAAGGTGATCACCAGCCATAGTTTGAAAGGCCGTTGTATGCCACATGAGAGACGGCAGGGGCCGCAGAGTAAGACAGGGATTTGTACACTGGGGCAGCGGCGTATGACGCGTAAGGCGGGGCAGCAGCGTATGACGCGTAAGACGGGGCGGCGGCGTAAGACGCGTAAGACGGGGCAGCGTAGGCAGCGACGGGAGCGGCGTGTGCGTAGGACACAGCGGGAGCGTAGGACTTAGCGTACGCGACGGGAGCAGCGGCGTATGTGGCGACGGGCGCAGCGTAGGCAGCGGGCGCGGCGTAAGTCGCGTGCGCGGCGTAGGCTGGAGCGGCGGCGTAGGTCGCTACTGGAGCAGCGGCGTAGGTGGCGACGGGAGCGTAGGACTTAGCCACCAGAGGCGCCGCGTGGGCGGTGTGTGTGGAGTATGATGAGATGGAGGAGACTGCGGGAGCGACCGCCTTCACCACGGGGGCGGAGTATGCGATAGGGGCGGAGTACGCCACGGCCGGAGCCGCGTAGCTCTTGTATACAGGAGCTGCGGCGTATGTGGCCACGGGAGCGGCGGCGTAGAGACCACCAGCGCGGGCTGTCGCCAACGCGCACAAAAGGACTAGTAACTGAAATGAAACGAAAAACAAAAATAATAAGTATGAGTAACACGTATATAAGAATTGCCTTTACACGTGGTATATGTCCATAAAAGGGCATTTTTTTAAAATTAAGCTTTTTTTTATTTTTAAAGTCTCTATTAGGATTTATTGACTAAGATTTTTGAGAAATGGCTAAGTACATTTTATACCATTAGGGCTTTTTAAAATTTTTATACAAGACACTTTTCATGCACTTTCATTTATAAGTCATTTATTTTATTTATTTCATAAACGCTCGTTCCACATCACTAGAAAGATCAACTGGAAATAATTTAAAATTAATATAAAAACTGCACAAAACAAAGTACCTTAGCAGCCATTATGATATATAAAATCCACTACGGCAAGTGATACGGTCTGGTTACATACAAGCACTTTTATACTAGACTCGTTACCCCCGCGTGCGCAGGCGCAGGTACCAAATGTGGTCTAGAATTGCAAGTACTTGGAACCCTGTCACAGACTGGCCGCCCAAAATGTATGCCACTTACTAATATGTAACATAATTATGCGAAAACTTTATCAAACACTCTAAGGATTAATATTGAAATTTTTTAGTTTTTTTGTGGCTAAGGATACAAGGCGATATGAAAGTCGCAGGAAATCGTTTATACAACTTTTAGTACGAAATTATATCAAGTGAAGATAACAAGGTTCTCTAATTAAATCTATATTATTATGATGTGAATGGCTAATTCGATCTAATTATGATAATTAAAGAATTGGACACAACAGCACTCCAAATTGTCTTTATTCTTGCGATGTCTCCCTTTAAAAGGCATTCTGCGTATCCTCGATAATTTTCTCATAGTAGGTATTTTGTTTTAGTGCATACCACAATAAAACGAAATACTTTCAAGGATTTTGGATTAAAGCTCATTCTCTAGATAATCTTTCATCGGTAGTTTTTTCAACCCAGAAAGTTAAATCAATAAGTGATATAAAATAGGTGTATGGCTTTCAGAGTATTTTGCGATTTTAACAACCTTTAACAATTCAAGATTTTCTTTTCGGTAGCTTAGCTTAATAATAGCTTCTAAAGTTCCCACTCCTGGGATACAGGCCTCCTATTTGTGAAGGGGGAGTAGGCTTCCACCAAAAGGATCTAGTGCAGGTTAGCTGTCACAAAACTTAGTTTTTTCGGTTCTAGGGCACGCGGGTTGGTATGCCCGTTTTCCCATGATATTTTCCGTCACTGTTTTAAAAGTACTTAGTTGTATGAAATAAATGGCCTTCACCAATGGGCCAGCACAATTCAATACATTTCCATCTTACTTATGATTCTTTTAGATTTTTCAGATGTTATTTATCACTTAATCTAAGCCTCGAATAGCTTGCTCAATAATTCAATGTCCTTACTTTGATTCTTAGTTACGCGTCAGACGCTATAAACGTGGCTTCATTTATGAATCACAGTGCCAACTAATTGCCAAGTTCCTGATCATTAAATAATAAACAAGCAGTTTCGAAATCACACTTTACATATGAATGAACTCCTCAACTTGTAACTTCCTGCCAACTTAGGGGTGCTACAAATATGTTTGGGTTGTCATTTCTTAGTATAGTCTGACTGAATGTATCTACCTTCGGGAGAAGTCTGAATTGTGCTGAACCGCCCCAAACGGCTGACATGATTCAGCTATGGTGTTTGCCGGTAAGAACAAGCTGAATCAAATACAGTAGCAGTGGTGCAGTGCGTGGTGGTGCGTGGTGGTGCAGTGGAGCAGTGGTGGCTCAGTGGCATTGGTCCCGACTTACGAATTGTAGGTCGTGGGTTCGAACCCCGCCAGGCGCATTACTTTATGTTATATATTTCATCACCACTGCTCTCAAAACGGTGAAGGAAAACATCCCGAGGAAACCGGCATGTCGTAGAACCAAAAATTCGAAGACATAATATATGACATCTACCAACACCAACCCGCGTGGTGGATTTTGGCCCACTCTCTCTCACAGAGAAGAGGCCTGTATCCAAAGAGTGGGAACATTATAGGCTGATGATGATGATGACGAATCAAATACAAAAGCGGAAGAAAGTTAAAAAAAATTCTACTTGACCAGGGGCGTGCTATCATCATGATGACAGTGTTGGCCTAGTCCGTAAGGCAGTCAGACTCTTAAAAGACCTAAAATTATGACGATGCTTGTATAAATAACTTATAAAATTCCTTCAAGTTAGCTTTACTACCGATTTAATCTAATATGATAAATTAGAAAATGAGCGATAAAATTTGGAAATGAGCGTCGGATGTACTGAATCCGAAGGCCGTAGGTTCGAATCCTGCCCGCGGATCGAATTTTTCCTTTCCAAAGAAAGTCTTTAATCTAATATGTGATGTGTAACAACCCTCACAGTTTCACTAAGAACACTAATCTATCACGTGCTTCATTAATTTGTCTCCATTATAAACTTTGTGATAGTAAAGCTACTACTTTCCTAATCTTACTGATCTCCTGATACTGGTATATTCAAATTCACATAAGTGAAAAGACTCGTATTACGAAAATCACCGTTATTGCTATGAAATTAAGGCACTGTCAATGTCAAATTGTTGTCTCCAATGCATATAAGCTATTATAATACTGTTCATTAGTTTCGTGATCGATTTTGATGAAGAAATTAATATTGTCATATTTAATTAGGACCAAGATAAGAGTTGATCAACTGTGATACCTTATTTACATTATGTAATCTTTTAGGTTGTGGTTTATTTTAAATAGGACATTATGTTTCGTGACAACTCAGATTTGTATTTTGTAATTGTAAATTTAATGTCTTTTGGGAAATAAGGTTTAGGCGATGCCATCAGGAATATGTAATGTACTGCTTTCGAAGATATGAACCAGGTTTAAAAGGAAGGAAAGAAAAAGGGCTTTTTATGCCTAGTTTGGTCTCTGGTGATATTTAATAGTTTTGAAAACTACCACAACTCCACACTATCAATTTAGCGGATAACTGAGGAAAAGTTCTTCGATCCTTTGTAATAGTTTAGTTTAGATTCATTGAATTTCAGTAATGTGTAAGTGTAGGTATTTATTAATTTTGTTTTATGAAAATAAATACCAACGATATTCCAATAACATTTAAAATCTCAACATCAGTCGTCTCATCATGGATCTTTCTGTGACCACTGCAATTAAATCAACAAAGAAAAGGTCAAAATTACCCTACTTGGCAAAAAGGGTTGGTATTAACGAGGGGAAAGCCGATGTCCTTGATCTTATAGACGAACTAAGAAGCATTCCTTTAGCAAATCATCTTTTGCCCAGCTGTCAACTCGATGGTCGCGGCATTTATTTCCTTACCGTGACCCCGGAACATAAATATATTTAAGGACACCGTGGATTTTAGTCAGTACAAGTCTGACAGTCCCTCCCGCCCTGCCCGGGGTGGGAGGACTCATTTGATGATTTTACCACGCTAAAAAAAAGCTGTCAACTCGATTGCTTCCTCCAACGGCCTTTAGAATTCCATTTTAATTCACTAAATCCTTATTTCTCGTTAATTAAGGTAACAAACTGTTGATTCTTGGTTCAGATAATACTTTACGACAGGCGAGTATTTGTGGCGTGAGTATAGTTTCGTATGAAACTGTAGTATCAGGTTATGCAAGCCTATGAGTGCTTTTGTCTAAGGGCAATATACTGTTTCTTATATTTCGAGAGGTTGGCTTACATGTATCTAGATTATGTTGGATTAAGCTGAGTTGAGAAAAGGTATTTATTGCAGTAATAAGAAAGGATAAAGTGAGAAATTAGTAGGAAGTTTAAAAGTAACATCTTTTACAGAAAAAAATAAATGGTTCGTCTGTCCTATCTTGTATTGTGACTAACTGGTGGTTTATGAATAGAGATGGAGAGAAGACCTCTGAAAAGTTGGACGGATTTTGTGAGTCATGTTCAATAAACAATGCTTTCATGAATTTAACAAATATTGTTTTTTTATCAGCAGATTTTCCGTTTTCACACGGCTTGTGGATTTTCAGGTCCATTCAATTCATTACTACTTTTTGTCAATCGTATACAATGTGCTTTAATGAAGTATTTATGAACAAGTTAGAAGTTTGACGGGCTTCTAGTTTGATCATAAATAAAATAAATCCGATTCGTTTAAAAGTTAGTTTTGATTCACCTACGACAGCGACTATGATAAATTGATTACTACTTTCGTAATACGGGTATCACACTTACGGGAAAAGACGCAAATTTTCGGGATTCACAATAAAGTTTTACGATCCAAGACCAGTCTAACATCCGTAAAAAATAACCATGAATGTAATTTGTCAAATATTTTAACGCCATTGATCTTTATGTTATTAAAATTCATTTATTCAAATTAATTCATTGTCTATGTAGTTCCGCTTCACTTGGTTCAGATCTATAATCGACTAATATTTTGTAATTAATAATGACGTGTTGTTGTAGGTATATATTAAATATATAAAATTATATATAAATTATTATATATTAAATATATAAAGGTATATATTAAATATATAAGTTTATAAAATATATTGTTTCGGTATTTCGGATCATAAGGACAGATTTCATGCAATTTAAATGAAACTTAGGTATGCCTATAATAAACCTAAGTTTTAAGACTTTTTTATTCTTTATAAAAAACAAACTTTTTTCTTAATGTTAATAGTGTTAATACCAACTCAAACCTCATATGTAGTTATCTGCATAAATGGAATACCCTGTAGTGTAAGGCTTGAAATTAGGTGCTTCAAACTCAATCTTAAAACTATGAGCAACCATACGATAAGGTCACATTCAATAGACAACGGGTCTCCGCTATTGGCGTAGAACAGGTAACCCGAAAATCTTCTGAATTTCAAGCTACAGAGGCCTTACCACGAGCTCGCTGTGGAAAAGGGACAGAGCTATACAAGTCGTCTAGCGTCATCTCTTTCCCACAGCCTAAACTGGATCGCGTTAAGAGTTCATGGTAGGCCACCAGGACCGAAATTGTGATCTGGCTCATGGTGGTTTCCTTTCTGCTATACCTCTTGAAATTATAGTGATATTGTCTTCGGAAGTGATTAGAGTATGCCTTGATAAGCGGCCCGTGCGCTGGTTCTTCTCTTTTTGTACTTAGCAATTACTTTGAACATGGACACAGCATGAATAATTTAACTCACACGTAAGAAATTAATTTCCACACTTTTTGACAAAAGCGTGCTGACTCCAAACCCATTGTTATTCATAAATGTCAACAAAACCTACTTCGTGTTCATTGCACAAGGTCAAGTTTCAAGATACATGACCAAGATAATTAAGTCGTCACATGTCAACATGTTGCAGAGAATATCTGCCGCTGCCGCCCACGAATTTACAAAACTGCCAAACTTAGGACTTTCGGTAAGACTACTGCAAAAGAATGGAGTAAACGCACGTCACTTTTTGGGCCCCATTTTGAGCAGTACAAATGATAGTTGAGGTCCTAATAGTTTTAGCAGACTAGATAGCGCCAGTTCAGGACACAGTCCGTGGGAATGATTGAAGCAAGCTGTGATCTGGTATCCGATGCATCGGGAGACGGTTAGTTCAAAGGCGCGGCTTATTAAGTATAGGCTGGTGTGTTCTGCCTTGAGAGAGCTTTAACGTAGATTCGATTGTAACATGGGTATTTAATTCTGCTTGAATTGAACCCCGAATGATATCGGATAGTTAAACATGCAACAAAAGTGGCATCTGAACTGGTACCGATAATGCTGTTGAAGTGGCAAAGTTTAGAAGGCAATAAGAGAATGTAGATTTCCTATTTAAAAGTGGTATTTCTAATTCAAAAACCTTTCCAATTTAAGTAACATTTACGTCACACATTTGTACCAGTCCTTCTTTATACCAATCTTACTCTTTAATCTTTTCCTAAAGGCAGTTGAAACCATTGTTGGAGTTGTGACGTCATTAGATTGTAAAAAACTCAATAGCATGGAACAAAGGACCAAAAGTACAAATTGAACTGTCACTTCCGAATATAATGTTTTTGTGGTTCAACTTGAGATTCCTAAAAAGGCTTTGAACTGGACGTAATATCGACAGGTTCTTTGATACATTTTGGAGGGCAAACATTGAATATTTCATGCTCACTTAAAACTGAAAATATAATGGATTTACTACGACTGTTACTTACCTTTTCTTGAGGGCAAGTATTTTTGAAAAAAGAGGGTCAACTGTCAACATAGCCTCACAGTCTTTTGCTCGACATAATAGACATCTCGGTACTCTACTCTAAGCGAATACTGTGGCCCTGGAATGCAAAGGGGAATGAACAACCGAATGGTGGATTAAAGTTAGTCAAAGGTGGCACTAAATTTAGGGAAGGATTCATTTGTAGACATAAACACCCAAAAAAGTACTGGTTCAAAAAGATGGGCGCTACAATTCCCAATGTCCTCCGCCTAACAAAACTTGGTAACAATTGTTACTAATAGATATTATCGCAACTAACAATTGAGTACCTACGAATATTTTCAAACAGAAAAGAGTTCTGTCTTTTCATTATCACCTCCATTGCTTCATAAAAACTTGTTCTAGTTCGAACAAGATCTATTCATCACCTTAACATCCATGTGCGCCGTGCTTAGGCATCGTTTTGCAACGCATATGGACATGGACAGGTCAATCGTGCGGGCTGCAAGCCGAGTGTGTAACGTTAATACCAGCCACAATACATCTTTATAAAGTTAGGTACTTGACGGTGACCAGACACTTAGGGCTGCACATTGTTTTAATTTGTATCGATAGTTTGGATGGGTACAGACAGATGTGAGTATCGTATCGTACTTATGTATACTTAAGAGTCCAAAGAAAACTAATAGGTATTTGGTATTTTGTAATCCATTTGAATTTTGAATATTAAGATGTTATACCTCATACGATCTATTCATTCTAATACCGGTACTTTTGTTTGTGATTCAATCAGTTGTCGTCTAGGCTGCCGTCTAGTTTTTGTCTGCTACCCTTCTTAAAACCATCATTGCAAATTTTCATCCAATAGTGGCGACTATCAGAAAAACACCGAGGGAATTGAGACAAAGACAGGCCTTCAACAAAATAAATCAGAAAAAAATAGGGTGGAAAACGCGGTACCGCAACCTGTTGCACTTGTATCGATACTTTAAAGTATCATTACGGTTTTTACATCACTACACTCACCTATTGTGACCAGTCTCCGATTGGACCCGCCTAGCCGCCTAGCGTGTGGTAATCTGATCTAAGATACTAACGCACGTGTTTGATAATGTAACAGGATACTGTACGCAAATACGCGCGTTTAATTAGAGCTTACGGCTTCCATTTAAGTAACTTAGTGACATTATTAAGATAAATATTTTATGTGACAAGTTTATAAATACTTAAAATAAAATAACATCTATTTCACACCGCAAACTAAAAAATACATAATTCTAGCTTACGTAAACTTAATTCTGGTTGTCGATCGTTGGTGCTTGTGGTTGGTGTCTCCAGGTCCTTTCAGAATACAAAATGCATTAGCTTATACAAAAACAAAATTCCTTAAAAAATTCTAGAGTTGGGTAACGCTCTTAAAAATGAAACTATAAAAAGAAACTATGTTAACATACTTTAAATTGATATCAAATGTTAAAAATATTTTCCCGGAAAACATCTAGAACTGAGATTTATCGGGATTTGCCTAAAATGGATTATGGCATAAATAGATTCTATTTTCGTTATCGCTGAAATATTAATAGGCTAAATATTTTATCTCTTCATCTTATCTCAGAAGAAGTAAGGTTTAGTTTATTTATGTGAGTCTGAATATAATAGTATTCAAACTTGTACCTGTACCTGTTTTAAAAATATTTTTAAGTCCATTCAGAGGTTATTTGGAAGATATCGCTATCAGCGATAAGACCGCCGTTGTACCCATAAGATTAACATAATTGTAAATTGCTGCTTATTAATTTTGGTGTACAATAAAGGATATTCTATTCTATTGTACAATGAAATCCAGGGCCATCCATCCATCCATCTTTAACCCATCCACAGATTAACCCGCAGATTAAGTTACTTAAACTTGAGAATCTAACTGCGCGGCTTTTATTAGTTTACGAAGTCCTCTAAAATTACATCAATCATGTCAATAATATTCCGTACTGTACACTTTTTCCATAACTTCAAAGTGTTATAATTATGCTGAAATTATATTTTTAAACAATTGTTTTATTATTTTAATCCCCTGTAATGAATGATGGAAATATATCATATTTAGAAGTGATGACATTATTTTGATTGTGTATATTCAGTTAAGTAAGCGCTATTAGATATATTTATTTTTATTCTGTTGTGAAGATAAACGAAATAATCCTCAACTTTTTGAATCAAAAACTTTGGCGATAACTGTATCTACTTAGCCATTATTACTCAATAATTTCTTACAATAATAAAGTACTGAAAGGTATCATTACACTACCCTCTTACTAAAATGAAGAAACTTTTATTTGTCTACAAAACTGTCATTATTACTACAACATGTAATTGGCTAGAATGTTGATTCCGTCTGGAACTTAGAACTTAATGGTGTGTTTCAAAGTTAACACATTCCTCAATAATTATCGAGTAGAATGTAGAAATTGGTTGTGCGAAATGTTGTAAACTACCAAACACCTACTAGACTAGTTAACTGTTTGTTTTTCAAATAGGATTTCCTCAAGACAACATGTTAATTAGCTTTCAAGGTTCAAATGATTTGCAAAAAATTAGGATAAAAGAGAAAAATGAGTCACAGAATCAGATGCAGAGATAATTTATTTTGCAAGCTATAATTCCAACTTACATAAATCATAAACGTAACATTTTAAAACATAAATTAAACTTAATCAAGCAGTCAGTCGCGCATACCATGTTAAAGAAAAAATCTCAGTCATTTACCATGCATAGCTAGCTCCTAAGCCTGAGAACGTCACATGGGAAACTACAGGAGCTTGCGAGTATGTAAAAGTAGTTTTAATCGGTTGAGTTTCAATAACAGGTGTGTGAGAAGAATATGAAGATAATCCTGAAGCAACATACTTCGTTTGATCAAATACAGGCGTAGAATATGACACTGAAGAAGGAGACACAATAGTTTTAGTTAAAGGAACAGAATGAGTAGTGTAAGTAACAGGTACTGCAGATACAGATTTTGTCAAAACTGGAGTATGAACCGTATGGACTAAGGGAGAAGACACAGTATACGCTGCTCCTTGATGATAGACAATTGGAGAATGAATACCAGTAGCGTAAATACGAGGTATAGTATTAGCAGCTACGTCACCGTTCTTAGTTGATTTTGTTTCGTATTTTTTCAAGCTTGAGTAGGCTGTATCTAAGGACTTGGTATAAGCTGTGTGTTGAGTTCCATCTGGACTTTCGTAGTTACTTTCTTTAGTTGTCAATACAGATTGGTAAACTGGTTGTGCTTGAATAACTTTGGTATATCCTGCTGGTGTATTGAACCTATTTTCGACGACTGGTGTTGAAATAGTCTTGAGTACTGGTGTAGATACGGAAGAAAATGAAACTGTGTTTGCAGGTGAATAATCAGTTCCGATGACTCCTGCATTGATGAATGCAGAGGAGCACAACATTAATAGAACCTGAAAAGATAAAGAAATAAGAATACATTAGGAGGTTGAAAAACATTGAATTTTATGAAGATTTAGAACAACCTTTCACAACAGAAAAGGAAGATATGACGAAATCGACGACGGCATAACTTAGACTTAAAGATATGTGAGATCCAATAAGGATCATAAACCACTAAATCTCCATAAACAGGAGATTAGAAGAGGTGTCCAGCAGCTCACTAGTATTTGTATGTACACACTCCTATAATGTTAATAACCTGCATTATTCTTAGTTGTATGCATGTTATATTTTTCACGGATTTTCATAACGATTATTTATAATTAAAGTTTTTTTAAACTATTTTTAACTCACCTTACGTATCATTTTTCGTGTATTTTCCTCAAACTTTTGGTAAATAAGTGACAATTTCGTCAAGAGCTTTAGGCTTTTATACTACAACAAGCACTTAAACAATTTCACCCTCAATGAGCAACATAATGGCTCTTATGCATCACTACATAACAGCTGCCAAACCAGTTTGGAACCTTAAACTCAGGTTGACCTTTGGGTTAATAATTCACAAGTCTCCATAAAGGTAGAATGAGCGATTATTCTTGAATGCTCCATACTTTCATTGTATTTAATGTAAATCTTTGCTGACTGATTATCTTCAACGAGATTGACTCCTAGTTAGTTCAATTCTTGATAATTTTCTTTCGTTTATGGTCGTTTGATCTTTATAAGGATTTTATATTTGCTGCAGATTGATTTTGTGCTTGTCATGTAATTTGTATAAATTATTTGTTTGCCTTATAAGTTTCTAAAGGATATAAGAACTATTAAATTAATGTCAATAAGCAGAGAGTGCAATCAACGAGTAATATTTGCAATGCTGAGTTACAATGCTATTCTCTAAGGATACATCCTTGTTTATGGGGCTGCTGCTCCAGAGTCAAAACTTCAATTTGGTGTTCATGTTTGGTAAACTAGGTACTGGCCATCTACTAGTGCTGGTTGGTTTAGTTGGCTAGTCTAGTTTTCTAACGATGTTTTTAAATCGTTTTGAGATCAATATTTATGAGATAATTTACAATCAATACTATAATCCACGATAGTTTTGTAGGATCCGTTATCACTGGGCAGACTGCTCGCATATTAAGAAGTATTTCAGCTTAAAATCTGATGAGACTATAAGTTATTTATCCTCTTATGTAATTATTTCGTTGAATATGTAATGCTTAACTTTTTCTGGAGGATACCAGTGTTTTACATCTCAGTAAATCCCAATATATTAATTAATTGAGACAGAAATTTCTCACTGAATATCCTCATGCATATTGCTATCACACGATTGAATTTATCATACAAACGATTGTTTTCGTTAATAAAATTATCCGGTAATTACATGAGCTTGCGTATTCGAGTCGACGAATTATGAACAATCGGTATGTTTTATTCATATCGTATAGTAATCGTCATCATCAATGGTTGCTCGTTAGGCTGGTATCGATAAATATGAGTAATCGATTCGGGTTGGTACCAGTCGGTTTCGTTTGTTACTGTCGCCTGCAAGTCTAAACATCGATATATCAGTGCACACTCGATTTGTTGCATAATTGTTCTCAGAATTTATTCGGTATGTATGTTCGTTGCGATTGCAAGCCGGTCTGTCAATGGGTTGTTTTATATTAGCAGTGGTTAGCGTGTCTACATGCGTTCGAGTGTAGGGTGTGGGTGTGACCTCGATTGTATGATACTTGAAATAGATTGTGTTCATTGATTTGTTTTGGATACTCTTTCGATTCGGATGGAAGTAGTTTTTGTTTAGTAATTGTTTTGTCGGCAAGAGGAACATATTATATTTGTCTAGATGAATAGACTGTGAGGGATTATCAAGCTACAGCTTGATGAAACCATGTTAATGGGATATTCCCTGCCATGAATTTATTTAAATAAAGAGACTATAATCTTTTGTATGTTTGTCTGTTAACATAGCATGGATAATATTGCTAACTGAACTCTGAACTACTAACTGTGCGTAACTGTGGCTAAGTGCAAGTAAGAAGAAAAAAAAATGAGTTCTAGATCGAGATCTCTAAATGTTCCTCACCCTTTCTTCCGTAATTCCCGTGACTGTAGCACAACTATAAAAATAGAAGAGAAAATTGATGGACGCATTGCGTCTAAGACAAAGCTTGTGTTCACTCATGAGAATTTATCAATGTTACGGTCAGCCAACTGTGAAAATTCCCACTGAAATCATTTCACACATACAAGCACAACTTGCACACAAAAATAACAAAGACTGCATTTTAATATCGCGACTCAAAACGTAGGATGAAAATCACGCTGCAAGGGTTTCTGTTTTTCTGTGGCTTAAACACCATGTACACAGCAATTACGCGCAGTTCAGGTCCTAACTGCTTGGCCACGTAATACACTTTCAAGCGACACGCGAGCTGCGTCGGTGATTGCGCGGAACAATTTTAAAAAAAGATGCTTAAAGCATGCTGCAAATTTCCATGATGGCCACGGTACTCATACAAAAATAAACAAATGAACTCTTTTGTCACTTGACGCAAGTCGAATAGCTTGTTGGGTCGTGAATCAGTTGTTATGCTCGCCGGGCTCAGCACGACTCGTTATATTACGCCCAATGAGAATACAGCATAGAACACACTACAATTAATAGCGCGTAATTTAATCGCGCCGCGTCTTTTAAAAGAAGGCTTGGGCTTGCGCGTCCAATTTTATAATGTGCATTTAACAGTATGAAATACGAGATTTAAGGCTCTAATTTGAATGACAATTTAAGTCCTGGGTTGGAGCCGTGCAACGGCACGGCTCCAACCGTGTTGCCGGTATAGTAAGCTCTAAGCAAATTCGTGCACTCAAAAGATACGAAGTCAAAACTATTCCAGGCTGGATTGCGGATACTGGGCTTCGACGAATAATGTAGTGAACTCCGTTTGCAGTCAGACCACAGTCTGCTTCACTACGTTTGGCCTTTAAACGCGCAGCTTGTGGAGTTGTGGCCAAACGTTTACAGTTCTCAAACAACGCGGTTGTTGGGTGATAAAGCAATGAAAATTTAATGGCAGGCTAGGGTGGCGCATCAATAAAACATAGGATGTTAAGTGGGAACCCCTGTCGAACCACTATGAATGGTAGGCACGCCCTATATTCCGTTTTTTTGCAGGATTTTACTATTTTCCAATGCTTGAGTTTTCGTGTGATTATTCGACTGTTTTTTTTAGGTTAGGCCGGGGTTTAGCCTTTAGCATTAGTAAAATAAGTACCTGCTGTCTTTTCGGAAAGTCAAGGTTTTTTAGAGAGATTTGGGTCTCTTTTCTTATTTTGGTAAAGAGTCTTCCAAAAATAAAGAACAAGAAACTCTTGCTGTCGGCATTTATATAAGATATCATTTTTTTTTAAATTGCCTTTTTCTAGGAATTACTACTGTTTCTTGGGTGCGTTAACAGAGTAATATTTACAGATATACACATATTTACAAATATTTATTTATCAGCAATCGAATGCTCAACAAACTATATATTATGCTGAAGTAAAGCGAAAGCTCTAAACGTTTATACTACAATAAAATAATGTTTCATAATTTAGTTTATTTGTAGGTAAATGTTTTCAGACAAGAGATTTATAGATATTAAAATAATGATGATAGATGGAGATCGCTTTCTGTTAAGCCAGTTAATTAAGCCTAAATCTAATTTATAACATTAATTTAGACTTTAACTCAGCACTATATTAACACGATAGTCTAGTGTCAAAAAGATTAAAATCTTCATCGTTCTTTCATTAACAACTTTGACTACTTTCACCTCTTTGCCGTTTGAAATAGGGTCTTAATTAGAGTGTGTGGTTTTGACACTTGGTATAATTGATGGTTTTGGTTTTAGTTTTAACACTAGAGTTTATATTCGTGTATGTATGCACTGTTATGTATATGTGTGTGATGTAATCTAAGGTAATTTCAATAAACCTGCTAAATATTTTATCTAACAGAATATTAAAAGTTTCGTCATTTACCTTTCTGCTAACGTTATAATCATCATCATACAAAGCGTCTATCTTCCAATGCTAAAATACTTTTTTCTAAACAAATAAACGAAATTGCGCAAATATAGGAGGATACGTACAGTTCACACGCAAAAGCAATTTACAAGAAATTTTAGGAACTTGTGTAAATGTAATTTGCAGGTTTTCCATACCATTGACAGCCAATAAGACCAATGCATGGAAATCTTAATAAATGTCGATCGCTTTATTTGTATGTCAGATATTGATTGGATCTGTTATTAATGGAGTAAAGTAAGATGTTCGAGATGCTCTGTATAGGCTATCTATGTGCAAACTCGTTGCTGGGGAGTATCAAATTGATCTCAGTGCGCGATGTGGCAGAGATGAGAAATAATAACTCGTTACTCTCGGGAGCATGTGTCAAGTTTAATATGCACTACGCCCTTTTTAATTCTTTTTTTTTTGCTAAAATATTAGATTAAAAGCAAGCCAAAAATGTTCATTAAAAATGTAGTTGCCAAAAATTGACACAAATCCCGAAAATACTAATAAAAAAAATTACAGAGTCCTCAAAATAATGTGGTCACTAAAAGACACCGTGCAAATAGCGAATTGGATCACTACAAAGTAGTGTAGGCATAATTAGACTAGGCTACATTACCAACAGTACAAGCTATTATTCAACAATTTAGTGCTTAAAGCTATGTTCAATAATAATGGTGTTTATAGTGCTGTAGTTTTCTTCCTGTTTCATTACCGATTTTGCAATGATGGAGAAATTACGAATACGTGTAAATATAGAACGGGAGTTATTATTTACTTTTGAATAGCCAAGAATTGAGCTGACAATGGTACGGTATAAGAGACCATAGTTATTTTTTAATTTATGTTTATGGCGTTTAGCGATGGACCTGAAGGAGGACATCAAGTATTGGGCCTAAATTTAATAGGTAGAGATCACAGAAATATGTTAGAGATTGAGATCGTTGTATTATATGGAGGTACTGGTGGTGCCGTAGTTGGGAAATCGATTATTGCACTGAGCGTCGCAGCTTCGCTTCCGGCAAGGAACAAATATTTGTATGGCTTATAGTTAGCTGTATGATAACGTTTTTAAACGGACCCACGTTACATGATATTTTGTTAGTTTTGGTGCAACATTGAAAATAAAGAAAAAAATATCTCCTGCAAAAACTGGTGATGAATAACTTTCAACCACTCGAGAACTTGTCAAACTAGATCATAGTTCAAAAGAACAACCAATCATCATCATCTGGCTGGACTAAACATGAAGAAGGTATTCAAACACTACTAAGGCCTAAATTACTCGTAATATTGAATTCAAAAATCGTTCCTTTTTTTGACGGCTACTTCTGATTGGACATCTCAGATAGGCTAATTCGGTGGTTGCTTAATTATATCAGCCCAAAGTGTCCCACTGCTGGACAAAGATCTCCCTCCACTCTTTCTACTTCTCTTCGTTCTTCAGGAAGCGGTCCAAGTAATCTCGCCATCTTTGCTTGGACCTACCACGGCGTTAAGTTCTCTCTTTCGGTACCCAATCTGATGTATATCTTGCGGTCGTTGTTTAGTTAAAGTCAATTATCCAAACGTAGATCATCATCATCATGTCAGCCATAAGACGTCCACTGCTGAACATATGCCTCCCCTTTAGATCTCCACATATACCGGTTGGAAGCGACCGGCATCCCTTTTCCTGCGACCTTTATAAGGTCGACTGTCCATCTGGTTGGTGGACGTGCTACGCTGCGCTTGCTAGTCCGTGGTCTCCACTCTAGTACCCACTTCTCGACCCCATCGGCCATCTGCTCTGCGAGCAATATCGCCTGCCCATTGTCACTTCAGCTTGCTAATCCGGTGGGCTATATCGGTGACTTTAGTTCGCCTACGGTACGGTACGGTACCGAAGATAGGTTATTAATTTCCAGCGTTAAAAATAAGCCACCGAAATTACCAGTAACCTTTTTCAAGTCATTGAACGCAGACCCCTCCCAAAAATAACATGTATTACAATAGACATTATAATCAGTTAAGATCACAGATAGCCAAATTGAGAACTTTATGCTCTAACAGTAATCGAATCGAAGGCCGAACAGTCGAACATTGCCTAGTATTACCTGTGGTATTACATATTGGGTTGCGTGTAGTTGGTACATGCATAGTGGACGAAGAGGACAGAACGTTTTTTTTATTATTGGTTGCTACAAGTATTGACCCATTTACAATCCTATTATTATTGAAATACTCTACAACGTAGACGCAAAACCTCTCGTGGGGTAACTCAGCCCATATTACTGAACAATTTTTGTTCTATGACTTTTGGAGAGAGGTTTTGCGCATTTGGTATTACACGTTGTGTACGATATAAAATGTATTTTTTGTTTAATAAATGAATCAATTCAATTACCTACGTTGATTAATTAAATACATTATTGGATATTAAATATAAGTATAAATTAATTGTAAAAATGTTTTTGTTATTTTCAATTTTTTTTTTGTTTTCTATTTTAATTTTTTTTGTTGTTATTTTCTTCCAGTTCTTTAGTTTATATACAGCGAGGAAGTGTTAAAAAAGCGTGCATAACGACACAATATGGCGCCTTTACAGTTTTCAGTTCCGGAACAGACGAGATCCCTATAAATTAGTGTTAAGTGATCTGCCTAGACTAGCTAAATACAATAATAACTGCCTTGCAATGTGTGTTCGCATTTATAATAAAATACCGAGGCATTTTAAAACACTGCGGACAACATTAGTTAAAACAAAATTTTATAAATGGTTACTGGATCATAGTTTTTACAACATAAAAGAATTTATCGATAAAAAATTTTGATGTATAAAATTTCATTGTTGGTGCCTCCTCATATTTTTATTAACCTTAAAATTTTGCATGCTTTGTCCTATCTTAGCTAAACATGTTTGTGCCATATAAATTAGTATTTAACACCATTGTATACCATGTTTTACGCAAATAAATACTTTATTATTATTCTCTTTATTTATTTGTACACTTATTAATTAAATTTTTAAATATTTTTATAAAAAACAAACTAAAAACATTTAAAAATATAAAAAATAGCAGTCCACCAGCATCGGGAACAGGGTCCGGGCTGCCGGTGGTCAGGGCTCTTGAGAGAGGAACCTCCTAACAATACGCGCCGTGTCCAAGAGTACTGCCTTCTGAATCAAGCGCTTGATCCAGCTACCCAGCGAGAGCCTCCTCAGGTGTTGTTCGAGGCTCTTGGCAATTAAGCCATTGGCAGATACGACTATCGGCACAATAACTGCCGTATTCACGTCCCACATGTCAACAACCTCGCGAGCCAGATCAAGATACTTGAATTGTTTATCCTTTTCTGCCTTCACGAGGTTCTCGTCATGCGGGACCGTTATATCAACAATTATTGCGCGACGCTCCGATCGATCTATCACCACAATGTCAGGCTTATTGGCAACAATAGTCCTATCAGTGATGATAGGTCGATCCCAATACAACGAGATATTGCCATTTTCGAGAACTGGGTCGGGCGCATACTTATAGTACGGCACCTCCGATTCCACAAGATTGTACTTCAAAGCAAGTTGCTGGTGGATAATCCTGGCAACAAGGTTGTGTCTATGCAAATACTCGCCGTTAGCCAGACGAGAATACCCAGAAATAATGTGTCGAATCGATTCTCCCGGACGGTGGCATGCCCGACATATGTCAACCGTACCATCCTTCACAATGTATTTCCGGTAGTTATTCGTCATCATAACTTCGTCCATAATTGCACAGACAAAACCTTCGGTCTCCCCGAACAGGTCACCGAAGCGCAACCAGGATACGGACGCTAAAAAGTCTACATCGGGACTATGTAATGCCCGGTAATAGCGTCCGTGAAGCTCCTTGCTCTGCCATACCTCCTTACGATCATTAGTGTCTAATACTTTAAGTTTGCGCCAGTTCTCGTTAGCCAAGGAGAGCGGAGTAAGACCTTTGTCCACTGTGACCACATCTCGGTGCATCCCCACGTCGGCTTCTAGGAAATATTCCCTGAGACTGCATACCTCGCGGTCGTGCAGGGTCTTAGCATTTAAGAAGCCACGACCCCCGCACTTCCGCGGGATATACAGTCTCATCACCGACGACCGCGGGTGATGCATCCGATTTGCAGTCAGCAGTGAACGGACTCTCCTATCCAGGGCGTCAAGTTCTGTCTGAGTCCATTTGAGTATGCCGAAAGAATACATCAATACCGGCATGACCCAACCGTTGAAAGCGCGCACCTTATTACCACCTGACAAAAGACTGTTAAGTACTTTATTCAGGCGGCTAAAGAAGCGCTCCTTCAACGATTGCTTCATGTCATCATTATTGATGCCTAATGCTTCCGACATACCCAAATATTTGTAGGTATCTGTTGAAGAGAGGGATCTAAGGTGTATGGAATCCGAGAGTTGAGTTCCCTCTGATTCCATAATCTCCCCTCGCTTCACATGCATGACTGCACATTTGTCCACACCAAATTCCATCCTGATGGCGCTACTGAAAGTTTCTGTTACCTTCAGTAGCTTCATCAGTTGCAAGTTGTTGGGGGCAAAGAGTTTCAGATCATCCATGTAAAGAAGGTGAGATATGACCTGACCACCTCTCTTCAACCGATATCCTAGCCCCGAACCCTCCAGTAATGTACTGAGTGGGTTCAAGGCCAGGCAAAACCACAAAGGACTCAGACTGTCACCCTGGAATATGCCGCGCTCAATCCTTATCGGTTCGCCGCTACCTCGTATCTGTCGACATCCTGGATAGCGAAGGACTGTCTTCCAGGTCCCCATACACGACAACAGGAGGGTACGTAGAGTTATATTAACTTTATACAACTCTAGCACCCTCATGAGCCATGTATGGGGTACCGAATCATAGGCCTTCTTATAATCTATCCAACATGCGGACAGATCCTTTCGGGAGCGGCAAACCTGTTGGCTAATGGCCATATCAATGAGGAGGAGCTCCTTAGTACCGCGGGACCCGTTCCTACATCCATTCTGAGAAGCGGACATGATGGAATTAGTCACAATATGTTGATTGATTTTAGCTCTCAGAATGAATGTAAGAACTTTATAGACCGTTGGTAGACAAGTGATCGGTCTATAATTTTTGGGTTCCGCAGTACTACCTGATTTATAGAGCAGGTGGGTCACTCCTGTTGTTAAGAATTGGGGTAGCGACCCTGACTCTAAAGCTAATTGGAACTGGGATGCCAAGCGAACGTGCGATCTTTTGATCCATTTAATCCAGAAGTTGTGCAGCCCATCCGGCCCTGGAGATTTCCAGTTCGGCAACAGATGGACTGCACAAGCTACGTCTTGGGGGCTGATGGTGATAGCCCCCATTTCTGGAATGTGATCGCATGCTCGCTCAACATCCCTGATCCAATCGCCCTCAGTGTGACTGACAGGCACCGACCAGATGCTGCGCCAGAATGAACTCATGGCATCATCATCCGGCAGGGGCGTGTCAGCCACACCTTGGTCCGGTCGCTCCCAAGCCCTATAGACCCACCGTTCATCGCTTTGGAAGGTGCGATTCAAAGTGTACCGTTCCACTCGTCGCTTGTACCGACGAATACGGTTTGCCCATGCACAAATCTTCTGCTTCAGGAAGTCGATACGTTCTGTGACGCGGGCCATATAATCACGAGGATCGATATCGATTCCTGTGAACGCCCGCCTCACAAAACGCATCACTCTAGGGCGAGTATTACCCTCCCTGAAGCAGTGCAATTTGCCGATGAGTGCTCTAGCCTCACCGATACGCCGCTCAATCCTGCACTGCCAAGCTGGAGCTGCTGGTTTTGGTCGCGTAGCTCTGTCACTGTCAGGGAATTTGACGTGAGCTACACGACACGCCGCTACAGCTGCACAGTACAGGATTGAGTGGGTATCAGCAAGATCCTTACTGTTGTCAAAACAATTTGACAGTTCTGAGTCTAGAGCACACATAAGCGCCTTGTTTTTATTTTGCATAGGCAAACGAGGTAAACGTGGTCTAAGTTCCGGTGGGACGGAGCGGTACTCCCGAAACGCACTCTCCAAAGCGCTCCTCAATTGTGCGTTGCATTGGGTACTCACGGATATAACTTCGTCATGATCCTCTTCACAGTCACGATCGGGTCGCGGTGGCATACCAGAAGAACTTTGTTGCTGCACCGCGATCATTGGCGAAGCAGGAATAACTCGGTTACTCCGTGAATCCGAGCGTAGTCGATCAAGTACGGTGTCATCCAGCATACAGTTACGCTGAATGACCCGCACCTGATCCGAAAGTCGTTGCGCCGACACGCTGATACCTGGCTCAAGCACCTGAAACAGAGAGAGCATCCGACCACGGTACGCAGTCAAGCTGCTTCCCCCCTCAGTAGCCCCATAATATGCGCGCATGACGTTTTCATTCATGGACTGGGTCCATCGCATGCGCGACACATTTCCACCGGCAGCGGGAACCCTGTTCGGGGCCTGTTGGCCTCGAGGTCCCAAGCCCGCTGGTGGCCGTCCTCTTCCTCGTCGTCGCGGTGGTGGCGGTGTCAACGGCGGGGAGAAAAACTCGTCGCTGGAGCTCGACGCAACTGCAGCTACCGGCGACACGGCGTCCACGGGTGAGGCGCGTCCCGGCGGCTGCGAGGCGGAGCTCAGCGACGAGCCCGGAGATGGTAGCTGTGCTGGCTGTGTCTTGGTTCGACTTCTCGTAATCATTACAAAAGTACTGGATTCATTTTCTTCTTTTTTCCGTCATTTTATTGCATTGTTGTTGTTGTTGTGATTGAGTTTTTATTATTGTTTGTTAGTGTTGATACCAGAATCATATTTTAACGTAAGTTTTTGCAACAAATAAATGTAAAATGAGGAAGAAAATTTTTCACGTCAGTTACTCTTGACAGTCGAACCACAGATTATTTATTATTATTATTATTATTTGTTCTTATCGTGGTCACAAATTCACAATATACACATCTCATTCTTACTTCGCTTCAGTAATAAATAATAATCTTACGTCGTAAATTACTTGTTTGATAAGCTTCTAATCAAGATTCTATGTGCAATAAAATAAATGTGCTCTAATATACGATTCGATCTAGTATCTATCAGACATCGAGATACAGTCGTTTCGTCATGAATTCTATTTATATCGATAAAAATCTTGTGGAGCTGTGAGTAATAATTACTTATTTCATATTAATTAGTTGCTTTTAAAAGTGGTTTTGATAAATACTATGTTCATAATTGTTTTTTTTTCCAAAAACATGTTTTTTCTTAATGATGCCAGTCTAGGTATTATGACCCCGACTATTAAGGTAGGATCATGTTTTTTTTTAATGATAATTTTATTCTTTTCAGTGCATTTGATTGATATATTTTGTTCCTGTTCCTGGAATACAGAGATAAATTATAATAATATTCAATTCACAAAATCGTTTTCTTTGTTCACAATGGGTTTAGTCTTGGCCTCAGTTAAACCCAGAAGTGATGATGACAGATCACACCCATGATGGAGCGAGATCACCTAGGATCTAGAATTCCTGCGCACCGACAGAAGACAATGAAAACTGTTTCGCGTCGCGACAAACTCCTTAATAAAGCTGCGGTTCGACTGAGGCGGAGCGGAGTAGAGCGGAGCCGAGCCGTGCCACGATTCACCAATCACATGGCTTTGAATACACATCATGTTGTGTCACTTGGCCAGCCATATACATCAGCCATGTGATTAGTGTATCTCTGTACAGCTCGTCTCCGCTCAGCGAGGCTATTGCGTATCTCGGTGTCTATGTGGTGACCATCAAATAGCTGTCAAAAGGTAAATTTCGTATTGGGTTTTGCAATGGCAATGAAACTGATAAATGTACCTGAATGTTCACTAAAGTCAACTATTCTAACGCTCTTGAGGCACTCCACCCCTCAATTTACCCTCATAACTGGTATCAAGCCATTCAAATTTAGTGGACAATTGCTGGTCAGTTACAATCAATTTAGCCAAAACCCTACTTCGCTCCGTCGCAGTGGAACCGCAGCCTAATGGTCATAGCGAGGAAGCTAGTCCTTGTATGAATGCTCAGCCATAATCGCAGGCTTTAAGTAGTCGGTGGTGCCGCTGTCCGTGGTGGACCGCTATGGGCTGGATCCCAGCAATCCGAAATTCTTGTTATCACATAGGGGAGACGGGGATGCGAGGTATAATGGGGACATACACTCTTTAGGGACACTACACAAGCGCCAACAGGGCGTCATTTTGCAACAGCCATTAACAAAATGGCGTCCTGTTGGCGCTTGCGCTACGTTAATATTGTGTTAACTTTGCCATAAGTGTGTGATTCCCCATCATACCAAGTGTCCCCGTCTTATACACTGTTCCCTTATACATTTTTTGTCACCTGTAATTATGGATTAGTTATTTTGTTTATGCTGGCTTTATTCTACATATACCTTACTGTATTAGACAGGATGTCTGTTTAAGGACAGTAATTTATTTGTAACACACTTTATTCAAACATAGAAGTACATAATTATATCTGAAAATGGGAACTAAATCCGTTCCATTTAAAATGCAGTAAGTAAATTATTGTAACAATTCATGTATTTCTTAATAGCAATCTATCGTGTGGACTGTGTACTATGTAGTGTTTGCTTTATAATACCCACTTAATTATTATGAGTCTAACATCGGCCTTGCATGCATATGTCCGAGATCAAATTAGGTACGGTCTGCAGAAAAGTTAAATGAGATAGCGGCAATTAATTTTAATCTTTTGAATGGGTTGCTCTATTAGTTGAAAAAATAAATAACTGTTCTTTCAGGTCGTGGTCATCCTTGAAATCTTCTTTTTAACGGGATTGTTTTATTTTATTGTACTTGTATTGACTAAATCATACTGTTCAGCAGGACTATTGGCTTACTTGATAGTCACTGACCAGCAGTTGTCAATTGAACATGGTTATCTTGACACCTCTTAATTTTATCGACTGTTATGAGGCTTAGTTGAGGATTGCCTCAAGAGCGTTAGAATAGTTAATTTTAGGGAACATTTACCTACATTTATCAGTTTCATTACCTAAGCAAAAGCCAATACGAAATTTACCTTTTGACAGCTTTTTGATGGTCACCAGAGCAAGTGATCATCATTTGAACTGTCAACAGAGATACGCAATAGATACGCTGGTAATCGTATGCTGTGTTATAATCGTCGGATAAGCAATGTAAAAAATTCACAAAAAAAAACTTTTTTAGTATTTTCCTTTTAATAATTCTGATAATTGTAGGCAATTTACCTATAAATCAGTTTATTTCGGCAGATAAACTTCGGGTAAAAAAAAACGTTATCAATCAGTAATACTTAATGCAAAAGTTACAAAATAATGATAAAATTATAAATAAAAAGACATACTGACAGTAATCATTTCCCCTTTCGTATTTTATGCGAAAAGAGCCTCTAATTACCTCCAGGCTTTATCTATCTAACTCTGAATTATTTTTTTCGTTTTCTTTATCAACCCTTGGCCATTATTTCATCACCTATAAAAATATTTCTAGCCCAGGTATTTAGTACCTAAGACATAGTTTCGTTGCTGACCCTACATCCAAGTTCCGTTTTCCCAGGCGACTAGTTTATTCAACATGTGTGTAATAGTGCCAAGTGGGTTTGGTCGCAATTTTCTTAAGTAATTCAACACTTGGTTACACGTAAAATTAATAACGTTTTAACCTTCAAAATGGCGGTCTACATTCTTTTTTTTTTTTTTGCAGCGATGTACTTGGTGAATAACCAGTTTTTCGTATTCGGAAGTATCTTCGGACCTTAAAATTACTTCTGACTTAATCAGTTTCCTTTCTTTTGAATACCTGTATCGATTTTTGTTGGAGAACTTGTTTTGTCGAAAATAAAGACATTATAGTTTAAGATCATGCGCGGAAGTGACTTTTTTGTAGTAAGTAGGTACTTGTTACTTTGTTAACCATCACTTTTTAAGTAATTATGAATTTCAACACAGTCTTTTTGCCCCAGAATTACAATATTTTGATGTTTCATATTAATTACTATTTTATTTTAACTTTTGTTGGTTGGTGCCTGCAGCTCCAAGTCCAAAGCAATACTTCACCAATATCACCAAACGTATGGGTGTAATGGACAGCCCTCCGCAAAGTTTCAAGCCATGCTCTTTTTTTAGGAAATGAAAAAAAACAGCTTCTCCATACAAACTGTTTAATCAAGTTTATAATTTTCTATGTGGTGAAGCTGATTTATTTTTCATTTCCTGAAAAAATGTAATTGTGGAACATTGTTCAGTTTCGTCAACTGAGCAAGCTCTGAAAGTTTGTCGAGGGCTGTCCCTTACACCCAGTATAGTATTGAAAAAACTCTCTTGATGTAGGTAAGTTGCGGTATAGTCTGGTAAATGAGTGCTCAAAAGGGGTATGTGGTTGGAAAAGTCGAAAGCAGAAAATCTGACTTTTGAAGTTTGTTTGGACTAGTTAGAAGATAAACATACTAAAAGTCCTGACCCCTCCGAGCTGAGCCCGGGGGAGGGGGGGGCAAAGAAGGTCCCGTTTTTTGGTTTTTTGCTTATATCTCGAAAACGATGCGTCGTATAGAATTTTGTTGTACTACATAATAAAACCTCATAAAATTCTCTACAACTTTGCTTGTTACACTTTTTATCTATCTCCAATATTTTCATAGCTGTGAGCTCCGAAAAATGACCGATTTTCAAAAATGTGTTAAATTTTCTGTCTCGTTCTTTGTTTTCTTGTATATATCTTGAAAACGGTGCGTCGCATGAAATTTAGTTGTACTAAAGAATAAAACCTCATAAAATTCTCTACATTTTTGCCTTTTACATTTTTTATCTATCTTCAATCACCTAGCTATGAGCTTCGAAAAAAGTGGATTTCTTAAAATATGTTCTTCACTCTAACGTTTCTTATCACACATCGCTCTTTTATATATTTTTTCTTAAAAACTAGACAACCGGACTATTTAACACTCCCGCCTCTTTGGACATGACAGTCCTGGTTGTCTTCTCTCTTCTTCTGTTGAATTATTTCAGAAGATGGAACGCAGGCTGCTACTTCTGCTTCATATACCTCGCCGTCGCGCGTCGTCGTCATCGTCGTGTTGCAACGAATGAATGCCATTTAATTTTGTGTTACTTCCATTGCAATTATGACAAAAAGTAGAGCATAGTATGGAGGCTTTCCTACACCCACATCTAGCCCTACTACAATCAATGGTGCATCGGCAAAATATTAACTTTAGTATTTCTTCCGGTGCAGCTGGTTCTTTGGTTTCAACAGGAAACAAAAGGTTGCTTTCAGTCCGTTCCCATCCCCATAGTTCAGGGGAAAGGTCTTGTCCAAGCCAAGCCAGGACCTGATGATAAGTACGGACAGAATGCTCCATCGCTGCTCCCTCAGTTGGTGGTAGAGAGGAAATGTCTGGTTTAACATTTTATACTGATTGGAGGAAAAGCTGGTACCGATAGTTATTAACAGAAGTCTCCTTCTTGCTCCATACCACCTTAAAAAGCATAACTTTCTATTTTTTCTTATGTCATCATGCGATGAAGAGGGGTTTAAAAACACTTCTGCGGCTTAACGGATCTCGGGACGTTTTAAGTAAAGTTTACAATTTTATTGTATAAGACTTCCGCTGTAACAAATTGACGCTCACGACAGACGACCCACTACTTCTTCACCCCAATCATCTCCTCTTGCATGCCCAGTCTCAATGCATGAGTCTTTAAAGGCTACGTTCCTAACAGAGTATACTGTCTGTCGTTTTTCTAAAGGTTTTTTCTTTTCAACTTTGAATGGACATGCACAAAAAAGGCATCGAGATTTGACGACAACTTTTGGTTTTGATGACCTCAAAGTATGAATTCCGGAGGGTCCAGCATACGGAGTATGTTTCCTTAGATCTGCTTTAATGATGTCGGGTCTTGTGTATTCTTTCTGACAAGATGTGTGAACCCTTAGAAACAAATCTTCAAGGTGTGAGCTCTTTTGATCATTTCTGAGTTTACTGGCACAAATCAGAGAATTTATCCCCTTTTGACCGATCTTGGAAACATTTTCTCCACCTTGTTCCAGCATTTTACCACGAATAAAACACAGTTCTGTCATTTTAAAATCTTTGTTGTGACTGCTTCCCTGCATTATCGAGTGCACAGTCACAAAATTCAATAAGTCACGAACGAAATAGCAACATAAGCCCGAAGGCATCTTGATAGATATTATTGGGAGTTTTAGCCAGGTTGAAAGTAAACTGTTTCCGCCTTCACCGCGTGGATGTACTCCCAGTTTATGTTATTTTTTAATAGCGTAAGTGAGAAATAATAAATTATTGTTACAATGTGCTATAGAGATAGAACACATTTTAAAAATCGCTCGTTTTTCGGAGCTCACAGCTATGCAACTATTGATAATAGATAAAAAGTAGGAAAGACAAAATTGTAGAAAGTTTTGCCAGCTTTTATAATACACTACAATATTATCCCATGTGGTGTATTGTTTTAGAGATATTATAAAAGATCTCAAAAACCGGTACAGACAATTGTACAAATTTTTGAAAAATCATTTTTTTTTTCACAGGTCATAGTTTCACAATAATAAGAGATAAATAAAAAAAAATATAGCAAAGTTGTAGAGAATTTTATCAGGTTTCAATCTCTAGAACAACTAAATTTCATGCGACGCACCGTTTTCAAGATATAAACAAGAAAACAAAGAACAAGACAGAAAATTTAACACATTTTTGCAAATCGGTCATTTTTCGGAGCTCACAGCTATGAAAGTATTGTAGATAGATAAAAAGTGTGACAAGCAAAGTTGTAGAGAATTTTATGAGGTTTTATTATGTAGTACAACAAAACTTTATAAGATGCATCGTTTTCGAGATATAAGCAAAAAACCAAAAAACGGGACCTTCTTTACCCCCCCCTCCCCCGGGCTCACCTCGGAGGGGTCAGGACTTTTAGTATGTTTATCTTCTAACTAGTCCAAACAAACTTCAAAAGTCAGATTTTCTGCTTTCGACTTTTCCGACCAAAATCATTCATTGCCCAGACTAGTAAGTTCTACAAAATCAAGTTAACGTTACCTTAGATACTGGAGATGAATTATTTAGATTAAGTTTCTTGTAACGAACAGCTGTATACCGAAGCTTTCATCGAGTCCATACATCTTACTAATATTATAAATGCGAAAGTTTGTGAGGATGTATGTATGTGTATGTAGGTATGTTTGTTACTCTTTCACGCAAAAACCATTGAACGGATTTGGCTAAAACTAGTACACAGATAGTTTATGACCTGGATTAACACATAGGATAGTCTTTATCCCGATTTAATGTTCCCGTGGGATAATTTTCGAATTGTAGCGGGTGAAGCCCTGGCAACAGCTAGCAGGTATATAAACAGCTGTGGTTTTCCTTAAAGGTTTCATTGAATCAACGACCTTTTAAGTCTAAAAAAAAGTACGTTTTTACAATACGTTTTAACCAGGTATTTATTAAATAAACTTCTCGGAAGTTTACGGCTTACAAAGCATACTAAACATAACTACTGAAATGTTTTATGACCGTTATAAAAATTCTGTTCCCATTATAAAATGTGATGAATGTGAATTATAACTATGTGATAATAAATATTATACAACTTCGTATTACCGCAAGGTTACATTAATATGTCACTTGTAAAGGGCATGGGAGAAGCATTTAAGTTCAAATTAACCTGTACCAATGACTCGAATCTGCACGTTATTATGTAAGATAACATCTTTGCTGTGATATATTAATACGACCTTTATTGTGAGGTCTAATAAGATAAGAATAGGGGTCAAGTTCATGATCACCATCATATCATTTCGTACATTTGATGTTGTTTTTGTTTTTTAAAATAATTGGGTGTTTTACTAACACCTGAAACACTCATACCATATCCAGAATCATCATCATGTCAGCCATTAGGACGTCCACTGCTGAACATAGGCCTCCCCTTTAGATCTCCACATATACCGGTTGGAAGCGACCAGCATCCAGCGTCTTCCAAGCTATGGAGAGGGCTATGCTCGGTGTGTCTCTGCGTGATCGAATCCGAAATGAGGAGATCCGTAGACGAACTAAAGCCACCGACATAGCCCACCGGATAAGCAAGCTGAAGTAGCAATGGGCAGGCCATATTGCTCGCAGAGCAGATGGCCGTTGGGGTCGAAAAGTGCTAGAGTGGAGACCACGGACTAGCAAGCGCATCGTAGGACGTCCACAAACAACTATGATTTTTTATGAATTGTTTTTCCAAACTAGTGATCGCAAACTTTTAAAGAGTAAATTAATGAACACAAGTATGAAGCAACCAAAATGGCGAGATACATACAAGTCAATCCGTATTTAAAAAATAAACAAACCTTTGTAAATAACATCTAAAGACGCCATTACTAGCTCTCTGTTATCAGGAAAAACCACATAGAACATAGTTACTGAAATTCCAAGTGACGAATGCTTGCTTCCACATCATTGACTGAAAGTAATCGTGTGGAAAAACGAAAGTGCCAACAAAGAAACTCTTTGACCGAAACTTCTGATAGTGTTCACATTGTCCTTTGACATCGACAATAGTTCATTTGCTTACTTCAATGAGTCCTTTTTAGTGATAAATGACTATGTAATATGAATGTAGTCTATACTAATCAGGGTTGACAATCTTAGTACTTGGAAACGGGTAATCGTTCTCGTATAAGTATGCAAAATAAGATTGAACACCAGAAGTACTGCCGGCTTGCACATGAAACTGACATTTTAATTTGGTTACATTATATTGTGCTACTTTTACAAAACCCGCTTATAGATGGCACTATTACAAGATTTGTGACTACGTAGTTCTATTATGTACGCAAGATGGCGTGCAAACAGTCATTCATTTGACTCTTTGGTATGACCAGCCTTTGCTCAATTTATATGAGTAGTATAATCTCGATAAACTTATTTATTATAAACAATACAACGAGAAAACAATAAAATATTATTTGGAAGCTCATTAAAATATAAAGTAATAAAAAAAAACAAGATTTAGTAACTGAATTTATTTATATTTTAAGCAACAGCAACACTACAACAAATGACAAACAAACTTGGCCGCCGGTTTGCGTTAACGTATTTTCCGCGTCTTGTTTGTTTTTCCAGATTTTAACCGTCCTAAAGTGCTTTTTCCACCTAAGTCCGTTGTCGTCGAGTCTCGGCTCCTCCGGCCGTGTTGATTTTGTGCTTGTGTTGTTGTTAAAATCAAGTTTTGAGACAGGACTCTGACGAACCGTTTGGTGCCGCAACTTTTGTGTTTGTGACATTAAATCTTCCTATTATCATGTCTAACAGACAGTGTTGCGTCCCCGGATGATGATGATACGGATTTGTATAAAGTTAAAGCAAGAAAACTAAGTAAGAAGTGTTTTAAAAGAAAGAAATAAAAAATAAGTCTAAGATCATTGTTTTTTTTTAATAATTGTGAATTACTTTTTCGCTTTTCACATAACTGCAAGCGATTAAGTAATTCACATAAGTACCCTAAACCGCCTAAACCAATATTCAAGTAGTGGAGGTGGAGTAGGTACGAATGTAAGTATGTATGTGTGTATGTACGTATGTAGTATGCTTGTGTTGGCATTAGTTTAGTTCCAAAACCTGCGTCCAGAGGGCGACATTTGACGTTTCTCAGTTTCGACGCAGAGTTGTACCTCTATCCCATATAATAATAAAAGTACTCTGTGATACTAATATTTGAAAGCTGAAGTGTCTCTTTGGATGAACGCGCTAATCACAGGAATTACTGTTTTTTCGATTAGTTTTTTTTATTTTTTTATTGAAAAGTTCATCGAAGGCTATATAGGCTATATAACATACGTCACGACATACGGGGAATATCTAGTTTTATTTATACTGATTACCCAGTAACTGGATTGTTGGGTTGTAGAGATTAGAAATGCAGTTGAGTACATGTATTTAGCTGAATCAGCGACTGGATGTCTCTAGGCAAAATTAATCTAAGCATTGTTAAGGAAAGTCTATGCCAGACGATTCCATTTAAATGGAAGTCCAGAGCTCTTGAGTTCTTATCTAGAAAGACGCAGGTTTGAGTGTACAATTCGAGATGCAAACGTAATTGCGTTAAAATATTTAAAATTTCCATAATCCGGAAAAAAAAATGTTTCGTAGAGGTCCACTCAAATCTGTGTGGTTCTTTCTTAAAAAGACCATCTCAGTCATTAGACCTACGTGACCCTCGTATGAATACCTATTAAATGTCTGGACTTTATAAGAGACAGTGATTTGTTTCGGCTGTTTCTTCTCAGAGTAGTCAGGTACGAAACACAGGCTTAAACTAGTTTGTAAAAGACTACGTGTAAAAGTGTTAATATGTATGCTGAATGTATAAAATAAACATTATTTAATTTCAGAAAAAAAAACAGTTTTTTTTGGATATAATATAATATTATAACATTACACACAACACGAAATGTTGATGTACAGATAGGAGAGCACTTTTGCCTCGCCCTTTGGAGGAGTAATAGGCGCAATGTTGAGCAATGTTTATTATTTAAATTATAAATAATAAAATATAAACCGGTTATTCCAATACAGATACCCAAAAAGGTTGTTTCAAACAAACCTGAGATTATTAAAGACAAGCAAGTTGCAAATCTAAATAAGACAGCGAAGGCCACTTTCGCAAAGTCAATAGATAAATGGTTAGCTTAATACTTATTATAATAATACTGTCACTATTAATAGTAATAGTATACTACATTAGGCTACTATTACTTTGTCGCCTCGGTACAAAATTTCAAAACAAATGACTATCTACGAGTAACTTGTTGCGACGTTGTCTGTCCTATAATTGTCTATTAGCTCATTTGAATGAATTGTGTGATTACGTCTATAAATTAATGAGAACTTTTTTCTTTATGTGCGCAATAATTAATTCGGGAACATATTTAAATTCAGCAGTTAGTTTGGCGTCTTTGAATTGCTTAACTTATGTCCAACTTATAAATTGCATTCTTATGACACTTCATCGTCACCCCAGTACGAAACACTCCAATCACTAATGCTGTGAATCACCAAATCTATTATTTTCATTAACTAACACAACAAACAATATAAATAAGAAAAGGGACATTGTGATACCACCTTTTATAATAGATTTTGAAGAAAAGAAAAAGCAACAGTTTATCCATCACTAACATAGTTAAAATGAAAGTAGTTGCCATTTTTTGAAACATTTCAATCCAGTTAAAGATAAAGATTTTTCCCGCAGATTTCTGTCACATTTATATAAATTGTATGAAGCAACACAAAAAAAATTCAGTACGCGACTTAAAAGTCACGTGCGGAAAAATTCGCAGTGCGTGATTGGCCTCATCGTGTATCTTTGTCTTACTCTTTCTTCCTTCACACTTCCACTTGACACTTGTTCCTATAATTATTATTAGTCGAACTAATAATCACAGACGCTTGGCTACGAGCCTAACCTGTGTAGTTCCTCTGCCAATATAGCAGAGTAGGTGACATTTAACCACAGTAATTGGCCTTTCAAGCTCAGATGTTGCTGGATACAAGCCAGGGGTGATTTTTGTGGCTGATAACGGTCCTCGTGGCTTCTAATTGACTACGGGTTTCTTCAAGATAGGGCAATAAAAAATGGTTGAATTTATGTTTTGTCTCTGATGGAATTAAATGTCCTTTTATGGAACCTGAGTTAAAAGGTGTACGTCCACAGGCCGGCATCGCACGTATCGGACGTATCGTACGTAACGGATTTTAGTTTGCCTTGTATGAAAACTCATACAACTGCGTCCACTGATCCGCATCGTACGGAAGGCTCATCGGCAATCCCTTAATGCGATGCGTAACGATGACGTCATACGGAATCCTGATCAGTGGAAGCGATGAAGGTGGCATCGGCAATTCGATTGCTGATACTTGCGTCGGCAATCCGATTGCTGCCAACACAGAAATCCGTTTGAAGCGATGCGTCCGATACGTACGATGCGGACCTGTGGGCGCTTACCATTACAAGACAAAGTTATCATAAAAACAATATAAGCTGATTTTTGACATTACAATACCGCTCGTTACCTCTTTTCCTGATGAGTCTTTGTAAGAATTAAAATCGTGTATAATATCGAAAAAATATAAGACAAAGAGGTTCATAAATGTCATGATGGATTCCGATTCCGGAAAGTTCTGGATGTCAATGACCGCTATTGGCACTATTAGCGATTCCGTCAGCCCCAAATTAATCAATAATGATCGAAATCAAAAAATTATCTTTTCTTTATACTTTTGAAATATTTTATTATTATACCTACATAATTATATATCATCAAAGAACCCAGCCCTGGGTTGAGTGGACCAAGAACCGAGTGATTATCTTATTAGTTCCAATGACTGATTTGGCCTAAACGTGTGATTAATTTATCTATTCGAAATCATGAAAAGTTTTACGTTGTCTATAAGAGGGAAAATTGTTTTCAGTACCTATTTTAATAACGTTTTTCGTTTAATGAGGAAGGAAATTGAAAAATGCAATATTTTAACGTAGTACTTCATTATGCTTTAAGTTAAGAATGGAAAACTGGGCATGGGGCAAAAGTTCTGCAGTATTCAAGGAGTTGTTATTATAATTTAATGTTTTGTGTTATGTTGAATAAATTCTTGCTTACAATTCAAGAAACTCTTCATGTATGAGTGCTATTAATATAAAAACAATTAACTTGTTTGTTCGTTTGGCGCCGCCTCAAAATTTATTTTTTGCTTTTCATTTCGATCTTTCTTTGGGTTTTTTTTTAGTAAGGCTTTATTTATTAACAATTTCTTTTTATCTACCTCAATTTGTAGAAGGCGAGACTTCAAGCGTGAATGTTGCAGCATTTGCAACCTTGCGTACTAAACAATGCTACTGAACCAGGAAAAAGGATTCGAGTTCAACACATTGCAGCACTCAGTGGCTCCAAGATTTCCTCACCACTTTTAAACAATACGATTGGTGCAATCCATGATTATTTATACATTACGAAACCTAATAACTCGATAATATCACTACTAAGGAGATAATAATTGAGATTGCAGCAAGATAACTTAATAATGAAAAAAATAATTCTTCGAAATTCTTATACGCTGTTCAATTAGTGGTTTTGTTCTTTTAAGGTTCCACTGTCATAACTATCGCATTCTTTGACTGAATATGTTCTTGTCTGTCCATACAGACGTGCGATCATAATGCTATTAGGACACAATTGTCCTAGAATGAAATCATAGCTAACGTAGAAACCACAGTTATACAGTATGTGTAATACTGAGAATTTATTTCTCTAGTGTTGCCAAAAAAAGTGCAGGGATAAACAATTATTTATATTTACTGTAAGATAAATGTTTATAGTACCGTAAAAGAAACAGAAACATTGTCAGTTCTGCATTCTGCTTCCAAGCCTGGATTTTGTCTCGCTGAATTAACACAAAAATAATTCACAACATTTCAGGGCCTCTAATGCTTTTGTCTCTTTAAAAAGGGCTGGATTTTTTTTGTATTTGGCTACAGAAGGCTCCGTCCATGCGTCTATGATAGAATCCTAGTTTGTAGAATGCGTAATAAGTTTAGTTATGTAGAAACCAAACATTTTAAAACTAAACGAAGCGTAAGTATAAGAAAAGCTAATGAGGTATTTGTTCACTTGTATTATAAGAACAGATCAATAGGCCTACATGTTTTTATATAATGTTCTAAAATCACGTGGCAACCATGTTATTGATTACAGCTATTTTGTATCGAGGCGAACAAAAAGTTTAATGATTCTATTTTCTTGCGCATTAATGATAAACATGATTGATTAGTTCTCGTGGGCGAGCGTCCACTAGTTTTACGCAATTAATGGTTGCTCTCGAAGACCCGTATTGTGGGCTATTAACTAAGAAACATTAGGATGATAAGTTCTACTTTGGCAAGTACAGATAGATCGGTGGTCATAACAAGGCACCTATGCTTGGTTCAGAAGGCGTTGGAAGAAACTTATGTAGAGGTCAATGTTATGAGGTGCTATGACAGGAAACCTCCACGTGCGCCCGTGGACTGGAGTTCTATCTCGGATACGTCCGGGGGGAAGACCAGTTTTTCGGGCCGGTGCACCCTGGGATGCGGGCAAAAACTCTTCCTTAGGCACTGTGTGCCTAAGGAAGCACAGCTCCCACAGCGGCGGAACGGGCTTGCAGACGGTGAGTGATGGGTAGCTCGCCGTCCGACCAAGGACCAAAGCCCGGGTCGGTGGCGCGTCGTGTTTCGCGCCAAATGCCTGCTGGGGTCGCGGGTTTTTTCTTAACCCAGGATACCGTGGCCCCGGAACGTAAAGGGCATAGGAAGGAACACGGGTGGATATTAGTCAGTAAGAGTCTGACAGTCCCTTCCGCCCCACCCAGGGCGGGAGGACTCAAAAAAAGGGTCAATGTTATAGTGGTGACGGAAGGGGCTTACAAGTTGTCGTTAGGTCGTGTATTTGTTACACCAGTAACAAACAGAAGTCTATTCTCTCTGGCCTGACTGATTTCTGACTTGGGTCCTTAGATCTAATCACAAATTATTATTTTTGTTTTATCTTTAAAATCATTGTTTTTTGTTTTTTTTTTCTGTTTATTGTTTAGTTTTAGTTTTTTTTTCTGTTTCCTTTCATTTGATGCGTGAAATTGATGTATCTATAGATTCATGGAATTTACGTTTACATACATAACTAGCACTTTGCCCGCGACTTCGTCTGCGCGTGTTTTTAACTTCGAACACAGTGAATTTAATTCCCGCTCACCCTCCTTATAAGAAAACTTAAAAACTCAATACATACAAACAATCAATCTTAGTAGAAAAACTGATGTTCCGATTTTCACCCCGTTATGGGTTGATTTATGAAATGTAAATAAATACGCATCCTTTATTCGATTGAGAGATAATTTATGGCCAGTTTAGAATTTATCGAAGCAAACAGTAAATCCTTCCCTTAAAACTTGGGTTGGTTAAGTTTCAAAATTTAGGGACTGATTTTCGAAAAACCCAAAAATGGAGGGTATTTTTGAAAAAAAAAATAGTGTCCATCTTTTTTATTTACTTGCTACTCAAATTCGTACCAAGTTTCAAGTTTATAAACCCAAAGAATAAGATTTTGCATACAAAGGTTTTCACCCCTTTTCACCCCCTTAGAGGGAGATTTTCGCAAAATGCTTTCTTAATGCTTACTTACATTATGAACTGCAACTATCAACTATAACATCCAAAATTCAGGTTTCTACGTTTAGTGGTTTAATGTCCTCCCCTTAAAACTTGAATACCCCTTTTCACTAACATGGGGGGTGATTTTCGAAAAATCCAAAAACACGTGTTTGATTAATTCTTATCTAGTATATAAATACTGATTTTCAAATTCATCAGCTCACGCGTCATGATTTTTCTATACAAACTTTAACAACCCCTAGATTACCAATGGAGGGTAGTTTTAAAAAAATAATGGTGCTAATCTTATTTATTTACTTGTGTTCTCATTCGTGGTAAGTTTCAAGTTTATAAACCCAAGGAATAAGATTTTTCATACAAACGTTTTCACCCCTTTTCAACCCCTTAGAGGAGGATATTCGCAAAATCCCGTCTTATTGCCAATCTACATGGTAGACTGCAAATCCTGTCCAAAATTCAAGTTTCTGCGTTTAGCGGTTTCGGCTGTAGTCGTGTCAAAAGAAAAACCCCTGTTCTTTTATATATATAGATTATTTTAAATGCTGTGTTTACCTATAAGTAATTGTTACACTATTGCAATTATATAAGACTAGTATGTAAGATCTTGTTTCCTGTGTAAGCAATTGTTGGTGAACCTATTCAATAAAATAAAATAAAATAAATTTGCGTATTCCTGCTTGAATTGCGAGAATATCACCCGTATTGTCCTATTGGCAGGCCCCTTGGTCTGTTGGTCTTTTTTTTGTTTACGTGGCAAAATCATCAAAATGGGTCCTCCCACCCCGGGCAGGGCGGATTAAATCAAGATTAAAGCAGTCATTGGGTTAGTGACCCTGACTGCTATGCCGGTCGTGAGTTTGATTCCCGCCCAGGACAAATGTTTGTGTGATGAGCACGATCATTTGTTCTGTGTCTGGGTGTAATTTATCTATAATATTTATGTATTCAGAAATATATAACTATGTTTATCAGAGTTGTCTAGTACCCGTAACACAAACTTTGCTTAGCTTGGGCCTAGATGGCGTTGTGTGATAGTTGTGGAATATTATATTATTATTTCCTTTATTTAATCAGTATTCATATTCTTACATTTTTAAATGTTTTAAGTGAAATACAAATATTATTATTCCGTCTAACGCTTCGATATTCTTTAGAATTTTATTGGAAGATATCCAGTTCCTTCTGCCATAGCTACCGTAAACTTCCATGTTACAGCATACTATCTCGTTAGGCATGAGATAATAGATATGTTACTCTAGCAGCTTTTATGCTGGAATAGGCTAATATCCTATGATTATTTATTTATAAATGGTTAATAATCTACCAAGTGGTCTAACTTAATCTAAGTTTCAAAATCCGGAAAAAGTCAATCATACACAGAAAGTAGTTACTAAAAGCCATAATAATAATACCGCAGTGTATTAAGGGAAGTTATGTCAAGTGGAAGTAAGGGGCGTAATGACCGGTGTCAGGCGTAACTTATAACGATGGGAAAACTTCGGGACACCGTCGTGTGAACACGGACTTATAGGATTGCGATCGAGATAGTTTTTCGTTGCTCTGGTGATATATTGGTTTGCAATGTTTCCAAGTGCTTGAAATATAGACGTGTCTATAGTGAATGAGGATAGTTGTAAGACAAAATGTATAATAAGTAACTATAAGAAAAATAGTAGCAAAAACAATGAGGTTAATTTACAAGTAAACAAAGAAAGACAGCTTCGTTGATTGTTTAGCAGTTTGAGTTTTTAGTTTGACCACTAGATCAGATTAACAGTTATTTACGTTAAAAATCTGACGGCAACAGCTCGGAGTCATCACAGTCAACGACGAAAATTAACATTGACACCGGCATTGATGTTTACTGTGGGTCACAAACAGCAGCAGCCGATAACCAGAAAGTACTAGTAGAGAATGCAATATGGCGGGTCGAACTCGAAAAACTTAACTTTATGGTCACTAGAATGGGGTACACTCCAGGAATCTTTCGTCAGGCAGTTGGATCAGAATAATTCAGAAAGCAGTACATCTTGACACGGCGTGCATTGTTAGGAGGTTCCTCTCTTTATACCGACTGCACTACACTCAAAGGTCGAGATGATTGTAGAGTAGTCCGCATCAAGATCAAACGTACCCTGAGGGTCGAACAGTTGCAGTCTGGTCACAACGTGAACTTCAATTCTTTTGTGGTGAGGATGCCGGCTGAACATCTGTCGACTTTCACGAAAGACGAATTTTGGCAGAGAGGTATAGTGTACCGGCCGGCGATTCCGAGGCCGAATATACCTGACACCGCGTGACACACGACGCTGACTTTTCGTGTGAATTAGTTTTATTTTCGTTTTGTGTATGTATTATATAAGTTAAGTGATATTGTATCGTATATTATTCATATGGGCCTTGAAGTCTGAATTAAATAAATAAATGGCCTTGAACTGGCTGAAATATAGAAAATATTTAGGGGAAGTTTTGAAAGAAAAAAAAGGTAAAATCTCTATTATATTGGAAAAGCTAACCTTCATTCATCAGTCATCATCACAGGCTCAATAACAAAAACTTCAAACCGAGCCTATCGGAACTCGATCAAATTGACTCGATTACGCAATCGTATGGATGTGTGATGTGTTAAATCGAGTTTTATAACATTTGCTACGGCAGGTGCTCCGGTTCTCATCGCAAAGGTCCTGTTGACATTTGTCCGGCCTTCAAATATGTCGGTCAATGTGAATCGAGCGTGCCGTTTAATTTTTTTTTTTAATTCGGTCATTTTTTTGTTGCTTTGTGTTTTTTGGATGTGGTAGTGTGTTAAAAATGGTGTGCAGTAGAATTGCAATACTGGCAATGAGCAATACTTAAAACCAAAGTGAGTTTCTTTAGTTTTATGCATATTTATCAATCTCTCCAATCTGATTCTTAAATTTTTAATGGATTAAAAAAACTAATTAATTGTAATAGCTTGAAAACTAGCCAACAAGCAATGCAATCAAAATTATTTTTAATTTTAGGATCATGTCCAAAAAATTTTGTCTTTCCACCTTCATGTTTTTGGGCTTATCATAATAATACTCGTATTTGGTATCCATAATTTGTAACAAGAATTTTTTTAATCGTTGGCATTACGGGTTAATGTCGAGTTACTTTAACCCGCGAGCACTCGCGCTATGAGCATTTCCCTCACGGTAACTATAAAAAGCGTGTTACTTTTGTCAAAAATGTGCTTAGGTACCTCATTCACGCTATAGCTGACTTTTAGTCCCCTCTCGTCCCCTATATACCGGTTTCATGTGCTTAGTGCTCCTATGTTAGTAGAGGGAGAGGATTTGATCGGCAGGGTCCCGTCCTGCGGCGTTTTGCTCATCGCGCGAGTATCAGTGCAAGTATTTTTTTATTGAGTTTTTACTTAGAATAAATATTTACATAATCATTTATTGCTACTTTTTATATTATTTTATAGTCAGATATAATTACCTAATAATTAAAAAATATAATAATCAATAAATTAATCTATTTTCATATGGTTAGTCAACAGCAACATGTTCTGGTGAGAAAATTAGCACCCGGAGACAATATTTGAAATAATTAATTCTAAATTTAACACAACCCCAAATACAACGATGATCTACCATGCAAAACCTGTCACATATCCTTCAGCAAATTTTCCTTTGAATTTGGCGTTTCTAGGACTGAGAAAACCAATGTAATCTGCTCGATTTGTTGTGAAATCTCAAATCAAAAAGACATGTTTTTCTGTAATTTTTTTTTGTGTTCCGAACATGTTTACATTTTATGTTATATTATGTAAAGTTCATGCACATGATGAGGATTAATACCGTGCTTTTTTCATATGATTTTTTTGTTTAATTTAATTATTATCAATTTTTTATCAGAAGTAGGTTCAAATAACGGGAATTTAGCTATTATGTCTGTAACTGAAAATTAAAAGTATATCAAACATTGTATAATTATAAAAGAACATTTGATTTGATTAAATATGATTGTTTTAATATATTTTAGTCTTAAAATATGTCGCATCATTGTCATAAACTACAATATGACTGCTTATAAAGTGTGAGCAAAATGCTCTATGCGCGAGTGTCTATGTAACTTTTGAGGGCGCGAGTGCTGCCGGGTTAATATCTTTTGACATATTTTTTTGCATTCTTTTCATTTATTATTATCATTGTATTTACGGAAAGAAATCTGAACTTTAAGTTGTTTCTTGAACTTCTAAGGTCACTAATTTTAACACAGGCCTGTGAAAGGTGAAACGTGACAATTTTGGAAGGTGCTCATAATGTGTTATTGAGTTATGTCAATATATTCTGTGGTTATGTCGACATTTTGCGTGCAGTAAACTTGGCGATGAAGCTACTTCGTACTTCTTAGGCCCTTCGTCCATTATAAGACTCAAGTTTCCGATACCTTACGATTTGGGTTTCCAGGCGACTATCGCAATACAAATCCATAGAGGCTCGTACACAGGTCGCGTCGCCGACATGCGTCGCCGACTCTAGTCGCTCGCTACTCATCTATCAAGATCGCCGATACCCAAGTCTTCGCGATTTTTAACCGACGAAAAATTTGTATCTATTATTTTAAAATGTATTATTAAAGTATCTGAGGTAGAAAAATATCCTTGTTTGTATCATTACAATTAATAATAATAATTGTACAATCTTACGTTTATGTATTTTGATAATATTTACTTATTTTAGTTCCATATGTGTAACTAGATGGCGTTGTTAGTTTTTCTGAATCGCGATATGGTTTCGTTACCACCAAAAGTATATAAGGACCTAAAATTCATTGATTAAATTGTCTTCGTTCAAAACAGTAAACGCTGGTCCACGACTATCACACAACGCCATCTCGTCCCAAGCTAAGCAGAGCTTGTGGTATGGGTTAGCGATGGGTCGTTGACGGTTTTTCCGTCAACGAAACGTTAACGTTGATTCACGTTTGTCAACTAGTTAATCAACTAGTTAAATTCGTCAACGAGTTGAATGAGTTAACGTGTTCATCTCGTTGACGAATTTAACTGTCAACTTGCAATGTAAACCGTTGATTCATTAAACGGTTTATAATCAACGATTGCGCGTTTAATTTAAGAAACAACTTGATTCAAATTTTGTATTGGAAACGTTTTCTGTACAAACTAATATCTTAAATTGTGTGAAATAAAAATATTTTTATTACATTTTTCACAGAGGGCTGTTCGCTATACCTCGTGCGTCTCAGAAAATAGTACATTTCAAATAATACATTGGGATAATTAAACAAACTCCACCAATATTTATGTACTATTCTTATAATAAATAATTCGAAAATCAACTCATTCAACCGCTCGCAATCTATGACTTTAAAAATATCGAACCATAAAACTCAACATTGAAGATAACATTTGCGTTCTCGTTAATTCAACTCGTTGTATTAACGAGAACGAACGACTCATAAACGTCGTTGACGTATTCAACTAGTTGTACACTCGTTCGTTAATTCAACGAGTTGAATTAACGAGAACGAACGAACGAACGACTTCAACTCATAAACGTCGTTGACAAATTCAACTAGTTGATTCATATTCAGTTAACGTTAATACGTTGACAGGAGATCAACGGTTGATTCAACTAGTTCGTTGATTCAACGCTCATCCCTAGTATGGGTACTAAACAACTGATAAACATACTTATATATTTCTAAATACATAAATATAATAGATAAATTAGGGGAGGCCTATGTTCAGCAGTGGACGCCCTCCGGCTGTTGATGATGATGATGATGATGAATAGATAAATTACACCCAGACACAGAACAAATGATCGTGCTCATCAAACAAACATTAATTTGTCCTGGGTGGGAATCGAACCCACGTCCTCCGGCATAGCAGTCAGGGTCACTAACGACTAGACCAACAGGCTTGTCAAATTCAAAAGAATATTCTAATAGATAATAAGCATGGAATAAGCTTTTTTTTTAAGTGTTAAAATAATCATATTAAATGAGTCCTTCCACCCCGGGCAGGGCGGGAGGGACTGTCAGACTCGTACTAACTAAAAACCACGGTGTCCTTCAATAGAACCTCACAAAACGATAGCGCGATCTAACTCGACCATCTATCGAGCATTGTGTCAAACTTTTTGCACTTTTATAAATTATTATGGTTTCGTTACAAACATTACTACTTTAACCCAGCTTCGTCATGTACTTGCACATACGACAAAAATAAAGTAATTAAGAAAACGAAAACATTAAAAAAACCTATTCAAATCTGAAATTTGAAACCACGGTCATCATCATAGCAGTAAGCGTTAGCGTTCCAGTGCAAATAAAAGAAAACTCTAAAAAAAAACCTAGAAAAAAATTGAATAAACCTCTAAAAAACAACTGAAACACGAAAAAAGAAAAATTCTATGTTTACCTGGGGATTGAACCCATGGTCACCACCTTGGAAGTCAAAGCTTGAACAAATCGAGCTACCTTGTAGCCGGTTGGCGCGGCGAAATTATGAACCATATTCTTTCTAGATTGATTTTTTCCTCTATACGCGCCAATTTTTAATTCCAAAAATTTGAAAAAGGAATGCGCTCGTCATTTTTAAAATAGTAGCATTTTAATTTATGTTATAAGATGAACATTTTGTGTTTTGTACAATGTATTATTAAGGTTGAATATAGAATGGTGGCCGAATAGACGATTTGAGTCTTACGACTCGAGTCGCCGCTGTGTACGGACCGTGCGCGACTGGAGTCGCGCGACTTAGGTATGCGACTGGAGTATCGGATACCGGAGTTTCCTAATGGACGAAGGGCCTTACACAACGGGACGCAATTCTCCAATACCTAACGACTTTCGTATCCAGGCGAATATAGGCTATATTGTGGAATAACAAATAGGAAAATAATAAACCAGGACGGGAGGGACTGTCAGACTTGTGCTGACTTAAATCTACGGTGTCCTTCAATAGCTCATTACGGTGTATTGAGCCACAGTTAACTTTTTTTTTTTAGCTATAGGTAAAATCATCAGTATGAGTCCTCCCACCTCGGGCAGGGCGGGAGGGACTGTCAGACTTGTACTGACTAAAATCCACGGTGTCCTTCAATAACCCTTTATGTACCGGGGTCACGGTTAGGAAATAAATCCCGCGACGCTGGCAGGCTGTAGCCCTCTGAGAGGGTGCCCCGTCATTTTTGCTGACGCTCTTTGAGGCGCGCGTGGAACACGACGCGCCGTCGACCCGGGCATGGTCCATGGTCGGGCAGCGAGTTGCCCTTTACTCGCTGTCCGCATGCCCGCGCCTAGGGTGGCCGGAGATCGTCTGCCGAGCCACGGTTACCTACAGTATTATTATAGTGAACTAGCCCCCATCACTGGCTGGAACTAATTCAAAATAAAAGGTTGATCCTGTTAAAGAGTTATATGAATTGGTAACTTCGACAAAATTAAATGGTAAAAGTGAACCAAAGTAAGCAGTTCACCCAAAAATGAACCTTTCCGACTGGATCTTTATTTACGTAGCAAAGGTCGACATTCTCAAGGAACGAATATGTAAGTACCGTAGGTCGGAAATACCGAATTCACGCAAAATTAAACTTGTACTTGACCGGTTTAATTGTTAAAAGCGAGGTTAAGTGTTGAATTCTTTAAATATAATTATGTGTTAATTCATTAAGTAGGTAATAGTGACTTAGTGACCCGCACTGGATTCACACAGGTGCATGTTTTGAAGAAAAATGACACTGTCATGTACTGGCAAAAATATTCAAAATTGGATCCAGAGATTAGTTTCTATTAAAAAAAACTGATAAACTTACAAACGATACCTCTTTTTAATATTAGTATAGAATACGTAGGTGAATAGGTTACTTCTAGGCAAGCGCAATTCACCGTTGACCACAAATCATCGCTTATCATCAGGCGTGATAGTGATCAAATCACATTTGACCATTTGGCGTGATATACCTATTGCTAAATAAAACTGCCGCTATATTGCTGCTTGGTAAGGTGATTATTATGTTATTGCAAATGCGTCTTAGAAGTGAGATGTTGGTGTTGTATATAGGGTAACTGATAGTGTACGATACTTAAACACGTGATTGTGCTCATGATAACAAACAACTTTTACTATGGGAACAAACCTAAAAACGCGAAAAAAGAAAAAAAGATCAGTTGTTCAGTACATTTATTTATGTTTGTTTAATGTACTGAACAGCTGATATTTTTTTTGCGATTTAGGCTTTGCACTGGCTTTGTATCGTACACTAATTACCAGTCACCCTATAGATAAGTTGGTGTAAGAAAGCACAAAAGGTTTTACAAAACAACAGACAGTCGCTAGTTACCAGGTTACAGTACCTAAGTTCACTAATGTACCGTCTTTCTCAGAATTTACGAGCCAACTAAACAAAGCCAGGAACCCAGAAGTATCCAGACTTTTACTTTATTTTGTCTGACTTTTACTGGAGACTAAATACCACAAAAGTTAGGAATAAAACTTTAATTACTGGTGTAATGTTGACGTTCGGTGTTTGTTTTTAGTTTACTACTTACTTGTTGTTTGTTACTTAGGTACAGAATCAAAGGGATAAAATAGTAGTTGTAGAGTTATTTTATGTGGTAGGTAAGGCTTTTCAGACACAATACCTTTCAATCGCGCGGTCGGGTGGAGGGATCTATTCCCATCCAATACCAAGAGCCAAATTACTAATACCATTTGGTATTAGTTTATTTCCGAATTTACTTTCTATTCCCATCGAGTACCACATTTTAAATCCAATACCATATCAAGTTTGAAGAAATTAGGTACAGCCAGGTTCAGTAAAATTTTAATGTTTTGGTGTAAAAATGACCTAAGTACTACAGTTTCAGAACATCGACGATATCTTAAAAAGCCCGCTATACCATTTATGTCCAAATTAACTTCACTGCTTGTATTCGCGACCGTCGTGGCTAAATAATCACAGCCGCACAGGCCGATCTTCCGGGTTAAGCCGCGCTTGCCGAGGTTGGTCTGTGGATGGGTGACCATCTATAATAGCGAGTTTCCTCCGTGCCTCGGAAAGCACGTAAAGCCGTTGGTCCCGGCTGTCATTTGTAGATATTTGACAGTCGTTACTGTTAGTCAGAAGCTCTAAAGTCTGACAACCAGTCTTACCATGGGGTATCGTATTACCCAGTTACTGGGTTGTGGAGGTCCGACAGGCAGTCGCTACATGTAAAATAGCCGAGGTTGGTCTGTGGATGGGTGACCATCTATAATAGCGAGTTTCCTCCGTGCCTCGGAAAGCACGTAAAGCCGTTGGTCCCGGCTGTCATTTGTAGATATTTGACAGTCGTTACTGTTAGTCAGAAGCTCTAAAGTCTGACAACCAGTCTTACCATGGGGTATCGTATTACCCAGTTACTGGGTTGTGGAGGTCCGACAGGCAGTCGCTACATGTAAAATACTGATATCCAGCTGAATCTGGTTTGACTGGAAGCCGACCCCAATATAGTTGGGAAAAGGCTAGGCAGATGATGCTTGTATTCGCGACCGTAAAATCATACGTCTGGGTCGTAACACAAAACTATCACTACTACGTAGGTGGTAGGTACAATCGTCAAAGTGGAACCATGACTAATTTTGACAATAAGTATAAGTAGTTTGAATCCGTCAAATTGACAAATATCAAAGTCGTTACCCTGGATATGTATTATGTTTAAACGTGGACCTAATAATAATTGTATTTGAATAATATTGTACGAAAATAAGCTTTTGGTGGGACATTTATAATTCCACATTGTCGATTGTACAGTACCTTTGATACTAAGTATGAAGATATCAAAATAGGACACCTACTTACCGCCACACATACCTTCATTATTACCACTGTCTATTTGAATTCCATTATACTGAAGTTCAAGTACAGTCAGTGACAATAGATCAATTTGTCATAATCTCGTTACGGGCGTGGTTAGGCGGACAGTCGAGCACGAAACTTACAGAATCAATGTCTTTACGCATCATTTGTTATGTTGTTCAACTTGTCAGTCTGTACTTGTAAGGAGAAAATTGGTCACAGCTGACATTTTCTTGTCAACGCATTGATATTACGAGTCATTGATTTTTTTTTTGTAATTCCCTGTAGACTAGATTGAATGTCCCTATAACTTGATTTCGTCTAGCAGTAATAGCTTCACTTTCTGTTCAATATTTCGAGGTGGTTTGAAAGTATGGGGTCGTGGGGTCAAACTTCTGGTGACCAAAGGACTGGTTTTTGACTAAGCCAGGAGTTAGGCGTTGCCATACAAAGTGAAAATGCCACAAATTTCCAGAGCATGTTAACTAACAGTGATGTGGAGTTTTTTTAAAATTTTTGTTGTAATTTAGGTTATCATTTTAATTTGCATCAATCTATTAATTAATCATGAACAAAATGCAAAAAAAAAATGCTTGGAACTTCTTATTGGAACTGTACCTACAGGTAAAATTATTTTGCAACCTAGTCCAATTTTAATAAACACTTTTTTTACATTGAAATAATCCTAGAATATAAAAAGCCGTTTAAAAAAACGATAAACTGAAGGTGTAACGAAATTACCATTTTATATTGCTACTAGTCATTTAAAAACCCGAACTGAGACTAATTTATTCATATTTTGTAGTAAGTGTTCTTGTTAGTATTAAATTATGCACGTAATATAGTGTGATTGTACGCAACTGTACGTTTTGTACATCCTAAGTGTTATTTTGTAACTATTTTAGTGTGTGAGGTTACCGCAATTACGATATGAAATCGAATAAACCGGGCAAATGGAAGTATTTGTACGGACATAACTGAAATCCTGTATGATCATGATTCTCTTACCCTGAGTGTTTGAAAAGGTCTCTTTAAGCAGAATCATGATGTAAATTGTGTTTCAATTCGAGAAATGGAATATATCTACTACTCTATTGAGCAATAGAATGGATAATTATTACTTCTAAGAGAGCATGCTTCACTGTCAAGCATATTTTTTTTAATGTTGCGGAATTTATCCTGGGTCATGGATTTACAAACAAAAATTCTGTGCGGAGATTGAACCCGCGACACGCTGCGGAGAGCCTCAGCACCAACCGACAGGCAAAATAGTGGACAAACGCGAGCCTATCGATAAAAAATAAAACTGCTGACATTTGGTTGGTTGCTAAGGTGATATGTTATTGAATCAAATCAAATCAAATAATTTATTTCAACTAAGCCAATTACGGGCACTTTTGAATTGTCAAGAGACATAAAATAAAACTAGTACTAGAAAATAGTTATGGTATTGAAAAATTCATCTTAGGAGTGAGATGTTATCATCATCATCATCAGCCGGAAGACGTCCACTGCTGAACATAGGCCTCCCCCTTAGACTGCCACGTCGAACGACAATTCGCCACTTGCATCCATCGGTTGCCCGCGACCCTTACTATGTCGTCGATCCACCTAGTGGGAGGCCTGCCTACGCTGCGGTTTCCGATCCGTGGTCACAACTCGACAACTTTTCTTCCCCATCGGTTGTCAGTTCTACGAGCGATGTGGTCTGCCCATTGCCACTTCAACTTGCAAATTTTATGAGCTATTTCGGTGACTCTGGTTCTTGGCCCAATATCCATGTTCCAGATTTTATCCCGCAAAGAAACTCCGAGCATAGCTCTTTCCATTGCTCGTTGAGTGACTCTTAGTCTCTCTAAAAGGCCAGCAGTCAAGGACCACGTTTCTGAGCCATGTAATTATCATCACTGGCAACACACACTGGTTTTGAGACACTGTGGGATTCTCGATGAGAAGATATCACGTAGCTTCCCAAACGCTGCCCATTCGAGTTGGATTCTTCGGGCGACCTCTTTCTCGAAGTTGGATGTTATCATCACATAAGAATTCACATAACACTGCGATATGTCTGTACCAACTTCAAGAAATAACGAGTCGTCACCTTGGTCCAAATTCAAGAAAAATGATCTCTCATGTGGGCAATATTAATAGTCAGTCGTGTTGAGTTATGATACTACATCATGACGTGATATATTTAAAACCTTGATGGAGATTATCAAAACTTGGCATGGCGTAGTTGCCACACCACACCCCTTAAGACATTCGTCCACTGCAACTTCTGACAGTAACACATCATGCCGTCAGAAAGGCTGTTGTATTTTTTGCAGCGCAAATAATGTTGTCTTAAGGTGTGCGTCCACAGGTAGGCATCACACGTATCGGATATAACGTACGTAACGGATTTTAGTTTGCCTTGTATGAAAACTCGTACAACTGCGTCCACTGATCCGCATCGTACGGACGGATCAGTAGAAGCGATGAAGGTGGCATCGGCAATCCGATTGCTGATACTCGCGCAGGCAATCCGATCGCTGCCGACACAGAATACGATGCGGACCCGTGGACGCTTACCATTTTGGTCATACTTTTTTGAACAATAGTTCGTTGGAATTATTCCGCCTCGATCCGTTGTTAATGCAACAATAATCTTCCTATTTTCTGCACTTGGCTGGAACACTTTTGCTCACGATTGATGATCAAAACGAAATAACTCGTTCGTTGGCATAGCGAGGCATGTCTTCGGCAAATTATGTAGAAATCGTAGCGAGTCTTTGATCGCTGTCACTTTGTCTCCGATCCCTATGACCTAAACTAGAGTCAAGTGCAAACCCATTTCATAAAAAAAAGTTGTCAGCAATCAGGGCTTCATACAGGCGTAGGCGTAGCTTAGTTCACGTGCATAGCTTAGCAGTGCTACTGTGGATCGTCGCCCTTAATACACTTGCGTGTGATCAACAGTTTTTCTAGGGCTTGTTTTGATTTACATGGCTACAGATGATGCCTGGTCATGTTTGAATGAAGTAGGAGTTGAATCTAAAAATGCACCTCCTAAAGTAGATACTTGTCAATGTTAACTTACGGAAACCTTGAGCTTATTGCGATCTGCGAAAATTATTTTTTGTTATGCCGAATTTTTCGAAAATAAAGATTACGTGTTCAAATCAAATATACATTTAATGTTAGCCTGAACTGTTTTCAGGGAGTGGACGGTGATTGGCCACGCTGCGCTGGTGCAGTGCGCAGAGGTGGTTGCCATAAGGCCCTTCGTACACGAAGCGACTCAAGTTTCCGATACCTTATAATACGACTTCGGTATCCAAGCGGCTATCGCTATACAAACCCATAGACGTTCGAACACAAGCACGCGTCATTGAATACCAAAATCGTAAGGTACCTATCGGAGACTTGCGTCGTCTAGCGTACGAAGGGGCAAACTGTTTGGGTTTTTGGACTAACGTTACGACTCGGGCTGTCGGGCACTAGTTGTCCGGTAATTTGCTGAAGTGGGTCTATTTGGCGTAGCCATGAGTCTTTTGTTGTCTTTTTATCATGTTGTGTGCACTTACGCCATATGCCAATGTTTCTTTCTTTCACTAGGTTTCTAAATATTACGGTTTTGAGACAAAACAGCCAATACTTAAAAAATATGCATAGGACTGCTTTTGAAGCCTAGGTACCTTCTAATAATAATTGTAATGTGAACTTCGTAATAGAAGAAAAGCCCAAAATTGTAACGACAAGAATGGGACGCATAATAGAAATCTAGATTCAATATTTAATCTAAATCTATAAGCCTAAGCTAAGTCAATTTAAAACTCAAGTGCCGTAAAACAATCTGATTAGTTAAAACTTTCTTATTAGAGTAAATAACCCATAGCTTGGAGTTTTTCAACAATTGTTCGCTTTTCAGCAGTTTTGATTGCAGGCAAACGTTTTTTTTTTATTCGTCTGTTAAGAGCCTACAATTTTAAGTTACAATGGATGTAGTATTGATTGGAGTATCCATCATTATGTTAGTCACGTTATTATTTAACTAAGCACCTACAAAACTATTAATTAAAGTACCATACATTTGTAAGACTTGTCTAGGTATGTCGGCAACATCTTTTGCGTTGATTTAAATGTTTATTTCAGGGTGGCACTCGGCCCGAGCGGGGCAATCCTGCACCATATGCTCCACCGTGTCCTCCGGGCGATCCTCGTAGTGGTGACATCCGGGCAGGCATTTCCTTCTTTCTCCATCCGACACAGGTACCTCCCGAAACTTCCGTGTCCGATGAGGCACTGCGTCATGTGGTAGGTCAGGACGCTGTGACGCATATCCTCATATCCAGCCACTCCTCAAAGAGGGGTCTTTACGCCGCGATTGCGGCGTGTCCGAAAAAGACTACCGCTTGGCAATGAAATAAAAGCAGAGGTTATTGATCTTACTCATAAAATATGAATTAGATAAATAATATAAGATAAATAGATAGACTAAGATAAGATTATATAAGATACGGTAATATGAAAAGTTGAAAACATTTTTGTTTAAACTCCAGACCATTGCAAAAGTATACAATAAAAATTATAAGCAAAAGTTGCCCGAAAACAAGCAAAATAAACACAATGGTAAAACAAAGCGATCGCGATAAGGCAAACTGAGTAATTTGCATCAAAAGCGTGGCTCTTCATTCATGTAGAGGGACCCGCAAAATTGGAGATTGTTCATATTCATAACGGCGAGATACCGAGGAAACTGAGTGTTATTAAGTGTCATTATAATACGAGTATGAAGCCTCGAAGTTGGCGATTTTGATATTTTCTGGAAAATGGGAAAGAAGTGATGGGGAAATAGTTTTCTTTAATTTTGTAATTTGTCATTCAACATATTCTGCCTTTTCTTAAATATGTTGGGGTAGGTTTCCAGTTTAAAACCGGATACAGTGCATAGCAACGAGTTTGTCCTGAAAAATAAATCGACTTGGCCCCCACCAACTACGGCAGTTCCCGAGAGCATGCCGTGCCCCTATCCTGAAAAAAATAAACACATCAAATAAGGATTGCATCCATTTGAAATAAATAATTTACAAGAAGACGTATCTGCTTCAATACTTAATTACTTATGTATTTCAACGATTTCGTAAAAGCTAAAAAGTTATTTTGTTAGATTTTTTTAACATGTATCAACTAACAGGCTCGATAAATAATGAGTTGTAAATCTCATTTATATCAGTCTAGTCGTATAAAAATATTTCATTCTTTAAATAAAAAAAAAGAAGTACGTTCTTTGATCAGAATTATGAATACCCAGTTTCTTTGCCGAGTAATTGCAAAATGATTGCACAATTAGTAAGAAAAATGACAGCAATTAAGTTTGTGACTTTTAAACAGACTATTTTGTAAGCTTTTCAATGTAGGTGTATGTAGGAACCTATTTCATTTGCTTATTGTATCCATGGAGGTCATATGAGCCAGAAGATAAATATGAGGTTATTATCAAGATGCATAGATACATTGCATCTTATCCTAGAAGGATTCATCATCATCATCATCATCATCAGCCGGAGGACGTCCACTGCTGAACATAGTCCTCCCCCTTAGACCGCCACGCCGAACGACAATTCGCCACTTGCATCCATCGGCTGCCCGCGACCCTCACGATGTCGTCGGTCCACCTAGTGGGAGGCCTGCCTAAATTGCGTTTTCCGCTCCGTGGTCGCCACTCGAGAAGAAGATTACTTATACAGTTTTGTAACTTTAAAAAACCTATGTTCTTAGTAATTCACGAAGCATCTGCTTACGTTACCAGCGCATAAAGCCTGACACCGGACTGCTTTGGGCATAATTCCAGGCTTTAATCGGAAATGGGAGTCGATCTCAGGTTCATCCACTTTTGCACATGTGGGCATCAATATGCAATAAGCACTTAAGCAGTCTGTCTATGCCTATTTTAAAATGCAGATATATTATATGCTTGGGTATAAAATTTAAAAAATCCGAGCCTCGTTAGTGTCTCAAAATAGCTATTAAAATTAAATTAATAGCCGCATTATTAAAACTAGTTCGTGTCACAACTCAAAAACATTGACAAAATGATTTATAAGGCCTATGACAAGTTGATGTATGTAAATCAGTCCGTGAAATTAAAATGTTTGTACATATTAGCATAAATTAGTGATTAGTAATCGAGGTTTAAGACGTTCTAGTAATTTAAATCAGTATTTGATGAGTGCAAAATAAGCTAAATTCTGGTCATTCAAAAAGGTGTTTAAACAAGGATAGTGACAAGGTCTAAAATTAGATTTAGAATCTGCGTGTGAAGAAATTCTCGATAAAAAATCAGTTTTAATTAATCAAATTATTTCTAATCATACTATTTATAAATGGGATAGTTTAGACGGATGGATGTATCACTAAGATCCGCTAAGGTCTTGACAATAGATTTCTCCGGTATTACGTTCCCTTGGGATAACTTTCGGGTTGCTTGCGATTAAAGTCTTTTAAGTCAAGGGTTGTGAGTTCACTGAAGGGGCCCTCTCAGAGGGCCAAAGCCTGCCGGGGTCGCGGGATTATTTCCTAACCGTGACCACGGAACAGAAAGGGCTATTGAAGGACACCGTGGATTTTAGTCAGTAAAAGTCTGACAGTCCCTCCCGCCCTGCCCGGGGTTGGAGGACTCATTTGATGATTTAACCACGTTAAAAAAAAAAAAAGGGTTGTGGGTTGATTTTTTCTACCTTTCTTTCCATTGTTGACAAATGAAGGTGGAAAACAGGTGATTGGCCAAAACGTGGACACTGCGAAATATTGGTTCCTTTAGCTTTATAATTTTAGTACTGCTTAAATATTTTGCTGGTCATACCTGGTTAAATATGTAACTGTTTCAATTTAAGAATCGTGAGGTGAATCGCACATTATGTTCGTTACGTTCAACGCCTGCATTTATCTTAACATCGAAATATTACAAAAGAAGGTCTTTTAAGTTATAACACTTTCAAAACACTTCAATAAATGAAGACCATTTTTGGTCTATGTTGTTGCGTAGTCCACTTTTAGTTTCGCGCAAATTGTGTATGTTTGTACAGTCAGCAAAAGAGTTTGATATTGAGACAGCTACTGAACAGTAATTACGAACTAGGTAAATAAAGCTACACATAGTAGTCAAACCTTTAACTGAAACCAAGCTTAGCTTTTATGTCTATGCCCTTCTTTATGTCCATCAAAAGACAGTATTCGGTTGGTTGCCGATAAACGATGAAAGCACAATCTTGAAAGATTGATTCTACAAACAACGGGCAGCTAGGTACTGGATATTGGGGGAGATTTACCCTGGCCGCATACACCAGTTTTCCTGATCAGAAATCCTGATCCGTTTTCTATTCGTACACAGTGAATTTACAAAAGTGTGTGCATATCACACACATTTGTATAACTTCCTGTACAAATTTCGAAACCGGATCAGGATTGTCCGATCAGGTAAATTACCTAGCAAAATCCGCTGTAGGACATAAGACTGGCCTTATGTCCTACAGCGGATTATGCTAGGTTCGGATACTTGAAAATCGCGTGGACCAGTTATATGTGAACCAAGTGCGACGTCTATCGCAGTGAAAAGCTGTTTAATTCTTACCTGCTCACCAATTTGTTTTGTCAATAGTACTTTACCTGAGTCATTCAAAGGTAGTGCGGTACCATATTTGGTCAACATAATGATAAGCATTTCATGTGTAACACATGGATCTTTTTGCTCAGTTATGGTATTTTTATGTACCTATGTGACATGATTTAATAAGTAAAATTAGTAGACGGTGTCAAATTAATTCAAAATTAATTACGTGTAGAATTAATTTTAATGTATTATAATTAAAATACTAAATACTTACAAGGTCAAATTATTTTAATTGCGAAACTTAGATGAACACAAGATTGATACTCATCAAGGAACAGTGGTGGCGATGGCGTGGGGGTGATACGGGAGACTTAATTTCAACTGGAAGGTTGTGAGCTCAAAAGACAATGCCGGTTGTTCCTTAGAGCTATGACCCACCAAATAAAATTTGGCTTCCAACTATACCAAATCTAACATTTTATTTGTGCTTTATCAGTTATAAGTAAAATCATGTTTTATAAGTCTATAATCCTGCCGTTTCTGTTAATTGGATAAAATATCACATTTAGGTTAGATACCTATGTCGAGCATACGTTAACGTCACGTCCCTATTTTCACAATGCTGATCTAGCCACAAAGCACACACAATACAATACTAACAATCTTGACGGATTACAGATGTTGGTGGAAGCTGTAAGATAATTCAAAAACATTTATAATTTGTAATAAACAAACACAATAGCCACCCAAAAATCAAATGACTTTGCCATAATGCCAGTTGTGACATTTTGACACAAGGATAAAATACACAAACAATATACAAAATGGACTGCGCACTCATGCCTCAGAAATGAGGAGATTCGTAGACGAACCAAAGTAACCAAAATAAATGTTATTACGTTTTTAAATATTTCTTAAAAAAACATTTATAAACGTAAAAACAGTAGTCCGCCGGTGTGGGAGCGGGGTCCAAACTACCGGTGGTTAGGGCTACAGAAACACACAATGCGGGCCGTATTTAGGAAGACTGCCTCCAAAATCAGGCCCTTGATCCAACTACCTAGAGAGAGCCTTGAAAGGTATTCGTCGAGGCCCTTTGCCATCAGGCCATTGGCTGTAACGATAAATCGGCACAATGATAGCCGAGCTCACATTCCCACTCCGACAACCGCGCGTGCTAAGTTGAGATATTTCATTTATTTATATTTCTCAGCTTTCAGTTCAGAAGGTTCTCGTCATGCGAGATGGTATCATCGATTATTATTTATCATTACGCGGCGCATCGATCTGTCTATCACAACAATATCAGGGACATTGGCGACATCAAAAATAAAAAAAGAATATTGAAAAATAAACCTGAAAGCAATTATAAAGCCGAAAAAGTAAATAAGGTTAACAAGTAAGAGTTGCCCGGGTGTCACCACTGCGAGGATCGCCCGGAGGACACGGTGAAGCATACGGTGCAGGACTGCCCAGCTTGGGCGGAGCACCGCCGTGTCCTCACTGCGGCGATAGGCGGAGACCTCTCGCGCCCGGCATTGGTTGCGGCCATGCTGCGGGGCGAGACGGAGTGGGAGGCGGTCGCCTCCTTCTGCGAAGCAGTCATGCTCGCGAAGGAGGAGGTGGGCCGCTTGAGGGAGAGGATACCGTCCTCCCTCCGCCCGAGACGCAGTGGTAGACGCCCACGGCGACGGATGTCGCGGGACGATCTCCGGCCACCGTAGGCGCGGGCATGCGGGCGGCGAGTAAAGGGCAACTCGCTGCCCGACCATGGACCATGCCCGGGTCGACGGCGCGTTGTGTCCCACGCGCGCCTCAAGGAGGGTCAGCATAGTGACGGGGCCCCCCTATAGAGGGCCACAGTCCTGCCGGGGTTGCGGGACATACGTATACCGCGACTCCGGCACACAAAGGGCTACCGAAGGACATCGTGGATTTTAGTCAGTACAAGTCTGACAGTCCCTCCCGCCCTGCCCGGGGATGGAGGACTCAATCGATGATTTTGAAAAAAAAAAAACAGGTACCTAAGAGTTATATTTTACTATTTCTATCCATACTACTTTCTGGGAATAGGAGGGAAGGGACAAGTGCCATCCAAGTTGCTCTTCTCTTTCGTCATGCTAATTATAGCAAATCAAAGAAAACCTAAACGGTGGCGATTACGGTTCATTTTTGGATACTACGTAAATTGAAGTGCTCAGTCCAGATTTTATGATAGGGCTATGTTTTGATTAGGTATTTCCGCGTCAATGACGTTTCGTTGTACCTAATCATTCATGCTCAAATGTGAAATATTTTTAAGAGTGTATATTCATAATGTGATTTATATAAAAAAAAAAAACATTATTTTCGTTTAACACACTTATTGAAAATAATGTTTTATTAAAACTGAATATTGCATATTTAAATCCGAACAATAACACATTAAAAGGTGTCATTTGTCATTTTCTCTGCGTGTAGGTATGCTTAATGCGTAACGCACATGGCCGCGATGAAAACAGGAAATGGTTTTTGGGTTTTCGAAATCCTTTTATCACTAACTTTTTAAAAGCATCCTTTGCAGAATAACAATTATGTAATCAGGGGTCTTATTTTCATTTAATATTTTTCATTAGTTTATATTTCCTGTAATAAGGGCTGAAAGGTGGGGCAGGATCTGGCATTGTCATTTGTGACGGTTTTTTTTGTGTAATTATTTTTTTCAGATTTTAAAAGAGGCAACAAATAGCAAAAAAAAAAACATTTCTGCCAACCCGCTGGATCAGTGTGATTGACTTCAATATATTGGTTCATTCTTCGTAAAGGCTTGTGTCCCAGCTGTGGGAACATTAAACAGTTTAGATTATAAGAGAGAGTAGAGAGAGAGACCTATGTATCCTAGTTACACATGTCAAGATATAAAACAGTTCCGTTGTTTAAAAAAAAATTGGACTTGAGATCAAATGACATTTCGTACAAAAATAATACCAAACTATTAACAGATATTAAAACTACTAGTAAGGTGCAATAAACTGATTTGATTGATTTATTATAACAGCCATTAAATGAAATTATTCTGAAATGCACTACCACTACTACTAGGTAATCAAAATGCAAATCGTAGTGAGAAATATCAAACGTTCAAAACAGCATTAAGATAGAAATGTTATATTAATAAAATTTGCCTCACTAATGTAGCATGTTCTATTTTCCCTTTCAAATATTGAATCAGCATCATATAGGGTAATTCAGGGTAGTAATGAAGAACAGTACCTGGAAGGATATGGGGGAGGCAATTTGACCAGCATTGGACCATTAAGCAAATAAAAAAAAAAGCTTTTGCGATTTTCATGATTCTCCAGGATAACTTTCCTCATGTCTGAATCTAAAATGGTTTCAATCTGGCCAGTGTGTTTTGTGTGTGTCTACGAGTATTATAGACTAAACTGGATAAGTCTGTGAAAGATCATGGTTGAACCAGACTGAGGCCTCATTATCGGTATCGGCAAGACTGAGGATTTTAGGTGATAAAAAGCATTATAGACATTAACTTTATGGCAATAAAGTAGAAATTTCCATGATAAATGATCGTAGTAACAAAAAAATCGCTTCGGTAAGCTTGAGGTTATTGTATCGGTCATTTATCATCATCCGATAGTGGGCACCGGGCCTTATAGTCTTCCACTGCTAGAATGAACTAAGATGCTTCGCTGCGATTGTGACGGCCTGCGAAACATCTTGTTTTGCGTCGACGCATAGGAGTTATAGCATAAAATGCGTTGATTCGTTGCTATGAGGCATCGCAACACAAAGAAAGACTCTAATGAGGTCTCACTCTAAAGCATACATGCTATGTTCTTTAGCGGGGCATTGACTCCCTAAAATGGATCGATGACTTTCAAAAGTCGAGTGGGTACTTATTACAATCTACAAAGGAACAATAATATAAATGTACATTCAACTTCCAAAGGTACACCACTACACATTCCACTTCTAAAATGTAAAAGGACCAAATTCACTGTGGAAAAGTACTGCGCATTCGTATAATATATGAATTTTACCTATGACGGGTGGTTTAGTCATACTAGTAAGAACTTATTTCGAAACAGCCAGACTCGGTTAAAGGCATTTCAAATAGTGTATTAATTATCTAAGTGGACCAAATCGTGTTGTGAGATATGACTCTCTATGATTTGATGTAGTATGTTTGGATTACGCGTAGAAGGGCAGGTGTGCATACAAATACATGCATTGGTAGTTTATCGGTTAAGTAAATAAGAAGCTATACATAATATATCTTCGTATCTTATGTACCTTGCGAGTTGAGATCCCGTTGTACCGACTGCAACATTGATCATCACCATTAAGCAGACAAGACAAGCAAGTTTCATTTATTACATTAATACAATTATTTCACCATACTTTCCTTGTCATTTTATTTTCGCGCGGAAGCATTTTGACTTTACTATTGACGTTACTTACAATTTTTAAATTAAGTAATGAACACGAAGCTAAATTCTGAAAAGCCTAATTTTGGACACGCTAAGAAGACGCAGCGTAAGCAGGCCTCCCACTTGGTAAGCCGACAACATCGTGAGAGTCGCGGACAACCGATGGATGCAAGTGGTGATTAATTCGTCGTACGGCGTGGCAGTCTGACGGCCTTTGTTCCGCTGTGGTCGTTTTCCGGCTAATGATGGTGATGAAGAAGACACTAAACGAAAGCAAATAGTGTGTAATGATAAAACTTCCAAATATTCTAAATCCATTCTTATGTATAGACATTTAAATTGAAACTGCTGTTACGATAAAGGAATCGACGTTTAACAGACTCCCACAAAAGCTATTCTTTGCCGGCGTTCTATTTTATCTTACACAAACAACCTAAAATCTACTGAGGATTCGAATATTTAGGCGCGGAATATCTTATCTAAAGCTGCCAAAAATCACAAAGATCCTTTGGTTAGCACTTAGGTACGTGCTATTGTGAAAACGCCTTTGTCTTTTATACAAGCAAATTCTGAACTAAATTTCCGACTACCCAGACTTGCTTTTTATTCAGTGTTATTTATTACAATATAATACTTACCTTTAGATATTTAAATAATAATTATACAGGGTGTCCTGAAAAGTGTAGTTATAGCATGGAAAAAGTCCTCGCCAATCTTTTTACTTCTTAGATATGCGGTGCTATTTTAAAGGGTTCAAAAGTAGGTAATGACCACATTTCGTGATCAACAAGCAACAAATGCCTAGGGACTGCTGCAGTCCCTAGGCATTTGTTGCTGCACGGTGGAGCATACGGTGCAGGACTGCCCAGCTTGGGCGGAGCACAGCCGTGTCCTCACTGCGGTGATAGGCGGAGACCTCTCGCGCCCGGCATTGGTTGCGGCCATGCTGCGGGGCGAGACGGAGTGGGAGGCGGTCGCCTCCTTCTGCGAAGCAGTCATGCTTGCGAAGGAGGAGGCGGGCCGCTTGAGGGAGAGGATACCGTCCTCCCTCCGCCCGAGACGCAGTTGTAGACGCCCACGGCGACGGATGTCGCGGGACGATCTCCGGCCACCGTAGGCGCGGGCATGCGGGCGGCGAGTAAAGGGCAACTCGCTGCCCGACCATGGACTATGCCCGGGTCGACGGCGCGTTGTGTCCCACGCGCGCCTCAAGGAGCGTCAGCATAGTGACGGGGCCCCCCTATAGAGGGCCACAGTCCTGCCGGGGTTGCGGGACATACGTATACCGCGACTCCGGCACACAAAGGGCTACCGAAGGACACCGTGGATTTTAGTCAGTACAAGTCTGACAGCCCCTCCCGCCCTGTCCGGGGTTGGAGGACTCCTTTGATGATTTTGCCACGTAAAAAAAAAGGGACTGCTGCAATTTAATTAAATTGTCTAACTCTGAAACTAATTAATATTTCTAAAGAATATTAATGCATTTGTTAAGTTTCTCTAATACTTGATCATCTTCCGGTAAGCATGCTATGCCCCCCCTCAATTTGATCTTCATGTTATATCATTAATCATTGATGTTTTTATTACTTTTTTATACTTCTTGTTAGCGTGTCTGTTTGATATTGATACTGACTTTAGTCAAGGGACAGTCATAAAAAGGCACAGCGGCCCTGAGACGCAAAGATTAATTGGCAGAACAGGGTTGCTTTTCCCCCCTTTTACTTCCTCCAGAGTTAAAAGCATATTATATCAGTTAATGTCTGCCATTTATAATTTATTTTTACCACTATAACTAAGCTCTAAAGTAAGTAAGGTATTGAATCAGTCAATATTCTATTGGGTACATATTTGAATATCGAAGATTAAAATATCTATGCTTAAAATATCGATGTTCAAAATATCGAAAATGAAAATATCGAATGACCATAAAATCGAAACTTAAAATATCGAAAGTTTGAAATATCGAATGATTAAATGATCTACGTCCAATATATCTAAAATCTAAATATCTACAAAAGTTACATCGAAAGATCTAAATACCAAAGTACAGATTATCGAATGTCCGAAATATCGAACCTAACAAGGTAAGTCGACGGAGCCCCGCTTCGCGGGGCTCCTATTTCTGTTTGCAAGGTTTAAAGTAACCTAACACGAAGAGGATGGCGGGGTCTGAAAGACCCCGCCATCCTCTTCGAACCTAACCTGTCCGAGTCGGGGTGCCCCAAGTTCCGAGCTGGCTTCGCTCGCTCTTGCATCCGAAGTCCGTCCAGCTACCTTGTTGGGTACTAATCAGTAATTTGACTAAGGACGCAAGAGCGACTTGGGGCACCCCGATTCGGACAGGTTAGGTTCGAAGAGGGTGGCGGGGTCTGGAAGACCCCGCCATCCTCTTCGTGTTAGGTTACTTTAAGCCTTGCAAACAGAAATAGGAGCCCCGCGAAGCGGGGCTCCGTCGACTTACCTTGGTGGGTGGTTTTTTTTCCGATATTTCAACTAGTAGGTATTTTTAACGTAGATATTATGAAATTAGATATTATGAACTGCGATGTATTAAACGTTGATATTTTGAATTTCGACATAACGTCTTTCGATATTTAAATCAGTCGACATTTTAATCTTCGACGTTTTAAGCGTAGATGTAACATTTTTCGATATTTTGTTACAATCGATATTTTAATTTTCGATATTCTGAACATTGACATTTTCAGCGTAGATATTTTAATCTTCGATATTCAAATATGTACCCATTCTATTCTATAAAAGCCTTCATACAGTTTCCCAGTTTAGTATTAAATCGATTCGGTACTTAAGCAATACCATTCCTAGAAAGGGACATACACATTTTATGCACAAATGACTAAATTCATAACCAGTGTCGGCATTTATATCGCTCTATCATAACGAGACGATTAATTATCGAGATATCGATACTTTTTGTGACATTTCGAGAATTCTCGAGCCTCTACCGATTCATGTTTCGCAAACGCAAGTACAAAATTTTATCATACATTAATCTAAGAATCTAATAGATGTGGCACAGCCTCAACTATGTGTGAAGGGTGCTCCTGTTTTGTCAATATTTTTATAGGAGCAAGTTGATCATACAAATACGATTTGCTAACGTCACTAAAAATATATCAAAGTTATTTTTCATGAAAAATAAGTAGATTTTTAAAAAATTATAATAAATGCTTTTGTTTTCTGTGTTGTGGACCTGTTTCAAGGATTACGCAGAGGTGTGATCCTTGAAACACGTCCGTCACAAAATTATCTGTTCGTCACAAACCTATACGAGAAAAAATATGCAAAGCGTTTTGTTATTTCAGCTGGACCCATTCAGAAATGAACAAATATGATGTATTTTTTTACCGACTTCAATAAAAAGGATCGAGGTTCTTAATTCGGATGTTTTTTTAAAGTATTTTCGGGCATAACTCCGTCTGACATAAATAGACGGATCAGCATTTTTTTTTTCTGTGGATTCAAACGTAAAGATTTGATAAAGAATTTCGGAAACTTAAAACGGAACTTTTCGATAAATAGCTTATACCTATTAATTTATGCATTTTTTTGTTCAATCACACAAAATAATATTGACACGTCGGAACCGACAAAAAATGGTGAATTAAAAAAATGGAATCAAAGTAGGTGGCAAAAAGAAAAAAGTAATTACCGACTTCTGGAATATTTTTTTGTGTAATTTTTTATTTTAAAGTTTTTATTAGTACAGACAAAGTCCTGATTGCCACGTCTATTGGCCTATAACTTTTCTAACTCTTCTCTACGGTTTATCTAGTTGAGAATCTAGAGCGCTGACTAGACGTTTGTGGTGAAAGGTCATACAAACCCGTCAGACGATGTTGAGCAATGTGTGGAGCAAATATGTGTATTAAAGTGTTAGGGCTTGGTCACTTACTTTGTATCTGGTCTGAATTTTGAAATTTTCTAGGAGGTTCCAATTAAATTTTGGAATTTTATGTTTTTGAACGGATTAAATTTTTCGGAGTTGCAATTTATTAGTCGTGGAGCTTATATACCTATTACTAAAGGTCAATAGATAACTTTTTAACTTATACAATTGAACCCAAAGGTGCTTGTGCTGGGTAAAGTCACTATAACTGTTGCTTATTTGATTTCGAAAAACAAACAATGAAAGAAATAATCAAAATAATAGAATTACTCAGTCACCATTCACGATACAAATGAATGAAACCTATTTGGAATGGAACCATAATAAACCCAATAAAAAAACATAATAAGTAAATAGCTCAATATATTGAAAAAAAAATATTATTATTTAATACTTCTTGGCACGATATCTGAACTTAAACATATTCAAATCGTGATCGTTTAGCGGTTAACCGCAAAATAAACCAACACTATCTAAACCCCAGTTATTAAATCGTGACCATTACAATATCAATCTATTTATAAAACCATTCATAACAATATTTACAACCTACCTTTACTACAAAGTTCATCAACCTTCCTCATTACGTAACGATGCACTGAGATGCGCACGAGTTGATCTCGTAGGTCGTAGTAGATTATGTAGTAAGTTGCGTAACTAGACTTGACCTTGTTCGTTGCCTACTCGTCTTCATTCTGTTTGCATTAAAATAATACTTGAAACATTGCTGGTGGAAAGGTGGATGTGGTAAATAATTGTATTATTGTTTTACTCTTATTGGAGTGAGGTAGAAAACAATATTTTCTTCTTAATTATGTCCACTGTATTGAACCTAAAACATGACCAAGATTACATATCTTACATCCATGTCTATTACAAAATTATCGTACCACACGTACTTTATCGACTAGTTTTAATGAAGTAAATACTCCTAGTACAAGCATTTGCATTTTTATGAATTAGCTATCCTTGTAACAGCGACGTTTAAATAACCGGTAAGGAAAGGAGTTTGATCAAAATGTTTATCAGATTATTACTTAATTTATAATTTTCAATTAAGTTAACCTGTGATTTTAGACTGACAGCTATCAGGCATACACTTTTGGCATGCATGAATAATTTATTTGTAGCGATTAAGTAACTAAGGTATAGGTCACTTGTTTTGTCCTAAAGAGTAACATGCTTTGGTACATGTTACGAGTTTTTATTGGCTACATCCCGTTTCGTAACACATTTGTACTTGAACTCAATCTTAACATTACGAATGCGAAAGTATTCTTTTTGTTAATTGACACCGAACCGTTAATCATGAATTGCACTTTGCCAGGTGTTCAGAGACAAACGTGGTAACCTATGTGTAGGAAGGTAAACATTCCAAAATTAAAGTTCTTTCAGGAGGAAAACAAGAAAAACGTTCCTTCGATATTATACGGCGCAACATTCCAATCGATCCAATCCGAATTGATTGTGAAATGATGATTATATCCAAATGCCGTTACTATTTTTCTTCATTCCTCAGCCGTGAATCGAATTAGATTTTTAAACATCTAAAGCAAATATTTGGAAGACACATTTGTATGGATATAATACCACATCCATAATTCGAATCATAACATTCCATGTTTGATACGGCAGACGAGTCTACTTGTAACGGTAGTAAAATCTCAAGCCTATATTACAATATTTTTATGGCCAATACCGCCTCTGCTATCCGTCATTACACTCTATGTAAGGCTATGCAGACGAGCCTTGTCAAGACGACTGCGTTAGGTTCGTCAACACATCTTTAAGGCAAGGTTCTCAAAACATCTGTAGTTTTGTTTAGTTTTTTTTTGTTATAGGTCGTTGATCTCGCCCGGTTTTTTTTAAGTCGTAAAATATTCAAGTTTTATGTGAGCTCCGGTAATATTTTCATTAGAGTTTTGTGTATGACGAACGGTATGAATATCGCTTTTTTAATATGCGATTTGGAAAAAGAATTTAGTCTAGTTTCATAGTTTCGTTGGTTTTGTGCTAATTTTAAGGAAGTTTTGATTGTTAGAAAAAGCCTGGCATTACGTATCTAATGCAATTTTAGATTTAAAAAAATTAAAGTAGTTGCTGCAAGATAATTATCTTTGTAAATAAATAATTTTAAATACTTTAATTAAGGTTGGAACAAATAATTTTAAGATTCAGGAATTGTATTTCTTTTTATTCCTCTGTTAATAAGATGTAATTAAACTTCTTTCGTGCCTTCAGAAACATCGTCCATTTCGCTGCCTTCGCAATCTCAATTTAGAACTTCCCAAGTTATACAGATTCTTGGTATCCATTTAATTTTGATCTTAACATTTAATTTTATTTCTTATAAAAAAATAAAATATCTGTTTACGTAATATCATCATATTTTTCATGTCAGTAGTACTTATCATTTAGCTTAAGGTCACGGGTATGACTCATTGAACAAAAGCTTTTATTATTCGTGCCATAAAACCTAGTTTAGTCACGGATTTATAATAGGAACAAGATTAATATGGCTTTCAACAACTTTATCTACTAACAGATGGTAAATTATGAGTTTGGGCTAGATTTCAAGATAAAGAAACCACAGTATTTGCCCAAAGCATTTAAGTAAAGAAATATTAAGCACTGACTTTTGTTCGTAGATTCGTCCACAGTTAAGAGGAAAGTATAAAGGCTGCTATTTCAAAAACCGGCCAAGTGCGTGTCGGGCCACGCACAGTGTAGGGTTCCGTAGTTGCCCATCAAAATACTTATGCGAACTAACTAAACTGATTCGCTGAATTTAATTTTAAAAAGAAGAATTTTCAAAATCGGTCCAGGAGTCTTTGAGAAATCGGGGACAATACATAAAAAAAAAAGATTATGACGAATTTAGAACCTCCTCCTTTTTTGAAGTTATTTAAAAATAGTTGACGATAAAAACCTACCTATCCCCAAAAAACATTAGGTATGTTTTTTGGGGATAGGTAGATAGGTAAAAGCTGTAAAAATAAAGTTGACAAACTTACATTTCCAGTTGAAGAGCATGTTCTCCGATATATTTTGTTTAAGAAAATATGATATTCAAGTACATTTTATAAGTTGGTCGACTATTACTCGTAAAGTTGTAAAGCCTACTTAGTCATGATAATTTTCTTTTAAACTTCATTATATTTCCTTCTATTGTGAATTTTTTCACATCCCCAAACATAACCGTTTAGCTGGTAGAGGGGGGGGGACACTCGAGTCGAGCAAAATTTAGCAATTTAAAGCTTAATATTTCTCAAACGAATATTTTTATCAAAAAATTGTTAATGGAGACTCCATTATTTTTTAAAGACCTATTTAATGATACCCCACACTAAGGGGTACGCGAGAAAAAAAAAAACATCCCCAATTTACGTGTACATGAGGTACCCTAAAAAAAAATATTTTACGAGATTTTATTTTACCACTTTTTCGGCACAACAAATCCGTATATTTACACCAAATTACAGCTCTCTAGTACTGTGCGTCTCTGAGCTAAACTGCGGACAGACGGACGGACGGACGGACGGACGGACGGACGGACGGACGGACGGACGGACGGACATAGCGAAACTATAAGGGTTCCTTGTTGACTACGGAACCCTAAAAATGGGTATCCAGAAAAACTCGTGCTGTCCCTCTCGCGCGTTGAAAAAACCCCCGCTCGTGCGATAGAGAGTTGCAGCTCGCTACTGACTAAGTATTTTATATAAAATTTGTCTCTCGGGAGAAAACGTTTTTCACATACCAAATCACGACCAATCTCTTAGATTCTGGCGTCAATCGTTTCAGCATAATTATTTATATATATATTCTAGGTTTGTTGCTTTTTTTTTTCTAAAACTTCTTTGTTTTTAAAATACAAAGGTTTTACTTGAATGAAGATTTTGTCATAAAAAAAAAATGACTCTTTGGCGTCATTGACTTTTATAAATTAAAACTATTGTAAATTTCCAAAAGTCTTAGAACAAACATTTTTCAGTAACATGGGCTGAGATATCCCGCGAGATGTTTTGCGAATTTAACGTTACACGTTGTCTAAATTAAGCTCTCAAACACACAGATCCGGAACTTGTAGATCATACAAATATTTTGTTTCGTGCGGAAATCACACATACACAGAAATGATGAAAATCTGTACCGAATATCTAAACGTAAGTATACGTGAAATGAAATGCTAACTGATACACAATTACTTTCGCATTCTTAATATTTTGTTTATGGATAAAGTAGGTGCATATGATTATAATAACAATATACTTGTTGGTTTGCACTCGTAATTAACTATTGTACGAATTCTGTGCCAAGGCGAGATTTTTGGACGGCCTATTGCGAAATGATGAACTTTTTGTTCGACGCGATGGAATTATTAATCTGATAAACGAGTCTTGAGAGGGGTGGGTGATAAAAGTATTTGGAATGTAGGTATGATGAGGAGACTGATGAATATTGAAATGAAGTCTAAAAGTCGTAGACAGGGATCGCGGGACTGTCTTATTAAGTTAATGTGACCATGGAAAGTAAAGGGCTATTGAAGAACATCGTCGATTCAGCCAGTACTCTGACAGTCCCTCCCGTCCCGCCCTGGATAGGAAGAGTCTTTGATGATTTTACAACAATAAAAAAAAGTTAGTGGTAATTGCTATCAACCGGGCACAAATCCAGACAGTAGGTATAGCTGGTACTAAGACATCCTTAATGGAAAAAGAAAAACTCTGAAACACTTTTGGCAACTTGAAAATATATTCTGTGACCTTTAAGGTACAGATAGACATGCTTTAAACTATTATGCTAGAGCATGAGAGCCTGCTACCTTTAAGCAAATGCTATTTTGTACTATGTGCATCGAAATCACTTTCTAATAATGAGCATGCTGATTTAAGTGTAAACTATAAGCATGCTCATAAGCATGCTGGTTTAAAGCATGTGTATCAGTACCTTAAGTCATATTCAGCAGTAGAAATCGTGAAACTATTTCAGTAAAAAAAAAATGCCAATAATTTCCAGAGCATCAGCATCTATCTTTCTAAATTGGTCTGGCGATTTAGCCTTGAAAAAGTAATAAACATTCGAATTTTTTAATATTAAAATTATTGTTTGTAAGTGTACCCAGATATTTCAGTTAGTCTTAAGAGGATAGAATAGCTGCTGCCATTTACTGATCGTATCGTACTGATCTCACGCGTTGAAAAAACCCCGATCGTGCGATAGAGAGCGTTGCAACTCGCGACTGAATGTAAGTATTTTTTAAATGAAATTTGTCTCTCGGGAGAAAACGTTTTTCACATACTAAATCACGACCAATCTCTTAGATTCTGGTGTCAATCGTTTCAACATATTATATTCTAGGTTTGTAGGTTTTGTTTTTTTTCTTAAATTTCATTGTTTTTTAAATACAAAGGTTTTACTTCAATGAAGATTTTGTCAAAAATATAGTAACTTTTAGGCGCCTGTAACTTTCAAACTATTATAAATTTTGAAAAAAAAGAAAACCTACAAACCTAGTTTTTTACTGTGTCAGATGCATTGTAAAAAATCATTGAGATAGGATAACATTTAAGGGGAGGAAAACGTTTTCTCTTTTTGTATGGACGAAAGCTCGGTAGAAGATAGTCTTAATTAGTGAACGTTATTATTAAATTTATCACACGTGTGTTCGGCCATTTGATATGTCGATAGCTAACATGTAGATTATAATCAAGTAATTAACGGTCATGGTTCTAATAATAAATTATTTTGATTTGACGTTGCAATATAAATCATTAATTAAATGATTTGTCAACGTCTATTTTAAATATAGGTTCCTACGTCTTAACAATATTTACTGTAACTTTGGGCACATGAATGAATAACAGAAACGTAAAAAAAAATACTTACGGTTTAAATATCGAAGAACAGATTTTCATCATCATCAGCCTATAATGTTCCCACTGCTGGGACACTGGCCACCTCTCTGTGAGAGGGAGTGGGCCATAATCCACTACGCGGGCCCAGTGTGGGTTGGAGATGTCACATATCTTCGAATTTTTGGTTCTAGGACATGCCGGTTTTCTCACGATGTTTTCCTTCACCGTTTTGAGAGCAGTAGTGATGAAATAAATTACACAAAGTAATGCGCCTGGCGGGGTTCATACCCACGACCTACAATTCGTATGGCGGGACCGATACCACTGGGCCACCACTGCTCAGTTTATCATCATTCATCACCGACACATTTTCTTGCCAAATCAAGAAGCAGAAACTCGAGGTCTTTCAGGTTTGAATGCTAATCTAGGTTCATTTAAATTCTGCAATAAGAAATAGAAACCCCGCTTAGCAGGGCTCCGCTCTCGAGGCTCCTATATACCTATAAATAAATCTCCTAAGTACAAAAATTATATTTTAAACCTTCATATCCTGCTAGGCCTATGTTTAGCAGTGGACGTACTCTTCCGGCTGATGATGATGATGATCCTGCTTATGCTTACGAAGTCGCATAGCACTGTCCACGGCTGATTTCAAATATTTCAATATAAACACAAAAAAAGAACTTTCTAATATATTTCAGTCCCTAAACCCACAATAAAACCTTCAAATCGATAATCCTTCTTCAGTAATACAGTATCTAGTCAACAATGCGTTCAGATGTGGTCTCTATGCCACTAAATGTCGCAACGCTTAAGGCCATGCAAAATGTTAAGCGGTCGACACTGGCCAGATGGATCATTACATCCGAACGGTTGCGCAAACGCACCTAATTGTAGATATTTGCATGTTGTATTTAATCCTTAAGTGTTCTGGTTCTAGTTGATTGAGTTTTGCGTGTAGATGTAGTAATAGCTTTTGCTATGATTTGTTTCGCAATTTTTTTGTTGTTTGTTTTTTTTTTTGATCGATTAGCTTTGTGATTTACATGGCACGCCTTGTATAGAATGTATGTATGTGTCCATGGTGGAAGCCATGAGTATGAGTGACTTGCGTTATTGATATTGCTAGATTCAGGGGTATGTTAAAATCAAATTTACTGGAAGTTACCATATCAGCTATACATTTTGTAAATCTCTAGGAAAATCAAAACTCAGAGGAGATTTGCGACGATGCCCTGTGGCTATTGCTAATATCAAACATTTCATTCACAATATTTAGGCATGAAATGGTTGTTAATAGCGAGTATCATGCACAGCTTGACCTCACTCACTATTGGTTTTAGGCCTTTTTTGCTAGTTGATTGTGCCAAGATTTCATCGTTTGTCCACCTAGCAATAGAACGATTTACGCTGCTTTCACATTTGGGTGACAGTCACGCGACAGATGCTACTTATGCGCGGCTGTTCATATAAAATGTGAAGAAATGTGCTTCTGCCGCGCTACTGTCACGCATGGCGCTGCTAACGTCCTAATGTGAAAGCGGTCTAACACTACTTTTTCGACTTTTACTCCACCAGCCATCTTCTCGCCTTGCACGGATTAGATAGGAACATGGTATTATCGACCCCGCGAGTAGCAGGAGATGCAATGGAAAGAGCTATCCTTGGAATTTCTTTCCGGGATAAAATCCGGAACATGGATATTCGGCGAAGAACCAGAGTCACCGACATGATAGCTCATAAAATTTATTAGTTGAAGTGGCAATGGACAGGCCACATCGCTCGTAGAACTGACAACCGGTGGGGAAGAAAAGTTCTCGAGTGCCGACCACGGACCGGAAAACGCAGCGTAGGCAGGCCTCCCACTAGGTGGACCAACGACATCGTGAGGGTCGCGGGCAGCCTAGATGCAAGTGGCAAATTGTCGTTCGGAGTGGCTGTCTAAGGGGGAGGCCTATGTTCAGCAGTGGAGGTCTTCCGGCTGATGATGATGAGTAGCAGGGTAGATGGCACAGAATAAAAGCCTAGTTCCCATCCACCCGGCCGCTCTTGTCCCGTCAACGGGTTAAATTTTTCTCATCCAGCCCGTTGATTGAGAAAGGGCAGCGGGCCGGATGAAACCAACTCCCACGTTGAGGTTGTGATTACCAATATCTGAGACGCTTGGAATTCAGTACCAGTTTTATATCGAGCATGGAATGCTCTATTACAAACAAATACCTACCTAATTGGAAATTAAAAATCAAATACTCATTGTTTAAATGTTGCCATCTAAGTTCAGAAACTGCCAGTCCATTTGTACACTAAAAGCTTTTAATATAATTAAGTGCAGTCGGTGCAGTACAGGAAGTTTCACACCAACTGCAACACAATGATTATGTTCCAAGTTAAGGTCGCCTGTACACGAAATGCTCGAAAAGGCAGTGTATACTTGTCGAATGCGTCAAGCAATCGGATCGGCCTTAGTTACGGGCGTTTTGTCGACAAGCCAGAACTAAGGAATTATTGATATCACGATTGGACAGCTCCACCACTCATGACCTGTGGAAAAATCGTTATTCTTTTTCTTTCACGGACTTAGAAAAGTAGACGCCTTCGTCAACTGCTCAAGCGGTACCTATATCAATAGGATTGTTGTTATTCTGTGTGTCTTCGTTTCTTCTACCTATAAGACTGTAGGTAGTAGAAAAAGACTGCTTCAAGCAGTTTGTGTATGGCCAGCCTAACAAATATAGCAATTTCCTACTACCTGAATTTGAGTCTGCATTTAGTCTAGCACTTATTGTGTACTGATTAATTCCATATTTCAGTACCACTGCTTATAATTAACGAACGTGGTGTATGTCTTTCTTGTTTGGTCGCAGTTGTTCCAGAAAGTGTGTTGGAGCATAGAGAAGAAAAGCACAGATGCGAAATCAACTAGAACGTTTTCTGATTATGCCTACACTTATTGGTTGGTTGGGGATCCCTTCTATTCGCATAATGTTCTTTGTCCTAATATACTTCGGCATAACGATTTTGGCACAATTTGTTTAGGCATAATAATACTTCGGCATAATTTTTTTAGGCATACATCTTACATTCGCATAATCATCTTAAAGACTAATTTGTTTCGGCATAAATTTGATTCGCATAACGTTAGTAGGCCTAATGACTATTAGCATAACGTTAGTAGGCCTAATGACTATTAGCATAACGTTAGTAGGCCTAATGACTATTAGCATAACGTTAATAGGCCTAATGACTATTAGCATAACGTTAGTACGCCTAATGACTATTAGCATAATAATATTTAGGCATACAATTAATACTTTCTAAATTAATACGTTTCTGTAACAATTAAATAATATGTTAATTAAAAATTGAATATGATGTGCAACAAAAGTTAGTGACAGAACCGAATTGCTGCAAAACCGACTCTACGTAGTCTTGTTTGTCCTACCCCTAGAGTGTAATTTAAAATCGCGTAGGCGCGTGGGGCCGCCGGAGGCCCGCAGCGCCGGAGCCGTGACAGAAAACCTTGCCTGCTGCATGTTGCATGCACGCTTGAATGCTGCATGCTGCATGCTTGCTTGTTTGCTGCATGCTTGCTTGCATGCTTGCTTGTTTGCATGCTTGCTTGCTTGCATGCTGTATGCCTTTATAAGTAATGTTTTAATATCATTATGCGTAAATGAATTTATGCTTTAGGATATTATGCATAAAAAAGTTATGCTTTAGAACTTTATGCTTAATAAATTTATGCTTTAGAATATTATGCTTAATCATTATTATGCTTAGAGAAATTATGCTTAAAAAATTATGCGTAAGCTATTAGCGTATTAAAAAATTATGCGTAAGCTATTAAGAATTAAGTTATTAGGTATTATTTGAGAAACCTGTAATGTATATTTACCTACTTATTTCTTATTTTTGTATGAATATATTGTATCATTATATATTGGGTCCATTTTTTGAGGTATGATCCGATAGCCACTCACTTAGTTTATCTCAGGCAGTTAATTGTAAGTACACTGTGCACTGAATATTTTGAATATGTTTGTAAGTACAAATGTGGTTAGTATTAGTATCTGTATGTAGTAACTGTTGTCCCAGCTATTTTACACGTGGGTTTTTTTGTCCAAAAAATATGCAAATTTCGTACTGTAAAACGTATTATTATAACACGTATTTGATTTCGAGCGTATGGCACTCATTGGGCTGCAGCTGAAAATCGGCGTCAGGTGGCAAACTGTGTGTTGCCGGCTGACATTATGCTGAGCTGAGGCCCTTTGGCATTAATTTTTATTAAGTTTGTATTGTAGCACAAGTGCCAATAAACGCAATTTTCTTTCTTTTCTTTCTTTCTTTCTATTATGCGTAATTATATTATGCGAAAATATAATTATGCCAAACAAAATTATGCTAAGTTATATTAGGTCTTATAATTTTATGCAAATGGAATAATGCAAAAATTCAATAATTTACTTACGATACATGCTGTGTTCAATCATCAATCATTAACGATAATTTATTGGCCACCTGGTCGGCTTGGAAGGCTGTCATGGTATGACGAAAATCATGTTGACGAAATTGTTGTTGATCAAGAACGTGATACTTACCTTTAGATATGGCTAGCAGAAACACTTTAAATTTGTAAAAACAATTGTGAACGAATGACGAAAATTGTGACTAGATGGGTGATGACTATTGAGATGACCAGAAAAACTGCTGTGACAAAGAAAATCCGTAAGTAGGTATCTTTCTATGGGGTGTTATGACAGGAAACCTCCACGTGCGCCCGTAGACTGGAGTTCCCTCTCGGATACGTCTAGTTACCAGTTTTTTTGGTACCAGTTTTCCGGGCCGGTGCACCCTGGAATGCGGGCAAAAATTCTTCCTTGGGCACTGTGTGCCTAAGGGGTCTCTTTGCCCGTATGCGAATAGCCTGTCGTGTGGACGCTCCAACGCGTGTCCCTCTGATTAGCTGAGGGCACAGCGGCGGAGCGGGCTTGCGGACGATGAGTGATGGGTAGCTCGCCGTCCGACTAAGGACCAAGCCCGGGTCGGTGGCGCGTCATGTTTCGCGCTAAATGCCTGCTGGTGTCGCGGGTTTTTTCTTAACCCAGGATACCGTGGCCCCGGAACGTAAAGGGCATAGGAAGGAATACGGGTGGATTTTAGTCAGTAAGAGTCTGACAGTCCCTTCCGCCCCACCCAGGGCGGGAGGACTGATTTGATGATTTTACCACCAAAAAAAAAAGTTCTTTCTATAAGTTTTTATTAATCTATGGTCAGAGGTAAACACGAAGTTACTCGTATATCAGGGAGGTTCTATTCAACTAAATTATATTTGTTCTGTGAAAGCTCTGAATCTGAGTTGTTCTGTCTGATTTATAATCGTCATTTGAAATTATGTGCACTGGTTTGTTCATTATGAAGCGTTTTCTCTGCTTTAATATGGTCGTTTAATTAGGAGAGTCCATGTTTTGCTCGTGACAATAAAATTAATAATAACTTAGTGCCCTTGTGTCATTCATTACACCCGCTATCATAGACAGAAAGATAAAATGAATGAAGGTATTTTATCTACATGTTTAGTTAAATTGTAGATATTTTTAGGTTTTCTCTTAGCTGCTGTGATCATTGCAGATTTTATTTGTCTAGGAAAGGGACTTTGTAATCTGTTACTATTATCCTTAGATAGGGTTGCCATCTGTCGGGGTTTCCCTGGATTTGTCCTAGTTTAGAGGGCATCCGGGGAGCGTCCGGCGGGCATTTGCAGTCCGAGTTTAAAAATTTGAAGTCTTGGGCCGCCCACGACACACGCACACTTCACTGTCCCCCCACCCCTCCCGACGCAGTTGCCACGGTGCGCACTTCGACTCATGTCCGGGTTCTGGACTCTAAAATCCGGGGTTTTCACGCGTTGTCCTGGTTTCCAAATTTTAGAGATGTCCAATCCAAGGCTAATCTTATATTCTGTATTTTTTTTTAACGAAACCTTTCCACAAACTTACGTGAAATCTCAATTGTTCATTTTATCAAGCGTAAGAGAAAAACATATTCCAAAATTAATGTTTTACGAATTACGAATAAAAGGGGAAGCGCAACCTTCGGTCCGAATATTCTCTGATGTATAACAGATAATTTATACCTGTAATCAATCTGGTACATATTGCGCGTAAACAAATACCGGTAGCGTACCGGTTCCGGTTGTATGCTCAAAGATTTCGGTTCCGCCATTATTTTTTATTGTGCCCCAAAATATTACGTTTCGTAATTTTTCAGAGGTGGATTTGTAGAAGAAAGAAATATGAAATGTTTATTTGTCGCAACTAAATTACGTGATTGAACAAAAACACTATGGTTATTTGGTTGTGCAGTTGACTGCTTAGCTGCGTGTCCCGGGCTCAATCCCTGCACAGAACTGCAAGACATTGGTCTAACTGAATACACAAAAAAATCCAAAAAGAGATAAAACTTAAACAAAACACCAAGTAAAACAAAAAAAAAAATAAAAAAAAAAAACAACTTCCAACTTACAAATCGTTAGTTGGAGTCGTCACAGCCGGGCCAATACAGCATTCAGCCTAATGAAGATTTGTTCTAATATGAAACCGTAGAAAAAACACGCGATAACGAATAAAGGTACATGAAACTCAAAACTAATCATCATCATCATCCTATAATGTTCCCACTGCTGGGACAGGCCTCCTCTCTGTGAGAGGGAGTGGGCCATAATCCACCACGCGGGCCCAGTGCGGATTGATCAAAACTAATAAATAAAGATATTTGCCATAAATAATGATGTTAAAGATTTGAAATTATAACGGAAACAGGAAAATAAACATCCATTATTAGGGCCAAAGTACATATCTTAAAAATAATCTGGGCCAATTATCCAATAACATTAACATAATTATAAATGTTTTTAATGAATAATAGGTACTGCTTCATTAAATTAATGTTTCAAGGTTTTGTACAACTAAACTTTTTTGGACCTCATATTACTAAATCTTTTTAAATCTTTTTTGCCTGCCTCACTGGTTAGTCTTCTGAGATATTTAGCAGTGCCTGCAGAAATCACCCTAAAAGTTACACACACACATCGAAAAAAAAAACAGAAATCCGACCAGGAACCTCGGGAATAATCGGAGTACATAAATGAAAAAGCAACTCTAACAGAATTGAAAACTTCCTTTCTATCGAAGTCGATTAAAAATCCAAACTCAAGTTGTGTAAACGTCCAGTTAGTCCCATTTAAATATTAGAGTGTCAATAATAGTCCTACTTCTTAATTAAGTTTAGAGTACCGACGCCAATTTAAATTGAGCCGCTAAATGTAAATCAGGCATTTAGGTCACACATCATTAGTGTATGCCAATATATTCCACGTTCACTTATTTAACGTGAATATATTTTGCTGGGAAATGAACAGCTATGTAGATCATGTCAATCTGGGTAAGGCAATAGACGGACGGTCTGCAAATTAGGGCCTTAATCAATAGTGACAGTGCGCAGTACCTGGGGGTCTATTCTCTTAATCCGTCAACGAAGATACGGGACTGTACGAAAGTAAATCAAAACCTTAAATGGACCGTACTCTCTATTAGTTTTGAATTCGAAAGTTCTGAATACACATCGGGAGTTGCTACAACTGTTCAATAATGTTGTTATCAATTTTTTGTTGTAGAGGTCAGATAGGTAGTCGCCTCAAATAGAATACATACCTTGTCAGTGGAAACGGACATTAGGTACTTTATACCCCGAAGAAAAAAAACTGTTCCCTTTGACACGTTCCACATTGGCGGGAGAAGAATTCAGAGACGTTCTGAGTGACTAAATGTCATCCTTGTCTTTTCTACTACAAATTGGGCAAGTGTGAGCTAGACAGGCATACTTTTCACAGAATTTTGACGGTTTATAAGAAACGCGGGAACTGACGGGAACACTCGACTTATTTTGATGGCTTGACAGATGACCAACCTATGACAGTCGTCTTATTTTGATTGCTTGACAGCGAAGTGGAATACGTCATTTCTGCAGCATATAGCTGGCCATTGACGATCAGTCCAAACATAAAACTGCGGCATAAAACTAGGGCGTCACTCCAAAATTTGACCGTCAATGGCGAATCGTCACTCCAGAGTTTTAACTGACGACTCGCCACGGAAATTTTCCGTGACTACCATAAATCCAAGCGGCGCGTCGCGCCAAACTGACCGTCAATGCGCGATCGTCATTCCAAGGCTTCAGTTCGCTCGAATCGCTCGCTGCGATCGTGGTAACTGAAGCTAAAAAACGAAGAGTGGGTTTCAATCTCTCATGAGGGCTAATAGCTTCTCTCATATTAGTATCCTGTTTAGCAATATATGGAGTTACAAGTTTCAAAAGCTTGAAATATGTAGTTTCGTCCATCCTTAAGTAGTTTCTCCAGTCACTTGGTTCTAATGATAACGCATTCAACAAATTGACGTGAGTGAATTGATTCCTTTTTCTAAGCCATTCCTTCATCCATTGCTTTCTTTCACGTTTCTCGGTTATTATATGGCAACAATTAGTAGCCACAGTTAAAATTAATGTTTCTTCTTCAGAACCAGAATTCATTTTCTACACAAATATACAGTGGCGGATTAAGAGTTTCCGAGGCCCTAAGCACAGAGCCTGTGTAGGCCCTCTATTGCTTAAATTGGGAAGGTAGAAAGTATGTGCAGCCGCAGGACCCTGCGGGGGTATAAGAAGGGTCAATTCCGGACCGCTTTCGCCTTGTAATTCCGAAAATGTAGATGAATCTCAAAAAAAAAATTAAGTAAAAATGAAACGTCAGCAGAGAATGGAGGCCCCTGGAGAACAGGGGCCCCAAGCACGTGCTTGTAGTGCTTATACGTTAATCCGCCACTGCAAATATAAGTACCTAGTTCACTTTTCGTCAGCTTTGCCCCGCGGCCGATCGAAAAATGAAGAGCCGGAGTGACGCCAGTGAATGGGCAAATCTAAATGGAGTAAAACCATTTGGAGTGACGCCCTAGTTTTATGCCGCAGTTTTATGTTTGGACTGATCGTCAATGGCCAGCTTAAAAGTCTTGTGTCGAGCTGAACCAAGGAAGCTAAATAAGTCGTAATGATATAAATAATATTAATTATACCTGGTTTTGGTAAGACTGAAGCCAGATGAGCGTAATATTTTGCATTTTGAGTCGCGTAATTTCGTATTCTGGTACAGTGCAGAGCAGACCGCTAATTTTGGATCATTCTCACTAGTTACACCATAATTTAGTTCCATGGGACTAGTGAGAATTTTTTTCTCAGTAGTTCCATGAACTTTGACAAATGATACAAAACTTAATCGTACTCGTCTCACTAGTTCCACCATAATTTAGTTCCATGGGACTAGTGAGAATTTTTTTCTCAGTAGTTCCATGAACTTTGACAAATGATACAAAACTTAATCGAACTCGTCTCACTAGTTCCACCATAATTTAGTTCCATGGGACTAGTGAGAATTTTTTTCTCAGTAGTTCCATGAACTTTGACAAATGATACAAAACTTAATCGAACTCGTCTCACTAGTTCCACCGTAGTTGTTCCATGGAACTAGTGAGATTGTTTTTTCTCAGTAGTTCCAAAATGTATTAGTGACTGCTGAGCGATAACGATTGTCGTCTGTTGTTGTCTGCTGTTTGTCTATAGGGCTTAACGAAATACCGGGGCCCCGGAATGTAAAGGGCTATTGAAGGACACCGTGGATTTTAGTCAGTACGAGACTGCAGTCCCTCCCGCTCTGCCCTGGGTGGGAGAAATCATTTGGTGGTATTACCACGCTAATAACTGTATATAAATAAAAAATCCAGGTGTCAGACGTCATAAATAAAGGCAGGGTTAATTCTTAATGATTCATTAATTATTTACAATAGAAAGAATATTTTCTCTCAATCATATTTCAAGCACTTTGGTAAACAAAGCATACTGAACACATTTTGTGCTTTTACAAGCAATTAATTTTCCACGTAAAGCTAGATACTGTTTCACCAACTGTCACTTCTTGGCGGCGGGGCTGGAGGTCTGAAAAAAAGTGGTGAAATGAGATACAGGCACCAGCTATAAATAATACAAATTAACCTCTGGCTTAAGACAGGGTTTGTCTTGACGTTAGTCTAGGTCAAGGATGACAAAGACCAGGTCGAAGATGGAGAGAGCTTATAGAAGCCTCGAAAGAGGCTTGGTCACTCTAACTTTGAAGAGATTAGGGTTGTATGCGTTCGGAAATACAGACGCAGCTCGCAGGTAGTATGATAATCAGTAATATCCTCTCTCCTCAACTCACTTACTTTACTGTGCCAACAGGGTCTATGTTATGATCTAATTTTAAGTTTTACCACATAAGAATACATGTGGAATGCAATAAAAGTATTCAGTATTGAGTTCCACTCCTTTTCTGATCCCATTATAAAAGGCGTTTGGAAACGCTCAGTGTGAATTGGTGGAAAAGCAACGAGGTAAGGATGATGCTTGAAGTTTTGGCTGTCTCCGTCTGTTAGCACGACCTTTGGGCCATCTGACACTGTCTGGACTAGAAGTACTAAAATGACCCTGAGACATTTTGAGTAACAATTACACTAACCCAGGGGTGTTCCAATTACTGCCGTCACATAGAGCTGTCGTCGGTGTTTCCTGTAGCCTGAAAATAAAACAATCATAGTTGAACATTACAAAAACCCTTTGGTCCTAATTCGAAGCGAGCAGAAGCAAAAGAAGAAGAATAAGTATTTTGATATTTCTATCGAAAGCTTTCGTAACTGTTGTTTTAAAAGTGGGCTACAGCTTACTATCCTGTCTAATAATATAAATGCAACTTTTGGATGGATGGATATTTATTACTCAATCCCATTTGAACGGCTGAACGAACAACATTTGGCTCAAACATTAAATTATAGGTCCAAATAAAATTATTGGATACGTTAATCGAAGTACGGTATAACGTTCCGAATTGTTTTCGAATTACACGTGGACGAAGCCGCTGACAACAACTGTTGCTAGTATAAAGTTTTTACGTAATTATTCCTAACGTGTCGGCCACGGAGACGGACTAGGCGCGGTTGCGGGTGGCGGCGGCGGTTGGCTAATTGAACAAATGTATGAGAACGTATAACACATGCCACGACGCGCGCGCGGCGGGCTAGAGCGGCTGCGGCTGGCGGCGGCGGTCGGCGGCAGCGGTGGCGGGCGAGGCGGGCGGGTGGAAACAATACTATGACTTTGTTTGAGCCTGGCCACGGTGTACAGCGGTTTTTCGAGCGGTTGAAAAGGGCTAGCGCGGGACGGATCGAGTGAAACAATTTTGTTTAGACGAATTGACGAGCGGCGGGATTTTATAATGGACACTGAGGCATTTATTACAGAAATATTAAACCAACCACCTATTTGGATGTCCAAGCATCCACAACATAAATATGAAAATGTAATAAAAAGACATCAAACAGCTTTTGGAACGAAGTTCCTTATCGCGCGTTGTGAAAGGGGGCTGGACGGAAATTCTTACGAAAAGTTGTCACGACACTTTTGCCCGACTGCGCGACGCAAAGGAGGGTAATGTGTGTATATAATATTCATAATAGGAATTTGACATCTTTAAATAACAATTTGACATTGACTAATAGCTCTTATAAATCTTTGTTTTTAAACCCTGTAACACCATATGACATTCATATTATAATTAAAACACTTAAAAACACAAGAAGTGCTGGATATGATGACATTACAACATCCTCAATAAAGGAAGTTGCTCCCATCATCAGCCCCGTACTCAGTCATATATTTAACTTATGTATTGAGCACGGTGTGTTTCCGACTAAACTTAAAAAATCCGTAGTGAAGCCACTTTTTAAGAAAAATAACAAGGAAGACATGGCATGTTACAGACCAATAGCACTTATTCCTATTTTTTCTAAAATACTTGAAAAAATTATATATAATGCAATTAATACTCACTTAGAGAAATACAATCTATTAGCTAAAGAACAAAAAGGCTTTAGAAAGAATAAGACAATTAATTTAGCAATTTATGACCTTTTAAAAATAGTCTATACCAATATTGATAAACGAGTGCCGGTCTCTGCAATGTTTATGGATATGACAAAAGCGTTCGATTATGTACACCATGGAACACTTTTAAATAAATTATACAGTTACGGTATAAGGGGTAACGTCTATAAACTTCTGGAATCGTATCTAAATGACAGATATCAAGTTGTTGAAATAAATAATATTAATATCACAAATAAAACTGAACAAAAACATAAATCCATGCCTAAAAAAGTAATGTATGGAGTGCCTCAAGGCACCGTGTTAGGTCCTCCGTTATTTTTGACCTACATAAATGATCTGCCTAAAGTTTCACAGCATCCAATGATCCTTTTCGCTGATGATAGCACAGCTATATTTACTGGTCAAAATATTAATACTTTTGAAAGTGAGATAAATTCCACTCTTTGCAATATAACCTCCTGGATGACGAATAATAATTTAATTATCAATTTAGAAAAAACAAAACTTGTGAATTTTGGGCGTAATACTATAAACAACAACTTCAATATTAATCATAATGGTACGAAAATTGAACATGTCAATTGCATTAAATTTCTAGGCCTTTGGATTGATAAGGATTTGTCTTGGCAAACACACATAGACGCAGTATGCAATAAAGTTAATCAGCACTCATATGCTTTATATAAATTATCAAAAATAGTCGATCGATCAGTTCTTTTGACCGCATACCATGCTTATATTTCGGCGACCCTGAGATATGCAGTCATTTATTGGGGCAATGCAACTAACAGGGATTTAGTGTTCAAAGCGCAAAAAAGATGTGTACGTGCGATGGTTGGTATCCATATTCCAGATTCATGTGAACCATATTTCAAAAAATTAAAAATCTTGACCTTCCCTGCAATTTACATTTATGAAGTAGCTGTATTCATAAAAACTAATGAAAATCTATTTGACAAACTAAAATCGAAAAGGCATATGTTAAAAATTTCTAATGTACCACATAAAACGGCCCTATTTAACAAAAGCTTCTTTGGCATTGCATCAAAAATATACAACAAAATACCTATTAGCATTCTAGACACTAAGGAACTTTCAGTATTTAAAAATAAATTACGAACTTTTTTAATTGATAAGGCATACTACTCGATCCAAGATTTCCTAAATAGTTGACCAGTTTCACTGTATTTTGACATGTATAAGTATTGACCATGTATTAGTTCTACCGTATTTGACATGCATCAATAATGACCATGTGATAGTTTCATTGTACTTTTACATTTATTATAACTAAATTTACCATCTTCATAACATAATACCTACCCACCCACATAATTATTGTATGCCTATAAGGCAGGACATATTGATACTTTAATATATTGTTAAGACCTGTAACTAACATATGCCCACAATAAAGATACTTTGACTTTGACTTTGACTTTGACTTTGACCATGAAATGGAATGGACTGGACTGGACTGGACCGGACCGGACCGGACCGGACCGGACCGGACAGGACCGGACCGGACCGGACCGGACCGGACAGGACCGGACCGGACCGGACCGGACCGGACCGGACAGGACCGGACCGGACCGGACCGGACCGGACCGAACCGGACCGGACCGGACTGGACCGGACCGGACCGGACCGGACTGGACTGGACCGGATCGGACCAGATCGGAGCGGACTGCTGTCAAGGCAACTACGCGTCACTTTAGTTATAGGCATCCTCAATACGTCCACTTAGCCAGCCGCTATAGCCGCTACTGAATGTACGTGGCATGCCACCCGCGACCGCTTAAGTCACCCGCGCCCGCGCTTAGCCTAGCCCGTCTACGTGGCCAAGGCGTAAGGTTTGGATAGTATGTGATTCTTCGATTTTACCAATAAATTTTAGAAAGAGGTGGAACAACGATTAGCTCCATTCTAAAAACATAAACCATTTTCATAATATTTGAACTTTCTTTTTAAGCAGCTTCTATTACATCAAGTAAAATGAAATCAAAGTCCCCTAACATAAAGAGCTTTAAATGAGAGAATTCAAAGCAAAACTTGTACTAACCCAGAACCCAAGTTAGCCAACGTCATAGCTTCGTGTGCTCTAATTTTCCTTCCGTATACGCGCCAAAGTTTGACACAAAGTGGAGTTAGTGCAGCGCACCATGAAATCCCCAGGAAGAATCCGCAGACCCACCAGCCGTGCTGAAAGTGTAATATAATATTTATTTGTATATGTTCGATAGCAAAAATGTAGAATTTGACGGTTAAAGGGTAATAGGAGAGCAATTTAAAGTCTGAAATTGCGGAAGAACATTGAACATGGATGTATCTAGTCGAAATTTTTTGCTGTACTTTGTTTCTGCCACACTCAATATTCAAACCATACTATTTATAAGTCTTAAAATTACATTTAATAACCTTTACGGTCTTTGAGATCTCTCGATAAACTGTTGATTTCTGTGTTTGACTAATCATACATCTTTTCTTTTTACTAAATTCTTTCCTGAGCCTGTAGCCAAACGGCAAGCGACAATCGTTAACGTTCGGCAGTTGCTAATACATTTTCAACTTTATACTCCATCGCATAAAGTTGAAAATCTAGTAAAGACTGCTGAGCGATAGCGACCGAAACAAACTCGTTGATAGATTGTCAACTTTATGCAATGGGATACAAAGTTGAAAATGTATTAGGGACTGCTGAACGTTAACGATTGGCGCTTGCCGTTTGGCTACAGGCTCAGTATTTCTAAAAGCATGACGACGAAAGCTTCAGCAAAAAGTCTTCTTACCAAAGACGAAACATATTGGGAGCACAGCAAAGTCCTTGCAGCTGCATAAACAGCGAACAACGGTTTACATCTGGCTGCATGCTTCCCCGTAGATATAAGCACGTGGGTCCTCCACCCAGCAGCGTGCGAGACCAGGCGGGAGATGTACATTGATACTTTCTAGAATTGATTGATAAATTATTCTTTTAAGTCAAAATATTTTATTTCAAATGGGTTCATCATCAGCCTATAGTGTTCCCACTGCTGGGACACAGGCCTCTCTGTGAGGAGGAGTCGGCCATTAAACCTCCACGCGGGCCTCACGATGTTTTCCTGTACCGTTTTGAGAGCAGTGGTGATGAAATAAGTAATGCGCTTGGCTGGATTTGAATCAACGACCTACAACTCGTAAGTGGGGGTCGATACCACTGGACCACCACTGCTCTAGACTGAAAATATTACAGTCTAGTACCTATTATAAACCACCAACTTACCTTCTGAGCAATAACATCACCCTGGTTGTCGATATAAAATTGCGCCGTATGGATATGGCTGAGCGATATGTTCAGTTTTCTTCTAAATGGCAACAGTTGAAGTTCCAGCTCCGTCAGTTTGAAGACCACATCAGCTCGCAGCTGTTCCAGTGGTCTTATGTTCGTTAAGTAAAGTCTCTGTGTTCTTGTGGCTGAAATATTTGAACAGTAGTTTACTGAAACCGTCTCTTACATTTAATCCTACTTGTTCTTTTAAATCTTTATGAACACTTTTTGTATGTTTTGGTCAACTAGATTTATATCCTTTTTAACCATAATAATAATTATTTATGTCACAGAGATTACAGACAGACATGGTTACCTTAAACCGAAAATAAGTTTTGTTCCCCAAAAAAACAACAATAACGTTCATAATTATTACAAATGGAGCCACAGTACCATCCGAATTGATAGTCAAATTCTTAATTAGAGCGAGTAAAGCCGTGGGAAAAAGCTAGTTTTGTATAATAATGATCTTATTTCTAATTTATTTAATTAATTAGATAATATATTATTTTCATAAAAATATCTATTTCTGAAAAAAAAAAATGTTGGTCCTTCGAGCCGGATACGAACCGAACGGCTTACCTTTGTACTAAATATTGTGCTATGTTACCCAAACAATATCCGGTAGTGATGTTTATGTCATGATACGTCATACCTCCTTAACTGTTTTGCCCCTGTCAAGTTTCTTGACAAAAGGTAAGGCAAGGCATCCAAACTTTGATAATTTATGAAGAATATGGATTAATGCTTACGGCAGTTATATGAGCAAATAAAGCAACTTGCACATAGGTCTACAAATCACATTGTGCCCGCAGAGAAATGTCTGGCTACTACCTATACGAGAACTTCTGGTTGCAAACGTAACAGCAAGGCTCACTAGTTGACTTTACAACATTTCTAGTAATAAATAATAAGTAAGTAGTAGATAAAATAAGGAAATGAAATGTTGTACAGTCAACTACTGAGTCTCGCTGTCACGGTTGCAACCAGAAGTTCTCGTATACATTTCTCTGCGTGTGTATAGCCAGAACAAATCGTTCACTCTGAAGAAGCTCATACAATACGAGACTAAGATAAGCTGGTTAGGTATAGCTTGATTGTGAGGTGTGTACATGAATTCGTAACTTGAGATAAGTATTATTATTATGTTTAGGAACACCAAAATCAACGCAAAACATGATAAAGTTCTGATTCCAATACCAGCCCGTTAGTGAGGTCACAGGTCACCTGTTTGTGTTTTTAGTTAAGTACTAACATGGGTTAAGAATATTTTAACTTCTAACTATTCAATCGATCTTCGATACCTGGAATAAAGTAAATTTCAATCAAAACATACCTAAAGTTTCCAATCTCCCTGCGGTAGTCAGATCCGTTACTTGAGCTGCTATATTTTCAAGTTGGTCTACTAAAGACGGTAAGTCTTTACCAACAACAGGTACATTGTAATCCATTCTGGAACAAAAATACACCATATTTTTGGAAGGGTTTGAGCAACTTCTCGACTTCTCAAAATTAGATTAGATTACGAAATTGGTTCGTGTTTTTGTTTGGTAGCTTTTAGGTTTTTTTGATAGCCAAGATTTTTAAAATATTTGCTACATGGAACTCAATCATAATAGAAGCCTTACCACGAGTTAAGCTGTCGGAAAGAGATAGTGCTAGACGACTTGTATAGCTCTGTCTCTTTCTCACAGCCTGAATTGGATCGGCTTAAGAGCTCATGATAAGGCTCCTGGTCGATCCCTCATGTCTGAGGATCGTGGTCAACTACGGAGTTGCAACTGGAGCAGATGACCCGTCTCTACCATAATCATAACAGGTGAAATGTACTTAATAAGACCAATTTGTATCTTTCGGGTGATATATTAATATGATGTGGTGATATGATGTGGTGATATGATGTGTAACATTTGAATTGATTAAAAACTCTCACCTATATTTAGCAATATTCACATCAGATACAATTAGCATTTCATGCAATAATCGGCTGAAATTCACTGATATGGTCTTCAAGAGACCAACGTCTATTGAAGAAGCTAGTCTTCCGAAATCCGTCTGTAGTTCCTCCCACTCGAAATACGAGGTCTCCTTATTCACGTCAAGTATTTTGTCCAGTTGGAAAACTGCGTAGGCTGGTCTATCTTTTTCACAATCCCTGAAAAAGCTAATATTTATAGATGAATTGTTGTTTGCTTTAAAGTTAATTTGCCACAGTTTTTTAAACCTTATTCACATTGAAAGTAAATTCGCCACAGCTAGATATATCCGTGCGGAAAAAATAAATGGGGTGATATGCACATTAAACAAAATTCAATAAATTAAAACTGGCTAATTTATCCTTTTTTTCGTGTCTAATTAACTTTGTGGCAAATTTACGACAACCCTTATAGGGGCATATCCACTGACATCTACTACGGCTTCTATCTTCTTTGACTCTTTGATCACATCAAATTATCACCATTTATAATTAACTTTCTATGTTACTGGCCTGTTTTATGGTACTGCTAGACTAATGTATCTCTTTTATTTTCCAAAAAAATCTTTATTTTATTGGAAGGAAATGACTGGCCTATAGTGTCAGTAGTCTTCAAGTTCTCTCTGAGCCGTTGGTCAAATGACAGATTATGACTTTGAAATAAGGTCCGTTTTGCAGTCACACTTTTTTTAGACAAGACAAGTGTTAAAGAGTTTGTAGTAAGGCTGTTGTAGTCTTAGTCTTGATTCTTAAAGTGAGGTGTCGATTCCTTTAGGAAAGCTCTAAGAACTCAGAATATAGTCATTGAGTCTTATGATCTAACCCACCGTTGCATTCGAGCTAAGCCTCGCCATCGAAGCAGTATAAGTTTATCTTAGACACCTTGTTTCGAAGTGCAAGAATCGGGTGCGTCTCATTTCATATAAAGTTATTTGATATATTTTCATTTCAATAACGTTCACATGATATAATCAACGTGAGATATACCAACGGTTGATATAATTTCTCTACATATAATGTTTGTGTTACTCTAAAACTCATTTCATATAATTTTATTTGATATAACGTTTAATTAAGCGAAAGTCATTACATATAACGTTTGAAACGTATAATTTAACGTTTAAACTATTTTCTTTGATGACTTTGGCTTATCCTTTGAACTTTGATTGTTCGCCTTCACGATTGCTATTGTTATTAGAAAAACCGGCCAAGTGCGTGTCGGGCCACGCACAGTGTAGGGTTCCGTAGTTGCCCATCAAAATACTTATGCGAACTAACTAAACTGATTCGCTGAATTTAATTTATAAAAGAAGAATTTTCAAAATCGGTCCAGAAGTCTTTGAGAAATCGGGGAAAATACATAAGAAAAAAGATTACAACGAATTTAGAACCTCCTACTTTTTTTTGAATTTAGTTAAAAATTGTTGACGATAAAAACCTACCTATCCCCAAAAAACATACCTACAAAAGCTGTAAAAATAAAGTTGACAAACTTACATTTGCAGTTGTCTCCGATACATTTTGTTAAGAAAATATGATATCCAAGTACATTTTATAAGTTGGTCGACTATTACTCGTAAAGTTGTAAAGCCTACTTAGTCATGATAATTTTCTTTTAAACTTCGTTATATATACTACTACTGTGAATTTTTTCACACCCCCAAACATAACCGTTTAGCTGGTAGAGGGGGGGGACACTCGAATTGAGCAAAATTTAGCACTTTAAAGCTTAATATTTCACAAACAATTTTTTTTATAAAAAAATTGTTAATGGAAACTATCATTATTTTTTAAAGGCCTATTTAATGATACCCCACACTAAGGGGTACGCGAGAAAAAAAAAATCCTCACTTTACGTGTAAGTACTGGAGGTATCCTAAAAAAAAATATTTTACGAGATTTTATTTTACCACTTTTTCGGCACAACAAATCCGTATATTTACACCAAATTACAGCTCTCTAGTACTGTGCGTCTCTGAGCTAAACTGCGGACAGACGGACGGACGGACGGACGGACGGACGGACGGACATGGCGAAACTATAAGGGTTCCTTGTTGACTACGGAACCTTAAAAATGTAGTATCCAAGAGCGAGCGAAGCGAGCTCGTGACTTGGGACACCCCGACACGGACAGGTTAGGTTCGAAGAGATTTACTGATTTACTGATGACTTACTTTAAACCCTGTACTCAGAAATAGGAGCCCCGCGAAGCGGGGCTCCGTCGAAGATTCACGGCAGGTGGTACTATTACTAGGTACAACAGTGTTAAGCCTCCTGCAGACAGACGCGATTATCCGCGCGTGGCGACATCACTGATACCGCGCGCGTTTCCTTGCCGCATTGTTGTTCACATAAGAGCGCGCTACGCGGCGACACGACGGGACACGATTATAACATGACGCGGCGCGGCACTGCGGAGCCAAGCCCTGCCAAGAGAAGTGAACCCAATCGTAGTGCATTTAGAGTGGAAATTACATTGGCAACCAGCGCCAGCGCGCGCGGAACGCGGCGTCTCCCGCGCGACAAATTGCCACAGAAATATAAACTCTAAATGTACTACAGTAAGGACACGACGCGGAACGGCCAGACTCGCTCGCCGCGCGGCACGCAGCGCGGCACCGTAGAGCCACGCCCTGAAAAGAGAAGTGAACCCAATCGTAGTACATTTAGAGTGGAAATTACATTGGCAACTAGCGCCAGCGCGCGCGGAACGCGGCGTCTCCCGCCGCGACAAATTGCCAAAGAAATATAAACTCTAAATGTATTACATTAAGGACACGACGACGCGGCGCGGCAAGGCGCGCGCGCCGCGCGACAAGACGAGCGCCGCGCGGCACCGCAGAGCCACGCCCTGCAAAGAGAAGTGAACCGTCGCAATAATAATATTAGAAACGCGATACGCCGCGCCGCTTCAGTGTGAATAGATATGGGTGTTTTCATAGAAAATGGACTAAGTAGGTTTTTCCAACAATCGCCACGCGCGATTAATCGCGTCTGTCTGCAGGAGGCTTTAGATTACTTGCCAGGAAGAAAAAAAAATAGACTAAATAAATTTTATGTCTTTTGAGCGGTATACAAAACGATTTTATATTCATTGATTGTTATGCTTATAGAAATTAGTCATTATAAAATTATGTCAATCGTTTATTATATTAACAGATCATTATATCAAATAAAATTGTATGTTCAGTTGTTATCTTTTGTAAGTTTTAGAGATTTTGTAGTTATATCATATATTACTTACCCGTAAGAATCAATAGGTAGGGGAACATTGTTTACGACGGGGACGCGGGGTATGATGGGAAATCACACACTTAAGGCAAACTTAACATAATACTAATGTTGTGCAAGCGCCAACAGGACGCTATTTGTTACTGGCCGCTTGCAAATGACGTCCAGGGGGGGATTACAACGTCTTAAAACCAGCCTTGATTCAGTGAGTGAACGGAATGGCGCTAGACGACTTGTATTAGCTCTGTCACTTTCACTCGCCGGAATAAGCCTGGTTTTAAGACGTTGTAATACCCCCCCTGATGGCGCTTGCACTACCTTACTGTTGTGAAAGGTATGCCTAAAGAGTGTATGTCCCCATTATACATCGCGTCCCCATCTTATACACAGTTCCCCTATTAGATGAAATAAAAGATTCTAAAGACAAGATTACCTGAGCACATCCTTAACAGAAACATCAATAGTAACATTCTCAAGTTCTCTAAACATAGCGTCGAAGATTCCTTCATTGTTCGTCAGGAGAGGCGACGGTCTGTCTAGTAAATCTGTTAGTGTTTCGTACTGGGAGTCCCACAACGCATGGCATACGTAAACCTGAAACAATTTGGTTTATAAAAAAGAGTTTGCTTAAACGAGTTCAAGTCGGTATACCTACCAGCCTTTTTCCTCATTTCTAGTTGATATGAAGTGAGAATTACAAAGAAAATAACCTTACTTATGGCTTAGAGTTTTTGTGCCACAGAACTGTCTAAGGACGTTGTCGTGACGCTGGAGCATAAAGAGCAATTGAAGGAATACGGTGTATTTTAGTAAGTACAGAATTTTAACATAATTAAATTTCTACAAGAATATAGACTAGCTTTTGCTAGCGGCTTCGCCCAGTCACCCCCTTTGCCTATGTCACTCAGGTCCTTTCAACTGGCGAAACAATTTTTGAAATCGTTACAGTAGTTTTGAAGTCCATTCTATACCTACAATCAAAAAATCAAATTTTTCGTCTTTGTAATATGTATTAGTGTGGATTGAAGAAGCAATTACTAAAAAAACTTAAATGGTCAATTAAATCAACTGAAATAAATACGCTATTCTTGTTTAAACTTATTATAAACCATTTTCTTGGTTATGGTTATTTATAAGAGATACCAACATTCAGCATTAAAATTATATTCAACAAATTGTGCCCTGTGAAGAAACACATTCATAATGGGCACCTAAAATTATCTTCTTGGTTGAATAACCTTAAATTAAATGCAGTAACTTATAGAACAAGAAACTAAAGTTGTAACAGCAAACGCTACAAATACAACTGTAGGTGGATGTACTAAGGACTTAAAGTTAGTATCACTGCTTTAGAAGACGCGTACTCTGAACAACATGCTCGGTTGCTCACAGTTTTAAACGCCTTCAAAGAAAGGCATAGCAATACACGCGAAAGCGATTTTCACAACTGTGGAAACCGGTAGAACAAAGGCGTTTTTAAAAACTGTTTTCTTCCTTTGATTATATGTGCGTGTAATTTTACTTAAAATTATGGTATACTAGCTGTTGCCAGCGGCTTCAACCGCTACAACTCGAATATTATCCCACGGGAATATACAATTGGGATAAAAACTATCCTATGTGATAATTCAGGTTATAAACTATCTGTGTACGGAATTTTAGTCAAATCCGTTCAGTGGTTTTTGCGTGAAAGAGTAACAAACATACCTACATGCATACACATACATACATCCTCACAAACTTTCGCATTTATAATATTAGTAGGACTAGCTCTCGGACTTTTGTTTGCATGGAAGACGATTTTTTGTCTCCTGGGAATGTATTGTAGAGATAAGAAGTAACCTTTGTCATAATTATTTAGTATTCCTAATAATTCACTTCGCAACCCTTCTATAATATTATAAAAATCAATTGCTGTTCCTTAGTCTCGCTTAAACTCAAAAATGGCTGGACCGATTTGACTAATTTTTGTTTTGAATTATTTTTGGAAGTCCTGGAAAGGTTTAAAAGGTGATTTTGAGGCAGTACGGAGTTTGCCCGGTCAGCTAGTTAGAAATATAAATAAGTGACCGTTCAAGTTCAAGGTCGCTTTCATAGAAAAAGTCTTTCGTGACGCAAAATGAGTGGTCTGTAACGTACCAGACTACGAAATTACGCTCGTTTGGCCTCAACCTTAGAGACTCTGATCCTTAAGTATAAAATACGTTTTTTTTTTTCAGTCACGATTTTATCAATGTTAAAGAGAAACAGTCAAACCATTCACATCTTGTGAGTTATGTTTGTTTTACTTACTTCTGCATGGCCAGCTATGAGGAACACTGTTGACACAATGGCCCAGAGTAAGAGAGATGCGAGGCACAACCAAACGGCTGACCTGAAAAAAAAGTAACAAAGTTATAAGAAGTACCGTTTCGAATCGAATAGGTAGGTATATTATAGGCTCTAAATCTAAAGTCTTTATTTACAAGGTACGATTAATAACAAGCCTACTTCTGAAAAACTACAACAAATCAAGCACTTCCAGGTGAAAAAAGATTAACTTGAACTCAGATAGCATAGATTAGAAGACGTTGCAGTCGTAATAGTCGTAGATCTCGTAGAATAACCAATTCTATCTCTATTTTACCGATTATAGACAAAGTTACTTCTACATAATTCAACTTTTCTACATGGCACGAAGACGACTGAAGTTTCTAGACTTCTGTCGTTTTGTCTATTCTTCCACAGACAAAACCCTTTTCTATGGTGTCATGCTACGCGTGCTGCTAAAAAGACCATTGTAAAGGGTTACTTACACTTTCAAAGTTCTCCTTGCATGATTCTTGGCGTGTCCACAACCACAAAGCATGCCCAATGTTATAAGCACCATAACAAAGCCAAAGGTTACAATGCATGCTGAAAATGTGTTAGCCAATTAATTGTTATTAAAAAGCAATGAAATAATACTAAAACATAATAATAGAGTAAGCAAATAAAAGGCGCCATTGGTATTTCAGTGAAAAATAAACTCGTAAATTAATAAATTTGAATTTTAATGCATTGTGTATGGTTTTTATGCATGATAATTATCTGTGTCAAATTGATTTATTTTGATTTATTGTTTTGTAATGCTATGCAAACTATTTTACATTGAATACAAAAATAAATCCAACTCAAGCTAATGTCCGGGGTCGTGGCATTATTTCCTTACCGTGACGCCGGAACGTAGGTAACAGGCTATTGAAGGACACCGTGAATTTTAGTCAGTAGAAGTCTGACAGTCCCTCCCGCCCTGCCCGGGACCGGAGGACTCATTTGATGATTTTACCACGATAAAAAAAAAAAAAACTCAAGCTAATGTTGTTTTTAAAAATTCAATTCTGCTAAAATATCCTCGTAGTATTTTAAGAAGTAAGGTTGATTTTTCCAACTAGGCGTGTATGGCCAAATTCAAAACTATGAAGAACAGCGAAAATACTGAAAAGAGAATCGAGCCCGATTTTGATGAAAACAAAAACTGCATCATTGTATTATAGAAAATTAAATATTTCTGCCCAGAAATCAAACCACTCTCAGCCAGCAGCCAGTTGGAAAAATCATACTGAACTTGTATATTTCCTGAAAATGTGTCAGTTAATTTTCATTCATCACAAGCTATTTAGTACTTTTTCATATTGTAGGTGTACTTTGTCTGCTTTATACCGAATTTGTGTGTTGTTATTACACCATGAATGGCAAAACATGCAGTTAGACCTGTTAGTACCTACAAGTCTGACAGTCCCGGCGGCGGCGCCCTGCCCGGAGTGGGAGGTCTCATTTGATGATTTTACAACGAATAAAAAAAAAATACTTGTAATTTAAAGATTTTTCAGATATTATTTTGATGTATACTCATGTCTTACAATAAATATATTCTATTCTACCCTAAAGCGCTTCGTCCACGATAGATTAAAATATCGTAGAGCGAGTCTCATAGGGCAATCTACGACGTGTACACATATTAGCGAGACTACCCTAGCTAGAGTATCACGTTTATGTGTACACGTCATAGATTGCCCTATGAGACTCGCTCTACGATATTTTAATCTATCGTGGACGAGGCGCTTAAGTCTGAAAAGCTCTTGTCGACGAGTGTATTTCAACAGTCTACAAGTAAACCGTTGTACAAGTTTTCAGATTCACAAGACCATACAGCGTTTACTAAGTTCGGAAACAGAACAAACTTTACCTAACATAAGTGTCCACCTCGCGAACTCATATCTTTGCACTCTCTCAAGACTGGATTCAAGTTGTCTTGCAATAGTGTGCAAGCCCGACGTTAGATGGCGTACTATGTCGCTAAGTATTTTAGCAGAACTGTGGACTGATTCGCGACGATTTTCTACATCTTGGAGAATATCTGTACAAAAAAATTAAAATAACTAAAACTAGTCAACATAAATAAAACTACCTACTACAATCGACATCATCAGTCTATAAACGTTCCCACTGCTGGGACACAGGTCTCCTCTCTGTGAGAGGGAGTGGACCATAATCCATCACGCGGGCCCAGTGCGAGTTAATATGTAACATGTCTTCGAATTCTTGGTTCTAGGACATGCCGGTTTCCTCACAAATATTTTCCTTCACTGTTTTGAAATCAGTGGTGAAGAAAAAATAAATTACAATGAAATGCACCTGGCTGCGTTCGAAACCACGACCTAAAACTCGTAAGTTGGGACCGATACCAATGGAAATAAAACTACTCAGTGCTTACAATTACTTAGATGACTATTAAGTACATACACCAGGTATCTACTTAGCTAGTGAAGTCTAAGTTAAGTAGTTAGGTACTTACCTAAGTTATTGTATGATGCAATTATTTGTCATGATTCAACTCTTGTTTTTATACGTACTCGTCTTTGATTTGATTTTTGTATAAAAAAGCATACGAAGAATAATATTTTGTTAGAAAAATTAAATACATACATAGGTACATAAACAGACACCCTTTTTCCATAGGGGTAGGCAGGATTTCAGAGCTCGAGCGCCACCTTCTACGATACATACCTACTCTTTTCGCCTCACCCACATTCATACCATGTAGTCATACAAGCAAGAAGCAGTCTTATTTCAAAGAAATTAGTTCCTTTAATTCACCTTCTCTGACTTGCGTGGTCTGCGCCATAATGGCCGACGGTAAAGTTCTGAACTCTTGCCTAGCTGTTGATATCGCGTGTGTCAAGTTCTCCACCCCAAGAACACGGAGTTCTAACAACTGCTGCTCATGTAGAATCTGAAATAATACGTTATAAACTTATGATATACAAATTAAACCAAGTTGCTGTTTAACTGTATGCTACCTGCTGCAGGATTATTTCTGTTTCTGTCGTGCAAATGACGGAGTACCAATGCAAGTAAGAGGCGGGAACATAATACGTCAACTTAACATTACCAGACCACGGGTGTTTTACGAGCGTTAAACGTCAACGTCGCGCCTCATAATACAGTGGCTAACAAACGTGACGTTAACGTTGCGCAGAAGCGACGTTTCCGTCGCGTTTGTTGGCCTGACTAGAAGCACATGTCCGCGGGCAGCCTACGTATTCCTACGTACTCACTTGATACCGTATCTGATACGTTACATGCAACACTGCTAGAAAGTATCCAGCTATGTACTGTACGTACTACACAGACTCATCAGAATGTTGGAAAGACGTGTGCCCGCACATCAGGTAAGGCACGTCTGCTAGACTGACTGCGACGGTTATGCTACGCACGGGCATGCTGCGCTAATCCAAACAGATATAATTATCTGCTTGGATTATTTTGATGCTAATAGGAAATAACAGAATAGAGGTCAGAGCTCATTATAGCCATCGGACCCACTCTAAACCGCCTTGTCTAGAAATAGGTTTCGCTCACTACATCAACTCCGTATCATTATCGGATTGCCTCGGTCGTAAGCCCTCCACTGATTTTTCCTAGCTTACCAAATCAAACTTCATCTTCATCTCCAAGGAATGAGTATTGATAGTGTCACAAAGAGGCGAATCCTTCAAAGTACAGTGTTTCTTCAGGTTATCCAGCTGCCTGGCCAAGTCTTTAATTCTGTCTGATGCTGCAGATGCTAAGGAACCAGCTTTGATGCTCACATCTCTTAGGGACGATATCTTTGTTGAAAGATCTTCGCTTTCTGTAAATAGAAGATTATTCAATTAGGATATTCTTTGGGCTGACTCAAGAATAATTGGAATGATGTCCGAAACTTCGGTCTGTAACGAGAAAATTATCACTTTTTCGGTATTCAGCACAAATTGACTTTATATCCTTACCGAGTCATCTGTTTATTGATGCTTGTTTTTGGGTGTTGTTGTAAGTTCGCTACGAAAATTATTTCTCTCGAAAAAAAGTTTTGATTTTGTTCTCCTAATACTAAGATTAATAGTTCAGATTCTACATTGCGTCCTCGTATTCGGTAGGTTTGAGCTGGATTTTATAATTTATTTGTTCTGCTATCCCCGAGCGGAAAAAAATGGGTCGAATGTACAAAAATCAAAATTAAAAATAAATATAAAACAAAAAACTTTGGCTAATTTATACATATTTTTTTTCGTGGGGATTTATTTTTGTGGGGAACTTACAACAACCCTTTTTTGGGATGGCAAAATCATTAATGAGTCCTCCCGACCAGACTGGAGCAGAAGGGACTGTCAGTGGGTGGTGACTTTTAATAAATAAAATCCTACCCTTTTTCTTCAATTGCCCTTCAAAATGTTCCAGATTCCAGTCCAATTCCGTTCCGGTCTAGGTAATCTGCTATAACCGTCCCACGACCCGAATGTTTTTTTTGCTGCGTATGTTTTGGATATTTTTATTGTATACCGTGCGTGCGTACAAACTGACGTTGGCATAGTAATAGTAGACTTGTAGTAGTTACTGAATTTTTTTATAACGCTATTTAATATTTTATAAAAATTAAGGCGACTTTGTTTTTACAAAATGTGAAAAAGATATTACAAATATAATGCCTCTACATCTACTAAGTTTAGCGGTTAATTCATTTTTACGTTTTGTTTATTTTTACTCTCTTGAAATACCAGAAAAGCAAAGGCGTGCTTTTTGAACTAACTATTTCGGTACGGCTTAAAAAATCAAACTATTATCTTATTTAAAAACTTGTCTAGACAACAACAACAACGAAAAAATTTTATTGAATTGGTCCAGCCGTTTTCGAGTTTTATGCTTAGCAACACATCTAGTCATTCCAGTTTGTATAAAGTATATAATTAATATAAGTTTGACCTTCAAAAAGTTAGTAACAGGTCAGTCTTTTAAATAAATTTGTACTTGATAAAAGCCTATTTTTTTATACATGACTTTAGATATAGCCGTGGTTGGCTGGATTAAGAGCTCGACAGACAGTTACTGCGTACGGAACCATTGGCCCCTTATACGTTAACGTACGCGTGTAGCGTTTCATCAGCGCTGCACTGTGTACAGTGTATAATTTATGTCAGCGTAAACTTGTAACAACCGTATGTTTATAATCTAACTCGTCAGTTTATTTTACGGTAGGTTAGGTTAGGTTAGTTTATAAATTTCCTATTTTTATAAACTTGCGGATCTTGATATCTCCCGATAACATATACACTGTATACTTATAAGTAGCCGTTAATTGTTTTCATTGATATTTATAAGACAGTACATTATCGCTGACGCCGTCCGTTAATACAAAATTTAGAAGGTTAGCTTCAAAATTGAAATGACCAAATTCAAATGATATAAAAGTTTAAATGACTTGTAAATTATTTATCATAGATTTTTGTGTTACATAATCAGGGTCATCCATCCGGCTTATAAACGAAAATTTATGTTTAGTTTATGTACCTAGCTTTGTTTTTGTATTTAAATCAGTTCGACATATTTATTATGGGTGCCCTCTATCTGGCAGAAACTTGTTGCTCCGAAACCTATTTGGCAGAACTCACTTGGCAGAAACTTTTTTAAACGAACATTGTTATGGTATAAAAAATATTTAATATAATTGTTTTTTGGCCGAATGTTTTTATGTCCGAATTTAAATTGGGATACTTTTAAGATGGCAGAATTGTATTGGGCATAATTACCTTTGTCAGAGTTACAATTTTGCATATTTTCATTTAGCATAACGTTTATTTAGAGCGGCGATTATTTGGAATAATTTGACTTAGTATACTTCGAAGATCACAGAATTTCAAAATAGAAATAATTTAATAGTCATGATAAAAAATTAAAAAAAATGTTTTATAAAATCAATATGGTGTGCTACAAAAGTTAGTGACAGAAATGAATCGCTGCAAAACTGACTTCACGAAGTCTTGTCTGCCCTACCCCTAGAGTGTAATTTATAATCGCGTAGGCGCGGAGGGGCGAGGCGGCCCGCGAGCTGAGGAGCAGGTGGTTTTAACGCACACCGCCGCGGCTGAGGCTGGCCGGCTTGCCGGCCAGCAAGCCGAAGCTGCGGTGGTGGGCGCAAAATCATCTGCGACGATTAGCTCGTGTGGGACCGCCGGAGACCCGCAGCGCCGGAGCCGTGACAGAAGCCATGCCTGCTGTGAATTTTCTGCGATATGATGGTTATACTTTTGATTATTATGGATATAAAATATATGCCAAAAGATGATTCTGGTTGTGAACTTTCTACGATATGATGGTTATACTTATTGATTATTATGGAAATGAAATTTATGCCTAAAGATGATTCTGACTTACAAAATTATGGGTTTCGGTGTTATGGTAAATGAGTGTATGCGAAACGATTTTCTGCGAAAAGAGGTTTATGCTATCCGTTGCTATGCAAAATAAAATTATGACGTAAAAAGTTCTGCTATAAAAGGTGGACCCATTTATTATATCGATATTTGAATTGCATCTGTTTTTTTCTTATTTCATTAAAATTATAGGTATATTTTCAAATCAACAGATTTCTACTTCAACTGTTTGTAATTTAAATTTTTACTGTCATTCTTTGTCTTATGAAATCTAATATCTATATTATTCATATTAATCAAAATGTTATGGAAATAATAAGAATATTATATAATAGATCAACGACGATAACGTATCACTGTCAATGAAAAGTGTCTAGAAAGCTAACAGCTACAGGTAAGTTTCAGAACATAAAAAAAAAACAATTGAAGAAACTCTAATAACACTAGATCGTTTTTTTTTTAAGAACAGTACCCTAAGCACGAATTTTTCCTCTTTACTTTACAGTCAGTGAACGAAGAAAACAATTTACAGCGTTTCTTGTATGGAAAAATGGAACAGCGCCTCTGGTGTGCGTAGCAGGAACTAATTTTTTCCTTAAAAATTGTCAATTTGAAATTGTCAAAGTTCCAGTTCACTTTACGTCTAGGCAAAACAAACAGTTTTTTAGATTAAAGTCTGTTTACATCACACGAAAGCTAATTCACAAGTAATTAATTGAATGCAGTTCGCCTTGATGCATTGCTAGTCTAATATAAAAATATAGACTCCGTTTTATCGGACTCAACTGTTTCTTCAAAAATTTGAGAATTTTAATGTTAAAATTTAAAACTAGTTAATGCTTCTCGAGACCCAAGAACTGGCTTTTACCTTGGCCAGAGGCAAAGCATATAGCCATAAAAAAAGCAAAACCGCCAGTCTCTTGGACACATTATTAGCTGACAATTACTGTCAGCTAATATGGATGAATTTTACTATGGTTTATAATCGTCTAGTTTCATTATATTTTTGTATTTTATATTTGTATAGATATGTATATATAATTTAATTTTGTTTAAGTCAGTAGGTATAAATATATTCAGAGATTATTGCCAGTCCAAACTTCGCACATGTGGACAGTAGCTTTATCTTAGTGAAAAGATTTTTTGAAATCGGCACAGAAGTTTATTTATTACAAACATACACACACACAAATATCTGTCCCCTTTAACCTTTGTCAAAAAATAAACATTAACATACATCGTAAATAGGCTACTCTGAAGAGTAGAAATACAAAAGCTTGATATAAATACATTTCTTACCTGAAATAATATCCGCTAAAGAATCGAAGACCAGATCGATCCCGCTCTCTGAAGATATTGCCTGTTGAATCGGTTCTCCTAACAGTGACTCAACGTCTGTGGATGAACAAAGAGGCTATTAATTATCCAGCGTATTATCCAGCCATTAATTATTGTTAATCCTACCTTTAGAACTGGATTTAGTGGCTTTTCAGGCTCAGAATTTGTCAAGACTGACTGCAGTAATTGCTATCACTTTTTTTAAAGACATGCTTAAGAAAGATGTTGAAGAAAAATCTCCTCCAACATATAAATTAATTAAAAAGTTTTTTACTTAAATAGGGGTGTACTTTAAACACGTTGAATTTTGGATTGCGAAAATTTTGCCTCGCTACAAGAAACAAAATAAAGTAGGTAATGTAACAATATTAACGATGTCATCTCAATAACATAGATAGCCCTACAAGAATTAAATGGATTAGTACTCAAACAAAAAAAAAAAAAAACAGCGTCAGACATGTTATAATTTTCACCTCATATAAAAATAATCCAACTGCCCGTCTACTTTTCTCACAAAAAGAACAGTAGCGCTTCATAATGAATAGGTCGTTAGTGCTATATAATCTACATAACGTTCTATTAATAAGATAAAAAGAACATGACAGTCTCCCATAATATGCACACCGGATTTTCACGTGAAAAACTTAATTAACGTGGATAAAAATGTTTGAACGAGGTTCCCTAGTTATAATAGCGCTCCTTGCATGGTGTTTTACCTATGTTCTTTTAATTTTATATCGTAAATTTAAAACTTTTACGTTACTACGTGCTAAAACGTGAAGCTATTTTATTTTACAAAGAAGATTGGTGAATACATAAGTACAAGCGAATACTTGAACGACAACTATCCATTACCTCCCAATTTTTTAAGTAATTTATGAGAAATAAGGAGGCCTTTAGCCAGAAAAAAAAAGGGTCGTTGAAAAATGATTTGATGCCCAGTTAAGTGGGTACGGGAAATTTTAGTTTTTTGGATAAAACCACCACACTATTCCTAAATCACTACAACTACTGAAAGCCAGAATCAAAAGTGGCAACCACCAGAAAAGCGCTGAGACAGTGAAGCTCGACTTATCCTGGAACGAAATGAATCAGAAAAGAATAGTGGAGGAGTAGGAAAAATGTTTCCACATGGGTACGGGCTAGTAAAAAGTAAAAAATAAGAAATTCTAAACTGTGATACCGTAGAGAGAACACCCAATTCATATTAATTATCTATTTTAAACGCATGCGACGCGCATCGTGAACGCGAACTGCTGCTACCGAAAAGCGTTCAAACGAGGAATAGAGAATTTCAGCTTCCAGGTGCGGGTTGCAATGGCCTAGTTGGTTAAGGCGTCTGGAGTACCCATCCAGAAGACGCGGGTTCGAATCCCACTTGAAATCTGAATCTTTTCTTTCCTCAAAAAAAAATCATCTTTACCCAATTCATAATCTAACAGGATCAAAACAGTCCCACAAGTTGTAGCCCACAAGTCCGTGTTCAGGGATGTTTGCGGCTAGCTCATATAAATCAATTGTCTTCAGCTTCAGGGAACATAGCTAGAAACACAAGCTGAAACCGCAATTCCAACTAAGATTTTAGCAACAGATTTCAGTTACTCATAATTTGTAACTGATGGAAGCTATACAGCTGTTATTCAGGAATTTATACTTAAATTATAAAGTTGAAGAGTTTGTTAGTTTGAACGCGCAATTTTATTTAGAACCCATAAATATGATTGTGTAGTAATTTTTACCCGTGGTGCTAGGCAACTGGGCTTCTCCCAGTTGTAATGTCCCTTGGTGCCTTTTGGTCTTGTTCTGTTCTGTCTCCTGCTTGATATGGAGGGAAGTGGAAACTACGTATTTTTTTCCTACCTAGTCCACTATTCTTTTTCGATTAATTTCGTTGCACGATCCTAGGCAGATAAGTTAATTCTCCGGCGCTATTCTGGAGGTTTCCACTGTTGAATCTGGCTTTCAGGAGTTGCAATGGTTTGGAATTAGTGTGGTGGGTTTATCCCAAAAAAAAAAACTAGATTTGGAATTGAATCTAGCTATCAAGAAAGGCTATGAGCTACTTATCATTACGCTACGACCAATTGAACTTTTCTTATGTAGATAATATTTACCTGATAATCGTATTAGGTTTGGTCCTAGTTCAGATAGGATCCAATCGTTACATAATATTCGTATTATCGTCATCATTGTAAATGTATTTACTCGGCTTTATTATTGTCATTTTTTATGGTTTACTGTTGGGAATAAGTCGGTTCTGCATTACAGTACATTCCTTTAAAGAGCACTTAGGACTTATGTCTATTTTAGATAATTATATTCGAAGGACTTCAAATAAATCAACAATCGAACACATCATAATTATTCATGTAAAGAACTGGCAAAATAGAAAATACTTACGACAAGACAAGTGTTCTCAGATATAAATAAACCTTTTGACTATGATTCGTCAGAACTTAGTGAAGTATCGCATCGCGGGATAGATAAACAATTAAATCAAATAAATAATTTACGTAAATCACTATTTGCATTAATCTACAAACTCACTGTACCGTGTTGTAGATAAACCGAACTGTTTTTGTTAGAAGCTGTTGTATCTGCTTTGGATAAATAAACTTGCACAGATATGCACATTACTTGCTATGTGACTACAGTAAGGGTGAAGCTGTAATAGCCCCATGTTATGACGTCATAAAGAAACTTAATAAAAATTAATTTGCACAGAGTATGTTTTTCATGAGGAAACGGCATGTCCTAGATCCAAAAATTCGAAGACATCTACCAACTCGCACTGGGCCCGCGTGATAAATTATGGCCCACTTCCTCAACAGGCCTCCTCTCTGTGAGAACAGAGAGGAGGCCTGTGTCCCAGCAGCGAGAACATTATAGGCTGATGATGATGATGTTTTTTTACAATACGTATTAGTCAAAATATTTTATATGGACGGCCAAAAAAAATACTTATACGTTATAATTATTTTTTTTGGCCTTCCATATAACATAATTATTTTGAAACCAGCAAAATAGTACGTCGACGTTTTTTTTTTTAAAATCATTATCAGCATTTCATTATATAGTTTTAAATTGACGGCAGGGTTAGGGCAGTGGCTGCGCAATTGGATTGCTGCGCAGCGTGTCACGAGTTTCATCATCAGCCTATAAATGTTCCCACTGTTGGGACACAGGCCTCCTCTCTGTGAGAGGGAGTGGGCCATAATCCACCACGCAGGCCCAGTGCGGGTTGGTAGATGTCACATGTCTTCGAATTTTTGGTTCTAAGACATGCCGGTTTCCTCACGATGTTTTCCTTCACCGTTTTGAGAGCAGTGGTGATGAAATAAATTACACAAAGTAATGCGCCAGGCTGGGTTCGAACCCACGACTTACAACTCGTAAGTCGAGGTCGATACCACTGGGCCACCACTGCTCTTATCACTAGTTTAATTCAGCATTATTGCAAGCGCCTTGAACATAGATCAACTGAAAACATCGTTGTATGTCTTTAACTTAAAAAGCTAAAAGTTAAGACATTTCACAGCTTAAATTAAAAAAAAGATCGATCCTGCAAACTCACTCTTCAAATCCTGCTTATAGGCATGCAGGACGAGGTCCACAGGCAGCACAAGACTGTGGTGCAACTCCCGCGCAGCCGCTGTCAGCCATGACGCGATGTCTGAGCAAGCGCAGCTCACGACGTTACGTCCGTTGTATGCGGCTGAGCGCGCCTGCTCGTTGCTTACTGCCATGCCTGATATAAGGACACTGGAATGATGAGGAAATTGTTAATATTGGTCTTAGTTTGGTAGATGAATTATTAGCTAGATAGATAGGTACCATCTTATCACAAAAAGATTAACATCTGTTGAACGCTTCTCTCAAACGAAGGAGCTCGTGGCTAAATAATCACAGCCGCACAGGCCGATCTTTCGGGTTAAACCGCGCTTGCTGAGGTTGGTCTGTGGATGGATGACCATCTGTCATAGCGAGTTTCCTCCGTGCCTTCGAAAGCACGTAAAGCCGTTGATCCCGGTTGTCATTTGTAGATCTTTGATAGTCCTTACTGTTATACATATTAGGGTTTAAAACGGGATATTTACCATGTTTATTATTTGTTTTGAGTTTCCGATATTTCGGCACTGTTGCAAGCACCATGATCACGGATGAACTGAAATAAATAACCCGTTTTAAACCCTAATATGTATAATAGTGACCATGTCAGTTTAAAATCTTATGTCGTTACTGTTAGTCAGAAGCTCTAAAGTCTGACAACCAGTCTTACCATGGGGTATCGTATTGACCAGTTACTGGGTTGTGGAGGTCCGACAGGCAGTCGCTCCATGTAAAATACTGATATCCAGCTGAATCTGATTCGACTGGAAGCCGACCCCAATATAGTTAGGAAAAGGTTAGGCAGATGATGAACTTATCTCAAAAAAGCGTTACTGCAAAACGGCCTTTATTCAACGTAAAATGTCGTTTTGACGTTGACATTTTTTTTAAACAAATGTTAACAGATGTTTAACTTTTTTTTGTGGTTCGACAGATAGTGTTTATTCGCTGACGCGTCCTATCTTTTTCACTATAAAACGCCTCTTAATTTCAGGTGTAGAAGTGAACCGACTGGTTACATCATAAATGGCGCCTGTTAAAAGATATCAGATACAATCGTTGGGCTTTACCCCGATCCGATCTAGTAACAAAAAAAATCGTTGCTAAATCAACCAAAGGAAATTTGGTACTGACACTCAACAAGCTTTCAAATGGCTTTGTGGAATCATCAAGTACGTATGCAGAAATGTTCGTTGTTCACTTCCCACTCCGTCTCGCCCCGCAGCATGGCCTCGACCAATGCCGGGCGCGAGAGATATCCACCTATAGACTCCGTGAGGACACGGCGGTGCTCTACCCAAGCGAGGCAGTCCTGCACCGTATGCTCCACCGTGTCCTCCTTGCGATCCTCGCAGTGGTGACACCCAGGCATTTCTCCCCTCCTTATCAGACACAGGTACCTCCCGAAACATCCGTGTCCGGTGAGGACCTGCGTCATGCGGTAAGTCAGGTCGCCGCCGCCGTGACGCCTATTCAGCCACTCCTCAGAGAGGGGTCTCACCACCGCGATTGCGGCGTGCCCGAATGTAAAGTGCCCTACGTTAATTGTTGGTACTCTTATTGTTCAATTAACTTTTCTTTAAAAAAAATAAAGCAATTGAACCTACAAACGGGATCTTTTTGTACTATTTCCTCGTTAGGAGAAGTTCCGTTTTAATGAGCGTTGACGAGTGAAGGAAATTAAAGGAATTTGTGCTATGGCGGCACTTGTTCGTATTCAATTTTAATAACCGAGTTCTTTAAAACTATTTATTTAGTACCCAACTACCCATCTGATGATAATGATTTTATGAAAAATAGAGTTCCGTTTTACTCTTTGGGTACGAAGTTTCTTGCCGGTGCTTCTCCATGGAAACGGCCAACCCAAACCGAGCCATTTTTAGGGTTCCGTAGTCAACAAGGAACCCTTATAGTTTCGCCATGTCCGTCCGTCCGTCCGTCCGTCTGTCCGCAGTTTAGCTCAGAGACGCACAGGACTAGAGAGCTGTAATTTGGTGCAAATATACGGATTTTTTGTGCCGAAAAAGTGGTAAAATAAAATCTCGTAAAATATTTTGTTTTAGGGTACCTCCTGTACTTACACGTAAAGTGAGGTTTTTTTTTTCTCACGTACCCCTTAGTGTGGGGTATCATTAAATAGGTCTTTAAAAAATAATGTGAGTTTCCATTAACAATTTTTTGATAAAAAAATTCGTTTGTGAAATATTAAGCTTTAAAGTGCCAAATTTTGCTCGACTCGAGTGTCCCCCCCCTCTACCAGCTAAACGGTTATGTTTGGGTGTGTGAAAAAATTCACAATAGTAGTATATATAACGAAATTTAAAAGAAAATTATCATGACTAAGTAGACTTTATAACTTTACGAGTAATAGTCGACCAACTTATAAAATGTACTTGATATCATATTTTCTTAAACAAAATGTATCGGAGACAACTGCAAATGTAAGTTTGTCAACTTTATTTTTACAGCTTTTATAGGTATGTTTTTTGGGGATAGGTAGGTTTTAATCGTCAACTATTTTTAACTAACTTCAAAAAAAGGAGTAGTTTCTAAATTCGTCGTAATCTTTTTTTTTTATGTATTATCCCCGAGTATTTTGATGGGCAACTACGGAACCCTACACTGTGCGTGGCCCGACACGCACTTGGCCGGTTTTTTTCTACGTTTCTAAGTGCCCATTGAGGCCCATGTGAAATAAAATATTTTGATTTTGAGAGAATCGGATAATAGACAAACAGTCAGACGGACAGGGGGGTTAAAATTTGATATTCGAATTGTAATTTAATTTCAATTTAGACGTTGATATTATTTGTTTTGTTTGCATTGTTTGTCTAGCACGACTAATTGTATACCATTATATTCGCTTTAAATGTTAGAATACTGCAGCTACCTCATATTTTTTTATAGTTCTTTATAATAAATTCATGTAAATTAAAATAAATATGTTTTACAAAATATTCTAATTTAAAAAAATATAGGTCTATCCTATGAATATTTTTTTTATGATTCACACTATGCCAATCAAAATATTATTTAATCTAATTTTATTAGTATAACGGGATTCCATGTAGTTTTATTTAATTTAAATTAACGCAAACTATTTAACTGTAATGTATGTACCTACTAATTTTGAATAGAATTATCATCAAACAAGTTATGGAATTACGGATATCGAAGATCAGGAAGTTCATCATTCAAATACGTCATCATGTTTAAAAATCAGCTGTTTGATAAAATAAGATCGTATGATCTGAGTCTGGTCTGAGAGACGTAAGCAGATCCATCTATTCATGGTCAATGTCGTATATGTATGACAGTGTGACCATAACAGGAATCGCAAAATAATATCAAAATATCACTTTTTTTGTTACGATTTCTAGAATCAGTTTTAAGTGATCATGGTAAAATGCATTAAATGAGTCCTCCCACCCAGGAGGGGCTGTCAGACTCGTACTGAATAAAATCCGCGGTGTCCTTCAAAATCCTTTTAACGATCCGGGGTCATGGTAATTCATGTGTCCCGCGACCCCGGCTGGCTTTAGCCCCCTAAATCTGGCTCCGTCATAATGCTGACACTCTTTGAGGAGCGCGCCGTCTCGACCCGGGCATGGTCCATGGTTTGACAGCGAGTCGCCCATTACTCGCGCCTACGGTTGCCGGAGATCGTCTGGCAATATCCGTCGCCGTGGGCGTCTACCACTGCGGCTGGGATGGAGGGAGGACGCTGTCCTCTCCCTCTCGCGAAGCGCCTCCTCCTTCGCGAGCGCGAGTGCTTCGCAGAAGGAGGCCTCTACCTTTACCAGTCTTAATTTAATCACCGAGCAAACTTTATGTCCTAAAAAGATTTTCCCGCCCCCGATTGAAAAGGCAGATTTCCAACACGATACACTGTCGGCGTTTAATTTAACTTTCCAGAACTTTCTAACACATTGGAAGAGGTCGGAAGTTTCCTGAGAACATTTCCTCTAAAGTATGTTTTAAAATTAATTAGGTAGCTCTCGCGGTACGAACACGTGTGTAAACATGCGGATCGAATAAATTAGTTCCTAATTTATTTAAAGACGGCTTTAAAGATGTAGGCGATAATGTGTTTACTCTGTTTAGTATTTCGTTTACATATTAGACAATGTTTGTGATTGTAGAAGAACTTGCGTTTTCATTATTTGTTTGGGAATTCTTAGAATTTTGTTTGAGTAGAGCTCGTTACTAGTTAGTAGAAATGTATACTTGCGTTTACGACAATAAAAGGCCTCGTTCATAGAACACAAGGGGAAACAAATATTTGCAGGATGATGACACTAATTATTCTTGTAGATCGTAAGGTAACTTAATAAGAGAAAAAAAGTAGGTACATGAAAGGCTTCTAAGTTGTAGAGATTTTAAGAATTAACCATCATCTGCCTAGCCTTTTCCCAACTATATTGGGGTCGGCTTCCAGTCAAACCGGATGCAGCTGAATATCAGTATTTTACATGGAGCGACTGCCTATCGAACCTCCACAACCCAGTAATCGGGTAATAAGATGCCCCATGGTAAGACTGGTTGTCAGACTTTAGAGCTTCTGACTAATAGTAACGACCGTCAAAGATCTACAAATGACAGTTGGGACCAACGGCTTTACGTGCTTTCCGAGGCACGGAGGAAACTCGCTATGACAGATGGTCAACCATCCACAGACAAACCTCGGCAAGCGCGGCTTAGCCCGGCCTGTGCGGCTGTTATTATTTAGCTACGAGCTCATCCTTATTTATTGAAGAAGTAACCTAAAGTTAAAATTAAATACGAGTATACCTGCTTAGTCGGGTTTTAAACTTAATTAATACAGATATGTAGCAGTCTTTCAAAGTGTTTCTGAATCCAGACATGGTAGGTACGTAAACCTACCAATAAATCTTCTTGCGTTGTTGGTGCGTTGCTCATTATTTGATGAAATTCTGCTCAACATAAATTCAGGTATCTTGTATACTCACGGAAGAGTACCAAATCCTTTGAGAATTTCTAGAGAAAATATAAGATATAATATAGATATATAATACCGTACTGACCAACAAACGAGCACGACGAATAACGTCACAACTACCAAGGCTCTATCGTTGCAACTTGAGTTCTCGGCGTCAGGAAATAAAGCTCCAGTTTCCAGTTCATCTTCGTGTCTGGCCCTTGAAAATAGAGATAGTATTCCCAAGATGAGGAGGTAGGCAGGTATCACGAGAGCAATGCAGGCAAACGCGATGATAAATGCTAGGAACGTTGATTCCACTTTTATTGACTGAAACAATAACAAATACAAATTAAAAAAAAAATTAAAGTAACCGCTTTCAGAAACCACCACAAAAAGTGTAAAATAACTTTTATCTTTCGGAAGTGGGTGTCTTTGTTTTTTTTAAATTCATTTTTGGCACCGACTTCCGATAAAAAGTAATTTGACACTTTTTTGAGTTGGTTTTTCAAGGCGAATAGATTTTTTTTTGTTTTTATTTTTAACATTTTTAGTTCAAAATTAAATGTTGAGCCTGAATTCTTTTTAAATACGTAAGTAATTCATAGTACCGGTAATGACATCGTCAAAGTTTGTTTACTTTGACGATGTCATTACCGGTACTATATAAAAGCAAAAAATGCTCTTATAATAGAAAATGCTAAACAACATTGAAAGAATTTTGTATGCTTATTCTAAATGAGAGATATGTAGGTATACTGCATCGTACGTTACGAGACAACAAACGTAAAAAAGCAAAGAAAAATTTAGGTATGTCAAAAAAGGCTAAAGTAATAAAAAAAAACCTTTGTGTTTTTCTGCTATTTCTAAAATAATTGTTACACAATGTATATTGATTAAATTTTGTAGGTCTTCCACCTATTTTGAACGAATTATTCCCGTTGAATCCCACTTTTGGATCCCATTTTTTAGGTATTCCCGATGGATCCCATTTTTAATTCCCGTTGAATCCCAATTTTTGACAACATGAGTACATATCAGAAGAAAACTGTTACCGTTATTTTACTGATGTATTCTGAGTAACTAATTTATGAATTTTACTAAAAAAAAAGTAACACAAGATCCGGCCACCATAGGCTTTCCATAGACCGGTCATCAGCGTGTGTAGAAAGATGGCAGACGCACATTCTGAGAATTTGTTTCAGTCTTTACTTAAAAACTGATAGAATGTCACTAACCAGCAAAAATACTAGGCTAGTATAAGATCAAGGTATGTTTTGCAGTCTGGTGCCACGTGATACGCAGCGCGGGGGTAAGGCAACTTTAAATGGCGTGCCAAAGTACTAGGCTAGCATAAGCTCAAGGTGGTACGTTTTTCAACGGGGTCAGCGAAGTTCATTTGAAAAGCGCTGTAATGCCACGTGACAGGTGGGGGGGGGGGGGAGAAATCACTCTAAATGCCTGCTGCTGCTGCTGCGCTCTAAGATATGAGCCCCTTAAAACACTCCGTGGTCCGAGTCATTTTCCAGCCGCTTCTGGACGGGGAGTCCGGGACCCGTCCGACCAAGGACAGGCCCGAGTCATGGCGCGTCGTGTTTCACGCTTTTCTCAAGAGAACTGATGGAGACTGGACCATAGGGCCATACGCCTAACACGACGCGGGCGAAACCGGAAGCAGAAGCTAGTTTTATGATAGCATTTTTGTGATTGAAAGTACTCGCATTCAGATTTTTTAAAGCATGTGGGATCCAATGGGAATAGTTATTGGGATTCAACGGGAATAAAACGTTTTTCTTTTGTTGTGGGATTCAACGGGAATACATTTTAATTTTTTGTGGGATCCAACGGGAAAAATATTCAAGTGGGATTCAAAAGCGGGATCCAACGGGAATAATTCTTTTGAACTCCTTTTCGATATGGCCTTCTTGTGGGTGTGAAGAAAGTAGAAAGGAGTGTTAGTTGGATCGTGAAGTTGTCGGCATAATGATCTTTATGAACTGCTGACTCAACAGAATCATGAAAAAATGTGAATTACTGACTGTTGTTTCCAACATTAAGTACTTTATTAAATAAACTTAAAATAATCCTGCCATTTCTTTTTACTTAATCTGTCAAATCAAAATCTCGAAACTGGCTTTAAGTTTCGAATGGAAATTATTCAGACTTACATAAATCTTCATAATAATTATTTACTCGAGCGTATGGTAAAAACAATATTTCCTGCTCTAGAACTAACTAACTAACTTTAAATAATCCTTTAATTTCTTTTTACTTTAATCTGTCAAATCAAAATCTCTAAACTGGCTTTAAGTTTCGAATGGAAATTATTCAGACTCACGTAAATCTTCATGATAATTATTAATTATTTATTTGAGCATATGGTAAAACAATATATGTATTTCCTGCTCTAGAAATAACAATAACATCTGATTTTGACCAAAATATCTGTTACTACTTGTAATGACGCACGTAGGTAAGTAATCTAGTCAGAGCTGTTTATTTTATAATCTTTGTTTGACATGTTGACACAAAATGGCTTCCTTGTCGGTTTGATTATACGTAATAGGTAGGTACACTCGGTAAGAGACCACATACATAAAGGGTCAGTTAAGAAGTAAACTAGCTATTTATAAAATCATTGTCATTTGTTTTTAACAATAGACCCGTCTGACCACAAGGGTGCGGGGCAGTGGTCCAACTGCTCTATCCAACTAGTTGGACCATGACCCTTGACTAGGGGCAGTTGTCCAACTTTAAAAATAGTTGGACCACAGCACCTGTTATAAAAGAGTTCCGTGGTCCAATTCATTAAAAAATAATTTGCCCACCGTAAAAGCCACAACTGTATAATTTGTATTTGTATAGAATTTTGTCCGACAGTTAAAATTGTAGGTTGTTATTATCATTGGTCACAATATATTTGGAGAAAAGCTAAAAAAAATGGTATATCAAAAACTAAATTAATAAAACGAGTCAAAAGAATTATTATTTCAGTGTGCTCAGTTTTTCTACTATTGCAGTGTGATATGAATATAACCGGAAACCAGTGGGTACCATACAATACATATATAATTCTAAAGTTGAGGCTTTTAGGGTGTGCAACTTATTTTTAAATGAATTGGACCACGGAACTCTCAAAAGGTGCTGTGGTACAACTATTTTTAAAGTTGGACAACTGCCCCTGGTGAAGGCCACTAGTAGGACCACTGCCCCGCACTCAAAAAATTAAACACCCGTTGAACATGCCTGTCATTCATGTGAAATGTTCACTCTAAGTTTTTTCACAACAAGAAACACTTATGTAGGTACTTATATTATATGCAAATTTATGAGTTCGTTTGTTTTACTATAAAGTGGTGAGAAAAAATTGAAAATAATTATAATTGTTTAAGAAATACATGAAGTCTGGAGACCCCCCTAAGAAAATCCTGTCTAAAGGCTAGAATGGTTAGCGATAGCGAAGGCAAAAGCTAGTATTGGAATATTAAGCAGGTATATTGGCCGCTACACATTCGTCGTTTTTTGCGAGTATGGAAATATAATACCTATATTTAAACAAAGTTAGTTGTGACATAATTATGAATATTTATAAGTATTTATTTGCCTCGTTTTCAAGGTTATTTATATATAATCTACTTCCTTAGGCCAATTTTATAATGTATTATTAATTTATTTGCTTTACTTTTATTATATCTATAATAAATTTTAGCTGAACTGTCAAAGTTTTTTTTTTAATTGGCTATGCAAATCGAAATAAGAATCAACAGTTAAATAAGACATTTTTATTTTTAGGATTTAAGCTCAGTTGTTTTTACGTACTATCAATAAATAAATAAATGAAATAAAGATATAATCTTCGTTAAAAGCTCGCGTAATTAGGAATGAGCGATGTGTCTTGTCCGAAAGAAAAATGTGCTCTTGTGTTAACGAGAGGAGGAAATCTCAGAGGAATCATCGTCTAATGGTCCTGGCATTATCCTGAATTCTTTCAGAAAAAGTTATATTTTATTCTTATTTTTTCTCAGATGATTTTTTATGAAGGATGACAGTTATTTTCGAAAAAATTACCTAAACACGTCAACATTTCCGTATTTTTCTGCGTATTTCAAGTCTTAACGGCGTTTATTGTATCGAAAATGTATAAAACCTCTGTGGATCTATTTTTTTATATAAAATTAACGTCAAAGTTCTCGTTTATTTTTTTCTTTTACGTTAAAAAAACGCGAAAAGTTGTGCTCGTGCGTTAGACCTCATACTGGTGTACCTACTTTTTTTTTTTTTTTTTTTAGCGTGGTAAAATCATCAAATGAGTCCTCCGGCCCCGGGCAGGGCGGGAGGGACTGTCAGACTTTTACTGACTAAAATCCACGGTGTCCTTCATAGCCTGTTTCGTTCCGGGGTTACGGTAAGGAAATAATTTGGCCCTCTGAGAGGGGGGCCCCGTCATTATGCTGACGCTCTTTGAGGCGCGCGTGGGACACAACGCGCCGTCGACCCGGGCATGGTCCTTGGTCGGGCAGCGAGTTGCCCTTTACTCGCTGCCCGCATGCCCGCGTGGTGTACCTACTTAGTGCGCAATTTTAAAATTGTAGACTTTTCTATATTGGTAAATTAAATAGTTTCTTTATCATGATTAAATCGTACGTTAAGTTGTTTATTGGCCTAGCATTAATTTGTAGATGAAGACCAATTAGGACGCACAATTGCAACATTGCTTCAAATAAGGCGAGTCACGGTCAAATGCAAGGTTTTATCCTAATTATGGCAGCTTTTATGTAAAAAAAACCGGCCAAGTGCCTGTCGGGCCACGCACAGTGTAGGGTTTCGTAGTTGCCCATCAAAATACTTATGCGAACTAACTAAACTGATTCGCTGAATTTAATTTTAAAAAGAAGAATTTTCAAAATCGGTCCAGGAGTCTTTGAGAAATCGGGAAAAATACATAAGAATAAAGATTACGACGAATTTAAAACCTCCTCCTTTTTTTGAATTTAGTTAAAAATAGTTGACGATAAAAACCTACCTATCCCCAAAAAACATACATATAAAAGCTGTAAAAATAAAGTTGACAAACTTACATTTGCAGTTGTCTCCGATACATTTTGCTTAGAAAATATGATGTCCAAGTACATTTTATAAGTTGGTCGACTATTACTCGTAAAGTTGTAAAGCCTACTTAGTCATGATAATTTTCTTTTAAACTTCGTTATATATACTACTATTGTGATTTTTTTCACACCCCCAAACATAACCGTTTAGCTGGTAGAGGGGGGGGACACTCGAATCGAGCAAAATTTAGCACTTTAAAGCTTAATATTTCACAAACGAATTTTTTTATCAAAAAATTGTTAATGGAAGCTCACATTATTTTTTAAAGACCTATTTAATGATACCCCACACTAAGGGGTACGCGAGAAAAAAAAAATCCTCACTTTACGTGTAAGTACTGAAGGTACCCTAAAAAAAATATTTTACGAGAGTTTATTTTACCACTTTTTTGGCACAACAAATCCGTATATTTACACCAAATTACAACTCTCTAGTACTGTGCATCTCTGAGCTAAACTGCGGACAGACGGACGGACGGACGGACATGGCGAAACTATAAGGGTTCCTTGTTGACTACGGAACCCTAAAAAAGTTACGTTTAAACGAACAATGATAACAAAAGAATGAAATTCACGTTTTCCTTGATATTCACTTAACGTTTTAGATTTTATTCCCATTTTGATACTATAATTGCTGTGACAGGGCGTGTACCTTAAAGTAAAAGGGTGGCCGCGGGGACGTTTGACTGGTTTTTCAAGGACATTTATACAGCAGGTGCACAGAACTGCTATCAAATTATGCTTAGAACACTAGTTTTACTTAATTTTGATTCAACATTCTTATACATAGGTTGACCTTGATGTAACTCAAAATACAGCTCATATTACTCGGTAGCCAATTATGTAGCTCAAATTAGCCCTTATTAAAATGATGAAAAGAATTTTTAAAAATAAAAATATGGGTAGGTAATCAGTTTTTGTGTTTATCCTTTTTTATCAACCGCCTTCGAAACAACAAGTGTTTTCCAATCCGTAGGAATCTTTTTTTATCACTTTTTTGTTTATTGCAATGCAGACAAACTAAATATCAATATAAGAGAGTACTTTAAACAATTATATTTTTTCTAATGGAGAGATTAATAAAAATATTATAAATGCATAACAATGCAGAACTTTAAATAGCTAAACAAATATTACGAATTAAAAAACAAAAAGGCAGTAAGACTAATTTTACAAACTATTTAGGTAGCTATAATAGTTATTTTGCAAATAACAAACCGTAGGATGAACACGTAATTGAACCACAGTTTACACGATTACCAAAACGAGATCGTATTTCAAATAGCATAACCACGGAATTGTTTGAAAACTAAACTTCAAACAATTTCATTACACTGTGAACGCTCGTTTTTCCTCGTCAAGTATTTTATAAGACTTCTAAGAGTGAACACGAGTGTTAAAACTTGTAGATAAAGAAATCTGAACTTGGTTCTAACTTAAAAGGTTTCTGGCAACGGCCGGATCGACTGCGAAAATCGATAGGAAAAGTGAACTTTATCACGCTCAAATAAAGATTGAAATTGGTACAAAATATGTGGAATTCTTGAATAGGTAGGTAAGAGCAGCACTATTGTATACTTTAAATAACTCATCATCATCAGCCTTTAAATGTTTTCACTGCCGGGACACAGGCCTACTCTCTGTGAGAGGGAGTGGGCTATAATTATTACACCACCGCGCGTCCAGTGCAGGATGGTAGATGTCACAATAATTATGTCTTCTAATTTTTGTTTCTACCTTTCCTCACCTTTTTCTTCACCGTTTTGAGAGCAATGGTAATAAAATAAATTACATAAAGTAAAGCGACTAGTTATATTCGAACTTATGACCTAGAATTTGTCAGTCCGAGCATTTTAATGTCAAATTTTTCGGCATGCTCTTTTTTTTAAAGTTCTCTAGTGTGTCAGGGGCAAAAGTGCTTTAAAAATATTAAATTCAAAAAACTTAATCTGTATAAAATATAATACTTAAACAAATTGGTAAAGCAAACATAATATTTGAAAGACAGTGTCAATGTGGCGACGCATTATCGCCTTTCTTCGGTCTTGAAATCGAAAACCACGATCGGGTAACAGGAAGCTAGCCTTTTAAAATGTCAATGTGTTTGTGTATGGACATAACTGACGTATGCTAGCTTTATTATTGAAATATTTGTATGGATTTGGATTTTAACATTTTAGAACGTAAACAGCGCATTGACTGCACTCTTTGTTATACGTTTATGATTTATTTATTCTGGATCGATGACGAGGAGGAATTTATTTGGTAAAAAATTGTTAGTAGCTAACTTTACTCATTACTTAGCCTTTTCTAGCCTTCACCCGCGTGGAGTTAAGTTAATTACTTATTCACGGGTAAAAATTTATCCATATTCCAGAACGGAACATCGGTAATTTTAGTTAAATAGTGACAAACATTTCATCTATCTACTATTTGATTTACTACGTGATGAAGTAATAACTATATAAGGTACTTTTTTTGATCCTGGTAAAATCATTAAATTAGTCCTCTCACCCAGGGCGGGACGGGAGGGACTGTCAATAGCCTTTTCTTTAGCCTGAGGAGACAATCACGCAACCCACCTATGTAGTGCAAAAGTAAATTTTACTACTATTTTTTACGGGTATTACAGTCGTGGGTCTCTCCTATGAAAAAAAAATGTGAGTATCCTTTGAAGAAAAATAAATAATTATTTACTTACTTTTGTAGTTTTTTTTTTCGAATTGCTCAGTTGAGGTTAAAGATTTTTTACTCGTATGCCTCTAAGATTCTTTGTAAAGGTTACTTACTAGTTTTATCACCTAATATTTTAATTTATTGACCTGAATAAATAAATCTGCAAGTCCATCATGAAGTTTTATTTTTATTTAAGTGAACTATATAGTAAGGTTTTCTCTCGTCATTCTTATCATTTAACTTCTTGAACTTATGAACCGGTTTATAGACTATCGTTTTTTTCCGCGATTTTCGTAGTTAATTTACAATTCAATTAAAAGGAGGTTTTATTCTGGAGGACCTTCCAATTTTGCATCAGTATTGATTTGGTCTTCAGCAGTGATAAACGACTATTAGGTCACAAATTCACAATGTTTAAATTAATACTTTCGTATTCGTTATGTTTATTATTAGTGGTTTTAAATGGAAGTTCCGCTAACGTTGCTCGTGAGTTGATTTTATATTAAGTTTTAACTTTTAAATTTATTATCTTTAGTAATTAAATGGCTACTTATGTTGACTTTTAAATGAATGAAATGAAAAGTGTTCTCAGTTAACTTTTTATAAATATTGATTTAAATTACACAATCATCAAATTGTACCTAGACATTAAAATTTATCATCATATTTTCGTCTAGATTGTTTTGGAGATGATGCTATTTGGTTCAACGAAACGATTTTTCAACAATTTGATTATTTAAATAACCTTTTTTATTTTTCAGCTTCATACATCAAAACCTGTCCAGGTCTTAAGTCAGATTGTTTGAAGACAGTAGTACAAGAAACTCTACCACTATTCTCACAGGGAATCCCAGAGCTAGGGGTTGACCCCATTGACCCCCTGAGACAAGATCACATCCACGTGATTCTCCCTGGAGGGTTCGTCGTGGACTTGCGTAATGGGACCATGACTGGAATTAAAAAATGCAGAATTGATTCTGCTTCGTAAGTGAAACATTTTTTTTTAAGTTATCTGTGGTCTTCACTCTATCTAAGGACACATGTAACACATTCTAATTTCAAATTAAAATCGATTCACAGTCTTTTATTCGTTATTTTTTCACTCGAAGTGAACACAAGATGAATTTTTAATTGAATAGTGAACGTGGAATAAATAAACAGGAACGGTCTTTTAAGAATTTAACACTTCTATGATTTTAATTATAAATCATTTATGAACAATATTAATTATTATATTTTGTTTTCGTCATGTTTAATTTCTGAAGGATTTTGTTGATTATAAAATACGTTTACTTTCAAAGTTGACCTCTGACTCAAATGTTAATAGTTTTATGTGACTTCTGATTAAAATTATGTCAGTGTCATCCTGATAGTTTCTTCATTAGAAAATCTACTTCGAAATAGAAAATCATGCCTGTTATTCTCGAAGTGTTAGCCAAATGCATACCTACTCAAATATTGCACCTACATTGTGCCAGATTTATTTAAGTCCCTTGCAATTTGGGGAGAGCCTGTCTAGTATATTAACAGCACATTTAGACTGCGTGGATGCTACTGAGAAAATAAGTACGGAAAAACTTGTGTAAATGTATTAATTTATTAATTTCAGCTACAAAAATAGTGAAGCTTATTTGAAAATGCATTGTGATCTAACTATCAAGGGATTGTATAAAGCTAGCGGAAGAATATTGATCGTAACTATAAACGGAGATGGAAATGCTAAAATTAAAATCAGTGAGTACAAAAACCTTTTCTATTCAAGTGTTTGTAGAAATTTGTTGAATGTCTTCAAAGTTAGAGTGAACAGGCTTCTTCTGGGTAAGCTCACTATATCGTCGACTTTGTCTCTGTCATCTCTGACATAGGGTTAAGAGCAAACCCAACTCTTAAAGACCGTATTTATGATATTAAGTAGGAATTTTGCAAAAAATATTGGTGTATCGTGATTTTGTTTCTGAGTAAAAACCTCTAAACTACTTTAATGTATGTTATAAATTGCATGTCCTCAAACGTTCAAAAATCATCGTAAAACTTACAGATACACAAGGTTAACATTTCAAGGTTCTTTGAGTATTAATTAATTGTTATCAGACTAAAAGTTTGAGTGACTTTATTTCAAAGTTTGTTTTCGCGGTCTGTTTTATTTTATGGCATTTCTTTTTTTCAATTTAATGTTTTTATTGATATTTTTATAGGAACTGTATTTTGATAGAGAAATAATCATTAAATCAGTTGTATTTTGTAATTACAGTAATTTCAGCTATAATTTCTCTTTCTATTTTCCACTTATCCTTTTTTGTGTTACAGAAAATGCTGCTTTAGAAGCCAAAATTCTGTTCGAAGATAAAGTTCGCGATGGAGTAACATATCACGTGGTGAAAAAAGTTGATATCAAACAAGATTATGGTGAAAAAGTAACATTTGCTTTGACAAATTTGTTCCAAGGAAACAAGGAGTTGGGTAAGTACTATAGTCTATATAGTGTAGTAATCTGGGGGCACGGCACTGCCCCGCCAAGTCTCGAGCAAAACGGGCACGGCCGTACCATCTTTTCTCGAAGCGATTCGCGGCTGTTTCGCCCCCCTATATCTTCGACGTGGTCAAAGCTAGGAGTTTAGGTTTTCGGTGAATCCTAGTCGTCAGTAACATTTGCACATAATTCCAGGCAGCAAGCAGCTTTTAATTTGTGCTCATTGCCAAGTCACTATAATTATAATATAAAGAAAACTATTGACATAATTACATACTAAATGTTGATTTATAACTACAAAATTATTTGAATAGGACTTGGCTTCTATGAGATCTCAAAACTTTTTACGATGGAAAGACTGCATCGAGAGACTTGACATTTTTTACATTTAATGTTTTTGGTGGGATACTATTTGTAGGATTTTACAGGTTTTTTAAACAACTTTCAGTTGAAACTGTTATATCTAGTTGATCGAGTCTCAGGACTGTTATAGAAGGTCCTTTAATGAACTGCAGGGTTACTGTGACGTCTTAAAGCAGATGTAATTCTAGTGTGGGAAAGAGACATAGCTAAACAAGTCCTGCAGTAGAATTACTACTGCTAAAAGACGTTATGGTAGGCCAACAGGCCTTTTAAAGGGCAACTGAAATTACATGTTGAGTTTTAGTCAGTTAAGTCTAACAGTCCTTTTCTGTCCCACCCAGAGCAGGAGGACTCATTTGTAGAAAGAAGAAACTAGCCAATCTGTTTATTGTTTTGATTTATCATTTACATTTTTTACACCTACGATACAGGAGTAAAAACTTAGAGAAGGGAAAGATCGTTAAAAAAAAATCTGTATTTTTTTGCTTTATATTCAACAACTTAACTTATTAGTTATAATAAGTCTCTTTACTCGTGGAGTGGTATTCTATGTTTACGTCAATCATAAAGGTGAATGGTAAACTTAAACTTTTCGATACAAAATAAAATTTTAAATTGAAGAAATAAAGGACAAGGTGCGGTAATTGCTTTACGAAAATGACCTTCAGTGAAAAGGTTGAGGTCAATTTTTTTTTCAAAGACAACGTACTTGCGGCGGTAAGACCCCTCTTTGAGGAGTGGCTGGAGAGAAGTCATGGCGTCCTGACCTACCGCTTGACGCAGGTCCTCACCGGACACGGAAGTTTCGGGAGGTACCTGTGTCTGATGCGAAAGGAGGAGACGCCTGGGTGTCACCACTGCGAAGATCGCCCGGAGGACACGGTGGAGCATACGGTGCAAGACTGCCCAGCTTGGGCGGAGCACCGACGTGTCCTCACGGCTGCGATAGGCGGAGACCTCTCGCGCCCGGCATTGGTTGCGGCCATGCTGCGGGGCGAGACGGAGTGGGAAGCGGTCAGCTCCTTCTGCGAGGCAGTAATGCTCGTAAAGGAGGAGGCAGGCCGCGAGCGAGAGAGGACAGCGTCCTCCCTCCGCCCCAGCCGCAGTGGTAGGCGCCCACGGCGACGGACGTCGCTAGATGATCTCCGGCCACCGTAGGCGCGGGCATGCGGGCAGCGAGTAAAGGGCAACTCGCTGCCCGACCAAGGACCATGCCCGGGTCGACGGCGCGTTGTGTCCCACGCGCGCCTCAAAGAGCGTCAGCATAATGACGGGGCCCCCATCTCAGAGGGCCAAAGCCTGCCGGGGTCGCGGGATTATTCCCTTACCGTAACCCCGGAACTTAACAGGCTATGAAGGACACCGTGGATTTTAGTCAGTAGAAGTCTGACAGTCCCTCCCGCCCTGCCCGGGGTTGGAGGACTCATTTGATGATTTTACCACGCTAAAAAAAAAAAAAAAAGACAACGTACTTAATTATATGCCAAGAGAACAGCTAGTTTAGGTATATTGTATACTTTTATAGATCTTTTTGCAACATGCTAGTTAAGTTATCTTAAGTGGATATATTTTTATTTTCTAAGAAAACAGGTCCTAGGCAAGTATTGGGGAGATACCATCACCATTACAATTTCGTTGAAATTCATTAAAATCTTATGTAGGTAGGTAACATTAGACAGGTAGAACAAGTTTTAATATAAAAGAAAGATATATAATAGGACCGGTGGATCGCCCAAAATAAGGCACGTATCTTTTTAAAATGGTAGTTAAAGTTGATCTTTATTTTTTTTTTTTTAATTTTGATTTCAGGTGATGCTGTTTTGCTGTTTTTGAATGAGAATTGGAAACAAATTGCTGAGGAATTTGGCAAACCCCTTGTCGATAAATTAGTTGATATAATATACGGAATTATACAAAAGTTCTTCGAAGCTGTTCCTAAAGATGAATTGATTGTGTACTGATTTCAATGAAACATCAATTATAATTTATGTTGTAACAATTATTTATATTGAACTGTTAATTTTTAGGTAAGTGATAGTCTTAAAAAGTTATAAAGTTAATAAATATTATGAAATAAGGGTTTTTGTGCTGTTTTTGTTTATCTGCCGCTGTTTTATGAAACAGGGGGTCTAATCTCTAAGCACGAAACCCGTGGTTTCGCCCTTAGTGACAGACGGACGCGGGACGTTATGACAACGGGCCCGAACTAAGAAGAATGAAATTACGAATTGACAAATCAAATCAAATCAAATCAAATCAAAAGCATTTAATTCAAGTTGACCATTTACAGGCACTTTTGAATTGTCAAAGACATAAAAAAATATAATTAAACACTACAAAGTTATGATGCTACAGTCCCAGTCACAAGACATAAAAACTGTGAAAGTACCGTAGATGCCCGTTCCAAGAAGTAGATCTCTATGGAGAAGAACGGGCAAGAAACTCCATGGACACTCTTTTTAGATCGCCAAAATATTACAAATCCTTTGTTACATCATTCATTTTGAGATGGTGCACAATATATGAGAACGATGTAGCAAGTTAAAAGTGCCCACAGTAAAATAAAAAAAAGACAATTCAGAAATAATTAAAATAAAAACCTTGGCAGCTAAGAGATGACCTGTCCCAACTGACAGCGCCCGTTCACGAACATGACACACGTATCAGCACCAATCAGCTCAACCATTTTGAAGGGAGCTAAATGATCCGACACACGTGCCACCATCAGCGAGACATTTAAGTGAGCATGACATTCTCTCAACCACCAGGGCAAAATCGAGTCAATACTAATTAGTACATGGTACTCACACATGTGCAATAAAATTATATAATACTAAGAAATTGAATCGATACAATGCAAAGATAATATTACAGTCTTCTGCAGCTTCCTCAATAATTATGCGTGCTACCTAATTAATAACCCTATTGTTGTGGAGCAGGACCAGCATTGAGCCAAGCATTTTTATCATTAATATAATCCTCCAACTTGTAATATGCTTGCCTACATAGTGTGCGTTTTATACATGATTTGAATTTTGTTTCATTCAGTTCTAATATATGAGGAGGTATTTTATTGTAACATTTTAGACAGTACCCCATGAAAGATGTGTCAACTTTAGCTAACCTGAAACCTGGCTGAACTAATTGGCCCCTATTTCTAGTACTATAGTTGTGTCTATCGCCTCTTTTACTAAATAGATGCAGATTTTTTCTAACGTACATGATGTTTTCGTATATGTATTGACAAGGTACTGTCATGATGTTGATATCCTTAAACAATTCCCGTAGAGAATCGCGCCTACATAGATTATATATGGCTCTGATAGCTCCATAGAATTCGCCAATTACCTACGGAAACTAAGTACTTACATTTTTAATGCAATTTGACATACTGACACTATTATAGCGCCGCGTCAAAATGATTTTAGTCGTGGCGTTATTCTTACAATATTAGTAGTATTTTGATGAATTAACATACCTGTAAAAAGGAATACGGGAACGTGAATTCTCCCCAAACTATGTCCTTGATAAGTCCTGAAAAAAAAAAAGAGAACATGACTTTTGTGTCGTACAAACAAAGTCAAAAATCATGTTGTTAATGAACCTACTTTATAAAGAAAGAAAAATATTACGAAACAAGGGTGTGTACAATGTATGTGGTAGAAAAAAACCTACAAAAATGTTAAAAGAGAACCTCGAACGTAAGAAACAGTGTCTATAATGATTTTTTTATATAATGTTTACTATCTCATTTTTTTCTGAATTTTGTCTGTCTGTCTATTTTTACGTCGTTTTTTGTTTCATCGACTTTCAAATCACAACGATAATAAAAACGTTTTCACTTCAAAAATGATGTCATCAAAATACAATTCACGTAACAATTACAAATGTACCCAAAACAAAAAAGTAAAGAATCCAGGCCAATACTTATACCGACTTTATTAGCGAGTGAGGTAACGAGATCATCGCCACGACCTCGTTGTAAGAGTCCGTAGTGAAGCCCTTTGATATTGTACTGACAGGCGCGAGGTCACACCCCGTAGATTACTGTTTTATCTACCACAGTACTGTTTTGTTGGAAATGTTACGAATACTAGCTGTATTTTAATTAGGTTAATGGGTGAAATTAAGGGAAATAATTTGAAATTAACAAAGCAGCGGGTAGCTATAGATTTACAATATTATGTTTAAGCAGGAGATTATGAAAAAAATCGCAATTTGTGTCAAATGATATTTTTATCCGTGGTGTTTCAGCCTATATCAAAAAAAAAAAAGCAGTCATGGTACTACAAAATTTAATAAAGCCATTGCTTACCCACTGGAAAATCAAACGGGTATATCAGATAAAAAAACTCTGACATAAACCCGAACGGGTAAAATCCCTGTTCCAATTTCAGCGCGGGTATTAAATATGTTTCTTTTTGTGGCAAATTACCAAATCTTATTTTGCTTTTGTCCTTTTCCTCAAACCAATCCTCCGTGTAACTGGCTATAATGTCATCTTCGGTAACTGCTGTTTGTGTTGTGTTAAAAACATTCTTGGGTTGCTTGAAAACTTCTCTGGTTATCGGTATCACTTGTACCGTTATTTTTACTGTTGTTTCCGTAGCATGTTCAGTAGTGGCTACTGTCGTAGGATCTGTAGTTGTTATCTTCTTAACTAGTGTAAGTTCAGGCTTCTGTTGACGCCTTTCCTCTGTTTTTGCATTTAACAGATTATTGTACTTCTCTAACCAAGCCTTTCTAGCAGTCGAATTCAAATTTAGGTTGCCAGCATCTCGTTTCCTCCACAAACTACCAATTTCTTTGCTACCTTGATATCTGTAATCATGGTTATCATTTTGGGTGTCTTGAGATTTCACAATGTTTTGAGCACTGTCTTTAAAATTGGTTTCCAAACAGTTATCCCAAACAAGAGGCTCAGCTTTAACATGGCTTAGATTTTCATAAGACGTCTGCAACTTGTATTTTACTTTATTTCCTGCGCCACTTTGATCTAGAAGTGATTCGACGTTTCCTTCGCGCGTTTTTTCGTGATCATTGATTTTGTTCTGATTTACCGAGTAAATTGTGAAGATTGCTTGGAAATCCTGTTCTGGTACATCGAAGGAGGTCGCTGCGGTGCCGCCAACATCATTAAGATTGTTTCCGGCGGAGGCTGCGAGCGTCGTTTCCGAAGTCGTTTGAATTTGCTGGATTTGCGTTGGAAAAATGGAAGTTACTTCTCGTCCTTCAGATAAACTGTTTATGTCACTTTCTGCAATGGTTGCTGTGGTTAAGCTTGTTTGTGAATTGACTCGATTTGCGAGCACGACGAGAATTAATGAGATCGTTGCCATCGCGAAGACATATTTCTACTTGATTTTTATTTAATTTATTTACCCGCGACTATATGTCGTAAGGTTCGACGGTTGACTGAGTCGTGGGTTGGACATTGGACGGGGGATTTGTAGCACTTAGTAGTCTGCCCGGCAACGTTGCACAATCGTATCACGACGGCAACGTTACTACTGTGCCTTTAGTGGATTATAGGGACAGTAGGTTCAGTTGGTTTAGGTACTGTAATTTTTTGCATAATGTTGTCTTTGTCATACATGCTAAAGTTGTAATATTTGGTTTTAGTAAGGATTTTGAAATCAGATTTAGCCTTCATAAACTCATGCCTTTTTCCCATGATCTTTAAATACGTATTTTCCTTGATCTACGTTCAAAAATCTGATCATGGGAACACGCCAGTTACGGTCAGTATAGATCTTCATCAGTACATAAAAAGAAAATTAAACTAAGCTTAAAAACATGTGACTTTTGCTCTGCGTAGAAGAAACAATAATTTGTATCGATTAAAGATTTTTTTTTAAATCAGATGCCTGTTTACCAAAGTTCCGAATAATGAATCTCTTACAATATATCTAATACCCTGTATAATAATTTTGCGTTCTGGCTAGAAGGATTTCCGCTAAAGTGGTCACTAACAATTCATTTGATACACGACGCAGGTTCAAAATCCCATGGGAATTTAAAACCTTAAAGCAACATTGGATTAAGGTAAACCTAATGAAAGTGGATAATCTAAGATTATGATCGTGTTACTTATGCCTTCTTTGTATTAAACCGCACTCTTTAAATGGAGTTTGTATTATAAAAATTGGATGACACACACAAAATACCTGAAAGTATTACGCGGTTGACCTCTCACACCCGGCATTGGTCGAGACTATGCTGCGGGGTGAGACGGAGTGGGAAGCGGTCGCCTCCTACTGCGAAGCGGGCCGCGTGAGGGATAGGACAGCGTCCTCCCTTCACCCCAGCCAGACTGGTCGACGCCTACGGCGACAGAAGTCGACAGACGATCTCCGGCCACCGTAGACGCGGGCATGCGGGCGGCGAGTAATGGGCTCGCTGGACTCGCTGATGATGCGATGAAGGGACCCCTCCTCTAGAGGGCCAAAGCCTGCCGGGGTCGAAGGACTTATAGAATTACCGTGACCCTGGAACGTAAAGAGCTATTGAAGTAAACCGTGGATTTTAGCCAGTATGAGTCTGACAGTCCCTCCCGCCCTGCCCTGACTGGGAGGACTCATTTGATGATTTCAATAGGGGTTGGTGACAAGTTACACGCTCAAGTGATAAGCGATAGAGATAGCAATGAATAGAATATAAAGTAGTAATTTCTTTCCTGCATTGTAAAAAATGGCTTTAGTTATAGCTTTTAACGCGTGTATAACTTTGTATCGGTTTACGTGTTCAAAAATCAAATGTGACCGTACAGGGAGACAGTAATCTCTCGCGACATGTGCTCTAATGGGCTTGAATACTTATACGCGACTACGTTGGAACAGGCGAATGAAAACGATACACCGTAAATACTCCATCATGCATCGTATCAAAGTAGCAATAGCATTCCACTGACAAGATCAACAGAACCAAAGATAAATAATCGCGTCGCTCATAGCCGTGAAGTTGTAAGTACTTACATTAGCAACACATTCTAATTTTAAACAAAAATAATTAACTGAAAAGTTAAAATTAAGCAGTTTTATCTGATTTATTTATGACTAACATTCTCTGAGGGTTTAGTGCACAAATGGCGTTGTGCCAACCATAAATCATAGAATTTTAACCGTATTACATACAGAACCTACCCAGGCGTAATTTATGACACAGTGAGCTTTAGAAGGAGATCTTTTACAGTATTTATATTATAGGTACAGTGAAAACAATCTATTACGACTAATTGAAATTTATATTTTTTTATTAACCTATGCTGTCTCACTGACTTTTTCTCTAGTGATTCATTCAAACAGACCTTGCGGTACACGTCCAGGTTTTCCCGCTATTTTTCTGGGCCGTCATTGGAAGCGCTGTACATCTTCAGGGTGTAGATCTATTTGTGCGAAGACCTTCAACCGGCGGTCGTCGATCATACGTCTGACTTAGCCTGCCTGATCCCGTTTCTTTTGTGTAAAATCAATTTATGACGATCTCTCTTCTGTAATATTCGTAAACACCGTCTTATGAGACCGGTACAAAGAAGGGATTAAGGGAATACATAACACACCACCAAGGGCTATAACCACCAAGAAACGTAAGGTCTTCCTCAAAAAATCTAATTTTTCCAAGCTAAAGAGAACCAAGTTCGCTCAAAGCACTATGAGGCCAAAACTACGATAATCAACACAAAAGCTTATATTATATTCTTGTAAGGGCATATTTTTGTTCCTGTAAAGGTTTTACTTAGAACATTGGAAAAGTCATCACCGAACAATTTCTACGCTAAAACATCCTTTTATATCGGCAAAAGAATGTAATGAAACGCTCACACGTAGGTACAATCGAGCTCGAGTACAATCTGCATAATACAGTAGACTACGAAATACTTTAGAAGTTTTCACACAGGTAACCCGCGAAAACGTTTCAATTGAGAGCCTAGTACGAGCGCGCGGCGTAAACGAATGATTAGGTTCAAAAACACCAAAAGTAATTAGTTTTCAGAATTTAATCTTTAGTTCTACCAGTCTCAATTCCTGGCTAGAAATAAAGCATTATGAAAAAAAAAAAAACAGTTTAGTTTTTATAGTTTCTACCAAAAAAATGGACTCGACACTCTTGAGCCGCGCCACCACGCGCTTCTTGATTTGACCAAAATCAAATGAAAAAATGTTCCATTTCCGTTCCGATTGTATTTTATTATAATTACGGAACAGCTCCCAGAGAAGCGACAGAACAGATAATTATTACACATCAACAAACAATTTTTTACCATAATTAGGGTGATTAATATTAAACTTTAAATAATAACATATACGAGTATCGATTCAAAAATTGACCGTATATTCACGTAACGTTTTCATCGCGAGCTCGTGCTAGCCTAGCAGTTCAGTAGAGCAGGTTCTTGCGTGAAAAGTCTCATATAAAATGCATGCAACGGCACCTAACCTACATCGTTATTAATAGTCAGAAATGCAGGCCTTATTACCACAAGAAAAAGTTAATTGGAAAAGTAATGGAAGTACTTATTGACGTAAAAAGTTTGGCAGGTTGAAAAACCGATAATGTTTTTTCGTAGTGGTGAACAGCAGTATAAGCGTCTGTGTTGACAGGTGGCCTACCCGTCATGCTACGGCCTTAAAGATTAAGTAGTTAGGTTGTGGGAAAGAGACAGAGCTATACATGAATGTCGTCTAGCGCTATCTCGTTCCCTGAACGGAACCACTCACGCTTTAAGACGTCATGTTAGGCTATACATATGTATAGTACTCGTACAATTTGTTTCAGTGGCCTTTCAGATTTCGAGAGGGAAAACTTTGAAATACCTATGATCCTGATCTGAAAACATTCAAAGGTAGAACCATTAAGCTTCTGATTAACATAGATTTTGAGCAATAGGCACACTCTTTTTTTGTTGGGCCGTTCTGTCCCACTCTTGAGCAGACCTGGACTATTCCTTCCAGTTCTCTTGATCGTGTGGATAATCTCTCTCCCAATAAAATCTTTCTTGCCTATTTGTTTTTGCGCGAGCTGCTATTCTTATTGCAGAGTAGAGAGGTAAACACAGTTGGAATTAAGTGAAATATTTAATATATTATTATAAAAATCACACATGACATGTTTACTTAGGAAAAAATAGTTGCCGAGTGACTTAAGGAACGAACACCAGCTATTACATTTGAATCCGCTGTCATGTTCTAGATGGCCAGCGTTACACTTCCAACACCCCCCCATAACGTGGGCATCATGTGGCTTCATGCTACACCAAGCTGACGAGTGAACACATCGTGCTTGACACAGCCCAGGGGCTTAGTGAATATGTCTGCTAACATCTCATCCGTAGGGATGTATACAATTTCTACGTTAAACCTATCTATCATATCTCTAACGTAATGAAATCTTATTTCTATATGCTTGCTCCGTCTGTGATGAGTATGATTGATAGCAAGCTGTATAGCAGATTGATTGTCACAATACATTACTATTTTACAACTAGTCATCATTAGCAATTCCTTAATTAAAGCTTGTAGGAACACCGCTTCTCTACTCGCTTCGCTCAAGCTGCAATACTCCGCCTCGGTGGACGAAAGCGATATGCAGGACTGTTTGTAGGTAGCCCAAGATACCGAATTACCGCCATATTTAAACACATACCCCGTGTACGACTTACGGTCAGGATCTGCCGCCCAATCTGCGTCAGAATAACCCTCAAGAACGTGATCTACATTCGACTTCTTAAATATCAAGGCCTTTTGCTTAGTACCTTTAAGATATCGCAGTACACGCTTAGCTAGATTCCAATGGAATTCCGTATAACAATTGTTAAATTTACTTAAATATGACACGGCAAACGAAATGTCAGGTCGTGTAGTTACACATAAATATGTCGGAGACGGATGTTGGTACGGTCGCTAAACGACTGTGGCGGCGTGCCACGTGACCCGAGCGTTCCCGAGCAGGAGTCGGGAGTTCGGCTATCTTCGTGCAACGACCGAAGGAGCCGAGCCAATGGAGCAGCGCCACGTCCAGCAGACTTGCCTACGGACCGTTGAAGAGAACGGTGCCTTCGCTCGAGCAGCTGTCATACGTCTTAGTATTGCAAAATGATGATTGTGATTATTGTGTCGGGACATTACAATGTGAATACTGTGAATCCTTGTTTCTATTGCTGAACATCCTACAACACGCCCACGTTATGGCGCCTCCAAAGGTGCCTCCAGAATCCTGACGTCATATCAGAACTGGGATTGAACCACCTTCTGGAAAAATCTGACAAGACAAATGAAGACGAAATTTTTTTCCGAAACCTGAACTGATGATGAGGTTTTCCAGAAGGAAATGCAGCATGGATACAAAACTGCCGAAGAGTTTATTGTGATCTAGGGAATTATCGAAATACCAAGTTGGTAACGTTTCTACAGCAAGACGAGCCTGGCTGAAAACCACGTTGGTAACAAAGCGTGGTCTGGTATGTCTCGTGTGGTTCTGTTGTGCGTGTGTTGGTGCGTTGCTGATTGTCGCAGACGTCCTGGCAGGTCTGCCTGCTGTTCTTTCGCTATCGTGTGAGTCGTATTTAGTCCAAATTGAAATCTATGACGAGGTAAGGTGATCATTTTTGTAGTCAAACCTTGAATATTACGTGAACGTTGTTGTTGGTGCAGTGGGTATAGCCAGATATTTAGTTTAAGTAATTTTTGTAAGAAATTTTGCGTGTATTGATTTAATTTTAGCTTCAAATCATTATTTTCAATCAAACAACGTGTTATTGTTCAAATTGCTATGCTACGAACACACGAGCGGATTTTCGAATGTTTACTTTCTGACTGCTATAAGTTTAGATCGGCTACTCAGTCAAGCTGATAATTTCGCAGCATGTAGCAGAGAACCCGACTTTTTTTTTTTTCTTCACAGCTATATTAGCGCATTTTGTCGCATCACATCTTGCTTTTGTTGCTTTGTCAATTCTTTTAAATGCAATTTTAAAGTTTCCGCCGCTTGTTAAAATTGCCTTCATAGTAAAATTCATTTTATTTTTCAAGTTAAAGTATCCAAACTTGATCAAACTTGTAGTTTTTTTTCAAATTATAATTTTTCAGTCAAAACATTACCATGCATTCATTTTTGCAATTTTCCACATACAAAATTATCCGCTGTTGAAGCACTGGTAAATGGGCAAAGACAAAAAAAATTGCTTATGTCACAAAATATGAAGTTTTCATAAAAAGGTTTAATGGCCTAAAATGGAACTCTTTAGTGGATGTTTTCATAAAAAAAAAACAAGCATGATGACATTAGCATGATGGATCTGATGACACTTTATGACAATTTGAAAAATAACAGATTTTACGTAACTATGGAAAATCATTGAGATTTTCTTCGGATATTAAAGCATTTTTCTTTTCAGATTAAAATTTTTCGTTTAGAAGAAGTCGTATTTGGTCTACGGGAAGTGGAAGAAGAAAAAGAAAATCAAGTCGTGTGTCGCTCTTGTACGAGTGCGCGAGGATTTTCTATTTGCTTGCGTGGTTGCGGTCTTCACTCGAAGACACGTCTTCGCCGTGTCTGTCCGACGAGAGATGCGGACAGCCCACTGCTACTTCAGCTTGCTAATTCTTTGTGCTTACTAACTCTTTAATCTTTTCATTTGAAGAATATCTGGTAAGAGTTTCCTTAACCATTCAGAGAATGAAAGAGCTAAATTGGAATACATGCTTAGTGACCACTTGATAGATTACAGAGAATGCCTAAGGATCAAGTACCATTTTGAAGTAGAGGTGTTTTGAGTTGGACGATAAGTGTGGAATCTTAGGTCGGTTGGTCAGACCGTACCAGTAGCTATTTCGTAGCCGTAGTCCGTATCTTATTGACATCTCGGTGTCCATGGATGCGCGGTAGACGGATGGCACTGGCGGAGGTCGTGTATGTGCGTTCATGGTGAACGTTGTGAACAAACGGAGGTTTGTTGGTGAGGCTAGTGATAGCCATAGGCCACGAATTTGATTCCTGCTGTTTTGATGACTAGATTCCTGAATTGTGTTGATACAATTGCAAAGGTACTTGGTTGCTCTGGGATTTTCGGTCAGTCTTAGTTGTTTTATGTTCGAGTTTGAGTTTAACACATAACCTTTGTTTTGATTTTCAGATGACTTAACCTTTACTTTGATTTCAGCTTTATGTCAGGATTGACCGAACGGTGTAACTATACAGTGTGTTCTTTTTCTGATCGCAGGATTATCACACGAGGACGTGTGTTAGTGCAGGATGGCCGTGTCGGAGACGGATGTTGGTACGGTCGCTAAACGACTGTGGCGGCGTGCCACGTGACCCGAGCGTTCCCGAGCAGGAGTCGGGAGTTCGGCTATCTTCGTGCAACGACCGAAGGAGCCGAGCCAATGGAGCAGCGCCACGTCCAGCAGACTTGCCTACGGACCGTTGAAGAGAACGGTGCCTTCGCTCGAGCAGCTGTCATACGTCTTAGTATTGCAAAATGATGATTGTGATTATTGTGTCGGGACATTACAATGTGAATACTGTGAATCCTTGTTTCTATTGCTGAACATCCTACAACACGCCCACGTTATGGCGCCTCCAAAGGTGCCTCCAGAATCCTGACGTCATAAATACATAAGACTACCAATCAACTCTTGATACGGAAACTTCGATACAACGTTATTTGTAGCATTATTAGAACTCTCAATTACCGAACTAACATTAGTTATCATGGGAGACTTTACAGGCTTACAGTCTGTCATGCCAAAACGATCTAACATATTATCAATCCGCTTTTCTTGACTAAGTTTGATGGAAGTTGCATCACGTTCTACCTTTATACCTAACATGTTTCGTACCGGGCCTAAGTCTTTGAGTTTAAAAACATTTGACAAAGAACTTTTTAATGTCTCAGCCAGATGTTTGTCATTATAGAACACGAAAAAATCGTCGACATACAGAGCGATAAAAACAATCAACTGACCTGATCTCTTAGTGAAGATGCAGTCCTCTTGTTTACACTGTCTGTATCCCAAAGATAATAAAACATCTTTTACCTTTTGGTACCACGATCGTGATGCTTGCTTCAACCCATAAACAGCCTTTCGTAATCTATAGACTTTGTTCTCACTCCCAGGGCATATGAAACCTTCTGGTTGTTGCATAAAGATCTCCTCCTGTAAATTTCCATTCAGGAATGCTGTTTGCACGTCTAAATGATCAATCTTAAGGTTCATTTCTACTGCCAGAGATAGCAACAATCGTATAGAACAATGACGAACGACCGGTGAAAAAGTTTCTTGGAAATCTTCACCATATCTTTGAGTATAGCCCTTAGCTACCAATCTTGCCTTATAACGTGTAATGTTCCCCTCCGAGTCTCGTTTAAGGGTAAAAATCCACTTATTTTTAACGATGTTCTTGTCAACCGGTTTATCAGTAAGCTCCCAAGCTCCGTGTAAGATAAAAGAATCAATTTCCTCTTTCATGGCCTTCTGCCATAACTCTTTATCTTCACATTTCAAAGCTTCTTTGACAGTACGTGGCTCTATGGGCTCTGTCACATTACACACATTAGTTATGTTACAAGTTGTCTTAGGCATACGTGGACGTAGGTTATATCGTCTACTAGTAGAGTCTTGCGCCAATTCAGGTGACGTTACCGAATCTGTACTAGCCTCGCGTTCACACTCCAACTCAACAGGATGATTTGGTGATTCTGCAGGAACTGCATCTGGCTCCGCCTCAAGTGGTGGATAATCTGACGACTCAGGCAACAGGTACTCTGACTCCGCCTCAACCGACGTAGTCTCCAGCATCTCCCTCTCATCATCACCTCCTGTAAGATAAATAGGTTCAAACAAACGTTTTGGCCCTATTTTAGAATTTCTCCCTGGAAACACAGATTCATTGAACACCACATCACGTGATATAACGATCTTATTGTCATCAGGGTTGAACAAACGATATCCTTTGACGTTATCACAGTAACCTAAAAAAATTACCCTTCTACTTTTGGGGTCTAACTTTTTACGTTTACAGTCATCTACATGATGTCTACATGACGTCTTGGAGAGGAATTTCACATTCATAGAACATATAAAAACGGTTGGTGAAAAAGCTAAAAATAACTTTTATGCCCTAACGAGAATATCTAAATCTACTTGGGGTTTGTCATTTTTAACCTTAAAAACTATTTATGGGGCTACTTACTTGGGCTGTGTGTGCTACGGGGCACCTGTTTGGGCCGATAGAGCCACAATAGGTGCGGCACGACGTAAATTGCTTCAAAGTCAGCGCTTGGCTTTGTTATTCTTAAGTAAAGCGTATAGGACCGTCAGTACTGAAGCTTTACCGGTACTTGCTGGTGTTTTACCAGTAGATCTTGAAGTGCAACGACGCGCTGCAATGTACTTTTCCGCACGGGAGACCACTGACGCTGATTTTCTACCGCAACGTGACCGTGATAAGATATCTCGATTATTCAAACCCCAGAGCGACGTCTGGGAGGATCTTATAACCGAATGGCAAAATAGGTGGGATAATTCTATCAAGGGACGGCACCTCTACCAGTTCTTTCCATCCGTTCGTGAGCGGCTGGCTAGGACGTGGCTGGAGGTGGATCACTGTGTTGCCCAATTTCTCACCAGACATGGTAACTTTAAAAGTAAATTGTTTTCCTTCAAGCTTGTTCCCTCGCCTTTTTGTCAATGTTCAACACCTGACTGTGAATATGAACAATCAGCACATCATATTCTTTGGGAGTGTATTCTTTGGCAAAACGAACGCAATATTATGTTGGATGCTGTTCAGACTACATCTGGAGTCATTTATTATACGGACCTTGTCGAAACTCGAACAAACTTCCGTGCGTTCAAGCGTTTTTGCCATACCTATTATTGGAATCAAATATAGCAGCTCACAATTTAGGACCCATTAATATTAGTAATCATTTTTACCCGTGGTGCTAGGCAACTGGGCTTCTCCCAGTTGTAATGTCCCTTTGTGCCTATTGGCCTTGTTCTGTTCTGTCTCCTGCTTGCATGGAGGGAAGTGGAAACATATTTTTCCTACTCCTCCACTATTCTTTTCTGATTAATTTCGTGCAGGATCCAAGACAGGTAAATTCATTCTCCGGGACACGTCGAGACTTCATTGTCTCGGCGCTTTTCTGGTGGTTGCCACTGTTGATTCTGGCTTTCAGGAGTTGCAGTGGTTTGGGAATAGTGTGGTGGGTTTGTCCCAATAAAAAAAAAAAGTCATCTACATGAGCAAATGCCTCGCAACCAAAGACACGCAGATTTTTAAGGCTCACTTTCTTACCACTCCACACTTCCTCTGGTAATTTACCAGAAAGTCTCGAGCTTGGCGATCTGTTGATCAGAAATGCCGCAGTGTTTACAGCCTCTGCCCACATCTTGTCATCGAGATTTGCATTATACAGTAGACATCTGACCTTATCAAGTAAAGAACGATTCACACGCTCCGCGGATCCATTCTGCTGACTAGAATAGGGTACCGTCAGCTGATGTACAATGCCTTTCTTTTTAAGAAAATCCGTCAACTCAGTATTAACGTACTCAGAGCCATTATCTGTTCTCATTACCTTGACTTTAGCACTACACTGATTTTCTACCAGTCTAATAAAATCTTTAGTGTACTTACACACTTCACTCTTCTTTGCAATGGGATAGACGAACACCTTCCTGGAGTAGTCGTCTAGAAACGTGAGGACGTAGTTCTTGCCTCCGAGAGAAGTAGTCGGCATCGGCCCCATGACGTCACTGTGAATGAGTGCCAGCCGCGCCTCGGCTACTTTTTTGTTATGATTGGTCACAAAAGGAGCGCGGGATTGCTTACCCTTAAGACACACATCACAAAATTTCTTCTGCGAATTAACCTGAAAGTCAATGTCATTAGCTACCTTCCTAAGTGATGCTAAGCTGTCAAAATTCAGATGAGCTAAACGTTGATGCCATAACATCATATCCTTAGACGTAGATGACGTTGTCAGATTGACTTTACCCACAGAATGAAGCATGTAAACTCTCCCAACTTTACTAGCATGTAAAACTACTTTACCAGCTTTAAGTATGTCACATCCATTTTTATAAAAAAAAAATTGAAATCCCTTTTCAGCTAGGGTAGACACCGATATTAAATTAACAGTAAGTTCAGGTACTAGCAATACATCTTTTAAAGTAGTATCTATTGTATGTCCACAAGAGTTAACCGTAAAATGCACTTCACCTTTCCCATTCACAACTAACTTCTTTCCGTTAGCAACACAAACCTCCTTTGTCGTCGACTCATCAAGAGCTTGAAACCATTCTTGGCGTCCTGACATATTATCTGTCGCTCCAGAATCAATAATCCACGAACTGTTAGTGTTAAGTGCAGACAACACCATGGAAGTCGATGTTGCTCCATTACGATCCAATTGAGGACAATCCTTCTTGACATGTCCTTTAGATCGACACTTCCAACACCACAACTTGTTCGTACTTGACGAGGTACTAGCGTGTTTTGATGTACTTGAGGCATTCTTCTTCTCGCCTCGAGAGCTAGCCTTTTCATTACTACGATTCCGTGTAAATAAGCAGCCATCGCCATTATCAGTGGCGCTCCCTTTCCATCTCTTATCTTGGAGAAGTTTCGTTTTTACCATATCTGTAGTTATGTCTATCCTAGAATGCTCCAGAGCCATTAGCATTGGGTCATAATCTTGAGGTAACCCTTGGAGCATAATAGTAGCCACAAACTCATCATCAAGTGGTTTCTTCATGTTATTGAGTTGTTCAGCAAGTGTCAAGATCTCGTTGACATAAATCTCCATGCTATCGAACTGTTCTAGCTTAATCGAACATAAAGTTCGCAGACACGACAATCTCCTTTGCAACCCGGTATCATCGTAAGCCTTCTGCAAGGCATCCCATACATCCTTCGCAGTTTTCGCCTGCAGAATGTGAGAATAGCACGATTTTTCAACACTCAAACATAGCCTCGCTCGAGCTTTCTCCTCTCTACGAGCTAATTTGTCAGTCTTCTCACCTGAGGTTTCGCATTTTCCAGTAATACATTGCCACAAATCCTCGAATACTAGTATATTTTGCATTTGAAATGCCCAATCGCGATAGTTGATGGTACCTTTTAGCTTTTCCATCGTAACTTTCGAATTAGTATACTCATCCATATTTCGAGTAAAATAATAATATTTTCACAAAATATTTACACTTCACACATGTAGCACATAACCTGCTATTCTTATTGCAGAGTAGAGAGGTAAACACAGTTGGAATTAAGTGAAATATTTAATATATTATTATAAAAATCACACATGACATGTTTACTTAGGAAAAAATAGTTGCCGAGTGACTTAAGGAACGAACACCAGCTATTACATTTGAATCCGCTGTCATGTTCTAGATGGCCAGCGTTACACTTCCAACACGAGCATGCGGGCGGCGAGTAATGAGCGACTCGCTGTCCGACCTTGGACTATGCCCGGATCGACGGCGACGGCGCGTTGTATTACACGCATTATTATGGGGCCCCCCTCTGGAGGGTCAATGCCTGCCGGGGTTGCGGGACTTACCTCATTACCGTGACTCCGGAACACGAAGGGCTAGATAAGAACACCGTGGATTTTAGTCAGTACGTGTCTGGCAGTAGGGTGCGAGGACTCATTTGATGATTTAAACACATAAAAAAGTCTATTTGTTTGCTCAGGAATCAAAACGCAAATGTCATGTAAAAACAAATTTCCGAGTACTTACCGATCCGATTTCCTTTGCATCCATACATAAGGTATTTGAATACTGGAGTCTGACTTGAATTATTCATTCGACTTGTATGCGGGGCTCAACGGATAGTATTTGAAATGCAATCGCGCATTATGTGTGACTTTGCAAGTGTTTGACACTTTCCAAAACAGATTTTTCTATGCATGGATTTTTAGGATTAGGAAGTAGGAGAACAGTGTATAAAATAGAGACGCGAGGTATAGTGGGGACATTGGCACAACGCTAACGTAGTGTAAGCGCCATTAGGACGTCAACTGCAAGCGGCGTCCTGTTGGCGCTTGCGCTACTTTAGTATTGTGTGTAGTTTGCCTTAAGTTTGTGGTTTCCCACCATACCCCGCGTTCCCGTCTTATACAATGTTGCACTACGTTTGACTCGCAAGATGAGACACACGACACACGGGACAGTTCCAACGTCAAGTCCTTTCCTAAATACAAAACAGATCAGAGGTGTTCCGTTCAAAACTAAAATAAAGTTTCGATATGAGGTATCTTGCTTCAGAAAAGCAATAACTTATACAGAATGCAATTCAAAATACGATAGTTCCAATTGTGCAGAGCAGTTGCCTCTCATCGCGACGTCTCTTTATCTGTCTATCGTTTATTTTTACTTTATTCCATAAGAAAGGGTCAAACCTAAATAGATATAAAACTTCTTCCATTTATAGAAAACACAAAAAACGCACCTGATATAACACACAGAAAACACAAACAAAACATCCTTCACTACCGGGTTATGAATAAAGTAACCTTTTATTAAATCTTGCTATACAGGTGCAGCCATAAAAGCTTTTAGTAAAACAATAAACATAAAGTTCTAAGTATTTTTATTGCATAACACGCACTTGACTGCAATATTTTGTTTAGCAAAAATAGAATAAGTATTTCTCTTCTCGACGAAAGTGCGATCGGACGTATAACCGCGCGCAAGTCGTGTGACAGCAATTTGAATACCGTAAACATCGCGCTTCAGGTCTCAACCATTCCTAAGCATTCCTCTAAAATCACCTTCCCAAACGTCAAAAGCACCACTTCAAAGTCCACAGCAATATACACTTTAAAAGCAAACGTGTGAAAAGGGTAAAGTGACTTTTCGCGTGGCAGAAGAAATGGGGGCACGCGGCCGTTACTGTATGTATGTGTGTTGAGTAAACAGACTGCTTTTCTTTCAGGCTGAGGTTTGCTCGGTTTTTTTTAAAGGTAAATTGACTGGTCGCAGCTGGTTGAAGGGAAACGGGTCAGCGGGTCTCGGTGGTGTGTCATGTTCATGTATCACCAGGGTCGCATTTAGGGCGCTGATAATGTTAAGTGTAAAAATTATCTGATCACTACATAGTATAAAAGAAGGTCTGTCTGTCCCTATGTACGTTTTATCTTTAAAACCAAGCAACAGATTTTGATGTTTTTAATAGATAGAGTGATTTAAGGTTTTTATTTGTATAGCATGCATAATAAGTAATATAGTAGAAAAGATTGCACCCGTGCGGAGCGGTCGCTAGTGAAGAATAAAATAAAATTAATAAATCTGTGACAATCTGGCAAATAAACAAAAATAAAACCAGTCTTATATACATATAAGTAAATATTTTAATGTAGTTTATAGTTTTGCACAAACATCATGCCTTGTTTTGCTATCAGCTTATTTAAATAAAGCCCGAATAACAACTAAATGAAAACTTCCAGAACCATTGACATTTAAATAATTATGCTCCATTTTATTCTATTTTAAGACACTCTGTAGTAATTAATCTCATATCACTTTTATTAATAGTCAAGTTATACAACTTGCAGCTATCTTAAATTCATGACTAAATTGACCTTTCGGTTTGATTGTTTTCTTTTACTAAAAATATCTAATGGAGGAAAAAAATGTAAATGGTTTTGCATTTTTTTCACATTGGTTTTTGAACTTGCCTTGGCATTTCTTTACTTTTTTTTTAATTTCCAAGGGGTGATTTACAAAAATTGTGCCCCGTAGTGTATGTGTGATTTTTTAAGACGAGGACAGTGCAGAAAATAATACGATTGTGTTACTGAGTAGTACACTTCACTTGGAAAGATTTAAACCTATCAATGGTCTCTACTATTTAATGATGAAATAAAGTCTTTGAACAGACAACTCAACGAGCAATGAAAAGAGCTATGCTCGGAGTTTCTTTGCGGCATAAAATCCGGAACATGGATATTTGGCGAAGAACCACAGTTCATAAAATTTACAAGTTGAAGTGGCAATAGGCAGGCCACATCGCTCGTAGAACTGACAACCCATGGGGAAGAAAAGTTCCCGAGTGGCGACCACGGACCGGGAAACGCGGCGTAGGCAGGCCTCCCATTAGGTGGACCGACGACATTGTGAGGGTCGCGGGCAGCCGATGGATGCAAGTGGCGAATTGTCGTTCGGCGTGGCGGTCTAAGGGGGAGGCCTATGTTCAGCAGTGGACGTCCTCTGGCTGATGATGATGAAGAACTGACAACACTAATTTTTGTACCACTATGGACTGCGAATACCACTGAGTAGAGCCATGAACGTAAATGGGTGTTTGGTTCATCCACGATTTTAATTTCCATTAAGTGTATATTTTGTAGCCTGCCGGGGTTGCGGGATTATTTCCTCACCGTGACCCCGGTACATAAAGGGCTACTGAAGGACACCGTGGATTTTAGTCAGTACAAGTCTGACAGTCCCTCCCGCCCTGCCCGGGGTGGGAGGACTCATTTGATGATTTTACCACGTTAAAAAAAAAAAGAAAAGTGTATATTTTGTGGTCAAAGGTTTTAATAGGGTTACATAGAAACGGACGAATATAATATTTCGTTTTAAACTTGAACTTGATTTAAATTATAAAAACGACGTTAATAATTAAGCACCTAAAGCGCCTACATAAATTCACATACCTAAATCCGTCCCTGGTGCATCATATTTCTATTAATTACCGCGTCAACTGGGGCGCGGCCCATCTCGTGGCCAGAGCATCTTCCAGCGAGTTTTTCTTACACCTCTCGCCTAGCTTGTGGAGGTAAGTAATTAAAGTTTAGATACGGGATTATGAACCGCCATGTTGTCGTAGCGTAGTCTGTTATATCTTTTTTTTTATTACGACACTACATTTGAAATTGGTTAATTTTTTATTGTTTTTTACATTTTTATATTTTTTTCATTTTAAAATAGGGAGAATCCTTTCAACTTAGCAAAAAGTTTGCAAGTGTTTTTAACATTATTTAATTTTTTATTAAGTCACTTTTGAGCTTATTTAGATTTATGTATTTTATTTACAACTTATTTGAAATATTTAATGAGTTTATTGTATGGGAAATTGAAAGGCGCCTCTAGTGTAGGCACGACACGAACGATGAACTATTTTTTTCCTTCAAATTAACGTTACAGTTCCAGTTTACTTCGTATTCTATTGCCAAAACAAGTAATAAACTATAATTATCTAAAATGAAAACTTTCGTCTGAAACCTATCTAAAATTTTAATAACTTTAAGAAAGTTCTTTGTAAAACAAATTATGAAAACACTCCTTTTTTGGGCAATCGTGTAAAAGTTTTTCTTTCATAAAGTAGGTAATCACTATAGAGACCGTAATAAATCTGGAATTAAAATAAAATAGTCTTAAATATTGTGATAATGCTGTTAAATTACCATAAAACACAAGAAAAATAACATCTAAATACAAAGGTTAAGTATCACTCAATAAATAAAATGAATGACAAAAAGCTCAAATTCAATTTCAAAATGCCCTCAAGTTATATTGTGATACAGTATCGTCTTGGCATTTAATTAGGGTATACCCCTTTGATCTTCAAAGAAAAGGAAACCCTTTTCCGGCACTTTAACAAAAATAATTATTATCGTCTGCTCTTAGAATTATCGTCTTTCGGTTTATACGTCTTGGTGACTAGATTGAGAAGAAGTTACGGTAAGCTTTCGCAATACCTACTGGGGTATATGAGTTCTGCCCAGACCTTGTAAGAAAAGGCGACAAATTGTTTTATGTATTTATTCGAACTAAACTTCGTATTGTATCAATTTAGAATTATCACTTAAAAACCGGCCAAGTGCGTGTCGGGCCACGCACAGTGTAGAGTTCCGTAGTTGCACATCAAAATACGTATGCGAACTAACTAAACTGATTCGCTGAATTTAACTTTAAAAATAAGAATTTTCATAGGTCCAGGTGTCTTTGACAAATCGGGGAAAATACATAAAAAAAAGATTACGTCGAATGAGAACCTCCTCCTTTTTTTGAAATTACTTAGAAATAGTTGACAATAAAAACCTACCTATCCCCAAAACATATCTTCCCCCTATTATAGCTGTAAAAATAAAGTTAAATGATCATTTATTTACCTTTTTATGGCTTTCTTCTAAAGTCTTAGGAATAAAGATCTGACTGGGAAAATTCTTTCACTCATGCGAAAATACAGCTACGAAGGGAAAAGCTAATCTTAAATGTTGCCATGGGATAATTGCCGACCAAGACGCGAGTGAAACGGCAGGAAGAATCTAATTACACATAATTTTCAGGAATAATTTCATACCTGCTTTTTACGTAACAACAAAATTTTCCGTAGCTTGTTATTTTTTGTTTTTATGTTTTCTAATTGTAACTTAATAAAAGCAACATTTTCCTACCTTATCTAATCATAATATAAAATAACAGAGGAACCCGTCAATTAGGAACACAAAACCTCGTTAATGTATACGGTTTATTTGATATCCCATGCTTTGGTACTCGGTGTCATTCCAACAGGCGGAAGTACGAGTAAGGTGATACTTTACTGTAATTAAATTTAAAAGAGATAATTTTTAGCCAACGGAAAAGATTGGTACGTAATTACGTATGGTTACTCGTGAAAATAGCAATTTTAGGGTTCCATACCTCAATAGAGAAATCGAAAACAGATGTCAAGACCCCTTTTCTCCGGAACGCGTGGAGACATATAAATCTAATTAAAATCAAATACTCAGGTCTACGATCCCTCGGGCATGCGGGCGACGAGTAATGGGTCCAACCATGGACCATGCCAGTGTCGACAGCGCGTTGTGTTTCACGCGCGCCTCAAAGAGTGTCAGCATAGAGACGGGGCCCCCCTCTAGAGGGCCTGAGAGCCTGCCGGGGTCAAGGCACTTAACGTGATCCTGGAATGTAAAGAGCTATTCAAGGACACCGTGGATTTGGATTTTAGTCAGTACGATTCTGACAGTCTCTCCCGCCCTGCCCTGGGTGGGAGGACTCATTTAATGATTTTATGACGATAAAAAAAGTCTGCGCTCCCTTGATATAATAAAATCAAACAAAAATCAACACAATCTAAAGATACGGCCTTTTATACTTTGTTTTGCCTCATAATTTTAACGCTTGCTATGTAATCAAAACCTGGGTATTTCCCGTTGACCTAGAATCATGAAATTTTGGCAAAAAGTAAGATCTTATAATAGGGCTCTTAGAGGAATAAGTCCAAAAGAAATTCATAAGTAAAAAACTTAAAATTAATTAAATTGCACCACCATCAAAGTGAAGTATTTTCAACCTATTTACCTCCTTTATCCATAAAGTATCAACTCTTGGTGTCTCAGATACTCCGATATCATAATAATGTACTCATCCTATACCAGTCTTATCGAGAAAGTTTCGATGGAATTTGGAATACGATAGTTAGAACATTCTGGAAGATGACCGAAAATTTATGTCCAATTTCCCCCAATATCCTCAAGTCGAATTGAAATCTGCGTATAATTTTGTAGATTGCATCCCTTGATTCCATCAATCAAACGAATTTGGGTCAAGTGGTTGGATAAAAACGACGAAACATCCTTTGATGAAATTGGTTGAAGATGGTCAGAGGACCATTTATTTATTTGGACTGCTTTGTATTTTAAAATAATAATTAAGTAATGAAACGAATCATATGGTTTTGGTAATGCCTTTATATAATGTACTAGCAATTCACTGTGAATTCTGTATTTTCCAGAATTTTAGGCGCTTAACCTTTTTGTTTATTTTATGATATTTTTGTTGTATAGGAATCTTATGAGAAGAAGAAATAAATTCATCTACCATTCATTTTATCCAGGAACAATTTAATCCTTTTATTTATTTGCCTAAAATATTAAAATGCCTTGCAAATTCCACAACTCAGTTTGTGCTAGTTGCGATGTAAATCATCCGTCACGAAATTTAATAAAAGCGTAGGAATTTTTCATCTGTTACCCCTGCTATCGTGTCGCACTCAGATTTCAGTTTCAAGTACCGACACTCGAAATCTACACATTGACGAGATCTCTATGAAAAGAGGGAAAAACACGGGGCTGAATATAGAGAATGATGACGTTTAAAAACATCGTTTTTTTAACTCCGTTTGAAAATCAAAATCAGAAATCTAAACAACAACAAAAAGTTTGTTACAAGGTATTTTAGTTGATTCCCGAATTCCTGAAATATTTTAAAGAGATATTTTAATTTTGGCCTCAAAATCCTTCAATCATAGAGTTCCTTCTACAAACAAATTTTGACAGAGGGGTTCATTTCCAGGAACGATCGATTGAACCAAAACCAAATCTAATTAGAGTCGACATTGTCTTGGGAGAGGATTCGTCAAAGGTTTTTATTTAACTTTAACCCAGTTTGAAGCTGTGTGTCGTAATTTAGTGTACTACTTCGAGCTTCTATAAGGTCGGGGTTCATCTTGCCAACTGTGCTACTTATTTGCAGTTTAGTTAAAGGTTCATTTAAATCGCATGTTGTTTGATTTTTTTGTTCTCCTGTTCTATATTTTGTAGTTTTGTAGTTTTATGGGAAGAAAAAGAGAAATACGTCGTATGATGACAGTAGCCACTTCACTCGCCTATCTTCCCCACCCCTGTAGCCTGACCAACTTGGGTCCTTTTGACACAAAAATACACATTCTTAAGTTTATTATGATAAATCATTTTTTAAATCTTGAAATAGCTAGATTATTTTTATTGGCTGCCAGCCACCGTCTTCAAATTCATTTTTAATCCATCATGCTGCAGGGCGTCTCACACTACAAGCCAAAAAAAGCACTGTGGCTTTTGAACTCAAATGGCAACCGAAAGAATGAGATATCTGTGGGATGTCAGTAGAGTCTCACAGTCCCTTCCGCACCGACTGTGGAAAGAAGCATTTGGTTATACTCGTATTAAAAAAGGCGTCCCACACTACGTTTGTCCATACGGTTTCAATTGATACTTTGAATAAATAATAATAATACGCAGGGCAGCTTGTGGCGAGCTGTTGGTCAGTTGCGACCCCACGGACCTGATCTCCCGGGAGATATCTTGTTCCTCATCTCTGGCTTGCCTTCATTGGCCGGTCAGAGTGAACACTGACGAGGAACAGACCTCCCACCTCTTTCTTGCCTTAACTGGCTGGCTAGAGTGGAGATTCGCAAGAGCAAAACGTTGCTCGGAGGAAGAAAGTATTCCAGTAAGTGTTTGTAGGGATCGACCATACTTCCGGGTTCCTGGTCGGTTCTGAGAACCGTGGAATACCTCTCCACTCCTCAAGCACCTCAGGATATGTTACCCCCTTGTCGCTACGTCACCTAGTGCTAGCGATATGTTTGGGGGCCCATTTGTTGAGTGTGCAAGTCACCCCCTGCCATCCTATCTATGTATTAAAACATTGATTCGGCAGGGGCCATAGTTTTCCCATAGTTATATAGAACCAGTCCACCAAACCTACCAAACGCCATAACCCAGTTTTTTCTTTCCACAATCTGCAACAGTGTAACTCCACCCGGGGGTTGTCCTTGGGTACACTCGCATAGTGCAAACAGGGATAACCGCCGGTTGGAGCACCATTTCATTTAAAATGTCTAATGGGCCTCTGCAAGCTGGCTCCGGCTCCTGGCAAGCCCTCCAAAAGCCCGGGACACCATGATCCCGAGATGTGTAGACATTTAAAAACAATAATAATAATAATAATATTCCACAACTATCACACAGCGCCATCTAGTCCCAAGCTAAGCAGAGCTTGTGTTATGGGTACTAGACAACTGATAAACATACTTATATATTTGTAAATACATACATATCGACGGGTTCCGGGCTAATTGTATTAAGCGACACTCTGAGCGATATAGACTTTTATACATATTTGGAATCAGCGAATTTTTCTGCATCATTTGAGCTGGGTTTGGTGACGATCGGAGCACTTTTTTGTCGCTTAATACAACCGCATTTTTTGGGCCCATTTTGGACTGCAATGAATGAAGCGACACAAAATATTGATAATTTAAGGAACTGTGTACTTAAGCTGACTACCAAATACCAGGCAGTCGTTTAAACGTTTTTTCCTGGAGCAACAATTTACAGGCAATGTACGTTAAAGCATTTAGCCTGACATTATAAATATATAGAAATGTCGCTTCATACAATTAGCTTCTTTGTTAAATTCGTATCCAGTGTCGCTTAATACAATTAGCTTTACCTTGTAAATATACAAGAATGTCGTTTAATACATTTAGCCTCTTTGTCAAATTCATACCCAGTGTCAATCCATACATTTAGCTCTGTACATGAAATGTTAGATGTTTTCACTTCAACCATTTAGCTTTATTCATATTTTATTTGAAGTGTCGTTTCAGTTATATCAAAAGTAAAGTTCTAGTACTTCAAACAGTTTAACTTAAACGGAATAAGAATAGTATACACATTAAAACAATCAAAATTTTATATGGATTGACTATTATGACGTTGGTTAAAACAATCAAATTGGCGCCATCGCGATAAAACGCGCGAGTTTAACAGCACCCGCCACCCTGCACGGGCGCTTCGCTCTCCCACCTCGTATTAGTTGACGCAAATCGTGAGCAAGTTCGTACGTGCTTTAGTGTTTTGTGGGAGCTGCAGAGCATTTGTTGTCAATTTTGGATTTTATGGTGAGTTTATTACATCCAGTTTTTTACATTTTGAAGAAAAACATTGATTATTAAGTAACTGGGAGTCATTAAACTTAATTGTACGATGATAACTATTTAGTAAACTTACTGAATAAAGATCCGAAAGTTTATTAAATAGATGCAAGTGACAGGTGCAAATTTCATGGATTATGAATAAAAACCAAGGAGATTCTACCAGTCTGCGATCAAAAATATTTTTAAAAAACATGCCTAAAACAGTAACAGTCTTTTTTATTATTATAGATAGGTTCGCGTTTGACCACTATCTCGCCTGATGGTAAGCGAAGATGTGGTCGACGGTGAAGCACGCTTGCCTAGAAGTAACCTGTTCACTCTTTACTTGAAGACTCCAAGGTTATAGCTGTCGGGAAATACAGATGGCGGCAGGGAATTCCACTCCTTAGCTGTGCATAAAATAAAGGCATTGGCAAAACGCTTTGTACGCACTGGAGGGATGTCCACCATATATCGATGGCTCATTGCTGTACGCCTTGTAGTCCGATGATGGAAAGGGCTAGGCGGAATCAGGTTGTGCAGTTCCATCGCACACTCTCCGAAATGCAACCGATAAAAAACCGACAGGCTGGCCACACGGCGTCGATGTTCAAGGCTCTGGAGCTTTGCATTGACCAGAGCATCGTTACCGATTAGCCTCTTTGCTCTTTTATCAATAGACTCAAGTGCGTCTAGTTGGTATTTGGCGGATCAATCCCAAAGGTGAAACCATGCATGACCGAACTTGTGCTTTATATAAATTAAGCAGCTGTTCAGGCGAGAGTACTTTCTAACATTGGAGAGGATCCCCAACTTTCTCGCGGCCAGCTGAGCTTTTGCCTCAATGAATGGACCGAAATCGAGGGTTGATGTTAGAGTAAACCCAAGAAGGTCAAGATTGTCCGTTATCGGTATGGTCACACCTCGGAAAGATGGAGCCGGGTTGAATTGGCTCTTTTTTGCGGAAAAAAGATACGCCTGAGTCTTAGTAGCATTGAACCTGACTAGGTTGGATTCGACCCATTCTGAGACAGCCTCTAAAGACAGGTTCAAGCGCTCAACCATGGCCTCTCAGAGAGACCGGATCTGAGGTCCAGTAGCCCGTGCATCGGTCACGTATCTCTCAGCAACTGTGCTGTCATCTGCGTTCCCAAAAGTTCCGGGTTTTAGCAGGTCATTTATTGAAGCAAAAACAAAATTGCTGAGAGCAAAGACCCCTGAGGTACTCCAGCGTTAATTTTTAACTGACCGGACGAGCAGCCGTCAATAACCACTCGGATGGAACGATCTCTCAGGAAATCTGCAATCCAATAACACAGACCACTGGGCAAACCAAAGGAAGGAAGCTTAGCAATTAGGCTCTCGTGCCAGACCCTGTCGAAAGCCTTCGAGATGAGATTCCCTTGGGAAACAGCGAGTGCTTCCCCGTGTTTCTCGATGGCCTCACTCCAGATGTGTATAGCATACGCTAGAAGATTCCCTGTAGACCGGTTTCGACGGAAGCCGTTTTGGCGGTCACTAAGGATATCGTTGTCTTCTAGGTATGCCAGGAGCTTATTGTTCAGCACACGTTCCATACCCTTACAGAGGATGGACGTGACCGAGATGGGTCTGTAGTTGCTGGGATCAGCACGACTACCCTTCTTAGGTACAGGCTGGACGTTAGCTTGCTTCCAAGCCTTCGGCACTTTCCCGGTCGCCAGTGAAAGGCGATACAGGCGTGTCAGGATCGGAGACAATTCAGGCGTACAAGTTTTAAGAACAATTGCCGGGATTCCGTCGGGGCCACTGGCTTTATTCACGTCGAGGGAACGCAGCACCCTATAGACCTCCCTCCTCTGGCATAGACGCCTCACATCCCACAGAAGAAGGAGGGGGGGGGGTGGGTCACGCGCCATCTTAGTTCAGACGCGAAGATTCCGCAAAAAAGGAGGCAAACATGTTTGTTTTACCCTCGGCAAAGTGAGCCAGTGACCCGTCGGGTCTCAGCAGTGGTGGTAGAGAGGGGCAACAGAAGTTTGACTCGACAGACTTAGCTAGGGACCAAAATTCTTTGCTTCCAGCCGGGTATGAAGCAAGTTTGTTCCCGATTCTGCTAATATGGTCGAATCGAGCTCTTCTCATCACCATTTTGCAGGACTTTGCAGCCCTGTTGAAGGCTCTCTTCTTCTGTGTCACATCATTTCAATTGCGCCGTCGAGCGTTAGCCCATGCCAGCTACGCCTTGTGTTTAGGCATGCTAGCACGGTTACACTCGGCATCGAACCATGGTCGGGCAAAGCCGGACACTGCCACGTCTGAGAATGGAATATAGTATTCCATCCCCTGGCGTAACACGTCCGTCATGGCGTCAGCACATAATGATGGATCCTCCGAAGAGAAGCAAGTGGGCCGCCAAGGATAGCATGCAAAGAAAGAACGCATCACATCCCAGTCAGCTGACTTGTACCGCCAAACCCGCCTAGTGCCTTTAAGATTTGGATTGGGCGGGGAATAGATGGATACAGACTTCACCAGACTGTGGTCGGAACTACCTAAAGGAGACGAAATCCACACTGAGTACCTAACGATCTGGATCTGTTGACAGCAGAAGGTCCAGTTTTAGGTAGTCATTCATACATACAAAACAAAGATCTGCTCGTGCTGCAACCATTAGAGCGAGAAAACTTATCTTTAAACAATTTATAATGTGTTTAATTTCTCATTTCATAATTATTAACAAGATAGGTAGGTACACTCTATGTATGTACTTTTTAATTTATCAACGTTTTAACCGCCAATTTCTGCAAAATTCATTATTCAAGTATGATTACAAACAATTTTATTTTTTTAAATCAGTCGCATAAACTAATTAGCCATCTATTAATAAGTTTAAGATATGGTATTTAAATCAATTAGCTTGGGTTTGAAATATGACCAACTCTTTGATTAAAGCACTTAACTTAGAGCCATTATTTGCATGCCTAGGCGGTTAAGTCATTTAGCTTGGAACAAGAAATAATATACCTAGGCGGTTAAGTCATTTAGCCTGGAATAAGAAACAATAATCATAGGCGGTTAAGTCATTTAGCCTGGAACAAAAAAAAGTAAAATATGGGTCATTTTGTATGAAGCGACATTTATCTTCGTTAAAAATAGGAATATTAGAAAAAAATAATAATCTGAGTATGGGGAAAATGCTATAAAAACAGTAATATCCTTCTTTTTGAAGAAATAATGCGATTTGCTTAAGTTATGATTTTTTTTCTGAAAATCGAAACTTTAAACTGCTCTGGTGTAAAGTTTCAAAAATGTCGGTTAATACAAATAGCCCGGAACCCGTCGATATTATAGATAAATTACACCCAGACACAGAACAAATGATCGTGCTCATCACACAAACATTTGTCCTGGGTGGGAATCGAACCCACGACCTCCGGCATAGCAGTCAGGGTCACTAACCACTACACCAACAGGCCAGTCCAATAATGTTGAGAAAACTTTAAAAAAAAGACTACATTCCTTTCATGTTACATTTAAAACATCTATCAAGTATTCGAGTTATGAACGACAAGCTTCGGAAAATTGAAGAACCAGTACGAACGAATCCATCAAAAGCGAATAGACAGCCATTCAAAACTCAAAGAACTATCCTCTCGTCTTATTTGCCTTTCTCTTTTGATTGATGTACCTTGTACAGAAGGTCGGATGTTTGAATAGAACCAACTATTTGTATGGGTACTTACTTATTCCGTTTTCCACTTTAATATCGTCCACTTATTGGACTAGTAACAAAAATTAATTGGCAGATTTACATTGAGTCAGTGGCTGTCGTCAGTGCTGGCGCAGAAAACTGACGCACACAATTTATACGCAGTCAGTACGCGACGCGACAGTACTGTATCTGCCTTTACGCTGGAAATCAATAAATGATCTCAGTCAATTTTGATCCTTTTTTTTCTGGTATCAATCGACGTCCGAATTTCCTATTCGAGTCTTACAGTATGTCTTATTAAAGGCAGTTCATATCAATTTTTTCGACCAGGGCAGTGTCCATGGTCGGGCAACGAGTTGCCCACAAGACTGTAATGTACTTAGTTATTTTTAGTTAGTAAAATGGGTGGATGTGCTAATTAATGTATGAAACGCATGCCGATTATAAAAGACCTTAACAAAATAAAGAAAAATAGATTCCCCAATTCATGTCAACTCACAACATACTTAGTAAAGACAGCATTCCATTTACGCACTCACTCGCAACTCAAGCTTTTTTTGGGTCTCGAACAAAGGCAAAAATAAGGTGAAAATCCGGACTGAAGCATAAATTCTCGTACAAACGGGTCGCGGTGCTATAAGTCCAAACTTTACACGTTGAAATTAGCTCGGACAAGTTTACCCAACAAGTTTCAGTTGGGAGAGTGTTTTCTTCGGTTACGAATTTCAGGTGAAACTTATGAATTTATTTTCGTGAAAGTTTTTTCAGTCACAAGTGCTGTTATTACTGTTATGGGGGGATAAAATTGTTTTTCGCTTACGGCTAAACTACATCTTTGTTATAGACGTTTTACACTAAAATTAATGGAATTTCGCTTACCATCAGGCTAGATAGTGGGCAAACGCAAACTTTTCTTTATATAATAAAAAAAAAACTAAGTTTATGTAAGGGTTCCTTTCGACGAGGTACATTCTGCAGCTCATATTGAAAGGTGTCTTTCTGTCTCCCCGTAGTATGATGTGAGTGCATTCCAACACATAAATGCCTGCTATTCTGATATTAGATTTTGTTGCGCTTGCTAACCTCGATCGGTGGACGGGATGAACATCAAAATGATTTTTATTTTGTGAACATTATTAATGAATATCATTTTAAATTCTTCCAAAAAACTTGTATAATTTCAACATTGAAAACAATGACCAGCTTTTTCTAGAATTATTTTGTTAAAAAATAACTATAAGTATTAAAAATCTTAGTGAAAATAGACATAATATCAAGCTTTTGAAGGTAATTATCGACACAGAACGAAGAATAATAAGCTAGAACAAAATAATAAAAAGCTCAAACTCATAATTACATTTATTATCGTTAAAGTATTTTCCACTGGGGTTTATTTAAATCAAATTTAAGCGTAAAATGAAGTTGTAACAGGGTTGCGAAACTGTCGCAGCGAGGTCGACCGCTTCCAAATTCTATTATTTTCATTTACAGTACGGTTCTTTTAACTACCTTTTTGCAATTTTGAGGACAATGGAATAGTGGCTGCATTGTACCACAAAAGGAACTTTGTATTTCACTGCCAGGAAATATGAGTTGACGCTGAACGTGAGTTTAAGTAACATGCTTGTATTAAAATGACATGTGTAACTGTTACAAAATGCAAACATAACAACCTTTTTTTTTAACGTCTTAAAATCATCAAATGAGTCCTCCCACCCCGGGCAGGGTGGGAGGGACTGTCAGACTCTAATGACTAAAATCCACGGTGTCCTTCAATAGCCATTTATGTTCCGGAGTTACGGTGATGGAATAACTCCCGCGTCTCCGGCAGGCTTTGGCCCTCTGAGAGGGGGCCCCGTCAGTATGCTGACGCTCTTTGAGGCGCGCGTGGGACACAAGTCGTGCCGTCGACCCGGGCATGGTCCATGGTCGGGCAGCGAGTTGTCCTTAACTCGCTGCCCGCATGCCCGCGCCTATGGTGGCCGGAGATCGTAAACATAACAACATTAGAACATGATTAAGCTATTTGGGGTTGAAATACAAAGACCATGATCTTAGTCGATTGGGGTTGTAACACTAAGGCCATAGGGTCCCAGTGCTAGTGCAGTCTTTCGAGATGTCGCTAAGAAGTATGTCGATGCTTAGCGTGACCAGAGGCTGGATTTATTTTAAATCTGGCAACAACGCTGTCTGATGTGGCAATGCTGATTGCAGCTTGTGACTTTAAATATTTGCAAAGTGCATCCATGAAACAGAAGAATCTACAAGTAAAAGTGCGTCCATTAAACAGACGAATCTACAAGTAAGAGACCAAAGTTTAAAAAAAAAATACCAGCCTGTATCTTGTTCGTCGATGCGGATTTTGACGCCCTTTAATGATTTTTCTTCATTTGTATTATTATTCATTTTAAACCTAAGGATTTAATATTGTGTATGAAAGGCATAGATGTGGATTTAAATTTCTGTAAATTGAGTGAAGCTATCTAACCCCTAGATGCCATAGAGCGAGAGCCCGTGAACCCCAGACCTACGTTATTTTATAAAGGCTGAAACTTTGTCAGCGGATGCTCCCAACACTGGTAAGAACGATGGACCATTATGGAGTTTGGGTAATAGTGGCTTTGGCAGGTACACGGTACTGAAGGTGCGTAAAATGTAAGTTAACTTACGTCATAGTATAAAAGCTGATTTTAATATATAATACTCGGGTAGTAAGTAGATGATGTTTCCTCAGCAGCCAGACACTTATCATGGTGGCAACCCCTTGCCAGACACCCTTAATGTTCAAGAAATTATATAAGTTTACTTACGTCATAGTATAAAAGCTGATTTTTATATATGATACTCGGGTAGTAAGTAGATGATGTTTCCTCAGCAGCCAGACACTTATCATGGTGGCAACCCCTTGCCAGACACCATTAAAGTTCACGAAATTATAATTTAACTTACGTCATAGTATAAAAGCTGATTTTTATATATAATACTCGGGTAGTAAGTAGATGATGTTTCCTCAGCAGCCAGACACTTAACATGGTGGCAACCCCTTGCCAGACACCCTTAATGTTCAAGAAATTATATAAGTTTACTTACGTCATAGTATAAAAGCTGATTTTTATATATAACACTCGGGTAGTAAGTAGATGATGTTTCCTCATTAGCTAGACACTTAACATAGTGGCAACCCCTTGCCAGACACCATTAAAGTTCACGAAATTATAATTTTACCTACGTTATAGTATAAAAGCTGATTTTTATAAATAAAAGTAATAATTAGATGATATTTCCATATTAGCCAGACACTTAACATAGTGGCAACCCCTTGCCAGACACCTTTGAAGTTCACGAAATTATAATTTAACTTACGTTATAGTGTAAAAGCTGATTTTTATATATAATACTCGGGTAGTAAGTAGATGATGATTCCTCATTAGTGTCTGGCAAGGGGTTGCCACTATGTTAAGTGTCTGGCTAATGAGGAAACATCATCTAATTATTACTTTTAGATATAAAAATCAGCTTTTATACTATAACGTAAGTACAATTACAATTTCGTGAACTTTAATGGTGTCTGGCAAGGGTTTGCCACTATGATAAGTGTCTGGCTAATGAGGAAACATCATCTAATTGTTACTTTTATTTATAAAAATCTGCTTTTATACTATAACGTAGGTAAAATTATAATTTCGTGAACTTTAGTGATGTCTGGCAAGGGGTTGCCACTATGTTAAGTGTCTGGCTAATGAGGAATCATCATCTACTTGATACCCAAGTAATATATATATAAATCAGCTTTTATACTATAACGTAGGTAAAATTATAATTTCGTGAACTTTAATGGTGTCTGGCAAGGGGTTGCCACTATGTTAAGTGTCTGGCTAATGAGGAAACATCATCTACTTACTACCCGAGTGTTATATATAAAAATCAGCTTTTATACTATGACGTAAGTTAAATTATAATTTCGTGAACTTTAATGGTGTCTGGCAAGGGGTTGCCACCATGATAAGTGTCTGGCTGCTGAGGAAACATCATCTTCTTACTACCCGAGTATTATATATAAAAATCAGCTTTTATACTATGACGTAAGTAAACTTATATAATTTCTTGAACATTAAGGGTGTCTGGCAAGGGGTTGCCACCATGATAAGTGTCTGGCTGCTGAGGAAACATCATCTACTTACTACCCGAGTATTATATATTAAAATCAGCTTTTATACTATGACGTAAGTTAACTTACATTTTACGCACCTTCAGTACCGTGTACCTGCCAAAGCCACTATTACCCAAACTCCATAATGGTCCATCGGTCTTACCAGTGTTGGGAGCATCCGCTGACAAAGTTTCAGCCTTTATAAAATAACGTAGGTCTGGGGTTCACGGGCTCTTGGGCTACCAGATACGATTGCGGGCTCGAAAACCTGTGACGCAGAAAATGCGTTAAGGGCACTACTACGGTCACGGACTCGTTTCGAAATCGTCAAGCATTTTTCACTTAGGTGGGACCAAAAATTAAATGTACCTATTTTTTTACCGACTTCAAAAAAAAAGGAGGTTATCAATTCGACCCGTATGTATGTAATATTATCAGAACTGCCCAGTTTTCGTATATGTTAGTCTATATCAGCGTCTGAACAAATGTACCAAATTTCATAAGTGTATGTATGTATGTATGTACTACCGAAGGACACCGTGGATGTATGTATGTATGTATGTGTGTTTTTATGTTTGTGCACGCATATCTCCGGAACTACAAGTCCGATTTAAGTAATTCTTTTTTTGTTGTACTAGGTATTGTTCAGCTTAGGGTACACTGCAAGTTTCATCAAAATCGGTTCAGTAGTTTTAGAGATATGGATTTTTTCGTTGTGGCGGATTACGTGCACATCATGTAAGAAAACTTTGTATTTTACAATAATTTGGGTTGAATATTTAATAAATGAGAGGGCGCTGCCGCGCAAGTGTCAACATCGTCTCTGTGTTATTTAAACTATTAAAAATAAAAGAACATCGCAAATAAGTGTTAATTATATGCCAAATAGTATTGTAAGGCATAAAATAGTGTAACAAGTGATAGATTCAGCAAAAACCCGTACGAGAAGTGCTTAAAAACAGTGAAATAGAAAACAAAAGCATTACCATCATATAGTGCCTACAACGCGAAAAACTTGGAGTACTCGTCATCAACATATCCAAACTAGTGTGCAGAAGTGAAAAGTGTGTGCTACAGAGCTATCAACCAGAAGATAAATAATTTTTACAAAAATCTAACCTAAAAAAGTAAAACAACATTCATTGAATTGTCCTTGATCAATGTCAAATCATCTGAACCAACAGCGACATCTGTTATGGAATAGCAAAAGTGCTTAGTACTTGAGTACGATTGACAGATGCTGTCGATAAATACATCATCAAACAGTCGTAAATCAACAAAGTAGTACACACCTTTACCGCTAGAGGGCGCTAAACACAATTATTAAACATGGAACAAATAACAGAAATGTTAAAATCACTGCAAACAAAACTTGATGAACAAGCAAATGAATTAAAGGAAATGAAGGAAAGTATTCCAAATAGTATCAATAAAAACATTGATGAAAAATTCATTATGCTTGAAACGAAACAACAACAACTGGAAAAAATAACAGAAGAACAGGGGAAGAAAATTCAAAGACTTGAAAGTTTTTCAAGGAGAAAGAACTTGTTATTTTTCGGAGTAGAAGAGACCGAGAACAGCTACTTCAGCTTGCAAAATAAAATCCTAACTATTATTCAATCTAACATGGAGGTGGAATGTCAAAAAACAGATATTGAATATGTCACTAGAATGGGAAAAAAGACTGGAAAAACTAGACCAGTAATTGTCACCATAACTACTATAGGTAAAAAGATTGAAATACTAAGAAATAAAAAAATGCTAAATGAAAACACTTCTTACTACATAAAACAAGACTATCCTCCTGAAGTCCTTGAAGAAAGAAAGAAACTAAATGCTCAAATACAGAGAGAAAAAGCACAAGGGGAAAATGCATCTATAAAACATAACAAGTTAGCCACTGAAACTGATAATGAAAAAATACAACAGGAAAATCGCCAAGATCGACACAAAAGAGGTTTATCGTTCTCACCGGAAACAGAAGGTGTCAAGGGTGGAAAACCATATACCACAAAGAACCCCGTCAAGAAAAACAAAATGGACCAATATCTAATAAAAACCAAAGGAACCACAATACCTAGTCTTCATATACGTCAAAAGACAGATAGCTACTCCTCTGCCAGCGAATGACAAGAAGCAGCGACCTCTCCACGTCCCCCAATACGGCCGGTCACCGCGGGGGTCACAGACCACAACCCTCCACTCCACCCACTACAAATATGCACATACAATGTCCGATCTCTACTGTCACATGAAAGGCTACTAGAACTTAAACAAGCAATATCTAAGATTAATTATGATATAATTGGTCTGGCGGAGGTCAGACGAACGGGATACAATATAGAAGAAGATAATGAACATATATTTTGTTATTATGGGGAAACAAAAGGCCAATATGGGGTGGGCTTCCTCGTTAAAACATATCTAAAGGAAAACATAGAAAGTTTTACTGCGGTCTCCGAAAGAATCTGCACTTTAACTCTGCATTTGGGCAATACTAGCTTATCAATTATACAAATATACGCCCCAACCAGCGACGCTAGCGATTTGGAAATAAAGGAATTCTACGAACAAATACAAAACTGTTTAAATCATTGTCATACCAACCTTATAATTATGGGCGATTTCAACGCTAGAATAGGCTGTAAGTTAAAAGGCGAAGACAGAATACTGGGCAGCTCGTGCTTCGGAAAACGAGATAAAAGAGGTGAAACCTTACTTCAGTTTTGCTGGGAAAATAAATTGTTTGTAATCAACAGTCTCTTCATCAAAAACACCGAGAACTTATGGACCTGGCTGTCACCTAAGAACCATAAAAGTCAGATAGATTATATTTTATCTAACCTTAAAGACAAAGTCACCAACGTTGAAGTATTACACAAATTAACCTTCCCAAGCGACCATAGGCTTGTCAGAATTAGTCTCCTGCTAACCAAGAATAAAAAATCTAGAGCAAATTACAAAAACAAAATATATAAACTGAATAGTATAGAAGAGCAACAGCAATATAAAGAAACTCTAAAACTACAGTCTTCAAACATAAAACTAGAAGACGACGACAATGTAGAGATGTGCTACAAAAAAATCAAGAAAGCTATTGAGGAAAGTATCAATTCTACAATTAATGTTATCAAGAAGCGAAAAAGACAATCCATCATTTCAGAAAGTACAAAAAATCTTATAGATAGGAGAAAAGAATTGACAAATAAAAAACACCTAACTCCAAACGAAAAACAAGAGAGGAGTCAATTATATAAAACCATTCACAGAATTATTAGGAAAGAATATCAAGAACATAGATTATCAACTATTGAAAGACATTTAAACAACTCGGGAAACATGAAAAAAGGATTAAAAGAATTAAGAACATCAAAAAAATGGATTAGTTGCCTGCAGCCGACCTCTGCTAAGAAATCGAAAACGTTTTCGAGATCAGGAATAATAAAAGTAGCTACAAATTTCTATAAAGACCTATACTCTATAAAGACACCATCGCGAACAGAGACTCTATATCATCAACAACAAAACAATACCTTGCAAAGATTTTCACTGCAAGAAATAGCTAAAAAAATAAAAGCGCTTAAGAAGGAAAAAAGCAGCGGACCAGACGGCATACCCAATGAGGCAATTATAGCAGGAGAGCCCATTCTGGTACCTCTTTTGTCCATCCTATTTAACAAAATACTAGATGAAAAAACAATTCCAGAGGAATGGGCAAAATCGGACATTATTCTCTTATACAAGAAAGGAAACCCTATGGATATTGGCAATTACAGACCGATTAGCCTACAATCAAATCTGTACAAGCTTTTTGCTTCATGCTTGGAGAATCGTCTCGCAGAGTATACCGAAAAACATCAGCCAGTAGAGCAAGCAGGCTTTAGAAGAAACTACTCAACAGTAGATCACATACACTCCTTAGAATTAGTGATAGAGAAGTTCGAGGAAATGAACCGCCCGCTCTACCTGGCGTTTTTAGACTATGCCAAAGCGTTCGATTCCATTTCCCACTACAGTATATGGAAAGCTTTACAAGAGTGCGAGGTACCTGCGGAAACCATAGAACTTATACAGGAGATTTACAAAAATAGTAAAAGTAGAGTAATACTAGACAGAACCGGGCCGGAATTTGACATTAGCAGGGGCGTGAGACAAGGCGACCCTTTATCCCCGAGATTATTTATAACCGTACTTCAAAGCATCATGAAAACTCTGAAATGGGAAAGGAAAGGCATTTGCATAGACGGGAATTACCTGAATAATCTAAGATTTGCAGACGATATTGTACTCTTTGCAGAAAGTGCATCAGAGCTAGGAGCTATGGTAAAAGAAATAGATGCAGTTAGCCAGGAAATTGGATTGCTGCTGAACACAACAAAAACAAAAATAATGACAAATAATAAAAAAATCCCGATAAGCCTCAAAAACGGTCTTCTGGAATATGTTGAAGAGTACATATATCTGGGTAAGCAAATATCCTTCAAAAAATCTAGGCACCGAGATGAACTGAACAGACGTGTAAACATGGCCTGGAACAAATTTTGGAGTTTTAAAGAAGTTCTTAAGTCAAGAATTCCTGCAAGACTGAAGAAAAAAGTACTGGACTCATGTGTTTTGCCTTCTCTTACCTATGCCTCACAAACATGGATATTCAACAGATACACAAGTAATAAGATACAAACCACGCAAAGAGCCATGGAGCGGAGCACGCTAAATATAAAGTTAAAACATAAAAGGACAAATGTGTATGTGAGAAATACAACTAAAATTATAGATGCTTTACAGCACTGCAAAAAATTGAAATGGAAATGGGCTGGCCATGTTGCACGCATGAGTAACTACAGATGGACAAAAAGGATAACTACTTGGAAAGGGCCGCCAGGAAAGAGAAAGAGAGGTAGACCAAGGGAGAGGTGGCTCGACGAAATACTGAGCACAGTGGGAAGCGACTGGTTAGAACAAGCTTTAGACAGAGATCAATGGAGAAAAATGGAGGAGGCCTTTACTCTGTAGAGAGGTCCTTAATGATAATTATTTATTTTTAATTTTAATGCATGAAATCAATAATTAAATTTAAATTTTAAATTATTATAATCTTTAAATTTTTTTGCTGTATATTTTTCATCTAATTTTAATTCAAAATTGAAATGTTATTACAAAATAGTTATTTGAAATTTTACAAAACTTATGTAATTGTTAAGGAATAAACGAGGCTTTATTATTATTATTTGTTTTTTTAACATTTCTGTTTCTCCGGCTATCCGGGAAGGTCTGATGGCACGGGCCTAAGCCAGGTGTTCATCAGGTGGGTTAGGTATCGTAGAAGATAGGTTAGAGTCCGTGCGGTACGGCGTAGACGGTATTATATTTTCTGATTCACATTGCAGGAACTTTCTCACGAGCCTGCATATTATTATTATTATTATTATTATTATTTAATAAATAAACGAAAAAGGGTAAAATAAAACTTTTTTAAAAAAAGTACCGACTTCAAAAACAAATACAAAAACGTTAAAAATAACCTTTCTTTCGGAAGTCGGTGGCAATAGTCAATGAAATAATAAAAATCAAAGCCACCGACTTCCGAAAGAAAGGTTATTTTTAACTTTTTTGTATTTGTTTTTGAAGTCGGTACTTTTTTTTAAAAAAGTTTTTATTTTTTTACAAAACAAAGCATTCAAACTTGAATGTTAAAAAGCAAAAATCGTGTGTTACAGGTTTTTGGTTTTTGTAAAATCCACTTTTTTGCTTTGAGGAAAAACAGGTTAAATGCAAGGCGGACTAGACTTACATAACAAGAATTATAGACACTTTATTACATAAAAATTAAACATATTTATGACAAAAAAACTCGATAGTCGTTTAGTAGTTAACCTTACCGTATCCGGTGATGATCACGAACGTTAGAGACTGTGTGATCATCTGGTAGCTCTTTAGACATACCTTGGTGGTATGTTTTTGGGTTTTTCAGTAGCAGCTCTTAGTTTGTTTGAATGTGCCTGTTTAATGGCTGGAGCTAAAGGTGCTACCATCAAATAACAAAGGATATAACATTTTATTTTTAAATAGCACTAGTAGTTCCTTAGATTAGCGCGTTCAGTTGAAAAAACTCTTCAGCTTTATAAAGTTTTGATTGTCTGGTTTGCCATGTTACCCGGACTAAAAACAGGTGGAGAGGCCCATATTATCACGATTTCTGTTTTTTATTCACAGCGTACTTAATTATTATACAGAGCGTTAATCTTATGGAAAATTGAGAAAACGCCTCTGGTGTGCAAACAAGGAACTAATTTTCTCCATGAAATTAACGTCAAATATCCAGTTTACTTAACGACAATAACGTGAAAAAATATGCCAGGTTTTCAGTGTTTTTTTGCTATTGTTGTAAGCGCGTGTTTCGATAATTCCATAACTGGTCTAGTTAATTTCTTCTCTTCTAGGTATTTTCTTTTCGCCTTTAATTTTTTAGAAGACTGCATCTGAATCTGAACACAAATACTTTCAAAACACCAGTAAAGACATCAGCTCATTACATACTCGTAATAATAATATACCCGTAAGAGCGTAGGTAAAACATCTCAGCAAATTTTAGGTTTCCTATCTCGGTACATGCTATTCAATTTACATATTTATAATATGTTAAACAGGCTGGTGAGCTGATGAAGTCTTTGAAGCATTGAGAAATCGAGTAAAGATCGATCATCAAATATTAAAGGTAGATGTTGCTAAGTTAAAACGCATAGAGCATGTAACCATTAAAGAATGATTATAGAATCGAAGGCGCTTTATTTTCAATAAAAAAATACTACTTACTTAATTTTTCAATTTTCAAAATGCTATGCATTATAGTTTTAACTTTTCGATGCCAAAATTAAGACTGGTTTTGTTTCTTTTTGTATTTGAAGACCTCAAATTATTATTAATTTTTTTTTTTTTTTTAGCTGTGTAAAATCAAATGAGTCCTCCAACCCCGGGCAGGGCGGGAGGGACTGTCAGACTTCTACTGACTAAAATCCACGGTGTCCTTCATAGCCTGTTATGTTCCGGGGTTACGGTAAGGGAATAATCCCGCAACCCCGGCAGGCTTTGGCCCTCTGAGAGGGGGGCCCCGTCATTATGCTAGACCCACTGTGTTTAAATAGGTCAAATGAAACAAAGTCGGAAAAGCAAATATTAATTTAAAATCCAAAAATAGACAGCAATGAAACAAGATTCGAGTTCAACGGGTTCAAACATATTGTTCATTGATATGAGAAAACAATTTCAGTGAAAGAGAAAATTAAACAAACAGAAATTCATTGAATTACAATCAATTTTGATAGCAATTTGTGGAGTAGAGCCGTCAATCAATATTGGCATCAATTCGATACAAATCAATGGTGATTAACGTTCATGTTTGATTGGATTTGAATGCGGATGTCAATTGACGGGCGTTAGTACTATGAATATTTACTTGGTTTTGAATATTCAGCCGCTGTACTTGGATTTAAGGACTTTCATGACCGAAGCGGTATGAAACATGAATACTAAGTAGATTAGCTGAAAAGCTGGCTTCTGGAAATTAAAGATAATTATTTTATCCTTTATTTGATGATTAAGAAAAAACTGATGTTGAGTTCCCTACGTTTTAGTTTACTTGTAAAATTCTAATCATCATTATCAGCCAGAAGACGCTCAATGCTGAACATAGGCCTCCCCCTTAGACCGCCATGCCGAACGACAATTCGCCACTATCATCCATCGGCTGCCCGCGACCCTCACGATGTCGTCGGTCCACCTAGAGGGAGGCCTGCCTTGACAAACGTCAACATAATTAGTAGTTAAGTCAAAGTTAAGTAATACTTTTACTGATAGCTGTCAATGAAGACAACATACCCCAAATAAGCAGGGTGGTAGTATAAAAATGAGATGCTACTTAAATATTTTTTTAAATAAATTCATTTCAGGGCTTGATTACATTATTTCATGCCAAAAGTAATTTGTAAGTACCATATTATTATATTATACTAGCTGTGCCCGCGACTTCGTTCGCGTATTCAAGTTTCATAAAAACTTTCATCCCCTATTTTATCCCCTTGGGGGTAGAATATATTAACAAAATCTTTTCTTAGCGAATGCCTACGTCATATCATCTACATGCATCCTAAATTTCAGCCCGATCCGTCCAGTGGTTTGGGCTGAGCGTTGATAGATCACTATGTCAGTCAGTCACCTTTATGTTACATAATTATGTTTAGATGTACTACCAAAGTCCTATGTAATATTTCCAACATTTTTAGTAATTTATTTAAACTCAATCACATTGCTTCTTACAAGTTACCTGAAGATTTTCACGCTGATTACGGAATGAAAATTAGGTAGGTTTTGTTCAGCTACAGCCACCATTACTTTCATCCAATCTAACGCAATCAGCCACTAAACTCCACACAAATACAGTAAAAGCAAAGTTGTCCGAACAATAAAATGATGTTCGGTCAGTCGGGACAATCCACTCCGCTTGTACTTGCCACAACAAGTTGTTAACTTACGGACAAGTTGTGACTTGTTCACGTTCTCTGTACTGGGGTTCCACAGCATTGTTACTGGGGATAGAATTCGCTGCACTTGGTTATCTCTTGTGAGTTTGTCGGGAATTTAATTACGAGTTTGTGACTTGTGTGTGTTGCATGTCGAGTCGTTCTTTTGTCCTGTATTTTCTTTACTAAGTTTCCATTAAACTTTTTACTTATGGAGGTCAAAAGTGGTTGTAAATAAGAAGGGCTGTATTTAAGGGCTCATTTTAACCTAACATAGTTTTAAAATAATTCATAAAAACTGCAGCCTACCAGAAAGTCGTACAAGATTTTCTGGTAGGCTGCAGTTTTGAACGATTTTCATTATGATTGAGCAAAGCCAAATATTTTGACGATAAAAATGTTTTTCCATTTGTCGGCAGTAGGGACAATCGGAATCGGTGGCCAAGCCAGTGGGACAAAACGGAATAGACGCTCTAATCCAGTAGGTATTTAAATATTTGATGTCTATAACTCTGTATCATTACGAAGCTCATTATTTCGCCACTCAGAATAATTATTGTCCATAACTTTTCAGCTGTATAAATGTCGTGGCTGAAAATACTCAGAGGAAGCACTTACTTAAAGTACTGCATTAATTTAATTTGCGCTGTGTTAATTAAAAATATTTGCATATACAGGTATGCAAATATTTTTATACTCTTTACAATGTTAATAAAGACTGGAAACGGGAAAAATCTGTTCACTTGACTGCCGTGAAATATGAACAAGAGAGTATTAACTAACTTATGTTATAAAATACGTTTTTACGAGCGTTTAAAACTTTTATATTTGTTTGCGTTACAACGAAATTGGAGCTTTATTATATAAGAGAAAAACAATTTGATTTAATTTGTTTTGCGCTGTTATTTTGTATGAATCTGTAACAGTTAAATAACATTAAACAAATTACTAAGAATTATTATTGTCTGTTTGTTTTTATTTAAAAGGCTATTGACATGTGAAAATGTAAAAAAATTACATAAATGCCATTGAAGTCTATGTCAGTTTGCCATTTGCGTGTGTCAATTTGGTCTCTCAAATTAAAGCACACGTAACAGTTATAATTTCAAATATGTAAACATGGATTATTTGGACATCTCTGTTCTGTTTACAATTCAAACAATATAGTTCATTTCGTATACCTGTGTCCCAGCAGCGGCTGATGATGTCAAATAAAATATCTTTATATGCATTTTTTTCAGAACAATTTATAATATACGTAGGTACGCATCATTTACTGAACAGTGTAGTTTACATGTCCATAAAAAATGCGAGCATTAAGGCCCGACGCTGCGTTAAGCGGGCGTCCGCGACGGGCAACCGTCGCGGGTCCACGTCCGTGGTCCCGCGCGTGGCCCCGTCCGTGGCCCCGCGCGTGGCCCCGCGCGGGGACACGCGCGTGGATACGCGGCTGGTTTCCGTGGGTATGCGACGGTCCCCGTCGCGGAGACCGATTTACGGCTAGTTCAATTTGAAGATTTTTATTTCAATTTCAAGTTAAAGCGCGATAAATGTAAAAAGTTGATTTGGAGTGACACTGAAATCGAACATTTGTTGGATGTTTATTCTTTCCTATTCTAACTTATACTTTTTTTTTGGTCCTATTATTTCATTTCAAATACCTACAAAAAGAATTTGAGACTAATACATTTTTCGCAGAGAGTTATAAGCAATTTTCATGTTTTGGTAAAAAAATAGAACTTCTCGGCTAAAAAAATGTTGGATTATTGTGCATCTGTATCACCTACTCTCACCATTCAGCACCGGAGGAATTTTTCGAAAGTCTTCACACAAAAAAAAAATTACTCTCTGTTTGCTCCAGTTACATGCACCGTGTATAAGCACCCTTATTGAATGAACAAGCCAGTGTTTGTTACCCCTTTCACGCACCGCGCGTAGACCCGCGCGTGGCTCCGCGCGTGGAACCGCGCGTGAACCCGTGCGTGGCTCCGCGCGTGGCCCCGTGCGTGGCCCCGCGCGGGTCCCCGCACGGGTCCCCGCGACGGAGCACTTTTGTATAGAACCGCGCGGACATCCGCTTAACGCAGCGTCGGGCCTAAAAAAACTGCTAAAATATCATTTAAATTCTGTACCTGTTTCTGTTTTAAATGTCATAACTTGTGTTAATTTTCTTTTTACTATTTGACGTTTTCTTGCATTATCATTATTTTTTAAAGTAAAATTAATGCGAAGCTTCCAAATTTGTAAAAAAAATGTCCCTTTCAATGTCAGGAAAACGGAAAAATAAACGACTTATCGTCGAACCTGTAGTGAGAACTTCTACAATTTATCATTTACGGTACGATTTGTTTAGTGGCTGGACAATAGACTGCTAGTCTGCGTGTCATGGTTTCAATTCCCTCAATGAAAAATTATTATTTTTGTCTGATCTACGAGTAGGTGTTCTGGGTGTTGCATTTAGTGAGTCTAAATTAATCTTAGTGAGGGTAAACGTTTCTCTTTTTCAAAAAATTTCACAAACACACAAAAAATGTGATACAAAAAATGTGAAATTTTCACAAACATACAAAAAAAATACAAAAAGGTGTGAAAATTTCACAACAAATTTTCACAATTTAAAATAATCAGTAAGGATTTCAATGTAGCACCTAATGGATCATTAAAATTATTTTCGATGGCGAAAGACCTTATTTACACCAAAGGACATATGAATAATGCTTAAGAAATCATCAACCCAAAAGTTTAACAGCGTTGAAAGCCATGACACGTTATTTTATTTATAAGTTGGAAAGAATGAATAATTTTCGCATTATACATTTATAAATAAACTACGTTTTAACCTAAAAATAGCAGTTAGTTATGTTTAACTTAGTTAATTAACTTACAAGGATATCACAGTTTCAATATCGGATATTGCGAAAACGTAACTAATGTTTTTTTATAAAATCTCCACAATTTAGCAACTTGTGCCTGTTTCTCGTATATTACGCATGTTTGTTAAAAAATAAATTCAAAATTTGTCGTTAAGAAGATAACAGCAAAAAAATACTGATAGAAATAACTTTGTCTATTCTGGGAGAAGTACCTTCCTACTTTTGCATGTATTCCAAGTATTTCTGGTAAAAATGAGTATAAAGTTTTTACTTCACATATTTTATGAATATACTCGTAGGTACTAGTTACTCAATTATATTAAAGCTTTTATTTATGCAGAGTATATTTTAAACAAAGCAGGCCTGCTATAAAGGCTTGGATTTGTTGCAATATAAACTAATAAAAGAAAAAAAAAGACACTTAATTGCCGTGTCAAAAAGTGAACTAAAAAATTAAAACATCACTTCAGAATAGGTAGAACACTGGATTATTCCTTGTACACTAAAATGTTGCTTAAACAGTATAAAAACTGGTTCGGCATGTTTTTTTTAATTGAATTAATTAATCTGTTCTAAATTTAGAAACACTAACGAAATAAAATCATTAACGTCACAATTAAAATATTTTCATAGCTTAACGGCGCGGCGTCCCGTGAGTAATGACAATAATGTGAACCAATTCCGATATATTTATACCTACCAGGTATTGTCGAAAATTTCGTTTTAAAAGGTCATCAAGTACTCAGAAAACTATCAAGATGTTATATTTATGTTCAAATGAGTGTACGTGAGTGACCTAAATCAAAATGTTACTCACAATTTCCGAAGTGACACTTCTGTCTACCGCCATTAAGTGATCATAAGAAATAAATGGTTATGTCGAAAATCTGACGCCACAAGTAATAAGGAAAGGATCTTGTCAAGATGACGAAAACGTAGAAAAGGCGGGACTATCTTCTACGTCCAACTAAGACAAATGAATAGATATTTTCAAAATAAATAGCTTTCCTCACAAAACCTTTAACCTAAGGCATTAAAGCTCAGTTTCGGGTGAAGAAGCTGCTTCCTCTGGGGCTATATAAAATTGAACACCATAAAAACAATTTGCAAGAGATTAATGAAACAAATGACAACTTTAAGAGAACTTCTATTCTAATAATTTAAAATGTAAGTAATACTTTAAAGGGAGTTGTTATTATTAAAACTTAGGAATAGGAACATTAATCAGTTCTTCGTAAGGTACTGCAAGGAAGAATTTTTCAATAGTCCTGATTGCCAAATCCACTGCATAGTCTACTATGGGCTTCCCGAATTCTTCTGCTACTAGTTTCCAATTGTCATTTAGGAAATCTAACACCGTTTGACCTGAAACAATAGGGGTATTTACATAACATATGAAATCATACCTATACAAGGGGGTTAATGATATCGAGAGACCCCTCATATCCAGATAACTACAGCCTACTCCGTAGAAATTTACTGTACGATAACCCAATAACACTTTACCCAACCAGAGGTTCAAACTAAGGACTGCGACTTTAACGTTTGCGACCACCATATTAATGAGAAAATCCGGATTGTTATTGTCAATTATTTTTAAACAAAACAAGGTGAAACTCAATGTCATGTATTATTATTTCTTTATTACAAACGAAATTAAAAACATAAACCTTGATAAGATGATCGGTATCAAAGACTACACGGTGCAGCAAATTAAGCAATTACAGATGCTATAAGAATTTTCTTTACCCAAGTAGGTCAATAGGTTTTTTTATTACACATCGGAACATTCACGGATATGCAATCTTTATCGGAAGAGGATTTCCTTAGGAGGATTTACCGTTTGGGACAATCAAGTAAAATAATTGCTACTGTGGCTCATTGTCAGGCAGAAATGAGGATTTAGCTGATTCCGATTGTATATGTGTAGTCGTATTTATTGACCATCCATTGAGTTTCTTCCTCGTTCCTCTCCACCGAGATTTAGTTTGGAATGTAAAAAATAATAAAGTATTTTCACAGTTAATATGCCTTGTAAATGAGACTGTAGCATTTTTGTGTTTGTTTTAGCAAAGCAAAAAATGTCTCTTTTTGACAGTATTTAAAATTAAATAAAAAACATATAAATGACCTAATTACAGATGAACCAGTCGTCACAAGGTCTATTATTATGTCAGTTTACACTTTACTGTTTGTTGGTTTGTGACAGTGTCTAGTTAGATTTAAAGTTACCCACAATATTTTAAAAAGCTGGAGATAAGTATAAAGATTATGTTAATTTTTGTCTTTTTATATCAATGAGTTTTAAACTATCTTCTGTTCTAATTTCCTCATCAAATTCCTCATTATTAACATGCTAATGTTTTAGAATCATAATATCATTCTTTCTAGATTTTCTATCTTCGATACGTCTTCATACTTACTCAGTGTCTTGCTTTCCTTGAAAAGATTTTCAAGATCAAAGTGGACGCGATCTCCATAGTCGAAAGAGTACTTGTAACTCTTCAAAGCGAAATGATTTGCGCCTTCCTTGTCTTTGATGTACTTTGTTTTGATATCGACCTTCATTCTTAGATTCGCTGTAAGAGAAATGCGGTATTAGAGGGCAAATTCTTTTACACAATTGCTTTGTTCTTGACATTAACCATTTTGTGAAGTAATATAATTAGTTGCATTTGATATAGCATGTGTTCTAAATAAATGTATTACTTTTTTCACTTATACACATTTACTTATATTTTCATAAAAACAGACATTTTTTCAGATCAAAATTTTGTAACCTGATGGAGAAATCAAAGTTTATTTCATTCTATCTCAACACACTTTTAAAAATGCATAACATGGAAGTGACTTTGGTTCATGTTTATACAAACAATGGTTTACATAACAATTTCTAAATCTTCCTGCAAACTGCAATGTATTTGAAAATGCAAAGCTGCCGAATAAGGCAGAAGCTGTAGACATTACAAAGTGTTGAATTATTAATGGCTCTGAGTACTTACTTAGCCCGTGGGCTCGTGGCTAAAAAAATACAGCCGCACAGGCTGAGGTTGGTCTGTGGATGGGTGACCATATTCTGTCACGGCGAGTTTCCTCCGTGCCTCGGAAAGCACGTAAAGCCGTTGGTCCTGTCTGACATTTGTAGATCTTTGACAGCCGTTACTGTTGGTCAAAAGCTCTAAAGTCTGTCAACCAGTCTTACCATGGGGTATTGCATTATCCAGTTAGGTTGTGGAGGTCCGACAGGCAGTTGCTCCATGTGAAATACTTATATCTAGCTGCATCTGATTTGACTAGAAGCCGACCCCAATATAGTTGGGAAAAGGCTAGGCAGATGATGTGTACTTACTTAGCTTTACTTTAGCATCGCCAGCACCGTCGATGGTGAACAGCAAAATTTGTCCTTTGGCATCGTAAGTACCTTTGATTGTGAGGTTACAGTGAAAAGCTAGGACAAAGTGCCGCTTCTCAAGTTCTGACCTGGAAAAAATAGAGTTATTAAAGTGAAAACTGTTACCACGAACTCGGAACAAGATTTTGTAAACAGTTCGACACGTTTTGATATGAACTATTTGAAATTGTACCTCAATTGTAACGTGGTCTTTATAGGAAGGAGAAACACGTCGAGGTCACTAGATCGGGGGCAAAGTTCATGATCAGTTCGACACCCCCTAAGTACAACTAAGTAACTGCAAAAAGCAAATTTTACAGGAGAGCGATTTAAAGATTTCATTTTTTTTAAATCGCCATATCTAAGCCCCTATATGGAATTGAAGTATAATATTTGGTGGGCGGGTTTAAAATTAAGTGAAATTTATAATTAAGAGTATATTTTGTTTCTAAACCTTCAAGTTTTTGTTTTATCACACATGCATACTTATACTTCATTGTAAAAAACAAACGAAATATCCTATCTGGCACATACACATTTCTTCATTGGAATATTCAGGCACTTTGATGCTTTAACTGCCAATTACGTTCTTATAATTGGTAAAGTCAATTGAAATATCCTGTGTAACTGAATTTCAAACTTGTAAAAATCATCATTTGTTTTCGTATTTTGAAATAAAAGCAGTGGTTATATATTTTGAATTATCTAATGTTTATTTTCAAAACACAAAAATATAAATTACAAACGTTTCACGTATCATAAAGTAACGTATTATATTGTTATTCTCTTCATTATCACTTTTTTACATATTGTTTTACAGTTTTAAATTTGGGAGCAGGGTCCAAGGTGCCGGTGGTTAATTAGGGCTCTAGAGGGAGGAACTTCCTCACAATGCGCCTCGTGTCCAAGAAAACTGCTTTCTGCATCAGGACCTTGAGCCAGCTGCACAATGACAGCCTCAAAAGGTGTTCGCAATTAATCCATTGACCGCAACGACTATCGATACAATGACTGCTGGGTTCATGTCCCAAATGTCGACAATCTCGTGTGCGACAATCAAGATACTTGATTTTCTTATCATTTTCAGCTTTTACGAGATTCTCGCCATGAGGGATAGTTATATCAACAATCATTGCACGGCGCTTTCGGCGATCTACCACTACTATATCAGGCAGTCCTGTCAGTGATGATAGATTGATCCCCATGCAATATGGCATGATCGTTTTTAAGAACTGGTTGTATTCCAGGGCAAGTTGCTGGTCCTAGCTACTAGATTGTGTCTCTGCAAGTACTCGCTGTTAGCAAGACGACGAACAATGTGTCTGGTCGACTCACTGGTTCGGTAGCATGCCCGACAAATATCAACAGTACCGTCCTTGAAAAGTATAAATATTTCCGGTAATTGTTCGTCATGATAACTTCATCCATAATCGCACAGTTAAAACCTTCGGTTTCCCCAAAGAGGTAACTAAAACGTAGCCAGGCTATAGACGTAAAAAGGTCTACATCAGGCCCGTGAAGGGCCCGCTAAAACCGTCTGTGTAGCTCCTTGCTCTGCCATACCTCCCTGGGATCATTAGTATCCAATATCATAGGTTTGCGCTAGTTCCCATTAGCTAAAGAGAGCGGGGTAAGGTCTTTATCCACAGAGACTACATCTTGATGTATCCCCATGTCGACTTCAAGGAAGTATTCCCTGAGACTGCGTACCTCGCAGTTGTGCAAGGTCTTAGCATTGAGGAAGCCACGGCCTTCACACACTTCCGCGGTATGTACAGTCTCATCACAGATGACCGTGGGTGATTCCGGATGTATCATCCACGCAGTCACCCACTTGCAGTCAGCAGTGTGCGGACTTTTCTATCCAGGGCGTCATGTTCTGTCTGAGTCCATTTGAGTATGCCAAAGCGGGCTCAAACGGACACCCTAGAATGTTTCTCGCTCAATCCTAATCTGTTCATCGTTCCCAAGAATCTGCCGATATCCTGGATAGAGATGTTCCTTCTCGTCTTCTCCATTGCCGCATACAGGACAACAAGAAGGTGCGAAGTGTTGCATTTATTTATATAAATCCAGCACACTCATGAGCCACGCATGTGGCACAGAGTCATAGGCCTTCTTATAATCCATCCAACACGTTGGCTAATCCCTCCGGGATCGACGAACCAATTGGCTTACGGCCATGTCAATAAGGAGCAGCTCTTTAGTACCGCGGGAAAAATTCCTGCATCCATTCTGAGTGGCAGACATAACTTAATTGCTATTAATATGATATGATGCAGTTTTTGCTCTCAGAATGGATGTTAGAACTTTATAGACCGTCGGTAAACACGTAATTGTTCTGTAGTTTTTTGGGTCCGTGGTACTACCTGATTTATAGAGCAGGTGGGTAACTCCTGTGGTAAAAAACATTGGTAGCGACCAGGTCTCTAAAGATGACTGAAACTGTGAAGCTAGCGTGCGACCTTTGTAGCCATTTTAACCAGAAATTATGCAGTCCGTCCGGCCCTGGAATCAAACTACAATAAAACATTACATTTTCTACGATAATCAACATCATTTCATATAAGGAAAACTATGTAAGTATAAGATAGACAACAATAATCAAGTTAAAATCCAATGTAAAACAATGTATGTGTTAGTTAACTGATTTTAATTTAAATACATTTCATAGAATAAGTATGTAAGTGCCTAGATAAATTTTTAAATCCACCTAATTTCCGGCGTAAAAACGTGTAACTGCGTAGTTACATACTTAAGTATCGGGAATTAATAAATTGCAGTAATATCGTCATGACGATAGATTTTCATTCTAAGACGTGTTCAAATATTTACAGCATAGGTAGAAATTTCAATTTATGCGTGCACTTAAAATATATGTAATTTAATAATTATAAAATATTTACTTAAAATTACTTACCTTGCCTTGATGGCGAGATTATCAGGTCTGATGTTGCGCTTAGTATTTAGTCCACAGCATTTTTTGGTCTTTAAATTGCATTTTCCCCTAATGTAGTTTAAAATTTATAACGTTCACTTGACTTGGTATTAAACAACGCAACACTCCTGCGCACAACTCGCTGCCCGCCGAATAACTAAGTGACAGGCAGTTACCCGCACCGCGCGCTCTTTTCCTCCCACATAAAAGTATGTAACTGGAACTTAAATGGTTGTACGCTGGGCTTATTTGTCAGATTATGGAGATACACAATTATACGTTTGAGAAAAAACTATGTTCCCTTGATAGAAAAAATCTGAAAAAAATATATGTGGTAAAGTTATGTATATAGATGCCAAAAATGCAATAAAAACCATTTCGTGTATCTGGCAGATACATACGTCTACTTAGCGGGTGTCGAGTTCATCTCCGATGGAAGTTTGAAGCAAATAGAAAATGCGAAATGAGCTGTTTTTTATAGGGCAAATAGTTTTTCTGGGTCTACGTCGTGCTATGCCCATAGTGATTAATTTCTTTTAATACAACCAAAAGTCATTATCAAAATAAAAGTGGTTAAGAAAATTAAATATTGTTTTCTCAATTAACCGCCAAGGCGCCAAATAACTAAGATTTCCATAAAATATTAAAATAAAGTGGAACTTTTATGATTCTTTTCTCTCTTTGACGCAAAGGAGAGTGCCAAGATATCCACCGCTTGTATCTCACTTTAATTTACCTTTCAGAAGGACGTAATATAAAAATAAAGATGATGTTTTCAGTACTTTCGAGCCAACACTGCGTAAAATTTTCAAACAAACTTCCAACCTAATAATTGAAGTTTGTTTGCCAAGTTGAATTTCTTTATTTGTAATTAAGAATTTAAGGGATGAACTTTTATGAATAAAAGTTAATATTGCAGATATTAAGCGGTATGGTCGGTTGTTTTTACTTGATGGAAATGCGAGATAATATGCGATTTCCTTGTTGCATCATTTAAAGTAAGGTCAAGATTCTAGATCATGGAGTATAAAAGTTGTCTGATATTACCTAAAATTCACTATTTAATAGTTAATTTTTTTTTCTTATTATAATATCTATATACATGTGTGTGTCATATATCAGTCAGTCAGTTTTGAATTTTATGTATATAAAATTCAAAACTGACTGACTGATCTGACAACGCACAGGCCAAACCGCTGGGCCTAGAAACTTGAAATTTGGCATAAGCCCTCCTTATACCACGTAAGTGAGCACTAAGAACGGATTTTGCGAAATTCGACCCCTAAGGGGTTGTTTTTGGGGTTGATAGTTTGTTGAAACTTCGCTACTACGGTGCTAGGAATTCCAAATTTTGCATGGGGTGTCTTATTAGAACGTAGATACTCACTATGACGGGTATTTGAGAAATTCGACCCCTAAGAGATTGTTTTTGGGGTTGACAGTTTGTATGAAAGTCTATTACTACAAGTGCGAGGAGCGTCAAATTTTGCATCGGGTTCTTTTTTAGGATATAGATGCTCACCATGGCGGAATGTTGTGAAATTCGACCCCAAAGAGGTTTGTTTTTTGTGAGATACTTTGTATGAAACTTTGTTACTGCAAGTGCTAGGCGTCTTGAATATTGCGAGGAGTATTTTTTAAGACCTAAATGTTCACTAAGACAGTTTTGCGCAATTCTACCCCTAGGCGGTTTTTTCGGGGTTAATAGTTTAGAGACTCAAATTTTGCATAGAGATTTTTTTCGAACGTAGTTGAGGGTGTTTTGTGAAAATAGACCCCAAGGGGCTGATTTAGAGGTTGATATTTTGTGTGAAACATGGTTTCTACAAATGCTAGGAGTATTAAATTTTGCAAGGTTGTTCTTTTATGACGTAAATGCACACCAAGGCACTATTTTCTGAAATTCTACCCCTAAGGGGCTGTTTATGGGGTTGACAGTTTGTATGAAGCTTTGCTGCTACAAATGCTAGAAGTTTCAGCATGGGGGTTGTTTTAGGACCTAGGTTCTCACTAAGAAGGAATTTTACAAAATTTGACCCCTTAGGGGTTGCCTTTGGAGTTTTTAATTAGAGGACTCAACATTGCAGGGGGGTTCTATAAAGGATACAGTTTCTCACCAAGAGAGGATGATACGAAATTCGAACCCTAAAAGTTTGTATTGGAATTGATAGTTATATTAGGAGTCTTAAATTTTGCATCGGGATTATTTTCAGGACCTAGGTGTTACCTAAGACGGAATATTGAGGGTTGATAGAATTTTTGTTGAATATTGATGTTTTTCCAACAGTATCCCACATAGAGAGTGGCCGGGACTAGAAATTCACAAAGGCAAAGTTCGAAAATCACGCGGACGAAGTCGCGGGCGTAGTGCTAGTCTACTATAAATGTATGCTCAAGTAAATTTCCAAATCATATTGTGGTATAATAATCGACAAAGTGAAAAATAAATCGTTTGAATCCGTCAAATTAACAAAGATCAAAGTCTTTATATAATCTTTAGATGTTTTATGATATTTGAATGTCTGTAGGAAAATAAGCTTATGGTGGGTCATTATTCCACGTCGATTGTACATTGTAACATGTAATATTACAGAGCCAAAGCTCAAGTGATTACGTTCTTTAAGTAATCTGGTAATAAATTAACCTCAAATTTGTCCCAAAAAACCGTTTGACGTGATCCTGACCCCTACATAGCAGTTGTTTATTATTATTACGATCAATAAACAGGATTCTTACGTCAGTCAATGGTCATTGTATAGTTGCTATTAAATAATACTTGTCTGCTTATTAACATCATAGTGTGAGATTTTTTTTGATATTTTCAAGGTTGTTTTTGTAGAATTCACTCCGTTATGGCGTCAGAATATTTTCGTGGAAAATAGGTAAAAGGTAGACAATATTTTTTGAGCAATAAAATTAGAAAGATGAAAAGAAAGAACTGAAAAGGTATTTATTTGACTTATGTACACGTCCTGTATTAGTCAAATAAATACTTTTTCTAATTAAAAAGTCAGATCAAGATAATTTAACAAAAGTATCGTCTAAACAACCTCGAAAAAATAAATAATAAAAAAAGAACAAAAATGTTTTGCAGGATTTTGAGATAAAGTTGAATATAATGCACAAAGTAAAAAGCAACCAATAGACATTTTGCTATATTATTTCATAACAGGTCCATTGAAAACGAGTTTTTATAAAATCCTTCGCTATCCTAGTTACAGACAGATAGCAAGAAAACGATTATCTTTTATATTTGTTTTTTTTTATCAGTTCCACAAGATTAGTTCTCACGGTTAATGTATACGGAACCTAGTTTTTATTAAATGTCATTAGATGTTAATGTTTTTATCTATGTTCAACTCATCAAACAGTCGATAGTCTCATAATTATGTAATTTTTTTACTGAGTTTTTCTTGTTTTGTTACTGTTTGGATAGCAATATTTTGGTGTCTACAAAAAAACTCTGAAAACATTGTTGGCTGCAGGTAGGTACACATTTTCTAATTGAGTTACATTATTATGTATGATTACCCATTTTGAAAACACCCTTTGATAATACCCACGTGATAATACCCTTCTCAAATATCTCTCAACCCCGTTATTTTAAAGCAGATTCATAAAATATGGCTTTAACATTAAAAAAAAATGCTACTTAAGACCTTTTAGGCATCCGTTAGGGCGCTGTACTTATGTTTTTACATCAATGAATATTGACTAACTTCAGGACTTCATACGAAATACAAGACTTTTATAGCATAAAACAAAAATAGAATATATTGTTATAAACGGGTAAGTAATATATGATATAACTACAAAATCTCTAAAACTTACAAGAGATAACAACTGAACATATAATTTTATTTGATATAACGATCTCATAATATAATAAACGATTGACATAATTTTATAATGACTAATTTCTATAAGCATAACAATCAATGAATATAAAATCGTTTTGTATACCGCTCAAAACACATAAAACTTATTTGTTCTAATTTTTTTTTCTTCCTGGCAAGTAATCTAACACTCATGTACCTAGTAATAGTACCATCTGCCGTGAATCTTCGACGGATCCCGCTTCGCGGGGCTCCTATTTCTGCGTACAGGGTTTAAAGTAACCTAACCCCCTTCGAACCTAACCTGTCCGTGTCGGGGTGCCCAAAGTCCCGAGCTCGCTTCGCTCGCTCTTGCATCCTAGGTCAAATAACTGAAAAATTATACGTTTCAAACGTTATATGTAATGATTTTCGCTTTATTAAACGTTATATCAAATAAAATTATATGAAATGAGTTTTATAGTAACACAAACATTATGTGTGGAGAAATTATATCAACCGTTGGTATATCTCACGTTGATTATATCATGTGAACGTTATTGAAATGAAAATATATCAAATAACTTTATATGAAATGAGACGCACCCGTTATAAACTTGGGCATTATTAGTATTCAAAGAGCATCAGCCTGAAAAATACTCTCCACAAAATATTGTAGCATAAAGTGGTAAAAGTGGGCGTAACAATTATTTAACCACACAGTTTTCCAACAATTAAGTTTAATCTTTTGAATTACGTCTTTCTAATGAGTTCTGCTATTAAAAGCAAATTAACAACCGCAAGTAATAAATTATTTCATTTCTAATCTTTTATTGTAAAATATTAATCTACAGATAAGGGATAGTTTAATTGTTCTGGATATTAAATATCAATATAAGCCCCTTCGTACACAAGGCGACGCAAGTCTCCGATACCTTACGACTTGGGTTTTCAAGCGACAATCGCAATACAAATCAAGGGATCCAAAGTCGATAGGTATTAAATAATTGCGTCGACTAGTGTACGAGGGTCAATCTTCAATGTTGAGGCATCCGTTGAGAATAATGACGCCCAATACTACTACTACTGCAACCATCCACTGACAAAAAACAAAAATATAGAATATTTTAAACACATTTAACTTTAAATGAACATAAATTCAATTACATATAACTTGACTACTAGTGCAACCATCCACTGACAAAAAACAAAAATATTAAATATTTTAAACACATTTAACTTAAATGAACACTTTAATTACATTTAACTTTAAAGAAATTAATTAATTTATATTTTTGGTTTTTGTCAGTGGATGGTTGCACTAGTAGTAAAAGTATTGGGCGTCATTATCCTCAACAAATGCCTCACCATTGAAGATTGACGCACGAAAGGGCTAATTCGGGTTAAAAATAATAATTATTTAAATTATTTTCAATTTTTTGTTTCTTATTATTTTTGTTTTTTTTTTTTTTTATATTTAGATTTAATTAATTGTTTGTAAATATTATGTGTTACATAATAAAGTTAAAAAAAATAGTTTTAAAGGAAGGTACTTGTTTTTATGTATTTACGGACTAATATACATTGTAAAACAAGGAAAAAATATATGAGAAAATTGCATTATCATTCAATCGTCAATTAAACACAATTTTCCTATTAAATTGTGTTCTTAACTAGTTTTTAAAGCTAGTAGTTGACATTGCCACCGTTTATCTCATGTTTCCTGTTTGAATATCATATATGATCATGGACTCTTTTTAAACCTATGATTTACCTACATAATATAAACCTTATGAATAACTTTTAAGTTGGTAATGGATGTTCGGATGGATGGACATTTAATTATAACTCAATCACGCCCGAATGATTGAAATGAACTGGTTAAAAGGTAAAGAGAAAGGTTATAGTGTAAAATAACACATGGAATATAATTATTTCCTATGGGATAATTTTCGACGTATGCGCAGGCTGGTAGAGCCGCTAGGAATAGCTAGCTAGTCTATATACTATAAAAATGTAAAGTTTGTTAGTTTGTCCATAATCTCTGGAGCACCGAATTTGATTTTTTTTTCATCTGTAGAAAGCTACATTATATTGACCTGTGCGGATCGCTAGTCTATATTTATAAATATTAAAACTTACACAACATCATCCACAATGCAATTCCTGAAGCCCGTAACTTTTCCATTATAGAAAGTGAATGTCAGCCCGTTCAACGGGATGGACAGCCTATCGATTGTGAATGGATCCAGTACTTCCACGTTCAGGTGTGGGAGGCCCTTGACGAATCCTGGTATAGCATCTTGTGTGGCTTTTATTAAACATTCCCTGGAGGTTTCGTTGCAAGGATGAATGAAGTCCGCTGTAAAGAAAAAATGTTTTTAGGTGAATTTGCTTGTAAAATAAGTAAGGGATTTTCACTTGAAGTTGGAATTGGTGGAAGTGCAATCGCGTCGCGATATTGGTAAATTCCTTTTAGATACACCGCCTTATCACAAAAATATTTAAACATCTGTTAAACGCCTGTCTAAAAAAGTGTAATTGAAAAACGACCCTATATTAACGTGAAATGTCGTTTTGACGTTGACAGTTTTTTTAGACAAGTGCTCAACAGATGTTTAACTTTTTTGTGGCAAGACGGTATAATGTGTTTATTTGTCTGTGGTGTAGTTTATATACCATAATCATCTACCTAATATTTTTCAAATTGGTTGTGGTTTCTATTTGAAGCCTGAATATCAATATTTTACATTAAGCGACTGCCTATCTGGCATCCATAACCCAATAATATACCACTTGGTAAGAATGACTTTCTGACTGTTCGGCCTTTTGATAAACAGAAATAACTGTCAAAGATTTACAATTAATGACTGTTCCTTACATGTTACGGAAGAAACTCGTTAGAATAAATAGTCACCCATTCATAGATCAACCATGGCAACCGTAGTTTTAGATCTCTCTATTTGCTTTCCTTTTGATTTTAATCAAGCATTTTTTTATCTTGGTAAGTAAATATAAGGCTGCCATAGTTAGCTTAATTTCAATTATAAAAAAATGCAAGACACATTAATCCTTGATTAGCAAAAAACACAAACAGTACTTGATATATTTCATTATAAGTATTTGAATGCATAACAGTGAGAGAGGTAATTTACATTTATAAAATATTCAAGAAAGCCGTTCTGATGTTATTATGTCTTGCGAAAATTGAAGTTCAATGTTAATAGTTCGTGAGTTCGCTCTACCCATAAATAAATATTTATTCAAGTGCTAACTGCACGAAGCTGTTATCTATAAAATATATAATTAATCACGAGGTAAAAACTGGGGCAGTAAAAGTTTCAAAAACTTAGTTATCTGTAACATTGTTCTTTTTTAGTTTGAATAAATATGTATGTATTTATAAATATTTATTCAATCACCATTTTAGCATTACATTTTTATTCCGTTCTGATGTGATTACCTATATTTTTACACAGTATTTTATATACAAAAATACAATTATTGAGAAATAAGGATCCTTGAATCTAACTGTTGCATGATAATAATAAAATAAATAAAAACTAACGTAGGTGCACAAAAGAAAAATGAAAAAAAGGTAATTTACATTTTATTTTATTTTTAATTTCATATTTTTAAACTGGATTTTAGGGATTATAATTTATGGATTTTTCGCTTTGTGAATTATCCATAAATTATAATCTATTTATGTTTCTAAACTGACTATTTTAATTTGGTATTGGAATTAAATAATTTGTTTAATTTATTCAAGCCGACTACTGTGCATGTTTCGACATAAAATTTGCAATTTTTGTTAAACTTGACCGCTGAATAAAAAAAAATTTTGAAATCAGAGCACCTATATCATTATAATAAATAATAAAGAAATATCTTCAAAACATGATATTATGTATACCGTTAGTGACCAAGTATAATTTGATATTTAAAACGCCTTTAAACGAGTTTTAGTTAAAATTAAAATGAAAAAATAACCTTGTCCGTCTAATGTGACATTTAAAAATAACTTTATTTCGACATTAAACTCATTCGTAATTAAAAAAATATAAGCTGCTTTAATTTATGAAATCAAGATAAATAAGTCAGGTTTGAAGTCAAGTTCAACAAGGAAGGTATAATTTATATTTATTTATAGTTACGAGTAAAACAAAGCTCATAATACAAAATTCAGTGTGTTTTTTGTTAGTTGAAGTGACACAATTAAAAAATAAAAACTCATAAGTACACAATAACATGATATTTATTTGTAAGTTGGTTATAAAAAACACTACAACCAATATTTTTAAAACTAGATGAGGCCGGTGTTTCGTATCTGACTACTCTGAGAAGAAACAGCCGATAAAATCTTAGTGGTCACAGTCTCTTTTAAAGTCCAGACATTGTTTTGCTCAGGTCATACGGGGACCATGTGGGTGTCTGAGATGGTCTGAGTTGTGCAAGCATTTGTCAGTTATCGTGTACCTCAACTCAGAACACAAGGAGCTCAACCGTGATACCGTGACACTTTAACTAAACTTCTGTATCGTGAGTACGCTTACAATGAATTAAACTCACATGAAAAGGTTTTTTTCACGATTTCGGCTTTGCTCCCATGATAAAAATTGTTTGTTATCATGATCATTTTTACTCATGTAAAAAGTATCTATCGTAAACTAATTGCCAGTCACCCTATATACAAACACCCACACCCAGAACAACTACCTACTTCTAGACCATCCATACAAATATTTGTTCCGTGTGGGAAACGAACCAAAAACAAGCAGCGCAGAGTCAAATCTCTACCACTGCGCCAGGCTGTGCCGTCGAGTTTAGATTACCATCGACACGGTAAGCAGAACGACCATTAATAATATTAAGTACTATCAATAAAATTATAGTTTGGCCCTGGTCAAGCCACTAGACTTCCTCCGGATCACATTCACTTAAACCAAAGTTTAATATGGATGTAGGTCAAGAAGTGGTTCTGGTTTTGTTACCGTTTATTGCTTTGTATTTTTGAAGTGAAAACTTCTTTAGCGGCGTTGTACACTTTTTCTGTAATGGGTAAAAAATTTAAAACTCGCGTCAGGGTCACGTGACCCTGATCGAAAATGAGTAAGACGTCATTCAAATTAAAAATAAAACATAGTAACAAAAAAGTTTTCACTTCTACCGGCACTCCTGGAGTGCAACCTTTTTTTATGTAATTAATTGATGGTCATTAACCTGACCGTGAAATGGCTTCTGATTACATACATGGAACCGGTATTATGGTTAAGTAACTGCTTCCAAGGTCATGTATGGATGGGTAACTAAATATGTACGTATTTCGAAATGCATGATAGCTAAAATTCACACTGTATTGTAGATGCAGGTTTGTGGATGGCGAGTAATGGGTATAGCTCGCCGTCTGCTTAAGTACCAGCCTCGACTCAACAGTCTTAACGAGCTAGCAGTAAACTGACTATATATAGGGCCAAACGCCTGCCTAAAAGGATTTTACAAAGGACATGTGAAGGGAGCATGGTGCTTTTAGGCAGTAAGAGTCTGATGTTCTCTTCAGGGAATGTTTCATTTGAATGGAGAGTAAAAATGATTGAAGCCAAGATTCCCAGACATAATTTACAGGTCTTTGACAGTGGCTGCTGCTAGGCCTGAAGTCTGACTGAAATTCAGTCTTATCAAGAGGTGTCGTATACCAGTTTGCAGTGACTACACTATCACGTAAACAGACGGTTATTACAGCATCAAGTAAAATCAGCCTTTTAGTCGCTTGAGATCTTACAGCCCCATGGCGCTGGTGCAAGAGGGAACACCGTGGCGAGTTGGTTTAGTTTAATCAGTCGAATTTGACATGCCCGATGCTTTGTCCAAGCAAAGGAATTCCATGAGCATTACCACCTCGAAAACAAAACCTTTCTTTAACATTCTTCCAATTATTTGTAAATATGTTCAGAGGTGAAGAATTTAGTGATATCCGTAGCCCCCATCAAATAGTACCCAACGTTGCGGAGAATAACATTTTTTTTTTCACAAAACTTGGTAGGTGTTATGTATTCAGTACCGGTTACGTGTAGTTTTCAAACATGTAAACGAATATTATGGATTTTTAAACACAATAATCTTCTGTAATCTCCAAGGGGTGAACATAGGTTACCTACTTACTTATTTAGCAAGTTATGTTGTCACTCATAAATGAGGTTGATCGGTATATTTTTTAATGTTACTCTAATTTAACAGGTAATGGACTAATTCTCACATTTTTCTTACTGTCTTGGAGTATTAGAAAATATACACAGACAAAACGATTAGTAACTATTTGACATCAATCTAAAAATTAAAAGAAAATTCACTACACGCACGAAAATTAAAAGAAAACTCAAAACGTTAACTTACGTGCCAGTCTCGCATAACCACTATCGCAGCAAAAAACAGCGAAGAAAAACAAAACACAACCGATTGCGGCTTGCAAACTCATTTTCGGCGTCCACAATGTCGAACAATTAAAGAACTATTCCAACTGTATCGTCGACGGCGTGTACAACAGCTATATATCGACTAACGACTTCGAGACCTTCAACTGACTGCAAGCGGACGACCGGTCTGAGACGAACCTCTGCGGTCGATTATCGCAATTAAACTTCGTAGATGTGTTGATAAATAACTGGTTAAGACAGAAATAAAAAAAAAAAAACAACATTAAAATTTTAAAATATTTTCAAACTTACAAACAAACAGTAAGTAGTTTTGTGCAAAAGAAATCGTAACGAGTGACGACTTTATGATGAAGTAAGTATAAGCATACCTGCTGTTTACTAGATTTTATTGATACCATAATTGAGTATTCAAAAATCGCTCCATCTTTTTCCAATCCTAATAGAAAAAAAAAATATTTTGAGTTTCCGTACAGCTATGTTACTAATTTGCTTTTATAAACAAACTCACGCTTTTCCTGTAAGGGTCAAAGCGTGTCTCGGAAATGTCTTATGAGGCTCTGCTCTACGGCCCTGGGACGCATAAGGCAATCGAAGGAACAGGTTGGTTTTTAGTCAGTTATGTCTGACAGTCCCTTACACTTCAACCAGAGCGGGAGGACTCATTTGACGATTTTTGATGTTCTATGAAAAATCTGTAGTACGAAACGATAACTTCGGATTCGTATTTTTGAGAACATACTGATGGTCACTGTCGTGATAATATTGGACGAACTAAGGGTGCTTGTACACGGCGCATGTAACCCGCGCAAGTAAAGGTGCGGGTTTGCGGTTTACCCGCGCGAGTAACATGCGCAAGCTACTTGATCAAGTTACCCGAGAGGTGCTTGTACACGGCGCTTGAGCAGTAGAACGTAGCATGTTGAGGCTCTTGCGCGGGTTACATGCGCCGTGTATGAGCACCCTAATTCATATTCCACTAATCAATAAAGATGACAACATCGATGACAGGATCGCAGGAATGACAGTTTCGTTGAACATTATATGTATAGAGGTTATAATCTAATGGTTCTATCCAATCTACTAGCAGATGAAAGATGACATGTGTCATGTGTTTTTGACACGATAATTAAGTCCTAAATAGATACGTTGCCGGCAATAAGAAATGGTTGCCGACTTTTCTATCATATTATTTAGATAAAATGACAGATATTTAATTAAAAGGAACCGTCTTGTCATTATGGGTGTTTGTGTATGTAAGTTTCTATGTTTGTGAACGTACCCACTATACAGAAAGATATTTCTAGTATAAGGCAACGTAAAATAAAATGTGGATAGCATAATATTATTACAGTTTTTAGCGTCTATTCATAGATGTTAGCTGGCAGTAGAATGTGATAAATAACCTACAGTCTGTAAAATATACTTATTTTTAGTTAATTGTTATGATGGTATATGACATAGCTGTCATATACCATCATTACAATTAACTTTTCACCATTGACTAATCAACATGAACGCAGGTCAATGTCTGTTTTAATTAACACCGATTTTGCGGACGAGCTTCCGTCACTTCGCTTGATGAGCATGCCAGGATTTGACGGAACCGCTTGCGTAGTGACTGAGGGTTTGTCTGCTGTGTGTTCGATTACCGTACGGAAAAAATATTATGGCTCAGTGTCAGTTCACACCGAGACTTGACGCGTTTTTGCGTAGTAAATAAAGTTCATTGTAAATAGATTTTAGCTCGTGACTCGTGGCGCACAGGTCGATCTTCCGGGTTAAGCCGCGCTTGCCGAGATGGATCTGTGGATGGGTGATCTGTTATGATTCTGCGAGTTTCCATCGGAAAGCAAGTAAGCCCGTTTGTCCCGGCTGTCTTTTTAGATCTTTGAGCGTCGAACTCGAAAGTCTGACGTCTAGTATAACCATCGTATTACCCAGTTTCTGGGTTGTGGAAGTCTGATAGGCAGTCGCTCCATGTAAAATACTGGTATCCAGCTGCATCTGCTTCGATTCAAAGCCGACCCCAATATAGTTGGGAAAAGGCTAGGCAGATGTTGAGTAAATACATTTCGAGTCGCTTTGAAATGTAAGCGCGGCATAATCTCATCGGTGAAATGTGATGTTATCTTTTCATGCAATAAATAAAGATAGATTTTGAGTCACTATTAAAATATGCGCGCAGTATCACGCCTCGGTGTGAATTGACTCTTACAGGTCGTTGTTCTGAGCCTTTGTGTATGCAACTTTAAAATGTTTGTAAATACACCCACAGAAAATCTTAGGAACGTTGTTACCTATACAATCAACATTAGGAATACAAAACGGTCCAAAAAAAATGTGTAGTGCTAGAAATTCTGCAGACTGGGTTTACTTGGATTCATCAACATTCTGACTGTTGACTGGCCTGTTGGTCTGCTGTGCCGTACGTCGTGGGTTCGATTCCCACCCAGGAAAAATGTTTGTGTGATGAGCACGATCATTTGTTCTGTGTCTGGGTGTAATTTACCTATAATATTTATGTATTTAGAAATAATTATATAAGTCTATGTTTTTCAGTTGTCTAGTACCCATAACACGTGCTCTGCTCAGCTTGGGACTAGATGGCGTTGTGTGATACACACGCTCTGTGACTGGGAGTGGGCCATAATCCATCACGCGTGCTCAGTGCGGTTTCGAAGACACAATGTCTTCGATGTATGGTTCTCGGACATACCGGTTTCCTTATGATGTTTTTCTTCAGCGATTTTGAGAGAAATAAATTATGTGCCCTTTTATAATCATTAACAGGCCTGGCTGAGTACGGACAGGTTTGGCTAATAGGTAAGTTCTTCTTATAGCTTCGTGGTTATTTTTATTCAACCACACAGAAGTAGGAGCACCGCGAAGCGGTGCTCCGTCTACGTTCTCTAACATTTTACTAGATTTGGTTTAGTTTTAAAATAGCACAGAAAAGATATTTTTATCATTTCACTGAACTAGTTTAGGGATTTGATCGAATCACTAGATTCGTTTAGGGAAATGATAAAATCTTGTTGTTATTTTAACATCATCCGTTGTTTGATCAAAAACCTAATCTGATGAAAAACCTAGGACACGTATGGGTTGTAGGTTTTTCATTGAGAGTTCAAAGTCTGATTTAAAATAAATCACGTTTAATCTTAATGATCGACGTGATCAATGAAATAACTGTTCCTAGTTTTTATCCCTATCCATTATAAAACCATTATAATAAAAACATTGCAGTAAAGTGTACTGCAATTTAATATCAGTATTTATTATCTAACTATGAATATATTGCCCAGTTAACAGCTAGCAGCTAGATAAAGGAAGATATTTAATAAAAACCGACTTTTTAAAATGACTACAATTTGTTCAATAATTTAATACCTACCTTAAAATTAACTCAAATGTTCTTGGTCGCGGGACTTATTCCATCACCTTGACCCCGGAACATAAAGGGCTATTGAAGGACACCGTGGATTTTAGTCAGTACGAGTCTGACAGTCCCTCCCGCCCTGCCCGGAGTGGGAGGACTCATTTGATGATTTTACCAAGTTAAAAAAAAGAGAATGTTCTTCATCTTGGCTGTTTTCAGAGTAGTTTGGAAGGAAAATCGATGCCTTCCCAGATTTTTTTTTGATTGAAGAGAATCTTGATTTAGTGGGTTCAGACTACATTGTTCCCACTGCTGGGACATAGATTTCCTCTCTTTGAGAGATAATGGACTGTCATTCACAACGTGAGCGGATTGGTTGGTGTCAAATATCCACGATATTTTCCTTCACCGTTTTGAGAGAAGTTGTGATGAATGACACAAAGTAATGCGCTTGCCTGGCTTCAAACCCACGACGTACAACTCGTAAATCGGGGGCGTTATCACTGAGCCACCACTGCTTTAAATGAAGCCACAGTAGGTATGGTAATATTTGCATCCTTCATATTTACCCAATCAGTTTTATAATGGAATAATATTACTATTTCAATGCTAATAGTTTACTTTGAAGTTCTGGGTTAATCAGTAATCATGTAAATTCATGCTATAGAAATAGTACGTTTTTTATCGTGGTAAAATCATCTGAGTAATGAGCAGTCATACTAGCGAAGGAGGAGGCGGGTCATGTGAGGGAGAGAACAGCCTCCACCGCAAGACCCAGCCACCGCGGGAGACGCCCACAGCAACAGACCAGTCGATTTCCAGCCACCGTAGGCGCGGGTATGAGGACGGCGACTAATTGGTGACTTGCCGTCTATAGTCCATGGACCATGCCTGAGTCGTAGCGACGGTGCATCGTATTGTCAGCAATCTAACAGGGCCTCCCATAGAGGGCCAAAGTCTGCCGACACGCGGGACTGTCTTACCAAGAGCCTTACTACGAGATCTTAACGCGATCCAGTTAAGGCTGTGGGAAAGAGACAGAGCTAGAGTCGTCTAGCGCCATCTCTTTCCAACAGACTAAATTGGGTCGCATTAAGAGTTCATGGTAGGCCACCAGGTTACTGTGAACCTAAAACGTAAAGAACTAATATTAAAGGAACACCATGCAGTCAGATGAGTTTGATAGTCCCTTCCGCTCCACGCAGGGAGGAAGGACTCACTTTACAATAAAATACAATACAGGACTCACTTTACGAAATAAAGGTGTTTCTTTTGTTATTGACTCAATTATATAAGCTACAATGGTAATGGTATGGTCTGTGGGTATACTGCATTTTTTTATTTGAAATCTTTGATGCATGACTAAAACCTGTTTCTATAATTTTGACTTAAGTTTTTTTGTGTAATGTTCTGACCATGAATTTATTTCCGTTACACAATCAGATTAGCACCTGCATGCTAATTATGTAAAAAGATTGTTTATTACTTCTTTTGTTTTTATTAACCGTGATAACACTTATAATTATTGTAGAACATTCGAGTCTTTCTTCGGCCTATAATTATGCCTAACATGGTTAATACGAGGAGGTCTTTCATTCATTTTTAAATGCTTCAAAGACACGAAATAAAACTTTTTTCTCTAACTGCTCCTCGTAACCATGTTAGGCATAATTATAATAACTACCGAAGGGCTACTAATTCTCAAACACAATCTAGGTGGTGCGATGCACTTAAACAACTTAACCCGATGAAGTAGAATTGAAGGTGGTGTAGAAAATGTATTTTGTGTTTTTCGTTAATAGCTGTGTCATGAAACGTCATGTTGAACATGAACAGTCCTATGTACATAGACCATTTAAAGTTGTGCTGTATGTAATCTACACATAGTTAAGACGCCACAATCTACACATATTCTGTTGATTGTTTCATAGAGGTATTCTATTTTCATAATTATTTACCCCTAAAATGTAAAATCATTCATTTTAACAGACTATACAATTTTTTTTTAAATAAGGAAGACTATGTATACTATGTATATTTCCGATCCCAAGGAGTCATAATAACCGTCATCTTAAATTGAATGAACCATAATTTGTTTTGCTTAAATTGCCTGTTTTAGAGCAAAGCCTCTTTTTTGTTCCCACTATAATTAATATTACTAGTTAATCTGCTTCCTAAAATTCATTAAGTCTTTTTTTTACTTATTATGGTTACATATATAGAGATAAGTTATGAATATAACAAGATATAGAGTACCTTGTCTACTTTGTAAGAAACTTATTATTAGATCTTGTTAAAAAATTGTGGTTTAATTATATCAATTGTTTTATTATAATGTTACAAGGTTGTAATTAATTATACGAGTATATATATATTATATATTGTATAACATATTCCTCACATTTTGTTACAATGATGTTAATAGTTATTACGCTGATCCTTGGTGATGTAGGTATGATGTTATGTTATAATTAACATAATAATAAAAATAATGCAGTGTGCGATCGATAATATAATTCTTTTCGGAGCCGATTAATCGGCTATTGCCACAACTTTCGGCCTTAATGAATATCTATCGTTCAAGGTTAGATACCTATATAAAAATGAATAATGCAATATTTTAAAGTTAATATTTAAATTCCCCTTGCACGGCTCTAATTTCCATCGGACTCTCCTGTTTTTGTAACAACTACTTCATTTTTGGCCAGGAATTTTCAGGCTCTGGGCTGGGCTGATTTAGGGCAAAACTGTGGTGCATTTTGGTCAAGACAAAGGTACGGCTGTCAGTTATTTCTTCGGCAGAAGATGGCTGTCAGTTATTTCTTCGGCAGAAGATGGCTGAAGCCAACACCGATGACAAAGCTTGTACTTTGTTCAAGATTGGCTCAAAGTGACTAATGTCATAATTTTTAACGTTAAAATTAAAAGTTAATGTAATTTACGCCTATCGCACATACTCTCTCGCACATAGACTCTGGTGCTTTTGTTCAATTTTATGCTACCAACTTTCTGGCTAGTAGGGCTTGCAGAACCGGTACTTTTTAAAGCCCGGTACCGAAGTTTCGACAGGGACATGGAACCGGGATTTCCCGGGAAATTCGGTACTTTCGGTACTCACGTACAAATGTCGCTATTAACTACAAATGTCGATATTAAAGGCACGAGGACGTGCACACTACATAAAATTATCTAAATCAGTTGAAAAAATTAACTCATTACAAATGTGGGTGGGATGGAGTAGGTCATAAAACTTTGTTTTATTCGTAAATCTATAATTGACAATAATCATCAGAACATAATCTCAAGGAACCGAATTTAAATGCTTTTTTAAGCTATTGCATAGCTTTTATCGCGGGCTCAGATCGCGGCGCGGCGCGGCAACCAAATCAAGACATTACCAACAAAAACCTAACGTAAATACCCGACACCACGCATCGTCTAACGTCGTTTCAGTTCGGGAGACTTTGGTAATCATAAAAACAATTTACTTTATCTTACTAACACTAAACGGCTAGCTACAAAAGGAGTTTTCACAATGAAACCTACTAAAAAAAATCTCCTGCAACAAAGATGTTCTATATTACAGTAGTGCATCACAAACATTTTAATTTTCTTTTAAAATAAATGAGTTATTTGTTATGCAAGGCTGCAAAGTTGATTTGGTGCGAAAATTTCGCTACTAATTTAGCGTGGCGAACTTTTCAAAGGTACGAGATGCAGAAAAACTTTTTCATTTCTCATACTCGGAAAGTAGTGTTTCTTTGATCAGAGCAGCGGGTCGAAAACGATGCTTCCCTTCCTTGGGCGGGAAAGACTCATAGTAATTGCTTCCCTCCCTAGGGCGGGAATGAATTTTAAAAATAGAACTAAAATTGGTTACTTAGTCAGCTATGATTTTTTTACATAATTAAGAAAAATATCCATTAAAAAATGCAGTCTTGTGATAAAACATAAAACATTAAAAAAAAATACGGCCAATGTGAATTAAAAAAAATACCTATTAAAGAGGGATGGCCCGCGGCGGTGACGCGGGCGGTGTGTTCCATATTTGAAATTTAAATAAAAAAAGACTATTTTTTACTTTCTTTATATTTGAAATGAAAAGTAGAGTGTTTAACACGGGTGAAAGTCATCAATTCCCACTCGGACTATAGCCGCCCTCGCTTCGCTCGAGCGTCTAAATACCTCGTATGGGAATTGATTTCTTTCCACCCTTGTATAACAATCTACTATACTTCCGAATGCAACACACAACTTTTAACCTCACTAAGCGAGGAAATGCAGTGGAGGCGGCTCTGCGCCTCGCCTGCCAGTGACGAAAATAATTGACTACAAGATATTTTGTACGAAATTTTAACAAATCTTTGCGCTCTAGCGCTCAATACTGTAGCAAAACAAAACTAGTATAACGCTTTTCGAGATGAAAAAAATTTAAAACTCAAGAAAAGAATGTAACAAACGCTATTTTATTTAAAATAAAGGTAGTATCATAAAATAATGTAAAAGCTTTTTAGAAATTAGTAAACCAAATAATTATAAAATACACAAAATCTGAGCAAAAATTTTAAAAAGAAAGTAATGCAATAAATGAATCATAATCATCATCATAACTGACCCCTTACTTACATTGCTGATTAGTTTTTGTTTATGAAATTCTCATTATTTTCAAATAAAATGTTTTATATCAACAATGTTTTAAACGAATAGTTTATTGGATATGATTATAAAATACACAAAATCTGAGCATGATTAAAATTATTCTCATCAAAATGAAAGTAATGCAATAAATGAAGCATAATCATCATCATAACTGATCCCTTACTTACATTGCTGATTAGTTTTTGTTTATGAAATTCTCATTATTTTCAAATAAAATGTTTTATATCAACAATATTGTAAACGAATAGTTTATTGGATATGAACTGTAACTTTACATTGAAAAAAGAAGGAAAATAATAAAGTACCGAAAGTATCGAAAGTACCGGGACTACGGGACGAAGAACCGGTACAGGATTGCTTTTAAAATTCCCGGGATTTCCCGGTATTTTCGGTACCGGGATTTCCCGGTTGCATGCCCTACTGGCTAGGGATAAAACTTTGGCTCATTTTGGCCAGGGCGAAGGTAAGGCTGACGGTGATTTCTTCGACATAAGATGGCTGAAGCCAAAACATAGATCGAAGTTTAAGGCCAGGTTCCAGTACAGTACGCAGCTATGAGCGCACTACCTCAGCCCCCGCAAAGGGGCGGGGCAAGTCGACAGCGGTGCGGGCGGGAGGGACCGTGTGTGTATATGCCACAGCGTAGCGTAATGCAGTTAGTCAATTACGTTCGAGTGTGTCTGGATTAGATTTTCGTAAAATGATAGTCGAGATAGTTTTGATTTTGCAAAGTGCATACAATGGAGTACTTTCTTAGGCAGCAGTATATTTGATATGTGCCGAGTTTGGGCTCGTTTTGTTATGATGACATCTTACCTCCGGACTTGATGGAGTAGAGGTACTGTACCCCAACCATGAGTTTTTTTTTTACGTTTACGGTACAGTAAACGTAAAACAATTTGTATGAGAATCTGTACAGCGCCTCTATTGAGTAGTAGCGGAACTAAAATCCGTACCATGAGTTGAAAACTAAAATTTCTTTACCACATTTGTTTCAGTTTACCGTAGAGAGTTTAGTTTACGTAGCGTTTTGCATACAAATCGGTACCATGAGTCACTGATTTGATAGATGTCACAGTAAATTACTGTACCTACTGTGGTTACTTCTCTCACCGATATTTTTATTGTGAGAAGTATTTTTTTATTGTTTTTCGTTTATTAAAAATGTCTGAGCGACAATATTTCACTTGGAGGATGTTTGCCGAAGGCCAAGCGGCAGATGAAAACAGATTTTATAGAGGACACGATCCGAATATGCAAAAGCAAGTTGTAATGGACGGACCGGGATTCCGACAGCGCGTCCACTACAGGGACGTATTGTTGTGCACACGTGCCTTGCCTTCGCTGGTGACGCATGCATCCACGCACCCCTGAATGCGTACGTTTTTGGAAAATTACGGAAATACAATATACCACGGACAACGGAAATAATAAAAAACACCAATTTGAAGAGTTCACTTTGAAGGCTTCGGTCTTCTTTTATTGATGTTTCTTCTTCGGTGGCTCGGCTGCGACTGAACGCAGTGCCGGCGGTCGTGGTGTCGTACCGCCTTTTATACCGCCCGTCCTTACCTTAAAGAGACACACGTATTTTGAGCCCGTTTTTCCTTGTGATTTTTACTAAGACCGAGGCCTTCGTAGTCTTTATTTTCTTATTAATTTAAACCTTAAAACTATGTATTGTACCTTTCTAGATTCCTTATTAAGTCTATTTGTATATAAAACAAACAAAATGTACCTATGTATAAATACAAAAAATCCTAGAACATAAACTACAAAAATTACACAGGAACAAAAGTTTGATTATACAAAAAGTACAATAACATAAAAACTACTTATCCGATTTACATGAAACAACTTGTGCAATCACTTTTATAATAAAACACACCCCTTTTAAATAATTTAATTGAAAAATAACCATAAACAAAAAAGTCACTTTTCAACTTACGTAATTATTGAAGAAATTCTAAATTATTTACAATTTCCCTTTTCAAACAACCGGTGACGTTTGTCCGGCCACAGAATATATAATAGTACCTAAAGGTACAGAAGCATTACTCCTAAAAAGAAAACAGACAAATAATGTAAAATCTATGCACGAGAGAATAGAGTCCATTTTTACTTGCACCCGTATCACCTACCTACTTTTATAATAGCCTAAACTTCCCGTGCGCAAGCAAAAATGAACAGAATAGTGACGCGCGAGAGTTCATTTTAGTTTATCTGACGCCAACGACATTAAAAGGTTACTGTCGGTCAAGCTCAATAGGGTTGCGACTCGCGAGTTTGGGCACAGTTAGGTAGGAATACGTATTTAATGCATTGTTTAATTACATTATTAAACATAAATATATATCACTCCTCATTACCTCCTTATGTTCCTCAAGGAATTTTGTTTTTATCATCAGCCTATATCTTTTTCTGTTTCGTCATCGATTACTTCATATTCATATCGATTGGTAGCACAGAATGTTAACAGTAGGTACCTACGGCACTTTACGTGAGGAATAATATATAAACAGTGACTTTTTAGTCGCCTTACAACGGCAGCCCAGTTCATGTATCCAATGACTAAAACACGTTTCTAATATAAAATATGTAATTAAGAGATTTCAACATTTAAAAATAAAATAAAATAAAACCTGCGGTCTTTGTTTATGTAGGTATATGTAAATCATTATATCAATATATTAACGCATGTGAAGGTAGTCTTAAGAGAATGTTTATGAATAATGAGAAAGTTAATAAAACCAGTCATAGCCCGACCACCGTGTCTTAATGCTGCCCCTCACACTTAACCTGACATGGCGCAGCCGGTAGCTAAATAAATTAGTGAACCGACATTAAAACTATAAGGACTACATACTTACTTTAAATAAATGACGAGTGGCAGTGATTCCGAAACATATCAAGAAGCAGAAGTACCAATAGCAACGAAGCGAACAATGGAGTCCATTTTGCAACCGCCGCAACCGTTCGTTTTTGAAAACGATATAACGAACGTGACTTCAGGCAACCTAAGTAAAGAATGGGAAAAGTGGAAAAAGTCGTTCAAGATATATTATGAAGCTTGTGAACTGCATCGGAAGGAGAATATAGTGCAAATAAACATCCTATTACACATCATTGGAGAAAAATGTCGCGAGGTATACGAACAATTCACAGGCGAGTACAAAACTACAGAAGACTTGCTAAAGGATTTTGATGCGTTTTTCTTGCCACGCAAGAACATTACGATAGAAAGACATACATTCTTTACCCGCGACCAACGTGATTTGGAATCCATAGAACAATACGTATTTGAATTGAACAAAATAGCAGCGAAGTGTGAATTTAAAGATTTGTGTAGTGAATTGGTTCGTGATAAGATGATATGTGGAATTAAAGATAGTGGACTCAGAGAAAGACTGTTAAGAGAACCGGATTTGTCACTATCAAAAGCTATAGATATATGTCGATTGGCGGAAATATCTCGAGCTCAAGCAAAGAATATAAAAAGCGAGAATCAGGAACAATCACATAATGTACATGCAGTCTCAAACGACGAGAGGGAAGGAAAAAGCATTCACTATACAAGAAGGACGGCGCCGCGTCATAAGAAACAGCGGCCAACCAGTTCCAGCGGTAGTGACGTCAGGGCTCCCCGATCTCAAGGGCGGAAAGATGAACAGCGCGTGGGTGGACACGCGCGTGAATATCAAGAAAAGGAGCGTCGATTTTCAAGACCACAAACTGTTTGTGGAAAATGTGGAAAAAACCATGAAAAATATAAATGCCCAGCATATGGTCAGCGATGCAGCGCTTGTAGGAAAATGAATCATTATTCGAGAATGTGTCGTGTGTACGAGGTGCGAGAGGACTCCAGCGACCAGGTAATTCACGCCCTTGATCGTTTTTCGAGTAGTGAGTGGACGGTAGCATTGGGTATTGAGGGTAGACTTATCAATTTTAAACTGGACACTGGAGCCGACGTTAATGTTCTACCAAGCAAACATCTTAGTAAAATTAAACTAACACAAGATAAATTGGTTTATACAACGACTAAGTTACAAGGTTATTCAGGAAGTCAGATTAAAGTTATAGGTAAATGTTATCTTAAAGTACAATATAAAAACAATACATATATTTTAAAATTTATAGTTGTAGACACTAATGCACCTCCCATTTTGGGAAGAAGTTCATGTGAAGAGTTGAAATTGTTAAAAAGAGTGTTGAGTATAAAACAAGTTGAAACAAAAAATGTGAACGTATTAAATGAGTTTCCAGATTTATTTACCGGAATGGGTTGTTTGCCTGGTACATATGAGATACAACTAAAAGACGGGTACAAACCTGTAGTTCATGCTCCGCGAAAGTTACCTATCGCTATAAAAGATCAAGTAAAGCAAAAACTAAAAGAAATGGAAAATGAGGGTATCATTGCCAAAGTTGAGGCACCCACCGATTGGGTAAACAGCATGACGGTGGTTAAAAAGCCTAATGGAGACCTCCGCATTTGTTTAGACCCGCGCGATCTAAACAAAGCTATAAAGCGGGAACATTTTAAGTTACCCACTCTTGAAGAAATAACTGCTAATCTATCCGGTGCAAAATATTTTAGTACACTAGATGCTAAGCAGGGATTTTGGCATGTAAATTTACACCCGGCTAGCACAGACCTTTGCACATTTAATACTATTTTTGGAAGATTTAAATTTTTAAGAATGCCGTACGGTATCTCATCAGCGTCAGAAATATTCCACAAACGTTTATATGAACATTTCGATGATATAGAGGGCGTTATTTTATTTATTGATGATTTACTAGTGTACGCAGAAACAAAAGAATTACATGATAAAAGATTACGTGCTGTTTTGCAACGCTGTAGGGAAATAAACATAAAATTAAATAAAAGTAAATGTAAAATAGGTTTGAGTGAGCTTACATATTTAGGGCACAAAATAACAAAAGACGGAATTAGCCCGGATGAGTCACAAGTATTGGCTATTAAGAATATGCCACGCCCACAAAATATAAAAGATGTTGAAAGATTCTTAGGTATGATAACCTATGTCAGTAATTTTATTCCAAATTTTTCAGAGAAAACAGCTATACTTCGTGAGTTGCTGGGAAAAGACATAGCTTGGCACTGGGATAATAGGCATGAACAATGTTTTGAAATGTTAAAAAGTCAGTTAACTAATCCACCCGTTCTAAGATACTACACGCTTGAGAAACCAGTAGTTATTTCAGTAGACGCGAGTAAAAATGGTTTGGGAGCCTGTCTAATGCAGGAAAATAATCCCGTATGTTACGCTTCGAAATCTCTAACAAAAACTGAACAAAATTATGCTCAAATCGAGAAGGAATTGTATGCTTGTGTATTCGCATGTGAGAGATTCTACACCTATATATACGGACGCCATGATGTGACCATAGAAACAGATCACAAGCCGTTAGTCAGTATCATAAACAAACCTTTGGTGAATGCGCCTGCACGCCTACAAAGGATGTTAATGAGACTTCAACCATATTCGTTCACACTCACATATAAACCGGGTAAATATCTATACATAGCAGACGCATTGTCACGAGCACCGTTGCCGGACACTGACAGTAGCACTACGCGCGATCACCTCGAAGCACAAGCACAGGTGTGTGCCATAACAACGATGAATCCATTAACAGATTCACATTTTTTAGACATACAAAAATGTACTAGAGAAGATAATGAAATGCAAGTGTTAAAAAAAATTATTAGAAAAGGATGGCCCTTGCTTAAAAATGAAATCAGTGATGAATTGAAACCATATTGGGACAGCAGGGACGAGTTAACAATAAATTATGGGTTAATATGGAAAGGCAACCGAATAGTTATACCAAACTGTATGCGGAAAAAGATGTTACAAAAAATACACATAGGTCACCTAGGTATAGAAAAATGTAAGCTTAGGGCTAGGGAAATAATGTTTTGGCCAAACATGAATTCACAATTACAAGATTATTTATCACACTGTCAGGCCTGCTTAACGTATAAAAAGAATAACACAAAAGAACCGTTAATCCCTCATGACATTCCCGACAGAGCCTGGTATAAAATAGGCACTGATATCTTTCACTATGGCATTAAATCTTATCTGATAATAATAGATTACTACAGTAAGTTTGTACAAGTTATTGAGTTGTGTTCGACTACATCTTCAGAGGTAATCAAACAATTGAAAAATGTATTTAGGTCTTACGGCATACCTCAAATACTAATGTCTGACAATGGCCCGGAATTTTCCTCGAATTTGTTTAAGGAGTTTTCAATTAACTGGAGTTTTAATCATGTGACATCTTCTCCTAGGTACCCACAATCAAATGGTCAGGTAGAAAGAGCTGTCCAAACAGTAAAAAACATGATGAAAAAGACCAGCTTTCAAAAAACTGAATTCAGTTTAGGATTGTTAGAATATTTGAATACGCCAATAAGTAATGAGTTAAGTTCACCAGCCGAGCTGTTATACAACAGAAAATTACGAAGTATAATTCCGTGTTCACCACATTTTCTTGAACCAAAATTGCAGGGAAACGTTTCCAATAAATTAGAGAATCGTCAAACACAGCAGAAAAAGTACTTTGATAAAGGATCAAAAAAGTTAAAACCGTTAATTTTAAATCAAAAAGTCAAAATTAAACTAAATGATCGTTGGACTTCTGGTATTGTTCAACGTTTGTTACCTAATAGATCGTATTTAATCAAAATGAATTCAGGACAAATATTAAGAAGAAATAGAAAACATATTATAATAGACTCAGAAAGACAAAATTGCGAACACCCACACGATAATTACTGTAGACATACATACGATGACATACGTATAGACGAGTCACAAAATAATGTAATGCCGGTTGATGAGTCACGCGACGGCTCCAGTGTTCCAACAACAACACACATAGATAACGGCACCACTAATTATTATAAAACTCGTTCTGGCAGGATAGTGAGACCACCTGATCGCTGGGGACAATCCGTCTCAAGCAAACCACAAGGCGCTGATTAGACACATGCTACTAACTCGGCATGTTTTGGCGCAGTAGCTGAGTGATAGGACTGCTGCGCTGCGAGTTACGGGTTCGATTCCCGGACAGTGTTATACGTTTGGTTATAAAAAAAAAAAATGTATTATTATTGTCATGTGATAAAGTATGAAGTTTAAATTAACTATATTAATATTTGTTCAGAGCATGTGAAATTGAAACTATCGTTTAACGAATGGAAAATTACTATTATATTAAATTGAATATTTAAATTACGTTTAATGTTAATATTTATGTAATTTCAATAATTTATATTAAATAGGTTAATAAAATGTAATAAATTAGTAAGTTAAATTCAATTATTCGCATTGAAGAAAAGATGATGATTGTGTATTGTGATTATTAAGGATTGTGTGTTATGATGAATTATCATTGTTGATTATTCAATCTTGTAATAAGATTTAAAATAAGTAATATTTTTTTTATATTAATATAAATTATTCTAAATGTTATAATACTGTAGCTGACACTGGTCACTCTTAACAACTTATGTTTCAATATTCAAAATTATTGTTTTGTAAGTATAAATTAATACATTAATTTGTGTTTTTAGTAACGGATGAAATGTATAACTATGTTTATTTAATGAAGAAAGGGGTTGTAGGTATAACCGTTTTAAATTTAATAAAGAAAGGGGTTGTAGGTATATGTAAATCATTATATCAATATATTAACGCATGTGAAGGTAGTCTTAAGAGAATGTTTATGAATAATGAGAAAGCTAATAAAACCAGTCATAGCCCGACCACCGTGTCTTAATGCTGCCCCTCACACTTAACCTGACAGTTTACATCAAATATCAAAGATTTTAAAACGTTGTCAGAAACAAAAAGGGTAGTTCCGTTTCAATCCGTTCTGGGCAAGCTGTAGTCATCACTTTAAAGATCGATTGTTATCGTTTACGGCAAAATAGGTAACTAGTCCTTATCATTTCATTCACTTCATTGTCACAGGCCCCGTGTTGCGTGTCTTTGTAGGTAAGTAGGTAAAAAAGTCGCGAAGAGAATTACGATCGCTGACCTTGAATGCGTAGTGTAGCCATTTTCTGAGTTTGAACGTGTCTAAACAATAACGTAAACATATTCCTACTTTCTACCGATCATAATTCATCCTACTCTTAGGTGCACACAATTCAGCTTAGGTGAGTGAGAGTGATGTCAGGTTTGATATTCGTCTATTTTATTTATCGTGGTCGTCTTGTAGGCCAAATTTGTAACCTACCTAATCATGCTTATCTGATCATGATTACTAGCCGGTACTTGAATGACATTAATAGGCACACCACGAGCAGGTAGATAATTTTTTGATCATTATTAAATATGTACTACATAGATAAATATTCACTTTTTTCCTTACCTTTCGAAATCACGCGGTAGTGTGTGAAAGGCTCCTATCACTGTCATTATTTAAACAACCAAACGTTAAGCAGTATTTTTTTTTCTTCATCATATATATACTTTTTTAAACGTATGCGTAAATACAACCTAACACCATACTTAAATATTATTTAAGTAAGCGCGTGCTTAGTGGGTGGCGCGCGGCAACCGACTAAATGGCCACTACGAAGTGGCCCCCGCCAATGCTTGCAGTTTTATACCTACATTGCGGAGTGAGCCAGGCCTGGTCCGGCGGTAAAGTTTGGCGGCCAAATTTAGAATTCGTGTTTTCTTGCACTAAGCAATAGAAAAATAACCTTTTTCATTTTGTCGTATTGCATTCATCTGACTACACTGAAGTTGGCGTTTACTGTAGTCAGTGTGGTTTTTACGTGACAGCAGGCCTGGCTCACTCCGCAGAATAGCTATAAAACTGCAAGCATTGGCGGGGACCACTTCGGAGTGGACATTTAGTCGGTTGCCGCGCGCCGCCCATGACTACAGCTTGGCCAGAACGGATTGAAACGGAACTAATCTTTTTGTTTCTGACAACGTTTTAAAATTTTTGATATTTGATGTAAACAAAGACCGCAGGTTTGTTAGATTTATAAGTTAATTTTATAAGGAGGTAATGAGGAGTGATATATATTTATATTAATTAATAATGTAATTAAACAATGCATAAAATACGTATTCCTACCTAACTGTGCCCAAACTCGCGAGTCGCAACCCTATTGAGCTTGACCGACAGTAACCTTTTAATGTCGTTGGCGTCAGATAAACTAAAATGAACTCTCGCGCGTCACTATTCAGTTCATTTTTGCTCGCGCACGGGAAGTTTAGGCTATTATAAAAGTAGGTGGGTGATGCGGGTGCAAGTAAAAATGGACTCTATTCTTTCGTGCATAGATTTTACATTTGTTTGTTTTCTTTTTGGGAGTAAGCCTTCTGTGCCTATAGGTACTATTATATATTCTGTGGTGACAGTAAACGTAAAACCAAGTGAAACCCATGGTACGGTCAGCCAAGAAAGTGGTGTACCAGTTTTGATTTAGTTTCCCGGTCATCGAAAATTACAACAAGGTTCGTTATAAAAAGATATTACTGAAAGAGACAACATTATCATGACGTAAACCTATGTATTTAGTATTCATACGTCATATGTCACATATAAGTACATGACATTTTAACCTTTAGTATAAATGAAAAGGACATTAGTTTCTACAAAGCAATTGAAATGTTTCCAAACAAAAGTAATAAAAACTATTTAAATAGACAACCGAATTCCATTTGAAAAAGAAAACTGACAATTGACATTTTGTCAAATATATGCAAAAAATCGATATATTTTCCGTGTTATTTTTCAATCAACTGCATATAAAATCATCTCAATGCCTGCCAACTTGACCATTGCCGAAAGAGCACAAATAATTGCCCAATTTAATGAGGGAAGCAGTATCAGTGCGATATCCCGGAATTTGAATATATCGAGGCGTTCTGTCCGCTTGTGGATTCGTCGTGAAGGAGAGGAGGGAAGTTTGTTGGATCACAGAAGAAGTGGTCGCCGGCCTGCACTCTCCAATAACGATAGAGAATTCATGAGACGGGAATATGAAATCAATGGTTTTATTCAATGGCCCACAAAACATTTTGCGGAGATGTTCGATGTGAGTGCCCAAACAATAAGGAATCATCTACATTACATGGGGTTGCACCACAGGCATTACGCCAAGAAAATATATTTGACGGATGCTCACAGACTTGCTCGTCTGAACTTCGCCAGAGAGCACTTAGAGTTTGATTGGTCTAATACAGTGTTTTGTGATGAAAAAACGTTTAAATCCAGTCAGCATGGACGTCTTCACCTTTGGCGATATAATTCAACACGGTATAAAGATGATCATGTAATTCCAAATAGAGAATCAGGTCGAATTTCCGTAAATATTTGGGGCTGGATGAGTGCGGATGGTGTAGGAGAATTGTGTTCTCTACCTCCTCGAGCGACGGCTGTAAATTATATCGACGTGCTTCAGAATGCAATGCTACCGACAGTCCGTAATGTTTACCCGGAGAACGAAGTGCCACAATTTGATTTTGTTCAAGATAATTGTTCAATTCATAATGCGAGGATCGTAAGAGCCTGGTTTCGTTCACACACTGACGTAAGGGTAATTCAGTGGCCCTCAAGATCGCCGGACCTCAACCCGATAGAAAATCTTTGGGGCCTTATGGTCCAACGATGGTCGCATCAAAATGAAAGAACCAAACAAGCTCTTATTAGTCACTGTAATTATATTTGGGAGGAAATGCGGGGAACCGATATTTGCTCACGGCTTGTTGGTTCAATGAGGTCTCGTCTTTTAGAGGTTATAGAGGCCAACGGCGGTTACACCCGTTTCTAATTTTTTAAAATTTTCAATATCTTCTAAATATTACTATATTATATGCTATGTTTTTGTTTGTTATAAGTATTTTAAAATTGATTGTAGAAATTTAATAAAAGGATAAATCTATTTTTAGCTTGTTTTTTATTGATATTGTAATTACAAGTTTACAGAAATTGTAGGTTTGTGGATTCGCCTTGTGCCTTTACAATTTTATGTAACTTAATCTTACCTCCGGACTTGAAGGAGTGACCTGAAGGTCTACATCGGTGACTGCCACTGGAACTCGGCGACGGATCGAACAAGATCTCATCATTACTAACAAAACAAGCCCAAACTCGGCACAGCTATTTCAATCCGTCGCCGAGTTCCAGTGACAGTCACCGATGTAGACCTTCAGGTCACTCCCTCAAGTCCGAAGGTAAGATCTCATCGTAACTAACAAAACGAGCCCAAACTCGGCACATCTATTTCAATCCGTTGCCGAGTTCCAGTTGCAGTCACCGATGTAGACCTTCAGGTCTCTCCATCAAGTCCGGAGGTAAGGTCTCATCATAACTAACAAAAAGAGCCCAAACTCGGCACATCTAGTTCAATCCGTCGCCGAGTTCCAGTGGCAGTGACCGATGTAGACCTTCAGGTCACTCCATCAAGTTCGCATCCTAGCTAAAAAATAAGTGGTCCATAAAAAAAATTACATCGTTTCAAAATTAGATCACTTTTATATTTTATTCTATTCCCGCAACTAACACGTAATCGCTTGTGTGTGTGACTTTGTTTCCATGTAGTAGTTCAGTTCTATGCCTGCTTACGTAACCGCGCGGGGGGAATTTTTGCGCAGCAACGACGTACGTCCATCCTCTATCACGCCTCGGCGGGTACTGGCACAGAGTACTTTTATTAATAGGGCATAGAGATCTAACTTCACGGGTTTTTCGGGCAATGGACAACAGCGACATCTAGTGTTCTCCGACGACAACTTTTCTGTATATAGTTATATATATATATAGGTATATACACAGCTTGCTCATTCCTTTTAGTGTTTTAATTGACTAATAATACATTAGTAAAAAAATAAAACATATTTGTTAAGTAATTTTATTTATTTCACCAACTATGAGGCCTTTTACAGTGTTTTTTACAGTAATTTCTAGCCACTTGATATTTAGGTATCGATGTCACTGATAGTATCTTGCTTTCCAGTGAGAATTTTATTAGCTTGGAAATAACACACGGATACACTACTTTAGAATAGGACCAAAAGCAGAAAATGCAGGAAAATAACGAGCCGCACCAAACGAGAATCCAAATTTTTCTGCTAAGTGCAATGTGACACTGACATTTTATTGACGTATTGAAAAGACATCGCACCTTGCAACAAAGTCACAAATAGCCAAAACTGCAAAATCGACCTAAGTATCCAAATTGCGGCGGTAAGACCCCTCTTTGAGGAGTGGCTGGAGAGAAGTCATGGCGTCCTGACCTACCGCTTGACGCAGGTCCTCACTGGACACGGAAGTTTCGGGAGGTACCTGTGTCTGATGCGAAAGGAGGAGACGCCTGGGTGTCACCACTGCGAAGATCGCCCGGAGGACACGGTGGAGCATACGGTGCAAGACTGCCCAGCTTGGGCGGAGCACCGACGTGTCCTCACGGCTGCGATAGGCGGAGACCTCTCGCGCCCGGCATTGGTTGCGGCCATGCTGCGGGGCGAGACGGAGTGGGAAGCGGTCAGCTCCTTCTGCGAGGCAGTAATGCTCGTAAAGGAGGAGGCAGGCCGCGAGCGAGAGAGGACAGCGTCCTCCCTCCGCCTCAGCCGCAGTGGTAGGCGCCCACGGCGACGGACGTCGCTCGATGATCTCCGGCCACCGTAGGCGCGGGCATGCGGGCAGCGAGTAAAGGGCAACTCGCTGCCCGACCAAGGACCATGCCCGGGTCGACGGCGCGTTGTGTCCCACGCGCGCCTCAAAGAGCGTCAGCATAATGACGGGGCCCCCCTCTCAGAGGGCCAAAGCCTGCCGGGGTCGCGGGATTATTCCCTTACCATAACCCCGGAACTTAACAGGCTATGAAGGACACCGTGGATTTTAGTCAGTAGAAGTCTGATAGTCCCTCCCGCCCTGCCCGGGGTTGGAGGACTCATTTGATGATTTTACCACGCTAAAAAAAAAAAAAAGTATGCCAAATTGTTTCTAATGGTGAACGCACATTTAGCCGCACCGCAGTCTCCGCAGTCTGTTCTCTTACCCAATTCTTTGTATGAAGTTCTATGATCCCTCGCACACCGCATCGCAAATTCAAAGAATTCGGTAAGAAAACAGACTGCGGAGACTGCGGTGCGGCTAAATGTGCGTTCACCATAAACCATGCCTTTACGTGGGGCAACAAAGACATCCGCGAAAGTATCTCGAAACTACACTAGATGGCAGAAGTGCCTTTGTGTTTATTGGCGGTTTTTCCGTGCGTTTTGGGCCGACACCGTTACATTGTAAGTAGTGCCCCCTCGCCCGCGACTTTATTGAGGTCTTTTTTCGCTCAAAATCTTGGAGCAACAAAGGCATAAAACATAACAGTCATAAAACTAAATAACTTCTGGTGCAACAAAGTCACAGTTCAGGACATTTTTTTTTTGTTATATTTTCTTTTAAGATTTCTTTGGCAATTAAATACAAGATTTTTACGTATAAGTATAGCCAACTAAAAAACAATAAATTAAATGTGAAGATTTCAAACCTTCTTTAGATAGTTATCCAGAACCGAGGAAAAACATGCAAAAAAAAAATTAAAAGTCTTCTCCTGTAAAATTTAAAAATGAGCTGCTACGTCTTTGTTCCACCGAAGGTGCGAATGAGTGAAAATTAATGTTACCAGTAGGTAGCCCAAATAATTATAGAATTCTATTAATAATTTGGGAAAATATCGAAATAGAAAAACATACTTATATAAATATTGAAAAACGACAGGGACATCATTAATAGAAACGTAATAAAATACATGATAAATAGTAGTATAAAGCTATAGTAGCGACATCTATAGTCAGCAGAGCGCAACTCTCGTATTTTATAATACTACTAAATTAAAAAAATACATCTCTAAGAAGATTTATAAGTTACATTTGGTACTCCACAATTTTTTAGTATAATGATCTAAATCATGCCAGGCTTTTAGTTAGAAGATTGATGACCCTGGGTACTGGCGAGCGCCCGGCGAGCGAAATAATGCCAATATTTTGGGTATTTTATTTCTTGGAGAAAAATTATCACGAAATTTTAAAATCTGCTTTTACCATGCACTTCTAAATAATGAGCTGTTTTTATTTATATAAGTTTCATATAAATTCATTGTGAAATCTCTAAGCAGTGGATGTTTGAAAATTGTGATTTAGTGTCATGTTTGAGATTTTTTTCTATCGAGCCAATTATTCCAATTCGTGTTTCTATCTTTACCATTCACTCGAGGATATGTTCAACTTTAATATTATGATTTTTATTTATTAAAAATATCATTGTTAATGAGACTTTCAGACGTTTGAAAATCTTAAAAATTACTGGAAGCCCGCCTTAAGCTTTGAACAATATTAGCTAAAAGTGATTAATGTATAAATGTGTAAATTTTTAAACTTTAAAACTTCTCACACATTCAACATCCAATATAATCACATGCATTTAGAACAATTTCATGATATTAAGAAACTGATGTAAGCCTTTGGGCAAAACTTAGGTTCTAAAACAACTCATTATTTGTAAAAAGAATAAAATTAATAAGACCGAATTAATGACGTGTTCAATAAAGACAAGTGTAAGTTGTAGTACTTTGTAGTTAGTTGATCTCGTAGTTACTTTAAAGGCAAAGACTGAACCATTTTGTTAAAAAAATACACCTCTTTGTACTTGTGTGGAAAGTGCCCCTACTGAACGGACAGAAAATGAGGTCTTAGGTTCTTTTACTTCTTAAGACCCCTATTGATAAAGTGCGAATACCCCATAATAATACCCCGGGGATAATTAAGTAATTATTTATTATCTTTTCCATCAGAAACCCCATTCAAAAGTTTGAACTGGTTGATGAAACCTCATAGGTTCGCTCTATTTTCCATGAGAATTATAACATCGGTTGGCATTTGGCCTCAATGTATTCCAGAAGCAGAGATAAGATCAAATAAAAGATGGAGGGAGATTACTAAATAGGGACTGCAACTCTTGCGCACCTCCGGAACTCAAAACAAACTGTGTGGCGTTGCATCAATCGTTTTTTTTTTGACTCAGACACTCTTGTGTTCTTATAATAGAACATGTATACGACGTGCACTAGAATAGGACCCTGAATAAGAACTAACGTTTTCTCTTACCGACACTAGTCTGAATATAGGCATGTGTGTGTTAGAAAGACAGAAAATAAAGCAGCCTTCTTGCCGACGACGCGGACGTCCAGAATGCCTGTTTTGGAACGCTTCTTCGAACTTCAATTAACGTGGCGTGCCAGATGCCCCTGTATGTAAAACTACTACAGAAATATTTTTTATATTATTATGGTTTTGTATCTGTGAACAGTGGTGGCCTAGTGGTATCGGTCCCGACTTACGAGTTGTAGGTCGTGGGTTCGAACTTTCGAACCCCGCCATGCGCATTACTTCGTGTAACTTATTTCATCATTACTGCTCACAAAAGCGGTGAAGGAAAACATCGTGAGAAACCGTCATGTCCTAGAACCAAAAATGACATGTGACATCTGCCAATACGCACTGGGCCCGCGTGGTGGATTATGGTCCACTCCCTCTCACAGAGAGGAGGCCTGTGTCCCAGAAGCGGGAATATTAAAGACTGATGATGACGATCTGTGTGCAATTAAGATACTCCAATTATCGATAGAGGTTCATTAGGGAAAAACAAACTGAAACCAGTATATACAAGCCGATTACGTAAAGGATCTAGATATTTCTCAAAATTACTGGTTTGGTGAGCTTGTTGTGGATTAATACTAGCTATTATGTTATAATCATTGTTGATTATTTTTTTCTCAATTACATCGACTATGGTATATTTTTTTTATGTCAAGATCAAGTTATTTATATTCATAATTTGCGTCATAGGAATAGAAACCATCAATTAAAATGAACAATGTATCATGGGCAAAAATGGGACAAATAGGTGAAATTAAGCTTTATTGTATGCCTGTTAAGGTTATTTTTTGTCTTCCTATTTAGTTAGAGCTGCTACTGAATACTGTAAACTCGTCAATCGCGTTTAGGTATATATATTTTTAGGTTCAATCCACCTATATCCTCCGCTCCAGAAGAAACGAAAGAATCCATCGTGACTAAAATCACCCTCATGTTATATTGGATACCTCATTTGATACCTTCGGAATGGCCAGATGCAGCACATCATTGAGAAAGATGGAGTTGGAGAAGCCTTTTCCCAGGAGTAAGCCAGTATTAGCCAAAGACTAAAGATCATCCCCTATGTTCTAGACACGTGAGAGCGTGGCCAGCCAAGTTCAGGCGCGCTCACAGTGTGTAATATTTCCGGTTTTTATTATATTATTCCGAAAATTTGGCTAGCTAATAGAAACTAACCATCGAACGTTAACTAATCATTCATATACCTATGAGAACTAGGAAGGTCAAAAATAAGGCGACAATATAGTATCCAACGTTATAAGAAGAAATATATTTTATGTTGGTTATAAATACATTATTTTTAGGACTGACCATTGAACTATTTGCACCTATTTAGATAACACTTGTTTTGTCGTTGAAGTCAAAAACCAAAGCTCTCATTTTACATTTATGTTTTTGATGGGTTTATAGAGCCAAAAATTATTAATTGTTTCAAAATATTAAAAACCTTCTCTTATCAGAATAGGGTTTAGATTAGGTTTCCTACGTAGTGGGCAACTGAAGGAATAGTGTGGTTTTAGTCACTAAGAGCGAGAGAACATTAATGATTAAAAAAAAAAAAACATACCGTAGAACATTCAAAAAAGAGAATGAACGATTCGGCTACAACGAATGTGTTACCTAATTAGTAAGGCATCTCGAATTCTGGAGTACATATCCAGAAGACGCGTGTTCGAATTCCACTTGCAGCTAGAATTTTTCTTTCCTCAAAAATCTTTATCATACAAAGATATAACGATGTAGCTTCTACATAGTCCCGTAGTAAGCATCACAAGATATACAGACTTAGGCAAATTATATATAACTAACGTAGAATCCACATACACGTACGTATATTTGTATAATCTAAATTCATGTTCTTGCGACTACAAGCCGGTAGCTCCTATAAATTAATTTGTGGCGCACTTAGTTATACATTCAGGTCCTGTGCCCCACAATCAGCGTAGGAGCTAAATGCAAAGCGTTTTAGAAACTAGACAGGGGTACATATTGCTCTCGTTTCGAACATTGGACTTTATTCTTTATGGTGACTGTTCACTTTCGTCTGAGAGAGCTTTTCTTTTTCTCCAAACCAACTTTGCTTCAGCATAATGACGGGGCCCCCCTATCAGAGGGCCAAAGCCCGCCGGGGTCGCGGGATTATTTCCTTACCGTGACCCCGGAACAGAAAGGGCTATTGAAGGACACCGTAACGTGAAAAATTAGGAGATTATGGCTTATGAATAAATGCCGCACGGGTTGATTTTTAAAGGTAAAACAGTGCTATTTTTTTTTTAAAAAATTAACCCTGTTCATCTGGTACGGTACCTCACTTAGAAAGTCCCCCCTATTTACCCTACAAATAGTTGTTCCAGGTCTGGGTGTTTGTTTATGTGAGTTTCTATGTTTGTAAAGGCACCCAGAACATAGAAGAAATTCCTAGTATAGGGAAACGCTTTTATTTGCGTAAATCCACCTATAAGGGGGTGAAAAGGGGTGTAAACCTGTGATGTAAAATCTTAACCCATTTTAAAAAAAAAAGCCTGGCTACAACTATGTTGTTGTGTTACGATATAGATGTATGATTAGATTAGAGTGCTAAATATTTTGGTTTCTGAATTCTGACTAATGTCAGAGCTTCTGTAGGTACGTTGATTGAATGGAAAAACTAATTTTCTTTTCTTTTGAAAAAGAAATGCTAGAGAACAGTCATGTACGACTTGGGGTTTATTTAATAAGAGCAACAGGCGACAGTTGACAACTGACAATTTAAGCTTGTTTGGTGGATTTTCTGTATTTTTATTATTATACATTTATGTTATTTGAATTTTCAGAATTTTTGGCAAATGCGCAAAACCTCTAGTGGGGTAACTCAGCCCATTTTACTGAACAATTTTTGTTCTAAGACTTATGGAATTTCGTCCTTCATTAATTTGTTGTTTTATTGTTCATTTTTCATACTGATCGGCCCGATCAATTTCTGATTTTGTATGAAAAACCCCACGAGAGGTTTTGCGCATTTAACGTTACACGTTGTATAAGCCTATTTCGCCTTATCAGCCCTGGTAAGTATTTGAGGTTATAATTATGTATGTAAATTTTTAAAAATAGTTTTGCTGCCCAATTGTTGTTTTTTTGGCGTCTCAATGGCTCTCATTATCTCATAAATTGAAGAATCTGAAAATTGAAAACCTTTGACCTATCAGTAAACTGTTTCTGGAAAGAAATCAAATAAAGTAAAGCAATTTACACATAATTATTTATTTATTAACTAAAATTAAGGATATTACTAAACTATTATACACAAGAACACAGTACAGAAAATGAAAATAAAAATTGATAACAATGCATGCTGACTGGATACTTCATGTCAGGACTTCTTATCACCTTTAATAATATAATATTGACGATTTTTCATGACGTGATAAAAGTAGATTTACACTGTACACTTATAAATACTTCAGAATAATAATCTAAGCATAAAGTACGACCGTTCTTTCAGAATATACTTCAATATTTTAAAGCTTTACTAATTTTATGCCTCATTTGTTTTAAGTTTGTTGTGATCTATTTATATTAGCCTCAAGTAACATCTCAACCACTCCCTCCCACATAGAAGAGGCCTGTGTCCCAGCAGTGGGAACATTATAGGCTGATGATGATGAATATATAAACAAAAAAAAAAACAAAATTATCTCTTTTATTAATTTTGAAGACGCTATAATAAGAGACGTAAGGGGGCTCCGTCACCGCGGGCATTCACCTGTAATATTTACGTTTCAGATTCGAATATTTCATCAGTGACGGAAAACAATCGAATATCACAATGCGCACTTTGATGTTACTCGTATATAAATTACAGGTGAATGCTCGCGATGAAGGAGCGCCTTAACATATCACCAAAATTATACTTCAACAATGCGGAATCAACTCACAAACTGTTACAACGAATTCAGGAAAATTACTTGACTGTAACCAGTTTCATTCAAGTAAATGAGAAGCCTCGTACTGAAACAGTTCACTTAGCAATTACAAATAAATGTACACTATTTACAATCGTGAAATATTTATGTAGGTATAATTACTATTATTTATAATTACTATTAGGTATTAAGTCAGCTCATAATATAAGAAATACATTTTGGCTGGAATACCCGAAGGCAAGATTTTAGTTAGATACCTTAATTAAAAATTATGTTAAAAAAATTCTTTAACAATATTTATGTAATTAGGTACCTGTTGGTAAAAGACGAAGTAAAACATGTTTAGATGATCAACAACTTGGTTCTTTTTTATTACGGTAGTATAGGTAAATGGAGTCCTTAAACAATCTAAGTTTTTTTACATTAGGAATATCCGCGGAATTATAATTATAAGTTTCATCAAGAGACGCAGACTTGAATGGGATAATTGTCTATTTTTAACAAGTTTGTCCTAAGATATAATGTTAAATATTCTCTCGCTACATTCTTGATATTCCTCTGACATAGTAATATTGACTTGATTGAAAATTTATTTAAAATTATCAAATGATGCATATTAAAACAAAAATAATAATCTACCTTTAAGCCATTCAACTTGTTGGATGTTGTAGAAAAAAATATATAATATGTTATTCTCTTTTTTCTCTACAATAATATAGTATTTTATTTCAAAACCCTTTGTAATGGAAGATGCTTACTAAGTAATGGTTTTTAGATCCTTAACGAAACTAAATCTTTTTTTGGTTAAATACAGTCAATTACGAGAATTTATGTACCTGTTTTAACTATTTTTATTACACAAACACTTATTTTTTATCAAAATCTAAGTTCTCGAAGTAAAATTGGTTTTATTTTTTAAACTTTTTATCCAATAATGACACACAGTGAGTGGGATGGAATACTTCTGGAATACGAGTACTTCGATGAACAGGTAAAAAGGTCCATGTTGACCGAACAAGAAAAGATTTTTAAGATTTTTAAACTTTTCTTTACCGTTTGACATTAAACATCGAGTAATATAAATACCTAATACATACAGTAACATAATAAAGTTGTTCTCAAAGTTAAACAAAAGACTCTTTATTTTTCACAGGATTTTTGTTTAACAACAAAACGCAGCTCAAGTAAAAAAGTAGGTAGTCTCAGTACAAACGACAATAAAAAATAACGTTTTGTATCATAATAATCAATCTTTGAACAGGAGCACTTATTTAATACTTAGGTATAGGCACATAAAGCAACTCGTCGTACGGCACTGCATCGAAGAATTTTTTCGCCGTGGTTACGGTGACGTTCAAAGCATAGTCGACAACTGGCTGTCCAAACTCTTCTGTGACTATCCTCCAGTTCTCATTTAGGAACTGTAATACTGTATTACCTGAAAAAAAATAACACCCATGAGATTGGTACCTAATGTTTATTGGAGGTGGCGGTGGTTTGCGTTCGCGACATAAGACCGCGACCGTATCTGTCTTCTGTCTGTGTCTCGCATTTTGGATGTACTTTGTCAAATAGTGGAGTAAAACCCCAACGAATTTTCTATGGAAAAAATGTTGACTTGTTTGACCTTAAATGAAGTCTTACACAGTCATGTCATGTATGACAAAAGAACGGCCTTAAGGTCAAACAAGTCAACATTTTTTCCATAGAAACTTCGTTGGGGTTTTACTCCACTATTTGACAAGGTACATCCAAAGTTAAACATAGTATCGTTTTGTCTCATTATTAATTTTGTCTGTACGGAAGCAGAATTGTAAAATATGAAGCTATTAAAAAGTTACGAGCTTCTAAAGATTCGATTTTTTGCTAATTTTAACACAACTTTAGGTGTAAATTAGAAGCTAAAGAAGCATCAAATTTCCAAAACGAAGTCCGTACCGACACAGCAAATTTATCGAAGAATTTAATAAATTTTATTTGAAATTAATTGGTGCAGTGGTTTTTTCATAAAACACCAACAGCCAAAGGCTTTTTCGTATTTTTTTACGCGCGCCTTTTACTCTGAATGATCGTGCATCTCACTGAATAAGTTTTCCCCTGTTTTCTCCACGGGGGGATGACGCTCGCGCACACATGAGCAATATGGCTCGATTTCCGGTGAAATATCATGGTTTTTGACCATGCCTGCCAGTAAGTTCGAGCTCGCGACTAGCGCCGCCTTAAGTCAATTTTTTTGCTCAGTTAGACTCAATCAATATGAGAATTATCGTATTGATGGATTGTCTAATTTGACAAGTTATTCTTAGCTAAAACTCTACAATAGTGGGCATTAAGTCAATTTGAGAGAAGCTGTAACTGTCAATTGTGTGACAAAAAGGGAGAAATGTAGGCGTTTCGAGCTTGAGCTAAGTCAGCCGTTGAGAATATAAGTGTTAGGTCCACTGAATAAAAAACGATGATTCTCCTTTACTAAGGGCTGATTTTTCAACAGACAGATAACTTTTATCTGAGGAATAAAAATGGCGGTTTGACAGCTTATCTATGGAAAATATGTCAAACCGTTATTTTAATTCCTCAGATAAAGGTTATCTGACTATTGAAAAACCGGCCAAGTGCATGTCGGGCCACGCACAATGTAGGGTTCCGTAGTTGCTCATCAAAATACTTATGCAAATTAACTAAACTGATTCGCTGAATTTAATTTTAAAAAGAACAATTTTTAAAATCGGTCCAGGAGTCTTTGAGAAATCGGGGAAAATACATTAAAAAAAAGATTACGACGAATTTAGAACCTCCTCCTTTTTTTGAAGTTAGTTAAAATTAGTTGACGATAAAATCCTACCTATCCCCAAAAAAAATACCTATTAAAGCTGTAAAAATAAAGTTGACAAACTTACATTTGCAGTTGAAAAACATGTTCCCCGATACATTTTGTTTAAGAAAAAATTTAATCAAGTACATTTTATAAGTTGGTCGACTATTACTCGTAAAGTTATAAAGCCTACTTAGTCATGATAATTTTCTTTTAAATTTCACTATATATACTACTATTGTGAATTTTTTCACACCCCTAAACATAACCGTTTAGCTGGTAGAGGGGGGGGGGACACTCGAGTCGAGCAAAATTTAGCACTTTAAAGCTTGATATTTCACAAACGAATTTTTTTATCAAAAAATTGTTAATGGAAACTATCAATATTTTTTAAAGACCTATTTAATGATACCCCACAATAAGGGGTACGCGAGAAAAAAAAAAACATCCCCAAGTTACGTGTACAGGAGGTACCCTAAAAAAAAATATTTTACGAGATTTTATTTTACCACTTTTTCGGCACAACAAGTCTATATAAATACACCAAATTACAGCTCTCTAGTACTGTGCGTCTCTGAGCTAAACTGCGGACAGACGGACAGACGGACGGACGGACATGGCGAAACTATAAGGGTTCCTTGTTGACTACGGAACCCTAAAAATCAGCCCTAAAGGTGATCTTCTGGCAGAAAATCGGAAAATAAGCCGTAACTTTGTACCATAGTATTACACTAGTGTTATTTTTCTGTGTTATTTATTGCGTGTAAATAAATAAAAACTAAAAAAACTTGACTATATCTAGCTAATTTTCAGGAGTTAAAATAATGTTTGTGGAAAATGACAATGGTGGGAAACAAAAAATTTTTTTAGAATATGACGTAATTACAAAGAATCCATCTTATGCAAATTTCAGAAAACATTAGAAAAGCCGAGGAGTTTCATTTAAGTTTCATTAGTTCTGAGAAAAACCGCTAATTGCGAAATAAAATACAGTACCGAGCTCCAGGAATCCACGTGGAAAAGTTAGTTAATTTTAATTAGGACTACATTAATTTCGGTTTAGGAATTAACAACCCTCGTGTTTCATTTTGGTCATGGCCATTTTTAATTTTGGACTTGCCACGAATATATCAGATGACTATAACGGCTAGGAAGCAATATTCCTAATGAATTATTAAACTCTTACTAAAACAACTTTAAAAAAGTGAGTGTATAAAAACGTGGGAAACTGGGGACTCGACTTATACACGCTGTTTTTTTGCATTTTCGTCAAACTTCAGGTGGTTGTCACAAAAGTCATAAATAATCAATTGAAAGTACAGTACCGGGCAAAACTAATAAGGGCTGCTTTTTTTTTGTTGTTGAAATTTTACAGTATTTCAGAATTAAACCCTTAATTCAATACAAATGAAAGAGAATCACCCGACTACGCAGTCCGCGCGTACGCACACAACGATGAGCAGCTGGTGTGCGTGAATTGAATCTACTACTCTTGAAGAAACTAGTTCACACTTACGGATTTCAGAAAAAGGAAAAATAAAATAAAAAAAATACCTACCTATTTTATTGTTGATTTGGGTCGAGAATCATGAGTATAATCACGTCCTTGAATTTGACTAGGTTGCAGATCAACACATTGTATTTGTATTATTTGTTAAGGTTTTGTGTAAATTGATTAAAAATTGGTGATAATGTCAAAAAAAGTCAAGTAGCATGGGAGCTTTCATTGAAAACGTTGCCTAAGGAGCGGGCCACATAGAAAAGACATAAGACGAGGACGCGTCGTGGATGTGCGAAAATGTATGAGAGTCGCGTCCGCAGCCCGTTTATTCTGTGTGTTTTTCGTCGCGACGGCGACGTTTCTATACATATTGTACGAAAGAGACGCCGAAGAGACATTATGATAGTGCAAAACATGTAAGGATAATATACTATATTTTACAAATACCTAGAATGATATTCAGGTATATACTCACAACCAGGTAACCGTGGCCCCGGAACGTAAAGGGCTGTTAAAGGAAACTGTCGATTTCAGTCAGTACAAGTCTGACAGTGCCCTTTGTGGGAGGACTTATTTGAAGTACGTGAAAAAAAAGGACGTAACGTGTGTACTCACTCAATTCAGGATTGCCCTTAAAAAGGTTGTTGATCGTGTAAATGATTCTCTCGCCGTAATCAAAGGTGAACTTGTAACTTTTTATCCCGAAGTGGTCGCGACCTTCAGCATCCTTGAAATACTTCGTGTTTATGTTCAACTTGATGATCGAGTTCACTGAAACATTAATATATTGTCGGTTAAAGTCAAATTAATTAAGAAAACATGTACATACTTGGTACAATGTCTGGGGATTTAATTTTTTTTTTAATGTATGTTCGAAATAAAAAAAGAAATTATGATAGTTAAGCCAACATCACACGGCGCCTGTTATCACGAACCACGCCGTGTCCACTCGTGCAACGTATTGTAAAAGCGATTGCTCCTCCGTAATGGGTCGATTACACCTAACGAGTACAGTGGTGAGTCAGTAAATAAGCTCTCGGCCGGCTACTCGGCCTAGTAAACAAATTGGGATTCTAGTGACCCTCTCGCCTCTCTTTTCGACCGAGTACTCGGCCGAGCACTCGTTAAAGTGTTTATACCAACCGAGCACTCGGCCGAGGACACTGACTCGCCGCTGTACTCGTTAGGTGTAATCGACCCTTTAATATGGGATAACTTCAAGACACGGACGCAAGTAAACTCCGGACGCGGCGGGTCTTGTACGCGATCACGCGCCGTGAGAAGCCAACTTAAAGGATAATTCACGCTACACCGGGCCGGGAAACTGGGCCGTGCCCCGTTCATGCTCCGGGTTGTTTGGATTTTCGGCTGTACCTTTAGTATGAAGTGATTCGGCGTGACGATAGACGGGGCACGGCCTGGTTCCGACCCAGTGTAGTGTGAATCATCCTTAAGTATGCAAGATTTAAAAAAACCAGTCGCAAAGCTATCAGATAAGCATCTGCACATCACGACTAAGTGTCATTGGACAAGAACATTGCTGTAAAATTGTTTTATATTTTTAGTTCAAGTGCTTCTAGTTCGTAAACTTACACAGTAAACAGTTTTTTACAATGTTTATGTGGCAAAAAAACGTAATTAATGGATACTTTATCCTTCACTGTCTTCGTATCAAAATAAAGACCACAACAAAAGAAAAATGGTAGTGTCTGGAAATACGTCTAATATCTTTGTCTTTTTACGCTAATTACATACGAGGAATAGCAATTAATTGATACATTAGATCTCTAGAAACATTTTCATCATAATTATACATGTATTGCACTAGGTACCTCCGAAGTCGCGGGACTTACGAAGTACCGTGACCCCGGAGGCCCGGATCGTAAAGGCCTATTGAAGGACACCGTGGATGTTAGTGAGTACGAGTCTCGATAGCCCCTCCCGCTCTACCCTGGGTTAGGACTCATTTGATGACTTTACCACGACACTACCTATATAGAAATCAAAGGTAAGAAAATAATTATAGTAGAACTAGCAAAGAGTGATGAAATTACACACAATAATATAACAACAGAAAAACAACGAGAACAGTATTTTGTTGAGCTTATAACCTCTCATAATAAGTTTTTAATAAAGTTCCACCTGAAAATAATAACTCCCACAGAAATATAAAAACAAATACGGCAATGTTTTGTTGCCCCATAAAGCCAGGTAATTACCGTCGTCTGGGGGTCTACAACCAACCACATTTTACAACCATTACCTTAATAATTAGATTGCGAAGGTCAACCCTTTAATTATAATGAGCTCGTGAGATGTAGGTACAACAAAACTTATTCAAATCGAAAATAATGAACCTTTTGGGGTATCAAATCAAATCGTTTATTATTTCAACTAGGCCAATTACGAGTACAGGCACTTTTGACATTATCAATAGACATTATAATTATGTATAGGGTGACTGGCAATGGGGATTGTCTTAATTTTTTAAACATTCGATTTTATTTCATTTTCTGCAAATATAGAGCATTTTGAGAAACTAATTTGAATATTTTAAGGATTGGCTCAATAGTTTTTTTATTTTTAATATTTTAATTTTTGAGGTAGGTGACGTCACCATTGGCCTAAAAGTTGTGCCGTTTCCTTACTAGAGCAAAATTAAAAAACGGTCAACACAACGTCAACTGTCTAAACGTCACTTAAATCCCGCTAGGTTATTGTTTACAAAACAAAATTACTCCTAGATAAACATACAAAGGAATCTAAGGCTTCTGAAATACTAACATCAAAGTGATCTTCGCAACAGTACATTGTATAAACCTTGCAACATTCGACGCCGTCATCACGACACCACTTTTCTCGCAAATCTTCTTTAGTACGAACAAAATGTTGTTTCGATTATTATTAGTATTATTGTTGCAAGTTGGGACAAAGCACTTCCTGTATTCTATTTTACTTGTAGTTTATGTTATATTGCCGATGCCGATTTAACAGATTTAACCGAGATTATGAAGCAATTTGCAGTTACAATAAAAACTTGTTTGTTTACATCTTTGACATTTACAAATTGACACTTGTCAGTGGCCGTCTCTTTCTCATCAGGGATGTCAGACGGCCACTGTGATGTACCAATCTATATATATAAAATTCAAAACTGACTGACTGATCTGACAACGCACAGCCCAAACCGCTGGGCCTAGAAACTTGAAATTTGGCATAAGCCCTTTTTATACCACGTAGGTGAGCACTAAGAACGGATTTTGCGAAATTCGGCCCCTAAGGGGTTGTTTTTGGGGTTGATAGTTTGTATGAAACTTCGTAACTACAAGTGCTAGGAAATTAAAATTTTGAATATAGGTTCTTTTGAGGACGTAAGAGTTACCTATGACAGGATTTTGCGAAATTCGACCCCTAAGGGGTTTGTTTTTGAGGTTGACAGTTTGTATGAAACTTTGTTATTAGAAGTGCTAGGCGTCTCAAATGTTACATAGCGGTTGTTTTTAAGACGTTAACTCTCACCAAGGCAGAAATTTTGTGAAATTCGACCCCTAAGGGGTTGTTTGTGGGGTTGAAAGTTTTGAAACTCAAATTTTACATAGGGGTTCTTTTTTGGACGTAAGTAATACCTAAGACTGGATTTTGCGAAATTAGATCCCTAAGAGGTTGTTTTTGGGGTTGAAAGTTTGTATGAAACTCTGTTACTACAAGTGCGAGGAGACTCTCATTTTCACTGGGTTCCTTTATAGGACTTAGATGCACACCACGGTGGGATTTAGCGAAATTCGACCCCAAAAGGGTTTGCTTTTGTGTTTGATAGTTTGTATGAAACTTTGTTACTACAAGTGCTACGCGTTCCGAATTTTGCGAGGGGTTCTTTTTAAGACCTAAATGTTCACTAAGACGGTTTTGCAAAATTCGACCCCTAAGCGGCTTTTTCGGGGTTGATAGCTTGGAGACTCAAATTTTGCATAGAGATTCTTTTTTGGACGTAGTTACGGGTGTTTTGTGGAAATAGACCTCAAGGGGTTGATATTTCGGGCACGCCGCAATTGCGGCGGTAAGACCCCTCTTTGAGGAGTGGCTGGAGAGAAGTCATGGCGTCCTGACCTACCGCTTGACGCAGGTCCTCACCGGACACGGATGTTTCGGGAGGTTCCTGTGTCTGATAGGGAAGGAGGAAACGCCCGGGTGCCACCACTGCGAAGATCGCCCGGAGGACACAGTAGAGCATACGGTGCAGGACTGCCCAGCTTGGGCGGTGCACCGACGTGTCCTCACGGCGGCGATAGGCGGAGACCTCTCGCGCCCGGCATTGGTTGCGGCCATGCTGCGGGGCGAGACGGAGTGGGAAGCGGTCGCCTCCTTCTGCGAAGCAGTAATGCTCGTGAAGGAGGAGGCGGGCCGCGAGAGAGAGAGGACAGCGTCCTCCCTCCGCCCCAACCGCAGTGGTAGGCGCCCGCGGCGTCGGACGTCAGCAGACGATCTCCGGCCACCGTAGGCGCGGGCATGCGGGCAACGAGTAAAGGGCAACTCGCAGCCCGACCATGGACCATGCCCGGGTCGACGGCGCGTTGTGTCCCACGCGCGCCTCAAGGAGCGTCAGCATAATGACGGGGCCCCCTCTCAGAGGGCCAAAGCCTGCCGGGGTCGCGGGATTATTTCCTTACCGTGACCCCGGAACATAACAGGCTACTGAAGGACACCGTGGATTTTAGTCAGTACAAGTCTGACAGTCCCTCCCGCCCTGCCCGGGGTGGGAGGACTCATTTGATGATTTTACCACGCTAAAAAAAAAAAAAAAAGAAAAAAAAAGGGGTTGATATTTTGTATGAATTATTTTTAGGACCTAAGTTTTAGGTACCTAAAACGGAATATTGCGGGTTGATAGAATTTTTGTTGAATATTGATTTAGTTTTTCCAACAGTATCCCATATAGAGGGTGAAATTCACAAAGGCAAAGTTCGAAAATCACGCGGACGAAGTCGCGGGCGTAGTGCTAGTATGAAATATTGGTACATCGGTAAAATGTGTCGAAAATCAAATACGAATGAAAAATCTTTTTTTTTCTTTTGCTGTTAATAGAGGGCAAAAAAAATAGATTTTTTAAGTAAGCAATACTCGATTGTAAATAAAGAAATAGATAACAGAGTACAGCTAGCGTGGAAGAGATGTTGGTCACACAAGGTTGTCAAAAATCCTCGGGTTCCTCCCAAATCTAAGAAAATATTTGATTTCTTCATTTTACCTATATTGACGTATGGATGTCAAACTTGGAGCATTACTAAACAAAATATGCGAAATCTAGAGCTCTGTCAAGATAGCATGGAGCGTAGCATACTCAACGACAAGTTAAAAGACAAAATCAAACTAGAGACATTACTAAACCAAACTAAAATCAACGAAATCACATATTGCATAAGGAAATCGAAATGGTGCGCAGGTCGTTGAGGAGTACTAATAATAAATAGGCTAAGGACGTAACCAAATGGTGTCCAAGATATAACAAAAGAAAGAAAGGAAGGCAACGCCTAAGATGGGAAGACGACTTTCGAAAGATGGCTGGTGCTACTTGGAGGAGGATGACCCATAAACGGAAGGAGTGGCAAGCTACAGGGGAGGCCTTTGCGAAATCGAAAGACAATATCAATATCGGTGTCTAATAATACATATAAAGATATATAAAAGAGAGGGAAAAAAATTTAAACATACTTTTAATATTTTTGTTTTGTAAGATTGTTAAATAAAGGCTATAATAATAATAATACTCGATTCCACCCTAAAATTTGTCGTTTATTCTGTATTGTTGGTCAACGTCCAATCTTGGTATTTTTCTCTCGAGTAATAATCTTGGTACATGGTACGTGACACTGAAAACTGGTATGTATACCAAGACATTGGTACATATGCCTGACATCCCTGGAAAATACTTGTCACTTATTTTTTAGGGTTCCGTAGCCAATGGCAGAAAACGGAACCCTTACAGATTCGTCATGTCTGTCTGTCTGTCTGTTCGTCCGTATGTCACAGCCACTTTTTGTCGAAATTATAAGAGATAGCTCTTATAATTTCGACAAAAAGTTGAAACTTTGTAAGTAGATGTATTATGTGAACCGCGTTAGGACTTACACACAAAAATAAAACAAAAACCAATTTTGGGGGTACCTCCCATACTTAGAATAATTGAAACCCAAAATATTTTTTTTTCGCCTTACCCATTCGTGTGGGATATTTATGAATAGGTCTTGAAAAATTATATTGAGGTAGTACTATTATTCTGTGATTGAGGTCACAAACATAATAATCTTTTTCTAAACTGAACAGTTTGCTCGAGAGACACTTCCAAAGTGGTAAAATGTGCCCCCCCCCCCTCTGTAACTTTTAAACTAAGAGAATGATAAAACAACAAAAAATATTTGATGTGCATTACCATGCAAACTTCAAATGAAAATTGTTTTGAACGAGATCAAGTTATTAGTTTTTTTTTTAAATAAATCGTAAACTGCAATTTACCTTGCAAAGTTACAACCAACTACAAGAACTTTACTTGCTGCTACGGAACCCTTTATGGGCGAGTCCGACTCGCACTTGGCCGGTTTTATATTTTTTATATTTTCTGTTTTCTGAGGCAAAGATACAAAACTGTGTACAGCCAAAGGTTTGAAGAAGGTTTTAAACATTTGAAGGGCAAGGAAGGTCAAACGTATTTTATTAAAAATATCAATGAAATATGAATATTTTTCATTTTTAATTAGTACATAATGATCAGTAAAGCTATTCCTCGAAATGGTTTTTCAATTACAGCATATTGAAAAAAATGAACAATGCCCATTAGTGTACGATACCTAAACACGTGAGTTGTGCTCATGATAACAAACAATTTTTATTATGGGAGCAAAGCCGAAATCGTGAAAAAAATATCAGCTGTTCAGTACATTAAGCCAACATAAATGTACTGAACAGCTGTTTTTTTTTTGTTGTTTTTCAGGTTTTTTCCCATGGTAAAAGTTGTTGGTTATCACGAGCACAATCACGTGTTTAAGTATCGTACACTAATTCCCAGTCACCCTGTATAAAACTAGTACAAAAAAATAGTTATGGTGCATGGTGTATGAGGAACAGAGTGTAAAGTTCCTCTTCCCAGATGTGACCTTCCCTTTCTTATAGCTTCAACCAGAAAGATGTTTGTTCAGGCTTTCTGCCTGACAATCAACCAATGTGGGAATTATCTATTCGTTTTAAACCCCTACCTAGAGACGTTAATTTGCGTGATGCAGGATTTCATTCTTCTGTCGCTGTATGAATTTTTGTTTACGACTTAATTTATGTTCACTACTAAAACTCATAAAACAACCAACTTAAAGCTATTTTGGATTGTCAAGAACTGAAAGATTGATTGATATAAAAATAAAAATAAAACATACTGTATTCCGCTGCACGCTATACTGTATTGTGTATGAATAAAGCGCTGGAATGCAGTGATATTGGATCAAGTAGCTGGATGAATGTAGGTTAGCCTTAATATCTCACTGAGAAACACCTTTAGTTGCCCGTTTCAGTGTTAATGACTATAAAGAAGAATGGGCAAAAATTTCCTTGAACGCTCTTTCAAATCAAAATAAGTATTCTCACAAAACCGTGGCACTATGGGGCATTTAGGCGATCTAGCTGGTCAAAATTATTTACGTTACTAATTGGTTCTGAAACCGATTATTAAGGCTTTCTGTGCCTAACTACGACATGTTCGGTAAATAAAAACAGATTTATGCTGTGTAATAGACATAAGTATGTATTAACGTAATCAAAGATATAAAAACTATGATAACACGTGAGTAAAGATAACACCTACAATTTTACATAAAACAACTTACGTAATTTACATAAAATTCACTGTTTACTAAATATTACAGCTAGAAAGACAAAAAAATAATGCATAAGTAATTATTTTAACTTTTTATGAAAAATCATAATCGCATTAAGAATAAGCACATATTTTAATACAGTTTGATAACAGATATTAAGTACATATTTAAAACAGAGAAATCATAGTAGTATTGATCATAAGTTTGCTTTTAATCACCCTTTTCATCATTAAGAATTCGGAAAACGTAGATTCTGTGTCTTCAGATTCGGAATCAGGATGAGGATGTGTTGCATTTTATCAAAAATGTGTTTTCTGGTTAATAGTCTTACATCTGAAGGACTTGAAATTAAAAAAAAAAAACACGGAAATTGGTCATTGAGTTCAAGTGAATTATAATATATTTGGATATTCACATTTGAAACTATATACCACACTTTAAGGGACCCAATTTTTTCCGTGATAAATAAAAAGTGCTCTCAATTACTCTCTGAAAAGTCTCCACACTATCAATCGAAGTCCCTTCAAAATCAGTAAAGTTTTTTCAAAGATTAGCCCGGAGAAACATAAAAAATCCCTTGTATTTTATGTATTTCTATACTGGTGATATTTTATGAAATCGGATTAAATCGGAACAGATTTTTGCTTTTCTAGAAAATAGTGACATGGGGCTACCAATATAATTTAAAAGGAGAGCCGGGACGCACCCTGATATACAACTTATCCTCCAATCTTTGTAAAAAAATTGTTAAGAATGTATAAAAAATTTCTCTTACCAGTTAAATTAAAAAAAAATAGGAACAAACATTGTTGTGATGATCAAAATATTACTAATATATTCTTACATACCTGCTTCTGCCATATTTATCACAAAATCTCTCAGAAAACTAACACGAATCATAAAAAATAACTTCGAAAATGTTGAAAAATAACTGTTGCGAATGATACAAGCGCGCACTTAAATAGACGATCGAAAGTCGACGGTCGTTACAGGCAGCCACGCGGGTGGAAAAGCGCTCATACGCGTTTTTTGTGTGGTCCAGTCATTGTATTTTGTAACTCAAGTATTATTTTGTCTGGATTCACTATTTTGAAATTTGATTAATGGCCAGCTAGATCGCCTAAATGCCCCATAGTGCGTGGTTAAAACATGAATTGCTAAGACATCACCAACAGGCGCATACGATAACGCAACGACTTTCAATATTTAATATTCGAACGAATGCACGATTTCTATTTCATCGCGAGTTGGCTTTGTATCCGTTTATAAAATACATGAAGGCATTTCAGTGATATTTGCAATTTATTTTCATGTAAGGTTAGATGTACGAATGTTTTACGTTTCTTAGAAAATGCTGTAACACGAAAATTTGTATAACTCGTGTTTCCCTTTGGTTGGAGTACTTGTTTTATTTATTCTGTTCTCTTCACTGTCTACGTATTAATTAGTTTGAAGAAGCATGCATGGATTTTTGTTTTTCTTTCAATCCATTTGACAGTTTTTTACGCGTGTCACAGAATACAAAGCTGATCACAGCTATTTCTGAATTGCGGTAAAATTTCAATAAGGCAACAAGTAACTCGAGAGCTATTTCAAGGCGCTTAAACATTGTTGAAAAATACTTATCTGACTTTAAAATTAGCCCGTTGTGCAATGTGTAACGTTAATAGCGCAAAATGTCTTGTGGGGTAACTCAGCCCATGTTACTGAACAATTATTTTCTGAGACTTTTGGAAATTAGCAAAAAAAAGATTTTTCATACTGATGGGCCCAACCAATTTTTCATTTTGTATGCAAAACCCCACGAGAGGGTTTGCGCGAACAAACATTGTTCAGTAACATGGGCTGAGTTTTTGCGCTCTTAACGTTACACGTTGTAATGATTTCAAGGGTTTTTTTCATGCTCCACCTCTAGCTTATTCTAAATATATATTTTTTATTATTTGATAAGCTGAGGCACATTAAAAATATCCTCATAAAAAATATTATAACGAATTATGAAGAATTAATTGTCAAAATGTTATGGGTTAATGCACACACGGCCACACATCAAGCTAAGAAAAACTAGTTTAAGCTGACCGTTCAATGTGCGGAGATATCATATAAAGCGAGTCTAAGACAAACTGGTTTTGTATAGCTTGATGTGTAGCCGTGTGTACTATGAGGGAGCAGTATGAACATATTCGTTTTTTTTGAGTACTAACCAATTTTGATCTTGGAGTCTCCTTCACCGTTGATAGGGAAGAGAAGTAGCCTCCCAACAGCTGTGTACTTGCCCTTGATGGTGATGTTGCATCGCACGTCCAAATTGAATATATTCTTTTCTAATATTGCTCTGAAAATTAGAAAATATTGGTGTTTTATTGACCTGTTATCACGATACCTATTTTAACATTAACATAGATATATAAAATCTAGACACACGGGAGTGTGTCAAGCCAAGCAGGCGCGCAGCTCACAGTGTGTAATATTACACGAACTATTTGGAGTCACTTTTTAGCCTATTTATTATTCAAGTTGGCGTGAAAGGGTTATTCGTGCAAACGGCAAAGATTTATGATTTGAACATACTGACCGATAAATGGACCAAGACCCGTATTACAGAACATCACTCATACTCAAGCATTACTTGAAACTAGATTCAAGACATTTGATTGGTTGAAACCAGTTCTAAGTAACGTTTGAGTTTTGAGATGCGTTCTGTAATACGGGCCTTAGACCATCTAAACTAATAAAATATTGTTTTATTTAAGCTTGTCTGTATTCACAGTTCACACTCAAAACAATTTTTTTCTGATTTTTTTATTGTCTAATGCGAATAACACTAAATGGGGTGTTTTTTCATTTTCCAGTTGCTACTCATGTGGCCCTCGAGGCCTGTAGCAGTTTTTCTAGTTAATGAAAATAATGTAAAGACCAACTTTGCATTGATTATACATTGACATTCCAAAAACATTTTAACAAATGTACGCAATAAAATGTCATTTCCCAGAAGTTTTAAGGAAGTCACTTCTGCATTCATCATTTATGAACAAAATGTTTCTCTAAGCCTTTCTATCCCACATCTCACAACCCTTAGAGCCGTATAACAATAGGAAAAACAATTTAGATATGTCATACCCTTTTACCCGACGACAACATAATAAGCTCCATACTTCGTCCCAGAAAAGCCTTATATTCGGATAAACGGTTCCTCGTCTATCCTTGAAAGGAGGTAGGGAAGTGCTAGTATCTTTTGAATCTAAATACAGGGACCTTTTTTGGAGATTTTGGTAGTATAAAAGGGTTGATTTTCAAAAAGAATTCGATGTTCTTGGTCGTGTTCTACGCAGTTTTGAATGTGTTACCTCAACGTTATTAAGGCTGTGTTGTTTTACAATTCGATATTTTGAGAAATACTAATAGGTAAGTAGGTGTTTTTTGAAGTTGTGTGACTTTACAGTACGATGTACATAAGTTCACAGTACGTTTAGTGCATAGTTCTATAAGTTGTCACAATTGAATTATAACTATAATATAAGTGATAGCTTCATATTAGCGAACTTATACTTCGCTTATGCTCCGCTTTGCGTTTTGCGCTTAAATAAAACTTATTTTCATGAAATTATTGTTTTCATATACGTATCAGACGCTTGTAAAAAAATGCACATTATCGTAATTGTATCCATAAGTTTAACATTCTGATAATGTACGGACGAGCTAAGCATGAACTAAGTCTTAATTCAATCAATACATATCAGCCTCAGGCCCAAATCTGTAGCGGCAACTTAGCTAAACCTCTGGCTCAGACTAGAAGACCGGTATAGTCTTTAAGTCTTCTCAGTGTTGCTTCATCCGAAAATTAACCTTAATAGTTACAATTAATGTTCGCCTTAATCACAGGCATCTGTAAGAATAAGGCATCTTTATGAACCATATTTGCTACTCTTTTATATGCTAAAAAGTGGCGTAGTAACGATTGTAAGGGAATAGTGTATAAGACGGTGACACGGGGTATGATGGGAAAACACACACTTAAGGTAAACTGAACACAATACTAATGTAGCGCAAGCGCCAAAAGGACGCCATTTGATAATGGCCGCTTGCAAATGATGCCCTGTTGACGCTTGCGCTACGTTAGTGTTGTGTTTAGTTTGCGTAGTGTGTAGGTCCCATTGAACCTCGCGTCTCCGACCTATACACTCTTCCCCTATTGAATTACCATTGAACAATTTGATCCTGTATTATTGTTATCAAAGTCTTGGTAAATTAGCCGACAAAAACCTTACACGTGTTTTCACAAAACAATAATAAAATATGCCACATAGGCTCCATCCTTATAAAGTCATTTTGTTATTAAGTAGTACGAAAAACAAAGGGTTTCGTCAACTCACAGTTTCGTGAGAATAAAACCGCATTGCTGTGGTGAAGCAAGGTTTCTCTAACAGTCGTTGTTAGGTAACCGCTACTTTTAAGTAGCATTTAGATTGCGACGCGCGTTAAAAGAAAATTAGTTTAATGGATGAGTTGCCTTGTGATATAAAAGGAGAATAAATGTTTCGGATTTTCTGAAGATTTATTTTTAAATGGAGTTGGTTTTTCAAGGTCACCATTTGAGCTAGATGAAAGTGGGTTTCTTCAATTTAAGTCATTTTTATTTTAAACTTAATATTATAAACTGAAGAGTACCCTTTCTCTATAGTTTTATAGAGAAAGGGGACAATCCAATAAAAGGGATTTTAGGGTTCCGTAGCCAAATGGTAAAAAACGGAACCCTCATAGCATAGATTCGTCATGTCTATCTGTCTGTCCGTCCGTATGTCACAGCTACTTTTCTTCGAAAGTTTACGAGCTATCCTGTTGAAACTTGGTAAGTAGATGTATTATGTGAACCGCAATCGGATTATCACAGAAAAATAAAACAAAAACAAATTTTGGGGTTCCCATTTCTAGCTTTTATTTTTTTTCAGCTGACCCATATTATGTGTGGGGGTATCCATCCATGGATAGGTTTTCTTTCAATTTGAATCAATATTTCTTCAAATGAGCGAGTTCAACAAAATAAACTTTGTTTCTTTATAATATTAGTATTTGAAGTATAGGTTATCCCACAGTCTAGTAATCACATTGAAATTTATGTTCAAAGTCCAGTTTCATATCAACTTCAAACAATACTGCAGAACTTGAAGACATTGCCGTTTGCTGCTTCGTGCGATACGATTAAAACCGAAGCTATGTATATTAAGCTATAGTTTAAGGCTTAATATAGCTTAACGTTTAAACTTTGACGCACCAGTATTACTTTTAAGTTTTGTTTCATGATTTTCTGGTCCATAATTGGAGAAGAGACTTATTGTTCCTTATTTCCAATTATTTTCTTGCAGTGTGATTAGTAGTTTCTTACACGTAGGAGTTTCTTGCACGTTCTTCTCCATAGAGATCTACTTCTTGGAACGGGCATCTACGGTAATTTCACAGTTTTTGTGTCTTGTGACTGGGACTGTAGCACCATAACTTTTTACTGTTTAATAATAATTATTCCTTCAATTGTTTCTGACAATTCAAAAGTGCCTGTAATTGGCCTACTTGAAATAAATGCTTTGATTTTTGATTTTGAGTAAACACTTATTTACATGAGCATTAGGAAATGTGTAAGACAACGAAAAAGATGCAGAAAAATTGCCGATAAATAGTAGATCGCGCGTCCGGCACGTATACGGCGAGTAACGGGTGACTCGCTGTCCGATCATGGTCTATGCCCGGGTTGACGGTGTATGGTGTTCCACGTTTGCTTCAAAGAGCTGACAGTCTACCAAGGTCGGGGACTGCCTTAGCAAGTAACCGTGATCCCGGATCGTAACGCTATTGATGGACATCGTGGATTTTATTCAGTACGAGTCTGACAGTCCCCCCAGTCCCAACCTGAGTGGAAGGACTTATTTGATGATTTTGGCAAATTAAAAAAAAAAATAGTTGATCGTCCAATGGACCCAAAAGCGCTACCACATTTTCCAGGTTCCACATCTGAATTTACGTGGATTAATGTATGACTTGAAATTTACTGCTGCCTTCTCTATTCTCTGATCATTAATCTAGATCTCTCTAGATTACTTCATACTCGTATCAGACGATTATAGCCAAATATTAAGAAAAAGTCTCTATCGATCTTACAAAATACCAATTCTGATATTTCGTAGTTATCTTTGGTCTTAACTGTACCTGCCATACAAAAATGTGTAAAAATGGAATTCAATTAAAACAGGCAACTAAAAAAAGTGATGGAATGAGACTCAATGTATGAAAATTAAAAATGGCTATCCATACAGAGCGACCAGGGACGCGAGGCATTTGCCGCGCGAGCGAATTGCCTCGCGAGGCTTCTCGCTCTGTGTCGTCGCGCCTAATTAATGTTAAAATGCAGCTATTCCCATTTGTCACCAACCTCCGGCACTTTTGTGATGCTCTCTTGTTTAGTTGATGAAACTGGAGAGTGATGAAATGGTACATCCCATTTCCACTCTGCACTTGAAATTTGGCAGTATAGCGGTAGATATAGAAATAACGATTAGCCAAAGTGCTTTTATTTCCATAGACTTTATTTTATTTTTTTACGCTTGTAGATCTCGGCCTAAAAACCCATTTGGATAGCCAATTTAAAAAGAAGGCATTTACACTGGCAACTTTCGAAATTACAGTGAAAGCGAGTTTTATGTTCAACTTGATACTTTTACTTCATTTTGATAAACCGTAGAATACATGACCTTCAAAAATGTCTTTTCGTAGACAAAAGCATCTTTCCCTCAGGAATTTCAAAGATAATCTCAAGCTTTGGAGCCATTTGAAGCGGATATAATCGTTTCTTTGTTCAAATGTGATTCAGGGCAAAAGCCAAGAGTTTCCAACAATTTTCTGAAGTCCTTGTGCAGAAAAGGTTTTGTGTTCTTGTTATTTTGTAAATCTGGATGTGGAGTAGCTCTTTTGGATAGGTACATACTAAATAGACGCGTTTCCATTAGGCAAGTCAAACATTCGCAAGTAGCTTTTTTTCAATCGTTTTTAATTATCAAATCAGTCCTCCCAAAGGGGCGGGACGGGATGGATTGTAAGGCCCGTATTACAGAACGTCACTCAATACTCAAGTGTTACTTAAAACTAGATTCAAGTCATTTGATTGGTTGCAATCTAGATTTAAATAGAGATCAGTTCTGTGCTTGAGTTTCGTTCTGTAATACGGGCCTCAGACTAGTACTGGCTAGAAACCACAGTGTTATCCTTTACTAGCCGTCCGCATGCCCGATTCTACTGTGTTGAACGCGCTAATATCAGGAACTAGGTTCGAATTGAAAAAATATTTCTGTGTTGGATAGTCCATTTATTGAGGAAGGCAGTAAAACATCATTCTATTCAGCGGAGGTGAAACCACGCGGAAGAGTTAGTTGTTAAAAAAAGACGGTATTTCGATGCTCATCATCATCATCAGCCCATTAAGTTCCCACTGCTGGGTCACAGGCCTCCTCTCTGTGAGAGGGAGGGAGGGAGTGGGCCATAATCCACCACGCGGGCCCAGTGCTGATTGGTAACCTGAATATCACATGTCTTTGAATTTTTGGTTCTAGGACATGCCGGTTTCCTCACGATGTTTTCCTTCACCGTTTTGAGAGCAGTAGTGATGAAATAAATTACACAAAGTAATGCACCTGGCTGGGTTCGAACCCACGACCTACAACTCGTAAGTCGGGGCCGATAGCACTGGGCCACCACTGCTCATGACTATGCTATATTGACTAATTATTATTAATTAGTCAATAGGTGATGCTGAAGAATGAAGATAAGAAACCTAGAGAGAATGCTCTTCGGCGACATTCAAGTTTTAATATAAACCACTATTACTTGGCCCTTACTCACTCATACAAAATGAGGTTCATATTTCATATTGTCTTGACCTACGTCTAGATTCTATCGTAGAACCTGTCTTCTGGGATTTTCAGGCTTTGCCCTTTACTTAACTTGTCATACCTAACAAGAAAATTAATAAGTTATTTTTCGCTGTAGTTTTACCTACTTTTGGAAGACCCTTTTTTATGATGTAAGGTGAATTTGAACTTTCGAAGCTGATTTGAAAGTGGACATTTAATTACTGATACGATATTTGTTTGTCGATTGTTTTAATGACATTATATCTTAAAGATGTAGTCATTAGGTGTATTTTCGTACAATTGTGTTATATTTGATTTACACATAGTTATGATGAGAAGGGATTGAACTCATGTGACTAAAAGAGTGATGAATAAAAAGAATATTAGTTTTTATGGATGGAGAGATACAAAAGAAAATATGTATTGATTGTATGAGAAACAATATGAAAGAAATCTAGCAAGTGCGTTCTGAAGGACGTACAGTAAAGGGTTCTGTAGTTGGTTGACTAGTTCAATATTCTACCCCATGGATAATAAACACATCAGTTGAAAAAATTGATCTATACAATGATTTTTTTACAAAGGGTTTAAATGCTTATTAAAAGAATAATAATTGTTTTGCGACGATCGACGATATACAAAATTTTACGTTTACGTATAGTTTACTTTACGCTAGGATCTAACAAAAAATATAGTTTCATGTATCCGATAAGAGTTGTCAGTCTTGGTATTTACGAATCAGACTCAAAATCCCTAGCTTCGTAATCAAAATAATGAGCAAATAAAAAAATAAACAGAAATAAAAAAAATCCTACTTACTCAACATTCAAAACCTGACATTTTCGCAGACCCGTCGCTTTTCCTTCGTAAAATGTCACCTTGATGCCCGGCAGTTGTATGGGCAGCTCATCAATGACGAAAGGATCCAGCGGTGGTACTCCCAGGTCTGGTAGACCCTTGGAGAACTGTGGTATCGCATCCTGGGTCGCTTTTATTAGACAAGCCGGCTCTGTATTGTTGCAGGGATGGATGAAGTCGGCTGTGGAAGGAGGAGAAAGTATATTAGAAAAGGTGCGGGGGCTATGTTCAATTGTTCATACATCTTTGTCTTCGTGTGCCCATCTCTTTCCTAACAATTCTAAAACAGTCACTGGACAGCTCAATCCAGTTAAGATGAAAGCTTTACCAAAACTAGCAGCATCTAACATGGAGAGCAGCGGTGGCCCAGTGGTATCGGTGCTGACTTACAAATTGTAGGTAATGGGTTTGAACCCCGCCAGGCGCACTACTTTGTGTAACTTATTTAATCACCACTGCTTTCAAAACAGTGAAGGAAAACATTGTGAGGAAACCGGCATGTCCTAGAACCAAAAGTTCGAAGACATGTGTCACATCTACCAACCCGTACTGGGTCCGTGTGGTGGATTATGGCCCACTCCCTCTCACAGAGAGGATGCCTGTGTCCCAGTAGTGGGAACATTATAAGCTGATGATGATGACGATGAACATGGGGAGATTGCATTTCTGATCTCCAAAACTTATTTGATAATAGTTACTGTTGGGTACAGTTTGGTAAGTCTAATTATGACTTTGGACCAACTTTAGAATCGCAGGACTGTCTGGATGTAAATAGATGACCCTAAAACGTAAAAAGCAATTGGTTTGTCAGTCCCTTCCGATCCACCTGGGCCGGGAGATTTCATCTGATGATTTTCCACCCCAAACAATAGACCGATTTGTTGACTTTAGCTCAAGTTGGTTTCCGAAGCAAAAATAAGATGATGGAATTTAGAAGATGGAATTTCCTATTCCATTATGCAATGGATGGTCACCCATCGATGGACTAGCTGGCCAGCGCTGCGTAACCTTACTGTCAGCTCATATCGAGACGCGATGCGCATGTGTATCTTTGCGTGTAGGAAATAGAGTTAGAATTTGAGTAGCTCTATGGAAATGTGCGCGCAACGTCACGTTTCGGTCTGAACTGACCCTTAAAGGTATCGTAATGCAGCTGTAATTTATTATTTTGCCACGACCTCCTCCAAAGGAAGGAGTCAATAATAAATTTTCAAATAAATAAAGTTATTGTCAAACAGACAGGCGTGGCGAACGCGAAGCGAGGTGTTTTGTTTGTCTGTTTGACAATAGCTTTAGAGTAGGACCGATTTTTTAAAAAGAATTCATTGAGGGAACTCACTATGCGCATTATTTTTGTAAGTCGAACAGTAGGCCCCGGGGCAGGGTCGTCTTGGCGGTGTCTTTGGACATCTCCAATGCCTTTAACACCCTGCCCTGGAGTTGCATCAGGGAGGCACTCCGGTATCACCGGGTGCCGACCTACCTCCGTCGTATAGTCGAGGATTACGTGACGGACAGAGCCGTCATCTACCCCGGTCACCGGGGAGAGTGGAACCGGCGAGAGATGTCGTGCGGTGTTCCACAGGGATCGGTCTTGGGACCGCCCCTGTGGAACATCGGATACGACTGGGTGCTGCGCAGCGACCTCCCTGATGGCGTCAGCGTAATATGTTACGCTGACGACACGCTCGTCCTGGCACAGGGAGAGTCGCACCAGGCGGCGGCCGACGTGGCGACGGAGGCGGTTGCGACAGTCGTAGATAGGATCCGGCAGTTGGGACTCGAAGTCGCGCTGCACAAGTCAGAGGCCATGTGCTTTCATGGCCGTCTGAATGCACCGCGGTCAGAGTCCCACATAACGGTGGGAGGGGTTCGCATCGGCGTCGGGAGGACGATGAAGTACCTGGGACTCGTCCTCGACAGCCGATGGAACTTCAGGGAGCATTTCCTGAGTTTGGCCCCAAGGCTGAACCGGGCAGCAGGCGCCCTCAGGCGACTCCTGCCCAATATCGGCGGGCCAAACACCTCCTGCCGGAGGTTGTACGCCGGTATCGTGCGGTCCATGGCCCTCTACGGGGCCCCTGTGTGGGCCCTGAGCATCCGGACGCGACCACTGAAGTTGGTCGCATGCCAGAGGGTCATGGCTATCCGGATGATCCGGGGATACCGCACGATCGCCGGCGAATCGGCCAACCTCCTTGCCGGATTGCTGCCCTGGGATCTGGAGGCGACTGCCCTCCAGCGCGTCTATGAGTGGCGCGTGGAGGCGCAGCGCCGGGGTGTAACCCCGCTGCCTCGAGAAGTCGAGGCGCGGAGGGAAGAGCTCCGGCGCGATCTCAGGGCAGTATGGAGGGGACGACTGTCGCAACCGAGGTCCGGGCACGCCGCAATCGCGGCTGTAAGACCTCTCTTTGAGGAGTGGCTGGAGAGACGTCACGGCGTCCTGACCTATCGGATGACGCAGGTCCTCACCGGACACGGATGTTTCGGGAGGTTCCTGTGTCTGATAGGGAAGGAGGAAACGCCCGGGTGCCACCACTGTGAAGATCGCCCGGAGGACACAGTAGAGCATACGGTGCAGGACTGCCCAGCTTGGGCGGTGCACCGACGTGTCCTCACGGCGGCGATAGGCGGAGACCTCTCGCGCCCGGCATTGGTTGCGGCCATGCTACGGGGCGAGACGGAGTGGGAAGCGGTCGCCTCCTTCTGCGAAGCAGTAATGCTCGTGAAGGAGGAGGCGGGCCGCGAGAGAGAGAGGACAGCGTCCTCCCTCCGCCCCAACCGCAGTGGTAGGCGCCCGCGGCGTCGGACGTCAGCAGACGATCTCCGGCCACCGTAGGCGCGGGCATGCGGGCAGCGAGTAAAGGGCAACTCGCAGCCCGACCATGGACCATGCCCGGGTCGACGGCGCGTTGTGTCCCACGCGCGCCTCAAAGAGCGTCAGCATAATGACGGGGCCCTCTCTCAGAGGGCCAAAGCCTGCCGGGGTCGCGGGATTATTTCCTTACCGTGACCCCGGAACATAACAGGCTACTGAAGGACACCGTGGATTTTAGTCAGTACAAGTCTGACAGTCCCTCCCGCCCTGCCCGGGGTTGGAGGACTCATTTGATGATTTTACCACGCTAAAAAAAAAAAAAAAAATTGTTTCTGAACAATATTTGATCAAAAACTATTATATAAATAAATATATATATTTATTTATACAATAAATAAAAAGATTTTTCATACTGATGGGCTCGATCAATTTTTCATTTTGTAAGAAAAATATTTTTTTAATTATTTTTTTCCAGTAGTTTTTGTCAAACATTATTCAGTAACATGGGCTGAGTTACCCCACGAGAGGTTTTGCGCATTTAACGTTACACGTTGTATACAGGGTGATTTTTTAGTCACCATCCAAATTTTAATATATTAATCTTTGGCGAAAATCATTGAATATGTGTTTTTTCTTTTTGTATCACTCAATACAAAAATATCGAGATATCACGTCTCAATTTTATCTATAAAAAGTTGATGAAGCTGGACACCGCGCTGTGATGTGTCGCTCAGGTGTAGCGGGGCGGGGCCCCGGGGTCAGCGGGGTGCGCTCTGCCTGTTTCATGCGTCGGCAAGTGATTATTATTAACGTTTAGCTTAGTGACCACGCAGAGCGGGTGAGAAAATGATTTAATATGACAATTTGAAGTATCGATTTTTTTTCAAAAATGGGGTTAGTGATTGATACCTAATGCCTAGAAAAATTTTGGACGGTGCTAAAAAAGTCACCCTGTATGTGCTGGTGGTATACCATGACGTTTTAAAGCGTGTGTAGTTAGGCTGTGGGAAAGAGACAGAGCTATACAAGTCGTCTAGCGGCATCTCGTTCCCTGAACGGAACCACTCACGCCATAAGACGCTATGGTAGACCACCAGGTGGCCTACCATGAACTCTTAAAGCGTGAGTTTTTAGGCTGTGGAAAAGAGATGGTGCTAGACGACTTGTATAGATCTGTCTCTTTCCCACAGCATAAACTGGATCGCGTTAGAAGCTCGTGGTAAAACCTCTGTTGATTGTTTTGGTTAGGAGGTTTAATCTAGGGTTTGTCTTATCGTTTGTTAGATTTATTGCAAAGATTTGATCACAAAACGTTTTAAATAACCAATAATCATCGCAATTTAGATCAAACAAGAAAATAATGATCACACAATAAAAACAGGCGAGCTTTAATACACCCGATTGAAATGTGAGTGAAAAGTATTGCATGTTTGCAGGCAATTTATATCATTGCAATAACGTATGAGTTCACTATGGTTATTTGTTTTGATTCAACAAATATGGAAAATTATTCCTGCCATCATGAGAAAATGACGATGGCACGGTTAGCGCAGTGGCTAAGTGATGGGACTGCTGCGATGCGGGTCGTGGAGTCGATTCCCGCACGTAGTAAATATTTGTACGATCTACAAGTAGTTGCTGGGTGTTTATGTATTTGAGTTTCTATGTCTCAGATCAAAGGAATAGGCAGATAGAGCGCTCAGAACACGCGAGTGGTTCCACCAAAGTTAATCCAAAATCAAAATCGAATACTTACAAAGTTGCGACAGTACCAAGCTACGCGTCGTACCAAGCTGCGCGTCGTTGTTGTTGTTTGCCAAAATATTGCCGTCACGTGTCTTTAACCATTGTAAAAGTTGTTCTCAAAAACAAAGAAAAATTATGGAATGTAATTCGATTTTATTTTGTATTAACTTTGGTGGACCCACTCGCGTGTTCTGAGCGTTCTATCTACCTATTTCTTTGATCTGAGTTCTATGTTTGTAGTTATCTACATCCAAGACACAGGCTTCGGTATCGGGCCCGAATTACGGTCGCCAGGTCGGACACAGACAAGTGCATGTTTGTGTAATTTATTACTTCACCACTGCTCTCAAAACGTTGAAGAAAAATATCGTAAGAAAACAGGCATGTTCTAGAAACAAAAATTCAAGAGACTACCAATCAGCACTGGGCGGTTGCGTGTTGGATTATGGCCCACTCCCTCACACAGAGAGGAGGCCTGTGTCCCAGCAGTGGGAACATTATAGGATGGTGATGATGATGATGATGAAGACACAGTAGAAATTCCTAGTATGGGGGTTCAAATTGAATACTACGCATGACTGATCGTGGACACAATCGTAGGTATCTAATGATACCCCTAAATCTTGCCAATTATATTTTAAAGCATATTTAATAGCGTTTTAATTATAATATCTGGTTGAACGAGCTTCGCTCGGTTTTTAAAATGTCTATATCTTGGGAACCGAGCTTTTCTCGAACCTGGGACCTTGATAAATCGATTCCTTAGGCCGAAAAACCCCTAATCTGTAACTTTCATGAAAATCCTTGGAGCCGTTTCCGAGATCCTGATTATAAACGAGCAATTCTTGTATATTTATATACAAGAATTGCTCGTTTAAAGATATTAGATATATTTTTAGCGTGGTAAAATCATCAAATGATTCCTCCCACTCCGGGCAGGGCGGGAGGGACTGTCAGACTTGTACTGACTAAAATCCACGGCGACCTTCAATAGCTCTTTATGTTCCGGGGTCATGTAAAGGAAATAAATCCCGCGACCCCGGCAGGCTTTGGCCCTCTGAGAAAACTACTACTACACCTGCTTGAAAATTTCTCATAGAAAAACTTTTCCCCTAAAAACTATCATGGTATGCAATACGACTTCAGCGAGCTACATAATACTCGTATAATTTAAAAAAAATCGGTCGAAATAAAAAGTATGTAATTAATTGAAGAAGCAAAATCGTAAAATACTACTAAGTTTAGTAATATTGCTTCGACTAATGAGTGAAGGTACTGATCTAGAGTAGTTGAGCAAGACTATACTACACTACACTGTAGTCATTTCGCGATAGACTCACGCGATGCGTTAAGGGGAAGTTATGCAGCTTTAATTATTTTATCTATATACAGTGTGTCCGGGCACGAGTTAGCGATATTTGAAGGGGATATTCTAGGCTCATACAATTAAATGCGAATATCTTTGAATCCAAGAGACCTACATTCATGCAAATGACTTTATTGCAAAGTTAAACGTTGAAGCTTATCAAAAACTTAAGAAAGTTTTTCAAATAATATGTAAAAATAACCAAAAAACATGAGCAAACACGAAATTGTACACAAAAATTACTGAATAATTTCACATTTTTAACTCTAGCTCGATAAGTTCCCCTGAATTTTGGTAGGGTTTTTGCATTAAAATAAAAGTATTTGAGTCAGGCTATAAAATGATGTCAAAATTATCACTCTACATTAAGTATCTTAAGAGTTATTCTCACTTGAACATCACCCTTCCTTAGCGCATGTACCCCAATATTACAGGTGTCGCATTCTTTGGGTGAGCTAAATCGTTCCAACGAATATTTATGAGCTGGCATTATTGACCACCACGTAAATGATCCCCAAGTAACCATCCTTAAACTGAAATAGTACAGTTTCTTGGATTTATTGCAGCGGGGCGAGACGAAAGGGTGATGTTCAATTGAGACTATCTCCTAAGATACTTAGCGTAGAGTGATAATTTTGATATCATATTATAGCCTGACTCAAACACTTTTAAATTAATGCAAAAACCCTAGCAAAATTCAGGGCTGCTCATCGAGCTAAAGTTAAAAATGTGAAATTATTCAGTAATTTTTGTGTGCAATTTCATGTTTGCCCATGTTTTTTGGCTATTTTTACATTATTACTTAGAAAACTTTCGTAAGTTTTTGATAAGCCTCAACATTTAACTTTACATTCAAGTCATTTGCATGAACGTAGGTCTCTTGGATTCAAAGATATTTGCATTTTATTGTACGCACTCCAGTTCGACAGATCAAAAATTTGAAATGGCTGCCATTCGCCAAGTTTTGGAGTAAGATTTTTTTTTAAAGCATTTTTGTCGATGAAAATGAGCCTAGAATATCCTCTTCAAATATCGCTAACTCGTGCCCGGACACACTGTATATAAAAGAACAGGGGTTTTTCTTTTGACACGACTACAGCCGAAACCGCTAAACGCAGAAACTTGAATTTTGGACAACATTTGCAGTCTACCATGTAGATTGGCAATAAGACGGGATTTTGCGAAATTCCTCCTCTAAGGGGGTGAAAAGGGGTGAAAACGTTTGTATGAAAAATCTTATTCCTTGGGTTTATAAACTTGAAACTTACCACGAATGAGAACACAAGTAAATAAATAAGATTAGCACCATTATTTTTTTAAAACTACCCTCCATTGGTAATCTAGGGGTTGTTAAAGTTTGTATGGAAAAATCATAACGCGTGAGCTGATGAATTTGAAAATCAGTATTTATATACTAGATAAGAATTAATCAAACACGTATTTTTGGATTTTTCGAAAATCACCCCTCAAGTTGGTGAAAAGGGGTATTCAAGTTTTAAGGGGAGGATATTAAACCACTAAACGTAGAAACCTGAATTTTGGATGATACTTGCAGTTTATAATGTAAGTAAGCATTAAGAAAGGATTTTGCAAAAATCTACCTCTAAGGGGGTGAAAAGGGGTGAAAACCTTTGTATGCAAAATCTTATTCTTTGGGTTTATAAACTTGAAAATTGGTACGAATGTGAGTATAAGTAAATAAAAAAGATAGTCATTATTCGTTTTTTAAAAGTACCCTCCATTTTTGGGTTTTTCGAAAATTACCCCCTAAATTTTGAAAAGGGTTGATTAAGTTTTAAGGGAAAGATAAGGAGGGTGAGCGGGAATTAAATTCACTGAGTTCGAAGTTAGAAACACGCGCAGACGAAGTCGCGAGCAAAGTGCTAGTTTTTCATAAATTATCCGAAGCAGTCGCCCTCTGGCCGAGAGCTCGTGGCTAAATAATCACAGCCGCACAGGCCGATCTTCCGGGTTAAGCCGCGCTTGCCGAGGTTGGTCTGTGGATGGGTGACCATCTGTCATAGCGAGTTTCCTCCGTGCCTCGGAAAGCACGTAAAGCCGTTGGTCCCGGCTGTCATTTGTAGATCTCTGACAGTCGTTACTGTTAGTCAGAAGCTCTAAAGTCTGACAACCAGTCTTACCATGGGGTATCGTATTACCCAGTTACTGGGTTGTGGAGGTCCGACAGGCAGTCGCTCCATGTAAAATACTGATATCCAGCTGAATCTGGTTCGACTGGAAGCTGACCCCAATATAGTTGGGAAAAGGCTAGGCAGATGATGAGTCGCCCTCTGGCCGGAAAAGGCAAGGATTGGAGGAATATAGAGGAGGTCTTTGTTTTCAGCATTGAGACAGAACGGGTTAATAAAATAATGCAAGAATTTGAATAAAATTTGACGCAGAGATAGATAAAAGTCCTTTGCAGATTTTACATACGCTATCTTTTATTCCGGTATTACGTAGCTGTGGGATAATTTTAAATAATTATATTCCAAAAATATAAAAGAATAATATTAAAATTTTATCATTATTTATTAATGATATTCTCAATTAACGCGTTTCGATATTTTTCAAAATTAAAACTTTGATAGGTAACTGGTATAAATACGAAATAATTAATGAAATGGATAATTTGATGGGGAATGTTATATAAAAAAATTCAATCGCAGTAAAGGACATTGACAGTATTCCGTACTGTGTCACTATTTATTTCTTCCAAATATTTCACAACGTCAAATTGTATTAAAACGACTCATATCATTTCAAACAAAAGATATTTCTGAGTAAAGCCTTGGAGACACGTACCACACATTTAACGTCATAAATATACGTAATTTAAGAAGACGTACCCATTTAAAGATACGCTGCTGTCATAATCCGTTCTCACGTCTTTGTGCGTGTGAGATAATTATGTCAAAGCCTTTTGGTAATTGTTTAAAGTAAATGTAAAGCTCTTATTGGCACGGGTGAGATTTTACGTGACCCTTTTTATCCACAATTTATTTATTACTTAGTATTTTAGTAGATTATAAACAAACAAAAAAAACCTACAATTTAAAACTTGTCTATGCTACAGAACCGAATTATTGTGAAGTTAAGTTCATCATCATTATCATCAGCCCATAACGTTCCCAGTGTTGGGACACAGGCCTCCTATCTTAAAGAGGGAATGGGCCATAATTCGACACGCGAGGGCCCAGAACTGATTGGTAGCCTCTTGGATTTTTGTTTCTAGAACATGCCGGTTTTCTTACGATATTTTTCTTCAACGTTTTGAGAGCAGTGGTGAAGTAACAAATTACAAAAAGTAACGCCTGTTTGTGTCCGAACCGACGACCGTAATTCGGGTCGATACCATTGGGCTACCACTGGTCTGATTAAGTTAACCAAACAGTAAACTGAAAATCAACAAGTAAAAATAAAAATAAAAAAATTCTTGCAAACAAGCGTCTCCTTAATATCTCGTGGCCATTGATTACAAACAGTGCAATGTGCAGAAACTCGTACGTTACTGGTAAATCCTACGTAATTATTTGCATGTTTCATCACACGGTGTAGCCACCTTTATGGACATGGCTTTATACCGGAGACATTTTTATGACTGAACTTGACCTGGTTTGGCAAAATTGTTTAACTTCGTTGCTTATTTTTTTTTTCTTTGTTCCTTAAGCGACTTTGTTTGAGAGTTAGCAAACTTATGAGGATTTAAACGCATTATTTACTTACGCATTTTTGAGATCACTTTAATTGCTTCTTTTTGTATTATTTTTTTTTTTAAGTTAAGTACCTTTCACTATTTTTGTTATACGAGTATTCTAACTTGACTCCATTTTTGGTTGAAAATCATGATGAAAAAGTAATGATTTGTTTACGATAATATTACTTATATTGTCATAGCTTTGTGCATGGATTACAGTAATTTTCTCACGGGAATATTATACCAAGATAAAAGTATCCTATAAATTATCCGTGTCCTTACCTACATCCGAATCCGTTCAGTAGATTAAAAAACTTTAATCCTTCCATTCATCCTATTTCATAAAATTTAGCATTTTTCATTAGAATTAGTTATATTAAAGTTGTGGGCACTTTTCCCGGTACTGAATGTCTTCCCATTTGTTATATTTTCTGCATAATTAATAATTATTACTTTTAGTTGCAATTATTATTATTATTGTGTTGTATCATTAAATCTCAGTTCTTAGAAGATATAATAGAACTAAAAACAAGATACTATATTAGAAGTTAGATACCAAGATTAACCTCTAATAATATCTACCCTTGCACTGCCCTTTGAATTATGCGTGTTTCAGAATCTCTTGCGTGCCAATATCCACTTATTTCTACTACTAGGTACTATTTACTCTTCAAAATAATCTTGATGCGAGCATTAAAATTATATAATGCCTGAAAATAGGTACCTTGATGGTTATCAGTGTAAATTACAGTCATAACCTTCATGCGATGAAAATAAAAACGGTTTTAGCATGCAAATGCATATAGATAAATTGTTAAGCCGCGTACACACATCGCGAGGCGTGCGACACGAATGGTTCGTCTTGCATGCCTCGGGCTGTGTGGACGTGTGTGCTCACAGTGAGCATTCGCGCCATACGATCGTTGCGAATGCCGCCTCAGTCCAAATCGCACGATAGTCAGCTCTGGGTATCTAGGCTTTAGAACGTATCATCTTTACTGATAAGGTGACCTACAAAACGTAGTATGGGCACAATATGGCATTGGGGTCGCAAGTTTGTCTGTAACGTAGCCTTCAGACTAATGACCATAAAGCCTGTAGGTTGTATAGTCGTTGTTACGGACTCACGGCGAAAAGTTATGGCGAGAATTTTCCCCGAAAATTCAAATAAAGTAAAAGATACGTAGAGAAACCTCTCACTTACATGTTTCTCGGGGTTTCTTGCCGTGAGTCTGTATTAGGCCCTAAATACACGGTGAAACGCAACGTCAACGAAACTGCAACTTCTAGTTACTTTAGAGTTCCATTTGAGTTTCTGCCATAGACTCTAATGAGGGTCGCGGGACTTATCTCATTACCGTGACCCCGGAACATAAAGGGCTATTGAAGGACATCGTGGATTTTAGTCAGTACGAGTCTGAAAGTTCCTCCCGCCCTGCCCGGGGTTGGAGGACTCATTTGATGATTTTACCACGCTAAAAAAAAATTATGAGTGAAGTGAAGTGAGAAACTGGTTTGAAACGGTTGCGTCATGTGCGCTCACTCAGTAACTAGAAGTTGCAGTTTCGTTGTAGTTGCATTTCACCATGTTTTTAGGACCTTAGGCTACATGAAGGTAACTGTGACCTTGAAACGTAAGGGACATTTGAAGAAACGAGTTAATTTATAGTCAGTAAGATTTGACAGTCCCTTGCTCTCCTCAAGGGATGAAATATCAACCAGGGTTGCGGGAATATTTAAACAATGTTTTACCCAGTACAAGTCTCAGACTGAGTACAGTCGGACTTAGTTGATGTGTTTGTTTTAAAATTTTGTACTTACACCAGTTTCCTGCGACTATAAATCTATGTGTGATTGAATAACTTGATACTTAATTACAGTAACGGAGCAAAAAAAAAACTATAACTATTTATGTATAATAGTACGTTATAGCTAATGTTTCAGGTTACTAACATAAGTATATTGCAAACAGTAACTGCTGAAATATTACATAAATAACGCTAAGACTACATGCAATACTGACTTTCACTAAATTACAGAAAACCTTTCATAATTACGAAGATGAACACATACTTTCAACATTAAACCATCCAATTTGTCGAGCAATAAAGCCAATGTTACGGAAACTAGAACTTCGAGGGATCCAGTTCTATGACACAATTATAACTGGTTTCCATGCACCTTGGAGGTAAACCAGGAGAATGGCACGTGGTGCAGTACCACACCTGCGTTATGTAGGTACTGATCATAACATAGAATAGAAAATATTTCATTGTCTACCAAAATTAATGAACAATAAATTAGAAATCTAATTATTAATTAGTCCGTAGTTTTTGTTTTTTAAAATCAATAATTAATAATGGCGGTGACGGTAACGTGGCGTCAGAACTAGTAACTATTGTAAGTAGGAGTGACGTATTTGCGAATTTTAAAAGCGTCAATTCTGACTCATATAAAAGAAGAAAATAATAAAAGGCAAATAATTTTGAAAATCTACGGACGGACGTAACATTTTTTTTTTGTTTTCTTCGATTACTTTTTGTCGGGATGAAAGAAGAAAGAAAAAAGAAAGTGTATCTCTGTTTCTGCAGATCTGAAAATTATTCAAAATTATGCACACATTGACAGTGACAATATAATATATAAAACTAAAAAATATCAGGATTATGATCGGTAAAGGTTGAGGCATGGAAAGCTTACGAACAAACTTACTTTCGCATTTATAAATGTAACGTATACGTATAAATGTAAGTTTTTGATGTAATGTACTCTGTAAGTTTAGGAACTTAGGATTCGTATTATGGAAGTTCACCTTTATTTAAAGGTAAAGTACAGGATTTAACTGTGATAGCTTATAATAGTTATGCTAAGGTTACTAGACTTCTCTTTAAGGCTTTCTGGTCGGACGACCAGACTTAAAGTTACTAGACATAAACATTACCGTAAACTTGAATATGTATAAACTACAACTTTAATGAACTAATTAACAGAAGGTTTATTTAACGTTAAGAGTACTTAGTCACTTAGTACTTATTCATGAGTCTAAATTGTCTAATACCTAAGCATTAACTAAGTAATAATGTAGGTGGAAGTAGGCATAATGTTGGGTATTAATAGTTAGAAGCATAGGTCGGGCTCAGGTAGGTTTCAGTTCAGGTAACGTTATTCATGTACTTATACAGTGAGCGTGAGAATAAAGTGGATATGCCCGAAATCCCGGAATTAATTTCATCATCAGCCTATTATGTTCCCACTGCTGGGACACAGGCCTCCTCTCTATGAGAAGGAGTGGGCCATAATCCACCACGCGGGCCCAGTGCGGATTGGTGGATGTCACATGTCTTCGAATTTTTGGTACTAGGACATGCCGGTTTCCTCACGATGTTTTCCTTCACCGTTTTGAGAGCAGTGGTGACGAAATAAATTACACAAAATAATGCACCTGGCGGGGTTCGAACCTGCGACCTACAACTCGTAAGTTGGGACCGATACCACTGGACCACCACTGCATTACTGAATTGCTTTTAAAAAGCTGAAAAAATCCATGATTTATTAAATAAAAAAGTTTTTACTTCCACACAATTTATTGATGGCTTCCGCTACGTGTCGCGGGATGCCGACATGAACTGTAATTACTATTGATACGTTTCAATTTTAAAATAAATATTATTAAATATATTTAATACGATTCTTTTCTTATTACGTTCACGTGATGACTGACATAGATCTGTAAATTATAAAAGCAGCGACTGACGATGGTTCGTATGATTACCGAGACACTGAACGTCCCCCCATTCAAAGACCAACCTCAGAATTTGAACTTTGTGGTAGATATGCTTTAACCACAAAACCATTGAAGAATGCACACGAAAATTGCTTTGCTATTGACGTTTTTTTGCAATAATAATGACTTGTTCCTAATACCTGGACAGTCTTGACCTCCTGATTTCCATTGGCCCATCACACCGCTTAGTTTGTGTAGTCAAGCGAAAATATGCAAATTGCTCAAGGTCATATTAAAAAATATCGCTGTATGTTAGTCGACTATGCCTGCAATGATACCAATTACGAAATGTAAGTATGTTTTGTTAAAACATATTGAGTAAAAAATATTCATAGCAGGGACTCGGTATTCTTGTGGCTGCAAGTGCTACTCGAGTCGCTTGACTGTTTTAAAAGAACATCGCTGGTCCTGGAACGTAAAGGGCTACCTAAAGTGACAGGGTGGACTTCTTCTTACTAAGAGTGCTTTTGGTCGCGGGAATTTTCGAATTACCATGACCCTGGATTGTAAAGGGCTATTGAAGGACATCGTGGATTTTAGTCAGTACGAGTCTGACAGTAAAGGGTGGGACGACTCATTTGATGATTTTCTAACAAAAAAAAGAGAGTCGAAGGCTGAAAGAAAGAAAATTGTGTTTATTGGCACTAAAACATAAAACAAATTAATTAATGATCTCTCAGGTTCACTCATATTACATGTGATATTATAGGTATAACTGGTGACTGAATTCGATTAACAACACTGCCTTGTAATACAAAAACCGGGGACTCCTCAGAGCTTTTTTCTTGTAGGTCCAAAGCAGCTTACAATAAAGTGGTGAAAGAATTTTTGCAATCGGTCTATTATTTTCATAATTAAAAGTTTGATTAAAGACCACCTCTATGCCATCTTAGAACTCAACAACTCAAAGTTGGTGTAGAGCCAAATGTCCAAGGTCATTGTTGAAAACATAAGTCTTATAGGACAAAGTTCTTCAAAACAATACACTTATGGTTGGTTAACAGAATTACCTCTAAAAGCCGTGGTCGACACGTTTGCCATTGAACCTAAACCAATATTCACTTGGCGAAGGTGTGAAGTGCTTGTGATGTGTTTCGATTATCTACTATCGATTGTAGCCTACCTAATGCCATCGAGTTCGTGAAGGTTCAAGTACCTAGGTATATTACTGGACCTACTACCACTGAAGTAACAAAACAGACATCAAAAAAATTCTTTGTTTTCTTTTTTAGTAAGACACACTTGGAATTTCTATATCATAGATGCGTTCACAAAATATTTCATTTCACTCATATACACAAACACCCAGAACTGAAACAACTACATACTTGAATATCATAATATTAAAATATTTGTTGTTCAGTGCACCAATTAATTGTTCATTCACTACTCAGTCACTGTTTTTACTAATCAATTCTGTCATTGAAATTAGTTTTGAGTGAATCAAAATTCCTCAAATATTAAGTTTCAGTTTGGTTTAGAAACAGCACTTCCGTTCTCTGATCATTATAATAATCTGAATCTGGAGATTCATGTCAATCGTTGCCTTTAGGCACACGTGCTACATCCTAGAGCCAGGCTCTTCGAGATTCCAGTGAATCGGTTAGTATGGCGACGCGTGCCACACAAGGCCGAATGTCAGTCTAGTACGCGTAAAAATATAAAGAAATTATTAAATTTACTTTAAGTAACGTAACTGCCAGCGGTCATTCACTCCGAAAATTAATTTCAACATTATCACTATCATGGATGTCCGCTAGGTTATGTGATCTTTGATAAACTTGACTCACTTACTTGAATATTATTCAAACACAGATTTAGGTAGCAGAAGATTATGCGATTGATTCAAAATCAAAATCAAAGCATATATTATTTCAAGTAGGCTAGTTACAGGCACTTTTGAATTGTCATAGACAATCAAAGGAATATTATTAAACACTACAAAAGTAATGGTGCTACAGTCCCAGTCACAAGACATGAAAACTGTGAAAGTACCGTAGATGCCCCGTTCCAGGAAATAGATCTCTATGGAGAAGAACGTGCAAGAAACTCCATGGACACTCTTTTTAGATCGCCAGAATTATTAAAGAACCTTTGTCACATCATTCATTTGAGGTAGTACATTATTGACGAGTTGATTGAGTGACGAACTCGTTCTACTGTACTTCACAATACAGATCCGTAAATCACTTACTCAATCCTTAACCGTTTACTTGACTTTCTAATAAAGTTAATTCAAGGTTTAAATAAGATATCTAAACAACGGTTAATAAGACGCGGCAACGAAGACGGAGGTATTTAGTTAACGCCAGCGTTTCCTGCAGCTTCTCTCTAGCCTTCGAAAAGATAATGCTGCTCGCAAGGATAGGCTAGAATTTCTAATTATCGATTTCACGATTAAACGTTGAGTCATAAAATCAGATTTAGTACCTATTCGTGTAGAAAACTACGACCTAAAGGCGTAGAGACTGAATGAGAAAAGGTCAGAAAATAAATAAACGACTGAAGCTATGGGTTTCGTGCTCAAATAGTTGTACTCTTTTTTTTACACCGTGGTAAAATCATCAAAAAATTCCTCCCACCCAGGGAAGGGACTGTCAGACTCTTACTGACTAAAATCCACGGTGTCCTTCAATATGTATCCCATTACGTTTCAGGGTCACGGTAATTCGACGAGTTCCTAGACCAAATAGTAGTACTCTTGGATCGTGTATGACTGGTATTAGACGATACATTATTTCGATGAGTTTCACTTGTTTATGAACACTAGTGTCGTTGAAATACGACTGAATGTATGAAGATTGAATTATGGCAAAAAGAAACCACTCTTTTTCTCTTTTTTGTACAAGGCTTCTTTAGTTATCGAATCAGAAAAAAAAATTGGAAATGGTAATGTAGCCGGTTCATCCACCATCTTATTCTTGATCTCATTTACCCAACCTCATGGACCAATAGTTTCACTACTACTATCGGAAATACTAAATTAACAATCATCAGCCATTGAGCTATTAAATTAACCAAAAACTATTTTGTTCCAGTATTTGTTTAGGACTTCCAGAGTCCAATTGTAATGTTGACCTAAAATAACCAGTTTTGTATTGTTGGAGCTAGTAGATTGATGAAATAGTTGAATAAATACCAATTACCACTGTTTTACCTAGCTTAACAATTTCACTTTCATTGAAGGTCAATAAGATCTCAGTTATCGCCAATCATAAAGCCTATTGGATTAAACACTAAAATATTATGTTTAACTAGCTGCAGTTACCAGCGGCTTCACCCGCTACACACTTATCCCACGGGAACATAAAAACTATCCTTTCTGTTAATCCAGGTTATAAACTGTCTGTGTACCAAATTTTTGCCAAAATCCGTTCCATGGTTTTTGCGTGAGTAACAAACATAACTACATACACACATACATCCTCACAAGTAGGATTTAATAGTTGTCTTTGAATTTAGTATTTAGCGAACACTCATAACTTCTGTACTAACACATAAATAATTGAATGAACAGATAGCACTAATCTACATTCAATCACTAACAAATCAATTGAGATCAAAATATAAAGAAATCAAGTAAACCGCAACAATCTACAGAACCATTGCACAACAAACAATAAAAGAAAAAAACTCACGTGCAAGCTTCGCTGAACAGTCGCTGACAAAAGACGCAACCGACAGGAGAGTGAAAACCAAAACATATCTACTATCGCACATAGTGCCACTGTGATAACAGCTGGAAACACAAAAACAGGGAACACACTGACGGCCTGACCCCCGTGCCTCGTGTACACTTATGTAAATAAAACAAGTTCTTTATGACTATTGCATAAATCCAACCAGCTCTTTGCCAATTCGAAGCCTGATTTTCACGGAACGCTAGCCACTAATCCGTTCCACAAAATGTTCGCGACGTGAATGCGATGGGCTGCGTGCGCCGGCGACCGTATTCTGGGATATTGCATAGCGATTGGCCAGTAGTGTTGTTTTCGAAAAGTTGGTTCAAGTACGAAGGTCGTGGTGGCGAAGTTGGTGGACTTTAGCACTTTCGTTGGATTAGTTGTTGAGGTGTTGATATTTGATGACTTTGTTGATGGGGATTGACTTGACCTACATACAGTTAAATTGCACGAATTCCTGCTAAAGGTTTAAAAAGAAAAGGTTTACAATCTTAAAATTTTGAACCCATAATCAGTATCAGAGCAGTGGTGGCCCAGTGGTATCGGTCCCGACTTAAGAATTGTAGGTCGTGGGTTCGAACCCCGCCAGACGCATTACTTTGTGTAATTTATTAATCACCATTGCTCTTAAAACGGTGAAGGAAAACATCGTGAGGAAACCGGCATGTCCTAGAACCAAAAATTCGTAGACATGTGACATCTACCAACCCGCACTGCACCCGCGTGGTGGATTATGGCCCACTCCCTCTTTCAGAGAGGAGGCCTGTGTCCCAGCAGTGGGAACATTATAGGCTGATAATGATAATGATGAATCAGTATCGGTAATCAGTAAGTCTCTTATTCTTAAAAAAGTGAAAGTTTCGTAGATAATCAGTAAGTCTCTTATTATTAAAAAAGTGTGGAAAAAATAGAAAAAGTGCATACCCAACCATAACACAAAATTCTCCAAAATGGAATGATTATGAAGAAACCTATTATCAGCAACGCTTGTGCCAAAAGATGAAGAAGAGGGTAATGAGAGTTAAAAATAAAATTCTTTCTGTAAGACAGTAATTTATTATTTATGTGTAGTAACATTACGTTCTACATTCATTTTCCACGCAGGATCTAAATAAAAACGACTCGTATCACTTACACGCTACGTTGCGTAAACGGTAATGCAACTGAGCGAAACGGGTTACTATGGTGGTCGCCGATGACCTATTACCGCTAATTGCACAATATTTCAACCTTAAACCCAACTCCGTATTGCAGAATATGTCTCCAACATTATGTTGTTTTTGTTAACATTATTCTTGTGCGATAAGTTATCCGTTATTTAGTACAAATATCTTTTGGCGTGTGTTTAAAAACGAAAGAAACATCATCTTCTTATTTGCAGATTAAGCTTAATTCAATTTGTTCTTCAATCTACAGGAACGTTCCATCATTATTTATTTAGAATTTATTCTTTATAGTGGAATAATAGTGGATCTTATTTATAGTGCTGTCTTCATTATTATAAAAGGCACATTAGTCTGACAGTGTAAACCTTAGTTTATTTAAATGTGTAGATAAATCAGTAAAATGTCTTTTTTTCAATAGCCTGTTCTGTCCCACTCCTAGGCAAAGGCCTCCCTCCATTCCTTCCACTTCTCGAGAGCTCGTGCTTCCTCCTTCCAATTTAGACATATATATATATATATATATCGTTTTGGCGGGGGCACTACCGTGCCCCCAGATATGTTTGAAAATATCTTTAATCAACTTTAAATTTTATCTCAATAGAAGAGGAATCTGTTTCGATTGGGAAAATTTGACAGCTAAAAGGGTAGGTTGTAGGTCTCGAATAACGATGCCCGAATTCGTCAAATCCTCTACAAAATTAAAATACGTTATCCTTTATCAGAATAAGTTCATAAGCAAATAGGCAACTAACCAACCATTTCAGCAGAAGGTGCGTGTTCGTTGCATTTATGCATTAAATCATTTCAAGGTAACCAGTTGGGAATCCTAGTACTGTGCCTTGCGCGTGCGCTTTGGTGTCGAAACCCTTTAATAATTTTCATGATTCATCATTATCTTTAGTGTTGGTGTTTTACAATAAGTACGTTACCTCGTTTGGTACTATTTGATATTGCATATTGCAGCAATGGGCGGTGTTGTGGAAATCGTATGGAGTAATTTTAAAATTATTGACTGTTTTTATACTCCTATTAGTTCATTTGAAAGTGCAAAATACATTTACATTTAATAAATCAAGGAATCAATATAAATACAAATAGTTTGCGGCCTCTGGATTAAATACTAAGCTAATCAATTTTGTTTTCTCATTCTGTTAGATCAATGTAACACTTTTTGTTAAGTCTTTTAAAAAGATTTGTAAAAACAAGGTATCAATTATACCCACCTAAATATTTACAAGCAACTCACCGAAGTCAGAATCAACAGTGGGGCCACCAGCACCAATGAAGTTCAACGAAGTTCCAAAGAACGAAATTTAGTGTCTTAGGCGCGGGAAAAATAGAAGTGGCGACTGGCGGTGGCGTGGCGCGGGCGTGGTGCGGATATACCACTCAGGCGCCCCGCTCCGCGCCCGCACCACGCCATCGTTTACCATTAGATCCCGTAACGATTTAAGCCTCTTTGTCGCTATAAGCAACCACCAGAGTAATTGCTATACCGGTTGAACTTACCTCTTTATTAAAAAAAAAATGAGGATGAAAAGGCTAAAGTGTCGAATAGTCGACCCCGATACGGTAGAGTAAACTGATTATTTTTAATATTTCAATGTGATTTTTGTAATAAAAATTATTGTTGTTGCCTAGCCCTGCATTCTATGTAAAAACCTTCATTAGGTATCTTAGCTAATAAATGAATTTGAATTTAGAATTTTGCTTTGTTATCATATTTTTATGTAATTATGTTAGGGTACTTGTAATCGTTACCTATAATACCGTATACTCGTACAATAACGCCATGATTATTAATTACCATGTTTTACTAAATACAATTAAGAATGCTCGTGAAAAATGATGTCAGTCGCTTTTTGTCTACACGCAAATAATATTGAAACCTTTCAACCCCAAACTTTAATGATTTTATACCCTTTAAAGTGTTATTTTAGCTACTTTTCAACAATTTTTGCTATTGGAAATAATAAGGTTACATACGACTCATTTAATTTTGTGAAATGAAATGAAATGATGTTTATTTATGCGAGTAGGTTTTATCAACACTTTTACACGTCTTTTCATAAAACTTAGGAGGGGCTGGTGCCTCGCACCTGACTACCTACTCTGAGAAGAAACATCCGAAACAAACTCATGTAGAAGAGTTTATACAAGGATGGAGGATAGTACTCGTAAAATATACACCATTCCGGAGGCTCGCTGGCGGCACGGCGGTGTCGTGATATATACAGCGCTAAGGGTGGCCCCGTCATATTGCTGAAGCCAGATTTTTCGTTTTTTTGTAAACGCAGTAAATACAGAGTACGCTGTAAATGAAATACAGAGATATATCTTGTGATAAGGCCTTGGTTAACCAACTTATCGAAATACACTTTTAATTTATAGCAGTTTCCGTAACTCATGATATTCTCTTAATCCCCAATCAGTATGGAAGCAACAAACTCGGAAGTCGGATAAGTGCAGATTATTTTAACTTTATAATTAACTTTCTCGATCTCGTAAAACAGATATAGAGTCGGTGTTGGCTGAGTAAAGGATACCGTCTTATGATTTTTACGGTAGAATCTGTGAAGGAAAAACACCAGTACATTTAATGACTATTTAAGAGCGCTTATTCTGAAAATTGGCCACAATAATGGCTGTCAAATATTTACAAGATTTAATTAATTTTACAAAACATGTATGAAAATAATGAATGGTTGCAGTGCACTAAAAATTGGTTAGGGAATGCAATATTTAATATCGCAATACCTCATATATATAGTTGTACACGTAAAAATGCATTTGGAAACTTTCCAGATGCAACATCAAATTCAGTGTTTTATTTGCATTCTTATATCAATTTTCTAGTGCAATACAGAGCCATATTTCTTATTTCCATGCAGTAACATCGCCAAATTAATTAAAATTTGTAAATATTTGACAGCTATTAGCGACGGACGTTGCCAACTTTCTGGTTATGCGCCCTTAACTACAACCACTAGATTTTTTTATGCAATCTGTAGCATAATGCGTCTTTTATATGTTATAACTAACTTCACGTGGTTTCACCCCCAATTCACGGCCATATTGACCGTAGCGTAATGTTATAATAGCGTTTCTCGATGAATAGCTATCCAAAACAAGAATATTTTTTAAATTTGAACTCTTAGTTCATGAAATTAGCGCGTGCAACCAAACAAATAAACAAACAATTCATATTTAGAGACTGGGACGCGGAGATTTTAAATTTAATTTTTACGTCGATAGTAACACTTGCAACATACTGTCTTTACTAATAATATAATCTTCATATCGTAGACGTGTCTGCTTCCCTATATTAGACCTCTTCAACTCAAATTACCGGTGGCGGCTGTCGCGACGTAGCGCCGATCTCCTGAGTATAATCTATGTTTTAATTTGCTCATTAAGGATTTCACAGCCACATAATTGTATGAGATCAACGCGAGGCACGGAAACTTTGGAAAATGATATTTAGACAACAAAAATGACATGTAGACTGGCTTTCAGAGTTTCGGGTTACTGACCGTTAACGTCTGAAATAAATTTTCAATCTCGATCCAAATCTCGCTGCAGACGATTGGACATCTTGAAGACTCGGATAGGCAAATTCGAGGTTTTCCACGAAGCCCATCCACAAGAAGCACACCCACACGAAGCCCACCTAAAGTGCCCAATTAGCGCACCCGTAGGTGGGCTTTAAATTAAAATTTAAAAATTAATTAATTTCCTATTCCACGAAGCACACCCAGGAATACACTCGTACAGTGCGGGGCCTTTTTTTTCTTTATTAGCGTAGTAAAATCATAAAATGAGTCCTCCCACCCTGGGCAGGGCGGAAGGGACTGTCAGACTTCTACTGAAGAAAATCGTATAGTACGAGTGATTCTTGGGTGCTCTTCGTGGAATAGGAAATTAATTAGCTACTTTTTTTTAAAGCTCACCTACGGGTGCGCTAAGTGGAATACTTTAGGTGCGCTTCATCTGGGTGTGCTTCTTTTGGGTGGGCTTCGTGGAACACCTCATCGTTCAGTCGTTGATTGGTTACAAACATCCAGTCGAAGATAGCAACATTAGCAACCGAGAACATTATTAAACAAATGACAACCGGGAATTTCGGCACGTTTATGTTATCCATTGACTAACTTTAGCAAGCGAAATTTATCCTTCCAGGTATGATTCACCGAATACTACTGTGTGTACCTACATAATCATGTGAGTAGATTACGTTGCATACATCTACTAGCCAATCAGACTTTGGCGACTGTGTGCCATGAATGTTTATTCCGCTATCTCTCCATAGAGATGCGACAGGATTAGCTTGTAGCTTCTTCCATACGAGGATGGTACTACAAAAAACAACAGATTCACTGGTTTTGGTATATCAACTATGTTTTTTTTTCACTAGCAGTTTATGTCCCACTGCTGGGCAAAGGCCTCCCCCATATCCTTCCAAAATCATCTTTTCTAGTGCCACTTCGGACCAGCCATCGAGGTACGCATCTAGATCGTCCTGCCACCTCTTTGTCGTCCATTCTCAGAGTGCATATTTTAGCCCAGCGGCTATCCTGCATGCGAATGACGTGACCCGCTAAGGCCCTTCGTCCATTAGGAAACTCCGGTATCCGATACTCCAGTCGCATACCTAAGTCGCGCGACTCCAGTCGCGCACGGTCCGTACACAGCGGCGACTCGAGTCGTAAGACTCAAATCGTCTATTCGGCCACCATTCTATATTCAACCTTAATAATACATTGTACAAAACACAAAATGTTCATCTTATAACATAAATTAAAATGCTACTATTTTAAAAATGACGAGCGCATTCCTTTTTCAAATTTTTGGAATTAAAAATTGGCGCGTATAGAGGAAAAAATCAATCTAGAAAGAATATGGTTCATAATTTCGCCGCGCCAACCGGCTACAAGGTAGCTCGATTTGTTCAAGCTTTGACTTCCAAGGTGGTGACCATGGGTTCAATCCCCAGGTAAACATAGAATTTTTCTTTTTTCGTGTTTCAGTTGTTTTTTAGAGGTTTATTCAATTTTTTTCTAGGTTTTTTTTTTATAGTTTTCTTTTATTTGCACTGGAACGCGAACGCTTACTGCTATGATGATGACCGTGGTTTCAAATTTCAGATTTGAATAGGTTTTTTTAATGTTTTCGTTTTCTTAATTACTTTATTTTTGTCGTACGTGCAAGTACATGACGAAGCTGGGTTAAAGTAGTAATGTTTGTAACGAAACCATAATAATTTATAAAAGTGCAAAAAGTTTGACACAATGCTCGATAGATGGTCGAGTTAGATCGCGCTATCGTTTTGTGAGGTTCTATTGAAGGACACCGTGGTTTTTAGTTAGTACGAGTCTGACAGTCCCTCCCGCCCTGCCCGGGGTGGAAGGACTCATTTAATATGATTATTTTACCACTTAAAAAAAAAGCTTATTCCATGCTTATTATCTATTAGAATATTCTTTTGAATTTGACAAGCCTGTTGGTCTAGTCGTTAGTGACCCTGACTGCTATGCCGGAGGACGTGGGTTCGATTCCCACCCAGGACAAATTAATGTTTGTTTGATGAGCACGATCATTTGTTCTGTGTCTGGGTGTAATTTATCTATTCATCATCATCATCATCAACAGCCGGAGGACGTCCACTGCTGAACATAGGCCTCCCCTAATTTATCTATTATATTTATGTATTTAGAAATATATAAGTATGTTTATCAGTTGTTTAGTACCCATACCACAAGCTCTGCTTAGCTTGGGACGAGATGGCGTTGTGTGATAGTCGTGGACCAGCGTGTACTTGTTTGAACGAAGACAATTTAATCAATGAATTTTAGGTCCTTATATACTTTTGGTGGTAACGAAACCATATCGCGATTCAGAAAAACTAACAACGCCATCTAGTTACACATATGGAACTAAAATAAGTAAATATTATCAAAATACATAAACGTAAGATTGTACAATTATTATTATTAATTGTAATGATACAAACAAGGATATTTTTCTACCTCAGATACTTTAATAATACATTTTAAAATAATAGATACAAATTTTTCGTCGGTTAAAAATCGCGAAGACTTGGGTATCGGCGATCTTGATAGATGAGTAGCGAGCGACTAGAGTCGGCGACGCATGTCGGCGACGCGACCTGTGTACGAGCCTCTATGGATTTGTATTGCGATAGTCGCCTGGAAACCCAAATCGTAAGGTATCGGAAACTTGCGTCGCCTCGTGTACGAGCCTTCGTACACGAGGCGACGCAAGTTTCCGATACTAGAGTTTCGCCACTACTCATGACCCGCAGAAAATTCGAGGTACTAAATTTTTATAATGCAATTTGATGTAACGACATAGACACTAGCGCCGCGTCAAAAGGTCATGATGGGTGGTCAAGAATATGAATTTATAAAATGGCTGACACATGACTGTGACGATCAAAGTATATATTTTAGGGTTCCGAAGGTTCAAAAAAAAAACGGAATCTTTATAAGATCAAACGTGTGACAGTCCGTCCTTCACAGTTAATTTCCTGGGAACCTAACATTAATCCAAATCCAAATACTATAACATAATTTAAACAAATATTCAATAAAATAGAAAAAAAAACCATCTCTCCCAACTTTTTAATAAAACTGCATACAAAATTATGATTTGATAGAGGATTGTAAATATTTTTCTATCGTTTTAAAATAATGACTTTCCAAAAATGATTCAAGAATATGCTACGGAACCCTTTATTCTGTGAATAAAATTAAAAATGGTAAATAAATTGTTCCGCCATCTTGAAAATCGCGGAAACTCAAGTCGCCGCGATGTCAGCAGATGGGTAGCGCGCGATTGGCGTCGCGCGTCTCGTGCCTGTGTACGAACGTATATGCATTTCTATTGCGAGAGTCGCCTGGATACTGAAGTCGTAAGGTATCGGAAACTTGAGTCTTATAATGGACGAAGGGCCTAAATCCCAATTGAGCCTGGCAGCCTTTTTACCTACGTCAAATATTCCAGTTTTAGAGCTCAGCGTGGGGTTACGTATTTAGACGGTTTAATTTGTCCAAAAAATATAATTAATATTAGAACATTGAATAAAGAACGGGCGACTGTGATAGTGAGGCGTTTTCGGGCTACCGAAGGATTGCGGACGGCGAGTCGATACTCGCCGTCTGCAAGGTCTGGCTACCCGTTGGTAGCTTGACCCCCGATGAAGGACCGAGTCAGCAGCAAGCCTTACTCCACGTGCCTCAAAGAGCTGCAAGCAAGGTGATGGGGGCAAAACGCCTGAATGGGTCGCAAAACAGGAGCCAGGAGGACTCATTTTAGATCATTTTCTGCCCCAAAAAAAAGGGATGGTCGACCTATTTAATAAAGATAGTTGTAGGCTGTTCCAAAGCGAAGTGTACTGCTAAAATCAGACCTAAATGGCAACTTTTAAAAAGCCTCGTCAGGCAGTGTATCCCAGTTAAGTGTTTAAAGCGCACGTCTCAACTGTTTTGACATTCACACACATACCAAAAGGCAGAGCATGCCATAATTATAAGACAGTTGAATTACCTCTAGTTATTATAAATGTGAAAGTTCGTGAGGATGGATCACTGTTAGTTAATCCTTCACGCAAATATAATTGGAAGGATTAGGATGTCTGGCGCGCAAAAAGTTGTTAACCTGAATTAGGCCAAAGGATATTTTTTATCCCTGTATTACAATTACCAAACTCCACACGAGACAAGCCTTAAACATAAGCTAGTCAGATGTGGACTGTTGCATGACACCATAAATAATAAAATATATATAATAATAGTTATCCACATACCAGTTCCCCACAACTATTAATCAAACACATAAAATCACGATATAAATCATAAATCTGTTTACTGTTTTCGATCTGTTTTCCTGTTGTTTTTTACACGCAAGGTATATAAAAGTTTATGATCCGTCTACTGTCTATGGTCCGATAATTTCCAGTTTGGTATATTTTGTGGTTCATGCCTGAATGAATTCTGGGCTTTTGTAATCTTTTTATGTCTAGGTAGGATATTTTCAGTTCTCAACATCATTCCTGCCAAATCACATCAATTGGTTGAATAAATGGACACGTCATAGGTCTTAGGTAAGGGTACACCAATCGATCGACAGTCGATCGATGCCGTCGACCGATGCAATTGATCGTTTGGTTAGTCGACCGGTATCCGTCGATCAATTAAAGCTTCTACACCAATCGATCGACTGTCGATCGATTGGTGTACCCTTACCTAGCATGAGCGTTGTGAACTGGGGCTGTGATGCTTGCATCCAACTTTTTTTTTTTTTTTTTTGCGCGCAGTGGTAGGCGCCCACGGCGACGGACGTCGCTTGATGATCTCCGGCCACCGTAGGCGCGGGCATGCGGGCATGCGGGCAGCGAGTAAAGGGCAACTCGCTGCCCGACCAAGGACCATGCCCGGGTCGACGGCGCGTTGTGTCCCACGCGCGCCTCAAAGAGCGTCAGCATAATGACGGGGCCCCCCTCTCAGAGGGCCAAAGCCTGCCGGGGTCGCGGGATTGTTCCCTTACCGTAACCCCGGAACATAACAGGCTATGAAGGACACCGTGGATTTTAGTCAGTAGAAGTCTGACAGTCCCTCCCGCCCTGCTCGGGGTTGGAGGACTCATTTGATGATTTTACCACGCTAAAAAAAAAAAAAAAGGTTGCACTCCAGGAGTGCCGGTAGAAGTGAAAACTTTTTTGTTACTATGTTTTATTTTTAATTTGAATGACGTCTTACTCATTTTCGATCAGGGTCACGTGACCCTGACGCGAGTTTTGGTCACGTGACCCTGACGCGAGTTTTAAATTTTTTACCCATTACAGAAAAAGTGTACAACGCCGCTAAAGAAGTTTTCACTTCAAAAAAAACTATTTTTTGCGGCTTTTCTCAAAGTCATTATGTCCACTGTGTTAATAGGATTTCTTGCAACAATGCGCCTCCACGTTAGCGGTCGTTATTCCAGAAAATTACAACCTCAAGATGTTACAGTCAACTGAATGCATTATTTCTGGACAAGAAAAAAGACCATTGTGACGTACTTGAAGTATTTACTGCGTTTATTGGATGGAAAATTGAAAAAACACCTCTACTATACGAACGAGGAACTATTTTTTTTCTTCAAATTACTAGTCACTGTTCCATTTTACTTGACGTAACGGTAACCAAGATTGATTGATTCAACAAAGTGCGGGTTTCTTTGTAAATCAAATGCAATTGCAATACAACCCACATGATTACCACAGCGCAAACGCACAGAAAACCATAAATTAACCTATCGCCAGCCATTCTAATGTCAATAGCCATTTAAAGGCCAGCGAGGTAATACCTCAGTCTATCATTTTATAAGTGTGAAACTGCGAAGGGAATGATTATTTCACCTAAATGCCTGTGCGTAGTTTTAAGTGCACAATTGTGCAGTTATTATCTCAGTCATGACTTTGACTATTCTTTGGTCGCAAAGTTGTTAACGGTTTGTAAGTATAATAATAATATTCCACAACTATCACACAACGATAACGAACGATAGGAGCAGTGGTATCGGCTCCGACTTACGAGTTGTAGGTCGTGGGTTCGAATCCCGGCAGGCGCATTACTTTGTGTAATTTATTTCATCGCCACTGCTCTCAAAACGGTGAAGGAAAACATCGTGAGGAAACCGGCATGTCCTAGAACCAAAAATTCGAAGACATGTGACATCCACCAATCCGCATTGGGCCCGCGTGGTGGATTATGGCCCACCCCCTCTCACAGAGAGGAGGGCTGTGTCCCAGTAGTGGGAACATTAATAGGCTGATGATGATGATGATGATCACACAACGCCATCTAGTACCAAGCTAAACAGAGCTTGTTTTATGGGTACTAGACAACTGATATATATACATAAATATTTCTAAATACATACATATTGTAGATAAATTACACCCAGACACAGAACAAAAATGATCGTGCTCATCAAACAAACATTTGTCCTGGGTGGGAATCGAACCCACGACCTCCAGCATAGCACAGTCAGGGTCACTAACCACTAGACCAACAGGCCAGTCACAGTAGGTATAAGTATGTGTATGTGTTGAATTTCTGAGCTAGGTTTGTTTAGTATTAGTACTAACTAGACCAAAACGCGCAACCGTGTTGTAAACAATGGCATGTTTGATATTGTAGTTCATTTCATTGATAGTTACCACAATTCCACAATTCATATAGAAAATGTATACAAATTGACGGAGGAACAACCGTTCAACAACAAGGGTCGAGAGATAAAGGTCATCTTAAAAAGATACCGGGGCACTGGAACGCAAGGGGTGCGGGGCGGTGGTCCAACTAGTTGGACCATGACCCTTCATTAGGGGACAGTTGCTGTGGTCCAACTATTTTTAAAGTTGGACAACTTTAAAAATAGTTGGACCACAGCACCTGTTGAGAGTTCCGTGGTCCAATTAATTTAAAAATAATTTACCAACCCTAAAAGTCTCAACTGTATAATTATAATTATATGTATAGTATCTACTGGTTTACGGTTATATTGAACCTCTTTGCAGTAGAATAACAAAATTAAAGTCAGGTGAATAATTATTAAACTTTTTTTTTCTTACAATATAATTTTTATAACTAGACAATCAACGAAACTTTTCTAAAGTAGTAAGCAGCAGTTTTAATTCTGTTTAGATATTAACTGTCTTTATTGTCTTCATTTAAAGGGGGTTTGCAATTTTTTTGCATCACTCTTTTTTTTTCTTTCGCCAGTAATGAAATTTTGGTTAGACCTTATCCAAAAAAGTTCGTAAAAATTAATTAAAAAAAAACTAAACCGTAACTAACCAGAGATATGACGGTCTTTATTTTGTTCTAATCTGGAGTTATTTTTAGTAGGTAGCACAAAATACAAACCACCATATCTCTGGTTGGTTACGGTTTAGAAACTTTTTTTTTTCTATGGACTTCTTAAGGTCTAGATCTGGATGTTCATATGACATGGAAAGCACACATACAAAAAATTAAATCAAAATTATCGAGTTTCATATATGCATTACGTGAGCTCAAAAAATCAACAGATTTAAAAACAGCCTTATCCACTTACTACGCTTACGCATACGCATGGCTTAACCTTCTACTGGTGACGTCAGATTGAGTAACAGTATTGGTGACGTACCGTCATTTTGACGTACTTCTGCAAAGTCGAATTTCAGGACAACTAAGTGCATGGAGATGAAACAAATGGCTTTATTTACAAGTAGATATCTTACTTTCATAAATTAAACACTTTCTATATATTATTACAATAGAAAATTTTACGTATATTATTAACACAAACTTAGTATTAATATTCACGTTGCATTTTTGTAGATATTGAAATCAATGAAGATTAAATTAAATAAATAAATCAAAATGAAATCCAACGATCAGTTCTTATTGATACTTTAATAAGTAACGAAAAAAAATGATTTAACATACTACTACAGTGGAAAAAAAAAAAGGTGGTGAGGAGTGGGTTTTATTTTAGGTAATAAAGGCAGGATTATTGCACTACTTGTATAGTGTGATGTTCTTTTTTTATTTTTTGCGGCACTTATTGAGCAACAAAACCCTATCATTTTTCAAATTACTAAAAAACTCATCCTCGGAGTCCGTGTCAGGTTCTGGACTTTCTGGTCACTTTTCGTGTTACGATCAGATTCTACTCAGTGATTCTGTTCAAACTCATTACTGCTATTTTGTTTTAAAATCTCAGTGTTAATAATCGTAATCTTCGTCATTTGGATTAATTTTCAGTGAAAAATTGCAACTTGATAATAGTATAAATTACGGACACTATTGGTGACGTGACGTCAAATTGACGTCGGGTATCCTATATCTCATCATCTGTGCGTTTGAAATGACCAATTTTTGTTAAATCGGACGCCAAACTGAGCTAAATGCAGCTACTGAGAAGTGCAGGTGAGGGGAAACAGTTGTTCGACACATATTCAGTGGTTTTAGTTAATAGGTGTCAAATTGACGGCACGTCACCAATAGAAGGTTAAGTATGGTATAATTCTTTGGGGAAATAGTGTTGATACCAACGAGTTGTTCATCCTGCAGAAAAAATGTGTTAGGATTTTGGTCAACATTGAAAATGATGAAAGTTGTAGACCACATTTTAAGAAACTAGACATGCTAACTCTGACATCGATTTATATTTTGGAAACATGTAAATTTGTAAGACAGAATCCAAACTTTTTCATTAAAATCTCTGACCAGGCCCGCCGATATGCACCCCGTTCAAGATTTGAAAACACTCTAATAGTACCCCAATCAAAGTTAAAATTACACAGTACTAGCCCTCACGTTACATCAATAAAAATATACAATAAAATTCCTAATGAAATAAGAAAGGAAGAAAATGATAAAATATTTATAAAACGAGTCAGAAACTTATTAATTAAAAATTGTTATTACTCTTTGAATGATTTTTTTAACGACGACAACATAATGGATTGACTTTTACTTCTCGATTATTTATTTAATTTTGTATTATTTTTAGTTGATTGACATTCCGAACCTGAATATTATTATTTAACAGTTATTGATGTATTATTTCATTTTTATTATGTATATGACAAGAATTTGATGTTATTTAATTTTATTCTTAGTGACTTATTAATTTTATTTCTTTTATTACATGTGACATTATTCTGTTATTTAAATTAATGAATTAATTACTATTGATTATTTTAATGCTACTACTAACATTTTATTGAATTGTTGTGCCCGACAGGGTCCATGTGAACTTACTTTAATTTTAAGAACTTTTAATACACATGTGAATGCAATAAAGAATTGAATTGAATTGAATTGAATTAAGTAGTAGTCTAATTATGCCCAAAGTTTCATCACTGGCCAAAGAAAAAAAAAATGATGCCAAGGTCCGTACTAAAAGTTGCAAACCCCTTTATGACATTTATTTTAATTATTTTATTTTGTTTTGATCTGATTCTAGTTTTAGTTCTGGTTTGATTTTAATTATTTTTTTTTTTTAATAATATTAAATTCCTGTTTCAAATTATTTTTAAATTAATTGCCTTGAGGTACATATCGTAATAATCTTTTTTCAGCGTGGTAAAATCATCAAATGTTTGTTATCAGACTCGTACTGATGCTGATCCACGGTGTCCTTCAATAGCCTTTACGTTCCGAGGTCAAAAATGTATAGAAGCTTCGCGACATAAAACACACAGAAGAGACGGGGCGTGGACGCGACTCTCATACATTTTCGCACGTCCGCGACGCGTCCTCGTCTTACGTCTATTCTATGTGGCCCGCGCCTAAGTCCCACGACCTCGGCAGGTTTTAGCCCACTAAAGGGCCCCCGCGTCATTATACTGACACTCTTTGAGGCGTATTTCAATTGAAAGCTGTACCTAGTACACTCAGTTAAGGGGATAGGTCAGTAAAAATACGCTTTTTGTTTTTTACTTTTCTTCGTACGTATATGGACTACAGATCTTAAAACTTGGAATATAGTAATTGACTATATGATATAAATTCTCACAAAGTTGAAAACACGATTCATTGAAATTTTCTCGATACAAAAAAAATGCAAAGTTAGGTCTATATTTTTTCTTTTTTGGACTTTATGGCATAACTACTATGAGTTATGGAAAAATGTTACTTTAAATTGTAGAGAATACCACTATCTAAATTCTGTAAAGACAGTTTTTCAATTAATAACAATTTTAATTCATAAAAAGACGTCAATATGTTTGGGCACATACGCCGTTTTATTCTGAGCACACATTCACTATCGTCCTCTCATCTTTTGCCTTTTACAAGTAGTGTCATCACTTTCGTTCCTTGACGAATCAGTCAGCCAGGGTGGCTCTTACAGGCTAGACCTGTGACACTTTTTTTCAGATCGCGGCTGTCAGATTTTCGTAATAATAAAATTGGTAATGGATAAAAAGATCGAGAAAATACAAACGAATGATACGTAGGCTTATAGATTATTCAAAACTATGTTTCGATGTGTTCAATGGGACGTGATTGTAAACGGACATGACTGTAAATAAGTCACGTAAACTTTCTTTTTTCAATAACAAATTATTTTCATTAATAAATCAAGAATAAAATAATCCAAACTTACTGAAAATCATCGCAGGAAATTCCTGACGACCCTTACAGAGCAAACAAGGGAAATGTTTGAATACGTATGATTCTATACATTACGAATTGTTCCTATCAATATAATAAATTACTCACAGTGATATTATATCAATGCTATCGTGATATCGTACTATTGTTGTCGGGTGGTTCCTTTGTGTCCATCCTCCTCCCATCTAATATTTATGCATCTAAATACAATTTCACATGAACTAATGATAAATGCACTATCTTGCAGTCAACAATTTGAGATTGTATGTAACTGAAAACAATTTCTAATCGTATCAAACTGCGATATAGGATAAGAAGCACTTCACTTTTATTATTATTTATTTAGTTTCGTCACAGATTTTAACAATTTCGAAGAAACAGGAATAAAATAAATTAAATGAAAACTGCTATTGTCATTTTGAATACTTCAAAATTACTTGTCAACTACAAATAAGGCATAGCACCCACCACCCTGAGGCGCAATGTTGAACCGACCATTTGGGCGTTTAAAACCGGTTTTTTGAACCAATTCCAAATGGTACACATTACATGATTTAAATATCGCCTATAGTATAATGCTGCGACTATGATGAAAAATCGGTGGTCATTGCTGTCTCACCGTGTGTTCGGTACAAGTTGCTTCTCGCTCTATTGATTGCTTTGGAGTATAAAAGATCAGTACTGGGCTCATGCTTTTGGAGTCGATAGATAATATCGTTAAAGGTTTCATTTATCAGAAAAGTGATATTAAAACCTTGTCCCAAAAAAATACTGTGGATAAGATATTATAGAATGAAGATTTATTTATAAAGAGGTTCTGACATTAAACTGTTCTACTAGGTATACCTGTACCTCATATGAGTAAAAAACTACTAAATCCACGCCGCTGCTCGACTAATGTCCATTTTACGCGGCGCTTGTGTCTGTAATTACATCGAAATGCATCAAAAATTAATACAAACACCAGATGGTGGAGGACAGGGCGTCAAGCATCCTTAGCTTTCCACTCTCGAACATATAAAGATGTCACGCAACCAGCTTTGTGAACGCACGATAGTAAAAGGAGCGTGTGTTTGGGGCTTTATTTAGTGTGTTAAAATAATCGAATGAGTCCTCCTACCCAGAGCAGGGCGGGAGGGACTGTCAGACTTGGAATACTTACTAAAATCTACGATTTATTTCAATAGCCCTTTACGTTCTGGGGTCACGGTATTGTATTCGTTTGTCCGCGACCCAGGTAGGCCCTCTAAGGGGGAGCCCCGTTATTGTGCTGTCACATTTTCCGGCGCGCGTGGAACACAACGCTCACGCCCATACCCGTGCGCGCGTGTGTTTGGGGCTTAACGATAATTGGGTATTGTCACTTTCGTAAGGTATGCCAATTATCATTAATTTTCTACCAAAATAGTAGTTTTGTTCGTAATCTCGGGACATCAAAATGTTATAAAATAAATTTAAGACTGTGAATGATAAAAATATTCACAAAATATTAATCCACATCAATAAAGATTTCTATCATTTTGTTTTGGTGAATGTTTCGACATCCTTATATTAAAATATTTCTACTAGAGTAATACATGTATTTTGCGTAAAGGGAACACTTTATGAAATGTCGAAGTTGACGAAATGAAATACATAAAACTTTGGATTGCGTTAATTTTGCGATACTAGCGCCTGCTGGTGGCGGTGCGTGGCAACTTTTCCGACTCATCAAACGATGCTTTCGCTTTGCCGTACGCCGTTAAAGGGGCAAAAGGGAAAAATAATTGAAAAGTATCAGAGTAAACTTACTCTCCTTTTTAATGTACCTAATCATGTTTTTTTTTTACTAGCTTTAAAGGCTATATGCAATAGTTTAATTGTTCCTCATCAGCATCAGTAAACTAGTGGCACTTTTTCAATTTTCCGTACATTAAAGAAACCTAATAAATACTTCAGGTACACTGTAATTAAAATACAGAAATCTTGTGATACTCCGGAGATCGAAGCCCACGCTATCAACATATTTAACCGAGCCAATTCAACGTGGCAGCAGAAAAAAACACCTGAAAAAACAACTTTTCATTCTGTAAAGCCTTGAGATGGGATTTCCTAAAAAGAGGTTTAGCAAAATCTCTTTTTAGTGCCTCAAAATAATTGGTGATTCTCCAAGTAGTCAAGGATTTACTATTTGGGAAATAAAACAGTTCGCTGAAAAAGTTTGTGATCAGATTTTTTTTATTTGAGATGTATTTGTTCTTGAATCCCATCATCGTCAGCCTTATTGTTCCCACTGCTAAGACACAGGCCTCCTCTCTGTGAGAGGGAGTGGGGTCATAATTCACCACGCGGGCCCAGTGTTGCAGGTTGGTAAATGTCATACGTCTTCGAATTTTTGGTTCTAGGACATGCCGGTTTCCTCACGATGTTTTCTTTCCCCGTTTTGCATGAGAGAAGAGAGACAACTCATAAGTCGAGGCCAATAATGCTCTTGAATCTGGCCTTGATAAAAGATGACAGAGACAAAAGCCACGAAGGAGCAAGCTTACCCAGAAAAAGCCTGTTCACTCTGATTTTGATGAGAGAGTATGCCTAGTCAAGTCTTCTAAATAAAAAAAACATTTAAAAAAAAAATTAACCGACTTCAAAAACAACCACAAAAATTAAACAAGTGCGTGTCGGGCCACGCACAGTGTAGGGTTCCGTAGTTGCCCATCAAAATACTTCTGCGAACTAACTAAACTGATTCGCTGAATTTAATTTTAAAAAGAAGAATTTTCAAAATCGGTCCAGGAGTCTTTGCGAAATCGGGAAAAAATACATTAAAAAAAAGATTACGACGAATTTAGAACCTCCTCCTTTTTTGAAGTTAGTTAAAAATAGTTGACGATAAAAACCTACCTATCGCCAAAAAACATACCATAAAAACATACCTATAAGGGCCATACCTCACCGGGATGCCATAACGACGTGGCTTTTTTTTTTTTTTTTTTTTTTAGCGTGGTAAAATCATCAAATGAGTCCTCCAACCCCGGGCAGGGCGGGAGGGACTGTCAGACTTCTACTGACTAAAATCCACGGTGTCCTTCATAGCCTGTTACGTTCCGGGGTTACGGTAAGGGAATAATCCCGCGACCCCGGCAGGCTTTGGCCCTCTGAGAGGGGGGCCCCGTCATTATGCTGACGCTCTTTGAGGCGCGCGTGGGACACAACGCGCCGTCGACCCGGGCATGGTCCTTGGTCGGGCAGCGAGTTGCCCTTTACTCGCTGCCCGCATGCCCGCGCCTACGGTGGCCGGAGATCATCTTGCGACGTCCGTCGCCGTGGGCGCCTACCACTGCGGCTGGGGCGGAGGGAGGACGCTGTCCTCTCTCGCTCGCGGCCTGCCTCCTCCTTTACGAGCATTACTGCCTCGCAGAAGGAGCTGACCGCTTCCCACTCCGTCTCGCCCCGCAGCATGGCCGCAACCAATGCCGGGCGCGAGAGGTCTCCGCCTATCGCAGCCGTGAGGACACGTCGGTGCTCCGCCCAAGCTGGGCAGTCTTGCACCGTATGCTCCACCGTGTCCTCCGGGCGATCTTCGCAGTGGTGACACCCAGGCGTCTCCTCCTTTCGCATCAGACACAGGTACCTCCCGAAACTTCCGTGTCCGGTGAGGACCTGCGTCAAGCGGTAGGTCAGGACGCCATGACTTCTCTCCAGCCACTCCTCAAAGAGGGGTCTTACCGCCGCAATTGCGGCGTGCCTGGCCTTCGGTCGCGACAGTCGTTCCTTCCATACTGCCCTGAGATCGCGCCGGAGGTCTTCGCGCCGCGCCTCGACTTCGCGAGGCAGCGGGGTCACGCCCCGGCGCTGCGCCTCCACGCGCCACTCATAGACGCGCTGGAGGGCAGTCGCCTCCAGATCCCAAGGCAGTAGTCCGGCAAGGAGGTTGGCCGATTCGCCGGCAATCGTGCGGTATCCCCGGATCATTCGGATAGCCATGACCCTCTGGCATGCGACCAGCTTCTGTGGTCGCGTCCGGATGCTCAGGGCCCACACAGGGGCCCCGTAGAGGGCCATGGACCGCACGACGCCAGCGTACAGCCTACGGCAGGAATGGCGACGTGGCTAGCAACGTCGCCAACTAGTTCTTATAGAGATGTATGACGGTTAACTCACTTGGCGACCAACTGGCGACTCTGGCGGCCCATAGAATATAGTTGGCGACGTTGCTGGCTACGTCGCCATGGCATCTTGGTGAGGTATGGCCCTTAAAGCTGTAAAAATAAAGTTGACAAACTTACATTTGCAGTTGAAGAGCATGTTCGATACATTTTGTTTAAGAAAATATGATAACCAAGTACATTTTATAAGTTGGTCGACTATTACTCGTAAAGTTGTAAAGCCTACTTAGTCATGATAATTTTCTTTTAGATTTCGTTATATATACTACTATTGTGAATTTTTTCACTCCCCTAAACATAACCGTTTAGCTGGTAGAGGGGGGGGACACTGGAGTCGAGCAAAATTTAGCACTTTAAAGCTTAATATTTCACAAACGAATTTTTTTATCGAAAGATTGTTAATGAAAACTCACATTATTTTTTAAAAACCTATTTAATGATACCCCACACTAAGGGGTACGCGAGAAAGAAAAAAAACATTTTCACTTTACGTGTACAGGAGGTACCCTAAAAAAAAATATTTTACGAGATTTTATTTTACCACTTTTTCGGCACAACAAATCCGTATACACCAAATTACAGCTCTCTAGTACTGTGCGTCTCTGAGCTAAACTGCGGACAGACGGACGGATGGACGGACGGACATGGCGAAACTATAAGGGTTCCTTGTTGACTACGGAACCCTAAAAAGGGTAAAATAACCTACAAAATAACTTTTCTTTCGGAAGTCGGTGGCTTTATTTTTTTATTTCGTTGTCTTTTTGCCACCGACTTCCGAAAGAAAAGTTATTTTGTAGGTTATTTTACCCTTTTTTGTGGTTGTTTTTGAAGTTTTTTTTTTTTTAAAGTTTTTTATTTTACTCTTTTTAGTTTAAATATTCAACCCAAATTCTTGTCAAAAACATCATTTCCTTCCAAGTGCACTAGAATTTGTATTCCGTGGCACCGGTATTAACTTCCGTCATGTACACATGCTAATAAAATTCCCTATCTCAAAAACTGCTGAACAGATTTTGATGATACTTGTAGTATTCCCTAAGGTGAACGATCCCTAATACAACAAAAAAAGAATTTTGAAAATCGGTCCACAATTGGCGGAGTAATCGCGTAACAAACACGCAAAAAGTTATGTCATCCAAGTAGCCGAAATCAATAAACATGCTCACAAAATAAAAAGTACTGAACCAAATTGGATGAAATTTTTATGGGACCACACTGCAAGAATGACACTAATCGGACTAGAAACCTCGGAGTAATCGATGTACATACATTTTTTTTTTTTTTTTTTTTTTTTTTTTTAGCGTGGTAAAATCATCAAATGAGTCCTCCAACCCCGGGCAGGGCGGGAGGGACTGTCAGACTTCTACTGACTAAAATCCACGGTGTCCTTCATAGCCTGTTACGTTCCGGGGTTACGGTTAGGGAATAATCCCGCGACCCCGGCAGGCTTTGGCCCTCTCTGAGAGGGGGGCCCCGTCATTATGCTGACGCTCTTTGAGGCGCGCGTGGGACACAACGCGCCGTCGACCCGGGCATGGTCCTTGGTCGGGCAGCGAGTTGCCCTTTACTCGCTGCCCGCATGCCCGCGCCTACGGTGGCCGGAGATCGTCGCGCGACGTCCGTCGCCGTGGGCGTCCTACACCGCGGTTGGGGCGGAGGGAGAACTCTGTCCTCTCTCGCTCGCGGCGGTCGCCTCCTTCTGCTTCGCAGAAGGAGGCGACCGCTTCCCACTCCGTCTCGCCCCGCAGCATGGCCGAAACCAATGCCGGGCGCGAGAGGTCTCCGCCTATCGCAGCCGTGAGGACACGTCGGTGCGCCGCCCAAGCTGGGCAGTCCTGCACCGTATGCTCCACCGTGTCCTCCGGGCGATCTTCGCAGTGATGACACCCAGACGTATCCTCCTTCCGCATTAGACACAGGTACCTCCCGAAGCACCCGTGCCCCGTGAGGACCTGCGTCAGGCGGAAGGTAAGGACGCCATGACTTCTCTCCAACCACTCCTCAAAGAGGGGTCTTACCGCCGCAATTGCGGCGTGCCCGGCCGTCGGTCGCGACAGTCGTTCCTTCCATACTGCCCTGAGATCGCGCCGGAGGTCTTCGCGCCGCGCCTCGACTTCGCGAGGCAGCGGGCTCACGCCCCGGCGCTGCGCCTCCACGCGCCACTCATAGACGCGCTGGAGGGCAGTCGCCTCCAGATCCCAAGGCAGCAATCCGGCAAGCAGGTTGGCCGATTCGCCGGCAATCGTGCGGTCGATGTACATACATAAAAAAAAAAACATACCGATCGAATTGAGAACCTCCTCCTTTTTTTGAAGTCGGTTAAATAGAAATTAACTTACGAACGACTGTATAGAATCCGGTTGTGTTGTTTTGTTAAAAGTTTTTGGTAACAAAAACTTTAGATTTAAATGAAAAGTAATTTTTGATTTCGATACTGAATTTATTAACATTACTACGAAAGTAAATTTCCAGTTTTCTTTCGAATAGATCTAATTCTGACTTCAATATTTTTTTAATAAAGGTGCTCCCACTCAGCAGTTATATAACGTTATACAACATTGTGTAACACGATAACATTTATAATAGCGTGTAACAATACTCTTCAACATATTAAGAAATGTTATATGTTATAAACGCTCCCACATTGGTTGACCTCGTTGTATTTATTTATTTTTATTTATTTATGGTTTACCAACAGATGTTACAGTAATACATACAAAAAATATGACAATCTTAAATCCTAGTTCTACTGCACACCCAATTACAGGTAAACACAACATGTTAATTCTATTTTATAAAAGATAACAAAAAGAAAAAAGTTGACAATACAAATTCCAGTACAAAGGATTTGGACAGAGCTTACTCTAATTTTTTTATTTGCATAATGTTAGTAGGTTAAGGTGTCACATGTTTTATGAAAGTCACTAGTGTGTCATTGTGGATATCGTTGAATAGGGGATCTAGCACCAAATTTGGTCCGACGAGACGGTGGAGCCAAAGGAGTGATGGGTCTACGTGGCGGTCTACGTGGAACTCAGAGAGATACGGTATTTAGGAGTCTCGGGCAGTCGATTTTATTCCTAAGTAGTTTGTAAATAAATCTTAAATCTAAGATATCTCTCTTTCTCTCTTCTACGTTGTATAATTTCGTATAATGGTAGCCATACACCATACTGCCTATTTGTCAATTCGGCATAAAACTGCCAATTTGCTCAAATAGAATTGAACGTGTATGGGGGTGGAATGCCAATTTGATGGCATGACATGCCAATTTTGATAGGTCATCAAATCGTTTTTGACACAACGTCAAATCGGCAGCAGTGATGCCATCTTAGCAACTTCATAGATAGTTAGCTAATTTTATAAAGGTGCTAGAAAAAAAGCTAAAAAGTGTAACTTGTGGCTAAACTTTTTAGCTACTTTTCTACAGGGACGGTTAGGCCACGTTCACACGGCGATTATTTTCCCGTATACCGTACACGAGATTTTATCGAATAGAGTTGACCAGTTTTAGGACAACTTTGCACGGTACACGGTAAAATATTATATTTCTCAAACACGGGATTTTCCCGTATGAACGTCGTTTAAACTATTTTTAAGTTTTCATTTGTGAACTGTTATTACTGCTCTATTCGATAAAATCTTGTATACAGTATACGGGAAAATAATCGCCATGTGAACGTGGCCTTACCAGGAAAACTGAGGCTTTTCGCACATGGATCGCATGTACACTCGTAAAAAAAAGAGTTATTCATTTTATTTTAAACCAAAATACGATTGAAAACTTGAGAGGTGTCAAGGGACCACGAAAGCAAGTTAAAAAAAGGTTCATGCTATTTTCGACCTTATTGACATTTATGCAAACACCTGATTTTAATGAAGGAGCAATGTTAACGAATGAGAATGTGAGAAAAACAAACTAAATTTTAAATGTCGATAAGGTCGAAAATCGCTTGCACCACTTTTTTTAACTTGCAATCCTTAAGCAAATGTTTTCCGACCTTCAAGCGATTTTCGACCTTATTGACAACGATGCAAACACCCGATTTTAATGAAGAAGCAATGTTAACGAATGAGAATGTGAGAAAAACAAACTAAATTTTTAATGTCGATAAGGTCGAAAATCGCTTGCACTACATTTTTAACTTGCTATCCTTAAGCAAGTATTTTCCGACCTTCAAGCGATTTTCGACCTTATTGACAATGATGCAAACACCGGATTTTAATGAAGGAGCAATGTTAACGAATAAGAATGTGAGAAAAACAAACTAAATTTTTAATGTCGATAAGGTCGAAAATCGCTTGCACCACTTTTTTTAATCTAATTCGATAGTCTCATGATGAAATGAAAAGGTGCTAGAAATTGTAGCTGTCGTCACCGAATAATAGCCAGATCTAGTTGCTGAGTTGGCATCACTGGTGCAGATTTGAAGTTGTGACAAATCTATCGTATCGATAGGCAGGATGGTGTATGGTGTATATGGACGAACTGCCGATTTGAAACAATTGCAAGCGTCAAATCTATCGTATCGATAGGCAGGATGGTGTATGCCTACTATAACATTATGTTCAAGCAGTTTGGGTTTGTCTTTCGAGGAATGATGATGTTATACAACTAAAGTTATATTTTATCATATCATATTGTAATCAGTTGTAAAACATTTTGATAAATGAAGTTGTATAACATCAATAACAATTTATAACTTTTGTTATAATTTGTTTAAAAAAGTCAGTCTCTAACGTTATTGTTTTATAACTCCTGTGTGAGAAGTATGGATAAGTAAACGCCTGTTAAATATTTTTAGCGTTAATAAACTATAATCCTGCCCACGGCGCTTCTCTGAGCAAATAACCTTGAGACCACGCGTCACTCTCGTGATTTAGTATGCGCCGTACATACGTCAAGTCTCTTAGCCTCTTCGTACACTAGGCGACGCAAGTCTCCGATACCTTACGATTTTAGTATTCATTGACGCGTGCTTGTGTTCGAACCTTTATAGGTGTGTATTGCGATAGCCGCTTGGATATCGAAGTCGTAAGGTATCGGAGACTTGAGTCGCCTAGTGTACGAAGGGCCTTACGGAACCACAAAACGAGTTTCCAAGGTTAGGTTAGGTTAGGTTATCCTCCAAGTTATTGTACACTTAGTTGCAAAAACTAGTTATTTTTCTCAGAAAACAAAATTAATGCTTGTAGGCCTAAAAAAAATCCTCCACACTTGGAATTTTTCGTACTTTCTTGGGTGCGTTTACAAACATAGATAGGTATTAACTCACATACACAAACGCCCAGACCCGGAACCATTACTCGTAGATCATACTAATTTTCTAATTATTCGTGCGGGAATCGAACCCGCGACACCCAGATCAGCAGTGAAATCACTCAGCCATTGCGATACCGTCGTGCCATCAAAAAAATGTATCCTGTTTTTTTTTCTAAACCATCAATTAGTAATTACAGTAAATAACGCTTCGTTAATATCAAGTACTTCCCTCTTTTATTTTGCTGCTAAAATAAAAATAAACGTGAATGGTTTCATTGATGAACGCGTTCAAATAATAAAAAAATAACATGAACGGAGCGATTTTTCTACTCGCCACTGTACAACATGCTATTAATATCAATAATTATACTAAACTGTTCTCAGTGTTTCTACGTCAACGAAACAAACTGGTCAAAAAAGGAATTAATAAAAAATGATTTTCAAAAACTTTGCAGTAGTGTTTACGTTCTCATTTTTTGTCTTTTGTGACTGCGCATTTGGTAAGTTTTCAACATTTTATTATTAAATTCTTGTCGTATTGCTATAATTTAGATAGGAAAAAAAGGGTAAAATTATTGTCATAAAATATTGTGAATTTTTTCCCACAATAGAAAGTCAGAAGCAGTACTACTAGTTTATTTTATTCTGTCAACCATTTGATTTAATTTATATTTAATTTGATTTTTGTTTTGTTTGACCGCTAATATGTAGTATTTATGCAATTACTGTTGTATAATCAGGGGTATTAAAACACGAATGTGGGTTTATCACACGAGGTGTTGCCGAGTGTGATAATAGTATCACATGAGTGTTTTAATACCTCATTATATATTTTATCTTATTAGGATGATTTTAATTTTGATTAATTTGATTATAGTATTGTTAATTTTATGAGTTATATTAGTCACTCGCTTTGTTGATATAAGTTTTTAAATTGACATGGTCACTATTATAAACATTAGGTTTTAAAACGGGATGTTTACCAAACTCAAAACAAATAATAAACATGGCAAATATCCCGTTTTAAAACCTAGTATTTAACCTTTGTTGAGGACAGCACAGATAAAACATACTTAAAATGAAAAAAAAACCTCAACTACAAGTAAGTGTGGATTTAATACATTAAAATCAAATGTCAACATAATCAAACAAAATCTCTCAACTATTTCACTTTTTTTCCTCTTGTAGATGCAACACGGCGTCATAATTTAACTTGTAGTTCATGCACTTGCAATGTAGAATAATTCTATTACACCCATTTTGTATCAAAACTCATTAAATGTCACAAATAAATCTGTTTGTTTTTGTATGTACAGACGCCAGCACATCAAGCTACCACAACCTGTCAGATTTCTTTAATAGAATTTCAACCTTATCACAAGAGCAGAAGGTTAATGTTTGAGTGGTAAAATCTGACAGATTCGGGTAGGTTGACGTGCTGGCGTCTGTACAAGATAAAAATATGAACCTGAGACTAGAACAAACGTATGCAGCGCCATCTACTCGTACAATATCTTTGAGTTGCTAACCCCGTTTTTTTTTTATTATTTCAGTGGACAACCTCCCAAAATGTCATCTCGATGACAACGAGTGTATGAGAGATCTCTATGAAACAGTAATCAGGGATATTGGAAAACATGGCATCCCAGACTTGAATATCCCACCAGTGGATCCCATTCACTTGAAAAATGTCACTGTCAGTGTTCTTAACATGTTCAACATAACTATGGTGGATGGCGTTGCGAAAGGAATCAAAGATTGCATTTTTAAGTCGTTCAGGTTTGTTAACTTTTTCATTATCAAATAATGGGAAGGACCGCCTGGGGTGGAAGGTACTATTTATATTATTATGATAATAATAATTATTATGATGTCATAATATTACTCGGCCGTTTATTATTATTTATCGGCCGTGGGGCGCCGGCTTAGAATTGCGCTCCCCCAAATCATCCCGTGGGTGTCGTAAGAGGCGACTAAGGGACAAACCGGAGGTCGGGCAGCAGCGTCCTCCGTGTACTGCACATCCTCACTGCGATCGCCAACCCGCCTGCCAAGCGTGGCGATTATGGCAAATTACCCCCAATATGGAATCTACAGAAACCAGGCCCCCAGTCCCCGGCAGCTCCGCTATCCCTGGCGCGGGTAGCGGTCAAGGTAACGGCGGAGCAGGGGGTGCTAAGAATCTCCGGAAGAGATCCGGCTACCCACCCCCACGACGACTGGCCCTGGTAACACACAACATTCGCACATTGAGGACTGACGAAAAGATCTGCGAGCTGGAAGAGGAGCTGAGCAAGTTACCCTGGGACATTATGGGGTTATGCGAAGTCCGTAGAGAGGGGGAGGACACCGTAACCCTGGAGTCTGGTAACTTGCTCTACTACCGGGAGGGCGACCAACAGTCCCAAGGTGGTGTCGGGTTTCTCGTTCACAAGTCCCTCGTAAACAATATAATAACCATCGACAGTGTGTCGAGCAGGGTGGTATACCTAATACTCAGAATATCCAAAAGATATTCGCTGAAGGTCATTCAGGTATACGCACCGACCTCGTCACACTCCGATGATGAAGTGGAGACTATGTATGAGGACGTAAGTAGGGCCATACATAGCTCCAAAACCCACTTCACTGTTGTTATGGGGGACTTTAACGCAAAGTTGGGCAAGAAAAGCGGTGATGAGTTGAGAGTGGGGCAATTTGGATATGGGCAACGGAACCCTAGGGGACAGAGGCTGGCCGACTTTCTGGAGAAAGAGGAACTCTTCATGATGAACTCTTTCTTCCAGAAGCCGCCTCACAGGAAATGGACCTGGCTGAGTCCCGATGGTTTCACGAGAAACGAGATAGACTTCTTCATGACCGACAAGAAACGGATATTCAGTGATGTCTCTGTGATCAACAGGGTAAAAACCGGTAGCGATCACCGAATCGTAAGAGGCTCGCTGAATATCAATGTTAAACTTGAAAGGTCCAGCCTGATGAAGTCTACGCTCAGACCTACTCGGCCCCATATTCAAAACCCCGAAAGCTTTCAACTCGAGCTCTCTAATCGCTTTGCTTGCCTTGAGAACTTAGTGTCAGTGGACGAGATCAACGACGGGCTAGTGGAAACTGTCCGCACGGTAGGGTCTAAGTTTTTTAGACCCTGCCGTAAAGATAGACCTCAGAAATTGACCGAGCAAACCTTAAACCTCATGGCTGAACGACGTTTGCTACAGTTGCAGTCTTCCGATGACGCGAAGTCATATAGGCAGCTCAATAGACGTATATCTAAGTCCTTGCGACACGATCTGCGTCTCTTTAATACGAATCGTGTTAAAGAGACCATACAGCGAAACCAAGGCTCTAAAGTGTTCGCAAAGGACAAGTCTATTGGGCAAAGCCAGATGACAAAGCTGAAACGGGAGGATGGCAGCATAGCGTCGACCAAAGCAGAGGTTTTAGGCGAGATCGAGAGGTTCTATGGACAGTTATACACTTCGGTCGCAAAGCCCGTTGACAGCTTGGTAGGAGATCCAAGAGCCAAGCTGTCCCGACATTATACCGAAGATATCCCGGACATCAGTCTGTACGAGATTAGGATGGCCCTGAAGCAGCTTAAGAACAACAAGGCGCCGGGCGAGGACGGAATCACTTCAGAGCTTCTGAGAGCGGGTGGAACACCGGTACTTAAAGTCCTCCAGAAGCTCTTTAATGCCGTCCTCTTCGAGGGCAAAACGCCTGAAGCATGGAGTAGAGGTGAGGTGGTGCTGTTCTTCAAAAAGGGTGATAACAGCCTATTGAAGAACTACAGACCCATCACGCTTCTAAGCCATGTTTATAAGCTGTTTTCAAGGGTTATCACGAACCGTCTCGAACACAGACTTGATGACTTCCAGCCTCCCGAACAAGCCGGTTTCCGAAGAGGCTATAGTACCATAGACCACATCCATACGCTGCGGCAAGTTATACAGAAGACCGAAGAGTATAACTTGCCATTATGCTTAGCGTTTGTGGACTATGAGAAAGCCTTCGATTCGGTGGAAACATGGGCGGTACTTGAGTCACTCCAGCGATGCCGTATTGACTATCGGTACATCGAGGTATTGAAGTGCTTGTATAATAACGCCACCATGTCGGTCCGAGTACAGGAGCAGAGCACGAAGGCGATTCCATTGAGAAGAGGCGTACGACAAGGGGACGTTATCTCCCCGAAATTGTTTACTGCCGCAATGGAAGACGCCTTCAAGCTCCTGGAATGGCAAGGACTTGGCATCAACATCAACGGCGAATACATCACTCACCTTCGGTTTGCCGACGACATCGTAGTCATGGCAAAGTCGATGGAGGAACTCAGCATGATGCTCGATGGCCTCGACCGAGTTTCACAACGGGTGGGCTTGAAAATGAACATGGACAAGACGAAAATTATGTCAAATGCCAATGTTGTGCCCACCCCAGTCTCTGTTGGAAACTCGGTACTCGAAGTTGTTGACTCATATATCTACTTAGGACAAGTAGTCCAGTTAGGTAGGTCCAACTTCGAGAAAGAGGTCAACCGCCGAATCCAACTCGGTTGGGCAGCGTTCGGGAAACTACGCAATGTCTTTTCGTCCGACATACCTCAGTGCCTCAAGACGAAAGTCTTCAACCAATGTGTGTTACCAGTGATGAGTTACGGCACCGAAACGTGGTCTTTCACTATCGGCCTCATCTCAAAGCTCAAAGTCGCTCAGCGAGCTATGGAGAGGGCTATGCTAGGTGTTTCTCTACGTGATCGAATCCGAAATGAGGAGATCCGTAGACGAACTAAAGTCACCGATATAGCCCACCGGATTAGCAAGCTGAAGTGGCAATGGGCAGGTCATATTGCTCGCAGAGCAGATGGCCGATGGGGTCGAAAAGTGCTAGAGTGGAGACCACGGACTAGCAAGCGCAGCGTAGGACGTCCACCAGCAAGGTGGACAGACGACCTTATAAAGGTCGCCGGAAGACGCTGGATGCAGGTCGCTTCCAACCGGTATCTGTGGAAATCAAAAGGGGAGGCCTATGTTCAGCAGTGGACGTCCTATGGCTGAGATGATGATGATGATGATGATAATATTACTTAATGTGATACTAAATCACATTAAGTAATATTATGACATCATGCAGGAATGTCAAACCGATTATCTCTAGGAAATTCTCTTGTGTCGTGGGTCCGTTTACAAAAGAAAAAGTGTATGTAGTCCTTTCCACAACTGGCGTCATCCCTAATCATCTCCTCCATAGTTTAAAATTATTAGACATAAAAGAATCCCTTTATATTACACTACAAAAAGCTGCTATATTAAATACAAGCATAATTGTCAGAAAGTTCATGCAAGTAGAAGAGAACGAAATAGGACCTAATCACAACACGTAAACACATTAATAAACATCACACGCTACATTTGCTTTGGTTTCGGCCCGTAAATGCAGCTAAAATCCAGCCTATGAGCTGAGAAATTAAAACACTTACCGTAAATAATAATAATTAATTTATCATCAATAGTAACCCCGTCTTATACACTGTAAGTTCTCCTATTTACACATGCAGAAAAGTGAGGAACACTGTTGACTCGACAATCACCTGAACGGTTCTCGGGTCAACAACTCCCGAGGATGAGGATGAAGAAAATGTATGGATGATCGCTAGTGTATAGACCAATGGAGTCGCATGGATTGACGATATCGCTCACAGATCTCCTCGATATCGAATTGCATGTACGTCCTAATGACAATGTACATAATTCTGTGTTCGAAATTCGATTGCGCAACTACTCGACACTGCGACATATTTTGTCTTTGGTTTGTAGCGCCTTTATGCCGTAGTTGTAAGGTGGATTTTTGAAGTGCACAGTTGAATTGCATTGTATCATTTATTGCATTAGTAAATACGTCCGATTTAAATCGGCAATCGACTCGACATCGCCCGAATCGCAAAGCGTCGCATCGCGACATGTAGCAAAGTCACATAATGTAGCTTTATCCAGCAGTGAACTGTGCTTTGGTTTTGGCAAAAACAAAATAAAATGTCAAGGTTATTTGAACACTTGAAGGCTTTGAACAGCTTCTAGAAAAAGCTAATTATTAAGGATGTGTTGATGCAGGGTCATATCTAATTGGTGATAAATTATAATGACGACACGAGTTGGAGCATTGACGACTGCACAGTGTGACGGGAGTTGGGTCTCTACACGGAACAAATACATTTTTTAAATATCTACAAATAAATAATTTTGTTTCGGGTCAGGGTGTTTATTGAATGTGGGTGAAATTTTCAAATGGGTGTGGATGGTTATATCCGAAACTATGAGTATGAGGAATATCGAAAAACTTTAAATGGAGTCTCGAGGCCGATTTTTAAAAAAACTAAAACTACATCATTGGGTTTTAGGAAATTCAATAACTCTGGCCAGGAATCGAACACGCTTACACTATTTGATAGTGTTGAACAAGGATCAAATTCTGGGAAGTAATCATATACCGCAACAGATTTTAATGAAATTGCTTTTTTTTATGTTAGGTACTTTATTTCTACTGAGCCATAAATTAATAATACAGGCATTTTTTTATAATTTTGGCCAGGATTATTGATTTTTCTGATGATATCCAATGATGCAGTTTTAGTTTTTGTGAAAATCAGCCTCTAGACTGATTTTCACTCCTCCTTTCATCGTTTTTCGATATTCCTCATAGTTTCGGATATAGTCCACCACGCCCAGTAGAAAAATTCATCCTGTTTAGATGTGAGTTTATTATGTACATTTCTAATCGCACTCAAAACACAGGAGAAATTCTTTATTAAAATAGAAAACCGTATTATTATTTAGCCACGAGCTTAAGTAAAATCTACTTAAACAATAACCGTCGTACCACAAAAACTTTTAAACGTCTGTTGAACACTTGCCGAAAAAAATTTCAGATTAATATGTTTTTGAAATAAGGTCCGTTTTGCAGTCACACTTTTTTAGACAAGTGTCCAAAAGATGTTTAATTTTTGTAGTAAGGCTGTATATGCATACGACTGAACTAGAACAAAGAACACAACAGCACAGTAATCTGAAGCATAACATAATGACAGTTTTTCTGCTCATGAACATGGTGATTATGGAAATCGAGTCAGACATGACGTTATTAAGATCGGCGAAATGGAGTGTGCCTAATCGCCCCCCTCGAGTAGTGTCCGGGGACATCTTAAGCTGATATCAGAAGCTTACATTTTTACTTTGTCATCATTAAATTATAAAAGAATGTTAAAAAGAATTAACCTTGAAGTTTGTTATTAACCAAAATTTTTTTTTTGTTTTTTTTTATTTTTTTTTTAAATTATAAACCGGTTATCCAAGAGTATCTAGATAATCGAGTTAAAAAAGGCTTGCTGGTTTTGACTAAAATGAAGGCCCATGGAATAAGAAACCCAGTAACAAATAATCACGACTTTGTCATGTTTCAGTTTTACAGGACTGGCCATGAAAGATTTTAGTTAACTTCTAGTGAAAAATTGCCCTGCCGATTTTTCTTACTTCTTTTTCTTTTTTCTTTCTTTTGTTAACTTTTTAATTATTTAAAACATCATTATTTGACTGATTTGATATCAAATAATGATGTTAAAGGAAAAGTTTTGCATTACTTAACAAACCTATGTATTTAAGACGTCCCAACACAGCATCTCTCATCTACACCTACCTCAAGGAAGAGTTTGGGCCGAAGGGTGTACTAAAGGCCTACCAAAAGGTCCCTCCAAAATGGTGAAGGATTTTTTGGTAGGCGCCATGGAGAAATCGGAGAGTTCCTTTACATAAAAAATAGTTTCGACGAATTGAGAACCTTCAATTTTTTTAAGTCGTTTGAAAAGAAAATTAAGGGTGACAAATGAAGCTATGAAATATTTTTTTTTGTTTCCAGTATCAACATTAATGAAGAAAAGGGACACCAAGAGAACAAATGTGATCTTGTGATAAAGGGACATTATAGAGTTGTTGGTGATAGTCCATTGATTCAAAGCTTTCTTGGACAAAGTGCCGTTCACGGTGATGGAAATGGCAAGATCGAAATCGGTAATATATAATTTGAATATCTAGTTATTTGAATACATTGTAATGATTTTTGGATATTTTGTATTGATATTTGAATATATTGTAATGATATTTGAATATATTGTAATGATATTTGAATATATTTATTACATATTTTTAAAAATATATTTATAAAAAAATGACGATTACTTAGGTGCATTTTTCGAGCATTATTTACAACCACGTTAATCTGATTTCATTTATTATTTATTTAAAAAGTCAAATCAAGTGGCTAGGTATCTAGTATATTTTATTCCATTTGACAATTAATTCGTCCACTTTTTGTGTCCAATAATGTGGTCTGAAGTATTTTTTTTTAGGTATTATATAAGAGGTACCTACATAGGAATTAACTGATATAATTTGCAATATTATCAGATGTGCCTTTATATAAGTATATTTCATGGTTCTCATCCTTGTTTCCATTGTTTTACATCATGTAATTATTGCAAAAATAATACCTAAATAGTTTTTTCACATTTCAGAAAAATTGAATTTGAAGTTCGACTTTCCGTTTTACGCACAAAAGCGTGAAGATGGAGAAATCTACATAAAATGTAAATACGACCTCGTTAAATATGAGTATGACATTGAAGGTGCAGTAAGATTCTTCGCTGATAATCTTTATTTGGGCAACGAGGAAGTCAGTAAGTACAAATAAATACAATTGCTTTCAGAAAGCCTTAATTTTGGTGATTAGACCAACGAACTCGCTTCTATGGAGCTTGGACTTTAATAGCGACTGATATGCTCACAAATTGACCAAAGGGCCCCCGTTAGGGTCATCTGACGGGGCCCCTTAGAGGGCTTAAGACTGCGCTACAAGCGAAATCTTCAATTTTGGATTGGATTTTTAGAGTACTAAATCGTGTTTAATTCGGAACAAAAGTATATGTTGAGAAACTTCATTATATTTGCGAGGGCAGAGTCAAACAGAAAACATAAAAAGACAATTTTTTCTAGATAGAAAATGATCTCAAAGTTGCCTCTGATTTTCACGTTTTTTTGATTTCATTCTATTTTGGTTCGTCCTACAGAAATATAAATTACATCAATATGGACACAATTACGTAGCCGAGGGCAGTGTCTGGCACTTTTTTGAAATATTGTTTATAATAAAAGTTATCATTGTTCTTAGCATTCGGCGCTTACGACGTTTTTAAACCGTGTAGAATGCTATTTTCCATTTCGCGGCACACTAGAATCTGCGTCACGAGTGAAGGTCTGCGGAAAATTCGTGGTACTACATTTTTTTAATACAATTTGATGTAATGACATAGACACTAGCGCCGCGTCAAAACGACTTTTGTCGCGGCGCGGGTTCTAGCTTCAGGCATCATTTTGTTTCACCTGCCAGTCGGCGCCGCTCTATTGAGACGGGAGGACTATGACAGTTTGCACCGCGCCCGGCGGCTATTAAAATAATAATATTTTTGTTGATATAATCAGAGAAACAACACATAATACAACAAAAGAGAGCTAAAATATTTTAAGACTGAAATAATTTCAAATAGCCGAAGACCATTTTTTTGAAATTTCTTTTGCCACATGCGCGCTAAATAAGCAGTATGTCAATAATTGATATATAAAAAAATACCCGACCAGCAGAACAATTATTGTTCTGCTGGTCGGGTATTTTTTTATACTGTATAATGAGGTCGGCTTAAAATAAATGATGATTTGTTTTTGTATAGATTTATTCATGTTACATACTTAACTTATAAATACAAACACATTTATTTCAAACATCGCCATGCTAAGTCTAGTACGACACAAATACTCGTATTTTAACGTTATAATATTTTACTCAAAAATGCATGTAATGTGGTCATTATTTTGACAACTTGTTTGAGCAAAGTCGACTTTGCGGGTCTGTTTCAACGAGCGGCCAGCAATGTTTTTGCTGGCCGCTCTAGCAGGCCGGCAAAACATTGTCGGCCGCTATTTTGACGTTTCAACGTTTTAAAAAAACAAATGCAAAAAGATTTTATTTAAAACACAGCTGTTTGTATATAAAGAGGTAGGCCCAAAAAGATTGCATTCCATATTTAAAAAAAAAAAAAATCAAAGAAGGAACAAAAGCGCGGTTCAGCGAATTTTTATTTTTATTTAGTGACTTTTTTGCTATAAGTAAATGAAGTAATAAATGAAGAAAATATAGCAGTCAAACATCGCATTAAAATTATCGCAAACTATTAGTAAGTAATATGAAACCGGGAAAGTCGGTGTTGAATTTTAGTAACTGTATTTTTCATAATTGTTATTTTAATTAAATTTCTAGTTAATTAATATATATTTTATTTAAATCACTTGCTGGTTATAAGTAGGTTAGGTACTTGCATTTTTGAGTAAAGCACTATACAAGCCTTGGCCCACTGAGTCTGCTTCGCTGGTCACGCTATGATTGCCTCCAGCTAGCTTAGCTACGCTCTAGGCCTTCCAGCTTGGCCATCATGCAGCCCTTGCTGTCCTCGCTGTAAAGGCCTCGGCCTACGGCCTCGGCCTTTATCTCAGTTCGTCCATCAAGTGGTGCATGCTGACCGCGCTGTGTCGGCCTGGAGCTGCGCTACGCTGCGCTGTCGCCCATCATCAGTGCGACCAGCAAAGTAGCCATTATAGGCCGCGGCAGTAATGAACTATAAAAAAACCAATGCAAAAAGATTTTATTTAAAACACAGCTGTTTGTATTTAAAGAGGTCGGCACAAAAAGATTGTATTCCATATTAAAAAAAAAAATTCAAAGAAGGAACAAAAACGCGGTTCAGCGAATTTTTTATTTTTATTTAGTGACTTTTTTACTTTATGTAAATGAAGTAATAAATGAAATGCAGTCAAACATAGCATTAAAATTATCGCAAACTATTAGTAAGTAATATGAAACCGGGAAAGTCGGTGTTGAATTTTAGTAACTGTATTTTTCATAATTGTTATTTTAATTAAATTTCTAATTTCCAGCTAGCTTAGCTACGCTCTAGGCCTTCCAGCTTGGCCATCATGCAGCCCTTGCTGTTCTCGCTGTAAAGGCCTCGGCCTTTATCTCAGCTCGTCCATCAAGTGGTGCATGCTGACCGCGCTGTGTCGGCCTGGAGCTGCGCTAGGCTGTGCTGTCGGCCATCATCAGTGCGACCAGCAAAGTAGCCATTATAGGCCGCGGCAGTAATGGACTAATTATGGTTTAGGAGCAGAATGCTTATCATCAGCCGGAAGATGTCCACTGCTGAACATAGGCCTCCCCCTTAGACCGCCACGCTGAACGACAATTCGCCACTTGCATTCATCGGCTGCCCGCGACCCTCACGATGTCGTCGTTTCACCTAGTGGGAGGCCTGCCTAGTCTGCGTCTTTCGGTCCGTGGTCGCTACTCGAGACCTTTTCTTCCCCATCGGTTATCAGTTCTTCGAGAAATGTGGCCTGCCCATTGTCACTTTAATTTGCAAATTTTATGAGCTACGTCGGTGACTCTGGTTCTTCGCCGAATATCCATGTTTCGGATTTTATTCCGCAAAGAAACTCCAAGCAAAGCTCTTTCCATTGCTCGTTGAGTGACTCTTAAGCCGGATTTACATTACAAAAGTAGTGTCATGCATGATAAAACTAGTTTCGTGAAACTTGTTTCAGCACATGTGAAAGTACTTTCGTTTAAATTTTAGTGTCGTGAAATTACCAGTATCGCGGAGATATGATGCAAAGCGTCATTCATTTATGATGCAAAGCGTCGCTGTAGAAATGATAAAATATAAAATAAATATAAAATTTGTCTCGGAAAAAAGACGTTGATAAATCCACCAACGTCTTTAGTTCCCTTGGCTAGTCCCATTATAGAATTACTCGAGGCGAAAATTTGAAAAAAAGCATCCGGGTGCAACACAGTTAATCTCTGAATTAGCAGATGATCCTAAAAGCTATGCAAATTACTTTCGTATGGGTAAAAATCATTTTAATTTCAAATACCACACGTCCTCTCAGCGCAGGTGCTGTCGCGACACTACTTTCGCGTCGTATTTACATGATGAAAGTAGTTGCATGAAACTACACACATCAAAAGTGTCTAGGGATCAACATATATTTTTGCAATAACTTTTCTCCTGATTGATATTAAGGATTCATCAAATAAAGTGTTATCGTTTGTCACAGTAACGATAAACCAAGTCACCTTTGCATTCATAAAGAAATTTGCCATTTTCCTAATAAAGGGATTTTTGACATTTGAACCACTAACATTAAAGTTCGAAAAAAAGACTGAAATAACAGTTTTCTTTAAAATTTTATTGGGTAACTTAAACAATTAATAATCCGTGTTTCTACCGCGAACACTAACAACACAAGAACATCGGTTTGGCATACTCAAAATGAGTTCATCCAAATCACGCTGTGGAATGGCCGCCCATGTTCGTTGCAACAACAAAAAAAGGTCTTCTTGCGACTGGATACCCTCCGTATTCGGCAGAGCTCTTCTCTGTAGCATATCCCATGCATGCTCAATCGGGTTCAAGTCTGGCGACTGAGCAGGGACCGATTTGCACTTGTAGAGGAACGATGACGTCTGATACAATCGTCTCAGCATAAATTTGAGCGTTGAGGTTGCCTCTGATCCAAATCAACTCAGTTCTTCCGCCGATCCAAATACCCGCCCATACCATGATGGTTCCACCACTATAAGGATGGACTTCCTGGCAGGATTTTAATCGCTGTTGGCGTCCAGGGGTTCTCCAGTGTCGTATACGTCTTGTATCCGGTCTCATACCAAAACGAGACTCATCAGAAAAGCACACGAAACGCCATTGTTCTTCTGCCCAATTTCTGTGTTCAAGAGCCCATTGATATCGAATCCTACGATTGTGCATTGCTATAGGTGGTACCCGTAGCGGTCTTCGGGAATGAAGGTTCACTTCATGCAAGCGGTTTCTGACTGTTTGGTCGCTAATTAAGTTCCCTGAAGAGTGATGAAGCCTCACGGCTAACATCATGGCGGTTATTGTTGGAGCTCTTCGAGTTAAGATTTGAATGTATCGGTCTTGTCTCCGTGTGGTGCAGCGATACCGTCCTCCATGGCGCTCAGCCACGGTACCAGTGCTTCGGTAACGTGTCCAAAGACGACTGATAACACTCTGACTTGTATTCAGAGCTAAAGCCACAGTACGTTGCCGGGAACCAGCTTCTATCATTCCCACGGCTCTGAGCATTTCTTCCCTGCTTAAATGACGTCGCCGCTCCATAATAACGTTGGTTTTAATCAGTAGTAGGGAAACAGTAGCACTAATAATGTCTTCAATGCGTTGTATGTTTTTATAGGAAAAATATTGACAGCTGATTTTCATCTTTTACTCGAATTTGATTTACAGTTCCTGATTCAAATTATGAAATGCACCAAAAAGGATCCATATAAATTTATAAAATCATAAATTTATTACAAAGCCACATCTCAATCTCAAGAAATCCGCATAAAAATGCTTGATCCCTAGACACTTTTGATGTGTGTAGTTTCACAAAAAATATGCGCATAGCACGAAAGTAATTCAGTGTCACGAAAGTAATGCATGCATTGTAAAACTGAACGTTTACACGTGAAATTACTGGTGAAAGTAGTGTCATGAAAGTACTTTCATGCAACTAGTTTCGTAATGTAAATCAGGCTTTAGTCTCTCTTAAAGGCCAGCAGTCAAAGACCAGAATGCTCAATTCCCATAAAATGGCAACAAGGCCGCGCAAATATACGAGTAGTGGCAAGGTGGCAAGTTCTTATGTTGGTAGATTCTCGTATAAGCCTAATTCTCAAAATAGCAAATTCTCTCAAAATAGGGATACAACTAAAAGCGGGGTTTCCATTAGGTTGCCCGACAACATCGTGAGAGTCGCGGGCAACAAATGCATCCAAGTGGCGGTTGTCTTTCAGCGTCGCGGTATAGTGGGGAGGCTTTTGTTCAGCTATGTATACGTCTTTCTGATGTAATTCTAAACGATCATAAACAATCTAAGCCCAATGTTCCATGAACGTGATACATTGAATGGAATGTTTATTATACATATTTATTGAACACTTCTACACCATTCGCAACTTGAAATTGAAAATAATGTAATACATATTTACAATACAAAAACAACCACAAAAAAGGGTAAAATAACCTACAAAACTTTTCTTTCGGAAGTGGGTGACTTTTTTTTATTAATTTCATAGTCTTTTTTGCCACCGACTTCCGAAAGAAAAGTTTTGTAGGATATTTTACCCTTTTTTGTGATTGTTTTTGAAGACGGTTACATTCTTTTTGAAAAAGTTTTTATTTTTTTAGTTTAAATATTCAACTACAATTCTTGTAAAATATGTGTATCATTTTTGTGCACTAGAATTTTGTAATCCGTAACACCGGTAATAACATCGTTTAACATCTCTTTCATTCATTCCCTATCTCGAAAACTACTGAACCGATTTTGTTGAAACTTGGAGTATTCCCTAAGTTGAACGATACCAAGTAAAACTAAAAAAGGATTACTTAAATCGGACTTGTAGTTCCGGAGATATGCGAACACAAACATAATTGACTAAATCAGTCGATGCCAAGTCCTTACTAGAGGAGTTGTACCTTCCATCATCAGCTCAGCTACATGAGATGATGATCACCATACGCAAATACCTAAATTACTTCATAAAATTTGCGGAAAACGATGTGTAGGCCTACAAAATTTGAGGGTTGCCCTCGATTTCTCCAGTATCCAATCATCATATCCTGACATGGTGACAATGGGACCACTTCAGAAGTATCTCCTTTCGAACAAATAAAGAATTTTGAAAATCGGTCCACAATATTGGCGGAGTAATCGCGTAACAAACACACAAAAAAAAAAAACATACCGTCGAATTGATAACCTACTTCTTTTTGAAGTCAGTTAAATTAACTAGAAATAATTTCTTTTTGAAGTCAGTTAAATTAACTAGAAATAATTTCCACTAAATTAAAATACTGTAAGCAGGCAGCCCTACCGCGTCCGTGTGTACCCCGCCTGTGAAGCCGAGTCGTACCTACTGTCATAATGTTAGACTGTGGCACTGTAGTTGTTTTGTTTTTTCAAAGAAGTTTTGCAGAGCGCGTCGTCACAGCGCCCGTGGTTGTTATTGGTACTAGAGCAGAGGCATGTGAGACGCGAGGGTGAAATCTGATTTTTTCCTGGCATAATACCCACTCTTAAGCCTGGAATCGCGGGATTGTCTCATCCGTTAACCGTAACCCGTGGAACGTTAAGGGCTATTGAAGGATCACCGTGAGTTTTAGTCAGGACAAATCGCATAGAAGGTAGGGGAAGGCGTTTATGGCGACCCATTTTATGGCGTTATTCCTTTCGTTTTGTTCTTCTCCTGTCGTAATAGCATACCCAAGTAAAAAGTAACTCCTTTCGGGAGCAGCCCAGGTCTTCGCGAATGGTGGTGATCCATTCACAAGAGCCAGAGATTTAAAGCGCCATTGGAGAACTTAACAATCTACTACGGTCTTAAAAACCGGAAATCTGCGGAGCCAATATTTTACCAAAAGTTTTGTAGTGCTTTAAAATGTATTTGTGTAGTTTCATGTTTGTGTAATCAGTTGCCGTAACAAAGCATAATTAAAAACAGACAGACGTAAATCAGTTTAGTAGATAACGTAATAATAATTCTCTAATCTTGTATTTTTTATTAAGAACTGGCCATTACAACAATGCAATTAAGTTTACATTTTTCGATTTTGTTCTTATTCGTGTCCTGGCTTTGGGAACATTGATGTAATTGATACTTTTAGGGTTCCGTACCTCAAAAGAAAAAATGGAACACTTTTTCTTTTGGTGTAGTGGTTAGTGACCCTGACTGCTATGCTGGGGGTCGTGAGTTCGATTCTCACCCAGCACAAATGTTTGTGTGATGAGCATGATCATTTGTTCTGTGTCTGGGTGTAATTTATCTATAATATGTATGTATTTAGAAATATATAAGTATGTTTATCATTTGTCTAGAACCCATAACACAAGCTCTGCTTAGCTTGGGACTAGATGGCGTTGTGTGATAGTTGTGGAATACTATATTATTTTGTAGAGTAAGGGACTGTACCCATGGCGCGACGCGATTACATTTCGACCGATTCCAACTACAAGTGAAAATCGACCTTACCACTACGAAATATGACATAAAACACGTTGTAATCTACGGGTAAATGAAAAACAAAACACGATCGCCACGACAACGTCAAGTCATTCGAATTGCATCATTATTTCTTAAACCCAAGGTTGAGCTCATCACATAAACATTAAGTGTTCTGGTTAGGAATCGAACCCACGACCTCCGGCATAGGAGTCAGGGTCACTAACTACTACACCAACAGGCCTGTCAGAAAGAAAATGTTACAGAATTGGAATTTATACCGTTATTCTTTTATTTTCAGGTGTACCAATCACTGAACTGCTGAACGCAAACGCTCTCTTCATCATGTCAGCTTTTGGCCAGCCTTTCGTGGATAAAGCCATGGAGTTCTACTTCACCTTTGCTGGCTACTTCTTTGACAACATCCCTGCAAGACACTTCATCATTGAAGACTTGTCTCCTTACGCAAAACCTTGATGATCGTGTACCTATCTATCTATTTTATATCCACTAGTGCCTTAGATTCTTTCCAAGTGTACCTATATGTATCAGAAAATATATTATGTGACTGAAATGGTGTTTGTAATTGTTTTTGCGTGGTGGATTATAATAATGAATAAAGAGATAGTAATAAAACGTTTATTTCGGAGACTTGCTACTTAGTTTGTTAGTGATACAACTTACGTAACTATGTTAGTATTATGGCCCACTCCCTCTCACAGAGAGGAAGCCTGTGTTGTGACACAGGCCTCTTCAGTGCAGTGTGCACAGGCAGTGGGAACATTATAGGCTGATGATTAGTTGATGATCATTTTCTTTATTTAAACAGTCCACATTTCTGGATTTTACCTTTCTTTGTATAGGAATAAACAGTAGGTTATATAATAAAAAATACTAGGAATTGGCCTTATTATTTAAATTATTATGATCCTAATTAGAACAGCTAAGTACGAAAGGGAAATCTTTTGTTACGCTTTCAGGCCCAACACCGATTTTGATGAATTTTGGTAGGTACGGCAATAGGTACCTGGAGGGCCCTGGAGACAGCCATAGGTTAGTGGGAGAAGAGATGTTTGAAGGGGTGATACTCACTTCATCTCGCTATCTTAGTAGATCACATTCGATTTTGATCCCATTCGCAGTTTGTCCCAATCCCAGTGGGAAAAAACTAAGTGATTCTTATTGACATAAATTTTTCATTTATTTACTTTGTTTGTGTTGAATAACTTACGCATAACCATATTATACTTAGCATAATATATCGGTTTTACTTCACCGTTTTGAAAGCCTGCCTAAATCTGGGTTCAACTCCCAACCTTCGCGCATAATTTTGGGTTTATGCCACAAACTAAAAAAAAATGAAAGTTGTTTGACATAATCAAAATACAACAATGTACAGGAAATTCGGAGGTTCAAAATATAAACAAACAACAGTTAAACACAAACAAAAATGTATGTAACAAAAAATAAACAGGTACTCTTATGATAATTTGGAACCCGTAACGTAAAGGGCTATTGATGGACACCGAGGATTTTCTCAGTACTAGTCTGAAAGTCCCTCCCGCTCTGCCTTGGGTTCCGGGAGGACTTATTTGATGATTTTACCACGATTAATAAAAAGAAAACTCATACCTTCAAGTATAGTGAAATATAACTTCAAATAAATACTTTATTTATAATAAACATTCTCCATATTAGCTCTTAACATAAATTGATAAGTCATCAGTGAGCAGTTCTTTAGCTGGAATAGCAGTAAAGAATTTTTGAACTTGCTTGAAGAAGAAATCCATAGCATTATCAATAACGACCCTTCCGAGGTTTTTCACGATAAACTCCGAGTTCTCGTTAAAGATGTTAACCACCACGGCACCTGAGGAAAATAAGATTGAGAATTAAGCTTTTAGAGATTTGGACATTTCCAAAACATGTTCTTTTGCAACTCAGTTTGCAATTTGAGAAAATTATCTTTTTTGCGGCTAGACCATCAGGTACTTAGAACACAGTCATAATATTGTCATTTCTTCTTTAATTTCTTCTATACTAGGTGTAAGGGACAGCCCTCCGCAAACTTTCAGGGCTTGCTCAGTAGATGAAACTGAACAATCTTCCACATTTTTTATTTCAGGAAATGAAAACAAAATCTGCCTCACTATAGAAAATTACAAACTTGATTGGACAATTTGTATGGAGAGGTTGATTTTTTTTCCTAGAACAACTACCTATTTGTGGGTCATACAAATGTTTATGCATTTTCGTTTGTTTTATTTTGCTTATTTGTTTGTTTTTATATTTTCCTGCCGGAATAGAAATAGGGATGTGCAGTATATCAACCAATCGCTCAACCATTGCGTCAATTATGCTATCATGTTATTGTATCATGTTATCATCCTGCTCTTATCTCATTTTACTTGGGGTCTACGCATCACGTTTCTTCTTTCATTCTCCCCTATCAGACGACAATGGGTCATTTTTACTCCTATCACACTAATCATTTCTCTAGCTATTAATCTTTTCTATGGTCTACCTCTTCCTCTCCAACCATCAAAATTCATACCCACCACTCTCTTGGCCATACGAATTTATGTCCTAAATGAAATAATCAGGTATAATAATAAAATAATAAGGGTGCAATTTCATCAGTAGTTGAGTCCCTGCGATTGAATTAAATGTTTCAAAAGAAGTGCTTTTACTCACTAATTTCTTGTTTGCCGATGAATACATTATCAGCACTAAGCGTTGCTTTCCTTTTAACTTCGAAATCATATGTTGAATCTTCAGGTTTTATCAGGAAATGCAGTTCGCCATCATCGAGCTTCTTTATTTCGAATCCAAAATCAAAGGAAAAATGTACTTGTTCTGAAAAAAAAATACAAAGTATTGCTATTAATGATCTGTGTTCCTCGATTTTTTTTTTAAAACATTGTAGACTACCTACGTTCAATTTGATTTTTTTCATGGAAGTTTAATTTTCGAAGAATATTATGTGTATAAGGCTCATTGTGTTGACTGGAGTTATTGTGGAAATGGCATCAGGAATCTTCCAGATGCCTGATACCCAATCAGCTATGGAAGCCTGAGCCCCAACTGTGGGAACATTACAGACTGTTTATGAAGATGATGATGACCCACTGTCGGGTGCTATTATATTAAATTTTTAAAATCTTACCAACAACAAAACCTCCTTTTCCTTTACCATGAATATTGATACCACCAGCGAGCGCCAAGAGAGCTGGAGTTGATTCCAGGTTATAGGTTCCCTCGATGGAGAAGACATCGCATACAAAGTCGACGGTATTCCGGAAATTTTCCAAGTCAGTCCTTTAAACAAGTATTTTAGTAATCAGAATTCTTTTTTCGGAGCAAATAGCAACTGGCTTGTAAACGACCTATTACTGGACGAATTTCTAGTGGGTCAACTTGTTCTTTTCAAAAGCCGAAAGTAACTTTTGAACCACCTGTCCACATTTACAATTATTTTTTAGGTTTTGAAGAAAAGCGTGTACGAACTTATTGATTCATTTTTTTTTTATATTTGTCTTATTGTAACGTTAATAGCACAAAACCTCCCGGGGGTAACTCAGCCCATGTTACTGAACAATGTTTGCTCTAAAACTTTTGGAAAAATAAATAAAAATCAAAATGATTTTTCATACTGATGGGCTAGATCAATTTCTCATTTTGTATAAATGATCTTTTTTTTTTCCAAAAGTTTTAGAATAAACATTGATCAGTAACATGGGCTGAGTTACCCCACGAGAGGTTTTACGCTATTAACATTACACGTTGTATATACATACATCAGCAGTAGTACTGCAATTTATTTAAAGAAAAGACACAGGAAATCCGTGTCTAAAATGGCCCTTTCCCTAACGTTTCCTCGTTTTGGGTATGTACGAATAATCACTTACAATAAAATTCATCAAACACTGACTTACTTGTAACTAGTAGTGTAACAATTCTTGAAACCCTTAGCTTCCCCTTCTTCCAATGTTAGTTTTATCATTCCCAAAGCTTCAACTTCCATATTTTTGATCACCAATGGATCTATTTTTGGTACATCAAATTCAGGTATGCCATTTTCTGTTACTTCTTGTAAAAAGTCCTTGTATAGAGCTTGCATACACGCATCGTCAGTTATCAAACATTTTTTATTTATTTTACTTACTGAAAAAAAAAAAGGGAACGATTAAGAATTATTGGAGCTTTTCTTTGTTTCTTAACGCAACAGTCAAAAGAAATCTAAGTTCAGATTTATTTTCCAAGACTACGATTTATTCTTCAAGCAAATTCAAAATTTTTGATTATTCTTTTCTTTTAAAACCATGGAGTTACAGTCAGTTTCAGAGAAAACTCGCCCCCCTTTGTCAGTGACAATACTACAGCTATTGTGAAACAGACAGGCGTAGGCGAAGCGAATGCGACCCGAAGCGTTTTTATTTGTAATGCATGGAATTGTTTGAATCCAGAAATAGAAAAGAGACCGTTCGCGGACTGGAAAACGCAGCGTAGGCGGGCCTCCTACTAGGTGGACCGACGACATCGTCGCGGGCAGCAGATGGATGCCAGTGGCGAATTGTCGTTCGGCGTGGCGGTCTAAGGGGGAGGCCTATGTTCAGCAGTGGACTTCTTCCGGCTAATGACGATGATGAGATAAGAGAAAGCAATCGGCCAGTTTATGTGACTGGCTTCAAACAAATCCATACATTACAAACAAAAACGCTTCGCTCCGCGTTTGCCACGCCTGTCTGTTTGACAATAGCTCACAAGTGCTTTTTGAAGCTGACTGTTTAACAGAGTACTCACATGACATAATCGAAAGTTTACATTTTCAAATGAAACCTAAATTAAATAATCTTGTGTTGTTTGTATAAAATATTCATCAACTGTGATACCGTTGAATATTCTTTCTAAAGCACTTCGTATTATTTTGTAAGACTGATTACTCACCAATTGCTGCAGATTCACTAAGAGTTAAGATGGCACGGATAATAAAATGATGTTACAGAGCATTTTGCAAATGTATGATGATTGTATTACTAAGTTATAAACTTATCTGTTGACTTACAATAAGAGCATTCAATTTATATACTTAAATGCGGATGATCATAAAGCATAAAGTTAAGGTAATATTCAAGTATTATGTGGTTCCGTAGAAAATTTAATTTTGTTGTAAATATTTTAGTTTTAAATAAATAAATAAGAGATTCCTTTTTTGAATCTTAAAGACTTGGAAAAAGTACATTGCGCCCCCCCAAAAGGGAGACAAAATAATCGAACATCAAAATAATGTACATGAATAAATCTCATTTAAATTCTTAAAATAAGTTTGAATCCTCATGAATTAATAATTATGATTTTTCTTTTATGTTTCACCAAGAGGAATTAAAAAGTGGACATCATTACCATAAAATATTTTCATTCAACTGCGGAACCCTAAAGATTCTATTTTAGAACAATGAATTTTGCAAAGGAAGTACTCGTATCAAAAAACTTAAATTATTCTCATGCATAATTGACAAGGTAAACAATTATTGAAGAATACGGACATAATGCATTGCTAATTCTCCGTTTTGTATGATGATTTCTCCAGCTGCCAATGTATGGAGCGGTAGGACTGAAATTACCAGCCTTTTGTGTCCATGTGGGTATTTTAGAGCAGTGGTGGCCCATTGGTATCGACCCCGACTTACTTGTTTGAAATTGTGAGCTCAAACCCAGTCAGGGGGGTATTACAGTGTCTTAAAACCAGGCTTGTTCCAGTGAGTGAACGTGATTACGCTAGACGAATTAATAGCTCTGTCACTTTCACTCGCCGGTACAAGCCTGGTTTTAAGACCATGCAATACCCCGTCAGGAGTATTACTTTGTGCCATTTATTTCATTACCACCGCTCTCAAAACGGTGAAAGAAAACAATGTGACTGGCATGTCCCAGAAGGAACCAAAAATTAGAAAACGTGTGCCAATATCTATCAACCCGCACTAGGCCCATGTGGTATAGATTATGCCACACCCTCTTTCACAGAGAGGAAGCCTGTGTGATGAGTGTTTTAGACTAAAATAGAGGAATTATTTTTATTAGACCAAACTATTATGAATAGTCAAAAGATAAACATAATTTGTGTTGCCATTTAAAATATTAACCGTATCAATGTTGCTAATTGCTGACATTTTGAAGAGTTATTTTGTCAGGCGCTACAAAAATCTAATAACATATTACTTTCAAGCCTTCAGCATCATGATCTTGTGTATTTTGTTCCCTTATTTGAACTTTTGAATTATTCCCACAAACTTAGAAATAATAAACATAATGGTTTAGTAAAACCCATTTAAAAACCATCAAGATATACACATAGCTTTATTTTTTTTCACTGTTCGTAATCAATCGCTTAATACTTCTGTGGGCAACAATTTTATATTATAGTTTAAGGGCGCATAACCAGAAAGTTGGCAACGTCGCTAATAGCTGTCAAATATTTACAAGTTTAAAAAAAAATGGCAATGTTACTGTATGGAAATAAGAAATCTGACTCTGCAGTGAACTAGAAAATTGATATAGGAACGCAAAGAAAACACTGAATTTGATGTTGTAACCGTTTCAGGTGTATGGCATTTGGAAAGTTTCCAAATGCTTTTTTTACGTCTAAAACTATATATTCGGTGTTGTTTTATTAATTATTGCATTGCGTAATCATTTTTGTAAGTGCACAATAGAGCCATATTTCTTATTTTCATACAGTTATTATGTAAAATTATAAATATTTGACAGCCATTTACGACGTTGCCAACTTTCAGAATAAGCGCTCTTAAGGACCTCAGCTGCTACTGACGCTGCCTGACGTGCACACTATGCACGAACGTGCGCATGCGTCACTTTGCGTATCAAATCTCTTCAGGTTAAAAATGAATCGTAATTTGTATGTGTAGACCATGGTTCAGTCTTGAAGAGTGCCTCTACGATTTGGCCTATCGGTAGGCGATTTTTTGTGTTCATGTGTGATCTTTTTGTAAACGCACCCACGATACAGGAGAAGTTCCTAGTGAAGGGTTAAGTTTTCAAAAAAAATAAAGACGTATCAAAATAACACCAGTGCTTTATTTAGTAACCAACAACGACACAGTATTTAAAAAAAAATTAAAGATAAAATAGCTTCTTATAACCATCAAGCACTAAATGAATGTAGGTATTATGATTGTAAATTACATTGAAATATCTATGAAAAAGTTACGGTAAGATAGTCTCTGAACCGATAATACCGAATGTTTGATATCAAAGATGTACAACATGCTTTTGTGTTGCAGTACTGGTAAACAATATTGCTGACAGCATGGCAAGTTAGAATGTTGCTGGCAACGTACTGTGGTTAAATTTTGTAACACGAGCTCATTTCACCGAAGCGAGCGCAAAATCGAACACTTTAAAAGTAAATCATCGCAAATTCTAAACAAGTCATAAGAAATCACTATACATGACGTCCGAAAATTGAACGCGTCGTTTCACTTAGGGTGCTTGTACACGGCTCATGTAACCCGCGCAAGTGCCTCAACATGCTCAAGCTACATGCGCCGTGAAGACGCACCCCGCGGGTAGCTTGATCAAGTAGCTTGCGCATGTTACTCGCGCGGGTAACCCGCAACTTTACTTGCGCGGGTTACATGCGCCGTGTACAAGCACCCTTAGAATCCGTGATGATAAAAAAATTGTTTGTTAGTGTATTTACTCACTTTGGAGAAATGAACTCGTCAACGTTGCCGAAAAGCGCTACTGGTATTCTAAAATCAATTAAAAACAATCAAAAACTTGTTGCGGAACATTGTTTCCAATGAATATGGGGTTTTAATTTTTTTCTTCTTCTTATGTCTTGACGTGAGCTGTCAAATCATCAGTAATCAATTCTTTTGCTGGAATAGAGTTAAAGAATGTTTGAATGTTCTTGTAGAACAAATCTAACGATTGCTCTATTGAAACCTTTCCGAAATGGTTCACAATGAATTCTGAGTTCTCGTTGAAAATGTTAACCAGCACGGTACCTGAGGAAAAAAGTATCATACTGTTATATCGGGCCAATTAAACTAAACGGAAAGGACAAATCATGACATGGGATAAGCTAAAACAAAAAGAAAAACATATTCACTAAAGTGTGGCGATGCTAAGATTTTTCCACTTTATTGTCATGACTAATCTGTACATCTAATCTAGTAAAGCTATTTTTCAAATTAATGTACTAATAATCTCTGAGCCGACTTGCGGACAGAAGGACTGACCGACAGTCATGGTGAAACTGTAAGCGCTCTTGCACACGAGACGGTTTTAACAGTACGGTACGGTTTTTTGAGCCGGCTCTAGCGCGCGCGTCGTGTGGTTAGCTTCATACACGACTGAAGACCGCCCGTAGACCCGGTTTGAGACCGGGCTTAGCTCCGGCGAAAAACCGTCTCGTGTGCATGAGCGCTAAGGATTCCAATCGGGAAGTTTAGTGAACGCAGGACTGTTTAACAAATCCTTAAGATTGTATCGCTATAAACGGTGATACAGTGGGGATGTACGAGTATGCAACTGGTGTGTGAAGCGCATCCGTCGATGTGGCACGACTTTGAATTGACGCAAACGTGCCTCTAATACGCGTAGAAGACGCAATCACAAACTCGTACCTAGTCATAAAAAATATTGGGTTTTTGTATTTTTTAGCGTGATAAAATCATCAAATGAGTCCTCCCGATCCGGGCAGAGCGGGGGGGAGTGTCAGACTTGTACTGACTAAAATCCACGGTGTCCTTCAATAGCCCTTTATGTTCCGGGGTCATGGTAAGGAAATAGGTCCCGCGACCCCGGCAGGCTTTGGCCCTCTGAGAGGGAGCCGCGTTATTTTGCTGACGCTCTTTGAGGCGCGCGTGGAACACGACACGCCGTCGACCCGGGCATGGTCCATGGTCGGACAACGAGTTGCCCTTTATTCGCTGTCCGCATGCCCGCGCCTACGGTGGCCGGCGGAGATCGTCCGCCAAAAACCCTGGGGTACAAAGACTATGGGGATTTGATAAACGGATGGATTTTAGTACTCTATGTGAAATAATATTTATGGTTACGAAGACTCCAATTTTAATGAAGGTAGTCGAAATCTTGCAATTGAATAATTTTGTTTTATTGATTTTTTTTCAAACGAATACTGTTACTTACTAATTTCTTGTGTTCCAACAAGTATATTGTTAGCATGAACCGTGGTTTTTCCCTTAACATCGAACTCAAATGTAGAATCTTCGGGTTTTATCACAACATGCAGTTCACCATCATCGAGTTTCTTTATTTCGTATGCAAAATCAAAGGAAGTATGGAGTTGTTCTGAAAAATAAAATATTAATGTTATCTATGTGTTTTATTGATCTGATTGCCAATAAAAACTAAACAGACATTATTATAGTAATCACTAGCTTTTAGCAGTGGCATCGTCGAAAATTATACCAAGTAAATGAAAAACCGTGGTGCGTTTGTCCTAGACTAAATCTACAACATGTAACATAATTAACGCACATCCTGAAATTAGTCTAGTCTAGTGAATCGATTTCTATCATTTTTAATATTATATGTAATTTTATATCAAAAATAATTAAAACTACGGAAATTATAGTCACATTACCCCTGTACAGTCAAAACAAACGAGGATAGACCGTAAATCAAGGCAACAAGACTTAAAAGTGCAATTTTATTTGTATTAATACAAATTCCGTCATTCAATACAAAATAAAGAAAAATAAACCTTACTGCAAAATAACTAATTTAGTTAATAACAATGCATCTTCATGTTAAATAAAAAATTCAATATAATGTAATATGATTATAACATAATATTCTAATTGGAGTGTCTGAGGGTGTGCGTTAATTATGTTACATGTTGTAAATGTAAATTAACTAAATGTTAGGGCACTCCCTCACTGCGAGAATTCACCTTTAATATTCGAACATTCGAAGTCAGTAGAGCATCAAATTGCGCACTTTTAAGTTACATTACAGGTGAATGCTCGCGGTGAGGGAGCGCCTTTAAGAGAACCTTGCGACAAACGCTGTAGCTGTTTCAAGAGTAGTGCGGATAAATAAACGGATTGACAAAGACCAATCATATTTCAGGGTTCTAGGCCCTTATTTTATATCTTTCATGTACAGACAGTCGGGGTCGCAGGATTATTCCCTTACCGTGACCCCGGAACATAACAGGCTATGAAGGACACCGTGGATAAAAAAAAAATGTACAGACAGTGACATTTTTTTAATAGATTTTCAATACTTACCAGTAGCACCTCCACCATGTCCTTCACCGTGGATGTTGATACCAATGAGCGCCAAGAGATTTGGAGTTGATTCGAGAACATAGTCGCCTTCGAAAGACAAGTTGTGGCATACCAAGTCGATCTTATTTCGGTAATTTGCAATATCATTCCTTTAAAAAAACAGTGTTTGGGTTTTAATAAATCACTGGTTTTTCATTAGGTGGTAAAATCATCAAAAATGAGTCCCGCCCTAGTTGGAGCAAAAGAGACTGTCAGATTCTTATTGATTTCTGATGATAATTCCTCCTTTGAACCCTCAAAGCCTGCCGTGGGACTGTCTCATCATGAAACCCTGGAAAATAAGGGGCTATTGATGGATTACCTTAGATTTTAGGCAGTACAAATCTGACAGTCCCTCCCTTCCGCAATAGGTGGGAGGACTCATTTGATGATTTTACTACGATAAAGATTCTTACTGACTAAAAATCCATCCTGATCCTTCAGTTGTCCTTTGGGTTTTAGGGTCACGGTTATCTGGTGTAGAGAGAGGGTTTGCGACCCAATTATATGACCTCGCGACCCCCAAAGTCTCCCTTTCGGGGACAACATTTACCTTTTTATATCATCTAAAGCTTAATATTTAGATGAAACCGAGAAAAGTGACTACAATGATTGCATTTCACTTTATTTTATCTATTTCATTATTTTTGCTTACTATTTTAAAAGCAATAGAAAACGTCATGTATCATCATTATCCTAATGTTTATAAATGCACCCACTGTTGGGACACAGATCTCTATGTAAGGAGGAAATAGAATACCCATATTTTGTACAAATCAATAAAATTCCCAATATTTTACCATCATCAGTTGAAGAAAATAAACAAAAGACTTACTTGAATGCGGTCATTTCACAGCTTTTAAAACCTTTGCCTACGCCTTGCTTCAATGTAAGTTTCAACATCCCTAGTATTTCAAAGTCCATATTGTCTACAGTAAATGGATCCATTTTGGGTACACCAAATTCTGGCAGGCCATTATCTGCTATTTCTTGTAAAAATTCATGATATAAACCTTTCAGGCATTCATCGTCAGTTAAGGAACATTTTTTAGTTATTTTACTAACTGAAAATTTAAAAAGTTACCAAATTATTACTATTATTATTATAAAACGGCGAAGTTGTACATATAACACGAGTGTAATAAATTTATTACACTCGTGTGCAATAAGCATTAACGAAACATTTCACGAAAAATTAACTCAATAGTTTAGACGTACAGACGCCAGCTGCTTATCAAACTACCTTAATCGTCAAATTTCGTAAATAGAGATTTTCAACCTTATGACAATAGTGGAAGGTTAATGTTCGATTATTGGTAAAATTTAACGGATTCGGGTAGGTTGATCTGCTGGCGTCTGTACATTCTAATTATTTTTTACATAAGATTTTCAACAAGAAATTTTAAAAATCACGTCGTTAAAATCACCATTGTTTGGAAAATATTTGACGAGTTCAAAAAGAAAATTAATACTGTTTTTTTTTTACTAAAATTGCACTTCATTATTATGTAGGTTATAACAATGATACTTACGAACTGCTGCTGATTCGCAAAAAGCGAAAATGGCACTGGCTAATAAAACGATTTTTAATAACATTTTGCTACTGTTTGTAGTACTAAGCTAGCTGGTCTAATGTTAATTTACGAAAATTTTATTCTGTTTATATAGGAACTTTAATGCAGACGATAATAATACGTGAAGTTAATACATTAAAGTACAAGTGGTTCCGTAGAAAAAATGATTTTTATGCAGAAAAATGGACTCAATTTTTTTAAACCCCCTCACGGCCCTGGAGAAAAAAGAAGAATCCTAGTGTGAGGAATTTCTCCTGTCTCATAGGTTCATTTACAAACATATAAAACACATACACAAACTCCTAGACCCGGGACAACTGGGCACGCCGCAATTGCGGCGGTAAGACCCCTCTTTGAGGAGTGGCTGGAGAGAAGTCATGGCGTCCTGACCTACCGCTTGACGCAGGTCCTCACCGGACACGGAAGTTTCGGGAGGTACCTGTGTCTGATGCGAAAGGAGGAGACGCCTGGGTGTCACCACTGCGAAGATCGCCCGGAGGACACGGTGGAGCATACGGTGCAAGACTGCCCAGCTTGGGCGGAGCACCGACGTGTCCTCACGGCTGCGATAGGCGGAGACCTCTCGCGCCCGGCATTGGTTGCGGCCATGCTGCGGGGCGAGACGGAGTGGGAAGCGGTCAGCTCCTTCTGCGAGGCAGTAATGCTCGTAAAGGAGGAGGCAGGCCGCGAGCGAGAGAGGACAGCGTCCTCCCCCCGCCCCAGCCGCAGTGGTAGGCGCCCACGGCGACGGACGTCGCTCGATGATCTCCGGCCACCGTAGGCGCGGGCATGCGGGCAGCGAGTAAAGGGCAACTCGCTGCCCGACCAAGGACCATGCCCGGGTCGACGGCGCGTTGTGTCCCACGCGCGCCTCAAAGAGCGTCAGCATAATGACGGGGCCCCCCTCTCAGAGGGCCAAAGCCTGCCGGGGTCGCGGGATTATTCCCTTACCGTAACCCCGGAACGTAACAGGCTATGAAGGACACCGTGGATTTTAGTCAGTAGAAGTCTGACAGTCCCTCCCGCCCTGCCCGGGGTTGGAGGACTCATTTGATGATTTTACCACACTAAAAAAAAAAAAAAAAAAGACCCGGGACAACTACTTGTAGGTCATACAAATATTTACTCCGTGCGGGAAGCGAAACCGCGACACGCAGCTCAGCAGTTCAATCGCTCAGCCACTGCACCAACCGTGCCTTCGAATTAATACGGAGATCATTGATTTGGCGAGTACAAAACCATAAATTAGTTTAGATAACTTGTAATAATTATTTATTTAACGGAGAGTTCGTTATCAGAGGGGTTGCGATCGAAAATAACACTCACAAAATCTTCGTTAACACTTTTAATTACTTGCTAACACACACTGAATACAAAATAATCAAGGATGTCCGAGATATCGCTCGATTAAAAACTTAGGAACGCGGGAAGTTTAACATGGAGGAGCAATCAAGACGTCTACCCAGCTTGCCGGACCGATTCAAAGTGTTCACTTCACTCAACTGTCACTTCCCACCTAGCCTACCTCCCCCACAGGCTTGCCGTTGCTCCCCACGCTAACCATCCCCAAATTACCACTAATTTGACGTTCCAAAGCGTAGTCTGTCAATTCTAACTTCATAGTTACTCGAATGAGAGATAGATGGCGTTGTTCTAAACTAACAATAATCAATAGAGATTCTAAATTCTGTTTCCGTTTTGATTCCACACCAACGATAATAGATGGCGTTATTCCAGATTAACAATAATCAATAAAGATTCCAAATTGTGTTTCAGTTTTGATTCCGCAGCATAATAATAGATGGCGTTATTCTAAATTATTGTGCTTCTGTGTTGATTCTGCGACATATATAAACTTATATTGAAATAAAGTATCTCATTTTCTTTCTTTTTTTTTCAAGTGTTGATGTGGCCACTCTCTGATCACTCTCTAATATGAGTTCAACTCACAGACAAACTCTACAAGTTTGTTTGTGAGTTAATTAATAGAGAAAGAACTAATGTATTTTTTTCCCCACGCTACGAATTTCTTTTTGTATAATGGGTGCGTTTCAAAAAAATTCACATACAAAAACACCCAGAACCCGAGATTCGCTGCACAGCATACGATTGCTCGTCTACTGCGCCAACCTTGTCATCAAAGCTTTCTACTCAACCTCCCGCAAAAGATGTAAGATGGTCTTAGCAACATCTACAATATCTCAGATCACGAAATAGGTTTCTATCGTTGGTAGTCTGGCAATGGAGGTACGACTAGACCCTTTCTTTCAAATTCGTTGGTGAAACATCAATGCCATAAAGCTTTTTTTGCGTGAAAAAGTTACGTATCCAGTCTTCCCGTATGCTCTACCGTGCCCTCCGGGTGGCCCATACAGTGGTAATACCCGGGTGGTTCCCCAAACAACCGTGTCTGGTGAAGTCCTGCTTTAGGCGGAATGTAAAGAAACCGCCCATGGCGTCTCTCCAGCCCACACTCCAGCCTCTCCTAAAAGAGGGGTCTTACCGTTGCGATTGCGGCGTGCTCGTAGATAATCTACTTAGGAAAGCAAACTAATCAGGTCAAGGGACTGCATTAAAAGGCCACCTCAGCCCTCGGAACTATCGGTCATGGAACGCATAAGGCACAACGTGATTGTGCCTTAAGCGTTCCATGACCGTGGCCGTTCTATATTTGTAAACGAAACTATGAGACAGGAGAAAAAAAAGTCAACAACACACATTCTCTTTCATTCATTGATCATCTACCTAAAATATGTTTTCGGAGGAAATTATTTTCGTTAGCACTCGTTATTCTGTCCTCTGGTACCCTAAATATTATTATTCTGTTTTTAAACAATGAAAGAATACCTCCTAACATTTTAAATATTTATATTTTTATTTATTGCTGCAGACGTATGTAACAAAATGAAAACAAGAATTTTTCATGCAGTGTTGGGTTTCAGTTAATTGAATTAACCTTAGTAATACCTACTAGAATAATGCTTGTTATTTTTTTAAAAGCTATATTCGTCATAATTTTCAAAGATGAGTCATATATGTCCGGGATAAGATAATTATCATCTATCAAGACAGCCTTGAAGACACGCAGTCACACAGCAAATCTTGCCAAATCTAGCATTTGCGTTTCGCTGATTTCGACTGCGATGCTTTAATTCTTTTTATTTCTTAGGACTAAATTCTAGCAAGCTTCTCTTTAGCATCTGTCAAAAAAAGTATGTTCGTCATCATTGTCAGATATCAGTCACTCATGTCTTTTTTTTTAAGGTGGTAAAATCATCAAATGAGTCATCAAATGAGTCACTCATGTCTGGCTTTAGGAGTCGTATATCAAGACTTGACGAGACGCAATCAGTTTCAGGATTCAGATTTGGATGACCTCTTTTTTACCGTGGTAAAATCATCAAATGAGTACTCCCCCCCACCCAAGGCAGGAAGGGAGTGACTGTCAGACTTGTACTGACAAAAAATTACTGTGATCCTTCAACGGCCTTTTACATTCCCCGGTCACGGATACCTGATGAGATAGTCCCGCTACCTAAGACCGCCTGATTGGGGAGCTAAGACAAGAAACCTCCACGTGCACCTGTGGACTGGAGTTCCCTCTCGGATACGTCCGGGGGGAAGACCAGTTTTTCGGGCCGGTGCACCCTGGGATGCGGGCAAAAACTCTTCCTTAGGCACCGTGTGCCTAAGGGGTCTCTTTGCCCGTATGCGAATAGCCTGTCGTGTGGACGCTCCAACGCGTGTCCCTCTGATCAGCAGAGACGGCTTGCGGACGGTGAGTAATGAGTAGCTCGCCGTCCGACCAAGGACCAAGCCCGGGTCGGTGGCGCATCGTGTTTCGCGCCCAATGCCAGCTGGGGTCGGGGTGTTTTTCTTAACCCAGGATACTGTGGCCACGGAACGTAAAGGGCATCCGAAGGAACACGGGTGGATTTTAGCCAGTAAAAGTCTGACAGTGCCTTCCGCCCCACCCAGGGCGGGAGGACTCATTTGATGATTTCAACACGATAAAAAAAGGCTTCCCTCCATTCATTTCAACGTTCACGACTATGCATCACCTCCTTCCAATTCTCTAAATAACCTACTTTTCTTTCGGAAGTCGGTGGCAAAAAAGACACCGAAATAAAAAACAAATAAAAAGCCACCGACTTCCGAAAGAAAAGTTATTTTGTAGGTTATTTTACCATTTTTGTGGTTGTTTTTGAAGGCGGTATAATTTTTGTGAAGACATGTTTTTGTCAATCCGTACTGGGTCGGCGTGCATAGAAACCCACTCCCATTTACAGAGAGGAAGCCACTGTCTCAGAAATATTAATTTATGAAAAATATTAATGGTGAATTGGTGATTAAGCATCATGCGAATATTTCACAAATATACATAGTATTCTCATTGTATTAAGCCAGTTTTTTTTTTCTTTGGATGGTCAAGAAGTCCATTCAATTATAGCTCATTAATGCATGATGTTAGGAACCAGTGAACACTGGCCTTGCTTTATTTTTTTATTGTTCATACCCATTGTAATTGTTTCTGTTTATTTCGTGGAAGTTATATATAATAAAATCTGCGAGTTCTAGCATTATCTGTGGTAGGACTTGGAGGAGCAAACATGTTTCTGAAAATTGCTCTGTTTGTAGTGTGCACAGTTTTTGTGGTCAGTGATTCATCATTTGGTGAGTTCAACGTTGTAAATTCCCAGTTTTTTTCTTTCTTTTTGGTTAGCAGCAAGTGTTCTAAAGTTATAATTATAAATATTTAAGTTAGGTATAAATATTTTTGTACAACATTTACAAGTGTTAAAGGCAATAACAATTTTAAAATGTACAATTACATTTATCTTTTGATGCCACTCAAATTATCTAAAGTTTGCCATCAACTTTGATTATTTTTTAAAGACTTTTCTATCCAAATTTTGATATGTAAACACCCAGTCATTGAGCGAAAAATAATTCTAGGACACATTTTTAAAGTTACGTTATTCCAAATGTGCAAATAATCAAATAAATTTCTATTATTTTTATAGGTAAGTATCGCATTTTTGAAAAGTAGCAAGAGAGTATAAAAATAATTATTTTGTTACAGTGGATACACTGGGAAAATGTAAACTCGAAGATGCCGCTTGTCAAAAAGACCTCCTCCAATCTATCGTTAGGGATGTTGCCAAGACGGGGGTCGAAGAGCTGGGGATCCCCCAACTTGACCCCCTAAAAATTTCAAATATATCTATGGGCGTTATGAACATCGTTGATATGACTTTGATTGAAGGAACCGCTAAAGGTGCCAAAGACTGTGTCGTACTTCAGTTTGAGTGAGTATTAACAAGAAAATTTAACCATTTAATTTGACTTTATATTTACACAATAAACAACCCAGGAAAATTGCAACTTAATTAATAACAACTCCGAAAGTAAGTTTTTGTTTATAAAGCTTTCTATACTATTTTTAAAATATATTTTATTGAGGCATAGAACCCGCAGCCAACTTTTTAAACTCGGTCAATAAGAATATTTTGATTGTTTTTGCATTAATTAAAAATAAAGTATGACATTGTAATGGTAGCCATACACCATACTGCCTATTTGTCAATTCGGCATAAAACTGCCAATTTGCTCAAATAGAATTGAACGTGTATGGGGGTGGAATGCCAATTTGATGGCATGACATGCCAATTTTGATAGGTCAAATCGTTTTTGACACAACGTCAAATCGGCAGCAGTGATGCCATCTTAGCAACTTCATAGATAGTTAGCTAATTTTATAAAGGTGCTAGAAAAAAAGCCAAAAAGTGTAACTTGTGGCTAAACTTTTTAGCTACTTTTCTACAGGGACGGTTAGGCCACGTTCACACGGCGATTATTTTCCCGTATACCGTACACGAGATTTTATCGAATAGAGTTGACCAGTTTTAGGACAACTTTGCACGGTACACGGTAAAATATTATATTTCTCAAACACGGGATTTTCCCGTATGAACGCCGTTTAAACTATTTTTAAGTTTTCATTTGTGAACTGTTATTACTGCTCTATTCGATAAAATCTTGTATACAGTATACGGGAAAATAATCGCCATGTGAACGTGGCCTTACCAGGAAAACTGAGGCTTTTCGTACATGGATCGCATGTACACTCGTAAAAAAAAGAGTTATTCATTTTATTTTAAACCAAAATACGATTGAAAACTTGAGAGGTGTCAAGGGACCACGAAAGCAAGTTAAAAAAAGGTTCATGCTATTTTCGACCTTATTGACATTTATGCAAACACCTGATTTTAATGAAGGAGCAATATTAACGAATGAGAATGTGAGAAAAACAAACTAAATTTTAAATGTCGATAAGGTCGAAAATCGCTTGCACCACTTTTTTTAACTTGCAATCCTTAAGCAAATGTTTTCCGACCTTCAAGCGATTTTCGACCTTATTGACAACGATGCAAACACCGGATTTTAATGAAGAAGCAATGTTAACGAATGAGAATGTGAGAAAAACAAACTAAATTTTAAATGTCGATAAGGTCGAAAATCGCTTGCACCACTTTTTTTAACTTGCAATCCTTAAGCAAGTATTTTCCGACCTTCAAGTCGACCTTATTGACAATGATGCAAACACCGGATTTTAATGAAGGAGCAATGTTAACGAATAAGAATGTGAGAAAAACAAACTAAATTTTTAATGTCGATAAGGTCGAAAATCGCTTGCACCACTTTTTTTAATCTAATTCGATAGTCTCATGATGAAATGAAAAGGTGCTAGAAATTGTAGCTGTCGTCACCGAATAATAGCCAGATCTAGTTGCTGAGTTGGCATCACTGGTGCAGATTTGAAGTTGTGACAAATCTATTGTATCGATAGGCAGGATGGTGTATGGTGTATATGGACGAACTGCCGATTTGAAACAATTGCAAGCGTCAAATCTATCGTATCGATAGGCAGGATGGTGTATGCCTACTATAACAGACTGTATAACACAAAACTAATATACTTAAGTATGTTACAAACTAAATAAAAGCTTCATGAATGACAAGTACAACATCGCAAAAAAAAATGAAAGTAATTTTGTCCATACTTAGTAAAATTGGAATAGGATTGGTCGACTGGTCGTGCTACGCGTACAAAAACGGATGTAATGAATCTTCTCCTTTTAAGCATTATTGCACCCTAATGCACCACACGCGACCAGTTTCATGACAATTAAACATTTAGATTAACTTTGTACCATATTTTAGGACTAACATAGAAACTGAAAAGGCGGTCATCGAAATGATTTGTGACTTCAATGTCAAAGGTCGCTACAAGCTTTTCTCGAACAGTCCTCTTGTGAAATCTTTTATTGGTGGTGAGAATTTGAACGGTGAAGGAAACGGAAAGATCAAAATAGGTAAGATTGTTTTTCCGTATTTCTAATCAAAAACACCACACACAGTAAGAAACAGGCAGAATATAGATTATTTATTAACGCGGAAGTAATATTCCGACGATATCCATGTGTTGATAATAAAGATCATGGTAGACCCTTTAGACCTGTCTGCCTCCAGTATTGGAGGCAATGATGGTGGAGACACATGCCTAATTGGAAAGAAATAGCCTCCTTCTATGGTCCAGAACAGAGCGTTATCTCTAGAAAGCTTATCCCGCTCAATGAAGGAGGAGACGTCGAGGTGGTAACCAACGCGGCGCTTCAAAAGCCAAAAAATGGGGCTCAAAGAAGGCGTCAATGATGAAAAAATGGGGTCATGGCCGTTCAAAGCGGGGACATCGGGACACTGTCTACGTGATGCCTGAACCTAAGGAAGAGGTGTTTGACAAAAAACCTTAACAAAATCAACGCCAAATAAGCGTTATTTTGTCAAACTTGTTTGGAGCTTTGTTCGATGAAAACGTGAAGTCTAACGTACAACGTCATACGTGTTTGTCAAACATGTTTAATTGTTTACTTAAAGAAATAATTTCTTAAACTTTCACATCCTTACTACAAAAACATAAACATCTTTTGAACATTTGTCTAAAAAAAGTGTGACTGCAAAACGGACCTTATTTCAATGTCTTAATCTGACATTTTTTAGACAAGTGGTCAACACACGTTTAAAAGTTTTTGTAGTACGACGGTCAATGTTAATAACATTGGATCTTTTAATTACCTACATAATTATTTGTTTCAGAGAAATTTAAAATAAAAGCGGATTTTGATTTCTTCATCCAAAAGAAGGATGGTGACTTTTACATCAAGATGAAAAACGATAAAGTGAAATACACATTTAGTATTGGAAAAATGCAGTTTTATGCTGATAATATCTACATAGGCCAACAGGAATCCAGTGAGTACCATTGTATTTTAATTTTCTTAGTTCTAAATGAAAATTTTCTAAATAAAAACCTAGAACCTAACTCATGTAACCTAAATCATGATTCAGTTTTGGAATTATGACCATAGATTGTTTATACAAGAATATAAGGGCAGGTGTATTGGGCATACACTAAAAATAATTTTGTATAATACTCGTAAATTGACATTATGAACTTACTGTACTAGAAATTCGTTAGCGATTCAAACAGTCTGTTTTAAGCGAACTAATCGGTCGGTAAGTATACAGTTGATCTGCAATCTAGGAGAATAAAAATATTTTGTAATTAGTATTCAAACAAGCAAAGGATTAAATACAAAGTCCAGTTTAGGAGCAAAGATCAGATGGTTCAGTGTTAATAACACTTCTCAACATAATTGTGTTTTATTGTAGCATTTATGTACACGGTAATTTAGAAAACTGGTCTTATTTTTATTCTTTGGACTCTAGTATTTTATGTCATAGTTGTTTTTAGATCTAAAACATGAGTTTTAATGTCTAAACTCACATGCTTATAACCGAAAAAAATGTTTAAAGAAATTTTCAGCATTAAAGTTTTCCGAGTTATAGCTACCTATCAGCCGATCCCTTTTGGCATAAATGTGTGAGATTTTTTTGAAACCCTGTATCGATAATATTTTACAGTCCTTTATTTTTTGTACTCTCTTTACTTAAGAAAATAATATCGGCTCTTATTTTAGATAAATCTTAAGCATTTATGTAAAATGGGTCGTCAGCTAATTGCTACAAGTCATTGTACGTAATGGCTCCGCTATACCACGGTAATAATATCTACAGTATTTGATCTTCATACAAACGGACGAAACGCGAGCTATACCACGTGACTCGATGTCGCGGCGCGCTCGAGGCGCTGACAGTCGCGGCCGTACCGTAGTGATGAACGGACGGTGTGTTGTTTTTTTAACAAAATCAGTTCATGGACATAATTTAATATGACGAGTAGGATATATTGTGCTGTTTTTGGGTGTATGAATTCGTCAATAACGTATCCAGTCATAAGTTTTTTTTAAATACCTGTAAACTCTGAAAAGTACTGACTATAAAATAATTTTACTTAAGTACTAGTAGCTGGCAGGTAGGTACATAATGTGTGACTTTTTAATGGATAAATATTTTCTATTATCTCACGAAAAAAAGGGTATTTGGATTAATAAATACAGTGAATATACTAAAGGAAAGTTACTGAAACGAGTGAAATAGGTAAGTTATAGGCAGTTCTGAATGATTCATGATACGGTAGGTACTTACGCTTGTGTTAAAATCCTTCCTATTCAATATACAAAGTATTTTATTTGTTTACTGATATAACAAAAGTACATTTACAATCACAAAACTAAATAGATACAGAAAGTAGGCAAATGTAATTAAAATGCTGGAGACGGGCGTCGGATCGAACAGCCCTAGCGCATGTTTACGTACCGCGCGGCTGTAGGTATTTATTTCTATCATGCGGCCTAGATCCACTACTGTAGATATTTATACTGTGGCTATACTATCGGCGATTACAGACGATTATAAAAGAGCACGATCATAATAGAGGTCGTACTCGACTGTACTCGCTGAACAAGCCTGAAAACCAAGCGCAGTTTAGCTATGATTGGAGTCTTGTGGCGTGCTCCAAATATTTATAAACATTTGATAAAAACCGCTCGCCGCCCCGCGCTCACTACGGCATGGTCATGAACGGGTCCTAATAAAATTATTTTTTTATTCCCACACAGCAATTTTTTGTTTATTTTTTTTAACAACTACTCGTATTTCTAGATCATACTTACGAATATTTTGTTCCGTGCGGGGATCGAACCCGCGACACACTGCGCAGCAGTCGATCGCTCTGCCACTGCGCATTTTTTTTGTTGCATTTTTTTTAGCTTGTTCCGGCGACTGAAAGTGACAGAGCTATTCAAAACCTCTAGCGCCATCTCGTTCACTCACCGGAACAAGCCTGGTGTTAAGACGTTGTAATACCCCCCTGCAGGCGTAGCATGGCGCCGTAGAAAGGGGTTTTGTCGACGGAAGAATAGACAAAATGACAGAAGGTAGAAATATTTTTAGCGTTTTAAGCATTGCAATGTAAAAAACATCTCAAATAAACGTTCTTTTCTTCAATAGTGTAGGAATGGTGTCATATTTGTGCAAAAAGCAGTCGATTTGCATAGAAATAACGATTAAATAACTTTGTCTTTTCTTGGTAGAATAGAGATAGAATCGCCATGCGTGCAGGGGTGAAAGGTTCCTTTGGTACATAACACAATTCAACATGTGCGCACGCCACCGCTTGTTATTACATACATTGTTGTGATCTAATTTATAACTCTTACAGGCAAACTCGTGACTGGACTGTTGAATCAAAACTGGAGGACTTTCATAGGCTCATTCGGTAAACCTTTCATGGACAGGGCTTTGGACATTGTGGTTGGATTCTTAAGGAAGTTCTTTGATTCAGTTCCAGCGACCCGTTTCCTTTCTGATGACTTGAGTCAGTATGCAAGAGATGCCGCATAAAAGGTTGCAATCATCTTGTTCTGTCAAAAATTTTAATGTGAAATGTAAAAAAATGTGTTGAAAAAATGTAATAGGTAGTAGAATTGTCAACGTGAAAGGTGATTTTTCGTCTTCTATTTTGTTTTAATAAAATATTATGTTCGACAAATTGCTGTATTTTTATTTCAAATATTTTTCTTTTGCTTTTTGGAAACTGATTTTTATAATTCTACGAGTCATTTACTATAACTAAGTAAGTATGAATATATTAAGAAAATAATGTTATGTAAATAAAATATCTCGAGCTAATTCAAAAAAATTCGTTTAGGTTATGCACTGGAAGCGCCATTGACGGCTAAAACTCGTAGTAAATCGTTTTGATGATATCACTATAACTGATTTATTGCCTTTATTGTGTAAACTGTAAAGGATTATTGCTCCTGCACAGACGATAAGTACCTCTTGCTAAAGGTGTGCGTCCACAGGTCGGCATCGGACGTATCGGACGTATCGTACGTCACGGATTTTAGTTTGCCTTGTATGAAAACTTATACAACTGCGTCCACTGATCCGCATCGTATGGACGGACGGCTCATCGGCAGTGCCTTAATGCGATGCGTACCGATGACGTCATACGGAATGCCGATCAGTGAAAGCGATGAAGGTGGCATCAGCAATCCGATTGCTGATACTCGCGTCGGCAATCCGATCGCCGACACAGAAATCCGTTTGATGCGATGCATCCGATACGTACGAACGAACGATGCGGACCTGTGGACGCTTACCATAAATGTTTATCCGGGAGCTGAGCGCTTCTGATAGTGTTTTTTTAATGTTATACTCGTGTAATCATCAAAAAATTAATCTTCTCACCCACGGCGACACGAGAGGGACTGTCAGACTCGTATTGACTAAAATCCACAGCGATCTTTCAATAGCCCTTTACGTTCCAGGGTCACGGTTACCTGATGAGACCGTCATGAGAAACTGATGAGAAAATCATCATAATGAGTCCTCCCAGGACTCACTTGAGGATTTTACAACGATATAAAAAGCGAAAAAGTGTTTATAATCTTTAATTTCATTGGTGGTACTACAGCTCTTAAGAACTATTGAAAATTGACAAGCAACCCGAATCTGTATCAATGCACGAGCTGAATATACTAAACAATTTACCAAGCAGACGTTTGCACGCAAATATATTTGATCAAAACAAAAAAAAGAAAAAAACGAAATAAATCCGCAAACATGAGAAAAAATACAAAAAAAAAAAACTGAGAAGAATAATTAAAGTGATGTTAAATTTATTATGTTGTTATTTATTCAAATTCAGTTTATTATGCGCACTATTATAGGATAATTAAATGATAAAGCTTGTTTGCCACAGGAGGATTCGAGAGGCGTAAAGAAATATGGAATAATTAATTACTTTGTAGGATAATTAAGGAAGCGGTTTTGCGGGTTTTATCATTCTTAAGCACGTTAAAGTCAGAATTCGATGGGTTAAGTTTTTTTTTTCATGTGCTTGCTCTGTATAGTTCGTCAGTTAGAGTATTAAAAAGGTTTTTTTTTGAACATTGTTAAGATACTCGTAATATAATAAGACGCGTTGAAATGCGTCCACACCTGTAAATTAAACCGACCAAGTTTTGTGTGTGTTTTGTTTTGTGATTTTAGAAACAATACGGGTCAAATATTTTTTTAAATCTATCTTTCGGGCTACAATTATTATTTTTTTAAGTAACATAGCGTATTCTTCACTGATATCTAAGCAAAACCGTAAAGTTTATCCCTTTTTGATCTTAAAAGTTAAAACGCAGTTGCCTAGGTTGGTCTGTGAAACCCTTCTCCTAAGTAGCAAGATCTAAAAAGGTAGTCATAAAAGTATCCATTACAATACAATATTGAAAATTGTTACCAAGTCATCAATTATATCTTCCACCATACTTATTCGACTAGAAAATTGCCCGTGTACAAGTCAATGTTGTAGAATAAGTGAGTAACTTGGAAAATTGCTTGTTAAGTGATCAGTGAATTTCTTAAAAATCTTTAAAGTTTTTTTAAGATTGTTAGAGGGTTATAAAAGTGATATTTAGCGATGATATTATAATAATAATAAACTTGGCAGACTAGTCGTGACCGTCACATCAGGGGTAGTGGCTCCAGAGTATAAGGAGAAGAAAAATATTTTTGCTTTCCTGCGGGGTATCACAACGTCTTAAAACTGACGAGTGAAAGTGACAGAGCTATACAAGTCGTCTAGCGCCATCTCGATCACTCACTGGAAAAAGACTGGTTTTAAGACGTTGTAATACCCCTACTAAAAAGCAAATTTAATGGTAAAAGGTCCTCAGCACTAGAAAAAATCTTTAAAAGTAAAACGGTACTTTCGCTTTTAAAACAATGAGTAATTTCCACTACAGAGCATCATTTTACAAAGTTAATGTGAACACCATTCATCCGGCACAGATGTTGTTTAAGCTCAAGTGGCTTCTCCCTGTCACTTCCAACCTAAACTATTTTGTTAACGTTTAACCAGAAAAAAAATACATTAACATCAAATTACCACTTGATTTCCAACCATAAATCTATGGTACTAAAGCCTTATTTTCTTTCTCTCAGAAAGAAAATGTATTCATTATTCAAATTGAATCCTGTACACCAGAAAATAAGGTCGAATTTTATACGAACATTATTCATTATGTCAAAGATGCATCTTGTTATGTTTATGTGAGTGATTTCATTTACATTTCGCTCGGTGATATATTGTCGCGTACATTTTTCATTTGCGACGCTTTTCATGTATGTCCTTGTCAAGTGGACACTTGAGCTTTTAGCATGGAACTTTTTTTCTGGGAATGTACCTATTATTGTTAAAACAGAGTGCGTCGTAATGAAATATGAGAGAGTGAGAGAGAAAAAAGACCTTGCAAGCTTGATGGTGTTTTTAGAAAAATGCACGACGATTTATTTTAATTGCCATGAAGAACTTCAGCAGCTGTAAGGTTATTCATATTTTTTAATTTAGAAGTAAAGTCAGATTTCAAAACGAAAGCACACTTGCGCTTCTCTTTTGTTAAAAATGTACATCCTATTTGCATTTGCTTAAGAAAAAGTGCGACGGCCAGAATACCTGCTTATTTTAAGTTACCAAGCATCTGATGGTCGCGTTCACAGGATATCATTCGAGATAGAAAATCTTCATTTATTCGAAGATAAGTTTTATAATTGCAGATTATATTTAGTTTGACCCCACATAACTGCTTCAAGTCTTAAGGTCTCAGCACACATATGGGATCGGAAAGGGATCGTAACCGTAACGCCTTTCGCCTCGCTGTCAACCAGGCGTCAACCTACCGTATGCACGTAACGAAAGCGTATCAGCAGCGCCTGTATGTCAACTCGGCTACGGCTAGGCGACACCGCGCTTACGCCTCGCCGCCCCCTGGCTGACCTGGTTGGCACCAGATCGTCGCGGCGGCGTCTTTAGCAGGCAAGTCGCGGGAGGGGAAAGGGTGGTAGAAGAGATGTGAGCTCGGGTACGGAGAGACGTAAGCGCGGGGACGGAGAAACGTAAGCGCGGGGACGATGAGCCGTAAGCGCGGGAATTCAAGTTCGGAGCCTGTTCCGAGGCGAGGCGATTACGTTATTATTCCGATTAGTGTGCGTTGCAGTAGGGAGTTTAATACAAACCATTCTGAACGGCTCGAGGCGATACGGTGACGATCCCTTTCCGATCCCATATGTGTGCTGAGACCCTTATGTAAGCTTTTTTCAAAACGCACGAAGTAAGATGGTCACGACCTTGAAAAAAAATCTAGCTACTGGTAAAGTTGACGGTAAGCATCAGAGGGGTCTCCATGTTCCACTTAGATGGTTAGGGGAAGAACGAATTTGGTCGTGAAATTGAAGTGATCGTGAAGTTTCGAGTCCATGACTCCAGACACCTGGAAACATCACGATACGCCTCATTCTACCAAAGCCAGAAACAAATGGCGAACAAAGAAACGTAGCACTAACAAGTTGATAGTGACTACACGTTGGGGTAATAACGTCCGTCAGTTATTATTCATGAATTTTTGGTGTCAATACAACATGAATATAATAATAAATAGGTGCTTTTTATTACTTTTAAATTAATTATAAATATGGCTGCTGAAAACAGTCGTTTCATCATCATCATCAGCTAACGAAAAACAAGATATCAACGACCTACAATCTACTACTTCCATCCATCGACTGCCTGCAACTCTCGAAATGTCCACCTAGTACGAGTATGAAGCTTGAGTACGCTGCATTTTCTAGTTTATAGTCGCCACTCGAGAACTTTTCTGAAAACAGCCCTTAAGTTCTAAATATAAGTAAAGCTGGAGGTCATTTTCACGCATGTACGCGCGGATGGGCGGAAAAGTGCACTTCACGTCGCATTGTCCTGTATGAAATCCGTTGACACTTACACAGACACCGCAAAACCGCGCGGATGAGCGGAGCTAACCACTTCTACATGCGGCGTACCGCCAGTAAATTTTTTTCGCTGACCAGACTGCGCGAGGGAGTGAAGTAGTGTGGTAAAATAATGTTTAAAAGTAGCTAACTCAGTTTCTTTAAATAGAACAGTTATAAAAAGCAGTCATATAAATAAAACCTGTTCAGTTTCCTACTAACATCACACTTTGTTGAACAATAACTAAACAAATTGTACTGACGCATTTTGCATACAAAGTATAATTTAATGTTACTCAGATCTTACTATTAAATTACATAAAAAAAGTTATTTACGTCATAATGCGTAATACAAGTGTTTACGTTACACCCTCTACGCAGAAATCTCAACTCTTTGGTGTTCAAATTACAGTTCATTTTAACTTACACTGTTGTTAAACCGTAGTTGTACAGAGAGACAGTTTAGAAATTGCAATGCACTGTAAAGGATGACATTCATTGCGCTATTCTAACTACATTTTCATTTTCAACAGAAACAAAACAAGATATAGAACGAAAACGGAACAGAGAAATCAATAGAGTCGAAGATGGATAGTACAAACAAACGTGAGATAGGCCTTCACGTGTTGACACAAAATTAAGGGTTTCGGTGTTTACCTTACATAATGAAGAGGCTGCAACGTGTAATTTTTTCTTTATTAGTTTATAAAGCATCGAACCAGCGAGTTCAGACCAGTCATCTAGTTTTGACTAGTGTCAATCAGTTGTTTAGTAAAATGTTGCAAATATTTCTAGTACTCAACTTATTTAGTTCAGTTTTCTCTATGGGATTACGTAAGTATTAATTATTTAGTTAGTGAATGCGTTTTCATTTTGCGATTATGGTTAATGCGTTATTTCAGATTAAATGTTATTTATGGTAATTAATATTCAGTGCATTTAATTAACATTAATTTGTATAATTGCCCCCAAGTGTTTAACTTTGACAGTATTCAAATCAAATTAGGAAGGTAGTGTTTCATGATTATGGATAACTATGTCAATTTTGAAAATGCTATAAAATAGTTTGTTTTATTTTGGCCCAAAGTCAGTTTAAAAAGACAAGGTATATATAGACAACAACACAATGACAATCATTAACTCTAATCGCAAAACTTTTTGATGCATTGAAAATCCCGTTTTAATTTCATAAAAATACATTATTGTGATCAAGATTGAGCATAATCAGGCATTTTACACATTATCTTATATCTTAACTGTATAGGCATGGTACCACAGCTGTGAATTTAAATATCATTAAACTATTTCAGCCTCCTTCATAGCTTCATGTTCAAGAAATGATCCAAAACTCAACGAATGTGCTTTGAAATCAGCTCGAGATTCCATTCATCAATTCTCCTTAGGAGATACCGAAAGAGGTCTTCATCCCCTAGACCCGTTGTATATCGCAGAAATGACGGTATACATCCCAAATAAACAAGGATTTAAAGTTATATTCAAGGATAACCATTTTACAGGACTTTCAAAGATGCTTATGGAGAATCTGAAGTAAGTTTACCCAATACAAGTAGCCTATTTTATTATAGGGAGCAGTGGTATCCCACTGGTGTCGGTCCCGACTTACGAGTTGTAGGTCATGGGTTCGACCCCACCAGGCGCATTACTTTGTGTAATTTATATCATCACCGTTGCTCTGAAAACGCTGAAGAAAAACAGCGTGAGGAAACCGGCATGTCCTAGAACCAAAAAATCGAAGACATGTGACATCTACCTACCCGAACTGACGTCGCGTGCCCGTCGACGTGTCTGCCCGCGTGGTGGATTAAGGCCCATTCTCTCTCACAGAGAGGAAGCCTGTGTCCCAGTAGTGGGAACATAATAGGCTGATGATGATGGAAATAACCGATATGACATGCAAAGTAAGCAAACTAAAGTGATAGTAGGCTAGCCATGGACACTATTATCTTGCCACATCGTTCTCACATAATGTACCATCTGATGATGAATGATGTAACAAAATTTTTGTAATAATTTTGGCGATTGAAAAAGAGTGTCCATGGAGTTTCTTGCTCATTCTTCTCCATAGAGATCTACACCTTGGAATGAGCACCTACGGTACTTTCACAGTTTTTATGTCTTGTGTCTGGGACCGTAGCACCATAACTATTTTTATACTTGTTTTATTTTATGTCTTTTGACAATTCATAAGTGCCTGTAATTGGCCTAGTTGAAATAAACGATTTGATTTTGATTTTGATTTTGATTTTGAAGGACCGATGGTCGGTGGAGCAGTCAAGTCAGTGACCGCGTACAGTGGACTGGCCATGTTTGTCGAAGGACTGATGGACGGTAGATCAGTCGAAACGTGGAGTGATACAAGACCGATACCTCGATGCTAGATGGACCAACGACCTTAAGAAAGTGTCTGGGACAGAATGGTTCCGGAAGGCAGATGGCGCAGCCAGGGAGAGGCCTATGTCAAGCCATGGACTGTGAAAGGATGAGTTGATTGATAAAAGAAAGGAGATAGCTTCTGGGATGATGAGTGACAGAGACAGAACTTAAATGAACGAATTGGGATAAGGGCTGAAAAATAATGATCATTTATAGAATTACCACTGCTGGGATTACAGCTGTGACGGGAAGCGAGCCTGTGCTACGCTTGCCAAGCCACGTTGAGGAGTTATTTGTCTTCTAATTTATTACAAAAAAAAAGAACCTGTGGCCTGACAGACCTTCGCAGTTTGCAATAATATAAAACTTCCTCTTGAATCACTCTCTTGAATCAGTCTTTTGATGAAAACGTTTTAAATACGAGTATAATAAAGGTACAAAGGCGGGAAGCGTTTTTCTACTAAGAAGCCGCCTTCAGCTTTAGATAGGAGCATGAGCAGTTTGAAAAAAAATGCGGCAAATATTATTCGCTGATATATATATGTTTTTTATATACTTAATTATATAAAATAATTATACGACTTTGTTCTTTGCTCTTTAACATAAGAGATTATATACTATTACACATAATTAGTTATTTAACAACATGAATTATAAACAATGACAAGTTTAATTATTGTCTTCTAAAGCGGACACAAACATTGTTTAGAGTTGTTTCATCAAGTGACTGAGTATTTCTGTAACCAGTGATTATGCAGTTATGGGTAGTTGTTCAAATACCTAGAAACAATTAGATAGGTGGTACTGAATGAGCTGAATGCTAATATAAAGTTTAATACTATACTATAGGATAATCGTTACTATAGGGACTTGATCAATTTCTTTATCATTGATTTCTTATATTTTAATTATATCGTTAAAAGGCGAATAAAAACAGCACCTAATAGTAAATTACGGTCAAATAAGAAGCTTAAAGAAATTTAGTATTTTTTTAAATAACATTCTAGCTAAAAGTTTACATAACTAGTCATCAAACGCCTGGAAATACATGTACTATTCAATTTTGGTCAAATAAGAAGCTTTACAAAAAAACTTAATTATAAATCTTAGACTATTTTAATCAAATGTTAAAAAAAAAAAAAAGGTTGCACTCCAGGAGTGCCGGTAGAAGTGAAAACTTTTTTGTTACTATGTTTTATTTTTAATTTGAATGACGTCTTACTCATTTTCGATCAGGGTCACGTGACCCTGACGCGAGTTTTGGTCACGTGACCCTGACGCGAGTTTTAAATTTTTTACCCATTACAGAAAAAGTGTACAACGCCGCTAAAGAAGTTTTCACTTCAAAAACATGGCATTTTAAATAATAATAGTTTACTTAATTATGTGATGATGAATGATGTAACAAAGGTTCTGTAATAATTCTGGCGATCTAAAAAGAGTGTCCATGGAGTTTCTTGCACGTTCTTCTCCATAGAGATCTACTTGTTGGAACGGGCATCTACGGTACTTTCAGTTTTGAAGTGAAAACTTCTTTAGCGGCGTTGTACACTTTTTCTGTAATGGGTAAAAAATTTAAAACTCGCGTCAGGGTCACGTGACCAAAACTCGCGTCAGGGTCACGTGACCCTGATCGAAAATGAGTAAGACGTCATTCAAATTAAAAATAAAACATAGTAACAAAAAAGTTTTCACTTCTACCGGCACTCCTGGAGTGCAACCTTTTTTATGTCTTGTGACTGGGACTGTAGCACCATAACTTGTATATAGTGTTTATATAGTGTGTGCCTACTTGAAATAAATGTTTTGATTTGATTTGATTTGATCTGAGGCACTAACAGCTGTTTGGTAAAGTGAACGTTTAGACCGAAAACTTTATTTTGTTCGAGAATTCATGTGGTCCGGTTGCGTACGGGTAATTAATCGATTAAGAACTAAATTATGAAATAGTCTCGAACATCTAAGTGACGTAGGAAATTGAACTCCATAATGTCACAAGAAGCATTAGCCTATGTAGATGACATACTCATAGTGATAGTTTATACTACTTAAGTCTTGTATTGATACTATGTAGATATCTGGTTCCATTAGCGTTTTATTATCGTTGCGATGTGATTACCATAAGTAGCGCTGACGAAAGTGGTGTTGGCTAGTGTTATAATAATCATACAGATAATTATTATAATATGATTACCAGTTAAACATTTTTTTAGGGTTCCGTAGTCAACAAGGAACCCTTATAGTTTCGCCATGTCCAACCACTATAGTTTCGTCCAACCAACCCTTATAGTTTCCGACCAACCCTTATAGTTTCGTCATGAGCTAAACTGCGGACAGACGGACGGACGGACGGACGTCCGTCCGTCCGTCTGTCCGCAGTTTAGCTCAGAGACGCACAGTATTAGAGAGCTGTAATTTGGTGTAAATATACGGATTTGTTGTGCCGAAAAAGTGGTAAAATAAAATCTCGTAAAATATTTTTTTTTAGGGTACCTCCAGTACTTACACGTAAAGTGAGGATTTTTTTTTTCTCGCGTACCCCTTAGTGTGGGGTATCATTAAATAGGTCTTTAAAAAATAATGTGAGTTTCCATTAACAATTTTTTGATAAAAAAATTCGTTTGCGAAATATTAAGCTTTAAAGTGCTAAATTTTGCTCGATTCGAGTGTCCCCCCCCTCTACCAGCTAAACGGTTATGTTTGGAGGTGTGAAAAAATTCACAATAGTAGTTTATATAACGAAGTTTAAAAGAAAATTATCATGACTAAGTAGGCTTTACAACTTTTCGAGTAATAGTCGACCAACTTATAAAATGTACTTGGATAAATATTTTCTTTAACAAAATGTATCGGAGAACATCCTCTTCAACTGCAAATGTAAGTTTGTCAACTTTATTTTTACAGCTTTTATAGGTATGTTTTTTGGGGATAGGTAGGTTTCTATCGTCAACTATTTTTAACTAAATTCAAAAAAAGGAGGAGGTTCTAAATTCGCCGTAATCTTTTTTCTTATGTATTTTCCCCGATTTCTCAAAGACTCCTGGGCCGATTTTGAAAATTCTTCTTTTTAAAATTAAATTCAGCGAATCAGTTTAGTTAGTTTGCATAAGTATTTTGATGGGCAACTACGGAACCCTACACTGTGCGTGGCCCGACACGCACTTGGCCGGTTTTTTTTACAGAAAATTTTCCTAATTGCATTAACAAATACTGTGGGTTGAGTCAAGCACAAAGCCAAAGACATTAACTAATTCAATTTTAGTAACTTAATTTTTTTAATTCGGTAATTGTTTTACCTTGCTTCTTTCATGGTCTGCAATTAAAATTCGTTTTGAGGGAAATTTTCCGGGCTTCCAACAGATTTTGAGGAAACCAAATATAAGGGATCCTTTGCAGGCACGGGAGCAAATCTACAGCCATTTATCGAGAAACTGTTCCTTGAATCGAAATGGTTCGATCATTGAATCCAATTAAAATATTCTGTTCAATTTCTACGTAAATCCGCAGTCGAGTTAAGTATACAGCCGATATTTAACAGAACTAGTAAAATGTTTATCTTTCTGTTTGAAAATAGTGTTAATTTTAGTTCGCTTCATGGTAATTATCCCATTAGCTAAAAGTAATGTGATGACTGTAGAAATTCGGAATAAAATCTATTCGTGTTAAAAAAATGTTCAATTTAGCATGCTTTCTATAGTTATTATTGGGCCTACAGTACCACGAAAATTATTCTGCTGTGTGTAACCTGTAATTCACATCACCATTCTTTTTTTAATGTTGTAGCTTTTTATTTTTAGCGTGGTAAAATCATCAAATGACTCCTAGGGCAGGGCGGGAGGGACTGTCAGACTTCTACTGAATAAAATCCACGGTGTCCTTCAATAGCCCTTTCTGTTCCGGGGTCACGGTAATAAAATAATCCCGCGACCGCGGCAGGCTTTGGCCCTCTGAGAGGGCCCCGTCATTATCATTATACTGACGCTCTTTGAGGCGCGCGTGGGACACAACGCGCTGTCGACCCGGGCATGGTCCATGGTCGCATGCCCGATAATGTTGTACTCGTAGCTAGGGGAAAAGTGTATAAGACGCGAGGTTTAATGGGGACTTACACTCTTTACGCATACTTAGCACTACGCTAATAAGTAGTGCAAGCGCCATCAGGACGTCATTTGCATGCGGCCATTAACAAAATGACGTCCTTTTGTCGCTTGCGCTACGTTAGTATTGTCTTAAGTTTGCCTTATTTAAATGTGCCATTGCCATGCGTTCCCATCATACCCCACGTCCTCGTCTTATACCCTGTTCCCATAAGGTGCCTCCACTTCACCTACGTTACATACTCCATACGTCGTTAACCAATTTTTCACAAAATTATTCTGCCAGCCCTATGAACGTAATTGTATAATGAACTATGTGCCTGACTAACGACGACGCGGACGTCATGACTCACGGACAATTAGCTTTTAGCCTTTTAATTACGAATAATATTATGAAAGCGCCTTAACTTAAAGGGTCCGTAGAAATAATTAGGCTCAGACGATGATTCATTGCGAACAAAAGGCGTAATGGTGTGAAAAACCGCGCAATGATCGGGCAGAATTTGATTCAAACTAGCCGCCTGTGTTCGTTAAATGGATGCAAATACATTTTTGCATATTCATTGCTTCAGAGCTTTGTTCTGCAAGTTTTCTTGTTCAGACTTAAGAACTTGGATTAAAAATGCGTGAGCGAGTAGATGTTGGGAGGTCGGATTTTCAATCTTTTAAAAGAACATTTTCGATGTAGATAGATAGAATACTTCTTATTTTGTTCATTATAAGAATTACAAGCGTCTTATTTAATTATTTGATAAACTCATTATAAAATGTGCGTTGTAATTAATTGATAAATTGATTATAAAATGTGCTTTTATGCTGATAAACGAGACTTTCCCTCTTAGCCTATAAGAGAGGTTTGTGTCCCAGCAGTGGGACCATTGTGGCTGATTACATTATGAAGGTTATTTTTATTCGTAAACCTTACAGAAAACACAAGAAAATTAAAGTTCTGAATAGTCTCCTAATTAATTTGTTAAGACAGTTATGTAAATTAATTACTTACTTTATTAATTTATAGGTTTGATCTGAAAAACAAAATGATAATAGCGGATGCTTTGGTTACCTTGAATGTGAAGAACACATACGATTTGAGTGGAAAACTACTCATGATACCAGTCAGTTCAACCGGAGATTCGAATATCCATCTAAGTAAGTGCAAAAAATTAGTACCTACACACTATGCGCTTAAAAACGGCCAATTGTCGTTGGTTTTAACTCAAAATAAACCGACATTGTCGTCATATTGTGACGGCAATTTTAAAAGGCTTAACATTTTTGTTTAAAAATTTGTTGTCGTAATATATTTATGTTTAATTAAAAAAAGAACCATCTCAATTATTGCATAATTATAACCATTAACTAAAACTTTAAATAAGTATGTGTGAAGTTTTACTTGTTGGATGTTTGGATGGTTCACACATCCACTTAACCGACATTGGCAAGGTCTACCTAACTTTGAAGATCGCGAAAAGTTATTAACATTCGCGGGTATTTTTGTTATTATTTTTTGTTTTTATAATTACCATAAAGCTGTTTATTTTAAAATAATACATTTTAAAATAAGAAATCATTTTGTTTGTGAGATTTTCATTAACTAAGTACAATTTATTTTGATCTGTTCTCAAATTCCTGAACTTATATTTTAAAATTGCTCTTATTCATAATTTTTCAGAAAACACACTTCTACACATTCGTTTCTGGTATGAGCACGTTGAAGGTCCTGATGGTAAAATTCACTGGAACATATATAAACACGATATCAAGTACGAAGTGGAAAAAGCGACATTTAGACTGGATAACCTTTTAAGCGACAAAAATATTGGTAAGTGGTTATTAAGTATGTTTATCTTTATTTCCAAATTAAAAGAGTATTAGAAAATTGCCTTCGTATAGGCTGCCGTACATCATTTAATTTTCATGACAAAATAAGTGTTTTTTTCCGAAATGACTAAAGCGATTTTTATGAAACTTCATAAGCAGGATCTATGTAAGATCTAAAAAGTTAGTGGAAAACATTATCGATAAATTAAAAAAAAGATAATTGGTAATAATTTATTATCAGTATAATTATCTGAATAAACAATTTAAAATCATTCCAATCTATAACAGTATTAATTGTCAATGCCTATTAGAATCCCAACTTGATAATTTTAAACCCCTTTGTACACAACGTGACGCAAGTCTCTGATACCTTACGACTTTGGTATCCAGGGCGACTATCGCAATACAAATCCATAGAGGTTCGTATAGGATCCACACAGATACGCGTCAATACAATCAAAGTCGTAAGGTACGTGTTGTGTACGAAGGGGCTCATTTGGTTTTATTACCACTTGGTTACTAGAGCTCCATCTTGCTTGCTCCATATGCCTATATCATGTAAAGTTCAAGAGTTAGAAAAACTTTTAGCACAGCAGTTTTCTATTGATAAATCAGAAGAGAGAAAACCTAGCGCTCGTAAATGTTCTCATGATTTCATAAAGAATAAGAAATAACAAAATATAGATTTAATTATTTGAAAAACACGGTAATTTTCCTAACAATAAGTTTATTACTCATAGTTATTTTTGGTTCAAGGTGCAAATCTTGAAGTCAAGTTGAAGATCGTAACATGTTCTCACATCATGATAATAACAATGATGATACATCTAAATTAATAAGTTTAAACAGAAATTAGTAATCCTTCTAGCATTTAACAAAAACAGAAAAAAAAAACAAGCTTCATGCGAATGTCACGTAATAAATGGACTCATTTTCGTATAGGTACTGAAAATTTTAAAAGTAACATAACCAATATTGTGTAATCGTTGTACTTAACGAATACTCCAATCAAACAATATCGTTTGTGGTCCAATTAAAACAGTGTTCGAAAACACGAAACATTTAGTCCAACCGAAAGCGATTAAACTTAATAAATTCATCCACTTATTCATTCCCAATAGAATATACGAATATAAAAAATAGAGTTTTGCTAGGCAGCCAGTGTTAGGCAAACAAAAACTGCCACAATTTTATGATTGATCGTTGTGGAAGTATTTCGCGGGCCGATAACAATAAAACAGAACAATTTATGATGAAAATGTTCAGGAAATGGGAGGACGAATTGCATGTTTTGATGTTTGTGAATTTAGAGGATTGGCAATACTTCAAATCAATGTGTAGGATGAAAGGGATAAACATGATATATCAAAGTTATTTTTGTAGATAAGGTCAGTTCTATTGGTCGAGTGTGCTAGTGTGTCGTTCAGAATGAGTAATGGTGCATTTGATTGATGCTGCTCGAAGCAAAAAACGCTCTTCACGTGATCGAAGCACATTCTTCATTTATAGTCCAGAATTGTTTATTGGCATGAATAATATTACACGGGTTTGGTATATTACACTATACATTACAGCCCAATGTTAACTCCAAACTCAAAATCTCAATACTTATATCAGTCAAACGAAATTGTCAAAATTGGCTTCCAACTTATAGTTATACCGGGGGGTAAAAGGCTATTTGGTTTAAGCGACATCTTCGTCGATATTGATCAGCGATTTTAGCTGATTCCGAATTATTCCCCTCAAACGTCCTTATCATCCACCGGTGGATTATAAGGTCGTTTAAAACTCAATACCGCCCAAGACGTCGCTTAAACCAAATAGCATTTCACACCTCAATGTAAAGTTAGAGCCGCTCACTGAAGTTTTTTTTTTTGTCCTGGTGACTTTTTTTTTTCTATCAAACTTTGTTACCATTATGAGCGCATTCGCATGTTATATCTTGGTAGCACTAGACAGAGCGACAAAAATTCTCCGCAACACAAGGTCATCAATGATTTGCTGACTTTAATCTACCCTCAGTATTTAGTCAGGGTCTATTTATATCCAGATTCATTCAGCTATTAAAGCGTGAAAAGGTCACAGCCAGACCGATTTGCTTTCAGAATTACAATATTATTGGTTATAAATACAGACCCGAATCCTTCAATTTTTATTGATTTTCTATTTTATCACAATACCAGAAGGTTCCTATTCGATTGAGAAACTTGATAGATTAAGATTAGTTCGTTTCTCTGTCCGTTTAATCCACAAATTCACCTTTTCAGTAAGACATCTAACAAACTTATACGTTTAATATTTCCAGGTGACCAAATCAACAGGCTTCTAAATGAAATGTGGCGTGAAATAGTTGCCGACGTTGGCCCATCCATCTGTCAGTCGCTCAGTGCGGCTGTCGTGGAGAATTTATCAGTATTGCTGGCACAAGTGCCGTATGATGAACTGTTACCGGAATAGTGAAACACATCCCTATAGGCCTAGAGATTTAGCATGCAAGAATTATGTTCGTATGATTAGTTCGTGAAATAAAATAATGTTTCTATGGAGTGTCTTCTATAGTTTTTGTTTTCCTTGTCATGATAACAACTTCCACAATTTCCTTTTGATTTTAGTAGCTGACTGTACCAATCAAAAAACAATTGCAGTGAATAAGACAGTATCAAAACAGAACTAAATGTATAAAGATCAAAATAGTGGCGAAAAGGAACTCTCTTTCAATTTGTTTTCACGTCTTTGTTTAGTTGTCGAATCGGAAAAGTGATGAAACGGGAAGTAGCCGTCGGTTTATTTGGTTTGTAGTAAATGTCAGATTTGGAGGTAGAAACGGTTATAATAGGTAACGGTTATGATAGGTATATCTATGACATTTGTGGAACTTAAAACTTTTGCTAAATCAATTCATTAAAAAAAACCAGTGTGAAAGAAATTTTCGGAAAAAACTTAGTTACCTAACATAAATAAAAATCTGGCTTTGCTCACTAAATTGCCCACCAAGGAGATAGAACATTGTCTCAAAAATCCTATTCCACATTAATTTATGGTCGGCCCCTGAGAGCTCTTAATTAAACCTCTACGGACCAGAAATTAAATGCCCAGAGAACTTCTGTTTATTCACTAATTGCTGACTTACTAAATATCGGGTTACCCATTAGGTACAGGTAGACCATATTTTCACTTATTATTTAAATAGTTTTTTTGATACCCTCGAAAAGGTAGAAACTTTTAAGTAAATATGAAATTTCACGTATTTAATGAAGGTTGTAATGAGTTTTTTTTAGTTTCAAAAGTATCTTATTTCAGTATCTGCCAACGACTTCGTTCGCGCGGAGTTTTCTCCCCTCGTGCTACCACATTGCGTCTCATCATCCGACTGTGCTCATACATTTATGAATTTATAAGCAACATTGTAATAGCTCTATTAAAATGCATGGTATACAACCTATCGTTAAAACAACACTCATTAAAATAAAAAGCATCTTAACAGTTTTTTTTAAAAAGGTCATTGGTTCCATAGATTACCCCATAGTACAAAAAAAAATTGATTTATGCCTAATGTTAGTACAGAATAGATACGGCATCTATTGTACTTAATAAACAATAGGCTCATTTTTACAAAGATGGAGCACTACTTAAGAATCGTTCAGGAACAAAGGTTCTGAATAAATTAAAATTAATTTATTATAAAATAAATAAATAAAACCGCCATAGCACACGACCATCACAAAGACGCAATATAATCATATTCATTACTCCTTTACTGTGCATAAAAGCAAATAGTCTGTTCTCTACAAACCGTCTGTATTTCTACAAACCATGAAGCATCATCAGGACGGGGTACGTACTAGCAGCTTGTGATTTAATTAAATTTTAAGTTCATCCACACGGAAACCGCAGTCCGCCATCTTTGAAAATTATTGGATGTCGACGGAATACAGGGTTGAAATGTTCCAGGATACAAAATCCTGAAATTGTATGAGGGTGTATTGTGCCAGATGTGGTTTAATAGAATACTGTTACGTTTACAATGTTGTGTTAAGGAAATAGGTTGAGCTTTCTGACTAAACTACGTTACTGTGCAAACATCGCATGAAAAAAGAGAAACTCTTTAATAAACGTAGGTATTATTTATTTTTTGACACTGAAAGAGTATAACGTTTTCCCAATATGTTTTTTTATTAATATATTTCGGGAATATAAACAAAGAATTACATTCATTTCTTAACAAACAGACAAAACTTAACACTAGACGAAAGAGGGATAACGTTGTGACTACATAAATTATTTATATAAAGCACACATAATGTTGTCCGTCTTCTATTAAGCAATATATTATTATTTTGGATTATAGGTAAAATTGTTGCGTAACGATGTTGTGTCAAGACAAAAGTATCGTCTTTCACTTTTACACCAGTCAGTACCTAAACTGTACCAGAGGCGCTATTCCATTTTTCACAAACAAGATTTGCTGTAAATACTGGATCGACGCTGTAAAGAAAAATAGTGAAAATTTGTGTTAAGGGTACTGGTGTAAATGTCACAAGAAAATAATAATATAGTTTCATTTATTGTGCACATGCTCGTATTACGAAGATACTGCCAAGTAGTAAACGTACGAGAAAATAAAATGTTACTAGCAGTAGAGTAGTAACTCCGTGGTAAATTCAGAGCCAAAACACATGTTCACATAAATCCGGATACTAGAACTGCAGTACAAAAACAAAACACAGACATAAGCATAAACAATTTATCAGCTATCTTTCACATAAAGATTTAGAACTAATATCTGGTTGACCGAGCTTTGCTCGGTTTTTTGTTTTTGGCCTCCATCGGTCATGGCGTTATAGATCATCATCATCATCATCATCATCAACAGCCGGAGGACGTCCACTGCTGAACATAGGCCTCCCCCTTAGACCGCCACGCCGAACGACAATTCGCCACTTGCATCCATCGGCTGCCCGCGACCCTCACGATGTCGTCGGTCCACCTAGTGGGAGGCCTGCCTACGCTGCGTTTTCCGGTCCGTGGTCGCCACTCGAGAACTTTTCTTCCCCATCGGTTGTCAGTTCTACGAGCGATGTGGCCTGCCCATTGCCACTTCAACTTGCAAATTTTATGAGCTATGTCGGTGACTTTGGTTCTTCGCCGAATATCCATGTTCCGGATTTTATCCCGCAAAGAAACTCCGAGCATAGCTCTTTCCATTGCTCGTTGAGTGACTCTTAGTCTCTCTAAGAGGCCAGCAGTCAAGGACCACGTTTCGGAGCCATATATCATCACTGGCAACACACACTGGTCAAACACCCTTGTCTTGAGACACTGTGGGATTCTCGATGAGAAGATATCACGTAGCTTCCCAAACGCTGCCCATCCGAGTTGGATTCTTCGGGCGACCTCTTTCTCGAAGTTGGACCTACCTAACTGAACAATCTGTCCAAGGTAAGTATAATGGTCTACAACTTCGAGAGTATCGCTCCCAACAACAACCGGTACGGGTGCCACATGGACATTCGACATGACTTTCGTCTTGTCGATGTTCATTTTAAGGCCGATCCGTTGGGAAACGATACTGAGGTCGCTGAGCATAGCATTGAGGTGCTCCAACGATTCTGCCATGATGACTATATCATCGGCAAAACGAAGGTGAGTGATGTATTCGCTATTGATGTTGATGCCGAATCCGTTCCATTCTAAGAGTTTGAAAACGTCCTCCAACGCGTTCGTGAACAGTTTCGGAGAAATAACGTCTCCCTGTCTCACGCCTTTCTGCAATTGGATTGGTTTCGTGCTCTCTTCCTGAAGTCGGATGGACATGGTGGCGTTTCTATACAAACACTTCAACACTTCGATATACCTATAGTCGATATGGCATCGTTGGAGGGACTGCAATTTGCGTTATAGATGGAGCTTCTTAAAACGCGGTTTTTAAAATCTCTATATCTTGGGAACCGAGCTTTTCTCGAACCTGGGGCCTTGATAAATCCATTCCTTGAGCCGAAAAACCCCTAATCTGTAACTTTCATGAAAATCCTTGGAGCCGTTTCCGAGATCCTGATTATATATAATCTATATATATAAAAGAACAGGGGTTTTTCTTTTGACTCGCCTACAGCCGAAACCGCTTAACGCAGAAACTTGAATTTTGGACAGCATTTGCGGTCTACCATCTAGATTGGCAATAAGACGGGATTTTGTGAAAATCCCCCTCTAAGGGGGTGAAAAGGGGTGAAAACTTTTGTATGAAAAATCTTATTCCTTGGGTTTATAAACTTGAAACTTACCACGAATAAGAACACCAGTAAATAAATAAGACTAGCACCACATTTTTTTTAAAACTACCCTCCATTGGTAATCCAGACGATGTTAAAGTTTGTATGGGAAAATCATAACGCGTGAGCCAATGAATTTGAAAATCAGTATTTATATACTAGATAAGAATTAATCAAACACGTATTTTTGGATTTTTCGAAAATCACCCCCCAAGTTGGTGAAAAGGGGTGTTCAAGTTTTAAGGGGAGGATATTAAACCTAAACCACCAAAATTTTGGATGGTAGTTACAATTTATAATGTACATGAGCATTATGAAAGGATTTTGCGAAAATCTACCTCTAATGGGGTAAAAAGGGGTGAAGACTTACGAATGTAAAATCTTATTCCATGGGTTTATAAACTTGAAACTCGGTACGAATATGAGTATAAGTAAATAAAAAAGATAGTCATTATTCGGTTTTTATAACTACCCTCCATTTTTGGGTTTTTCGAAAATCACCCCCTAAATTTTGAAAAGGGTTGATTAAGTTTTAAGGGAAGGATAAGGAGGGTGAGCGGGAATTAAATTCACTGAGTTCGAAGTTAGAAACACGCGCAGACGAAGTCGCGGGCAAAGTGCTAGTTATGTATAAATAAATATACAAGAATTGCTCGTATAGAGATATTAGATTAGATAGATAACTGCAATTACAAGGAAGAAAGGCGAAACAAAAGACGAGCTACAAATATCTGGGCCGAACCGTAATTTTCCTGAGATAAAGGTGGCACAATGTGCCCGCCTTACCGCCGGTGAGGAAGATGAGATTACCAGGAATGGGCACCTTAATGCTGTTTGTGTCGGCGGAGGGAAACTTAAAATATAACGCTTGAAATTGCTGATGCTTTCGTCTCTGTGAAAGATGGGTTGCGGAATGGAGTTGTATGATCTGGGGGCGTTTTTATGTGATGGTGATACGTTGGTGATAACATGTTTAGTTGGATGGTTACACGCGTTTACTTTTACACACATTTTCAAGAAAGGATGTGGTGCATGCTTATAATATACCCCTATAAGTTAAAATGTTAAGTTAGTCTCTATTGTTTCATGTTCCGATTTCGCATGTCGTTAACCGTGTATTTTTGAAAGAAGGTAGTAAATTATTCAAATACTAAAATTACTTTTTCATTGAAACTTTGACTTATTTATTTATGAAAAAGTGAATTTGAAGGCTTGAATAAAAGTATCTAGAAGTAAGAAAAGAACATTTTTATTTTTTATACACATTTTAAACACTCTTAATTATGCAGTAAGTAAGATTTACGTAAACATTAACCGTCTTACCACAAGAAAAATTATTTGTTCGACACTTGTCTAAAAAAACTGTCAACGGCGTTTCACTTTATACACTTTTTTTTGACAAACGTTCAACAGATGTTTATATTTTTATGGTAAGGCGGTAATAATAAAAACTTGAGAGGTGTCAAGGGACACCCGGATGGAACGAAGTTACTGTATACACTCAACAAAAGTAATCGTCGCGACTCCACTCCACACCACTCCGCTCCGCTCCCCTCCACTCCTCTCTTTGAGCTCTAGCACCCCTTCGCAACGCGCGATAAAGAACTTCGTTCCAAAAAGTGTCGTGACAACTTTTCGTAAGAATTTTTTCCATCTAGCCCCCTTTCATAACGCGCGATAAGGAACTTCTTTTCAATTACACCTTATTTTCACGAAAGCTATTATTTTGCAGTACAGTCATATAGGACAGTCATATTATACCTCTAAACTAACAAAAAATACATCATCATACATCTTGCAGTGCCCTATTTATTTATCCAAGTTTCCACCGTCACGCAGCCACGTAACATGCAACAATTCAGATTCACTTCCTCTCTGGTTAAAAGCTTCTAGTTCCTTGAGTTTGTTAAAAGCCATTAAAGCCAGTATGAATTGAGCCTTCGCGGCGTACACAATGGGCTGAAAAGGCAACATTAAGACCAGATTTTAGTCGTAAGTAAGGCAATGACTTGAGATACTGTTATGCAGACATCGTAATCTGTGGGTTCTTCGATAGACCTTACCATGGTGATATTAATCTTACTATAACTAATGCGATTTGGTTGGACGCTTGTTACACGCAAAAAATACTGAACGGATTTGGACGAAGGGCACACGGATAATTTACTATCTGTAAAAAATCCGAGTTTATCACTCTTTTACTTAGTTTCGTAATTATACGACACACGGCTTTTACTTGTAATAAGTAAGATCAAACTTCGTCCAATACGACAGTATTTTTTACTGTGGCTAATTAAAAATACAAGGGAAACAAAGTTTTTACTGTAAAGATTTTTAATTTAGTAGTTTATATTTATATCTTTTTTACTAGTATGAGAAGATTTAAACTGAGACAATACGTAACACCATCATGGGTTAAGGCCTCCTCTTATTTTTTTCCAAGCATTTTTTGCCGTTCTATTTGGACGAAATCATCAATTCATCGTTTCAACCTTTCCATTTTGAGATATCTTGTTAAAGTATACTTCAATATTTTCTGTAGTACATAACTCAAGACTCTCAAAACATCCTGGCTAAATAAATCCAATCTCAATTCCGCTTACTTGAGCTTTTTTAAAGGAGAAAATAAATGTATCTGTGGTTCCAAGTACCTACTCCCTGGAATCTTCTTGCGCACCTGCTGTAATTGAGGACCGTACACTAAAATATGGCTCAGAAGTCTGAGAGCCACCTGACAGTTATTCTCTGGGTTCTCAGTTTCTTTATCAACTTTTGCTAGTATTCATCCGGTGGCCCGGAACAATGGCCCTTCAATTTAGGGTAAAATTACGTCAGGTTGAGTCCTAATACAGAACCCTTCCTAATGTCGCTCTTCATTAATTCAATTTGTAAACTGTAGTGGTATGTGGTCAGTGGTCCAAGATTATTTGGTATGGCGTCGCTGGGATTTGTTAAATAATAAAATTATGAAGTTTTTGGGAATCCATTTATGGAAAAGAATACTTGGAGTTCAAGTTTTATCAAGAGGTATCCTGTTTAAATACTTTAACAGGGTTATGGAGGATATAGCGGAGCAGCTGATCCATGAAAAATACATTTTCTATTTAGCAGTATTTTGTTACATTGGAAGGCGTCGCAAATATAGTTGGAAAAAGGCTGAGCAGATGATGATGATGTCATGTCATCGATTCGGGACGTCAATAAAATCTGATGGAACTAAGAAAAATTTAATCCATATATTTCACAGTCTTATGAAATTTATTTTAAACCCCTGCCTTACAATTTTATTCAAAATGATTTATTTTGTTTTCACGCAAGTATCTGTCTTGTCTGAAGAATAACTCCAACCAGTCAACTTAAATTATCCATTTATTTCTTTGTAGACTACGTTACTATTCCCTTTTGTGCCATTTTTACGATAAAAGAATTCTGCAGCTGGTGCCAAAAGAAATAATTTCGTCGGCACCACTGAGAATACAGAGATTTAAGTTCAAGATTTTTAGATAATGGCTATTTTTATTACGTTTTCTTCAAACAGTGCCAGAACATCTTCGCAAACTTAAAAGCCGAGAGACGTCGTGTTACATGGTCGCAAGGAACACTTAAAGGAGATAGCGACCGCTTAATATTTCCCAGCTCGCTTACTCCCAGACGATGCAAAGCGCCCAAGGGCACAAAAACAATTTACTCCTCTAAGACCAGTTTTATAACGGTAGTAGGAACTTTGCAAAGGATTCTCTTGTACTTTTAGAAGTCTATTTCCATCACAAAGTCGTACCTGAGGCTAGAAACGTAAGAAGCTCTAGCTCATTCCATCCATTGTAAAGATTCTGATTGTCTTTGGGGAAGTATGAATGGGAATAGTAAGTAGCCAAGAGATATTTACCTTCTCACGACTAGATAGTGTATCTAGCTGTACATACAATGTACATCTGCGGGGACACAGATCATGTATAATGGACATCATAACAATTTTAGTGGTCATTTTTGGTGATTCGGTAAAAAGATAAGTCAAAAGGGTCGCTTTCTTGTTTTGGAAAGGAAAATATTAAGGAAAAAGCATTGGAAGCAATCAAATAAATTATATTATGTATTATAAGACAGAATCTAATAATATGCGGTTGAATAAAAGTATAATAATAGACCCAAAATACGAATAAAAATTGTAGAGAAAAATAATCTACCTAGCAGAGGAATATTAAAAATCTGTTCATGTATAAATCGCTGAGAGATTTCAGTCGAGGTAAGCGGGTTCCGTACCTATTTGCGTTTAGCTGTCCAATAGAGTCTAGTCGGAATAAAATGTCCATCGAGACCTACGGTTTAAATCCGACATGTGCATTTTGACTGCGATCCTAGGATCAAAGTGTGGTGGTGCAAAATAAAAATGGCGTTGTGAAAAATGCGGAGCAAAAAGTTATTCAACTATTGAAATATAAATTTCGGGAAGCGTAAAGCCGATTTGCACATAATAATTTTAGGAAATATGATTGAATGTCAGCGTATAAAAAAATTATATGATTATTTTAGAGATAAAGTACTCGGTTTTCTCAACTTTTCTAACATGTTAACGAAATAATTAAAATCATCATAATAACTAATACTATTAATGGGTAAGTAATTTTCATTGTTTGTTACTTTTTAAAAAGCGAACGGAAGTGAGGGAAAAAGCTATGTAAGAAACTAGAGTTTTTTAGTAGTTTCCTTAGCGTTTTTATGAAACAAAAACCTTGATAAAGATTTTTGAGAAATCTTCTAGTTAAGTACCTGCTCCAGACTACTGCATTATGCCATGCCATCAGAACAAAACAAACTCGTTTTTGAAGCTGATCTTTCAGATTTACGACGATTACGTTGCGCATAAGGCATTATTGCATTTAAATAAATAGAAACCTTGATATTTGTTGATGAAAATGTAGGTCTAGCTTAATTTAATGTAGGTCATGCTAAGTTATGGGCCTTTTGGCCTCGTACCTGACCAAAATTGGTTACTTATTTTATTTTAATTGTGTGTTTCTTTTGTTTCTTTTTATGTTGTTGTTCTATCCTGTGCGAGTCCAATAAAACTTTTTCTTTCTTTTAAATTCAGAATTTTACTTGTTAGACTTAAAACGGCCAAAGTCAAAACCAACAAGTTTTTAATTAAGTTTCCCTTCACAAACTAGGTTAGGTCTTCGATGTAGCTTATTGTAAAGTTTATGAGACATTTTATAGTTATTAATCTGAAGGTACCGCGACTAAATAGAGGCACTTAGCCAACGTATTGGCAATTAACTGTGAGCGTCTATACTAATGAAGATCGAACGGTCCTCCGGTATCAAGGATGGCTGTAAGGTATGAACCACTTACGGGCTAAGAATGCCACTGATAAAATTGATATGAGAAGGATACCTTCAATGATTTTCTGGAGTAAAGTGATTTTGTATTCCTTGCATGTTATTTTTAAAATTGGTTTGGAATTTGTGCTGGAAAGAAAGTTTTAAAAAATCCTTTAACCGTTTCCAATGTACCACTCCTCCCCCCCCTAGAGAGCCAAAGTCTGCCGGGGTCGCGGGAATTATGTCATTACCGTGACCCCGGAACATAAAGGGCTATTGAAGGACACCATGGATTTTAGTCAGTACGATTCTGAAAGGCCCTCTCGCTCTGCCTACCTTAGCGAATGGATGTAGAATCAATCCCTTCCCTTCCTATTCCCTTTAAATTTAAATATCGACGTTCAAAAGTGCCTCTTTGATGGCCTAATTGGAATAAATGATTTGACTTTGACTTTGACTGCCCTGGGTGGGAAGACTCATTTGATGATTTTAACACGCTAAAAAAAAACCATATCTCCATACCATAATTCATCAAAATCGATACAACGATTTAGTAGTGAAAGCGTAAAGATAAGAAAAAGGGTGTCATGATGTCCATTTATATTAAACGTTATTTTCAGGTGACATTATTGTGACTTGAAAATAACGTTTAGCAATAATATACTTTTTTTTTTAATTTTTAGTAGCGTCTATTATTTTGTTAGAGTTTTTTTTTCATTTATAATAATTGTTTTTTGAAACCAGGCATGCGTTAATAAGATTACAAATATCAGACGAGCCTAGTTGAGTTTACTTGCCCAAGTAAACTTAGGTTGGAATGGCGTTTCACGACATAATCATAAGTTCAAACTGGTGTTAAGCTGAAAGGTCTGAATAGAATAAAGGAAGCTGCCCAGCCGTTGAGAGACACAGGGTGGCAATAACAGTAGGTACTTAGTGATAAATTATGGCCCATTGCTTATGTTCTATTATTGTCTAGGTTTCAAAACTTCTTAGGCTACCTTTTTGCTGACTTGTAAGAGCAAACAAGATATACTTATTGACATTTTAATATACGTAATTATGACTATTGTTACTTAATGACGATGTTAACACTACTTTTTAGATGTACTCGTATGTATAGCTATTCTTACAGATTGGTTTGTGTGCACTTGATTTTTATAAATAAAAAGGTAGGGATAGAGTCTACCTTTTATATTTTTATAAATACAAAAGGTAGAGTCTATCCCTACCTTTTGTATTTATAAAAATCCATAAAATTGTTGTTGCTATAACTCGAGAGCGGCTGGACGTGGACCTATTCAGGTTTAAAAGGTGAGTAAAAAAGTAAAAAAAATATATAAATAATAATCTGAGGCGTTACGACGTTTGCCGTTTCAATTAGTCTGTAATAATTAATTAAAAATAATTAATATGTTAATGTGATTTCATCTGTCTAAAAAACACAAAGCATAATATGAGGAACTGATAAAATACTTTTTTGTCATGTTAACAACTCATGGTTTCCAATATTTTAAATTCTAAACATGATTCTTTAAAAAACAAAAACGATACCTAAAATATTTTCTCGACAATTTTCTAGACTTTATCGAGTAAAAAACGTAACGAACTTAATGACAAGTGTCTTGCCGGGAGGGACAAAAAAAACACAGTGCCGTCTTCAGAGGTGGAACATGATCATTAATTAAAAGACAGCAGATGTTCGGAAGAAACTTGCAATTAGACGAAGATAGTACGTTAGGGCGGGGAAATGGCGGCCTAGGGGGAAATAATCCATTTTATTACCTACCACTGCCTTTTGTGAAAGAATTATATTTATAGATAAGATTGCTTGCGCGTTTTCCCCGAAATAGATACTTTTGAAAAGCCTACCAGGTTCCGTTATTTGATTACGTTACTTCAAAAAGAGATTTTATATATGCACGAGGGGACGTCCGTAGATTCTATAAATCCTATGCAAGTAGCAGAAGCAATTTACAAATTAGAATGTCAAGTTTTTGTTTTAACTTCTTATAGTTTTAGCTGCCGCATATTGTCCAACTGCTCAGCGAAGGTCTCACCATTGCACTCTTTTCATTATGGAATTTTAAAACGCGTCTACATCATCGTCACGAGTCCCATTTCGAAGATACTATCTTCTAGACTTACCCGAAAAATGAAAAATAGTTCTTATGATAGTTAACTACGTAGTAAAAGGCTTGTGTCTCTAAATCCGGCAAAAATCGTGTTTTGCATATAAAATACTACAATAATAAAATATCTTTCTCCTACTTTATAACACTTAATAGAAATGTTATTTTTAAGTCTAAAAACTTTCACAATTCTACCCTAATGGAAACTAAATTGAATAACAACATTAACCTTGGCATCGAGCAGAAAACCTTCGATAAAATTCTACTACAATTTTTTTACTGAACTGGAAGCGGGTAGTTCGTTAAAATGTGACGTCATTAAAGCGAGACGGATACTACCAGGTGTCAAATATCTGTCCGAGTTTTCAGAAATATTTTCAAACTGAAAAAGTTTTGAACATACGCGTAAAAACGAAAGTTATTACGGAGAGAACGAAAATATAGATTAGAAAAAGATTTTTGTTTTTATTTTTGCTATACTAAAGATCGGTAACTATCCCACGGAAACGTCATATTACAAGTTGAAAGAGTATCCCATGTGTTAACCCAGGTTTTCAACAACCTGCGTAGCAACTATCCAACTCCGCTAAGTAGTGTTTGTGTGAAAGAGTAACAATCAAACATCCATTCATGCATCCTCTCAAACTTTCACATTTATTATAGTACAGCTGCAGTACGATTATTAACCTATAAAAACATGTTCCCATTGCCACACAGGCCTCTTCTCTGTGAAAGGAAGTGGGCCATAATCCACCTCGCGGACCCAGTTGGTAGATATCACGTCTTCGGTCATGTCTTCCAACTCTGTTTCAGGATATGCCGTTTTCCTCACGATGTTTTCCTTTACCGTTTTGAGAGAAGTGGTGATGAAATAAATTACACAAAGTAATGCACCTGGCGGAGTTTCAACCCACGACCTACAACTCGTAAATCGGGGCCCATTGATACCACTGGGCCACCACTGCTCTGCAGTAAAGTAAGATATCGTCCGTATAATCCTTTTCCATTGAACTGCAAATCTTTGACATTGGCAATAAATATCAATAAACAGCGCAACTTGGGGAATTCTGAAGCAAATTGCATTTGCTCAATCGTATGTATGTAGATTTTATGAATCTCGTATGCAATTGCCCATATTAGTCACTTTTACTTTGATATTTAACTGTTAAATAGTTTCATTTTCATTGAATGATTCTTTAAAGCTCAGCTTTAAAGAATCATTATTTATTATACTATTTTCTAATTTTTTTATTGCCGTGTAGCAAGCTGAGATATTGCGACGCTAACGTTAGCGGTGCGTACTTCTTTGCTGTTTCGCACTAAAATGCGCGACGGACCTACGCGTCTCATCAGCGTAGCAGGAATTCAAGCCTGAGTATTATCGAAATGATTTCATATAGATTTCTAAACCAGATTATTTTTTAAATGACTGTATCTTTCATTGTAAAGGGCTCGTGAGGTTACGTGAAATCAACAACCTTGAAAACGCCAGTCTTTATGTTATTATGACAAATACCAAAGTACTGTAATTCTACGTCTAACTAAAATAACATTCAAAATCATGTCAATAAACTTTCCATAATTTTACTGGTCCGTTGAATATTGGTCGTGTCATATAAACAAACCTCTTTCAACTTATTACAGCTTTGAGCAATATTTTATCAGCTCCCGAAATCCGATGAAAGCCATTCATAACAGTGGTTCCTATCAGGAAATCCATTCGAAAGGCAAACCAAGACGCGAAATAAATTGCAACCGTACGCGGTCACGCATGAAAATTCCTCTTCCATATTAAATGGCAAGTACCAATGATCAAAGTAATAAATATAAAACAGAGTAATAAATCTGTACGTCCACATCCTTTGGTCCATTATTACGGAAAGAAAGACCCAGAGCGCATTAACTTTGGAGTGTATCACATTCGCATAGGAATGTTATTACTGAGTTCCTATGTCTACAAGAAGATTGTGTGTGCTTTGCTGTTGAAGCGAGATTTAGCTGTTGTAAGCTGAAAGGATTCCTTTCGTTAGCTTCCAGTCTACCAAGTAAAACAACCTCTGTAAGTATTTACTTTTTCTATTCTATGAAGCAGAAATAACTTGGTGTACAAACACGGTCTCCCGGCACCGCTCAATGCCACCGCACGTAATTATTCTAAAAGTTCCTAAAGTAGTCTAGTCAACGACAAATATGTTACTTTTATAACTTCCTCCGACTGGGTGTAACAAACAAGTTGTTTATAAAATATCAAACCAACACATCCGCAAGTTTGTCGGGCTATAGGAAACAGACAAACAAAGCGACTTTTTCAAGAACAAAGACTCGACCCGCTGTCCTATGACGAATACAAACTAGCAAATTTGGAAATGCGGTCTTGAAAAATCTTAAGATGTCGTATTAAAGGCGATTTTTGAAGAGCTTATTAAGAGATGTAAGTTTGTTCGTCGGAGGATGAACCAGTGACGTTGCAGAATGTGTGTTTTCCATGAGAGTGCTATACCACAGTGAATTTACAGGGAATTGAATTTTGTTGTTCATAGTGGTAGTATGGAGCGATATACCCCATACCTCGGGTTGATATAAACGAAATATAAACAACTTACTCAATATTAGTTTATGTAAGAATATCTCTGAAAATTTTAATATTAGAATCTTTTTCAGAAAATAACAATTGTTTCCACTTAAAATCGACTGCAGAAGATAAGATTCAGCAATTTTCAATATTGCTTGCAGCTGTTATCATTATCTTGAGTGCGCTATTTATTAGTGCCGATGCAAACATCGCTTAAATGCCGATAGTCACAACGGAAAAATAGTGATTAAAAAGCTCTACAATTAGAGACGAAACACTTTCCTGTTTTGTGAATACTAGTCATCGCATCGTTTAGTGGCCGAAATACAAATTCTTATGGTTCCGCACCTTTAAGCGGTGTTTAACTTTAGTACGAGACAGTACAAATTATAGTGGTCATATAACCCCTTATATACTTTTAAATTCTTACTCTATGATATTACTCGTATATTCATGTGCAGAAAATTCGACGTGATTTTAGAAAATTCGAAGAGAATATGGTGGAGGCTGAAAGATAAAATCTAGGGTGGGATTTGCAATAATCAAGTCAAGTGGCATGGAGATCGCCATTCTCGCTAGTGTTAAGGCGCTACTCTACTCACCGAAGTATTGGCCTGTAATGTAACAAAAACAGGATTCGTTACGAACATTACTTGACAACTGAAAAAAGAGTAAAGTTAAGTGGCAAGAGTAATTGATACAAATTTTATCATTTCTTGTTGGACACTGTCTAACTTTATTCTTGTAAGTCACTGACATAATGCTCGCTACTGAACTGTTGCATTACGAACGAATGCTCCCAGTGACGGTCTTAAATTATATTAGACGATTGTGGTTGTCTGTAATGTAATTACCCAGGATTAGATTGGGTGTGTAAAAACTATGTATTTTTTTATGATTCGGACTTGTAATACTCGGTTTTCAACACCCATTAATGCAACGCCCGCAACTGAACTGTTACGTTACAGGTATGATTTCTTGTGAGAAAGAGCCTTAACGATTCGCTCAAACTATTCCAGTGTTACGATAATTTTAGACTATTCAATGAATATTTAACACATTATTTTTATCTTAAGATCGGCTTCTCACATCATTGTATTGTTTGAGAAAATCTTTGTTTTGGTTGTAAACTTGTATGATTAAATTGTGATGTGAATAAGATATCATGTTTTGAAGAATCTATAAAAAGTGTTGAAATGACATGACTATAATTATTATGTTGAGAAATAAAACAGAATAAAGTTTTTTGTGGAGCGCTGAATCCGATGAATCTAGAAGCGTAGAAATAATGTGAAATAGAAAACTGTTAATGTCCAAATTCCCTGTCGCAATTAATCGATTTTACTAGACCTAATAAAAATTTAGAACGCTTTGCACCCTTCAGGTATTAGAGAAATATTATGAGTCATCTATTCAGGATTGTGATCATTGATACTGCATTGACTGTAACATCTATTATACAAATAAATAAGTTGAATTGAAGAAGAAAATTTATATAATGTAAAATTATGGTTTAATATTGATAGTAGTACATTTTTTGCATTATTTTTCCTCAGAGTCGCTTTTTTCCAAATCATAAACCTTCCGATTTGTTTCTTATCCTTTAGGTAGTGAAATAAGCACGAAGGAAATAAAATTGAGGTTCGTAAAAAGGAAGCTACAGTGTCTATTCTACGGGATTCTAAACCATGACAGACGTACTAAAGTTGTCAAGTCACGAGCTGTGTTGACGTTTCCAAATCCGCCATCTTTAAACTAGTCTACGTTGTTTGTTTACAAAACAGGCACTTGCAGTTTGAACAGAATTTAAATTCGCCGGAACGGTGTTAAAGAAACGGTTTTTGCTCTGATTAAATTCATTATGGGTTCCTGTTTTTGAGCTTACTGAATAAGAAAGAAATAAACCAGTGTTTTTGTTAGAGTTGATTTTGGAAGCAAATTCACCCTTATTTTTTTTTTTGTTTCTACTTCTAGTTTCATATTTGATTAATTGATATTTGTTTCTATTGACATGTTTCTCTGCAAAAAAATCTATGACTTACAATCGCCTTTCGACTTATATTATGGTAAGATGATGACCGCAAAAAGGTTGTAAAATCAGACTCGTGCCTGCCCTGTTTGACCGTACTGATCCGGGTTAGTTTTTTTTTCTATTTTTTCCAAAAAAAAACCGTATTGTAATCACTATAAAATATCAGTCAGTGCTAATTGGCGCTCATTTATTTAATTTTATATCAAAAAGTGTGTGGTTATTTCTTTAGCGCAATGCGTCGTTCATGAGGATAATTCTAGCAAGTCACATTTGTAGTTCACAACCATTACTTTCCACGACAAACGACCTATTGCCAGAAGTGCCACATTTGGCCACTAATGGCTTTCTGTTTCATGCTGACCTCAACTTGAATTTACGCAGCGCTGTCACTGGAATAATGAAGAGTTACTGCTTTGAGTTTAAAGTGTTCTTTCATTATCGGACTACAAGGCGATAAAGTTGTGAGAGACCTCTTAGAAAGTCCAGGGTAAAAAGTCTCTTGATTCTAAGTTATTCTAGCTTATACAAATATTATATCAGGAAATAGCTTTACCGATTTTATTGTTTATTTTTTGTGTATTTTTGGTTTGAAACTTAATCGCCAAGTTATTTTGACCCGCCGGGTCGACGGCGCGTTGTGTCCCACGCGCGCCTCTAAGAGCGTCAGCATAATGACGGGGCCCCCCTCTCAGAGGGCCAAAGCCTGCCGGGGTCGCGGGATTATTCCCTTACCGTAACCCCGGAACATAACAGGCTATGAAGGACACCGTGGATTTTAGTCATTAGAAGTCTGACAGTCTCTCCCGCCCTGCCCGGGGTTGGAGGACTCATTTGATGATTTTACCACGCTAAAAAAAAAAAGTTATTCTAGCTTAAAAAAATATTATATCAGGAAATAGCTTTACCGATTTTATTGTTTATTTTATTGTGTATTTTTGGTTTGAAACTTAATCGCCAAGTTATTTTGACCCCCCGGGTCGACGGCGCGTTGTGTCCCACGCGCGCCTCTAAGAGCGTCAGCATAATGACGGGGCCCCCCTCTCAGAGGGCCAAAGCCTGCCGGGGTCGCGGGATTATTCCCTTACCGTAACCCCGGAACATAACAGGCTATGAAGGACACCGTGGATTTTAGTCAGTAGAAGTCTGACAGTCTCTCCCGCCCTGCCCGGGGTTGGAGGACTCATTTGATGATTTTACCACGCTAAAAAAAAAAAAAAAAGAAAAAAATATTTTGACCCTCCTACCCTTTACACCTTTGGCGTCCAGCGAAGTGGAGACGGGTCAGCAATAATAATAAAAATTATGACTTGAGCCCAAACTATGAATCTTCTGTTGAAAACGCCTCATCCCGTAGGACGGAGTTTGTAGATTCTCAGTATTTGACCATAATTATGACATCCCTTTTGCTCACAATATTTTCCTGTACGATTTTTTTTTCTTACTAGCTTTTATTTACTTGCAATGTTTGAATGCAACTGTATATTGTATATGTGTGAGATGTGTAGTTTTCGCTTAGGTTACTGTTTAATTGAGAAAATCCTCAATTAAATGGTTACTCCATTATCCTCAACATTACAAGGTGCTGATAAAATCGAGCATTCACTAATAATTACCGTTTTAGCATTCTAACGAACGTTCTCGGGAGCTTGTTTGCCGAGCCGACTGTAGAGTCTAATATCTTTATAAAGAAAAATGTTTGCCGACTATCGTGGACTAGAGCGTTCGCTATAAAGATATTGAAAAACTTCGTATCAATGTTTAGCTTTATGCCTGTCTCAGTTCACCGTTCAGTTCGACAAAATTAAAAACGGTGATAGCTCGATGTCCTGTTACAAGTTTACATATGCTTAAGTCTATCAACACCTTTAAGCTAAAAATTTGAAGTTTTAATGTTCCACGGTGTTTCCTCTTAAGGAAATAAAAATCTAGAAGATTCATCGGAGTTTGTAAAAGTATAGTAAACAAAAATAAATTGATTGGATTCTATCTTTAATTTGGTTTTCGATTCGGTGTTTGGCACTAGAAACAGCTCTTTGATAAAATCTCTAGACTACGTCTTGTTTTCTTCATTTTATTTCGGTGGTATCTTATTGGATTTTATCATACATATAGTAGTTTTCTTTTCTTAAACTTATTGACTTGATTTTCGATTCATTATCAGTTGTATGTGCGTTAACGTGTGTACCTACTGGGGTACTATTAAAGGGATTTGTTTATTAGGTCCTTTTTAGTTCTTTTGAAGCCTAGCGTAGCGGCCATAAACCACAACGCGGGCCGAGTGTGGGTTGGTTGATGTCACATGACTTTGATTTTTTGTTTCTAGAACATGCCGGTTTCCTCACGATGAGAGTAGTGGTGATGAAATAAATTCCACAAAGTAATGCGCCTGGCTGGGTTCAAACCCACGACCTACAACTTGTAAGTCGGGGCCGATACCACTCGGCTTTTTTTGTGAGGGAGCAATGGTAATTGCAACCTCACAAAAAAAAAATACGTATAAAAAAGCTACTTAGCCAAAGTGAATGAAATTTTTATGTGATTATTAAATAATCATAATAACCGGACCCGTAAGTATGATCTTGATGAACCTTGTAGTAATCAGTGTTTAAAAACTGACGGAATTGAGAATCTAAAACTTTTGAATATGTATAACAAAAAACAGCGGTTTCTTAAAAAATAATGTAGGTAAGTACTCACATTTTGTAAAATCTCAACGTAAATATTCAGTAAATCATTTTCATTGAGATAGAGTTATTTAAGGGATAGGGATATTTAGAGATTTAAGGTAGGTAGTTAAGATTGGCGCGCGGGAGTGTCTTATTAAATAACCGTCACCCTGGAACGTCCAATCCGCACTGGGCCCGCGTGGTGGATTATGGCCCGCTCCCTCTCACAGAGAGGAGGCCTGTGTCCCAACAGTGGGAACATTAATAGGCTGATGATGATGACCCTGGAACGTTAAGGGTTATTGAACAAACACCGTGGATTTTATGTCAGTACCTCAGACCAACAAAAAAAGGCAGAACTTTTTTGTTGGTCTTGGTCAAATATGAAAGTCCCTTCCTGACCCGCCCTGGGTGGGAGGACTCATTTGATGATTTTACCACGATGAAAATCGATTGGATGATTGTTTACCTCGTAAAAAAAGGTAGTAAAGATTTGAGACTGCTAAAACCCCTTAACACTAATTAAAAGTTATGCCGTGTTAATGAAAGTGGGTAATTATACAGCAGTTTTAAAATGACTCCGTCATAACCGCATTTTAATGAAGTATCCAATTAAAGACATGTTAATTAAGAATCTTCGTGTTTAACCCTCATCAATTAGAATTGCTGGAAAGAGCAGAAAATTTTACGATTCTCTGAAGAGTACCGTTTATTAAAAGGTTAATTTTACTAGCTTATTTAATGAGGAGCTCGTGGCTAAGCAATATACAGCCGCACAGGCCAATCTTCCGTGTTAAGCCGTGCTTGCCGAGGTTTGTCTGTGAATGGGTGACCATCTTTCATAGCGAGTTTCCTCCGTGCCTCGGAAAGCACGTAAAGACGTTAGTCCCAGCTGTTATTTGTAGATCTTTCTAATCAGAAGCGGTAAAGTCTGACAACCAGTCCTACCATGGGGTATCGTATTGCCCAGTTACTGGGTTGTGGAGGTCCGACAGGCAGTCGTTCCATGTAAAATACTGATATCCAGCTGCATCTGGTTCGATTGGAAGCCGACCCCAATGTAGTTGGGAAAAGGCTAGGTAGATGATGATTTAATGAAATAAAATTAACTGAAATGATATTAGTGCTATACCTGTGGTTTCGCCCGTGTGTGAATTAAAAATAATCCTACGTGAACGTTATTACGAGACTATTAACTTCTGGGCCAAGTTTCATCTTAATCCGTTCAGCTGTTCTGATGTTATTGAGTAATAAACATCACCATTCATCTATACTACTATTCACTCGTTGTGCGAAGTTAGCAATAACCATTCATTTTATTATAATAATATTATGTTAAGGTAAAATATTGCGTTTATTATCTAAGTTTCTTTAGAAAGAAACTTTTCTTCTAATGATAGATTATTATTGATTACAATTTGTATTACTTGCAATTTTATGTAAGAAAATCTAACATTTCTGTTGCTACATTATTTCACTTATTCCATATCATTGGTTTTCGGTAACGTGTTCGATTTATTTACGCAAAAACGTCTTGCATGATGTAATTCTTGTATTGGATTTTATTTATCACTAGATCTTTCCAACGGTTTTACCCGTCTGTAACTAGAAAATTATTTAGGTACCACGAAAACGTATTTTCGGAATAAAAAGTAACCTTCTTTGCAATTGAACAATTGTTTTCTATAATATAAGTAGTTGTTCCGGTGCTCAGTGTTTGTAATGTGAGTTTCTATGTTTGTTAACGTACTCGCGACACAGGAGTAACATGGAGCAACTATAAAAAAAATATTATTAGGCAAACAGTCCGCGGCTTCAAATAGTAGCAGAGTCTATAATAAGTCTATTCGTTTACGCGACAGGTGGTAGAAAAGCTTAGCTTCCGAATATTTTTATTTCAACACTATCAACAATCAATAAATTATGTCCGAACGAATCACTCAGCCATTGTTGTATGCCGGATGAAAATTCGTTCAATAGTTTTTGAGCTTATCGCGCGTAGACAGACAAACTAACATACTTACATTACCAGGGATTTCTTGTATTGAGTAGTGATTTATTGTGAACATAAAATTGATTACTAACGCAAAAATTGCGTGTATTCCAGCTAGCAAGCATGAAAGCGAGTATTTTATTTTATTTACACCAATAGCATCAATCTCTGATGTTTATGTTGTTGTGTTTTCACTGTATTTAGAACAAAAGAGGCTTGACAACTGACGCTCAATTGTTTAGTTGGTATTCCTTTTCTGAACGAATTTTTCATAAAAGTTGCGTTCCTGTTTTGTGAATAGACAGTTGAATAATGATTGTGTTGTAGATGGCGCCACTGCACGTATGGTGAAAATTGTTCCATAAACTCGTATTTCCGAACGTGGGTTATTGCACCTCTTGTTTGTGTGGTGTACGTATGGTGAATTTTATAAAAGAAAATTGTTAGTATTTTTACGAGTAGTATGATTGCTGCAAAAGTAATGTTATCAGAAATTAAAAAAAAAAACTGTTTCTTATATTAAAATAAGCGTGGGTCGCTTTTTTCTCGTGTTGAATCAGCTGAATGTGCTAAATGTTTTTCTACACAATTAGTATCACATCAGTCTTGTAACGTAAACATGTTGCTCGCGACCAAAAAGTAAGTCTTTCTCTTGTAATGTTTCAATTTTCATTCCCTTTGCGTTCAAACATTTTTTCAGCACACTAAGAATTTGAATGAGGTTCGTGGTTGAAATATGGACGCTTTTGTAGAAATAATAAATCTTTTGGGTTGGTTGTTTTTTTACAGGTGAACTATATTTATTGCTTTGGAGCGAAAAGGTAAGGTTTATAGAACGATGACTAAAGATTTGACGCTATTTGCCTCAAGTACTTTTTTGCATCAACCAAAATTGTAGCTTATTCATAAAGAAAATAGCACCTAATTCTTTTATTAGGAAGAAAAACAAGACGAAAGAAACACAAATTGAGGAATTTTTCCGTAATAACAAAGCAACGAAAAAAAGGGAACGAGAAATTTTCACCCGAAAATCTTTAAGTGGAGCTGAAACGCAACTTAGTACTTACTAAAGTTATAACAAGCAAACACTTGGCTCACTAGAAATGTGCCATTTGCACTTAAAACAAAACTTTTAATTAGACACAAGTGTTCTGTCCGGTTTGTTTGCGGTTTTCGCTACCGTCATCGCCGGCGGCAACTTTCTTTGATTTTGCAGAGTTTTCATTTAACTAACCTTTACTACGATTATCGTTCTTTTAAATGCCTCTTTTTGAAGGTAAAAATGTACTGCTAATTCTTTCCTTATGGAATCCCGCCAGGATTCTTTAAGAAAAGTACAATAACAGCTTTTCGTTTGTCGAGCAGAACCGATGTTTCTTCATTATCCTTCTTGAGAGCTGAAGTGAAAAACTTTTTAAAAAAAAGTACCGACTTCAAAAACAAATACAAAAAAGTTTAAAATAACCATTCTTTCGGAAGTCGGTGGCATTGATTTTATTATTTCATTGACTATTGCCACCGACTTCCGAAAGAAAGGTTATTTTAAACTTTTTTGTATTTGTTTTTGAAGTCGGTACTTTTTTTTATAAAGTTTTTATTTTACCCTTTTTAGTTTATTTATTAAATATTCAACCCAAATTCTTGTAAAATACAAAGTTTTCTTACATGATGTGCACTAATCTTGTAATCCGTCGCAACGAAAAAATCCATATCTCTAAAACTACTGAACCGATTTTGATGAAACTTGCAGTGTACCCTAAGTTGAACAATACCTAGTACAACAAAAAAAGAATTACTTAAATCGGACTTGTAGTTCCGGAGATATGCGTGCACAAACATAAAAACATACATACATACATACATACCGACGGTCCCTACGTACAAACGGACATGTCGAAAATGTCTTTTTTTTTTATTGCACAGTTCGCTTTAGATTTTTAAGATGCACATATCTGTATATTTATTTTTTTCTTATATTACGTATTTAACGAGATTTACCAATCGTATATGAGGACAAGTATTATATTTACAACGAATAAGTAACGTAGATGCGGACATCTACACATAACGCTTTGTACGGTGTTTTAAATTGCGCGCAAACGCGGTCATGTCTGACATAACGTCATTTACGGCGGGAGTTTCTCAATAGGGCGTGTACATGTCCTTATTGTATGTTTAGATGCTAAGAAGATTGTTAATTAACAATAAACAATTTCGCTTCGGTGACCTATTTGGGAATTTGTCTTTGCAATTGTACGATGTTATGATGACTTACAACCGAAAATAAACGTTTGACATAATATATGTCATGCATGCCACCGTCCGAGAAAATCGATCCGAAGCATTATCTCTAGGTGTTCTTGTCTGGCTAATTCAAATTCAATTCCATTTATTTCAATCAATTTCAGATCATACACCAATGTCAAAATTCAATTAATGGAAAATGTTTGCATAGACACAACCTCGTTTATAGGATTATCCTTCAGCAACTTGTTTTGAAGTACAACCTTGAGATATCAGAAGTGCCGTAATATAAGTATGCGCCTGACCCTGCCGGTCGCGGCACTAACGAGCTACCGAGACCCCGGAACGCAAAAGGCTTTTGAAGGACACCGTGGATATTAGTCAGTACAAGTCTGACAGTTCCTCCGCCCTGCCCTGGGTCGGAGGACTCGTTTGATGATTCTACTATGTTAAGAAAAATGTATGCACCTGACTCAGTTCGCGAATATGGCAATTTTGTTGTATTGGGATCGACCTATCATCACTGACAGAACTATTGTTGCCAAAAAGCATGACATTGAGGTGATAGATCGATCGGAACGTCCGTCACGCAATGTTTTGTTGTTTATATAACGTATCCGTATGACTAGAACCTCGTGAAGGCAGAAAAACGCTTGGCCAAGCGTTTGATTCAGAAGGCAGTACTTCTGGACACGGCGCGCATCTTTAGGAAGTTCGTCTCTCAAGAGCCCTGACCACCGGTAGCCCGGACCTTATTCCCGGTGCTTGTGGACTACTTTGAGGTGACTGAAGACGGCGGCGTCCGCCTGACGCAGGTCCTAACCAGACTGAAGTAAGTTTCGGGAGGCACGTTCCTGTGTCGGATTGAGAGGATCCATTGTGCGGAACGCCCGGAGAACACGGTCGAGCATACGGTGGATCTGCCCCGCTTAGGCAGAGACCACCGTGTCTTCACGGAGCCGATAGGCGGCGGCAACCTTTCGCGCCCGGCATTCAACCTCACAATCCCAGCCGCCGCGGGAGACACCCATGGCAACGGTTATCACAAGGCGATTTCCGGCCACCGTAGACACGGGCGGATGGCGAGTAATGGGTGACTCGCCGTTCGATCATGGGCCATGACTAGATCGACGGAGCGTCGTGTTCCATGCGCGCCTCAAAGACCCATCAGTAATCTGACGGGACCCCCATAGAGGGCCATAGCCTGCCGGTGTCGTGGGACTATTTTATCAGGTAACCAACTAACCATGACCCTGGAACGTTAAGGGCCATTGAAAGAACACCGTGGATTATACTCAGTATAAGCTTCTCAATCCCTTTCGCTCCACCCAGTGGGTGGGAGGACTCATTTGAAGAATATACCACGTTTAAAAAATTGACATGTCTTTATTTACGTTGCAAGAACTATAGTCACTTCGAATGAATGAAACCGCGTATAAAGCGATATGTCTTCGTCGATGTATATTTTATAACTAACGGTGGTGATTTTAAGATGTTTAACATATCCGTTTGAAAACTATAGCATTGTTCGACGTTTTCATAAAACGTCTTATTTAAATTCTATGTTAATAAACTGATTTCTTCTTTCCTACGTATAAAAAGTTATCTAAGACATGTCCGACATTCTTTTATTTTAATATCAGCGTAGAAACAGTCATCTATCAGTTTTTCTAAGAAAATTAAAAAAAAGAAAACATGTATTTAAGCCATTATAAAGTTCCTAAAGCTAATAAAACATTATAGAAAAAAAAAAACAAAATTGTACATAGAATTATTTCTAGAGCGATTTGAACATTAAAATCTCATTAAAACCTTCTTTTGCGGCTTTCTTGTTCATTGGCATCTTATTAATAGGCCGGTGAGACCGTTCAGTAATGTTTTTTTTTCATTTTGTATTTAATTCTAATTTTGATCTTTTTTATTTTAAAGCATATATTTATATTCATTACTTTTTTTTTTTTTCTCTTTTATATTCTACCACGTAACATCTTGCATGTTCAATTACTATTTTATTTTTCGTACCACTTGCTCAAAAAAGTGACATTCTATGCCACAAAAAGCGTACATAACAATAGTCATTATTAATCTGTTAAAAACAGCTTTCCCTAGGGAAAGAAAGTTGTACTGAATTTCATTCATCCTCTAGGGAGAGAATGTGATTTGAATTTCGAATACTTACCGATAGTGAACTACATCAGTCTGTCTTTACACCATTGAGTTTGTATGTAAATTATACAACTTTTTGAAAAAGGAATACGCATTTATTATGCAGTTATGATTTAATAACATTACGAAAACCGAAGAGGCCGTATGATCTTGATGCCTTTGCTTTTCCGAGAATACAATATAATCTAGGAAATTGCCGCGTTTTGTTTTCTTCAAATACATAAACGTTGAGTTTATTTTAATTTATTTTTTTAAATAAGTTATTGTTAAATGACAATGGGCAAAAGCGGTCCAAGATCCTCCACTTATGACACTTATTGGAAATGAAAGAACGTAGTTGTGACATCATTCTGGCAAAATATTATCGAAATCTGTCCTGGGGTTCTTTTTTTATTTCAGTTTAAGTGACTACCTAATCTAACCTAACCCAACTTTTTTCAATCAGCTGTAAATGATGCCCGATGCATATTGAACCATCTGCGAAGGCGGTTGGCTTATGTTTGACTTACACCGACTAAAAATACCAATTATACCTTAAATAGCTAACCTAACCTAACTTTTTTTTTCAGCTAAAAATGATGCCCGACGCAAAGTGCACCATCCGGGAAGACGGTTGGCTTATGTGTGACTTGGACCCACTAAAAATAGCAACGAAACCTAAAATAGCTAACGTAACCTAACTTTTTTAATTCAGCTGTAAATGATGCCCGACGCATACTGAACCATCTGGGAAGGCGGTTGGCGTATGTTTGACTTACAACGACTAAAAATACCAATGAGACCTTAAATAGCTAACCAAACCTAACTTTTTTTTAGCTAAAAATGATGCCCGACGTATACTGAACCATCTGGGAAGACGGTTGGCTTATGTGTGACTTGGACCCACTAAAAATACCAACGAAACCTTAAATAGCTAACCTAACCTAACTTTTTTTTTTCAGCTGTAAATGATGCCCGACGCACAATAAACTATCTGGGAACGCGGTTGGCTTTTGTTTCACTTACACCCACTAAAAATACCAACGAGACCTTAATTAGCTATTTAAATAGCTAACCTAACCTAACTTTTTTTGTTCAGCTTCGGCAGACCTTAAGGCCTTTAGGTATTTTTATTCGGTGTAAGTCAAACATAAGCATACATAAACATAGGATAGCTATTTAAGGTTTCGTTGGTATTTTTAGTGGGTCCAAGTCACACATAAGCCAACCGTCTTCCCAGATGGTTCACTGTGCGTCGGGCATAATTTTTAGCTGAAAAAAAAGTTAGGTCAGGATAGCTATTTTAGGTTTCGTTGGTAATTTTAGTGGGTCCAAGTCACACAAAAGCCAACCGCCTTTCCAGATGGTTCAGTATACGTCGGGAATCATTTTTAGCTGAACAAAAAAAGTTAGGTTAGGTTAGCTATTTAAGGTCTCGTTGGGATTTTTAGTGGGTCCAAGACACACATAAGCCAACCGCCTTCTCAGATGGTTCAGTATGCGTCGGGCATCATTTACAGATGAAAAAAAAAGTTAGGTTAGGTTAGCTATTTTAAGGTTTCGTTGGTATTTTTAGTGGGTCCAAGTCACATCTAAGCCAACCGCCTTCTCAGATGGTTCAGTATGCGTCGGGCATCATTTAAAGATGAAAAAAACAAGTTAGGTTAGGTTAGCTATTTAAGGTTTCGTTGGTATTTTTAGTGGGTCCAAGTCACACATAAGCCAACCGTGTTCCCAGATGGTTCACTGTGCGTCGGGCATCATTTGCAGCTTAACAAAACAAGTTAGGTTAGGTTAGCTATTTAAGGTCTCATTGGTATTTTAAGTCGGTGTAAGACAAACATAAGCCAACCTCCTTCCCAGATGGTTCAGTATACGTCGGGCATCATTTTTAGCTGAAAAAAAAGTTAGGTCAGGATAGCTATTTTAGGTTTCGTTGGTAATTTTAGTGGGTCCAAGTCACACAAAAGCCAACCGTCTTCCCAGATGGTTTAGTATACGTCGGGCATCATTTTTAGCTGAACAAAAAAAGTTAGGTTAGGTTAGCTATTTAAGGTCTCGTTGGTATTTTTAGTGGGTCCAAGTCACACCTAAGCCAACCGCCTTCTCAGATGGTTCAGTATGCGTCGGGCATCATTTAAAGATGAAAAAAAAAAGTTAGGTTAGGTTAGCTATTTAAGGTTTCGTTGGTATTTTTAGTGGGTCCAAGTCACACATAAGTCAACCGTGTTCCCAGATGGTTCACTGTGCGTCGGGCATCATTTGCAGCTTAACAAAACAAGTTAGGTTAGGTTAGCTATTTAACCCGGCGTCATTGTGGTAGGAAATAGGTACATAGGCGTTGAGGTGGGTCAATATTACCCGTATATTAAAATCGAAATATTTTCATAGTTATTGAGTATATTCGTAAACTGTGTTTGTTATACAATTATTAGAGTATTTATTTGTTGAAAATGAAAAAGATAAACATAATTCAGAAATATTTAATGAGGTTTAATAAAATGCTACATAAACATATAAAAAAAGTAACGAAACAAGGGTCTCTTGTGCTTTTAGGATATTGTCATTATAGCAATCAGTATATTTGTATGCTTATGGTATTTTTCTAACCTGAAGGATTATGTCTTTTAGAAAAAAAATAAAAACACTAATTACACTCATCGTTAGAGATGCAGTGACTACAAAAAGATATGAGGTGTTCAGGACAAATATATTTGGGGCCAGCTTGATATGTGTGCTTTGTTTTGCGGTCCCTTTTAGCAGGACATACTTGAAACTATTTGCGGACATAGCGTAATTTTGCACGAGATTTTTCTGATAATTCACCAAAAAATCCTTCCCCAAATGGTATCCTCAGTCATGCTCGCTAAGGAGGAGGCGGCAGGCGTGAGGGAGAGGACAGTGCCCACCTTTCACGCCAGCCGCAGTGGTAGACGCGCCCACGACGACAGACGTCGCTAGAAGAGACCCGGCCACTGTAGGTGCGGGCATGCGGACTGGGAGTAACGACTCGCTGTCCGACCATGGACCATGCCCGGGTCGACGGCGCGTTGTGTTCCACGCGCGCCTCAAAGAGTGTCAGCAAATGTCGGGGCTCATTCAGAGGGCAAAATCTGCCGGGGTCGCGGGTCTTACGATTTACCGTGACCCCGGAACGTAAAGGGCTATTGAAGGACACCGTGGATTTTAGTCAGTACGAGTCTGACAGTCCTTCTCGCTCTGTCCTGGGTAGGAAGACTGAAGAGAAGCTTATTTGATGATCGACATTATAAAAAAAAGTGTGCGTAGGAGATTAGACTGAAAATATGTAAATTTTAGAGGGATCTGTTTTCTCATAAATCGATGAAAGTTAGTAGAAAAAAAATCGAAAAGCGAAAAGAAAAAACCGTTAACATACACACCAAAAATCAATAAACAATGATAAAAATTGATTACTTGGTAATGGCACAAAATGGTAACGTTAATTGTGAGGATGGGTCAAAATTACCTTTTTGAATATTAAACGCGTGTAGCTTCCAGCTCGGTGGCTGCCACATTATTTTCTCGTCAGAAACTTTTAGAACACACTATTGACTCCAGCTACTGCACAGAAGGGCAGCGTCGTACGCATACTTTCAAAAATAGTCCAAATTCAAAACCAGCCGGGTCATTTTGACCCAACCTCAATGACGCCGGGTTAAGGTCTCATTGGTATTTTAAGTCGGTGTAAGACAAACATAAGCCAACCTCCTTCCCAGATGGTTCAGTATACGTCGGGCATCATTTTTAGCTGAACAAAAAAAGTTAGGTTAGGTTAGCTATTTAAGGTTTCGTTGGTATTTTTAGTGGGTCAAAGTCACACATAAGCCAACCGCCTTCCCAGATGGTTCAGTATACGTCGGGCATCATTATTAGCTGAACAAAAAAGTTAGGTTAGGTTAGCTATTTAAGGTTTCGTTGGTATTTTTAGTGGGTCCAAGTCACTCATAAGTCAACCGTCTTCCCAGATGGTTCAATATACGTCGGGCATCATTTTTAGCTGAACAGAAAAAGTTAGGTTAGGTTAGCTATTTAAGATTTCGTTGGTATTTCTAGTGGGTCTAAGGCACGCATAAGCTAACCGCCTTCCCAGATGTTTCAATGTGCGTCGGGCATCATTTACAGCTTAACAAAACAAGTTAGGTTAGGTTGGGTTTGGATAGGTAAGGTTATGTTAGGTTAGTAGTCACTTAAATGGACATAAAAAAAGAACCCCCGGACGGATTTTGATAATCTCCTGCCAGAATGATGTCACAACCATATACTTTCATTTCCCATAAGTGTCATCAGTGGAGGATCTTGGACCAAGTTCCATACATTTTTGCCCATTGTCCTTTAAATGTTTAATTAATGCTTATCTCATACATATTATTATAACGTTATTTTTTTCGCAAGTGGTACGAAAAGTAGAGTATTTTCCTCGGTGATAAAGCTGTCTTAGTCTTGGGTGAACTTAAATCCCTCGCTACACTCAGGACTCGTCTTAAATCCCTCGCTTCGCTCGTGATTTAAGTTTCTAACACCCTCGCTACGCTCGGGAGTAAGCCTCGTGTCCTTCGTTATGCTCGCGATTTAAATCTTCACCCGCGACAGAAGACACTGCTTTATCCCCTTGGTTAATAATCTACTATTTCCGATTTATTTTTACTATCAGTTCTCTTTACATTTTTATCACAATTTTTTGCTTTCATTTTTACATCCCTTTTTATTGTTTTCCCGCTAATTGAATCTAACGTCTGAAACGCCAATGCTCCTTATTTATCTTTTGCAACAATCCTTGCTGGGTATAATTATTATATTAGTCAAGATTGTTCTTCACTGACACTCCCGGCTACTTTCTTCGAATTCTTCTTTCCATACAATGACGTACCAAACGGAAGTCTGACCAATCCGACACAACAATGCGATTTCACTAGCGCTGACTCATGAGCCAGACCAATTTTTATTACTTTCTTAGGAAAGTCACTAGAATTTCTCAACAACTTTAGGTACCTACTACTTAAATGCTGTCTTTGTCAAACTAGCTAGGTCTTTTAGAAACGCTTAACTTACAATCGCGAATAATTGCCTTTTTATGGGAAAGCTACGATATTGTTAGGCGCTATAATATGGTATTTACCATATTGACGCTTTGCATGTTTCTTTCAAAGTAACCTTTTTTTGCCTCTAAATATTAAGGAGGTATATATTTTTTTTTTTAACCGTTTGACTCTAGTTTGATCACTATCTCGCCTGATGGTAGGTAAGTGAAAATTTGCTTAATCGTAGAGCACACTTGCCTAGAAGTTTAGTAACCTATTCGCTCTTGATCAAATCCTTGATAAAATCCCAAGGTTGAATCTATCAGCAAATACAGACTCCGGAACTGTTTTCCACTCCTGTGTTGTGCGAACACTAGACTTTATGTCAAATATTTTTCGAGTATTAACCGTTCTTCTTCAAAATATATAAAGAAGTTGAGCTTTCTCCTTTAATAAAAACAACATAGTTCTTCTCATAAAAACTTTTCGGTGCCTAATATTCTGTACCGAAACTTACTGAATTTCTAACTTTCACTTACAAATACTATTAAGTTGCCCTCTAACCCTTCTAAACTAGTACCGTTGGTACTTCGTGTTAGAAGTAAGTGACCTAATTGGGTCGGCACCCACACTTTTCAATCCTTCCAAAATAGTAACATACAAAAACCAGTCTTGCCTTCCGAAAAATTAAGTCGCTTTCTCCTTACCCAATTAGTTGGGGGAAAATGAAGATTGCGCCTCGACTAACCAATTTATTGTACCTCTAAGTTACAGGAGAAGTAATGGTGATGTCAACTTAAATGTTAATCCAATAACGAAAGGCAATTCTGTTTTCTTAGTTAACAATTTCTGTCAATGAAATTATCGTGTCTCGCGCTTTTAAAATTATTTTAGGGAGTAGTGAAAGGGACGCTGGGGCACTGAAATGGTCATTAAGATATCTACATTTATCTCTGAAATACACTTTCTGTTTCTTGTGAAATTAAATTATTTTTAGCTTTAGACTCGCACCGCTAATAATGGCAAAATTTGGGTTAAATTTCTGAACTGCCCTTCGAAGATTACAAGCATATTTTTTAGAAATTCTTTCATGTTTGCGCTATTGTAGAAGAAGCACTATTGCGGTTCTTTCACTTGGTACCTCAAAGACACACGACAGGTTGCAACCAGAATAGACTCAGTTTTACTAACTGAAAAGTTTTCAGGAAAAATTTGGGAAAAGCCGTAGCATCAAAGTCGACCGGTAAAATAGGATAGAACGAAATTTTATAATCAAATTATTTTGGAAGCTGTGAAAAATAGATCGACAGCCTTGATAAGTTTTTAAAGTAAAACGAAAAACTTTCAACGACTTTGCCCGAGCCTTTTCCAATACCAATTCTTTTAACAATGTAATTTTAATCAACATTTTTCAAAGCGTGCACGTATGGTGAAAAAATTATTCTTCTATTCAGTAATGATAGAATCGGTGCACAATAGCCCGCGAACAGTCTGCAAATGGTAATTGAAGAGGAGAATCAACCCGATTTAATGCCGATCAGGCATTTTTTCCGCTGAAGTGCACTTTCTAGCCACTTCCCCATTTGGTTCACTTCATAATCTTTAAAGTGCGAAATTTTTTTAATCACCCCCAAACTTGTTTTTACCTAGGTTATAAAAGAAAGGTTGCATTAATAAAATTGTGCTTAATTTAGTTAACGTTTTACGACATGACAGAACGTTTCTTGTCTATTTTTTGACGCCGTTTCACTTGAATTTTCATTTTCTTGTATAATAAAGTCATTAGGTACAGTAGTTTTATAATAATAGTTCTAACTTATACAAGACTTTAGATCGTGACTCTCACGGTAGGCGGTTGGCAGTTGCTGTTCAAATTAAAAGTACTGGGTTTTTGTACATGAAAACATACAAATACTAGACGGCTTTCTTATTTTGCAGTCTATCATTCACTTTTATATTCACGCCAGAGATCAGAAACCTTTTATATTGCGGTTTTAATAGTTGAAGCACCGTTTAAAAGCATTTAAACGATAGTTTGATTGAGTAGTTCGTCTCAACACTTCTCACTTACCGAGACTAATGCATTTTTAAGCATCGAACATACGGTTGTTCATATAAAATTCGAAAGCCATACTGAACTGACGGTTACTGAAAAATATTTGCAAATAAATCGTTCATGAAAATCTCTCCTGTTCCTGTATCCTGTTGGTCTAGTGGTTAGTGACCCTGACTGCTATGCTGGAGGTCGTGGGTTCGATTCCCACCCAGGACAAATGTTTGTGTGATGAGCATGATCATTTGTTCTGTGTCTGGGTGTAATTTATCTATAATATGTATGTATTTAGAAATATATAAGTATGTTTATCAGTTGTCTAGTACCCATAACACAAGCTCTGCTTAGCTTGGGACTAGATGGCGTTGTGTGATAGTTGTGGATTATTTATTATTATTATTTATATTTTGTAAACATGTTTTTGAGGATGAAAGAGCGTTAGAATAACATACTGCTTTGTCGTTGTTTGAGGCGTTCGTATACACACAATAAAGGTGGTGTATTACGTGAGCGACGCGATGCAACACGAAGTAAATATTATAATAATATTTTAATAGTTTTGAATTAGTTCAAATCGCGTCGCGTCGCGTCGTATTCGTCGCTCACGCACAACGACGATATAATACTAGACTCCTAATAACAGGCGACCGATGTCTGCCAACACATTAAGCAAAAAAGTCTTATATTCGTCTCATTTCGACCAATCCTGTGAGCCGTAAACATGCTTTGAGACAGAACAGACCTTGAGTTAGCCAATCACAACGCAGTACCCCGTCCCCCTCGCTGACGTAGTACCTCAGCGAGTTGGCAGAATAATTAATTTTTGTTCCTTAGATCGTGCATGCGGAGTCTAGTATTATATCGTCGTTGCTCACGCAGGACACCGCGTAAGGTGGGTCGTTAAATCCAGGGCCAGGTATGAGTAGTATAGTTATTCGATAAAATTCTTTTTTTTTTTTATCAAACAGTTTGCCTCTTTGATTAAACAACTCGCCCTAAGTTATGAAATACTTTATGAACCAGATGTCAGAGGAAATGGGGAATCAATCAGTAAGCTAATGCTCATTATCAGTTAGAGTGAACAGGCTTCTTCTGGGTAATCTCGCTCCACCGTCGACCTTGTCTAACAGCCGTATCTATAGTCAAGTGAAAGTAATTTCTTTAGCTTAAGCAATTACTTGTGCAATTTTGTTTTAAGCAATAGACCTGAATTTTAACAAAGTGGGTACCGTATAAGAAAGCAAAGGTATATTCTATATTCTTACAGTTCAAACTTCAAGCAATTATTAAACTACTTATTAAAAATCGTCTCATAATTAAATGACATTTACTCAAGTAAAACCTTTTACTTGTTTATAGTTATGGGGGTTAGTCGTTCCTGACCTAGACTAAGATCAAGAGCAAACCCATTAAACATTAAAAAAAAAACAGTAATACTAAGTGTGCTAAGTCATAACACGATGCGATGCCATTTAATAAATTTGCGTCGCCGACCAACTAGAATTTAAAATCAATCTTACTACCACTACATAAAGGCGCTGTCAATTAGTTCGTGCGGTTTTCTGTAGGTAGATAGTAAGAGCACTTATTTAATCCTAAATTAATGCCTACATGATAATATTATGTTGATCGTGGATCGTCAATCCTCGCTCGACTCTCAGGTAGCTCTGTGATTTATTTAGGACTTTATGATTCGTTGAGTAAAACGAAACCTAATTAAAACGTACAAAAGGTTCATATTACTCTTTGACCTTAATTGTCCTTAACAAAAAAAAATACAAAATAACTTAATAAACCATTGTTTCTACTAGACATTTTAAGTATTCACGTAACATAAAGACTTCACATTATGAATACAAATTATGAAACCCCTGAAAAGGGACAAAGAAAATATAACATTTGACGTAGGTGCCTGCCTACGTAGTATTGTATGGGTTAGAAAAGGTTAGCTAAGTGATGATCTAGCTACCTTTTGTGGATCATAATTTAAAGGGCGTCCCGGATTTTGTCTAGCAGATAATATTGTATTGTTGTATTTATACGGTGATTATTTATTCAGAATACAGGGTTGAATACACGCTGTCAGGTTTAAGAGTGTATCGTGCGTTTGCTCGGCGATACTAGCGCCACCATCACATTTTTACCAATTTCTCTTAGTTTAAAACTAATTTGCAAAATGTAGCAACGACAATGTGTAGTACATGTAGCAAAATATTTAATGTATATATTTCATTATGTTTTATTTAAGTAGTTCCGGTACAATCATTAAAACCGTTTTTGGTGGCCGTTTTTGGCGGTCAAACGCACGATACTCTCTTAATGTAGAAGCTAGAATAAGGCTGAGGTTTGAATAATAATGCTGATATTTGATTGATCAATAGGTTTGTTAACCGGTGGATAGGAACATGACGTGCTACTAAGTAGGTATACCTCCTATATTGAATCTCATACATAAACTTTGTACCTGCGTGTGTTTCCGAACGTATGTACAACCCTTATCTCTAAATTGTAGGAGTAAACAGGCTGCTTTTGAACAAGCTCGTTCAACAAATTATGTCTCTGTCATCTTTGATCTAGACTTGAGTCAAGAACGGGATTCACTCAAAAATAAGCAAAGAAAGTTGCAATCTGTTTACAACGTAACAAAATACAAATAAAAATATTTTGAAAATGTTATTATTTCTTGCTGTCATAAAGTAATATGGTAACAAAAAGTATTCCTAAAAATAGTTCCTCAATCCTGATAAATTAATATCATCTTATTTTCTTTACAAACAATTTATACAAACAATTTAAAAAATTGGTTTGTTATAATGCGTTTTGTACCAATTTAAAAATTATTTTGGTATTAAGTATTAAATTACTAACATTCTCTTGTTAACAGATTTCCCCTAAAACGGAAGGATTCTCTTTTTTAATTAATAACAATGGACGCCTAATCAATCTTGTTGACACAATTTTCCTGTGACCCTTTAGATTGTTTTTTTTTTTTTTTTGTTTATCATCTATCCTATTGAAAACATAAAATATTGAATCAAAGCTTTTTTATTACATTTTATTTTATTACTTTTATTTATAGGTATTACTATATTTAAAATGCTAAAATTAAAAGTATATTTATTAACAAAAAGGACTTTAAAACTGTTTTTATTTTTTTTTACTTTAAGGGCGGCCACATAATTATATCAGTTTTCCTGATCAGTAATGCTGATCCGTTTTCTATCCGAACACAGTGAATTAACAAAATGTGTGTGCATGTTTTGATGTTGAATGAAATTATGAATGAAATGTGATAAATTCATTATTTCGAATTACGAACGGAAAAAAAACTGATGTATGTGGCCGCCCTAAGTCACAAAAACGTCAAAACGTCAGTCATCGTCGGTCGTCAACTCTATAGTCTCAAGCCTCCTGCAGACAGACGCGATTAATCGCGCGTGGCGATTGTTGGAAAAACCTACTTAGTCCATTTTCTATGAAAACACCCATATCTATTCACACTGAAGCGGCGCGGCGTATCGCGTTTCTAATATTATTATTGCGACGGTTCACTTCTCTTTGCAGGGCGTGGCTCTGCGGTGCCGCGCGGCGCTCGTCTTGTCGCGCGGCGCGCGCGCGTTGCCGCGCCGCGTCGTCGTGTCCTTAATGTAATACATTTAGAGTTTATATTTCTTTGGCAATTTGTCGCGGCGGGAGACGCCGCGTTCCGTGCGCGCTGGCCCTGGTTGCCAATGTAATTTCCACTCTAAATGTACTACGATTGGGTTCACTTCTCTTTGCAGGGCGTGGCTCTGCGGTGCCGCGCGGCGCTCGTCTTGTCGCGCGGCGCGCGCGCCTTGCCGCGCCGCGTCGTCGTGTCCTTAATGTAATACATTTAGAGTTTATATTTCTTTGGCAATTTGTCGCGGCGGGAGACGCCGCGTTCCGTGCGCGCTGGCCCTGGTTGCCAATGTAATTTCCACTCTAAATGTACTACGATTGGGTTCACTTCTCTTTGCAGGGCGTGGCTCTGCGGTGCCGCGCGGCGCTCGTCTTGTCGCGCGGCGCGCGCGCCTTGCCGCGCCGCGTCGTCGTGTCCTTAATGTAATACATTTAGAGTTTATATTTCTTTGGCAATTTGTCGCGGCGGGAGACGCCGCGTTCCGCGCGCGCTGGCCCTGGTTGCCAATGTAATTTCCACTCTAAATGTGTTATGATTCGGTTCACTTCTCTTCGCAGGGCATGGCTCCGCGGTGCCGCGCCGCGCGCCGCGCGGCGCGCGCCTCTTGTCGCGCGGCGCGTCTGTCTTGCCGTGCCGCGTCGTGTCCTTAATGTAATACATTTAGAGTTTATATTTCTTTGGCAATTTGTCGCGGCGGGAGACGCCGCGTTCCGCGCGCGCTGGCGCTAGTTGCCAATGTAATTTCCACTCTAAATGTACTACGATTGGGTTCACTTCTCTTTTCAGGGCGTGGCTCTACGGTGCCGCGCTGCGTGCCGCGCGGCGAGCGAGTCTGGCCGTTCCGCGTCGTGTCCTTACTGTAGTACATTTAGAGTTTATATTTCTGTGGCAATTTGTCGCGCGGGAGACGCCGCGTTCCGCGCGCGCTGGCGCTGGTTGCCAATGTAATTTCCACTCTAAATGCACTACGATTGGGTTCACTTCTCTTGGCAGGGCTTGGCTCTGCAGTGCCGCGCCGCGTCATGTTATAATCGTGTCCCGTCGTGTCGCCGCGTAGCGCGCTCTTATGTGAACAACAATGCGGCAAGGAAACGCGCGCGGTATCAGTAATGTCGCCACGCGCGGATAATCGCGTCTGTCTGCAGGAGGCTTCACTCAACAGTCGTAATGCTGTTTACTCGTAAATCGTTACACCTATGCAAATGAGACCTGAAGTAGACCACAGGTGTATGCTAATGGAGCGTGGAATGAAAGCTCAGCCGCGGACTTAGGAATTATGAGGATTATTATTCTAAGCTCGTTTCAGATAAATTGCTCTTGTACTCATGAGCTCATGAATATACCATGTGTTTTTGGAGAAAAAGTGGGTATTTGTTCGTATATTCGCTGTGGCTTTTACAATATATTGGTTGTAGTATGTGACGTTATATAGGTACAACATGTAACGTTAATAGCGCAAAACGTCTCGTGGTCTTAGTCAGCCCATGTTACTATACAAAGTTTGTTCTAAAACTTTTGGAAATTAGTAAAATAAAATTTTTCATACCGATGAACCCGACCAATTTCTCATTTTGTACGTAAAAGCAATTTTTTTTTTTTTGCGAATTTCCAAACGACTTGGAACAAACATTGTTCTGTAAGATAGGCTGAGTTACCCCACGAGAGGTTTTGCGCTAATAACGTTACACGTTGTTTATAGCATTCCAAAATAAACTATCCAAGACAAAAATATTTTTGATAAGTTTTTATTTCAATGCCAAATCGTGTATTTATTATACAACTCATCATTGTGATTTTATAACACAAAAATAACGGAGTAATATTATTGTATGGAAAAACTATAAAAATAACTTCTTTCGCTATTCTGCCGTCCTTTAACTAGAGTGCCGTTAAGTGCAAAAATCACTTTTTGAGATACGAGGGAAAAACGGTAGAAAAAATTTAAATTGATGCTACTTCCTAACCAGGAGTCGTATTCGAAACTTTTAAATACCAAAAAATATATTTTATAAGGCTCTTTTAGACAGTGCAGCTGACAGTCAAAAACGTTTCCGTAAATTAGAGAAAATAAACATTTATCATTTTGTTAAAGTAATCTTTAAAATATCTAGCCCTAAAATCATAACTATAATGCCGTAATGCATACCTTAACGGCATTTTTGCTAATGGTTTTGAACTAATAATTTAGTTATTTACCATACTTAAAAAGTTATAATAATACTAACTTTAAAAGCCGCTAAATACGCTTAATGTCAATGTAGGTTAGCTAGGTTAGGTTAAACAAGTAGACTCGTACCATGCTATATTGCCGCTAAGACACCATAACGGCAATCAAGACAAGTAAATTTCAATAATTATTTAATCTATTTTTTGCCGTATATATTTTTTTGTTTATTACATAACTTAAGTGCCGCTAAATACAAAACATTTCATGATAACGGCATTTTAGATTTGGATTACGTTTCATAAATTGATAGAGAATCAACAAAATTAAAGTCAAACGGGACTGTCAGACTTGTACTGACTGAAGTCCACGGTGATTTTTCAATAGCAATTTTCGTTCCAAAGTCGCGGTTACCTGGAGAGAGAGTTCTGCGACAGGTAGCCATGACCCTTGGCCCTCTAAGGGCCCCGTCAGATTGCTGACAGCTCTTTGAAGCGCCCGTGAAACACGACGCGCCATCGACCCGGACATTGGTCCATGAGACACTCGCCGTCTACGAGATACCCATTAATTATCTTACGCGTCTGCGGTGGACGGAAATCAGTCACGACATCAGTTGCTATGGGCGTCTCCGCCTTGGTTAGTTCATAAAGTGAAAACGGTTCTCTCCCTCACGCGTCCCGCCTCTTTCTTCGGTTCGCACAAGGCAACTGCTTCCCATTTCATTTCATGAGGTTGACTGATTATTTTTGATTTTTGATTTGATTGATACCGCACGATTGCCGGTGGCAATCGTGCGGTATCCCCAGATCGTCCGGATGGCAATGACCCTCAGACCAGCCGTGCCGGTCGACAGGAGCCCCGTGGAGGGCCATGAACCGCACGATACCGACGTACAGTCTACGGCAGGAGGCATTTGGCTCACCGAGATTAGGCAGGAGTCACTTGGAGGCGGCCTCAGCCTGATTCTTTTTTGGAGCTAAACGAAATGCTCCTTGAAGTTCCATCGGCTGTCGAGGACGAGTCCTAGGTACTTCATCGTCAATTCAACGCCGATGTCAACCCTTTCTACCATATTTGGGACTCCGTAAAGCACCACCACCGTAAAGTGGCACGTTCAGACGGCCATAAAAGCACACGTTCTCTGTCTTGTGCAGCGCCAGCTCAAGCCCCAACTGCTGGATCCTGCATTGCCAGGTCGTCTGTCATCTGATGTGATTATCCCGGCGCTAGGACAAGCGTCTGGTCAACGTAGCACACGCTGAGGTCACTAGATAGGTCACTTGCAGCACCCAGTCGTACCCCATGTTCCACAAGAGCGGCCCAAGGCCGATCTCTGTGGGACACCACGCGATATTTCTCGCCGGTTCCACTCTCCTCGATGACTGGAGTAGCTGACGGACCTGGTGTAACTCCATGGCAAGGTGTTGAAGGCGTTGGTGATGTTTAGTGACACCGCCATGACGACTCTGCTCAGGGATACTGTCCCCGTCGTGAGGGTTCTTACGCGTATGATGGCGTCCACATGACAGTCGAGCGCTCCTGAAATCTAACTGGCTCTCATGCATTAGAAACCGACAAGGCTATCCGCAATCACTCTTTCAAAGAGCTTAGCCACCTATTCGACCAGCACTTTGGGCCGAGATTAAGCAGGGCACCCGTGCTTTTTAATGAGGACCTGTTTCTCCGTCTTCCAACGACGTGGGAACGGAGTCCAGAGTGCCGCGCGTCAATCCCGCACCGGACCCCGGTCCCCGCTCCGCTGCCATGGGAGCAGAAGCACCCAAACTTACTCTCGCAAGAACACTTTTTTTTGTTTTGGGGGGAAATCTTCATTAGGCGCTTGGTTTTTGGGGATAAGACCGGGAAGTGTGGAATTTTTACCTCACTAAAACCCCGGTGATCACCATCAGCACAAGGAGGAAGGATCCTGAACCTCTTAAAAGATCAACTCCAAAACCCCTCTTGTGCAACGACGCAAGTATACTTAGCGGCATTTTAGATTAGTTATGTTGGATAGCGGCAATTTAGTATTTTACAATAATTCAAATATTTTGCTAGATTTTTAAATAAATGCCGCTATTATGAATTCTAACTGTACTATACAATGCTTAAAATGCAGGTAAGGGCTTTTAGCGGCATTTATGACTAGGAATCTTAAATAACGGCAATTTAGTTAGGTATCAAATGACAAATTTATTGATAAAATTTGTAGTTATGAAGCCTTAGCTGCGTTTTAGCTTTGCAATGTCACATAACTACGTTTTAGCGTAGGTTTACTATATGATTTGTGCATTTAACGGCATTTCTTTTTTTCATATCTCGAAAACTATAAAAGCTATTGAAACCGTTATTAGACAGATCGATAGAGCTTTTTTTTCTGATAAAAATGGCATCAGAAAGTCAAAAATGCCAAAATGTCACTTAACGGCATTCTTGTTAAAGGACGGCAGTATTAATAAATCACAACTTATATTTTTTTTACTTTGAGATTTCCAAAAACCTTCTATTTTTGTACGATAAAATAAAAAATCAAGTAGGCATGCCTCATAATTAATTCATGATAAAACTATGCGAACCAAAGAGCAGAAAGTAATGTACCAAGTAAAGAAAATTCTGAAAGGGTGATATTTGAATTTGATTCGACCTGTCGCCTTTGAAGCGTCCCAAAGGCGGTTGGGATCTTACACATAATGGGACGAAAGACTTGAGTATTTATTCAGGGAAAGAGATAGTAAATATCTATTTAAAGTACATCCTTGGAAAATTCTTTTTAAATCCGTCACACTTTAAATAAATGTGTTTCTTTCATTACGTATATTGTTACACTTCTTAAAAATCTTCACGAATATTTATCTTATACCTATTTGTGTCCTGCCGGGGTCACGGGATTATTCCCTTACCGTGACACCGGGACATAAAGGGCTATTGAACGACACTGTGGGTTTTTGAAAGTACAAGTCTGACAGTCCCTCCCGCCCTGCTCGGGGTGGGAGGACCCATTTGATGATTTTACCACGCTAAAAAAATAAATAAAAAATACCTATTTTGTATGAACGTGTTCAAGCTGTCGTAAACAGCAGTGTGACTTCGTAATCGTAGCTGGTCCAAATCCACGTATATTTTCTATAATGGCTACTGTTCATTATTGATTGCTCGTTCGTTCATTGAACTCGATGGCAGACAAAGATCGGGATAAAGATTGCGACAGAGGTACATAAAGCATACGCACACAGTAACATCTTGCGACACACGCGGTCCCTCAATCTTTACAGTTCTACACTTGAAAGTTACCTTAGCCAAAACCCCTTCGTACACAAGACAACACAAGTCTCCGATACCTTACGACTTATGTATCCATTGACGTGTGCCTGAGTATGAACGTTTAAAGATCTAAATTACGATAGTTACCTGTCGTAAGGTATCGGAAACTTGCGCCCCCTAGTGTACGAACGGGCGTACTCCTTTATTGTTTGTCAACTTTCCCAAAAATTTGTTCAAACATTATTTATATTCTATAAAATAAATCGCGTTAACAAAGTACAGTTGTGCTTTCGACAAACTTGGCAAGTGATGAAAATATCATTGGGCCGTAAATATGAGATATCGTGATCGCGCGTCGGCAAACGATAGTTTTCAGCGATGGCTATATCACTTTACACTTTATTGCACACTAAAAATAACTTCCGTGCTGATAAAGTAACGGATAATAACGTTGTGCGGGATTTTTAATCCCTTTTTAGTATAAAAATATCGATAGTTTGATCGATCTAATCTCTCTTTCCAGAAATATATGAAAAAAAACTGGAATTTAAACGTGTACATAACAGCGAACTCGTTTTCATTTACTAAGGAGAAACCTTTTAGGACCTATTCAAAAGGCAGACCCTTTTAAAAGGCTTGATATTTATACATTTCTTCAACTGTCAACATTATTTATACAATATAACGGGAGTTTATAAATATCTTTCATTCCATTTATAAAAAAATATACATTTATTTTAACCGAAATGCGAAAGTTCGCCAGGATTCTTAAATTGAAACGGCTGAACGCGTAGGCTGTATAAAACCTGGATTAACACACATATAAGATTAATATTACGGTATTACGTTTCGATTGCATGATTTCTTTACTTACAAGGCGGGCCAAACTATGAGAAAACCTAGCGATTCATACATTTTTGACTAATTTCTGTAAGCAATGTTAATTACTGATAGAATGGTAGGTAATGATGAAAGAAATCTACCTTACTTAGGCTCTTTTGTCGAATTCACTTTATTTCACTTACACTGAAATTCACATTACAAGACTGTTTACCACCCAGTCCTTAATAATGGCAGCATCGTATTTCTATCCTCGAGAAAAACTACGTCACAGAAACACTAGACTTCTCAAAACAACATCATTTATAAAACTTCAACAGTAACGTCAAACATTACCCAAGTATCCAAGTCCAATCATAAACGAACAAAGTGATCAAACAACTATCCAAACTTAGGTCATCTTTAACATCTAGGGCCTTAAAGTGAAATCTGTTACCGAGAACCGATTATCCCTTCGACCTTAACAAACTTATCACTTACAAGTGCTCTGCGGATGCTTTTGTGGTGGTAAATAGGCTCCTACTTGAGGGCCACGAAAATGTCACTAAGGGTCATTTTTCAACTTTCAGACAAAAACCATTAAGTCTTCTCAAATCTCAATCTAATTACGTAATTTTAAACTCTGTTTGTGTGTATTTAAGGTGATTTCAGAATGAATGGGTATTACTAACGATTCTTTAAAAACCTAGGTATTACCAGTTTATTGCACGCCCACATTTGGGACTAACTATTGGCGTGGGTGTGGCGTGGGTGTATTTTATTCAACACCTCTGTTAAATACTTCTTAATGTGACATTGTGTACCTACAAAATAGTGTTTGCCCGGTGCGCTAGAAGTAAGTAACGAGAAAATGACACAAACCGCTTAAAGTGGAAGAGAGAGACCTGCACTTTGCTTTTTAGCCACACAGCTCTTTCTTTTTTTCGCTTTCAGCATTGGTAAGGGACAGACTGAGACAAGCTAATAACAGAGACGCATACATGATATCTATGAAAATTTTAGGGTAGACCTTCGTTTTTCCGACACAATCTGGAAACGCTTTAACGCTCAAAGCACTTAAAAAAATCGCTATAAGCATTCACTTCGTGGCCGTAACGTAAGGCCATGTTTACACTATCAGAGTGAATAAGAGCGGTGGACGTTGACGGATGGTGTTTGTACACACGCCGAGGGCCCCTGTGGTTCTGCGTAAACAACAGGTTTATTTATTTGCAAAGTTTTCTGAGTATTATAGTGGTGGCGGAAGTTTTGGGACTAAGTTTTTCCGAGTACTGTCTGTGTTGGGCTTATTATCTACTTAAGGATAAGGCTTGTTGACTGAATTGTGGATGCCCTTCGGTCTTCGAAATACTTTGACTGTCTGAAGTGTAAATGGACTGTATTATGTTTACTTATGCTCAGGGTTGGATGGTTGCGAGGTCGTCGCAAGAGGTTGCCACTGCCCTTTTTATTAAGTAGTAATTTATCATCAAATTAGTAGAAATGGATAGGGGTTTGAACAGTACTAGTCTGACAGTACCCTTCCATTCGAATATGAGCAGGATTACTCATTTGATTGCGAACCAGAAAAACTATGCTCATAGATGTCTATGGATTGTGGAGATCAAAGAAAAATGCTTGCAGCTACAAGCAAGAAGCGTAGTGCTGATAATTATTGTCAAAACCAACGATAGTGATTTTATATTTTATTTTTACAAAATTGTCGTCAGTCGTCGTCAAAATCTGTCTTCACTAAAACCAAAATAATCCTTCTATAAAATAGGCTTGGCAATAAAGCCGTCATAGCATGAAAAAATCATGTTATTCACATTTAGTTACACATTTTATGATCACATGAATCACAACATAACTCTATTTTGTTCAAACGACTCCACAGTTTTTTCTAACAGTAACTAACAAATAAATAAAAACTGTTTACATCAGCAACAGTAATAAATCGCTACAAATGGTTTTACGCCCGTTTTATCACTAAACGCGAGTGTTTGTGATTTTTTTAGTGCTAACCTTTATATACTGAATTCTGAAACTACTCGGCTTGTGAGTAATGAATCTAAAGCTTTTTGTGGAATTTTAAGAACATTCCATTCAATCCTTTAAATTTGTCATCATCATCATCAACAGCCTATTAATGTTCCCACTGCTGGGACGCAGGCCTCCTCTCTGTGAGAGGGAGTGGGCCATAATCCACCACGCGGGCCCAGTGCGGATTGGTGGATGTCACATGTCTTCGAATTTTTGGGTTCTAGGACATGCCGGTTTCCTCACAATGTTTTCCTTCGCGGTTTTGAGAGCAGTGGTGATGAAATAAATTACACAAAGTAATTCGACGGGCGGGGTTAGAACCCACGACCTACAACTCGTAAGTCGGGACCGATACCACTGGGCCACCACTGCCTCAAATTCGTCACTTAGATTTAATTAATAGATATTGTTATTTGAATCAATTTCTTCTAACTTTAGCAATAAATCAATCGTTTATTTTTGGACAATACAGAATGTGTAAAGGGACGGGTATTCGCAATTAGCCGTGGTTTTTATTTCAACTGTTTTTTTTATATGGAGAGCCGAGTTGTTTCTTGGAAACTAAAACATTTGAACTACACTAGAAACGGTATGTTCCCTTTACGTCGAGTCCCGTTACGTCGAGTCGAAAACCTTGCCTCGCTTCTATAAGCCTCGTCCCGTTTCTATTCCCTTTATGTCGAGTTAATTTTAGCATTTTTTAGAAGTACAGTCACGTCCAATAAAATTTAGATATATGTTACGGTTAAAGCCCGAAGTGCGGTTGTCGAACCTTGGGACTTGCTGGCACCCCGACTCGGACAATTTAGGTTAGAAGAGGATGGCGGGGTCTGAAAGACCCCGCCATCCTCTTCGTGGTTATTTTTTTTAAACCACGCAGAATTAGGAGCCCCGCGTATCGGGGCTCCGTTGACTTGCTCCTGTGATCCTGTGATATACGAAAAAAGTAATAGAACAATATAATAAAACAATGTTTTGATGCCATTGGCTTTTAATTTACATCCCTGACTGTACTTCTTCACCAAACTCGACACAAAGGCACTTTGGAGAACAATAGACTTCCAGACTCGACGTAACGGGACTCGACGTAAAGGGAATATATCCTAGAAACATACTAACATTAATTTTATTTCCAAAGTACAAAAATAAACGATAGTAAAATATTTAAAGCAACATTATACCTACCTTTAAAAAGCGATGTGGATTTCTTGCTGACTTTATAGCCCCAAGAAATAGAAATATGAGTAGAACTAAAGTTGAAAGTGTTTTAAAGTGCTGGGTTACTCCATCAAGGATTTTCTATAGCAATTCAGATTTATATTCTAAAGCAAACTCGCCTCTAGGGGCCTGTATTATTCTTAGTTGGCCTCTTTTATAGGACATTAACAGAGCCTGTTCCGATATAGCCCGGGGAATTGCCAAACTTTAGTATCAAATGGTGGGTAGGATAAAATGTTCTATAGTGACGACCACACACTGGAATTTGCTAGGAATATGTGGTAACATCTGGAACCCACTAGCAATAGCAACGCGGCTTTAAGTGAACCTCTTTCTGGCAAATAATCATCATGCATCTGCCCAGCCTTTTCTCAACTACATTGGGGTCGGCTTCCAGTCGAACCAGATATAGCTGAATATCAGTATTTAATATGGAGCGACTGCCTATCGGACCTCCACAACCCAGTAACTGGGTAATACGATACTCCATGGTAAGACTGGTTGTCAGACTTTAGAGCTTCTGACTAACAGTAACGACTGTCAAAGATCTACAAATGTCAGCCGGGACCAACGGCTTTACGTGCTTTCCGAGCCACGGAGGAAACTCGCTATGACAGATGGTCACCCATCCACAGACCAACTTTGGCAAGCGCGGCTTAACCCGGAAGATCGGCCTGTGCGGCTGTAATTTTTTAGCCACGAGCTCCTCTTTTTGGCAAATAATAAAGAACATAAATACTGCGTCACTGTCAAAATATGGGTACCTGCAATTTCTCTTGATGTGGAAAAATTTTCAGGGTTACCCTTTCCTTGAAATCGAATGAGTTGTCTCGTCTTGGATAGAGCGGAAGAGACTGTCAGACGTACTGACTAAAAAAAGTCCTTTTCCTTCGGTGCCCCTTTGCAGTCCAGGGTCGCGGCTATGTAGACGTTGTACCTTCCGACTTACAAAATATGGGTACTGGGCTTTATTTCGGCTCCTAAAGATGAAAGAAACAGCGGTGGGTGTGTAGTACCCACGATAAAGTGCGGGTACCATGTACCCACATCTGTAGAGAATACAATGTGATCCAACTTCGTGTTTTCTGACTAATATTATTAAGGCAACTCTAGCAAAGCATAAAGTAGGTTAGGTAGTTCGTTAGCACATTAACTTAGTGAGTTAAGTAATAGTTTTGGTAACGAATCAATCTGTCTATACCGCATGTTTGGGTTCTTGGTTACGCTTCTAGTTCTGTTTTTGTATATTGCAGTTGTTTTAACACTTCAATAAATAGTATATCAATGTATTAATTGAATTAACGATTTAAAAATGTTCTGTTACTAACATAGAATAACAAGTCATACTAGGTATTTAAAAACACCCTGCATAATGGAAAAAACGCGACAGTTTTTGTTTTACCTTAAAAATAAATAGTGAAATTGCTTTTAAATAGTTCTATTATCTCATCCAACTCAAAGACGTCGAAAAGATATAAACCAGACAAAATATACAAAACTTAGCTTCAATTAATGTCTGAGCATCATTAAGCCCTATCAACGTCCAAGTTCCCTAATCATTTCAGCCACTAATACTTTCGTCGAAAACTTCGTCGACTTTGAAAATTATTTGTCGCGACAAAAATAAAAGTTAATACAACTTTCTCTACGACAACTCGAATTGACAACGACATCATCTAGGAAACTTTACGAACAAGAATTGTTTTTTGAGATAAAACAGATAGAATGTACAATCGACAAAGTGGAATCATGACCCATTTTGACAATAAATCGTTTGAATCTGTCAAATTGACAAAGTTCAAAGTCGTTACCATGGATATGTATGTTTACGCGAATGTGGACCTAATTGTATTTGAATGTCTGTGGGAAAATAAGCTTATGGTGGGTCATAATTCCACTTGGTCGATTGTACCTATATATTACCTACCTACTCAGTAAACATAGAAAAAGTAACGGAGCATTGAACTTAGTGGAAAATGTTTTTAAAGTTTGATCAACAGATAAAATAATTGAGCGTTAAAAGCAAAATCAGTAAACGTTTTTAAACTCGTAACAGAAGCTAGTATGCTAACAAATTGTTCTCAACTCCATAAAGCCAATTTAAAAACAATTAAATTCTAAACCGAACAACTCCAAACTACTACATACAACTAGAGAAATTAATGAAAGTTTTCCGACAAATGTTCCTCTAAATTTGCAGAAGTGTAACACTTAATTAATGAAGGGTCCATGGCTTGTATAAAACCATTAATATCTAGGGTTCAACGTTGAATATGCAGTGCAGAAGGGCAACTCTATAAAGCACGCACACATAGAAAAGCTACACGTACACCGAGTGCAAGCGCACTCGCGATCGTCACTTGTTTGAAATTGCCGCGCCATACGCAGGTGTCAAAGTGTGGGTGCTGTTTTTGCCCGTTCTCTGAAACTATTCTTCTGTACCATTCTATTCCGTGGTACTCGTATCAAGTAAAGCAAAGCAGTGTGGCACTAATGGCTCAGCTCTAATGTCCACACCATCTGTCAATGTCATGTCTTTGCCCGCTTTTTGTAGCACTTATGTGCGAAACTCTCAGTTCTATTCACTTTATTATAATGTTTTTCCTTTTTTATTTGCTATGATGACGGAATGGATGGATTTATAATTAGATGTTTGGATTTTATGGTTACTTACTCGTTTATATGGCGATTTTGATATTATATTAACATGTAGAGTAAACGAAATCATTCAGCAGTGCCTATTGAAAACTTACTTATTTTAAGAGCACACATAATGAGCAATGAATTATGAAATTAAACCGTGTTCGTAATAGTAATGAAATGAGACAACCACGAAAAAGAGAAAATTACACGAATCATATTAATTAATATATTAACGATGGTCATTGTAATGAAGATAATATCTTTGAATTTATTCACCTACGGTCAGTGTAGGTGTAATGCTTATTAAAGCATGTAGTTCAAAAGTGCCTCCTTGATTGATGATATGACTTTGACTTTGACTATCAATATTTTTTTGAAAGCAAAAAAATAATATTTAATTATAAGAAACAATCATGAATCATAAAGGAAAGAAAAACCGTGTGCTGTCCTGAATCGATTGATATTACCTAAATGGCATAATATGTGTGAGAATATAATGAACACGAAGACTCCTTATAGACAAATGTTATAAGTAGCAAAAAATCGAAAATAAATACTACCGTAGCAAAAACAGATGACAATTAGTAAGGGTAGAAAGAATCTATTCTATGGTAGAATACAAAAGTATGCCACACAAGCATAGCAGACCTCTCGACTTATACATAAATCCCCTTCTACGACCAATCGACTATTCAGAATTTCTATCCAATTTCATACTCGGATTATAATATTTTATACTCGACGGTCTACATCCGACCGATTTATATTGATGAGAATGATGCTTAAAAAGTTTAATTTCGTCAGGATACGTTCCGTTCGTGAAACTTTTAATAGAGCTTTTCAATGCAGACGCAAGTTTAAGCCAATTTTAATTACAAGTCAACGAGGTATTTCTGTCGCTGGTTCCGATTTTGCGATGACTGGAAAAAAAGGGCGAGGATTAATTACTTATTGTGTGTTATGAATGTGATGAAGTGATGTGTTGTGAAGAGCAGTGGTGGCCCAGTGGTATCGGTCCCGACTTACGATTACGGTCGTGGGTTCGAACTCCGTCGGGCGCATTACTTTGTGGAACTTATTTCATCACCACTGCTCTCAAAACGGTGAAGGAAAACATCGTGCGGAAACCGGCATGCCCTAGAACCAAAAATTTGAAGACATTATGACATGTGACATCTACCAACCCGCACTGGGCCCGCGTGGTGAATTATAGCCCTCCCTCTCACAGAGAGGAGGCCCAGCAGTGGGAACATATATAAGTGGATGATGATGAATGTGTTACATGCCTGTTTCATCGATATTAAAATGAATAGGCATTGAAAATTTCAATTATAAGTTTTGAATAGTGAATGGACCGTCTATAAAGTTGAATGGTATTGTTCTAATTCAGTTTTAGTAGTTGCTGTTTGAAGGAAATCTGTTTGTAACAGTAACTGTATTATCTGTAGTACAGCCAACTGACTGGAAGTGTATTCATTGAGTTTGCTTCTTATGTTGTCAATAAATATTAGGGTTTAAATCCATAGCTCTTTTGTAAAGGTTCAAAAGCAATTTTCCGCTACCTACGCTATATACAGGGTGTCCAGTTATTAATGGATAACCTTGAAATTCTTGAAAGTCTTTCACTATTGGCCTCATCTCAAAGCTCAAAGTCGTTCAACGAGCTATGGGGAGGGCTATGCTCGGTGTTTCTCTACGTGATCGAATCCGAAATGAGGAGATCCGTAGACGAACTAAAGTCACCGATATAGCCCACCGGATTAGCAAGCTGAAGTGGCAATGGGCAGGCCATATTGCTCGCAGAGCGGATGGCCGATGGGGTCGAAAAGTTCTAGAGTGGAGACCACGGACTAGCAAGCGCAGCGTAGGACGTCCACCAGCAAGGTGGACAGACGACCTTATAAAGGTCGCCGGAAGACGCTGAATGCAGGTCGCATCCAACAGGTATATGAGGAGATCGAAAGGGGAGGCCTATGTTCAGCAGTGGACGTCCTACAGCTGAGATGATGATGATGATGATGAACCTTGAAATGGGTCATAGCTAAAATAAAGTTCGTATACCACAGCCATTTTTTAGGGTTCCGTAGTCAACAAGGAACCCTTATAGTTTCGCCATGTCCGTCCGTCCGTCCGTCTGTCCGCAGTTTAGCTCAGAGACGCACAGTACTAGAGAGCTGTAATTTGGTGTAAATATACTGATTTGTTGTGCCGAAAAAGTGGTAAAATAAAATCTCGAAAAATATTTTTTTTAGGGTACCTCCTGTACACGTAAAGTGAAAATGTTTTTTTTTTCTCGCGTACCCCTTAGTGTGGGGTATCTTTATCTTTATCTTTACATATAATAAAATCGTAGAGCTGTCATTCCTGTACATTGAATATTTTTTTCTTTTTGTATTTTTTTCGAGATAAGGGATCGATTCTGATGCCAAATCAACTTTTTTTTTCTTTCGAATTTTTTTATGTTTTTTTGATTTGATCTATCTCTTAAACTACTGTAAAGTTGTTGATCAAATTTTCCTCAAATATTCCTAATAATATGCTTCTTGTCATAGGCTATGTATCATAACGCTATTTTTCCTGGGAGATAAGCAATTTTAAATTTTGTTGTTTTCATCTGTTTGTTTTTAGTTGGAAGCTAAACCACTGGATATTATTTAGTCAATTTTTCCCCAAATATTCCTTAAACTGCTCTTCTATTAATAGGATATGTATAATTACGCTATTCCCTTTGGGGGATTAGCAATTTTATAATATGTTGATTTTCAGTCATTGTTGACATTTGTATAAGAACCGCTATTTGAAAACACTGTCAGCGTACTAGCCAGTCTGGTTGGTATCCTGCTTGACTTTCGTGCAAGGGGTCTCTGGATCAAATCTCGCTGTTTCTTTTTTTCACTTTTTGAGTTTTCTTATATTTGTCCTGAGAGTTTCAAATAATTAAAAAAAATGTGTATACTTTTATTTCAATATTATTCGCGATTTTAAACTATTACTATTTTTTTTTCAATAGTTTTTCTAGGATATTAATCTACACTGGTTTAAATTGTAGGTAGTAAGTTGGATATTTTTTTAAATTGTAATTGTTTCGAGGTGTGGAATTTTAAAGATTAGAAAAAAACGTGTTTATTTATGTTTTGAATTGGTGTTCAAGCCAGTGCATAGATTCTGTTTTAAACGACGACAAGTTGTACTCATCGAGTCAGATAATTCGTTATTTTTTAGGTATCATGCGGAATGCAAGGGAGAAGAGCAATGCTATCGTACGTTCAATTTGCAGCGATACTGTAAATCAACCCAAAAATGATAGTCTAATGTTTAAAATAAACACGGTTCTCTTTGAAATTAATGTCGCTCAAATAAGGACGTTTCCTATGCAAACTATGTACCTAGATATAACATTATTGATCTAAACTAATAATAAAAATGCAAGTTTGTTTGTTTTTTACCTTTTCACGCATTACTACCTACTGAATCGATCGTCCCAAAATTTAGCATATACGTTGTCAGGAGTATAGACACGGATATAAGGTATCTTACATCCCGAATAACAGAAGAGAGCTGTTGCCGAGAAAACAATTACGTTCATATTCCAGATGGCGCCACACGATCCGTATTGTTTCTCAAATTCTAAAATAACGCAAGCGAAGCCGCGGGCAAACACTAGTCATTAAATAAGTCTTTAAAAAATAATGTGAGTTTCCATTAACAATTTTTTGATAAAAAAAATCGTTTGTGAAATATTAAGCTTTAAAGTGCTAAATTTTTCTCGACTCGAGTGTCCCCCTCTACCAGCTAAAAGGTTATGTTTAGGGGTGTGAAAAAATTCTTAATAGTAGTATATATAACGAAGTTTAAAAGAAAATTATCATGACTAAGTAGGCTTTACAACTTTACGAGTAATAGTCGACCAACTTATAAAATGTACTTGGTTATCATATTTTCTTAAACAAAATGTATCGGAAAACATGCTCTTCAACTGCAAAAGTAAGTTTGTCAACTTTATTTTTACAGCTTTAAGGGCCATACCTCACCAAGATGCCATGGCGACGTAGCCAGCAACGTCGCCAACTATATTCTATGGGCCGCCAGAGTCGCCAGTTGGTCGCCAAGTGAGTTAACCGTCATACGGACGACGTTGCTAGCTACGTCGCCTTGGCATCCCGGTGAGTTATGGCCCTTATATACAGGGTTGTGTATGTTTTTATGGTATGTTTTTTGGGGATAGGTAGGTTTTTATCGTCAACTATTTTTAACTAACTTCAAAAAAGGAGGAGGTTCTAAATTCGTCGTAATCTTTTTTTTAATGTATTTTTCCCGATTTTGCAAAGACTCCTGGACCGATTTTGAAAATTCTTCTTTTTAAAATTAAATTCAGCGAATCAGTTTAGTTAGTTCGCAGAAGTATTTTGATGGGCAACTACGGAACCCTACACTGTGCGTGGCCCGACACGCACTTGGCCGGTTTTTTTTATTGATAGTTTTCATGGACATACTCGTTTTATTCTGATATCCATACTACACTATGTACATCAGCACATCAAGCTACCTTAATCATATACTAGATTTTCAACCTTATCACAATAATGGAAGGTTAATGTTCCATTGGTAAAATTTGATAGATTGGGGCTACCAAGTCAACCGATATTGCTAGAGTTACCTTTTACAAAGTGGAGCTCATCCTCTAAACTAGAAATAGTAATTACACGAGAAATAGGAATTTAATTTTGACTAAATGTGTAAATTCTAGTGCTCGCAGCTTTACAGTATCTACTAGTATTGTTACCTAAGGCCTGGATTTAGATTAATTACTATCATCAAAATTCTTGTTCTAGGTGCTTTTGTAATATCTAGATAATACAATCTAGTATCGGACGTTAAAATAACAAAGCCCCCAATATTCTAGTTCAGCTTATTTTATGTAACAATTTTTAACAATAACCTTTTGTGATCTTTTACTGTACATAATACAGATTTAATAACCAATCGATCAATGTATTATATTTAGATTAAAAGCGGAATATTAATAACATGAAGTGAAATCTAGTGATTTCATAGCTCGACGTAAGTACAACTTGAATCTAGACGTTTGGTTGTATCCCAAACGCCTAGATTCAAGTTGTAGGCTGTATTTCAGTCAGTGTAGGTTGTTCACACACATCACCGCTTGTACGCGCGGTCAGGCGGAGTCAGCGCAATTGTCGCAGATTTTGAGATGGTTTTCCGCACACCTAATGTTTCCACTGCTGTGATTCAGGCCTCCTCTCTGTGGGAGGGAGTGAGCCATAATCCACCACACAGGCACCGTGCGGTTTGCTAGATGTCATACCGTCTTATTACAAAACGAGGTCTAACTATAAACCCAGGTTTAAATCAAAAATCAATTTTTGAATTTCGAACTTCATTCCAACTGCTAATAAATTCTAAAATGCACATTGACAACTTAGACCGGGATCTAAACTCTGTTTTTGTATTAATAACTGTACGACAGTAGAAATAAAGTTCGAAATTCAAAAATTCATTTTTGATTTAAAGCTTGGTCTAAGTTAAACCGCGTTTTGTAATAAAGCCGATAATGTTTTGCATTTTTTGTTTCGGTTATCCTATAAGATGTACAATGAGATGTTTTCCCTAACCGTTTTGAGAGCGGTGCGATGGCGATGAAATAAATTAGACAAAGTAATGCGCCTGGCTGGGTTGTAACCCCTGACCTACAACTCGTAAGTTAAGGCCGACACCTCTTTGTCACCACTGCTCTCAGAACCTGATAAACATGATAAATATCCCATTTCAAGTTCTAATGACAGTATTTCATCATCATCATCATCATATCAGCCGTAAGACGTCCACTGCTGAACATAGGCCTCCCCTTTGGACTTCCAGTAGGACCGGTTGTAAGCGGCCTGCATCCAGCGTGATCCTGTGGCCTTCATAAGATCGTCTGCCCACCTAGTGGGTGGACGTCCTACGCTGCGCTTGCCGGTGCGTGGTCTCCATTCGAGAACCTTACGGCCCCATCGGCCATCAGTTCTGCGAGCTATATGGCCTGCCCACTGCCATTTCAACTTGCTGATTCGTTGGGCTATGTCGGTTACTTTGGTTCGTCTACGAATCTCCTCATTTCTGAGTCGATCGCGCAGAGAGACTCCGAGCATAGCCCTCTCCATAGCTCGTTGGACTATACTGAGCTTACTAATGAGGCCCATAGTAAAGGACCACGTTTCGGCGCCATAGGTCATCACTGGTAACACACATTGGTCGAAAACTTTCGACTTGAGGCACTGAGGTATTTTGGACGAGAAAACGTTACGCAATTTCCCGAACGCTGCCCAGCCGAGTTGGATTCGGCGGTTGACCTCTTTCTTGAAATTGGACCTACCTAGCGCGATGGCTTGTCCCAGGTAGACATACGAGTCAACAACTTCTAGAATAGAGTTCCCAACTGACAATGGGGTGGGCACAACATGGCCATTACACATTACTTTTGTCTTGTCCATATTCATTTTAAGACCCACCTGTTGGGAAACTCTATTGAGGTCGCCGAGCATCGTGCTGAGATCTTCCATCGATTTTGCCATGACAACAATATCGTCGGCAAATCGAAGGTGGGTGATGTACTCGCCATTAATATTGATGCCGAGTCCTTGCCATTCTAGGAGCTTGAAGGCGTTTTCCAGAGTGGTAGTAAACAGTTTCGGAGATATCACATCTCCCTGTCTTACGCCTCTTTTTAAAGGAATCGCCTTCGAACTCTGCTCCTGTATTCGGACCGACATAGTGGCATTATTGTACAAGCACCTAAGCACTTCGATGTACCGATAGTCAATACGGCATCGTTGGAGAGATTCAAGCACTGCCCATGTCTCCACCGAATCGAAGGCTTTTTCATAGTCCACAAACGCTAAACACAAGGGCAAGTTATACTCTTCGGTCTTCTGTATAACTTGACGCAGCGTATGTATGTGGTCTATGGTACTGTAGCCTTTTCGGAAACCGGCTTGTTCGGGAGGCTGGAAGTCATCAAACCTGCGGTCGAGACGGTTCGTGATGACCCTCGAAAACAACTTATAAACGTGGCTCAAGAGCGAGATGGGTCTGTAATTCTTCAATAAGGTGTTGTCACCCTTCTTGAAGAATAGAACCACCACGCTCCTGTTCCATGCTTCTGGCGTTGTACCCTCGAGCAAGACGGAGTTGAAGAGCTTCTGAAGGACTTTAAGTACTGGTGTTCCACCCGCTTTCAGAAGCTCTGAAGTGATTCCGTCTTCACCCGGCGCCTTATTGTTTTTTAGCTGATTAAGGGCCATCCTAATCTCGTACAAGCTGATGTCCGGGATGTCTTCGGTATAGTGTCGGGTCAATTTGGCTCTTGGGTCTTTGGCCGCGCTGCTAATAGGTTTTGTGACCGAAGCGTATAGCTGTCCATAGAACCTTTCGACCTCCTCCAATACCTCTGCTTTGGTCGACGCTGTACTACCGTCTTCTCGTTTCAACGTTGTCAGCTGGCTTTGCCCAATAGACATATCCCTTGCGAACACTTTGGAGCCCTTGTTACGCTCAATCGTCTCCTTAATGTGGTTAGCATTAAAGAGGCGTACATCGTGCCGCAAGGATTTAGAAATTTGTCTATTGAGCTGCCTGTATGACTCGGCGTCACCGGAAGTCTGCAGTCTTAAAGAGCGTCGTTCAGCCATGAGGTTTAGAGTGTGGTCGGAGAGTTTTTGAGGTCTATTTGCACGACGGGGTCTAAAGTACTTAGAGCCCACCGTTTGGACAGTTTCTACGAACCTATTATTGATCTCGTCCACTGACGCTGAATTTTCCAGGCAGTCGAAGCGATTAAACAACTCGAGTTGAAAGCTTTCGGGGTTTTGGATAGAGGCGCGAGTAGGTCGGAGCGTGGACTTTATCAGATTGGACCTTTCAAGTTTTACGTTAATATTCAACGTGCCTCTGACCATTCGGTGATCGCTTCCGGTTTTTATCCTGTGAATCACTGAGACATCATTGAATATTCGTTTCTTGTTGGTCATGATAAAGTCTATCTCATTTCTCGTGGAACCATCGGGACTTATCCAGGTCCATTTCCTGTGAGGCGGCTTCTGAAAGAAAGAGTTCATCATAAAGAGTCCCTCTTTCTCCAGGAAATCAGCCAGTCTCTGTCCCCGGGGGTTCCGTTGCCCATATCCAAATGGCCCCACCTTCAGCTCATCATCGCTTTTACTGCCCAGCTTTGCGTTGAAGTCCCCCATTACAACAGTGAAGTGGGTTTCGGACGTATGTATGGCTCTACTGACGTCCTCATACATAGTCTCCACTTCATCATCTGGGTGTGACGAGGTCGGTGCGTACACCTGAATGACCTTCAGCGAGTATCTCTTGGATACTCTGAGTATTAGGTATACGACCCTGCTCGAAACACTTTCGATGGTAATTATGTTGTTAACGAGGGACTTGTGAACGAGAAAGCCGACACCACCTTGAGACAGATGGTCGCCCTCCCGGTAGTAGAGTAGGTTACCTGATTTTAGGATTATCGTGTCCTCGCCCTCTCTACGGACTTCAGCTAACCCTACTATATCCCAGTGTAACCTACTCAGTTCCTCTTCCAGCTCAACAATTTTCTCGTCTACCCTCAAAGTGCGTATATTGTGTGTTACCAGGGCCAATTTTCGTTTGGGGTGGTAGCCGGGCGTCTGCCGGTGATTCTTCGCACCCCCTGCTCCGCCGTTACCGTGGCCGCTACCGTAACCAGGAATAGCCCAAGTAACACAGTCTGGAAGTTTTAAAACCAATCTGTCTATAGACTGTCTATTCAGGGTTAATCTTTAGATACGGGCTTTCTAAAGATGGGCTTGATACAGAACATTTAATCTTATAGAGTTTTTTATCTAAAGCTGTATTATTTTAAGAGCATTTGTTCTATAGAACACTTATTTTAAGTACGTTTATAGTTATAACGAATGTTTCTAGATAAAATGCTCTACAAATAGTTAAAAGAGCCTATAGGCACCTATTTTGAAGTAGTTTTATAGATAAAACGATATATTTGAAGACAAAACTTTCTACAGATATTCTATTTTAGCTAATGGTACTCTTATCTTTTTTTCTATAGATACTTCAGTCTAGATAAAATACTTTACTAGATAATTTTAAGTTTGTCTAGAAAACTGATAGAGAAGTCGTGTTTTTAGAGTTTTTATCCTTAAAAGTGGGTTAGTTAAGTGCATTTGTACTAGAAATTTAAAATTGGATGAGTTTATGCAATGGAGAAGATGAAACAAATTAAAAGATCTATGGTGATGGTGGTTTTCGTCGAAAAATCCGTAAGTATTTAAAAAGAAAGAAAAATGAAGAACTGTCGACCGAAGAAGAATCGAAATTTCCTAGTAACTTCCTCCAAAACGTAGAAAATTGTTGATGATAATTATATGGGTACTCAAATATGAAAAGGTTTGCTGTCAAGAGTACGAAAAAAAAAATCACAATCATGATTTCAATCCAATATGGCGGACAGGCTGTTTGAAATTCACCCCTATGATATGGGTATGGGTATCAAATAAAAAGGTTTGCTGTCAGGAAAACGAAAAAAATAGTCACGTGTCTTAAATCCAATATGGCGGACGTCCAAGATGGAGGACAGGCTATTTGGAATGCACCCCCGTGATATGGGTATCAATTGAAAGGGTTTGCTGTCAGGAAAACGAAAAAGTAGTCACGTGACTTAAATTCAAGATGGCGGACTGGCTGTTTGAAATCCCCCCCATAATAATTATGGATATCAAATGAAAGGGTTTGCTGTCAGGTATACGAAAAAAAAAATGTCACGGACTTAAATCCAAGATGGCAGACGTCCAAGCTGGCGGACAGGCTATTTGAAATGCACCCAAATGATATGGGTATTAAATGACCCTTTCATTTAATACCCATATCATTTGGGTGCATTTTTTCATGCTTTGCTTTACATTTGCTGTCAGAAATAGAAAAAAATTTCACGGTACTTAAATTCAAGATGGCGGACTAGCTGTTTGAAATCCACTCCAATGATGTGGGTATCAAATGAAAGGGTATTAATGTAATTACAATTATAATTATTATTTCTCACATTGTTTATACCTAAATAAATCAGAAATACTTTTTACTTGGGTACCCTCTTGTATTGATTAATTATATTGGTTTGTTACTGCATAAAATGGTCTTACGTTCACAACACATGAAATTACCTATTCACTGAATACTGTGACAAGATAAAAAGGAATACAGAGTGACAGTCACTAGATAATTTTAAACCACTCTTAAATCTGTTTATTCTCTCACTAGATAGTTTAGTGTGTAGTAAGTAAAATTATTCTAGAGCCATACTACAAAAAAAATCTCTAGACTGTTTGTTCTATAGGAATCGGTTTTCTAGTAAATTTTATCTGGACGCCATTTTTATTGCCTAATTTTTGCTTCAAATAATTTTGGTTACGTACTTTAATGTTTTTATCATTAAATTATGTCTAATTAGACATTTGATATGTTTTAAATTACTATATTTTAAATAAAATGAGTATTTTAAGCATTAAAATGTAAATTCGAAAATTTACTCATACCAAATAATATACATATTTTGAAAAAAAAATGTTAAATCTTACATTTACAGCGGGCGCTCTTATTTTACAAGAGTTTTACATAATATTCAACGATAGAATTTCAATCGCATGTTGATTTGCTTATTTACCCATTATTAAAATTCAAATTAATAAAAAGTAATAAATTTGTTACGCCATGATGCAAATATTATTAAGTAAAATAACTCTTGTAAGTTCCACGCCATTATGCGTCACTAGTAAAATGTTACTTAAAGTTGTTAGTCTTAAGATCATTTTGTTTTAAAACGTGACGAGCAATGATTCCTTTAAAGGTCTTAACTCTATCTATAAACTATCTACTAGTACGCTACTAGATAAACGTACGATCTATAAACGGTTTAGAGAGACACTAGAAACATCTCATAAGTCAATTTGATCTGAACTCTATCTAGTCATGTTTTCTCAACTCATTCTTAAGAGAGGGTACAAGAATGTGCCCACTTTTACTAAACTCTGTCTATAAGCGTTCTAGAAGATTGCATATAGATGTTTTATTCTTATGGTAGACAATTCAATTTAATTCTATAAGCTATCTAGTAGTACGTTTCTAGACACGTTTGTGTTACTTGGGAGCGGAGCTGCCGGGAACTGGGGGCCTGGTCTTTTTGGTGTCACTCATTTTTAAAGGGGGGGTTTGCCCATAATCGCCACGCTGGGCAGGCGTGGTGGCGATCGCAGAGACGTAGCTTCGCGCCGAGGATGCTGCTGCCCATCCTCGTCCTGTGCCATTTTAGCTACGTCAGTTAGAATGGTTATACCGCCATTACTCGGTTCTGGTACCTTAGTCGGCTCTTACGACACCTGGTACAAAGGGGGATACTATTCTACTCTGCCGGTATCCCACGGCGGACAGTATTTAGTTATAAATAAATAATAATAATAATATCCCACAACTATCACACAACGCCATCTAGTCCCAAGCTAAGCAGAGCTTGTGTTATGGGTACTAGACAACTGATAAACATACTTATATATTTCTAAATACATACATATTATAGATAAATTACACCCAGACACAGAACAAATGATCGTGCTCATCACACAAACATTTGTCCTGGGTGGGAATCGAACCCACGACCACCGGCATAGCAGTCAGGGTAACTAAACACTAGACCAACAGGCCAGTCAAGTAAAAAGTTTTAACTTACTTTTTATATAACTAAATAGTGTCATGTACCCGCCATTTTGACTCATACGTGTTAGAAAGCTACCACGAGCAGACACTTCTAGACACATGACAACATATTCTGGTTCTGAAGTAACGTACACACTGAAGCAACACAGTCATGTTGAGTTAGGAGCTTGACAGTGACATGACCGCAATGTCCACATGCCCTTACCTCTGTGTATGCTAACGACATAACTTTAACATAAATTTTGTTGTGAATTGTACTTTTTGGTGTACGTAGTACATTATTTTTGATCTATTTATTTGTTTACTTTCTGGTTAGATATTTTAATCAGGTGTAGAAACTTCCAGAAGATTTTTTTGTTTGTCTTACATTACTAGCCTAAACAATTTTTAGGGTTCCGTAGTCAACAAGGAACCCTTATAGTTTCGCTATGTCCGTCCGTCCGTCCGTCCGTCCGTCCGTCTGTCCGCAGTTTAGCTCAGAGACGCACAGTACTAGAGAGCTGTAATTTGGTGTAAATATACGGATTTGTTGTGCCGAAAAAGTGGTAAAATAAAATCTCGAAAAATATTTTTTTTTAGGGTACCTCCTGTACACGTAAAGTGGGAATGTTTTTTTTGTTTCTCGCATATCCCTTAGTTTGGTGTATCATTAAATAGGTCTTTAAAAAATAATGTGAGTTTCCATTAACAATTTTTTGATAAAAAAATTCGTTTGTGAAATATTAAGCTTTAAAGTGCTAAATTTTGCTCGACTCGAGTGTCCCCCCCCCTCTACCAGCTAAACGGTTATGTTTGGGGGTGTGAAAAAATTCACAATAGTAGTATATATAACGAAGTTTAAAAGAAAATTATCATGACTAAGTAGGCTTTACAACTTTACGAGTAATAGTCGACCAACTTATAACATGTTCTTGAATAATATGTTTTCTAAAACAAAATGTATCGGAGAACATGCTCTTCAACTGCAAATGTAAGTTTGTCAACTTTATTTTTACAGCTTTAATAGGTATGTTTTTACGGTACCTTTTTTTGGGGATAGGTAGGTTTTTATCGTTAACTATTTTTAACTAACTTCAAAAAAAAGAGAAGGTTTTAAATTCGTCGTAATCTTTTTTCTTATGTATTTTCCCTGATTTCTCAAAGACTGCTGGACCGATTTTGAAAATTCTTCTTTTTAAAATTAAATTCAGCGAATCAGTTTTTGTTCGTAACTCAGTTAGGTAATGACACACACAGCACACAAGATTGTGTTGTATCAACGCAAAGATTTATTAAGAAAACATTTTCAAGTTAAGATAAAATACAACTCCGGACATGGAAGAAGGACGCCCACATCTTTGTTTCTATATCTATCGGTTATTAGGTAAAGGGCCCACTATCCGGAACGATACGACGGCTACGTTACGATCAATCTGAAATCGTGGCGATAGATCGTAGAAAACTTACCGCTCACATACGAAACGATTGGTCGTTGCGATTGATCATTTACTTGATTGAAAGGGAATGACAAAGACTTTGCTATCACAGGCAGAAAACGATAGTTGCGATAAATTGAAGATTGCCTAATTTTTATTTGCGATCTCCGATGACACCTGCGTTCAAGTAAATTGTTAACGTTCTTAACATACACTAGAGTAGTGTCATTCGCGAAACAGCGCCCTGTAGAACTGAAACTACGGTTTATCTTTAGATGATGTTCAACTTAATGTCCTAAAGTATAAAGTTGAAAATCTCGAGCTCGTCGAAGAGCTCATCGTAGAGTTTTCCCCTTCGTACACTAGGCGACTTAAATAAGTCTCTGATACGTTATGATTTTGGTATCCACTGACGCCTCGCCTGTCTGTATACAACCCTCCATAGATTTGTATTGTGATAGCGGCCCGGATACCAAAGTCATAAGGTATCAGACACTTTGTGTCTCCTTCTATAAGAATAGGCTTTTCTAGAGCGTAACATAGCTGATGCGTCGTTTCGATCAGTCTGACTCGATGAATCGTACCGTTTATTGGGTCCTTATTCGACAAATCTGTCACTGGTTGTCATTCACAGCCAGATTCCACCCACTCAAGTTATTTACGCCTATCGGTTGGCCCTTACTTAAAACCTACGCATTTTTTTAACCACCGTCGATATTTTGCATAACACGAATTCAATGAAAATTTCTGAAAATCTTTTGTGATGATAAAAATATTATTCTCGGTGGAATTTTCCTCAACAGGTAAGAAGCATATATATTTAGCAGATACACGTGTTTAACCTACTCAGATATATTTTCTTTCTTTCTTATTTTTCTTTCTACGTTTGGAATTTTTAATGTTCTTTTCAGTAAATGCAATTTCAATAAAAATGAAATGACGTGATTGTGTTATTTCAAATGAAGATTTATTTCATGTAAATGTTGTTCAATACTGAGATTTCAGCGTTACTACATAAGTAAGAAGAAAATCAAATACTACATTTTTAAGAGTCAAGTGTCAAGATGTCAGAAATGTCGACTCAAGTCCATCAACGTCCACACCACATCACAATATGTGGTAATGTATAAAAGCTTTAAGCACTTTTCAGTTCAAATGCTGGCATCCTAAGTCGACCCTCACTTACATACTCGTAGTTATACAAACCGCGTTGTACAAATCGTTGAAAAAAAAAACGACCCAGTTTAAAGTTTAAATAAAAATACAAGGTCGTGTCAAAACAGATCTTCACGAGGCCAAGTTCTAACATCAACCTACTCTGTTATGTTAAAATCACAACATTTCGTTGTTGCGACTTCACAATGCAGAACATAATATCGCGCCGTATGAAAGCGGCTCTCGCCAGCTCAAACATAATTTTGTACGGATTCAGAATGCATTTAGAGTGTTGTGTAACCTGAAACTTTATGCTGAACTGTAGTATGGAGTTCTAGTTTCAATTAGTATTTTAAATGTTGAGGTTTAGTACGTTTGATATCAAATTTTGAATGTTTAGTATTTGAAGCCTTTCGAATATAAGTGCTAAAATTAACTCAGAAATCACAGCCGTTAGCGTAAGAGAACCCCTTCTATCATCGCACATCTAGACGCACAGCAAATTAACATCCTTACACCTTATTGCCATACCACTAATTCGCACAAAGCAAAGTCAAAATTCAAATCATTTATTTCAATTAGGTCATCAAAGGAGCACTTTTAAACGTCGATTTTTAAAATAAATGGGATGGGATGGAATTGAATCTACACGCACGCACGCATCTACAAGCTTTTCCGAACGTCTTTAATAATGCGTACAGCAAAGGAATGGAGCTCTCTGCCTGCGTCTGTGTTTCTGAACGGATACAACCCTAATCTCTTCAAAGTTAGAGTGAACAGGCTTCTTCTGGGTAAGCTCGCTCCATCGTCGACCTTGTCTTAGTCACTGACCTAGACTAAAGTCAAGAGCAACCCTATTATACATTTTTTTTTAAATTCTAAAATACTTTCAGGCTGGATTGAGGGTCGCGAGAATCTTTACGGCTACTATGGAATACGAGTATTATGACAACTGAAAGAAAAGGTTTTTTTTTTTGAAGTGAAAACTTCTTTAGCGGCGTTGTACACTTTTTCTGTAATGGGTAAAAAATTTAAAACTCGCGTCAGGGTCACGTGACCAAAACTCGCGTCAGGGTCACGTGACCCTGATCGAAAATGAGTAAGACGTCATTCAAATTAAAAATAAAACATAGTAACAAAAAAGTTTTCACTTCTACCGGCACTCCTGGAGTGCAACCTTTTTTTTTTTTTTAATAAAACACTGCCTCATACTAGGAATTTCTCCCATGTCATGGATGTCAAAGTCAACGTCAAGGTAATCCAAAAGTCTGATAACGAATATTATTTGCCATGACTCTGACATTCAAAAGGTAAATGAAGGAACGGGTTGGTTTTTAGTCAGTCAAGTCTTCCAGTCTCCTTCCCATGAATCCAGAGTGGGAGGAGGCATTTGATAAGTACACAGATCAGATAGACAGTCACTCCATGCAAGTTACTGGTCAGGGGAAGGGTATTACAACGTCTTAAAGCCAGGCTTATTCCGGCGAGTGAAAGTGACAGAGCTATACAAGTCGTCTAGCGCCATCTCGTTCACTCACTGGAACAAGCCTGGTTTTAAGACGTTGTAATACCCCCCCAGGTATACTCGTACATATTTATATAAAGTAAGATAAGAAGCTGACTTCAACATGATCAAGAAAAGCCCACGCAGATGTTTCCATCTACTTACCACTTATGAGTATGTCGTGTAGATAAAAGCTATCAATCCACACTCAAACTAGATAGTAATTTGTAACTGTGTATTAGTTAATGTTTGCAAATTAGCCAAAATTAATAAGCCCTAAACGTAAGCGTTTTCAGTTCTAATCGATGTATATATACGTACTAGTAGTATCGTAGTGTAATTTCAATTAATTACACTACTAATAATAAATGTATACAGGCATACGTATACACAAAGCAGCTAATTCCCTACGAGAATATTCACCAATAAATATTCTGTTACGTCTATAATGTTGGGCTCATGATAGATTAGTTTGTGCAACGAGCTAATATCAAAATGTGTGCTTTGGGAGATGAATTTATGCTGTATTTTACAGCTGATATTAAATGACTGTGGAGTTATTTATTGCACGATGATATTGGGTACCAGCGCTGGGTGCCTTTCGCCCAGAAAATGCTGACTTGTTAACCTTTTTGGTGAGGACATGATGATCATTTTTTTTTATAATTTTTGAAGTGTGTGTCCAAAATGAAGTATATGGTAACACCTGGCAGAGATAATATCACTGTCGTTACTAAGCCAATAAGCCTAAGCCAGTAATAGCCAAAGTCATAGCTATAGCCAAAGGCATAGCCAAGCCATTGCCAAAACCAGCCCTTCAGCTAGCCAACTGAATCGCTGTAACCATGCCGTCACATCCTTCTACGAGAACGAACATTGTAGATTCCTGAAAACAACCCACAATGTTCCAATGTATTTATATATAATAATACGCTAATATCATTCATAAATAAAGCAAGAAAAACCGAACCAGTCTTCAAAACTACTTGTCAGATTCCGAAATATATGCCTCATGTTAAAAAAAATTAGAGGCTAACGTGAGGGATTCCACAGGAAAAACTATTTTCAAAAAATATTTATTTCCGTTTTACGATATAACACCTCATTTGATAATTCAAAACAAGAATTCTAACAATACTAATTTTAAAAATAAAAATAGAAAAAATTTGGAAATACCTAATGGCATTTTATAAAAAATGTCGACACCGCTCATAAATCTTGCGAGTGTGTAGTACCAGTACTTACATTTTACAATGCAATAAGTTCGCTTGAAAACTATTATGAAGCTCTGACTAACGACCAACGAGCTATTTATGAGAAAAATAATTATTAATTAACTCAGAAATAATGAAAACTAGGTCCTCCGCATTGTTTGCATTGTTTTTCTTTTAAATTGAGTGTGTTTGCTTTGAAGAAGAGTGAATGAAATTGGTATTTTTTCTTTTTTGTGGTTGACTCTGAAGTACCGTGCTTGACCGCGGTACGTCTGGAAAGTGAATTACAAGAAACGGCACTGCCTGCCAAAGGCCCGCCCTTTGTCTTTCCAAGTCTTTCTGTTATGCGCAATTTCATTTTTTCTTGGCTCTACAGGAATAATCTTGGCCGCCTGCTGGCTGGGGATAAATAGAAGCCTCTGGCTTCTGATGTTTTTATCACCCAAAATATGCATTTTCCTATATTATCTATCGAAGAAAATAGGATTGATTATAAACCCATTTGCGGGGACACTTTTTTAAGGAGGACAAAAACTTCATCATTACTCTTGCATTCAGCTTAAAGAGGCGACAGTTTATACTCTCAAGCCTAATCCAAGGATTTAATTTAAGGCCCAGGGAGTGTAATACATGCCTTACCGGTACTCAGTGTTGCCTCGTGGCATACTCTTTACAACTTTCTTCTATTAGTTGTTCCGCTGTTGCACGGCCACTTGTCATTTGAGCCCGCTCAAATGACAGGTGGAACTTCGGAAAACCTGAAATACCTGCGGATATTACCCGTAATATGCAGTCACAAGTTGTCATAAGTTGAGCCATCAATATTGTTCGTCTCATAACTTCTAATTAATTCAATAATGCTTTGTGCTTTCTTAAAGAATAATTCTATGAATACCATATTCCTCATTTTCTTCAAAATTTACCACAATAAACGTGTATGTAAGAGAGGAGAATAACCATAGAAACAAGAGCTATCTTTACTACAACAGGTTCTTTGCAAAATTCGTAGCGGACGAGATTTTAAAGGGTCAGCTTATAATGGTGGCGGTTTTCCAGCTGATTTTCCCACACAATAAGTTGGATATGTTTAATATTTCGACGCTGCATGCTAAGCGTGGCTTGTTTATAGGATATTCTGATGCTATCGGCTTATAGATCCATAATAAATTGTGTGTTTATTAAGGATTAAGTTTATGCAATTTCGTGTTATCCCCTATCCTATAGTAAATCCATAATCGTAGCTGTTATGATAAGCTTGATAAGTTTGCTAGTTAAAGTTGGTTAATTTTATAATAATAGCCTGTAAATATCACGTTTGTTATAAAGCTCTTTAAATATTTATTTTATCCTGTTTTTAGTACAGACGGACAGCGGCGTCTCAGTAATGAACCCACTGAATAAATATAAACGTCAATTAGTCGTACCTTGTACGAATCCTTCATCAAGCAACCCTCATGTGTAAAACAAATTAATTCAAAGACGGTTCGAGCAATTAACGATAGGAAATGAACATCTGACCCTGGTCGGGTCATCGAGTGTAATCAATTAATTAAGTTCAGGATGTGAACCCAAATGGCTACTTAGAGTTTCATTTGCGTTTGAGATTGCTTGGGAGTTTCTGAGGTAAACTTGGCCTAGGTTGCATAAATATGAATATTGTATGAAGTTTGTTACGCTTTTGTGATAGATTCTAGTCTAGTCTAGCATTTTTTTTAATACACAAAACTTTTCAACTGACCCTTTATTATAACTAGCTGGATTATAAAGCTATTACGTCACAATATGGGATCAAGTTGATCTTATTCTTAGTCAAAACGCATAGTACATTTAATTCCATAACAACATTTCTTGATAGATTTTCTTCTTTTCATGATTCTCAGTTGATAACATCCACTTACAAATCTAATAAAAACTCCACCACAATATTCACTTACAACAGAAAACGAAACAACATAGAATAGCTCTTATTTCAATAATAACAAAGCAAAATAGCTTTATACAATTCCCCGTAACAAGATATCCGATTGAAGTTCGGAGACTTTCACTCAACGGCCTGAATGAAAACGTCTCTTTGGGAATGTAAAGCACAGAGCATAGCTACAGTGTAGGTGAAACAGTATCGCAACTCAATCGTTTTTGTTTTATAGAACCATGGATTCAATTTTATTCAGTACGTCAATATTGCTTTGATGCGGCCGTGGAACGAAAACGGCAACCACAGGTTCGGAATGGACTTGTAGTCAGTAACACAGTCCTTTCCGCTCCACACAGGGCTGGAAGAATCAATTAACGATTTTACCACAACAATAAAAAAGGATTTACGCGATGCGGCTCCGGCCTTTGATATTTATGGAGGAACCGTTTATAATTTTAGTGTTTAATATGACCTACCTAGTTGGTCTTGTGGACGCAAGAGTGACAGCTGAGCATGAGACTTAATGGGTTTGAATCTCACGTTGGGCCAAGTGTTTTTCGAATTCTCCAGTAGCAATTTCTCAGTAGTCTTTATAAGTGCCAAACTGAATAACTTTCATATATTTCTAATTAAAAAATCAAGTCCAGAGGCAAAGATGACGCCAAATGTGGAGCGAGCTTACTCAGAAGGATCTAGAACTCCTGCTCACTGACCGTACACAGTAAAAAGGCCTCGTCTTAGTAATTTCAGTATGGCCACATCACTAGCGGCGATGTCAATTATGTTTGATATTACAGCTCCCACCGCCATCACCGCGCCAGGCTTGCAGTGTGTTTGAGCACTATGACTTGTCTATATTGAACCATATCAACTTTTTCATAAAAGATAATGTTGATTGTCTTACTGTTTCCTCTTTACTATGGACACAGTCCTACTGGAAATGTATCCCCTGGGGGATAGGGACAGCTGCGCGCTTTAAACTACTCGCTATACGAAGTGTGTGGGTATTTGTCAATAGGTTCTGTATTTTATTGGCACTACGGTTGGATGTGGGCGAGCGGCATAGATTGACGCATTAGTTCTGTTTACTTAATCCCCGGCTGGGTTGAACACTTGAACAGGGATGTTTAGGGGTTTCAACTACTGTCATAGACTGCTGTGAGTTATGAAAGTTGTTTTTGAGTATTTTTGTATTACTTAAAGATTTATCTTAACCGTATAGTTCGGTAGCGCCCCCGAAAGGGGCGCGACAAGTAAACCTACGCTGGCTCAATAGTGGGTCCAAAAGGGGCAGACGTTGTAGTCATACGACATCCTCATTATAAATTAAAAAAATATAATATTCCCTGCTTAAAATCCTATGAGTGCGCATTAATTAAGAATTTTAAATAAAAATCTGATTTATTCCCGAAATTAAAACTTCTACATTTAGCGCCTCTTTTCATAATTTACCGTAACAAAATCCAAAAGTGTAAATACGATCTTCGCCATTTTGATGGCAGTGCTGGGTGGGGCTAAAAATCATAAAAAACGTGGTTTTCGGACATCCAACGGATCATTATAGGAGGAGTGAATAACTCGTCATTTAGTATTGTAACGAATTCACACGTATTTCAACATAAATTAGCAGTGGTAATGAAAAATTTGATATCTGAACTCGAACTTTCGCGCCACTTTTGTTTGTTTACATTTTTATTTTGCACTTGGATCACACACACGAGCTTTAACTCCATAATAATAAAGATAAATATCATGCCAAATATTATAAATAACGTAAAAAAGACCAGATCTTGGCTTAATTCTCTAATACAGGGCCAATAACACGTATTTTTCATTACCACTACTCAATTTGTATTCGTAATCGACAACCATGTTATTTTTTTTAATCGTAATGATGTGTGAAAGCGATTATTCTAATCGATTCCATAATTGATTTTTTGGTCAACTCGAGTGAAAAAAATAAGGAAATTAGGAAATCGATTAATAAAAATTAAAATAAAGGGCTTTGTGCTTTTTGTACCAGTTCCTTGTCCGCCATTTTGATTTTTTTTCAAAACAGCGTACACGAATGAAACATTGATAAATCGATAGATAAAATCAATACAAACATAAAATGTAAGCGGCAAAACCTCGTAAACTGTCACGTTTCCGAGTTATGAGCTGTCAAAAATGTAAAACTAGCAACACATTTTTCTTTTTTTTTTTCAATATTTTAATGTTTGTTGATCAAAAAGGTTATTTCCACAATAAAAATAATTGAATATTAGTTTTTCACGCATTTCAAATGCTTTAACATAGGATTATTCCGTTTAACGCAATTTCAGCATTTAAAATGCGTGTAAAAACTAATATTGAATTAGTTTTGTTGCGGAAGTATCCTTTTTGATCAATAAACATCCAAATATTAAAAAAATAAGAAAAAATGTGTCACTAATTTTACATGTTTGACAGCTCATAACTCGGAAACGTGACGGTTTACGAGGTTTTGCCCCTTACATTTTATGTTTGTATTGATGTTATCTATCGATTTATCAATGTTTCATTGGTGTACGCCGTTTTGAAAAAAAATCAAAATGGCGGATGGCTTCTGGTACACGGCCCATACAAAAAAGTTCAAACCCCTTTGTTTTATGCTTAGAATACAATTATTATCTATTATAATATAGTTTAAAGCTTTTATAATAATATTACGTACATTGTCATTCCCAAAAAACAATAATAGACAAAGGAACAATGTCAGATAATAAATGTTTGAATGCGCGGCAATTATTTAATTCAAAAATTTTGAATTAGGAATGCACTCGCTGAGGTACTCGATAATCAAAATATGTAATAACTTTTAATTTATTAGCTAATTTTTACTGTACATTTTATTTTGTACAATCATATAATTTTTAATGTTGAATGAATATAGAATGCCTTGGATTTTGATAGGCGTAATATAAATGAGGTTGTTTCCTACCAAATAAAAGTTTTTTTTTTTTATCGTGGTAAAATCATCAAATGAGTCCTTCCACCCCGGGCAGGGCGGGAGGGACTGTCAGACTTGTACTGACTAAAATCCACGGTGTCCTTCAATAGCCCTTTATGTTCCCGGGGTCATGAAATAACTCCCGCGACCCCGGTAGGCTTTGGCCCTCTAAGTTCTCATTATGCTGACGCTCTTTGAGGCGCACGTGGAACACGACGCGCTGTCGACCCGGGCATGGTCCATGGTCGGACAGCGAGTTGCCCTTTACTCGCTGTCCGCATGCTCGTGCCTACGGTGGCCGGAGATCGTCTGCCGACTTCCGACGCTGCGGGCGCCTACCACTATGGTTGGGGCGGAGGGAGGACGCTGTCCTCTCCCTCTCGCGGCTCCAAACAAAAGATAGCCAAATTAATTATTTTATTGTACAAATTTCTTTCGTGAGATTGGTTTGGTCAAGTAAGTATTACACGTCAGAAATCGAGCTTTTAAAATAAAAAAAGAAAATGCTAGGTATTATATTTTTTTACACTATTCGATGTCGCTGAGGATCAAATTCGGTGAAGTAATGATAACTTGGTAAAATATTAACTAATATACAAACAATAATTTAGTAATTGTACAGCAGAATAAAATCAAAATTCGCGCAAACTCACTTAAAGTTCGAATTTCAAAAAAATTGTTAATGTATTTATCTACTCTCATAACGTAAACTTCGAAATACAAAACTCAAAACGAGTTTATAATGACATACTTTATACCATAGAGTATCGTAATGTAATTAAAAAATTAAATTATAACACTGTTTGTCTAACAAAACAATGTTATAATTTAATTTTTTTTCATTATGATACAGATTACTGATCATAGATACATTTTTTTACTTTTTTATCTGTGGCTGCGCGCGCTTTCTAAGGGAATGTTGGGATTTTGACGTTTGTGTTTCGGTGGATGACATGGTGGATGATTATTAGTGTTTATTAATTTTAATCTTTTATTTGATATGTTCGTGTTCAATGAGAGTAGATAAAATAGTGTATGAAACTGTACATAACTAGGTATTATACCACTCGTGTGATACTATTATAAAACTCGCTTCGCTCGTTTTATAAACTCACACTCGTGTATAATACCCCTCATTATGTACCAGTTACATAAACTACTATTACACCACGAAGTGATAATAAAAATTTGAAATAAGAACACTATGTTGTGAACATGTAGCGAAACATTATTTAATGAAAAAAAAAATCTTATACCTCAAGTTTGTCGCATGTTTCTACTTCACAGAATATTGATAGTTTGATTGCTGAATTTATGTTTCAAAAATTTAATTTTTATGATGTTATTTAATTTTTTATCCAATCGGCCTCGAGACTTCCTTAAGGATTTTTCGCTATTCCTCATAGTTTAAAATTTAGCTAAATACGCCCCGTTGGAAATTCTAATTGTTTGTAAGGAATCATTTAGAAGTACATCATACTCCTATCTCTCAGCATTAGATCCGAACCCGGTGTTTGTCTTTTCACGTTTTTTAGATCCGTTTTAAAAAGATAAATTGAAATTAATTAACGAAAACACAAAATATAAGTAAAACCATAATGATGGAATTTAAGTTTAGAAGACACATAGGTATGTTTAGCCTCCAATGAAACACCGATAAATAAATCATTGCGTAAACGAAATAATTCTTGAAAATTTGAAATATTATAAAATGATTCAGATTTAGTTTCATAGACTTATTGCATGGACTGAGCTTTCTATAGTCAAAAAGCAGATAAATCAGTCCATGCTCTATGTCTTGTTTTACTTTTTTTTTCATGTTCGATTATGTTGCGAGTATCGATTAGGCTGAATGAAGGTTTTTAATCGTTTTGTGAATATTGGGTTTACGGTCAGCACTAAAAAGAGTCATGTTGCAACATAGTTTTTGCAAATTTTTATCCAGACTTTGATCGTTATTATTTATGAAATTATGTATGAACACTGGCAAATCTAGTAATGTATATAGTAAGTTATTTTATTTATTTCACTGTTTAACCATTATTATCATGTGATAAGCTTCTTTATGTACATATTTTTCAGCACATCTAAATTACCTAGTTTTTGGAATGATGTAGCATTTTGTATGTTACACACATTTTACAACAGAATGAGGCAGTTTTATTGACCTCAACATGTTCTTAGAGATATTGTTCACAAACTTATCGCATGAAATAGCTGTGGTAACATAATATATTTTTGATCAAAAATTGGATGCTGAAAGTTGACAAAAAATATTGTGTAATAGCTCAAATTTCGAATCACCCGGTCGACTCAGCTGATGTGTCATGTGTCAAAATATTGTCGTGCAGAGTGGTTAATAAACTTGCTAATAAGTAGGATGTTACGTAGTACGCATTGTTTTAATCTTACAAACTGTTATTAGATTTTGTATTGTTTTCGATTATTGCATTTATTAATTAATTGAATGTGTAGATATTACTCTACTTAAGCTTTGGGGTGAGATGTCGCCATGTCTCTAGTGTCAGAGCTAATTAAAGTCACCAAGCCACCACTAGGGAAACCCACAGGAACCAATCAGGCATCCGTAGTTAGAAAGATACATTGGTATGTACTTGCCCAGGTTTGAACCCACAACGTCATGTACGAGAGCCGGATTGTCAACCTTTGATCACGGTAAAATCTTGATCTATTTTTAGTAAGGTTGTACCTAAATTATAAATGACCATAAGCTAATTTTCTGGTACACACACCTTTTTCTTTATTGCGTTCACAGTTTTAGATTAGCTTTATTAGCTCCATTTTGTCTATTTGTACGGAAACAAAGTTTGACTGAACGAGAAACTATAAAGCAATTAATTGAAGGGGCAAACTAATAGTAAAGTAGCTAGAAAGTTTGGATTGATCTGTGTGGTAAACTTCAGTACGATTATTTATTAATCCAATTTCCGCTTTCACTGAAAAAAGCTAATTAACATTCATTAGGTTTTGACAGTGAAAGCGACAAAATTAGTCCCTCATTCGTACACTAAAGGCTTTTTTTCATTTTTCATGCAATATACGCTTTAGATACTTCTGTAGATTTGTTCTATGTTCCTTAGAGTTGAATGTTGGAAATTCAATTCTTATTTTTTAAACTTTGTTTTCTAAATTGCTGTCTAACTGCAAAAAAATGCAATTGCAAAATGTTCAACTCCATTTTCTCATTTCAACAACGGAATATCTAAATAAAAATTTATTTTGACTGTGACTGCTAAAACTTTCAAAACTGCAATATCCACCATTTATGTTTATTTGTTGAAATTCGCAGATATATATACCTACTGTCGTAAATTCGTAAAAATATCAGATTAGCAAAGATACTTTTTAACCATATTTTTTATCATGTTTCGTATCGAACAAAATTGACTGCATTCTAGGGCAGAACAAAACTCTAAATTGCTTTTCTGTAAAATATATTATTTTCAGTTTTAATAGTGTTCGTAATCACAGTTGATTAGTGCTAAAATTAGCACAAGAATACACACATAAAAAGTTCGTGATCACAAGTATAAACAGTTTTTTTTTTATTAATATTTAAAAAAGAAATCTTCGTTGTGTGGTTTCTTCAGATACAAATACCCTGAAATTTACCCTAACCTTGAAATTAAATATAAAACAACAAAATTATAAAATAACTAGTGTTTTCCCGCGGCTTCGCTTGCGTTATTTTAGAATTTGAGAAACAATATGGATCGTGTGGCGCCATCTGGAATATGAACGTAATTGTTTTCTCAGCAACAGCTCTCTTCTGTTATTCGGGATGTTAGATACCTTATATCCGTGTCTATACTTCTGACAACGTACCTATACGCTAAATTTTGGGATGATCGATTCAGTAGGTGATGTAGGTAATGCGTGAAAAGGTAAAAAACAAACATACTTGCATTTTTATTATTAGTTTAGATCAATAATGTTATATCTAGGTACATAGTTTGCATAGGAAACGTCCTTATTTGAGCGACATTAATTTCAAAGAACCGTGTTTATTTTAAACATTAGACTATAATTTTTGGGTCGATTTACAGTATCGCTGCAAATTAAACGTACGATAGCATTGCTCTTCTCCCTTTAGCATTCCGCATGATACCTAAAAAATAACTAATTATCTGACTCGATGAGTACAACTTGTCGTCGTTTAAAACAGAATCTATGCACTGGTATGAACACCAATTCAAAACACAAATAAACACATTTTTTTCTTATCTTTAAAATTCCACACCTCGAAGCAATTACAATTAAAAAAAAAAACCAACTACAACAACCTACAATTTAAATCAGTGTAGATTTATATCCTAGAGAACTATTGAAAAATATAGTAATAATTTAAAATCGCGAATAATATTGAAATAAAAGTATGCACATTTTTTTTTAATTATTTGAAACTCTCAGAGGACAATTAATATAAGAAAACTCAAAAAGTGAAAAAAATAAACTGCGAGATTTGATCCAGAGACCCTTTGCACGAAAGTCAAGCAGGTTACCATCCAGACTGGCTAGTACGCTGACAGTGACTTTTAAATAGCGGTTCTTATACAAATGTCAACAATGACTGAAAATCAACATATTATAAAATTGCTAATCCCCCAAGGGGAATAGCGTAATTATACATATCTTATTAATTGAAGAGCAGTTTAAGGAATATTTGAGGAAAAATTTACTAAATAATATCCAGTGGTTTAGCTTCCAACTACCAACAAACATCTAAAAACAACAAAAGTCAAAATTGCTTATCTCCCAGGAAAAATAGCGTAATAATACATAGCCTATCAGACAGAAGCATATTATTAGGAATATTTGAGGAAAATTTGATCGACAACTTTACAGTAGTTTGAGAGATAGATCAAATCAAAAAAACATAAAAAAAATTCGAAAGAAAAAAAAAGTTGATTTGGCATCAGAATCGATCCCTTATCTCGAAAAAAATACAAAAAGAAAAAAATATTCAATGTACAGGAATGACAGCTCTACGATTTTATTATATGTAAAGATAAAGATAAAGATAAAGATAAAGATAAAGATAAAGATGTATCGTAACAAAAAAAGATAAGAAACTTTTTATGATGTGTCATCACACGTTTCATATAACGAATATTCTTACAGTAATATTTATAATAAATTATATTCATTTCCTTTAAATAGGATGCCCACAAAACGTCACACAATATTAGAACCTAAGAAAATCCCAACCTGTCTGAAAATACACCCTCGGGGTTAACTTTGTTAACGTGATAAACTAAAGAACTTCTCACACTGATTGTAATGCGATAACGTGCGGCGGAATGCGACGCGCGTGTTCGTAGACAGTTTATAAAGTAACAACTGGATTTGCTGCATTTTGTTCGTCGGTCTCCTGTGGTTTGTTGGGGATTTTGTAGTGTAAATTTTTAGTACTAGAAGTTGGTACGTATTTATTTGTAAAGTGGATGTTGTTTATAGTAAAAGAGGAAAAAATGATAGTGATAATTAGCCATAATTATAAGTAGATTTTTTGAGTTATAATACTTATATTAGATTTTTTTTAATGTTTGTCAGTGTTACAATAATACTTAAATATACGGAATATATTACAAAAAAAATAAAATAAAAACAATAACACTCCATTTTTAACCAAAAAACATAATAATATGTGTATAATGAAACATGTAAGTAATATATTTATACATCTCCTATTATTATTATTATGTATACTATGGTAATAGCATACACAATTGGCATCGCAATCGTAGCAAGTGAAATTTTCTAAGCAAGCGTAGTTCGCGTAGCAGGCGGAACGCAGAGCGCGTAGCAAGCGGTGCGTAGTGCGCGTAGCAAGCGGAGCGCTCGTAGCAACCTCGTAGCACTAGATAACAATCGTAGCACAGAAAGCTACGATGTTCCGCGTAGCTTTGCGTGTAGCGACTTCTTTGTTTTTTTTCTTGCTTGCTTTCGTGTGACATCAAGTTAATTTGTTAATTTTCCGCATCAGTAACTAATTCGACATCATAATATTTGTGGCTCAATAACGGTGGCTATTTGTAATTATTCTGCTTTATTTTTTGTAATAATTTCCTTTCGGAATTGGATTCGATGAAAAAGAAATGGAGCTGTCGTTTCTGTTCGGTCGCGTTAAGGGAATAAAGAGGTATTAATTTAACTGTTACTGTTTATGTGGTATTTTCCCTATTATTTTTAAAATACAAACTTTGTCATTAAAAATAGATAAAATTCCCATCCATCTCTCGTGGCAGGTCTTAGACTTGAGCCATGGATTTTTTTGTTTTTTTTTTGAGATTATGTAGGTACCTATTAAAACATGTGACATCTACCAACCCGCATTGGGCCCGCGTAGTGGATTATGGCTTACTCTTTCTTTGATTTAGCTATAATTTCGCAGCGGAGGAGTGCTACCAGGGTAGTCTTTGATAGCAATTTTCAAATAAGTGTCACTTAAAATCTGATTGACCTTTAACATAACTTGCATTACGATTTATTTCTACCACCTGCTTTACCTCAAATTGAGCCACTAAAAGCACAAAATGAACATTTATCAATTAAAATCCACACAGATTAGCCCGCACACCGCACTCAGCAAATAACAATAAGCGATAGTTGTTTAATCTATGACAACAATTCGAACAAAATTAACTGTGGCCTCGCAACTGCAGTAATTAATGAGTGAATTGAAACAGTTGGTCGGTAAACCTCGTTTGTATGAAATGTTGTTGGTTAATTTTGGTACAGTGTGAGGTAAGGTAATGAAACAATATTATTATTATTATAAGCCCCTATCGTCCCACTGCAGGGCAAAGGCCTCCCTTTCCTCCTTCCACTTTTCGCGATCCAATGCGATTGTAGGCCAATCCCTTAAAAATGAGTCCAGCTCATCACGCCATCTCCTTCTGGGCCTGAAACAATAAAGGTTGAAATAATTTATTGGACTTGGCTTTCGGTACTGTCGCTGTAAATCGTTTGTTGAAAAACACTTTTTTTTTGTCTAAGCCGTTCAGTACCACTTACTTATTTTTTGTGTGCGTGCTAAAAGCGTGTTTTTAGTTTTTGTGAACTGTTATAGAATTAGTACGACTGACGACGAGAGAGCGTTCCATCCGCTTCTGATAATACCGATCTACGAGTAGACATACATAAACAAACACAACACGTTGAAACTGAGATCGAGCGGAGCGATAGCCCGGTTGCAATACAACCAAAATCCCAAAACGTGCGTTACTCGTCTATTACTCAGTGAAATTACGGGCTTTGTATAAAAATCTGCGAATACGCATATAACAAATTAAATGTGAAAAGTCCATGATTGATTCACTTATTGTATCTACCCACTACCTAGAAAATACTATGCAAAGTCCTCACCATTTCAAGAATCTTCACGGTATATATTATTTGTGTCCAAGTATAATCTCGTTACCTCTTCCTTGCCACATTTGTTGTTTGGCACATTTGTTCAATATTTATTTTATTCTGTTTTTTCGTCAGTTTTTTTACAACATTTTCAACTGTCTATCATGGTTCATGAGATACTGCGTGGTGACAGACGGACAGATAAATAGAGGGAGTCTTCACTATGAAGTCTTATAGTAACAGGTTTACCGTTTGAGTAATTTATAAAAGGAATTGAGTTTTACATTGTTCGCACAGTTCACAATTGAGTTCAGACTACATTATCATTGTAAAAAAATAACACAACAAGATACTTGTAATCACTAAAAAGATAGGCACCAAGGGCACATTCAATCTAGAGTTATTTTTGAGTTCGAAATAAAGAAGCGCGAACTATTGCCACCAAACAGATATAAAAATCCAGTTATCGGGCTGTTACAGAAATTCTGATGGAAAAAACCAACAACACAGCCGCTAAAAACGAAAGCCGGATAAAATAAAATTCAATACACAGTCGATAATGCGTCGCGGTCGCATCACCGCACAGAAAACTATTCCTACAAAATGTACTAAAATTTTATTCGACTATTTGGGAACTCGTAAAATGAAAACTTATATTCACTTTCCAACATTGCTGCGGACGAATCTTTTGTCGATCGTCATTTGTTTACTTTGTCGTAGTCCATTTTAAAATTCAGTATATCTCGTGATCTATATTCTTGCGTATCTACGAACGCAGCTTTGGATGCCCCCAGTAAGATGGACTGACAACCTTTAAAAAAAATACTGTATGACTGAATTCAGACAGTATGAGTATCAGTCAGTAGCATCCATATATGCCCGGCGGCCAACCCGAAGGCCAATACGCCGGCCATGCCGCCAGGAACATGCATTCTTTTATCTTTTACCTGCGGCACGCGCGGCTTTTGATTGCCGGCAGCAGTTCGCTTGCGGCTTCGTATTCAGATATTAACATCATTTTGTAAAGCCGGCGGCAAATTGTGTGCCAAGGCGGTCTGGAACCCTGCGGCAAAGCCGGCGACATGTGTACATACGCCATAAATCTTGCATTTGATCGAATAAAATGGTAGCCTTCGCCCTGTAGCAAGCAAAATTTTCCACGTTATGCCATCAAAACTTCAATTCTAAAATGACCTCAATGCTAAGTCAATGGTCTCAGTTCACAGGCCAGGGATAGTAGGCCAAACTAACATTAGAAACATTGACAAACTAACTTCGTTCATTTCAATTAGTAAACTGTCGTTGGTCTACACATTTCTATGCTTGCCTGGTAGGTTTAGTGCTTCGTTGTTTAGATCCTACTACTATTATAAAGGCGAAAGTTTGTAAGTATGGATGTATGGATGTTTGTTACTCTTTCACGCAAAAACCACCGAACGGATTTGGCTAAAATTTGGTACACAGATAGTTTATAACCTGGATTAACATATAGGATAGTTTTTATCCCGATTTTATGTTCCCGTGGGATAATTTTCGAGTTGTAGCGGGTGAAGCCGCTGGCAACAGCTAGTATAGAATAGATTGAGAAAGAAAGAGGTTTGACGCCAACTGCCTAGCCTAGTTAATTTTTAGCCTGTTAAATTTTATAACTCAAGAATGGGCTCACCTATCCAAGCCAAATGTTTAGGCTTTATTCGGACTATTTAGTAGATGCAGTTCTCCATTTATCGCGTTTTTTTGTAACAAATGAATTCAATAAATGTCAGATCATTTTGTAAATGAGGATTTTGCTGTCAAAGTAGCGAAGCGAGTATCGGGCCCCTAGCTTTCTATAAAAGCAAAAGTCACCTGTGAGCTCACAAATCTGTTCTTTCAGTCGTCACCGCAGGTTCAAGTAGCCTGTGGTTCCGCTGTTAAGTGTGCACTGTTAGAAAGTGAATTCTACTTGGTGAATTCCACCCCAAATGCAGGTGTCCTACCAACGCGCGTCGACGGCGCGTTTAAAAACGTAGTGTGCAGAGGCTTTAAAAGTGAGAATAATTCCACTGTGGGAACGAGATGGCGCTAGACGACTTGTATAGTTCTGTCTCTTTCACACAATGGAAATACACTCGCTTTGAGACGTCGTGGTAGGCCCCCAGTACCTTAAATACAGTTCGTCAAATGGGTTATTCCATTACTATGGTTTGTTAAAACCTATTTAAGTTATTGTATAATTACGTTAAAACTTGTGGCTTCCTGATTGACAGAACTAAAATGGGTGGTTTTGATTGCGGCTTTGGTTTTGCTCTGATTAAATTAAATGATTAAATACAAGCTGTATTAATATTGACTTACTTTTATCTAGGTATTTCAATGATACTTCAAAAAAAAAAATCGAATTGCTGAACCCATCTCACTAGACACGGTTTTGGAAGAAAGCTCATAAGATAATAATTTATTGTTTGTTATAATCAATTTTTCGTCAAACAATAAGCATTGTTTTCCAACGCGTGCACTCAATTGGTGCATGGTAATGCTGCCAGTGTTCTGACAACTCCCTTTGACAACAATGTCCTTTGACTGACACGTTCCGCCTCCGCCTTCCCTTACAATGAGAATATTTTTGTTGGCATTTGTACATATTGGCATTTTTTATTATATATATTACCTGTTATTTCTCTGTTATGTCTTTGACTGTTGGCCTTTTAGAGAGACTAAGGCTGCTTTTCCACCAGAGATGCGCTATGCTATGTTGCTACGGATATGTTTGTTATCCACCAATCACATTCATTTGTTTTCATAACGCACACTCACATAATGAGTATGATTGGTGGATATCAAACGCATCCTTAACAACGTAGCATAGCGCATCTCTGGTGGAAAAGCAGCCTAAGAGTCGCTCAACGAGCAATGGAAAGAGCTATGCTCGGAGTTTCTTTGTGGCATAAAATCCGGACCATGGATTTTCGGCGAAGAACCAGAGTCACCGACATAGCTCATAAAATTTGCAAGTTGAAGTGGCAATGGGCAGGCCACATCCCTCGTAGAACTGACAACCGATGGGGAAGAAAAGTTCTCGAGTGGCGACCACGGACCGGAAAACGCAGCGTAGGCAGGCATCCCACTAGGTGGACCGATGACATCGTGAGGGTCGCGGGCAGCCGATGGATGCAAGTGGCGAATGGCCGTTCGGCGTGGCGTCTAAAGGGGAGGTCTATGTTCAGCAGTGGACGTGTTCCGGCTGATGATGATGATGATGATGAACTGATATTTTATGAAAAATTAAAGCTATTATGAACCAAGTTCTACAAACGTAACTTCTTTAACAAAGTTTTCCACAACATTGAACTAGTTTCACTTCCCGTACGATGCATTCAACATACGCTTTCGTCTAACAACGCAAGTCGAAACATGGCGTCACACACAAGTCAATTTAAAGTTTACTCCGAGTGCAATCTTGTATTAGCATGACGCTGCCGTTTAGACCTTGTTCCTATTAGGGTTGCCTGTTAGCAGAACTTTTTTTTACAATGCCTACAATAAACATAGAAGCAGACTTTACGAAAGAAAAAAAGTAGAAAGATTTTTTTTTTGTGTTTATAAGTCTCCAAGTGTGTCCCTCTCTCCTTGCATGCATTCCAATGCATAATAACATAATGCACAGTGCCCCGTGGTTCAAAATAGCAGTATGGGAGATTTTTTTATTCATTTTGTTACGAATCTGGACTGGTTAAACTAAGTTTTAACTGATACAACCTTATGGCACATTTAGTTAAAAATCTCTATTGTATGTTGAGCACGAGTGTTTTTAAATACTCGAAAATTAGAAGATTTTTCAAATTGTTATCATAAATACTCGTATGTATTTATACGTACTTACGTCAAACAAGCCTGCCTACATTCTCCTTTTCTTTTTGATTATTGAAACTACATAATTATGCATGGTAAAACATGGTAACTTGTATTTAGAAAATTAGAGCGATCAATTTATATTTCTCTAACCAACCTGACATTGTAACTCAGTAATACAACCGCAAACACAAAGTAAATTTTATGTAATAAGAACAAGTTTATATCTTGCATAACAACGTTCAGATAACATAAATTAATGTTAGCATAAACAATGTTGATGAGAATGAACTAGAACATGCCTAAATTCAAATCTGCAAAAATGTGAGTTACAACGTTTGTTCTAGCAGCTGTCGGTACCATTTTTTCTTTATTTCATGCCATTCTTATTCACCCTCTCTACATAATATTAGTCTAACTTCAGTCAGACAATCCCTGTCTCTTCTAAACGAGGTTGTGAGATCAAACCCGGGCAAGTATCAAGGTATCTCAAAAAAATACACTTATAAGTTCTTACTAATTTTGAAATTTGAAATTATCGTGACGACACTATTGGACTTTTACGATTAATTAAGTCTCAAAATCATGTCTGTGAGGTTCCCAGAGCTGGCTTAATAAACTTTGACAGAAGACGAGGGTGACCAATTTTCACACGAAAAAAAAGACTCAGAAAATCGTTACAATACCTACTGCTAATTACAGATTTTAATTAAGACGTCTAGTCGTCCCACGTACGTCACAACTTACTCTCAAGTTTCCCACAGTATAGCTGGATTGAATCTAATTTCACGTTGACTCAGAATACACGCTACAATTTAGTTGGAAGTGAATTAGCTTAGCACCTAATGGTAGGCTGGAGGTACAAACTCGATTATAACAAATGGGTACCGTAATTCAAGATAATGTAGGTACAGTTGGTAGTTTGTTATTGTAATCGTATCAATATTTGTGAGACCAATACATGTTAACGTACTAAGTCAATAATCTTATTTCTTACTAATAATTTATAAATAATGTAAAGTCTTCACAAATAATGAATGGACGTATGTTTATAATAACCTTTCGCACAAAAATTACTGAACTTGTTTAGATGTTTGGATGCAGAAAATTTAAAACTTAGATTAACCTAGTCAATGTAACTGGCTTCAAACAATTCCATACATTATAAACATAAACGCCTCTGGTTGACAATAGCTTTAGAATTTGACTTTTATTCCGATATGTAACCAAAACAATGTTACTTATTTATCAGTGAAAATAATTATAATTATATCAGCGAATCAATTTATTCGTAGCGAAGAATAATTGCTCAGCTATGCACTATCATCATCGTCATCCACAGCCCGTCTTCACCCACTCCTGGGTATAGTCCTCTCTCTGTTTGAGCCAAGCTCCACGATCTTGCGCCAGCCTCATCCAGGACACTCCCGTGATGGCAACAATGTCGTCTGCCCATCTCGCCGCCGCAGCTATGCATACCTATGAATAATTTGTATGAGATCAGAACATGGTCAGAAATATTCCCTATTAAAAATACATAAGCAATAATAAGGTAGTTTCCTCTATATACATTAGACGCGCATCTTCCTACTACCTTCACCGTAAACGGATCGGAAGCGATTACCAATTTCCGTAAAAGAATTTGAAGAAAATCTTTTCAAACCCGGGTCAGGATAAACTCAAGGTTACTCCCGCTACAAATCGTTTTTTGGGCAAGCTTTAACAATTTATATTTTAATTGAAGCTTAGTGTTCTAGATTTTTCGGTTCTTTTTAGGTCCCAAGAGTGTTTCGTTGACTACTTTTTTAGATTTATTAAAAGTGTCCTCTCATGCTTTGCTCGGACGCCAGCTTGTCATGTCAATATTTAAATATGTGTGTAAGTGTTCTCTTAATAGCGCATGCACATACAAAAATATTCCAAGTATTTAAAATCGTTAAAATCTTTTAGATGATTTTTTAACACCTGAAATACATAGATAATATTTATAATCCTGTGAATAATTTTATGGTGATCGTTCTCAAAATAAACTTATTAACCAGTCAAACAAATTGACAACTCTTTTTCGTTTCCTTTGAAATTATACTTCGTCGGCCTAATTCGTTAACCTGCTAAATCCATTTTTTGGCAAAATTGACTTTTTGATGCAGTTAGAAAATTCAGCCTAATATCTACCGTATCATTTAAGAAATAGCAGCGATATCAGCCTAAAAAGATGTAAAACGCTGTGCCCGAAAAACTGCTTTCTTACCACTAGCCAATCTCCACAACGCAAACCTGCTAAATCCTGTTGGCGCCTCAGTTTTGCACTGACAACGTTCCCAAACTCACGCGACGTTTGTGAAAACAGTTTATTTTATTTTATTGTTATAAAATTTAACTGATTGTGATACAGTAGCAGTAGTAAAACAATATTTAATATCTTTCATTAATAATGATAAAATAGTTAGGAGTACGACACGTACTACAAGACAAACAACACATTATAATAACGTATATTATACCTATTACTGTGTGTTTACGAAGAGTTTACCATTTTTTTTATCATCAAATGAGTCCTCCCACCCAAGACAGGGCAGAAGGGACTGTCAGACTTATACTGACTAAAATCCAAGGTATCCTTCAATAGCCTTTACGTTCCGGGTTCACGGTATACGTAAGTCCCGACCCCGGCAGGCTTTGGCCCTCTAAGGTGGCCGTCAATGTGCTGACACTCTTTGAGGCACGTGGAACACAACGCGTCATCGACCCGGACATTGTTAACAGTCAAACAACGAGTCCTCCATTACTCAGAGCCCGCATGGGCGCACCTAAGATGGCTGGAAATCGTCTTGCAACATCCGACGCCGTGGGCGTCTACCACTGCGGCTGGGCTGTGAGGTGGACGCAGCAAGTCCTCACCTTTACGCGTCCAGCCTCCTCCTTCGCTAGCATAACTGCTTCGCAGAAGGAACCGACCGCTTCCCACTCCGTCTTGCTCCGCAGCATGGCCTCGAACAATGCCGGGTGTGAGAGGTCGCATAATATCCTATCGCCGTCGTGAGGACACGGCGCGGTGGTGCTCTGCCCAAGCGGGGTAGTCCTGCACCGTATATATGCTCCACCGTATGAACCGTATCCTCCGGGCGATCTTCGCAATGGTGACACCCAGACCTTTTTCCTTCTCTATCACACAGGTACCTCCCTAAACTTCCATGTCCGATAAGGACCTGCGTCAGGTGGTAGGTCAAGACGCCGTGACGCCTATCCAGCCACTCCTCAAAGAGGGCCGGGTCTCCGCGCTATTGCGTGCCTGGGCCCCGGTTGCGACAGGCGCTCCCTCCATACTGCCCTGAGATCGCGCCGGAGCTCTTCCCGCCGCGCCTCGAGACGTCAAGGCAGGGGGATTCGCCCCAGCGATAGGTGGCGCTGCGCCTCCACGTGCCACTCATAGACGCGCTGGAGAGCAATGTTCTCCAGATCCCAAGGCAGCATCCGGCAAGGAGGTTGGCCGATTCACCGGCGATCGTGCGGTATCCTCGGATCATCTTGTATAGCTTCTGGTAGGAGGCGGCTATGACTCAGCAGGAGTCGCTTGAGGGCGGTTGCTGCCCAGTTTAGCTTTGGGGCCAAACGCAGGAGGTGCTGGAAGTCCCTGAAGTTCCACCGGCTGTCGAGGACGAGTCTCAAGTACTTCATCGTTCTCCCGACACCGCCGCCGACGCGAACCCCTCACACCGATGCGATGAAGAGTTTAGTTTAGATATTTTAACCCTGTTTCTTGTTATAGAGGACTGATTGTTATTTTTTTACTAATAAATATTTATTTTGATTAGTGATTGAATTCATTTAACTGCACTATTAAATTATCTACACTCCATACCAAAAAGATAAAACTGCTAAGTCCTCAAGCAAATTGAAATTTCCCCTCGAATAACTGCTAAATAAATGTTTTCCTCATTTTTGAAAAATCTATTTAGGTTTTGTTAGATATTATGTTTTTAAAATATCAAGAAAAAATATAGAAACCAACGGGACTTTCAAAATTTTGATAGCTAAACTAGTAAAGAAATTATTCAGTTTTTTCTTCGTCCTGTAAACTTTGCAAAAATGCACTTAGCAGGTTAACGAATTAGGCCGACGACTTGCTTAACCATACAAATGGTACAGCAACTTTCTAACTACAGAAGAAGAGAAGTCGCAAAATGTTCATTTGTAAACTGTAAAACATTTTAAGAACAACAAGATAACTTGATTTTATTAAGTTTATCAAACAATTTTATTTATCAAGACAGCCTCTACAGAAAATTTTGTTGAAATTCAATGAGTTACCTACTTCAATGATGAAAAGGTTTAAAGATGAGATAACGACACTGCAATTCCAAGAAAAATGGATCAAGAATATAAATGATCAACGAAATGCAACTTGCAGTAACAGCTAATGTGTTTTTAAGTGAGTTAGAAGAAGATGGTCTTGAAGGCAAAAACTATTTGCCACAGTATTTCATATTCAATTCTGTTTCCCGCTATTTCGTCTGCAGTGCATTGCGAAATTTGTAAAGAAAAAAAGTCAGTAAAAGCTCATCTGTTCTTAAAGATTCGTAGACTGACTTAAATATACACGCAAACGGTATGTGAAGGGTTGGTTTTTAGTCGATGTGAGAGTCCATTCCATCCGAGACGCGAGCAGTCATTTGATGATAATTTATAACCCAAAAAAGTGCTTTAATTAACCGAACAATGGGTAATTGTAGCTCCTCGATTTCCTAATGTTGTTACAGCTTTGATCTTAGTTAAAGCCTCAATAAAAATAAAGTAAGTGGAGTGACCAGAAAATAATGTAAACGACGAAATTATTTTCTATCGAAAAACTAATGTTGATTCTGTCTAAAGAAATAAAGAAATGCGAAAGGCTTGCCCCGCGATTTTCACATATCAGGGCCCTCATGTACCCAAATAAAATACGTATTTTTTCAGATAGCACTTTCGCCTTCTTTAGTTCTAACACTTTCTAACCTACTTTCTTTGCCGATATTATTTTCCTGGGTCCATATTATTATCTCCAAAAGGATCTATGCTCCATTTTCCCCCTTTGTTTACCCGGAAAATCATGCCACCATGACACACACTCCTCCAACAAAACGCATATATTTTCATTCAAAAATACTTCTTCATTCTTAAAAATAAATTTTCATTCAGTGTGGAGGTTTTATTTTTCGTAAGTCAAAACAAGTGGATATGTGTTATATATGGCGGTAATGGCGGCGTTCGTGACGTCACTTGACTCTCATTAGGCTTTGGGTACGGTGTGGGTGGTACTGGGTGCGTAAACAATGGTGTTAGTCTCTATTTACATACATTGAATGGGGTTGCAGTACTTACGTGCTTATAGCCGGGCCACACTAACTTCATTTCCCGTTGATTTTCGAGATAATAGTCTTTTAAAAGTCTGTGAACGTCCATTAACGCGATAATAAACGGCATTTTCCGTTAGTGTGGCCCAAGTGTTACTGTTTCAACTTATTTTCTTATGAAATCTACTTTTTCTATGACAAGCCTGAGTACATCATAAAAATAAATAAAACGGTATCTGCCAGATCTGAAGTTAACTCTCAAATAAAGTAATTTATTTAAGCAACCAAATACTAAGTTACTCAGAATTCGAAATCAGTTTTATAAGCATTCCGTAACAAAACTGATCCTGAATTTGTTTCCAAAAACTCCAACTTGTCCTCAGACTGGGATTCATAAAAAACCGAGCAAAGAAAAGCAATCAAACATTGATTTTATACGAGTGTGGGATCAAAAAGAAAATGGAAATTCTATGTAGTCGGCCTTTAAATGTACCCTCTAAAATATACGGTATCCATTATACTCTGCGGGCTCAAAGGTAATATTCTTCGTGTGAAGTTCAAAACTCTGTAAAAGCATTCTTGTCGTACAAATTAGATTTTAAAGCGCGACGCTGTCGCAAGCACTTGACACTCATTACTGTGCGGTTTGGGGAGAGAACCGCATAAACAATAGTGTATACGGGCCCCTGTGTCGTGCCCACTGAACTCTGAATAAATTCATGACGTGTGGAAAGAAAATAAACATTTTCGTATTTCGCCTACGGAAAGGTGCAAAACTTGCATGTTTTTTGATTTTTTGCTTTATTGTTTTGAACGCTTGGCAGTTTTGTGATGAAATAGCAATGTAACATTTTTTGTGAATGTTTTTTTTATAAAGTTTTAGAGGGTTTGAGTTTTAATGTGGGTTTTAATTGCATTGTTTTGTTTCCCAAGCGAAATATTAATTTAAACCTGGTTAGTCAAATATACTATGAATATATATTTTATACCTAGCGAATTATGATAATTATTATTTTACAAAAATGTTTTACAGTCGTAACCTTTGTATGGAAACCTCGAAACCGCAAACACACGAAAATAATGAAGAGAAGAAATCTTTAGAAGCCTTAATTAAGTTACAAAATATTATTCTGCCTACGTATTTCTTCATGAAACAACAATCTTTTACCGTCAATCAATTCCAACAAACAGAAAAGTTTCCTGTACAAAAATATCTTCACAAAAAATAAATCTACAAACTTTTATCATGGTGTTTGCCGCTCCAATCCATAAAATGGTGTAAGGAAAATATTATCCATTGTCTTGAACAATTGTTTGACTTTCCGCTGTTCTTTAAGACTATTTTCCTGTGATAAAGCTACAGGTATTTATGCTCGTCGCACCTGTAATGAAGTTCTCAAACGAAGCAGTTTAAGACTCCGTAGTTGAGTTTTAAGTGCGAGTTAATTTTAGTCGCATTCACTTTGAAGTCATGTACAGGATTAAGAGGTCTGACTTTTAAGTTTTAAATCTGGGCTAAATTCTTGGCTTTTTCTTTTAATTTTGCACCTCAATCGAGCCTAGAGGCACAAATGGAGCGAGCAAACCCAAACGGGATTCGAACTTCGTTTTTAAAACACAGACATGAAAAAAATTACCTATACGTTTTTAGAAGTTTTTTTTTTTTTATTTCTGTGTAACGATTTCATTAGCTCGATTATTTGCACGAAGTTGTCATTAGTTCTCGTCTAGTACTATACGAGTATAACAGAATCGTAAATATAACCAGTATAGTTTCCAATCTCATGGACCCGCATACACTCAATCAGTTAAGGAACTGTATTAGACGTTAATGGTGCGAAAGATTTCACATTGATTTGTGTTTTAGTAGGCTGCTCGACAATAGCTCTTCAGGTGAAACTTAAGTTTCGTTCCTACAGATTTGGTAGTCCGTCAGAGTACCAGAGTTGCTGACATAGCAGAAAGAATTAGTAATCTGAAGTGGCAGTAGGCTGGCCACATCTCTCGCAAGACAGATAATCGCTGGGGTAGACGTGTCCTTGAGTGGAGACCTCGACTCGGCAAACGTAGTGTGGGACGCCCGCCGGTCAGGTGGAGTGACGACCTACAAAAGGCAACCGGCAGAGACTGGATGAGAAAAACTCTAGACCAGGCTCAGTGGCGCACATTGGATGAGGGCTATGTCCAGAAGTGGACGAATACAGGCTGATGATGATGATGAGATGTCGTAAAAGACCTATGCTCACGAATTTGTCAAGTTTAGGTATATTACATAACCTAATTTTTAAAGAAAATGTTTTTAGACAGAGAGAGAGAATACAGGCGTGAAATCAGGTACGTTGTTTGATTGCTTATACGAGTACATTGATAGAATACATTTTATATCTCTAAGATCCTCTATCATCACATTCTAACCGCCGTTGTCAGAAGACAAGTTGGGCAACCCTTTCTAAAAAAGAAGAATTTTTCAAATCGGTTCAGGTTTCTTTGAAAAACCGGGGAAGTTACAGAAAAGAAATAAAATCCAACGAATTGAAACAAACCTATTCCTAGTTCCTCGACAAAAATATTTGAATCTCCTTTGCAACAACAAACAATAGTTGTAACAAATATTCTGTTTTCAAGAACACTGGTAAAATGCTAAAGTCCTCTCATAATGGGGGTTAGCGGGAGCATCTAAAAACACAGGACAAGATTATGACGTCACTCGTAGAAAAGGAAAACGAAAAAACAAAACACTAGCGGCTGCTGCATCAGACGGCAGGCGGATAGTATGACCCTCAGTAGACAGATATCGCAGTAGGACTGGATAAAATATACAACATGTAACTTAATTAACGCACACCCTCAGACACCCCAATTAGAATATTATGTTATAATCATAATACATATATTGAATTTTTAATTTAACATGTAAATGCATTGTTATCAACTAAATTAGTTATTTTGCAGAAAAGTTTATTTTTCTTTATTTTTGTATTGAATGACGGAAATTGTTTAAATACAAATAAAATTGGACTATTAAGTCTTGTTGCGTTGATTTATGGTCTATCTTAGTTTATTTTGACTGTACAGAGGTTTAGGGGGAATTTCCGTAGTTTAAATTATTTTTGAAAAAAAATAATTACCTATATTAAAAATGATAGAAATCGATTCAGTAAACGATTCTGAACAAACTAATTTCAGGATGTGCGTTAATTATGTTACATGTTGTATACAAGCTAGACTCAAACATGGATAAATAAGACTTTTGGGAGACATTCGAAAGGAAATGTGACAGGTCAGAAGATTTTCCCGGGTTTAAGCAGCATTCAAATATGTATTTATTTAAAATATTTGAAGTTTACAACATGATGTTCGTAAAATTATGCGTTTACATGATTATGCCTGTACCCCTAGCACGAATTTACAGTATTTGAGACGTAAACTTTAACTTTGACAATTTTCAATGAAAAAATTAGTTCCTTCTTCGCACACCAGAGGCGCTGTTCCATTTTTTCATACAAGAAACGCTGTAAATACTGTAAAGTAAAAGAGTGAAAATTCGAGCTAAGCGTACATTTCAACGGGCACGCCGCAATTGCGGCGGTAAGACCCCTCTTTGAGGAGTGGCTGGAGGGAAGTCATGGCGTCCTGACCTACCGCTTGACGCAGGTCCTCACCGGACACGGAAGTTTCGGGAGGTACCTGTGTCTGATGCGAAAGGAGGAGACGCCTGGGTGTCACCACTGCGAAGATCGCCCGGAGGACACGGTGGAGCATACGGTGCAAGACTGCCCAGCTTGGGCGGAGCACCGACGTGTCCTCACGGCTGCGATAGGCGGAGACCTCTCGCGCCCGGCATTGGTTGCGGCCATGCTGCGGGGCGAGACGGAGTGGGAAGCGGTCAGCTCCTTCTGCGAGGCAGTAATGCTCGTAAAGGAGGAGGCAGGCCGCGAACGAGAGAGGACAGCGTCCTCCCTCCGCCCCAGCCGCATTGGTAGGCGCCCACGGCGACGGACGTCGCTAGATGATCTCCGGCCACCGTAGGCGCGGGCATGCGGGCAGCGAGTAAAGGGCAACTCGCTGCCCGACCAAGGACCACCCGGGATTATTCCCTTACCGTAACCCCGGAACTTAACAGGCTATGAAGGACACCGTGGATTTTAGTCAGTAGAAGTCTGACAGTCCCTCCCGCCCTGCCCGGAGTTGGAGGACTCATTTGATGATTTTACCACGCTAAAAAAAAAAAAAAAAAGCGTACATTTCAATGAAAACAGTAATTGTACTTTTTAATTAGAAATGCTCAAAGTTAAATAAGACAGTTTTCAATTTTGTAAATTTTCCATGCGCAGGTTTAACTAAAATTCATATTATTGTTTGGCGTTACTGGCCCCATCTATTCATTTTTTCGTTTTTTTCCTGTTATTGATCAAGCATTTACAAAACTTTGAAACCACAATTAAAATTAACCTTCTGCTGAACCAACTTAATTGTAACAACAAACTCGTAGAATATTTTATAAAGCACATCTTCTCACTGTACAAAAATTGTTTTTAAAAACATGAAGTAGTCTTGTGATGATGCTTAAAAAAATGGAATAAACATTTTAGAAGCTTTCCATTGATTCTTTTTTTTTTGCTGTTTGTTTCAGTCGAAACAATGGATATTATATTTTAGGTAGACGTTGTTTTAAAGCCGGCTTAAAAGCTACACTAGCTGGTGAGTAGAAAAAAAAGTGAAAAATATTACTGGCAAAAAATTTTTTTTTTCTGCTCAGCACCTAAAACTCACCTCTCTCTCCGTGATAGATTTTCTTTTGTTTGATTTTTTATTAGTTGATTCTGATGGAAGCGGAGTCGTGCTCTACCTATTTTTCCACATGGTGTCGCTTCACCCAAGTGGATATGTGGATGTGTGAGTGGTGAAACACGGGTCCGCTCTCATTCTGGTATAAGTTGCAATAAAAATACTTGTGTGTACTATAACTATAAAAGCGTATTTATTTATCTTTAATTCAGCTTTAATGCGATTTATTTATGTTCCGTTTTTAATGTCGTTGAATTTATGTACAAAGATAGATGTAACCCTAGCGACCGACGGATACAAGTTATGTATGGATAGAAAGGAAATAACTTGTGATCTGAATTTTGAAACTAGATAATATATGTACAATTATTTTTTTGATTATACAAAGAAAATATTTCAGATCAGAATGATTATGCTTAATTCTTGACGATCACCTCCCAACCCTAATACACGATAATTTGATCGTACATCGACAAGTAAAGCACAACACTAGACTATGCCAAGTGGTGTTATGTGAACAGAAATGTTATTGGCTTGGCTGGCCGCCATATTGGGTGGCTCGGTGACTCAAGTCTTGGCGAGAACAAGAAGTTGAGACTACATCGCTCATGTGCTGGTGTTTAATATATTCTGATCAGATGCAGAACGTGTGGGAAAAGTTTGATAAATGATCTCGCATTATCAGTAGTTATTGCATTTGTTACTCTATTTGTGTGCCTTAAAGTATAAAGTATTGTACCTAGTCTCATGTCGTGAGTTTGGATGTCTCATGACATAATAATATTAAATAATTAAGAGGTCTAATCACTTCCCCAAGTTTTAAAAATATCGTTGTCACTTTAATGTCTGACAATCAGTCTCACCAAGAGGTATTATCAACATCATCCTATAAATGTTCCCACTGGTGGGACACAGGCCTCTTCTCTGAGAGAGGGAATGGACCATAATCCACCACGCGGGCCCAGTGCGGGTTGCTACATGTCACATGTCTTCGAATTTTTGGTTCTAGGATATGCCGGTTTCCTCACAATGTTTTTCTTCGCCGTTTTGAGAGCAATGGTGATGAAATAAATTACAAAAAGTAATGCGCCTGGCCGGGTTCGGACCCATGACGTACAACTCGTAAGTCGAGACCAATACCACTGGGCCGCCACTGCTCGTAGAAAGGCCCGCTCGCAAGAGGTATCGTGTTACCCAATTACTGGGTTGTGGAAGTAAAACATTGATATTCAACTGCATCTGGCTCGATTAGAAAGCACTAACATATTTGGAAAGTCTAGACAGATCATGGTGATTGTACAACTCTATGGCGTTTGACACAAAGATAGCGTCAAACCCCATTGGATATTAGGAGTTATAACTCAAAGTAAATAGTTGGCAGTAGATTCATTAAATACAGAATTTTTAAAGATTATGGATACTAATTATAGTAATAAATCACGTATTATTTGAATCAAAGAATAATCACATAAACCCTCTTCGAGTGTAAATTACTCTCTAATCATGATAAATAACAACAATAAGTAACAATTAACAAAACTGTATCAAATTCTAAGTAATTGACGAAATATTACAATAATAAATTAATCCTGAAGATTTTTGATTCAGTAAACCTCATTTTTCACAATTTGGAATATTAATTACAAGCTAAATGACCACTTGAGAGCAATCAATTAATTTCAACAGAATTTCACTTCTGCTCATTGATATCAATTGTCTCGGGCAATTGCCTGAGGATTGTCGATTAGCAGCCGACTTCAAATAACCCAGATTAATATTACTTAATTTGTGTACAAAAGGCAATAAATTATTCTCATCTAACAACGATATTACTTTGATGAAACGATATTTCTTGAATGTTGCAAATAAATTGTTATACGCCGAGTAATCGTTTATTGTAGTGAACAAGCAATTCTTAATGTTCATTTATATTTATTTTGCTTCGAATAAGACTCTGTTTTGTAAACTTCTTTCAAATAAGTTTTCACCAATTAAAACTAAAAATCTTCAGATATTACAAACTTGATATTTACAAAAAAAAAAAAAGAACTAAACACCTAATTGTATTTAGACGTATATGCTTAAAACAGAATGAATACTAGAGTACTCTACTATGCTAAACTCAAAAAGAATAGTCAATTCTGTATGAATAAATTGTGGACCTTATACGGTGCACGTGCCCGAAGCAATGATCACAATTTGCCCGATTTGACCGAACGACTGTCTCGTGCAACTCCGGCATAATGCGCCAGTCATAATTCTGCCCCGATGGGGCGGACACAAACAGCGTCCCCTGTTAGAATGGCGGCCATCTTATGACATCCTAAGCTACCGTTCAACTGAACATTTTCCGTCCAAATATCGTTGGAAAATCTTTTCTTTTTGCCTCATGAGAGGAAGCACCTGGAACTCAAATTGGATAAAAAGAAATAAAGTTGAACTTTCGGCCAGAAAATTCAGAGAGAGCTCAGGGATTGCAATATGGGTACCTATGTCTATATATTTCGAACGTTAGCACTTTTCTGTCTGGGTTCCCCTTTGGGATGCCCGAAGGTGTAGACAATAAAGACATGACGGTTATTAAGTTACCCATGAGAGGGATGGGAGTTTCTGTAAAATGAAAATATAAATATTGAAAGGCGAGCTAAAAGAAGACGAGTTTTTTTAAATAAGATATTTTCAGAATTTTCTGTTTACTGACTCTTTATTTGCTCATTCTGTGGTGTCTCAATGTCGAAGTAAAATCTGTGAATTAAGCCCCTAAACATGCGCACATCAAAAGATTATAACACAATCCAAAATAATCCTTCCCATTTCCTTATTCTTTGAACCCATCACTTTCCTCAAACAAACAAGAGTTCCAGAAATCAATTCATATGTAGATAGGTACACAATCATAATTTAATATCATACTGTGCAAATATGCGCTGATGTCGAACGCTATTTCCAAGGAATCATAGCCTGTAGGGTTGGGCTTACGGTGACATAGGCCGACTGGCCGACTAGTCAGCCAAGCCAGGCCAGAAATTCCTGTCATCGAAATTCAGGAGTTGTCGGTATGTCAATGGTGTTTCGTATACATTGATTTCTTTTAAAGCATTCGATAGTACTCACTGTGCAGTTACTGAAATTGATAGTTATTTTTTTTTGTTGAAAGTTAAACTTATATTTTTCTGGAATTATGTCAAATTATTAAGTAACAAAGAAAGATACCAATCGTAAATCCTTAAATCCTAATCCTGTGTAACTATAGTATTTGTGCGAAAGTGTCAGATAATTTAGTTTGTTGTAACCTTTTCACATCATTATGAAATGATATAATGGAAACTTCATCAATATTATCAAGTTTACAGAAACGAAATTAATTAACCTACCATTACTCGTTTTTTTTAATCCCTCCTATTACTTAAACTAAATTGTAGTCGTAATGATGAACTCGATATTTTATCACATGAGGGTCATGTGATAAAATATCGAGTAAAACATAAATCAAAACGAAGATTATAATGGCAAACATTTTTCAATCACCCAAGCTCACTACTCGATGTTTTTGCCGACTACTCCCCGACTGTCGGCACATCCCTAATAGCGTCGTACATGGGAATATTGGAAGGAAACAGCCTTCCAACATTACGGAAAGTAGGCCCGGAGTTCCGTATACCGCATGTCACCATCACTGATATGTGTTTCAATTCGTGTCGCTCGGTTTTATAGCGTTGCGGTTCAGAAGGAAAATTGAGCATTGATTTGTGTTAAGGGTTGAATGTTGGGGTAAAGGGTAGTAATGAGGATATAGGGTTAGTACATTGTTATTGGGTATTGATGGTTTTACGAACAGTTGTTTAAAAAAAAATAGCCGTAGAGTTTTTTCAGAGGATCTTCTCTCACTACCTAGTTAGTTTGCAATGATAAACTTGTGACAGAAAGTAAAACTGCAGGTACCTATCGTTATGAAGAACTTCTTTACATTCATCATTTATTGAAATCAATACTTAAACATAAAATATATTTGTCGAGCCAGGTTGACTGCTCAGACGTGCTCTACTCGAGTGCAAATCGAAGCCTTTCGTAAAAAAAATTTTTTTTCAACGCGCGTGTCTTAAAGGAATCGCTCACGTTGACGGCTCGGTTAATTCTACCAGTCTTTTTTTATTTTTCGCCCCCGTAAACTCATCGCTCTCTCAACTAACTAATTTCATCGAAACCGTTTGAGCCGTAATTGAGAACTTTATTATACAGTGTGTCCGGGCACGGGTTAGCGATATTTGAAGGGGATATTCTAAGCTCTTTTTCATCGACAAAAATGCTTTAAAAAAAAATCTTACTCCAAAACTTCACGAATGGCAGCCATTTTAATATTTGATCTGTCGAACTGGGGTGTGTACAGACGCCAGCAGGTCAACCTACCCGAATCTGTCAGATTTTACCAATCAAATATTAACCTTCTACTCTTGTGATAAGGTTGAAATCCTAATAAAGAAATCTGACAGATTGTGGTAGCTTGATGTGCTGGCGTCTGTACAATAAAATTCAAATATCTATCATTCATGCAAAATGACTTTATTGCAAAGTTAAACTCAAAATTCAAATATCGCTTACTCGTGCCCAGACACACTATAATGAACCTTTTAAAGAATGTCGCATGCATTGCCTGCATAACAAGCACGTGAGGAGACTACATGTGACGGCTGTTAGCAGTGAACACGAAATGATTGACACAAATTGGGCGTATCGCGAGGCTGTCGTTATTGGATACCAATCACAATTTCCCACTAGATGTGATGCGGAGTTGGCTTATTTACGAGTATTATGACTTGCAGCTTAGTGGTAAAAGGTACTGTACCGTCTTATTTAAATTATGTAACTTCAAGGGCTGATTAATTTTCAATACTCAGTAACTACACACATCAACACGGTCTAGGGATATTTTAAAAAAAGCGAATTGCTATCAATGTGTTAATTATTTATATGACATGTATATATTTAAAAGATACGTTATTTAATATTCTACCATTTTTTAATAATGGTTAAGGTATAGATTAAAATTTCAGGATTTTATGGAAAAAAAATGAAGCATAGACGGAAACCGTATATGAATGAACTTTTAATTTGTGAGTAAAAACTGAAAAAAATAGAAAAATCATTTAATTTGTGTTTATAAACTTGAAGTTAGTAGTCTGAGAAAGCGCCCATGATGTTCATAACACATCGGCAACGATTCGGCATGCTCAGAACAAGGTTATTAATGTCATGCTGCGGAATATTGTCCCATGTCCTTCTGAGGTGCGCAAAAAGTTGATCTTCTGTAGCCAGATTTTCAGAAACTTCCTTCAGAGCTCTTCTTTGCAGCATATCCCACGCATGCTCAATGGGATTTAGATCTGGCGATTGAGCAGGCCAGTCTAAGGCCCTAACATCATGTGTATGTAACCAAGCTGCTACCGTTCTTGCCGTGTGTGCCCGGGCATTGTCGTGCATGAGCAGGAAATCTTGCCCCATTTGTGTTCTGTGGGGCAAGATTACGGGCCCCAGCACCTGTTGGACGTATCGTTCAGCCGTCATATTGCCCCGCACCCAAACGAGATCCGTCCGTCCTCCAAGACGAATTCCTGCCCAAACCATGATTGTTCCTCCTTGGTATGGGTGAACTTCCTGAGGGTTCTGGAGACGGCTCCATCGTCCAGGAACTCGCCAAACACGCGTCCTTCGTGAATCTGGATGGAAACCGAACCTGGATTCATCCGTGAACAGCACATTGGACCATTGCTCACGGCCCCAGTCCACGTGGTTCCGAAACCATTCTAATCGTCGTCCACGATTGCCTCTCCGTAAAGGTGGGACCCGGAGTGGTCTACGAGAGCGTAGATTGCTTTCATGCAGTCGCCTTCTTACAGTTTGGTCACTCACAAGCACTTGGTGTTCCACTCGCAGCCTTTGGACCAATTGAGTCGCCGTTGCATTTGGTTGTGCTCGCGCAGTAATTTGCAAAAATCGGTCTTGTCTGGGGGTAGTGATGCGACTTGGCCCCCGGTGCCTCTCCGCTACTTCACCTGTGGCACGATAGCGTGTCCACAATCTTGAAATTACATTTTGATGGGTCCCTATGGCCTCAGCAACATTACGCTGAACGGATCCAGCTTCCAGCATTCCTACAGCTCGTAACATCTCCGCCCTCGTCAAATGTCGGCGTTGCATGGCTACGATACCTCAATTTTAACTTTATCTTTCGTTTAAAATGAAAAAAAACTGTAATTAAACGTAATTCGTATTGTTTTCTAAATTTCGCACAAATGAAAATTCCCTCTCTTATACATCAAGACATTTTTATGCCACCGAAACAAAAGAATTTTCAAAAATTTGAATTTGGAATTAGTCTGAGATAAATTACAAACAAATCGGTGTATAAAAGATTCCAATGCGGCCAGTACTTTTCGAGTTATTTAATTGAGTATGAAATATCCTTAGACCGTGTTGATGTGTGTATTATCTGAGTAATAAAAGCGGCGGTTTGACAGCTTATCTATAGGAAATATGTCAAACCGCTATTTTTATTCCTCAGATAAAAGTTATCTGACTATTGAAAAATCAGCCCAAAGTCTCTTAAACTTGTTTAATTCGATTTCGTACCGTGAAAACTATTCGATGAAACATTCATAAATTATTATGTAAAATGAATATTTTCATCCACTGTATCTTACCTTTGCTCGATTTTTCATATTTCGACATAAGTATGTGCCAGTATTTAGTGAGTTAAGTAAAAAAGGAATGCCGCTACCCTAAGATATGTATTATTATTTTTGGGGTGGTGAAATCATTAAAACAGCCTGATCTTAGAGTGGAACGGAAGGGATTGTCAGAATGTTACGGTCAATTCACTTCGGGACGTGACACAACGATACAGCAAATGTGTATCCTATCATGTAGTAAATAAAGTTCGATTTTCAATAGCTCTTTTGAAATGTGCGGTCAGCACCGCGTCTCGGTCTGAGCTGAACCTTATCGACTAAAAATCTACAATGTTCCTTCCGTTGCCCTTTGTGTTCTGTCCTGTTGATGTCCTTTTAAGACAGTCCCTCGACGACCCTCTGACCCTAAACTTTCCACAATCCTATGTAAACCTCATGAAATTAATAATGGTACTGCAGCTAACAAAGCTCAAAGAAAGTCAATAAAAAAATATTGTTATCACTTTGCTGCCAATAGCCAAAAATAAAACAAAAAGTTCTCCTTACCGAATCGTTTTAGCACAGGAGTTGTGAGAAATTTCACTAATTAAAAGTTTTCTAAATGGCTTCCTTCATCGTTAAATTGTATATTTTATGACGATTAGAGGCGAGTTTTCAGGACGCAGAAAAGTTCTCAAGCTCTTTTTTGATGTCACTGAATAAAGGACTTTAAGTACATTGATTTTAAGTATGAAATTGAGCGCTTGGGCATCTTCGATCACACGCTAGGATGCGCTAAAAATGTCTATATTCGACGAATGGTAAACGTAAAAGTAACAGTGTTTCAATCGGTTTTTCAGTAACATCAAAGAATTGTGCTCTTTGCTAGGTAGAAATGGACCCTAGGAAAATCAATTCATAACCTGACTTTATCACCCACACACATTTTCAATTGTTTACAATCCACCCTAATCCAGTTTAACTGTGCCTATATTTTATTCATGGATTTCATAAACGACGGGGTCTGTAACAGTCTGTTATGCTCTCTACCGTTATAATATTATGGTTTATTGCCAATTTTAATCTCCTGCATCATTGAAGATAAGGCCGTAAACTGACTATTCCAAAGAACTTACTCTCGAGTGATTAAACATACATAACACTGTAATTGACAGCAGTAGATCCCGAGAAATACCATCTTACATAATGTCATTGCCTAGATACAGTTTTGCTATAAGACGCATTAAAAAGACCGCTCGCATCCACCATTGGTCGAGCGCATGTTGCGGGCGAGGGTGAATTGGAAGCAGTCGTGCTTCACACACACCTCAGCAATCTTACGGGGCCTCCATAGAGGACCAAACGCCTGCCATACGGGTAACCGTGACCCCTGAAAATAAAACTAAAATCTCTCTCTACTTGCACTCCACCCAGTCCTGGCGGACTCATTGTCCACCTTTGGACCAGTTTTTTTTTAACGTGGTAAATCATCAAATGAGTCCTTCCATCCAGGGCGGGACGGGAGGGACTGTCCGACTCGTACTGACTAGGTGCGCGTGGCGCTCTTTGAAGCGCCCGTGAAACACGTCGCGCCGTCGACTCGGGCGATTTTAGCACTTGAAATAACTTCAAGCTAACATTGAATGTATGGATGGATATCGTTGTATAACACACTCGGTACCAACTACTTTACGTGCTTTCCCAGCTACGAAAAAAAAATTGATAAGATCCATCGATAGACCAATCTTGGCAAGTAATCGACTTGTGCGGTTGGTATTGTTTTGCAACCAGCAGCGCCGTGTTTGCTATTTCAGTTCACATTAACAGTAAATAACGGAGCTTGGTGATGTCAATACTATCTATTCCACCATTGTCAATCCTAGGCCATTTATAATGTTTTATTGAGGTCAACACTTGTTACGATTGGTGACTTTGGCTGTGGCAATGGGGAGTGTTCTAGACCGATTGGTGAAATTTATAACTGGTTGTTGTTTAGACTGTTATATGATGAAACCTCGGAATGAAAAGTGGCAACTCTCTCGGGTAAGACGAATAAGTTTTTTGTATAGTTGAGACAGTATATTATATAACTTCACTTCACGGTTAGGTAGAGGTGTACCTACCTTATAGTAGAAACATAAAACTGCCCGAACCGGGAATAAAGTCTGGGACTTCATACTCAACAGCCGCGCTTTTGATCACTAGACCAACGAGGCAGTCAAAATGGCAGTATAAGGTTTGAGCTAACAATATTAACAGCACAAACAAAATCTCCGTAATTTGAGACCATGGAAAGCACTTCAATACGTTGAAAAGCAAACAGCAAACCCGGCTGTCATTTTCAGATATTTATGATTTGCCTACACCCGTATTGTGGCGGCAAAATATTTATCATTCTAACTAGGTGGTCAAAACAGCTACAGGTATCACACCCAGTTTTATCCTAAGGAAAAGGTTAAATAAGCTGAAATAGAGAGGCCAGAGTGATCAGTGTCTGGATCCAGACAAGAATCCATATCCAGAAGGACGCAAGATTATGTCTTGCTCGCAGTTGACTATTTCTTCCCGCAAAAAAAATAACAATTCATGACGTAGAATATTTAAAAATTTGGATATGGCCCGTTCTGTAAAAAAATATTGGTATATTTTATAAAGATCGACATTCCAGTATTACTAGAAGTTGTAAGTAACAGATAGGTAATTTTGATGGCCCAATATTCGAAATGGGAACTAAATGAATAAATCCTCTTCTCGAATATTCTCTGACTTATTTTCCGACTTCGTTCAGATCATTATCCCTTCCTCTTTTCCTCATATTTCAGTCACCTCTAAGGGGTGTATCTTGTGCGAACTAATTTATGGGAGTATGCTCTTAAATTTATTACTATAGGCACACTGATTTCTACGATAATCTATTTCTTCTTGTCGTTTTAGGTACCTTTCGAAATGAAACTACATTTCCCCGTTTTCTTTACCTTTGTGAAAATATCCATGTCCATTTTTAGACGAGTCTGAATAGAGGATTTGCTATATTTAGACACTTGCATGCTTTAGAAACTATAATGTCAGCGCTGCTGTCAGAGACGACGTGGAATAGGAAGTTTCACTGTGAATTTTAGTCGTGAGTGGCGCTACAAGCGCGTAACGTAAACTACAAGTAAATAAAATCAATTGTAACTTCGAGTGTGTAGTTTATGTCAAGTTAATCATAAAGTACATGACACCATGAGCTGGTAGCGACATCTGAGTCGAGCTTTGCGTGAAACCTCTCATCGATGAAGATTGATAGCGTACCCTTTTTTTTTTGAGGTTGTATTTTCAAAATCATCAAAGGCGTTCTTCTTCTTAGACTCTTACTGACTTCTAACGAAAATGTTTGGTTGCCTTTCGCGTTCTAGAGCCTTTTTAAGATAGTCCCCGGAGAAATTCCCCGGAGAAAGGCCTCGGAAAAATTTTACGCCTTCAGTATTTAAAATACTATTATTTTATAGTTCAAGCGACATAAAGCAAACTATGTAAAAATTTTACAATAGATACCTCAGATTGTCACCAGCCCATTCCCAAGTTATTGCACCTAGTCAACCACAATCCGAAGGCAGGGGTTATAAACAGTTTTATAGTTTCTATCAGCTATAATGAAAGCATCGTTGTCGGTGATGCGGTGTATTAAAGTCGGTGCCTATACGTCCCGTTTACGGTATCTTGTTACAATTTTATTGAAGAGTATAGGAAATAAGCGTATAATACGGGAAAATTGGATTATTTTATTGGTGATAGTCAATCTACGTTCAGAAACGTTACGTCATATTGTGTTTTAGCATTCAAACTTCCAGTGTATGTAGCCGAATATCAGAATGTGACACGTAACGCCTGCTTATTTTTCTAAAGCCCTGTTAGTAGTTCTAACCCTTGGTAACAATTTCTTGATTTTCAGATGATGGGCTATATAATAATTTATTGCTAGTCATAAAAAACTTTCAAAAACTCATTATAATATTATGTGTACTTGTAATGCATGAGCTTATGCTACTTACAATTAAAGCAATCTGATGAATGGAGGTTACAAATTTAATGTGTTTTTAATAAATAAAAAATAAAACCCATCCATCGTACCCAAAGCCAATCGCATTAAAGAAAAACTATTGTTTTCAATGCAGTAACTATTTTAAGGTCTAGTCTAGTCAAATTGAGGCGAATTACGTTTGGGACGCGAGAGACATCTGCTCCCATCGATTGTTTCAATTTGGTGTCAGTGATTTAAAAGTCATACCATTCGTGCAAGTTTCCGGACATTTCCACCCAAATAAGTCACTACAATCGGTGCAAGTGAATTTCGTCCCGCGTCCCGAACGGAATTCGCTTCAGTTTGGTCACAGCTTTAAAGCTGCAGTAATTTATTGGCAGTCTAGTGAAATATTACACTTCTTTCACTACCGCTCGTTCCCTGTTTCAGTTGAAAAAAGACAGAAAAAGTGAATAAAATAGAGCTTTGCGGGACTTAAAGTTTCCACAACGGGGCTAAGAGCCATTCATGTTGGATAAATAAACAGGTTTTATCTATTTATTCTATTTATAGTTTTCACTGAGGTGACCGAGTATCTCTTGAGCTTTCATAATCTGTTCCTTAATTACTTTTTACTTCATTACAAACGCTTTCATTTTATGTAGGTTTTAGGTCGAGTATTTTTCTTGCTTGCGGTTTATTCGCGCTGTTGTGTTCTCTCAAATAAAAATAACAAAATGTATTTTGTTATTTTTATTTGAGAGAAATGTTTAGGCTGTTGGGTTTATGTCTACTATTATAACTGAGGCTATTTTTTATTATGAATATTACCAATGTAAACTATCTGCTGTTACATTATAGATATTCCCATAAAGCACTCAGAGATCGGACTGAGACTGACAAAGTACGCGGACTCTCCGCTTTTCTTGTAGGGCCTACTGCAACACAGCCGAGGGTAGTAGGTAGCATCAGAGGCCCGCACAGTCTAGGCACCAGCTCTTGCGACCTAAATATAAACTAGATCACATGGTACGTAAAGTGAAATAGAAAGCTACCCGGACCCTTCCGGCCCAATCCGACCCTGTCATACGTTATCTACTGTTATAGATAAACAGCATTTTTTTCTATGCTAGTCTATGATTCATTTCAATGCCTATGTTCAGCAGTGGACGTCTTCCGGCTGATGATGATGAGTCTATTATTCGCCCTGTATATTGAACCCACTAAAGGGTCACATTGAATTGGTCAGTGAAATTCCAAACACATGACAACTGTCGATTAGTCAGATAGATAAAACGAATAACAATTTAATTTTACCCTCTTCATCATCATCAGCCTATAATGTTCCCACGGCTGGGACACAGGCCTCCTCTCTGTGAGAGGGAGTGGGCCATAATTCACCACGCGGGCCCAGTGCGGGTGTCTTCGAATTTTTGGTTCTAGGACATGCCATTTCCTCACGATATTTTCCTACCCCGTTTTGAGAGCAGAGTGATGAAATAAATTACGTAAAGCAATGCGCCTGTCGGGGTTCGAACCCACGACCTACAACTCGTAAGTCGGGACCGATACTGGGCCACCACTGCTATCTACCCTCTTCTAGGTAGATACGTTTATTGATGGGAACAAGAATTAATCAATACGCCTTGCAGGTACCAATATTACATTCCTTCCGAATTCTTCTTATAAATCGTGGCTTCAATTAGTGAAACGATCCATACAAAACGGCACTTATTATTTTGCTACGAATCATTGCACTGTGTAAAGGTGCTGATAGACTTGAGCATTCACTTGTAACAGAGTATCGAGCATTCGCCGTTTTTAATTTTGTCGAAATGAACAACGCACAGAAACAGAAATCCCTATGAAAATATTTCACGATTTTTCTAGCGAGCGCTCGTCAATCATCGACAAAACAATTTTACGTCATGTGAAGACTGACTGAAGATGACGGTCGAGTGGGCAAAAAGATCCCCAAAACGCTTGTTTTAATGCTCACTAAAACGCTCTTATTTGTTCTTTCTGTAATGTAACATTTGGAATGCTCATAACAAGTGGATACCCCATTTTAACAGCACCTTTATTTGAAATCTCGTCTCGATGAGATTCCATACCTGAACGTTCTTCCATTATGTGAAGGCAAAAGGCATTTTTGAAATATTGAATATTAATTTCCTTCTATACCACGGATAAATTGAATGAGAAAATTATTTTATGAAAATACCTAAGTTATTGTGAATATTCTGACGTTGTGGTTTTGGCGTACCTATAAATAATTTGGTTACTCTTGTTCTTGTAACGAAATTACATACATCAATCTTTGTTGTCATGAGCAATCAGAAATGTGTAGACCGACGCAACAAAATTCAAAAACGATATTTAAGTTTAATGAAATAGTGAATCTTGCTTTTAGATCTCGACCTATTTCAAATAATGTGGCTACGAAAATTTTGTGTATCCATCACTACATAATAATATTATTATAAAACAAAGTAAGGGTCTTTCAAGTCTGCCAAGAAGATATAACATATTGTAATACAGTTTTTATAGAAAATAAAAACTTTTTCAAAAAAATGTAACCGCCTTCAAAAAAAAACCACAAAAAAGGGTAAAATAACCTTTAAAAACTTTTCTTTTGGAAATGGGTGACTATTTTTTGTTAATTTCATCGTCTATTTTGCCACTTTTTTGTGTTACTACACAGAGCGAGCAGCCTACACCTATTAATTAATAACTTTGTAATAGAGAGGATAATAAAGTAAACAAAAGAATAATTTTAACAAATTTCATCAACCCCTCTCAACAACCCCTGCAGTCAATGAATATCACATGACAGTAATTCTATTAACAAGGGAAACATTTTACGCGATATCACATACACACCCCGTGCATGGGTAAGATTATACTCCGTAACCACCCAGGTCACGTCTGAAACATTCAGTGTGACCGAGACTGGGTCTCACATATAAAATAATAATATCATTCGTTGTACTGTGTATTGTAAAACGATCCGTCTGTCCGTACGTGTTTATTATAAAAGGAGAATTCTAAGGGTAGATATTACAGTTGGTAGGATAGTTGCAATGAATATAGTTTTATTTTGTGCCGCAGTATTTGTCTTAATTTGGAGTAGGATCTCTTGGTTATATAATTACAGTCTCATAGACAAAGGTTAAGTCGAACTTCATCATCAGCCTATAATATTCCCACTACTGGGACACAGGCCTCCTCTCTGTGATCCATCTCACGTGTGGGCCATAATACACCACGCGGGCGCAGTGCGGGTGTGTAGATGTCACATGGCTTCGAATTTTTGGCTCTAGGACATGCCGGTTCTGAGAGCACTTGCCGAGATTGATCTGTGGTTGGTGGTTGACCATCTTTCATAGCCTCCGTGCCTCGGAGAGCACGTCAAGTTTTGGCTGTTAATTGTAGATCTTTGAAAGTCGTCACTGTTCATCAGAAGCTCGAAAGTCTGACGAGTCATTTCGTTTTACCTCTTTGTTGAGTAGCAGTGTGCGTTGTCCAAGTCATGCGCTTATCAAGCAAATTAAACACTTTATACATTAAAAAATACCAGAGCAATAACATTCAATGTTTTAGTTAGCAGCGTATAGATAGAGATTACTTTGTATAAATATTAACCAGTTAAAAATAACAATTCATTCATTAATTCACCAGTCTTAAAAGCTTGTATTTAAAATAGAGATTTGAAATAGATTTTTTTGAGAACGTTTAGTATTGGAGAACCACTTTAAATTATTTTTCACACCACCTGCTCGAAAATGTCTAATTATATGTCAAGCAACCTTAACCTAAAGTGAGTCATTAGTGACCGAGGGCATAGCCGGTCAATAATGTTGTACTGGATTTCATTATTACCCGCTGGTCATTAATGTGATTTGAATTTGGAATATGTTTATAAACAACAAACACCCTTTGGTGCCAGAAAGATTTTTTTTTAAATTTTCTTTTCCCTTTTGGGAAGACAAAGGGATCTATCTAGCCCATGCAGCCTAGATTTTTTTTTTTTGGTTCTTTTCGTCCCTCTTTGGGGCAGGCAAAGGGAGCTGAGCCCATACAGCCAAGTCTGATTTAGTGTGCCAGAAAGAGGAAAGCTATTCTCGAAACCCTTACTACGCGTGGATGATATTCTCGATTTCCTAAAAAATCATAATGATTGCTTCTTCATATCGTTGCCATGTTTTCGAAGACATAATATTGTAAGAATAATTAGATAACTACCTACGAACCATTTAAAAAAAAAAATGAAATAACATTAAAACTGGCATTAATAATAACAAATACCGTACCGCGCCGTAATACCGTAGGTAATAGTAATTGGCTGTAACATTAGTTAATTTATTTTAAATAAACTGCACTAAGATTGCTGTGGATTTTGTAAATCTATATATATAAAAGCAAAAGGTCACTCACTCATAGGACACGAAAGCTCGGAAACTACCAGTGCTAAGGGTTCAAAATTTTGCACAGGGGTTCTTTTTAGGACGTAGGTACCCGCTAAGAACGGATTTTGCGATATTACGCCCCTAAGGGGTTGTTTTTGGGGTTGACAGTTTGTATGAAACTTTTTTGCTACAAGTACTAGGAGTTTCAAATTTTGCATGCGGGTTCTTTTTAAGACGTAGGTGTTACTTTAGAAAATGGTTTTTCGAAAATCGACCCCTAAGGGGTTGTTTTTGGTGTTCAAAGTTTGTTTGACACTTCGTTATTACACGTGCTAGGAGTCTAAAATTTTTCATAGGGATTGTTTTTAAGACGTACTCACTACCCTCAACGGGGTTTTTCGATATTCAACCCCTAAAGGGTTGTTTTAGGTGTTGATAGATAGAGGTCTCAAATTTTGCACGGGGCTTCTTTTAAGGACGTAGGTGGTCACTAAAGCAGGATTTTGAAAAATTTCACCTCTAAGGGGTTGTTTTCGGGGTTGATAGGTTGTATGAAACTTTGTTATTACAAGTACTAGAAGTTTAAACTTTTGCATGCCGGTTCTTTTAAGGAAGTAAGTGCTACTTACGACAGGGGTTGTTCGAAATTCGGTCCCTAAGGGGTTGTTTTTGGTGATGGTAGTTTGTATGAAACTTTGGTTACCACAAGTGCTAGGAAACTTAAATTTTATATTGGGTTTGTTTTAGGACGTTTGCTCTACCTTAGACGGGGTTTCTCGAAATTCAACCCCTGTGGGGATGTTTTAGGTGTTGATAGATAGCGATCTCAAAGGGGAATGTTCAGCCTCCATAGTGACCCAGGCCCAGGCGGACATAAAATATTAGTCTAAAAATGCAGTGTTTTAGAATCTTAATAATATAGGATATCTGAAAAACATATTCAAATTGACGCCACTATTTTAGAAATGTTAAAAAAAAAAAACAATGTTTTGAGGTTAATTTTCTATGTGCAAAAGTGTGGAACTGTGAGATACAAGAAGTTTTCTTTTTTTAATACTTTAATACTTGATTATTGATAATGATAGTAGGGGAGAGTTTCTAGTATATATTTATATAAATATTATAGGTACTATAGGTAGTAGGGTATAAAAAACAATCAATCAATCCATTTAATATTGACATTTTTAATGATACTTCAACTATCTTTATCTGTTCTTATTAGGTGACTTCTTATCCGCCGTCTAACAGAACGTCTACAATTATTAATGCAGCTGCTTTGACGTACAGATCCTTCCAGGTGTTGTTGTAGAACAAGGCTTGGGTTACTACCAACCAGCGGTTGTGGCAAACAAGATTGTCTCTTAATACCTGAAACAATATTATAATTATCAGTAAATAATTGGATGATGGCATAGGCAATAGCAAAATCATTTTATGATTAGTATATTTACCTGCCGTGGTACAACCAACTGCTGTATGTATGATTTTCTTCGGGTTTCAAGGTACAATCGACCCAGTCGAATTATGACCCACCATAAGGTTATTTTCCTACAGACATTCAAATACAATTAGGTCCACATTCGCGTAAACATACATATCCATGGTAACGACTTTGATCTTTGTCAATTTGACGGATTCAAACGATTTGTTGTCAAAATGGGTCATGATTCCACTTTGTCGATTGTACCTATGATTTTGAAATTCGGTTAGGTTAAAACCACAATTCACACAATGTACTTCAGTCATTGTAGAAAACGTTATAAATCGGTATGCAAAATCCGAAACAAGTCCTTATAACAAAGCCAGGTCGCAGTAAAAGAAATTGAAGAAAAATCAAAACACATTCACATTGAGCGCAACATGACAATGTCAGTCAGTGATAATGACAGAATTAAAAATGAGTGTTGTCACTATCACAAAAAACATTGAACCGATGTATCGATTCCTTTTTAAATGACTGATTTTTGATTATTATTTGAATTCTTTTTTTACGAGCATAGTCATTGGTTTGTATATTCATGTTTTATTTTAGTTCGTTTTTATTACAATACAAGAAAAGCCAAATGGGTATGGTACGGTGAGGTTATTGTATTTTTGTATAATCGATTCTAATCGATTTATTAATGAAAATACTTGAAATGTGATTAGATGCTAGCAATATTTTACCAGCGTTGAAATCAAGAAAACTTCCGTTTTTTCAATTGATTTACTTTTTTTAACGAATTTTTGTAGATTTTAGTGGCGGTTCTTTGAAGACACACAAATACCTATTTTTTTATGACTAAATTAATGCATGTAGTGTTTTTTCTCTAGTTTACTGTTCACTGTGGGCCTGATTTGGGCAATGTCTTCATGGGGATACTTTTAAAGACGTAGGTGCTCACCAAGAAGGGGTTTTGCGATATTACGCCCCTAAGGGGTTGGTTTTTGGGTTGTCAGTTTGTATGAAACTTTTTTACTACAAGTACTAGGAGTTTCAAATTTTGCATGCGGGTTCTTTTTAAAACGTAGGTGCTACTTTAGAAAAGGGTTTCGCGAAATTCGCCCCCTAATATTCTGTTTTTGGTGTTGATAGTTTGTATGAAACTTTCATTACTACATGTGCTAGGAATCTCAAATTTTGCGCGGGAGCTATTTTTAGGATACAGAATATGATCATTCAGACGGGGTTTTGAAATTGGTGACCCCAAAGAGGTTGCTTCTGGGGTTAATAGATATATTCTGACGAGAAATTCTCTCCCGAAGGTGTAGTTTATAGCTTTGGACACGCCGCAATCGTGGCGGTAAGACCCCTCTTTGAGGAGTGGCTGGAGAGGCTTCACAGCGTCCTTATCTTCCGACTGACGCAGGTCCTCACCGGGCACGGATGTTTCGGGAGGTTCCTGTGTCGTATGGGGAAGGAAGAAACGCCTGGGTGTCACCACTGCGAGGATCGCGCGGAGGATACGGTGGAGCATAGGTGCAGGATTGCCCCGCTTGGGCAGATCACCGCCGTGTCCTCATGCTGCGGGGAGAAACGGAATGGGAAGCGGTCGCCTCCTTCTGCGAAGCAGCAAGCTTGCAAAGGAGGAGGCTGAGAACGTGAGGGAGAGGACAGCGTCCACCTCATGAACCAAGCGCTGCGGCCGCGAGAGACGTCGCAAGACGATCTCCGGCCACCGTATGCGCGGGCATGTGGACGGCGAGTAATGGGTGACTCGCCGTCTGATCATGGACCATGCCCGGGTCGACGGTGAGATGCGTTCCACGCGCGCCTCAAGGGGCTGTCCTGTCAGCAATCGGACGGGGCCTCCTTAAGAGGGCCAGAGCCTGCCGAGATCGCGGGACTGTCTCACTCGGTAACCCTGACCCTGGTACATAAAGGGATGTTTAAGGAACACCGTGAATTTTAGTCAGTACAAGTCTGACAGTCTCTCCTGTCTCGCCCTGGGCGGGAGGACTCATTTGATGATTTTGCCACGATAAAAAAAGTGGTCGTTTATACCTTCATAGTTTGTATGAAACTTCGGTACTACAAGTGCTACGAGTCTCTTATTTTCCATGGGGTATGTCTTTAGGACGTAGATGCTTATGTTGCGAAAACCGACTGTTAAAGGGTTGTTTGGTGTTCGATAGAATTTTAGTTGCATAATGATTAAGATTTTTGGCCGGAGAAGAAATTCACAGATGCAAAGATCGAAGTAAGCGCGGACGAAGTCGCGGGCGAAGTGCTAGTAAATAATAAAACCTATCTATAATATAGTCGATTTATCACATTTTATCAAAAATACTCTATTTTCACGAGCGTCTCCAATGACGTTCTAAATTCAAAATGCATACAGCCAATCATCCAAAACCATTCTACCAGCCCTGTATAAAACTTAGTTTACACAAACGCCACATCCATGAGAGTGATATCATTAGGACAAACACGACAAAACCATAGAAGATACTTTGTTTTTCGTACTATGGCTATTATTTTCTCACAGTAGGTGTAAAAAGTAGAGTATCCTCCTCTGGGCTAAAGGTGTCTTTGCCTTGGCTAGCTTGAATCCCTCGCTTCGCTCGTGAGTTAAACTCTTAACTCCCTCGCTACGCTCGGGAGTTAAATCCCGAATCCTTCATTGCGCTCGAGATTCAATATTACGCCCGTGACATAAGACACAACTTTAGCCCCTCGGTGCATAATCTACTATTAAATGATATATTCAAAGCGTTAGAAAAATATTAACGTTTTCAAAACTTCATTCCTTAATAACCTGGTATGACCTTTCTACGAGACAGTGTTGTGCTTAAAACACTCGTAATTTGCAAGATTAAAAGCTTAGTTCAGACAAATGAAATCGTCTCTCGCACGATGAAACTCGAAATGACACAGACGAGAAACGCCGTAAGGCACAGTTAGTCTTAATAGTATAAGATCTCGTGTATTATTCACCTTCCTCATCTATTGGGAAACGAAAATTAATGTAATAACTGGGATACCGAAGAATATACGGTTGATTTCAAGTAACATTATTCATTTTATTTAGAGTTTATATAAAATTAAATTATTACATTTATATATATTAAAATATATAAATATAATAATTTTATACATATTAAAATTAAATTAATCATCATTAACTTAATTAAATACTATCGTACTCAAATATGATCCATGAGGAAGAAGAAAAGGTTAGTTTGATTATATTATCATTCAGTACCATAATTGCGAAATACACTTACATTACTAATCTGATAAAAAAAAACTAACATTATAATGATGATAGTTTTTTAGGAAAAATCATCTTTTCAATGAATAAAATATCTGTACAGTCTCTTAAAATAAATTAGATTTCAGTTAAGTGAATTTAAGGGGCCATACATAAATAAAGAAGGTCGATGTTACACTGACTCTTGTACTACAGTGACAATAAAACAAGGTAGACGTATTTCACGCTAAAGATTTTCCGTGTCTACGCGGCTGCAGCCATTTGTTATAATTTCCTGACTAAATACGCCTCGGTAAGAACGTAAAAAACATTATTTAGTAAATTGTGACAAATTATTATGACTTGGACACAAAAAGCAACGTTATTATGGAAGTCAGTATATAAGAGGTCTGATGGTATTTTTGGAATATCATGTTTATTTATGTTAGCTTACTCCTAAAATAAAAACATACAGATATTTTAATCACATTGCACTTGTCAGCAGAACCTCGAACGTCGGACAACCACTCATACCAAAGGGTATTTGTGTTACCCTTTAATCGGCTTGGGAAAGTCAGATAGTCAGTTCATCATCAGCCTGTAATGTTCCCACTGCTGCGACACAGGCCTCCTCTCTGTGAGAAGGAGTAGGCCATAATCCACCATGAGGGCCCAGTACGTGTTGGTAGACGTCACTTGTCTTCGAATTTGATGGTTCTGGTGGACATGCCAGTTTCCTCACGATGTTTTCCTCCACCGGTATGAGAGCAGTGGTGATGAAATAAATTAGGTACACAAAACTCGTAAGTCGGGGCTGACACTACTAGACCTCTACTGCTGATAGTCAGTCGCTTCATGTTAAATACTAATATTCATCCGCAACTGGGTCTATTGGAAGCCATCCCCAATATATTACATGCATGTAAACGGGCTTTTAGTTCGGAAAACACTTAGAAAGATCTTGTCCTAGCTTGTGTAGCTGTTTGTAAGTCGCAAGGCATAACAGCATAATGAAAGTACTGTAGTTGGTATAATAGATGGTCATCAGTTTTCTTAGCTACCTACTTTTATCAATTTATACTGCGCTTTGTTTCATCATGACCTGCTTGGCCTTTTTCATTTTTTACTTTTACTCCTTAGTAACATACGTTGTATTTCGTCAGTTAATATGAAAATCTGATTTACTTAGGCTTACCTTTTGTCTTAAAAATTTAAATTCTCAGGTGTTCAGAAAATAAATTATGTAACAGTGTAGCCATCGCCACGTTCAAAATGAGGCGGCGAGACGACCTGGACGCGTACCACGAGGGATGGTTCGATGATGCACAGCATAAGAGCTCTTGGAAGGTATTGAGGGAGGCATTTGCCCAGCAAATAAGCTATTTATAAAAGGCCTGCAGTCTGAACTTTCCTGCCAGATTGGACTAAAATTCACTGACGATTTATGTAGGTACCTACTACATGCGCTCCTTTTCAAGGTTTACAGAATGGTATTTTTCTCCCTTTTTGTCCTACTGCTAAGCAAAAGTCCTCTTAATTTTCCCGTTTTCACATGTTTATGTTACCTTATTTAAAGTAATTCCAGCTCAAAATTCGCAAACATGCACAACAGTGTTATAAAGATCGTGATGGCGGTTCTCAAGATAAACCGGTGTCCCAAACATCAACACGTTTACTGTCGTTTCGGAGTCCGGTTTAAGCTGTAAACCGTAAGTTAGGCCGTAAAAAATGCCGTAAAACATACTATAGTCGGTGCCAGTTAAGATGGCAATAGCGGTCATTGACCTTTACCTAATAAGTCCTCGTATGATGACATAAGATAAGAATTAGCATTTTCTTGTGAAATGATAGTGTTTACTTGGGAGTCTTAAATATAAAAATAATATAAAATCTTAGGTATAGGTGAAATATTTTTAACATTTTGATATTTTATGAATAAAAAAGTACTTATATCCTTACAATATACTTACTTATTTATTCGGTATTTTATAAAAATGCTAATTCTGAGCTTATGTCCATTATACAAGGACTTATTAGGTAGGGGTCAATGTCCGCTATTGCCATGTTAACTGGCACCAACTATATCATTGATGGACTAGTTCGGTTGTGCTGCTGTGATATTGTTTTGAAGTCACGACGCAGTAGTCCTCAGTACTTTATATTAAAATTTATCCTTGCAAATCGAATTATTTCGTCAGTGTTTATTTTGTTTTTTTTTTTTAATGAATGAATATTGACAAATATTAATAACGCATCAAAACTCGGGATTTCAGCTTTTGATGCTGTTTTGATGTCATAAATATGAAAACAAAGTGCCTTTCAGTGGCGTATCATGAATTTTAAAAGCGTATCTTTGTCAATTTCTGTTTAAGTAACAAAAGTAGAAATACGGGTCTAATTGACAGATTTTTCAATCATCTTGCCTTTTTCCACCTGCCATTTCCACAACCCTTGATTGACTGGTAGAGAATGCCTTAATTTGACAAGCGATTAGTAAGAATAATAATAATAAGAATCGCTATATTTATAGAATACTATTGCAAGATATTTGTCTCTGTAAGGCGGCCTCTAAACGGTCAATTATATTGCGCAATATTACAAATTGTGCAATATTATTGACCGTTTAGGGTAAACAGTGATTGACTGAAAGATTGAGCGAGTATAATTTTTTTGCACCATATTTTTTTTTTTGCATTTTGTAGGGTCTGTATTGCGCAATATCGGGATCAATACTATTCTCCGATAGAACACGAAAACATTTTTCAGTTCGTATTGTGCAATATAATTATGTAATTGCTCGTTTGGATTCAGAGAGCCTTTTAATCTTATTGTACAATAAAAATTATTGTGTGTACAATGTTATTGCAGGTCTAGGGGCCGCCTTAGACAAAGAAATTTATAACAGCTTTTTGTAAATAATGTTTAGCTTATCCTCAGATTATACGTAAGTAATCTTATTTTCATGTTTCATTTTTCAACTCTACATTGATCAAAAGGTATAAGTCGACCTTTGTGTTCAAGTTTAGAATATAGTTCTACAATAAAGAGATTGACAGGATGACAGGGATCCATATTTTAATCATCAAAATGTCTGATAGACGAATAATGAAACAACAAATTTATCTTACATGTCAATATATATGCATTCAACAACGTTTGTTATTATTAATACCTACATAATCTCGTGCGAATTCCCATTTAAATTATATCCGTTAACGTATATCTAATAATACGACAGATTTACAGTTACTATTGTGATATTGTCACATCCACATCTCGTCTGAACGCGTAGCATGGCGCTGTAGAAACGGGTTTTGTCAACGCGAGAATAGACAAAATAACAGAACGTAAAAGATTTTTATCGATTTAAGCATAGCAATGTTTAAAATATAGAAGAGACATGTTTCTATTCTGTATGACATGTGTCATACTTGTGCAAAAAAACAGTTGATTTGTATAGAAATAACGATGAAATAATTTTGTTATTTCTTGGTAGAATAGGGATAGAATCGCCATGCTACGCGTGTAGGTGTAGGTACGTGTACAGTGAACATACATATAAATAACATCTGTTATTCTGCGTACTAAGAGCTGAAGCTCACTGCAGACTTTTCGCTGAGACTTCTTTTTTCCCTGTCAAATGTATCCGCCGGCAGTGTCTGAAAACTATTCCTGACATAGGGTCTAGGATCTTAGGTCTCTGTTCCTCTGGGCTAGATTGAGCCCCAGGTAAAGCAGAAGAAAAGAAATACTAATACTGATTCTCCTTTTCGCCGTTTCAGTTTCGACTATCTCCGGGCCGCGGGAACAGTCCCAGAAGCAGCTTCAGGGTCGCAGACCTATCTTATCACCCCGGAACGTAAAGGGCTGTTGAAGGAAGACTGCGTTTTAGTCAGTACGAGTCTGATAGTCCTTGGACCATGGTGGGAGCAGGATTCATTAGATGGTCAGTGTGGAACAATTTACATCCACATTTGAGTAAAGGCGCATGCTGCAGCTTAGTATTTTGTTACAGTATTGTTCTGGGTTTCTTATTTAAACCTTGAAAAACAACACAATGAAGTTTTTTAAGTGCCAATATTGATGTTTGATTTAAACCCTAAGATTTTCTAATGGTATCGTCTTGGGTGATTAAGTAGGTAGACCTCTCACACGTCAGTACAAAATAAAACACAAAAGTTTATACAAACAATTTATTTTCTCTCCGTTTGCTGATTTAACATTTAAGTAGACATCAACAATGTTTTTAATTATTACTTCATTATGTATAGAAGAAAAGTATTGTGCGATCTGAATAACTTTAAGAATTTCCCTTCAAACAGTCTTATTATTATTTACATAGAATAAATTCACATTAGTATCAGTGAAAGTTTTATACTTGAAGTTATAAAGAAATGTAGTAGATAAACTAATTTTATAAGACATTAAAATTAGAAATACACAAAATTAGCTCTTATTGCATTAATGTTTAAGTATAGTTTCATAATATCCAATTCGACTATTACAAAAAATACAAAACTTCCTTTACCTGATTTGATACTAAAACATCTCTTTAATATGACACCTATCCATACGTAGTATAAATATTTACGTTATATTATATTACTATTCTTCTGGGAAAATTATTTACACATACAATCGTGTCTCCCGAAGAGGTAGTCGGAGATCACAAAGTTCTACGTCTACATTTTTGGCACAATTGTTTTTCTTCGTCCATAACTCACATTCACACACTATTGAATCATTTATAGAAATCAGACCTGAAGCTACTGGTCCACATGTACTTAAAACTAATATTTCTCTTCTAAACCATCAAACAACTAAGGGTGTCTTTTAACTGGCAACATACACTTTTGCTTACAATGGTGTCTATGTTCCGGGGATAAATCCAAGTGAACAACATTAACGGCCTTATCAAAGGTTACCCTCGGAAGTCATCGTGTCAACGTCACTTCAGTGTCACTCGAGCTCCTTGAGCTCTCTTTGATAACGTCAAGTTCTCTATTAGACAGAGAGGAAGTACGAGAAAACTTATGAGCACTATATTCACTTTTCTCATCATGAATGTCATGACCACAACCGTTACCGTAGTCTTTGTCATCATCTGCATCGTCTTCAACAATATCATTCACTTCAACTTCTAACAAATTATCGTGTTCTTTCTGTCCATAAGCGTTAAAGCTTCTCTCGTGACTTAAACTGCGTATTCTATCGAGATTATGTTCTAAATTTTGCATATCGTCATCAACACCAGGCGAGTCATCAAACTTCCACTTAATATTTGAATTAAAATGTTCCACACCTGGGTACATACTTATGCTATTACTTCTATGCCCGAAAACCGGACAGTTTCGGTACTCTCACAACTCCGGATGCCTACCGTTACATGTTTTGTTGAAGTTTCCTTCATCTAAGCTTAAATTAGAACGAGATCGTCCGCATTCGAGACCAGGACTGGGTCTAAACAGGCACATGTCGGAGTTCTTCAATCTACACTGGCGTGAACAGGATTCAATTTGAAAGGCGGATCTATCGAGGTGTCTATAATCTGTTGGGCCATAGCCATCGAAATATCTGGGGTCTTGTTTACAAGCACTGCTTTGGCAGCCAGTCCCTTTAAAGGAACCCGAACATCTGAGAGGATCTCGATGGCATGCCTTCTGAATGGCGTGAAGAGATGAAGATGAAACTGTACGTTCTAATATTTCGCCCCAATATTTTTCACCGAGGCCTTCAAATTCTCCTTTGGAATGTAAACCATCGGATGTGACGGGAGACCCACAACAACCTGTTGTGGGTTTCTCGTAGCTCGGGAACGATTTTGATCTTCGACAGCAGACCTGTGAAAAACACATTTTAGTCTAGGTATTCGCACCGAATTAACTTAAAAGTTTACCTGTTGAAAACAATTTGTGACAACTCAAGTATTTTTAGGGTAAACTGTACTTTTACTAAAATGTTTTATTTGGATTTTATTAGAAGAATGAATATTCATTCTTTAAAAATACAAGTTTATACAACACAAAACACAGTTGAAATTATAATTTTCAAAGGAAAACAGCCCTATGGATAGTACTTACATAGTATTGTAGCAGTTCATGGCTAATTCTCCTAAAGTGACTATTTAATAGCCAGTACAGAAACGGGTTCCAAAAGCTGTTGCTTAAGGCCAACCACGTGACGATGAAGTCCAGAGAAGGTGGGACCTGTGTGTAACAAACAAGCATTAACAAAACACCAAACTATTTACCCTGCCTATCAATTCAGTACAATGGGACACCATTCCAATTAGGCCAATCGAATATTTGTAAATAATATATCCTTACAATTCAATCTTATTAAAGAATTTAATTAATTGTGAAAGATTAAGAAATATAATTTCACTTCAAAAATATAAAGAGCACAGACTCGCAAGGTTTCCTCATCTCATACTATTGATGATGATAATTCTTGAATTCGATGTGCTGATTGCAAGCTTGCACTTCTTTAGAAGATAAAATGGTCATAATAATTCAAACAATAAACCTAAAATACAAAATAAACGGAAAGAAGACATTGCACAATTGCATTTTATTCGCACTCGTTATAATACTACAAAGGCTTTCATTACTATTCACAAGGAGAAAGAAATAATAAACGCTTTCAAATGAAAAGACTGTTCCGAAATATTTTCATTGCTCAGAAGAAAATTGACAGAAAAGTACGAGTAATTGACGTGTTTGGAATAGGAAGCATTTAGAAATCCTTGATATTATTTGAATTAGGTATTATATGAATATAATGATAAACCTCGAAGGAATTGTCTTTGATGCGTTTTAAAAATAAAGAGTGTAATGGACATCGATATATAACTACCATAATCTGTCAAAGCCAAATCGAATGCGAAAATTAACCTTTATGTAATGTGGTAAAGATGAAAATTTCATAGAAATTGGTTGGTGTAAATAAATGTATTGACAGGATGATATCATTTTAGATTCATTAGCGCTTAAATTTTCTTCAAATAATTTTACAAGAATAAAACAATGTTTTATAAATTTTGCCATAGTAGTTAATGTTTTTTAATTTACAGTTATATAAATGACAATCGTGATAAAGAAACAAAACAATAGCTCCAAACAACATCAAAGCAGAAATCCATACCTTGCAGCCGGTACAAGCCGCAACCACTTCCTGTATAGTAGCCGGAGTGACCATAACGATGAAACCTAATGACATTGCAGCCATCGTCCGTGATGTACTCACACTATGTGGTCTTACTGGTGCTTGAATCTGTACCACAGAAAATTATATTGTCATCATTTGTTACTGTAATGTTACTGGATGGGGTAATGGGGATTGTTGTTGATTTTATGAAGTGGGCAACTGGTAACTTGAATGATACTTAGGGCGAGATCAATTTAAGTTGATTTGAAAATGAACTTAGGCTAGGGCGTTTAGATTCCTAGAAGGCCACTGATAAAATTGAAGCTAAAAACACAGCAGAAAAATTACCCCGCCACCGTCGTTCGATTTCTAAAACTAGGACTAAAATATATCAACCCGTTATTTTATTTCCTCAGATAAAAGTACCTAGTCTGACTAATGAATAATCAGCCCTAAGAAAGTAATTTGGTAGATGTTTTATCCTGTTGTCATGACGACTGAGTTTAGCTAAACTGAGCTATTAAATAAAGACGGTCCTTAGAATGAGTGTAATAAAAATTTACTACTTGTTTTTACTGCATAACCGTCTAGTGAAAATACAAAGTAAAGCTAACATATCCCAGTCTCAGTGCCTTTACCGCTCAGAGATCATAGCTCAATTCAACACTCACCAAAACATTCTTAAAATTTCAAATCGAGAAACTTCTTCACTTTTACGACGAAAAGAGAGAGATAACTAATCCAATCTCTACAACAATCTCGATTTACAAAGCAAAGTCGTTATTCTAGACTAATGTTTCACTCGATCTAATACAATTTCAGCGGGAACACGGCACTTAAATCAATGAAACTGGGAGAGCGTCAGTCGTACTTAAATAAAAGACAATATATCATATCTCCAGTACATTGATAACGAAGTTTTGAAAAAAGATAGGGAAGGAGCTAAGAGGAGAGAGGAGGAGGGAAGCCCAAGGGATAATTTTATTCTTCTTGATGCAATTACTTTGAGAGAGATTTTATTTATAAAAGTTACTCTTTTTCGTGTAATGAATGCTTATTGTAGGCTTATTTTATATCAAGATGGAGATATATTGCGAATAGGAAAAACCAAAGGTAAATCATAAATTCTGAATATATTACGTTACGTGACCGGTTTTGAGAAAATATAAATGTATATTTATAATGTTATCATTGTGGAAATTGTTTGGGTAATGTAGTATTCCAAGAATTTGGTACAGTGAGTAATTACTCAATGTACCAAATTCTTCGAATTCTACAGTTTAGTAAATCTGGAACTGATATTGATACTCGGTCTTGTAAAAACAGGGCAGAGGTAGGAGGGAGATAGGGTTCGGTAAATCGATCAGGAGTTACTTAACACTAATTTAGATGACACGACTTTAATTACTACTTTAACAAAATGACACAGAATGATACCGTGAAATATGCTTTTGTCGATTTCATTATTCCTATATTGAATTATCAACTTTTGATAATTTTCCGAATGTTTTTTATTAAAACATTATTCTAATTTAAGATTCTGCAGAAGTTGCTTCAAATCGGTCGAGCGGAGGCAACGCTGAAAGTGCAAGCAACGCGCGTATCGCTGCAGTAGCGCGTCTTTTACTTAATCAATTGCCTCCGCAGGACTTAGTGGCAAAGAGTCCCCCTGGAGTAATAAATTACTTAATATTATCCTGCAGTAGACTATTCAAAAATCTGTAGACAGGGAGTCGCTTCATGTAAAATACTGATATCCAGCTGCATGTGGTTTGATTGGAAGAAGGGCAGATGATGAGTAGACTTTAAAAAATGGAAGGATATCTTACCACCACTTCGTGTTCTCCATGCGACGTTTTTGCACACGGTACAGGCACTCCATTAGGTCTTAACGGTTCTGGGTCGAATTTACCTCTTGTTTTGCTAACGTGAAACCCAGAACCGTAGCAGTACATAAGAGCCATAGTTGTTGGAAAGTAGTAGGCACAGCATGATAGGATCCTATAATAAAAATAATATAATGAAAATTATACAACTTGTAACGTTAATTGCGCAAAACCTCTCGTGGGGTAACTCAGCCCATGACTGAACAACTGTTTGTTCTAAGACTTTTGGAAATTCATTAAAAAAAGATTTTTCATACTGATGGGCTCGATCAATTTCTCATTTTGTATGAAAACATTTTTTTTTTTCGAAAAGTCTTAGAACAAACATTGTTCAGTAACATGGTCTGAGTTACCCCACGAGAGGTTTTGCGCATTTAACGTTACACGTTCTTTATTTGCTACATTCCAAAATATTGCATCCGTAGATTGAAAGTAATTAAATGTCATTTTAAGAAAAAAAAAACGTAACAACGGATCATTTAACATTTACTTTGAAGTTGCAATTTGCGTTTTGAATTGTTCCTCAAATTGTTTTCATTAGGCCCAGTTTCAATTATACAAAAATAACTATGGTTACATAAAAAACATTAATTCTTTTTAGTATTTCGATTCAAAAATGAATCATTGTGTTTAACAGGAATCTTTACACTATTATAATAAAAAACATTACTGAACGTAATAAATACATACTTGAAAAGATAAACTATGAAGATTAATTACCTGAAAGCCACTCTGCTATGGAAAACATCGCAAGCCATGAGTCCAGTTGAGTTGAAATAATACCCAGATCTTGGTAGCACCATAATAGCAAATAGAGACACTGACAGTATCCAAGTTATACTTATTACTAGTACGCAACCCTGTAAGAAAAAAAATAATAAGAAATCGTAATCATCATCAACCTAACTAAATGTTCCCACTGCTGGCACATCTGGACACAGGCCTCCTCTTTGAGAGAGGGAGTAGAATATAATCCACCACGCGGGCCCAGTGCGTGTATGGTAGATATCACATGTCTTCGAATTTGATGGTTCTAGGACATGCCACCTGTCCTCACGATGTTTTCCTTCACCGTTTTGAGATCAGTGGTAATGAAATAAATTACACAAAGTAATGCACCAGACTGTGTTCGAACCATAGTTCGAAGCCATGACCTACAACTGGTAAGTCGGTACCGATACCACTGGGGCACCACTTCTCCTCATATACAAAATCAATCGTAACTCAAATTAATCTCTTACTGCGCACCTTTATTATGGGAATGATTTAGAAAACTTTTTGATTCTTGACACGGCACGCAGATTGGGGTTTCTCTGTATCCCTAATCACTGGCAGATTGGACCCTGCCCTCTAGTTGGTTACTATTTCAATGATTTATTTTATAAACATTTGTAAATTATTTATTTTTAAACCCACTTTTATTGTTTTTATTCACTTTCATTTTGAAGAATACAAGCTAGCCCTGTTCTACTAAATAGACTATACGTCAGTTTGTAACATTATTAGCCTTAATTCCAAAAATAAGGTTACTTATAAGCTAACCCAATAAAGTAACTTCATCCTTTTCGACCTCAGTGTAATATAAATTGTATTGTCAGTACATTTTGCACGGTCTAGTGACCCCTAGAACTTAATTTACGTTGACGTTATGAATAATAACCCCTTTCATAATCTGGACACTCGTGTTCAGCAAAATATTATTATCTGTCTGGACTGGACTGTGATAAAATTTTATAGCCCTTTCCTACAAAAACAATATGAACTTGTTTTGGCACGTTTCTCACACTAGGAAACTAAACAGAATTGTTAACGAGTGTACAAAAAACTTGAGAGGTGTCAAGGGACTAGATATGAGCGCCGATGGTCAATTAGTCGGCGGCGGCGCGCCGACTTTTTGGGGTCGACGGCGGCGGCGTCGGCGGCGCGGCGTCAACTTTATTTAACTACTTTAATTTATTTATTTAAAAGAAGAAATAGAACAATATTTTACGTAAAATTAAAGATTTATTATAATTTTGACGAGACAAATTGAATTGGCAAGATAAACAAAAAAAGAGAAAATAAAAAATGAACATTAAAAATTGCTGGTGGCTACATTTTTACAATAAGGCTTGATGAGTATGCCAGAGGGTCATGGCTGTCCGGATGATTAGGGGATACCGCACGATCATACCGGGATTCCGGCAGATTCGCTGGCCAATCTCCGGATCTGCCGGATTGCTGCCCTGGGATCTGGAGGCGACTACCTTCCAGCACGTCAAGAATGGCACGTGGTGGCGCAGCGCCGGGGGAAGAGCTCCGGCGTGATCTCAGGGCAGTATGGAAGGACGTCCGGGCACGCTGCAATCGTGGCGGTAAGACCCCTCTTGGGGGAGTGGCTGGATAGGCGACACGGCGTCCTGCGGCGCATGATGCGGGTCCTCACCGGAAATGGTAGTTTCGGGAGGAACCTGTGTCTGATGAGGAAGAAGGAAACGCCTGGGTGTCACCACTGCGAGGATCGCCAGTAAGTCAGTACGAGTCTGACAGTCCCTCCCGCCCTGCCCGGGGTGGGAAGACTCATTTGATGATTTTACCACGCTAAAAAAGAGAAGCCTTGATGAGTGCTCATCATCATCTGCCTAGCCTTTTCCTATTGGGGTCGGCTTCCAGTCGAACCAGATTTTTTGCTTTTGTTGATTGTTTGCTTACTGATAACTTGGACAACACAGAAATTGTAATGTCAAAGAGTATCGTTTTATAAACGTTTACATCTAGTGCCGCCATTTTGCTAGCATTTATTATCGTGCGTTCGGTTTGATCTGCCCGTTAGATTAAACTGAACGCCACCCGCTCGGGTTCGGCGCGCTCGGGATCGGCGCGCCGGCGCCTGTGGACGGCGGCGGCGGCGCAGGGAAAATCACGGCGGTGGCGGCGCGCCGGCGCGGCGCTCATATCTACAAGGGACACCCGGATGGAACGAACGAAATTACTGTATACACTCAACAAAAATAATCGTCGCAACCTTTCGCAACGCGCGATAAGGAACTTCGTTCCAAAAAGTGTCGTGACAACTTTTCGTAAGAATTTTTTCCGTCTCGCTCCCTTTCACAACGCGCGATAAGGAACTTCGTTCCAAAAAAATTTGCTCGCATTTACAAACAGTGAGACCCTAATAACCACTTCGAGTACATTGAAATATAACTTTTCAAGTACTGCGCCAACCGTACCTGTATAAAACTGAGAAGATTTCAAAGTGAATGAAATCCCTAAATCCGCTTTAAAAGTCTGCTTTCACTGATTTCAAACACAAGACCAAAAGTTTCAGCATAAACCTAATAAATTATACAAAACATTTCATTTTGGAGTACGAAAAAGTTCATTTAAATCACGTACCGAACTACCCTTTGCTCCTAAGTGAGTTTAGTCTCGATTCTTTGAGGAACTTCCTAAGCCGGTCAAAGAGAAGATTTCAGTGAAAGATACGAAGTACATGTGTCCTCAAGTAAAGCTCTTTAAAGGACGGAAACTTAGTAAAATATATAACATATTTAAAAGCTTCTTCTTACGTGAAGTGATTTTAATTTTCGATAAATTAAATTATGTACTACTAAAGTTTTGCTGCGAATAAGTCCCACAAAAATAATTCTAAAGTATTCTTATCGAATTAAACTGTGTCTCACAGTGGCAATCATCATTTTCAGTATTCTTCCATCTTTCACTTTTATTTTTATCATCTTCATTAATTTCATCGGTCACCTCCTGCTTCACGCAGTCTACATCTTAATAATATTGAGGAAAAACATAAAAACAAACGCGTACAAACCTTTTTACTCGAATGTTTATGATAAGTGTCTGGGTGCAACAAATACAAATATCTATCGATAGCCATGCAGACGAGTATAACCGCACTTTGCTGACTCACGGCCCCACGAAGAAGAGCCTGAAAAACAAAAAGGTTTTAATACAAATAAATTTAGAAACAACTCACGTCAAAGACGAGGAAACATTGCTGGGCATCTAAATGGCCTTGATCTAAGAAACAAAAGCCCACTTCGTAAGGGAATAACGAGTCAGCGGGCGTCGGGCGTCACTTACAAAGCTTAAACTTCATCCCTACTTTGTGCTCGGTCACTATAAACCATTAGCTGAGACCGCATTATGTGCTTTCATAGAAGTTTTAGCAATTTTATTGTTCACGGATCGCCGCTTCGCGGGAACGTCAACAATTACCCTTTTATAAAGTTGATCTTGTAACTATAAAAGGCCTTCAGATCTTTTTCTTGGTAATCGTCTTTTATTGTTGGGCTGTTCTCTTTTTTCATTTTATTTAATCTTTAAAAATTCTGAGAAAACAAAAAGTTGGGCGTTCAAAATGATCATCAACCATCAGCAGTTATACTAAACCAATTTATCCCTGACATCCGATTACCATTTAACTTTGCTTTGCGAATTGCAAACTTTTTTCCTCGGAGGTAACTTTACTCATTTTCTCTTCATCTCTTGTTTAAACAAAGTTTACAAGGACCTCGTAACTTCGTATAGCTCTAACTAAATTAAGTAACTCTCCTGAAATTTTGATGGCAAACTAATTTTAGTGTACTCAGTTTTATTTACTATTTAAGTTTTAGTGAAAGACCATTTTCTTCAGCATTTATAAAACTAAAGTTAACTGTTAGACAGACAGAAATAACATAATCATTTAAAAATAGACTATAACGAAACGAAATAGACCAATCAAATATACGTATATTTTATTGCAAGAGTAACTTACCTGTATTTGACAGAATATCTCTCCGTATGGCCAGCACTTGTACAAAGCCGGCAGCAGAGCCACTGGAGCGATCAAGATTCCCGTGAATAAATCGTTGAGTGCGAGCGAGGTCAGTAAGTATCTCGGCTGTAAAATATGGCACCACATAAATTACTTTCGTTGAGAACTATCATTGTGAATTAATGACCAAGAAAGATGTCTTATGATGCCAAATAACTTAGGTAGAACCTAGTAATATTCTACCATTATTCAGAAGCCTAACAATGTTATTATCTGACAAGCTATTATTCAGACACAACCAAGGTTTTACTATAATTGGCGGTTTGAAAATTCAGAGAATTCTGTACTGAAAATTATGAAAGTAAATTATATTGAAACAGCCGTGCTGGAATTTTTACAAATGGTAATTGCCCATTGTGGAAAGTTGAATGGGATTACTATTGAGTTAAAAGCCGTTATAAGCTTAATAAATGAAAATATAAAATGATTTTGTACTTAAATCAATTTACCTATATTTTACTTTCATTAAGCTTATAACGGCTCAACTGTTAGGGTTGCAAATGAAATAATATTGACAAAACCAACTATGATGTAGATGAACCTAACATACCTGATTATCAATATACTTGATGTATCTCCTGTTATTCAGAACGCAGATCAGAACCAAGTTCCCGAAAACAATTGACATAGACAAAGCAAATATAAAGAAAGCTTTTAAGATATCTGCTGGAGCAGGGAAAGTCGAGGGCCAGCCTTTGCCGTTCAGCCAACAAGAGCTGTTCGATAAAGATGGCGCTACGAGTAGTGCGCCCTTGGTCGAGTCAAACATAGTCGGTGCCTGTCGGCAGCGCACTTTCCTCTTAAATAAGGCATTTAGATCATATGATTTACACTGTCTTCAGACTTTCTTGGTGTTTTGTTCTTATTAAGCATAATATGAAGCACTAGATTTCCTTCTATCTTGGGTTTTTGATTTTAAGGAGTTTCCCTATCATAAGCTTTCAGTAATGGGTTTAATTTCATCTGGATCTTTTCTTGTCTTCATTTTTTATCTGAAACAAACAAAAGACTTGATTAAAATAACTGCAAGTATTAAAATTAGATATGCCGCGCAGACCCAAAATTATTTGCGATATGTAAAGGAAAAAATACTTGCTACAAACACTGTACAGAAATTATAATGAAGGTAAAGTAAATTGAAGGTACTCATTTTCTTGTCATCAAGTCTAAATAATGAGGACTGGATAATTATAATTACCAAAATTAAGTGTAACGCTTCACTGAATAAATTGAGTCTCTTAGCTTACAATATTTAATAGCGAATTTTGTATTGTTTGGTATATATAAAGCGTATATTTATTCTAACTGTGACAAAAAGAAATGGCGTTTCTAATCAGAATGTAATTCAAGTCAAACAACACTTTGTTAAAAGTTAATTGAGTTGCTCTCTAAGGACTAAATCCTTGAGTCTCACGCGATGTACGATGTTACTTTAAAACATTTTATGATAGCAAGAATTCTTTGCCGTACTTTAAAGAGAGGAAAAATAAAAGGCCGTGTGTGGAGCGTGCGTGACAAGACACGTCTTTGGAATCTTCTCCTTGAGATATATTTTTCCAATCGGAACTTTTCCTGAGATTGGTGGCAAATGCTCTGTCAATTTCCTGGAGGAAATAACGTCTTGTGTCAAGGGTAAAAGGGCTTTTATCGATTGTACTATTTGGTCTTCTTTGTTAATTGATTAAAGACTACAACTTATCTGAAAAAGGCCATAAATCCGAAAAGTCAATACTTTTAAAGAAAATACAACAAAAAAAACTATGGATCTTTAACAGGGAATAAAATAACTGATGCAAAAAATCACTCGAACAAAAAACTTTCAAGTATTGAAAAGACTAACCAAACAGTGTACAAAGTGGTATGCGTCCCCTACCAATAAAGGAAAAGGGATACAGAAGCGAAATTTTACTGGCGCCCATAAATTTGTTTTTGTTCAAGAGACGAGATATATTAGGAAGTAAAAAATTGGTTGTTTTAAGAGATAATGTGATCGATAAACTTATTGATTTAGGTTGAAACATAATACTTCCGTGTCGTGGAACGTCAAATGCAATCAGACTCATACATTCAAACCTATCTCTTCCTATAATAAATGTGTGAATCTGCTTCTTCTAGTACGCTATGCCACGACACCTAAATAATTATGTTTCTGCCTACAAAATAAATGAATAACTTTAGAATATAAATTACGTTATTCAATCTCAGTAACTCCATTCTAGGGCAAACTATCTCTTTTGATACATATAGTATTTTCAAATCTTTTCTAAATTCTCAGTTAAAAACTAAAATTAAGAACGAAAAGTCACAGAGCTTTAAGAACTAATTGCTGTCTTTCTTTTAGCACTAAAAACATCTAAATACGTCTTATGAGCTCAAATTGAAATCTTGGCTCGCCAACTTTATTGGCTTCTAGCGCTTGGACTGTAAATACAAAGCTCTCGACATCTACTGCCCAAGTAAAAAAACATAATAAAAAAACCTTCATTCGTACTTGAGAGGTCACTTAGGACCGTGATATTTTCACAAAAATAGTGTAAAAACATGAAAAAGAGTGTTAAAGATTGTTTATTTTAACAATAGAAAATTCAAGCATAGAATAGAGACAAAAATATTTGGTAGTTTTCATGAACATGGGCGTTACATGTTTTCATTTTGATGTAACATCGCTCTTGGCTATTTGCCAACATGAAGCAAAGACTTTGTTTTAAGAAGCTGACCATTTTAAATAATAGAGTCATTAAAAATATGGTAGGTACCTATATACTTACTCGTAGATGATTTATTTATCAACCGATAAACATAAATCTAGGTCACAATGCAACAGGCAAGTACCATTGTTTCTTTTTTCAATACAGTGTAATTTTTTAAGGTTTTTAGGGCATTACTGGTAAAAGAAAACATTGTGAGGAAACCTGAACTTTTTATAATCAACACAAGTCTAAAATGCTCGTGGCTTTACTATTCGTCGCTTAAGGGCGCATAACCAGAAAGTTGGCAACGTCGCTAATAGCTGTCAAATATTTACAAGTTTTAATGAGTTTGGCAATATTACGGTATGGGAATAAGAAAATATGGTAGTGTACTAGAAAACTTATATAGGAATGCAATTAAAGCACTGAATTTGATGTTATAACCATTTCAGATGTCAAGAGGCATTTGGAATATTTCCAAATGCTTTTTTTTACGTCTAAAACTATATATTCGGTATAACGATATTAATTATTGCATTCCCTAATCAATTGTTTAGTGCACTACAAAGCCATATTTCTTAATTTCATACAGAAAATTGAAAATTTGTAAATATTTGCCAGCTTTTTGCAACGATGCCAACTTTCAGAATAAGCGCTCTTAAATAACCCAGACACGTAATTACTACTCCACATACAAAAAAACTAGATTGATAAATGAATGTTTACACTGTTTGTATTCAAACCCGAGAAGAGACTAGTCTTCGAAAGTAAATACTAAATATCATTAGCAATAGGTTCTCTTCAATCAAATTCCCAACTAAAAAGAGCCTTTACAAATAATGTCGGGTTCTGCCCTCAATTCAAAATCTTCAAGACCAACTTACGTGAAAACAGTCCTTTGATTACATCTAAGATCAAAGGCATCTCTGACCTTAACGGGGTTGAATGACAGTCTACCTACTACACTATTGGTAGGTACTTCGTTATATTCATTACGGTATGTAAGTAAAAGCTCTTTACAGAAGATGTAACTGAAAGATATTATAATAAAGTATTGAAACTAAAATTGCCTGTCATTTATACATCTTTGACAGCCTTTAACCAGACTTACTAAAATAGGAACGGATGTTATTTTATGAGACAGGCAAACTCAGTGATAGAGTCTTAAAAGTCTCTCAAAAACGTTACCTATGCATGCAGTAATGCGAAATGATGCAACTAATTCACCACTAAAGGGGACAAGACGTAGTGACACATCATAACGCGATACTGCGTTCATAGGTAACATCTTGAAAGACTTTTAAGAGTCTAGCACCAAATTTCCTTCCTCATCAAATAACCTTACTTCACCTTATATCGTATTGCCCTATTACAGAGTTAATTGTGGAGATCAAATAGGCAGTCATCATCATCATCATCAGCCTATTAATGTTCCCACTGCTGGGACACGGGCCTCCTCTCTGTGAGAGGGAGTGGGCCATTATCCACCACGCGGGCCCAGTGCGGGGTGGTAGATGTCACATGTCTTCGAATTTTTGGTTCTAGGACATGCCGGTTTCCTCACGATGTTTTCCTTCACCGTTTTAAGAGCAGTGGTGATGAAATAAACTACACAAAGTAATGCGCCTGGATGGATCCGAACCCGCGACCTGTTACTCGTAAGTCGGGGCCGATTCCACTGGGCCATCACTGCTCTCAGTCAATAGGCAGTCGCTCCATGTAAAATGCATCTGCACCCGTTTCGACTGGAAACCAACCTCAACATAGTTGGGAAAAGGCTAGGCAGATGATGGCTGAAGCTGTGATCGTTGGCGTGTCAAGTATGAGATCCAAGGAGTGATTTCCAAGGCTTAAAATTTATAAAGAATTCCTCAGAATCAGTAATGGAATCAAAATCTGTAGGGTAAGTTACGGCATTAAGTTTCTTAGGACTTAAATGTAACTGATACAATTTAGGTGCACACATCTACCAAACTCTTCAGACTTCATTGTTACTTAGTGTGTCCTAATTATGAGGTACATGACGTAGAAATATCTCGGCAAAACTACAGGGGTCCACTTACTTTTAGTAGTTCAGTTTTATTACTAACGAAAACGTCAGGCTAGTGGATTATAATACTGTTTTATGACTGCAGAATATATTTTTTCGTAGATACCTATCAGAAACTCTTTCCAATAACATTTGTAGAGCACTTTGGCGCTTTCAAATTACATTTACAAATAGTTTCATTTAAAAAAACCATTCAATTTTGCGTCGTCTACCAAATATTTAAAGTATTACTAGAGATTTAAATAGAAAAAAAAACCTCTTCCATTTAATTTCGTACCGACTGATAATAAATCTACGAAAAACAATAAAAGCTGCTACAAAATAAGTTCCATTATATTCTTGCGATAATGTCCCCGGTTCGGCCAAACTTAATGCCACATTTGGCGACAACGAGTCTGGCCCCAGCGGTGACCTTTGTTTTGGTTTTCATATTTTTATTGAGAACGCGGCTTGAATAAAAAACTGTTCACTTTTTTATTAGTTCTTCTGGTGTATCTTGGGGGCGTTTGTAAGGCCGTGAAACATATGGAGACGCGTAATGGGTTTTGACATCCGGGTTAATATCTATGGTGATGTAGGCCGCATGTCAGTCCTGTCATGTCCTGTCATTAGATACGTCTACACAAAGCGAGCAGCCTTTACGTTCCGTTATAGTAGGCATACACCATCCTGCCTATCGATACGATAGATTTAACGCTTGCAATTGTTTCAAATCGGCAGTTCGTCCATATACACCATACACCATCCTGCCTATCGATACGATAGATTTGTCACAACTTCAAATCTGCACCAGTGATGCCAACTCAGCAACTAGAGCTGGCTATTATTCGGTGACGACAGCTACAATTTCTAGCACCTTTTCATTTCATCATGAGACTATCGAATTAGATTAAAAAAAGTGGTGCAAGCGATTTTCGACCTTATCGACATTAAAAATTTAGTTTGTTTTTCTCACATTCATATTCGTTAACATTGCTTCTTCATTAAAATCGGGTGTTTGCATCGTTGTCAATAAGGTCGAAAATCGCTTGAAGGTCGGAAAACATTTGCTTAAGGATTGCAAGTTAAAAAAAGTGGTGCAAGCGATTTTCGACCTTATCGACATTTAAAATTTAGTTTGTTTTTCTCACATTCTCATTCGTTAACATTGCTCCTTCATTAAAATCAGGTGTTTGCATAAATGTCAATAAGGTCGAAAATAGCATGAACCTTTTTTTAACTTGCTTTCGTGGTCCCTTGACACCTCTCAAGTTTTCAATCGTATTTTGGTTTAAAATAAAATGAATAACTCTTTTTTTTACGAGTGTACATGCGATCCATGTGCGAAAAGCCTCAGTTTTCCTGGTAAGGCCACGTTCACATGGCGATTATTTTCCCGTATACTGTATACAAGATTTTATCGAATAGAGCAGTAATAACAGTTCACAAATGAAAACTTAAAAATAGTTTAAACGGCGTTCATACGGGAAAATCCCGTGTTTGAGAAATATAATATTTTACCGTGTACCGTGCAAAGTTGTCCTAAAACTGGTCAACTCTATTCGATAAAATCTCGTGTACGGTATACGGGAAAATAATCGCCGTGTGAACGTGGCCTAACCGTCCCTGTAGAAAAGTAGCTAAAAAGTTTAGCCACAAGTTACACTTTTTAGCTTTTTTTCTAGCACCTTTATAAAATTAGCTAACTATCTATGAAGTTGCTAAGATGGCATCACTGCTGCCGATATGACGTTGTGTCAAAAACGATTTGATGACCTATCAAAATTGGCATGTCATGCCATCAAATTGGCATTCCACCCCCATACACGTTCAATTCTATTTGAGCAAATTGGCAGTTTTATGCCGAATTGACAAATAGGCAGTATGGTGTATGGCTACCATTAGGGTCAAAATTCCTCAAAGACCACTGAATTTACTGAATATAAAGACTGTAAACAACTGAATTTACTGAAAATCCCGACGTTAAACCTCAAATCACTTTCCGAAATTAGAAAATAAGTATTCTAAGGAAAACTTAATTATTACCAAAGGCGTTTTCAGTCGTTACTAGTTGTACAGAATAGTTTAAATTTTACATTATTTAAATAATATCGTTAAAAACAATTTTTTTTTTTTGGATATGTGGAATCCACCTCTGAGCGTTCCAGAATAGGTTGTATTTTTAACTGGGTGTGGATGGCTATATCCGAAACTATGAGGATCATTGAAAAACATTGAAAGGAGTCTCGAGGCCGAACGCGAAAACTGCATCATTAAATTGTATAAAAATAAACCCTGTATTACTACACCATTCGATAGTTGCTAATAAGCCTAATGAGGCAAATTCTGGGAAGTAATGACTTCCCAGAATTTGGTTTTTATTAGCGGTACTATCGAACTTTATATCGATATTTACCATCAGTTGAAAAATACATCCTGCGTACGCAAATATTAGTATTTACATACGTATCTCGTGATAACGTTAATAGATCGTTTAACAAGTTGCTCAAAAACATCAGCTTTTCAGTACCAAAATGAACACATAGAAAGTGGAATTCATTTTCCGAACTATCATTAAACCATTGCGTTATTTGAAGCTTAACATAGAATGTAGCCAACTATGCAATCGTGAATTCAAGCACAATCTTTCGCTGACACAGTTACTGTATGAACACATTCAATCATTTTTAATTCAGCTTTTCTTCCGTTTTTAATAATGTTTCATCAGAAGCAATTAATAACTTGAAACTTTAAAAATATTTTTAAAGGTAGGTACCTCGGTAAAGTTAGTGAATTTATTACTTCGTTTCATTAAAATTATAATGAAAGCTCACGAATTATTATATAAGTTTTCACAAACACTGGTGATAGATAATTTCCTTTGCAAATGCACTTAATTATATTTTATTTATTTTTTATTATATTATATGCCTGCTTAGGAAAACCCCACTTAGCAGGCACATGCCTCCCAAAAGTTCAACGTTTCTGTCAGTTTTGTCATATTTCGTCATCATTACAATCAGCAGGACTGATTGTAATGATGACGAAATTTAACAAAGTTATAACTCGTTATTTCTTGTATACCGTGTATTTTTGTAAGTCATTAAGAGTAAATTCAGACCAAAACGCATCATACCAATAGAGTGACTCAGAATCCGACTTTATTTACTGCACAAAAAGAAACCCGTCATGTCCAACATCGTAGCGTGAATGTCCAACATCGTAGCGTCACGACGCGTCATATTGCGTTTCTGTGTGTACTGACCCTAAAGGAGTTGTATTATCATGCGTAATAAGGAACACAATTATCTCAAATTTCTATGTGAGTCGTGCCATTAGATCTTACATAACCCACACCCTACGTCACTCAAATGAAGCCATCCTTAGCACAACACTTACGAGGTAAATGGGGCATTACTGTTGCTAGTGTAATTAGTACCGCTAGAGCTTCAGGTAAATTAATTTAGAGATTACTGTGGTAACTGACCTGTAATAATTTCGTGTAATGATACGTATAATTGTTACGATTTAACATAAATGTATTATGTTGAAAGCATAATGGATGATGCGTCAATTTGTTGCGGTTAGAGATTTCAGTATCTAAACTGTTTAGCTATATCTACCTAAGGGACTAACTGCCCTGTATGGCCTAAAAATGTCTCTAAAAATACAAGACGATAATGACGGGGCGGGCCACCCTTTAGAGGACCAAAGCCACTGGGGTCGCGGGACTTACGAATACCGTGACCCAGGAACGTAAAGGGCTATTGAAGGACACCGTGAATTTTAGTCAGTACGAGTCCGACAGCCCCGCTCTGCCCCGGGGTGGGAGGACACATTTAATGATTGTACCACGATAAAAATAGGATACTATGACTAGGAAACAGGATAATATGAGTTGTGTAATTTATGTAGAAATTTTACGTAATAATTTATGTTCTAGTGTATGATATCTATACATGAACATGGAAGTGTGGTTTAATCTTATGAAATAAACAATATAAAGATTTACTTTACGTATTTGTCGGCAAAACGGCGTTATAGAAGACCGACCAATCAAGAAATCAATGAGGCCAAATACCTGCCGGGGTCGGAGAAATGTATTAAAACAAGGTGCTTAGCCTTTGGCGCTCATCCCAATAGCGGGAGTACTCATTCGACGATTTTCCACCACAAAAATCAAACCGTGATCTTTTCATACCAAGACGGGATGCTGCGCGCATATTCCAATATAGCGACTCAAAATCTAACTTTATTAACTAGATGAAAAGATACACATTTCCAGTACCGTCGCGGCTTGGTGTGAACTGACCCTTAAGATGCTGATGCCCAAAAATATTTGATAAACACAGTCTTTCTTCGAGGTGTAATAATTTATAGAAAATTGTTATTAGGAATATTATTCTAACATAATAAAGTAATTTGTTTACAAAGTAAGGTACAATTTTTCTCTAGTAAGGTCAATTTATCATAATATTTTACGTGTGAGCATCGCTTAAATCTAATAAAAGCTATTGGGTTTGCCGCTGGGGACCTATAAATCTTAGGGTTTTTATGAGACTTGACTCTAAGCTTTGTAATCTAGGGCTATAATGTGAGGCGGAGCGCAAAGCTGTACGATTCTTTACTTTTGGTAATATTGTTTGTATGAAAGATATTTGTCAACATAAATAATGTGCTAGTTCTGTGATTTTTTTACTGGATCACCTTTTTTATAAATAAAATAAAATGCTAGTTTAAATATATACTCCAGGACTCCAGGATAAATTAATGCAGAATTAACATATAAGCATATAAAAAAAAGCATAAATTATCATATTTGGATAGTATATTTTCGTTACTCAGCTTAACACCATGAGAAAAGTCATCAGACCGAAATTTAGATTTTATATCTTCACCGGCACATTGCCAAGGCGATAAACCAGAATCACCATTTCATATTGTAAAGGGCATTGCACACTCTTTCGTTGCACCCACAATACGACGGAGGCGTAATCACATACTACATCAGATTATGATACAGATTTGGCAAGAAAGTTAACCAATACTTTCTTGGCAAACAGTTTGTTATAATGTGAATTCTACGACAATAGATAAACTTTTACTTTGGTCACAGTTCATTCAATACTGATATTGTGCGATAAACACGGGAAAGCTTTTACTGTTGTGCCGTTTTAGGTTTTTGATCCCTATGTTTCCGTACATTTTCTGTTGGAACGAGGCCAGCTTTCGCAAAATATAAAAACAGAATTTGCCCAATAAAAATAATTGTATTTGTACAAAAAAGTTGTGGCGATATCACGCAACGCTGGCGCGTCAGCACTGCGTGTCGGATTTGTACCAATTGTTTGTCATTCCGTGCGATTTCGTAACGCGTATGTGCATTACGCTTAATAACTCGGTGTCGCGGCGTTAAACCGAATAATATTTTCACAAAATGCGTTATTTGCACAGTCGCAATCGTAAAATCCGTCTTTTATGCTTCGCTGCTCTCGCGACTTGGAACGATGATAGCTTCTAAAATTTCCTTCGAATAAATCCAGTCAGCCCCATTGAAATCTTATTGGGTAAGCTTGTTTTATTTGTTACCTCAAACGACGGCGATATTTGAAATACTTTATTTTCTCGAAACTGTTGAGCTTAAATAGGTGTCTTAAAACTTAAAGATTTAAGACCGACAATAAGTTTTATGCAGACGGGCGGTGGTGATTTCAAATGACATATAATCTCTTTATGTGGATTTCAAGTTTTTTCTTTAGTTTTAAACCAAAATTTTATAAGTTTAAAAATTCAATAAATGAACTACATAGTAACTATTTGTACGTAATAGATTTAACATTGGTACTTTGCAAACTAATGTGGTCGGAGTTTAAGTACATAACTAAGAAATACTGGATTAAATTATGAGGTTTCCTGACATAATTCATGAAAGTCTCGCACAACTGTCTCGGAAACCTTACCGAATATTAAGCTGGAAGTTACTCCCCGTTGAGACTTAAACCAAACATCACGATGAATTCAATAGTGTAGTTAATTTAAACAAATTGACACTAATTGTACAACAGGGCACAAAGAGTACAAATGGCATTAAAAACTATATTGGATAATAATTATTAGAGACCATCGAAACGCTTAGAAGAAGATCCTATGCAGTCCACAACAATCGGCATCATCATCAACCGTAAGACTTCTACTGCTGAACAAAGGTCTTCACCCACCTCGCCAAATGACAATTCGCCATTGACCGGGACGCAGCCAAATGATAGATGCAAGATGCATCATTTGCCTGCGTCACTTACGATAACAATGATAATACCAGTAACCTTTGCACGAATTGTTACTTGACAGCGTCTTTCCAGTATTTACAGCATTTTTGTATGAAGAAATGGAACAGCGTCTCTGGTGTGCGAAGACAGAACTAATTTTTTCCTTGGTAATTTGAAATTGTCAAAGTTTCAGTTTACTTTACGTCTGAAATACTGAAAATTCGTGCTAAGGGTAGGACATTATATTCACAGTGGACCGTTTTACTGTAAAAATGACCCAACGCACCACCAGCCAAGAAAAAACAAACTTGGCTACGGACCAGACCGCCCGCAGAGCGACTTATTACCAAACTCTCGATTCATTTAACAATTTAGTAGTAATCTCTTTCAAGATTTTTACATTAAGTACATCAAAAAAATATTGTATAATGTTCTTTAGACAAAATATTCAGACTTCAGTATGGGTTTAGAAAATCCCGTAAATCTTACTTCGTATTCCATCAGGGGCAGTGGTGGCCCAATGGTATCGGTCCCGACTTACGAATTGTAGGTCGTGGGTTCGAACCCTGCCAGGCGCATTGCTTTGTGTAATTTATTTCATCACCACTTCTCTCAAAAACGGTGAAGGAAAACATCGTGAGATGTCCTTGAACGAAAAATTCGAAGCCATGTGACATCCACCAATCTGCACTGGGCCCGAGTGGTGGTTTATGGCCCACTACCTCTCACAGAGAGGAGGCCTGTGTCACAGCAGTGGGAACATTATAGGCTGATGATGATGATGATTCCATAAGACTTTACGACTACGCAGACTTATGCCTTTGCACGATTCTGCCAAACCCGTTTAGCTTCATCGTACACAAGGCGACGCAAGTCTCCGATAACCTTACGACTTTGGTATCCATAGACGCGTGCTTGTGCACGAACCTCTATGGATTTGTATTGTGATAGTCGCCTGGATAGCAATTTCTTTAGAAATTGCGACCATAGATCAATAACGGAAGTCACCGACATACTTACCCGAGTTGACCAACAGAAACGGAGGTGGACAGGGCACTATGATGCGTGATAAAACAGGAGGAAAAAGCGGAGCAGCGAGTGACGAGGTGGTACCCTAGAGACGGAAAAAGGTGTCCAGGGAGACAGTACGCTAGATGGGAAAACATTCAAGGATAATTATAGGTAATTAAAAAGTTTTATTATTATTTTGTAAGACAAAGGAAACCCCGGAAACACGGACTTAGCTTCGGACAGACCGCCCAAGGAGCGACTTACTACCAAACCTCACGAAATCACGATTCATTTAACAATTTTCCTCACCCTAGCGGGTGCTTACTTTATTTCGTGTAATCATATTTTTCCTCTATCTTTATTCTGTCTGTATCTAAAATTGGTTTTGTTTTCCAATTCTCAATGTTGTTTGCTCAGTTGTTTTTGGTATTTTATTTTTATCGTGGATTTTTCATGAAACTGTCTATAGGTATAGTTTGGTCATAACCTTCATTGGAACCAGTACTAAAATAAGAAGGCGTTTTGCATCTTATTCTTCTTTCAATCATTTAAAAACTGCATGGTTTTCGTTAAGCTAGCCAAAATTAAAAAATTAGTCGTTCTTTTTTTTTTGTTTTTCCAGGGCGGTTATAGTTAAAATAAATTTTCAATTACTTAATAAGTCAAAGCTGGCCGGAGTCACATTACTAGTAAATAAAAATGTTCACAGATATTAATTTTGTCAATAGCACGGTCCTCCACTTAATTTCATAAAAGTGATAATATAGCATACCTCATCTGAATCACGTCGACATTATTTTTAGCGCGTAGAGTCTAAGGTCTAGCCAGTCGCTTTTACGAGAAGCACAATTAAACATGTACTGTAGAATTTTCGCATCCGACCATACACACTCGGCGCCTTCTTTAGTTGCCTCCTATAGCGACCACCGCCCGCCGCCGCGCCGTGCCGCGTAAACTACCTTGTAAGTAATTGCCAAGTCACTTGACTGTACTACACTTACAGTATACGTAGCAATGTAGAAATATTGTTCTTAAATAAATGGTGTCATGATAAACATTATAGTTCCTGATATTTTAAAACACGTCTTATCACCTCTCACGTTGACACAATATTAGACTTTATCCCCTAGCGCGATGCGACTACAATTCTACGAATTTCAACTTAATGTTAAAATCAGCCTTACCACTACGACATAATATGACATAAAACACGTTGGTATCTACGGATAGATGAAAAACAAAACACGATCGCCACGACGACGTCAAGTCAATCGAATTGCATCATTATATCTCAGTAGCAAGGTTGATTTTCACTTTTAGTTGACATCGGTTGAATAACAATCGCGTCGCGCCATGGATAAAGTTCCTTACTTTTAAGTAAAGGCTTCTCACTTCTCTAACTGAGTCGTTATCGTCAAACTATCGCCATTAAAGTGACGTAATAGCGCTAAAGATATTGACAACCGTTGACTGTCATAAATCATAACTTTTTACTATTTTTCAATAAAATGTTTGTTGATAATGCTAAGTAACCTCTTTTCCTGTTTTTAAGACCGTAGCTTTCATGTTAATAAGTTATTGTTTTAATAATGGAAGGAATATATTTTTTTAAATGCCATTCACCGTTCACAGCAATTAAAAATATACAAATAACATTTTCATTACTTGCCCTAGATTAAGATTAATAGAACTAAGAATACGGAGGAAAAACTTTTCCATTAATTTCTTGCAAACTTATATTAATAATTATTTTGTGGAGAAAACACATTTCAAAAACTTCCATCGCATAAAAAATTAAAAATGTAAGAGTATCAATCACAACATATTTTAATAACAATTTCACCGAATACTAATTACTTGATGGCTTATTAATACGAATTATATTCAATAATAATGACATTAAATCAACCCCGTAATTATAATTATATTATTTTTCTTTATAACTCACAAATATTATTTTACAACATGTACGTTTATTAATTCACTATCAATCAGTTTATTGCGAGCATAAAATATAATCAATATACCAGCTGTTGCCAGCGGCAATCGGGATAAAAACTATCCTTTGTAATTATCTAGGTTATAACTCTCAACACCAAATTCCATCCAAAATTCAGTATTTTTTACGTAAAAGAGTAACAAACGTCCATCCATACATCCAATCACACAAAACTTGCACGATCATAAAATTAGTAGGACTATCAAAAAAAAGTTTTAATTACACTGTTAATGAGATGCAACAAAAATATATGAATTATATCCTTAATTACACAACTCCACTAAATAACATCCATTGGCGCATCACTAGCGGAAGATAAAAACAACAAATTCAACTAAGTGTCCCTAAAAATAAAACGCACAAAACAGGTCAGGGATATGTTGTCCCATTTGGCTACAGCATGAACTTGGCTGGTCGGCCAAGACTGGAGTGAAACCCACCCCTATATTATAAGTACGAAAATTATTCTCCCAGTTTCTTTGTGCTTTAGACACTGGCTTCATACAACAACTGTACCACGTTTGCTGATTAAAAAGTAAAACCTTTTGTAGATACACATCTAGCGCGGAAAGGGTCACATCAAAATTGTATTTGAGTAAAAGTTGTGTCGAGTTGTAATTGACATTGTTTTTGATTGAAAAAGTAATTGAGCACTGTTTTATGTAAATGTTGAGATAAAAAGGGGAACTGTATCTGTTTTGTTTTCTGTGTAATTTATAAATGTCAACTGCGAGTAATGAGTGTAGTGCTTTCAGTAGAAGACGGCAGTGAATATTATTTCTGTTTGTATGTGTGATTTACACTTCGTAATAACTTATTATGCATTTTTAGGTCAGGTTCTTCCAGAGAGACTGAATCAAACAACTGACATTCTATGTGTTCAGAAGATGTATAATTATGTCATTATTGTTATAAAACATTGACACTTACAATTTTGCTAATAAATTGTACTGGTTATTTCCAGTACAAGATGGTGGAACCAATCCCGAAATTTAAAAAAAAAATAACACTTAAAATGCAGCTTCATTATTTTGCCCACTTTTTGGTGTTAATAAAAATTTGCATATTTTTTTTTTAACCTTAAGTTTTTACTTGGAAAATCTTGAGTCAAATTTACAAGTTACAAATGAATCATCTATATTCAAATACAATGATCATTACACCACTAATAATACATAACAAAGACTACAGTCAAATTAGAAACCCTATTATTGTATATCCACAACAATCACTATAATGGTCAGTTTTCCTGCACTACACCACACTAACTCCTTGCCTTTCCGGCTATCTGACATTACAAGGCAATAAAGGGCAAACTTTAGAAGTAAGCGGAAAACTTACTAAGCTTATTTTCGTTGCGACACGAGAATTAGTGAGAACGACGAGCAGGTTCATTCCGAACACGGAGTATATTGCTACAGAAGGCCAGGTCCAGCTGGTGGAAAACAGATGCACGCGGAAACTGCCATAAATGAGGTAGTCTAAAAAACCGAACAAAATTATGTCAAGATATTATAATTTAATTTGATTTCTCAAAAATCATCATCTGCCTAGCCTTTTCCCAACTATACAACAACATTGGAGTCGGCTTCCAGTCGAATCAGATGCAGCTGAGTATCAGTATTTTACTTGGAGCGACTGCCTTAGTGCCTATCTGACCTCCACAACCCAGTAACTGGTTAATACGATACCCCATGGTAAGACTGGTTGTCAGATTTATGAGCTGCAGACTGTAATTAACGACTGTCAAAGATCTACAAATGACAGCCGGGAGCCAACAGCTTTACGGGCTTTCCGAGGCACGGAGGAAACTCGCTATAAGAGACGGTCACCCATCCACAGACTAACCTCGGCTAGCGTGGCTTAACCCGGAAGATCGGCCTGTACGGCTGTCATTATTTAGCCACGAGCACCTCAAAGATTTCTCAAAAATATAAGTGAAAATAAAACCATGAAACATGAAATGTACGGGCTTTTTGAATTGTGTCCGACTTTTTATCAGAATTTTCGTGGAAATTGCGGTTGCGGTTACTTGCTGTACCTGAAATCATGACTAACTGTAAATGTGGTGTTTACATTTCCACATTTTGTGTGGAACGTACCTTCTGTACCTCTATCTATTCTGTGTTCTTAAATTGCAAGTCGCTGAGACGAAAACAACATTTGATACGGTCTGGTACACTTGTGTTTGGGGAAACCTCACATTTTTACGATCAGTTGTTCAGAATAGGTTACTATTCTAAGAAATTGTTATGCCGATACCAAAATTATTGCGTCGTATTGGAACAGAGATGGGGTTACTTATGTGGTATTGTTTTATTCGCGCCCTTTCATTTCATTTATATGCGAGGAGGATAGATATTCAATTTCGATTGTATTTTGTGAATCATTTGTCATCTTTCCATACAATTTTATGATTTAAAGAGGCCGTTCCTGTTTCTATGTACAATCGACCCAGTGGAATTATGACCCACCATAAGCTTATTTTCCCAGAGACATTCAAATACAATAGGTCCACATTCGCGTAAACATACATATCCATGGTAACGACTTTGATCTTTGTCAATTTGACAGATTCAAACGATTTGTTGTGAAAATGGGTCATGATTCCACTTTGTCGACTGTACAACCACAATGTTCTTCAAAATTACCGTCATACAGGTTATTAATTTTTATAAAGTTAGGATGAATCAATATTAAAGTCGCTCATTATTACAAAGAAGTCTCAATGTTTTGTTTTGTCAAAGAAAATGTGTTTAATAATAATCATTATTGAATTATCTTACTTTCAATATGTACATCAGTTAAAGAACCTAAAAAAGGTTTTTTTTCTCATTTCTTATAAATCAATAATAAAAACGGCTGCCAAGAATTTTAGCAATTTACATACTCAATATAATTTACGCCCAACCGCTTATCTTATTCAGGGCAGCCCCAAGAGGTCTGAACGTCTGTTACTTTGTTGAAGCCACTTTAGGTAATCAAGAGGTAAGTAACACAGTTTCATATTTTCGCCATTGTATTATTATATTCCACAAAGTTGTAAACGTTCGCCTTGGGAAACGAATATTGGATGAAACGAATTTCATAGTAGACTTACTCAAAACATATTGTATAGAATTCTGAAAGTCCCTAGGGGCAAAAACTCAACCGAGAAACTACATCTTGACTGAAAACACCTTTTAAAAATACAGCTAAAAAAACTTCTTCAAAATTCTCCCCAACGTTCGCAAAGCGAATTAAATTTGATTACCCTGACAGTTGACAAAACTTCTGCAGACGCAAATTCTGAACGAAAAAAACAAATAAACATCCTATCAGGAAACGGCACCAAGTTCGTCGTGCTCTTTAAATCACGGCTTGGGTAATGTCCTTTGTCTTTTTATGATCGTTTCTCCGAAGGGAATAGCTAAATAAAGATAGCAGAAGTGCGATACGAAGATTCACATACTTAGGTCCCCTTATTTTACTTCATTACTAGGTTTTGACCGCGGCTTCGCTCACGTAAATTTGGTATTTGAGAATCAATTTGGATCGTTTTAGTGGTGCCATCCATGGCAATCCAATTATCATAATATAGACGTTATTGTTGTTTTTATCGAGAACAATACTATTATTGCCATGAAAGGTATGGTTTGAACGTGAAAAACAAACTTAATTTCTAAATATTCTTTATGATACTCGTACCTACGCATAAATCGCCGTAGTCCTTAGTAATCACAAAATGTGGAGACTTACGAATCACGATTACCAGACAAATCTTACAAGGAAAAAGTGAAGGCAATTTGTTTGACCATTTTTACTTTTCCGACAGAATATTATTAATATCAGGGCTAAAGTAGGCTTATGTGTAAATGTGTCCGTCACGTTTTTCGCCTCCAGACCTTCACAAATACGAACAGCTGATGATATCGTATTTTTTTCCATATTAGACGCTTTTTCTTTGTTCTCGTTTGAATCTCTATTATAGGGGAGATCGATTTTCAAGTGTTCATTAACGATCTTTTGATCAGTACCTTTAATTACGGTAGAATCGAGTACTGCTGCTACTCAAAGCCGTCTGACTACGACACTCCTAAAATTAACTACGTTTTCGTGGAATTTTGTGCGATTGATCATGGGGATATCACGAAAGCCTTATACACGATGAAAAGGGAATGAAACATGTACATGGATTACAGTAGACTAGACATATCCGTACGTTTTAGAATCAATTTTTTTCTTCTTTCGTTTTGTCTTCGATCTTTTATTTCTTCGTAAGTGGATTGAAAAACGTCGTTTGATACACGTGGGCGTTCGTTATTTCAGTTCTCAGATCCATGACAACCTCGCCTTCGGCTCCAGTGGGAATTCCATCCACCACCTTCCCATCTTCTACCTTCTGGTATGTAATAATAATATATACTTTACCCACTTACATCAAAATGAAAAATTCTCAATCAACCTCTTCATTGGGTAGGTAGTACGGAAATCGTGTTGTTAGCCATATAATAATATTGTATCAAAAAAAAACCGGGATATAAGTATGTACTTGTAAAGTAGCTTTGAGCTAAGTAGCAACTTTGCTCTTCTATAACAAAATATTGTAATATCCGAAACTTTTTCTATAAAATGACATTTTTTTGTACCAACACTATTCGGGCACATAAAACATCGGAGATGAAAAAGTAAAGAAAGATGTTGATCGTATTACTGAAACCTCCGCCGCAGTAATCGAATATGAGATATGTTACAATAAAACCAAATTCGACGCTAAGCGAGTAGAAAAGTAACCATATATAAAATGTATTATGACCAGTCATGTGTAAAATTCATTGGGAATCAATATTAGATTGTTTATGTATTTGTTCGAGTTCTAAAAGTTTTTTTTTGGGTTAGGTGCTTCAATCGGCACTCAGTGTAATAAATATTTCTGATAAATAGGAAAACATATAAATAGGTATTACCAAAAATTTGGCATCAAATTAATTTTGCCAAAAAAAAAGAATACCATCAAAACAAAGACTTTGATTTTTCTCAATGCCATTACAAACAATAAAAGGGAAAACAGTATACAAGAAAAAAACAGAACACCAAAACTATTATAACTAGACATGTAGAAAACAAACGCCCATTATTTTTACCGTTTCTTTCCAACATGTAACAGTTCCATACTGAAATATTGCCAAGACTTGCCGAACTAATACCGTTCCTTTGTCCCATTATTTGTATTCACAATTCGTAAACAATTGACGGAGAATAACTTTTGCTACATTTACGTTTTCACCCACACGATTGATGTTCCTTTAACTTCATCAAGTAGCGTGAAGAGAAAAAACGTTTTTACGAGGAAGACGTCAATTTCGCGGAGACAGGGAGACATACGGATAAATTATATGAATACACGAAGGCTTTGTACTGGGTACGCAGATGTCGCAAACATATTGTTAAACGAAGTATCCTGATTTATTTTCTTTTTTTTTTTTGTGAAAGAATCAACATGTGTGAGGAGAATGAATTTATAGTGGGAGTGAAAAACGATTTTATTAATTGTTTGTATAGAATAGAATAGAATCATTTATTCGCTAGAGACGGTTGACGGTTTTACAAAGCTGTTTTAATTTTATGGGTACAAAGACATTTTGCCTGCAGTAGGCATGCGTGAATACCTACGTAATACGCACTTACTTTTTTATTTTACTTAATACTAGTATCAGGCCCCGCTTTGCACGCGTAGGAGTTAGAAAATGAAGTATATTATAACCTATTTCACTATGGAATAATATAATTTCCATTCGAAATTCTTTCAATTTTGAACAGCTATGCTATGCGGAAGTGCTTATCTCTTATGCATTACAACACAAGCAATCAAATCTTTTCTTTTTTAATTTTAGTTTAGATTATATTTTCAACGGAATGAGCTTAGTAGCTCTCTCTTTTGGAAAAAATATTTAATATCTTTACTTTCCTCAATGTAAATTACCGTTTCTGAATTTTACCACCGCCATTCTTTTGTGACTTAACGCTGTAAATTTTTAATTTCTTTCCAAGCTCTTTTCATTCTGCTTTGTCCAACTTTTAAAATCTTTGTCAGTTTCAAATTGTAATTTCCAGTAATCAATATTCTCTTACATTTTAATAATTATTGCGATTGTCAAAACGAGTTTAGTTTGGTTTATATACTGATAAGGTCAATAACGTTATGTTTATAACTTTAAACGGAATATTTACCATGTTAATTATTATTTTGTTTTAATTTTTAACAATAGGATTTTAATGTAGCTCTAGAGATAATTAACTTACAGTGTCTACAATACCCATGGGTACATAACACTCTATGGAACACACAACATAATATAATGCAACTTTAAAATACATCCTAAATATACCCTCTATAAAGAGTTCAGTAATACATCTTATAAAACCATACCATACAACTTATAATACACCCTATCTATACCATATTTACAGGATGAGTTTTTCAAGTTTGTCATATATCATTACTTTCTAGAATTTTATCCTTATTAGCGAACCTATCGAATGATTTAATAAAAGTTCGAAAAAATCTTATGCTGCAACTTATGTTTTCGTCAAAATCGGGCTAGAGTCCACGCCCAGTTGAAAAATTCACCCTGTATACGTTATAGTGTACCACAAAATATACTACAAAATATTTTGATTAACATTAATTAGAAGTCTAGTGTATATTAGAGCTAAGTACTAGTATCGATATTGAACTATCCTTGTTAACCCTAGCTACGCTATCACCACCGTGCCAAGTGTCCTTACCTGCACTAAAGTTGACCTCAATACGGCTACTGATGACGATATGAAGTGAGCACTTATTGGGCATGTAGTAGTATCGGTTTTTCGAGTCCACGATAACCTAATGTTCTAGAAATAAAGGTTATACATAACAGTATTTACTATAACTTTGTAAATCTTGAAACAATCATATTCAAGATGCGAAAGGAAGTAGTTATTACCAATGGGGGTGGCAACTGGGGTACTAATGGCGCTAGTATAGCTTGTTCCAAGCATCGTCATTGGTTCAAATTAGTTCAAATCTGTACTTCAAAATAGTACAACGTCATTGGTCGGAATAGGACTAAGCTATGGTGGCGCCATCTACAATTAGCTTTGACTTGCCTTCCACATTACAAAGGCATTTTGAATCTCTCATTCTTATAATATATTAGAAACGTATAATATTTTTGACGAATTCACAAATGAAACCACATCTAAAAGCTATATTATTGTATTCTATCTTTTGGTCTTGTAACATACGTCATTAATTCGTCAGCTGTAACCAACGGAATGTTGATTGTATCTCCTAGTTCCACAAATGGAACCAACATGTTGTTTACCACCCTCTTCGGTACTACTCGTACTGTTGTTTTCTGTGACACTTTCCATACATTTGCATTCTTTTGTGTCATGATCGTGTTCATCGTAAGACTTCAGCAAATAATCTTCCTACTCTCTAAGCCTATTCACATGTTAATGTTATTATATATGCGTGTTTGTCTGAATGTTTGCATATACATAATCTTAGTAGTTGCTTAAGTAATGCTTTTATGAGATTACCTTTAGTCGTACACTATTTTAATCTATACCGATTTTGGTGGTGGCGACTCTTTGTAGTTATTTTGTTGCATGAGCCTATATGGCTGTCAATTCTGAATTTTCTTTTAATTAATTATGCTTTAATACCTTTATGCTTAAGATCTAAAGGGGAGGCCTATGTTCAGCAGTGGACGTCCTATGGCTGAGATGATGATGATGCTTTAATACTACACCACCTTAGATAGCGCTGTATTAAAGTAAGACTTCCATAACATACACGCTTAAATAGCGCTAAATATCAGTATTGGAAACGCGATACTGCTAACTATTATTTAAAATGCATTGCTTTATCGGGTTCTTCATCGAAGTTTAAGGTAATTTCCAGAATGTTTAAATGTCCATCATTTTCAATACAGCATTCACTCTTAGGGCGACTTTCACCAAAAGTTAAACATGTTTAAAATTTTATTTAGTGTAAAAGTTCAATACAATTTTGACACTAAATAAAATTTTAAACATGTTTAACTTTTGGTGAAAGTCGCCCTTATATTTAACCTCAAATAATATCCCAGTTTCTACTCAAACATTTCTACATGACACAGCAATTTCATTAATACATTTCACTATAGAAGTAAAGGCATTCAAGAGGCATTCTCCGCGAAGACGGACGAGGCACCCACACCTGATGGAAAATCAATATCTGTATTTGCATATCTTAACAACGTGATATATAATATTCACTGATATATGTTCATTTTATTCATTAAGATATGGTGTGACTCTAGCGAGTTTTTGCGCTTTCAATGTTCGTAAAATGACTTTCAAAAGATACCTTTGAAAATACATTGTGTCACAATTTTTCTGGTACCTAAATTATTGCCAAAGTATATAAGTGTATATTCATGTAACTCAGTCGCAAAAGTTTTGAAGTTATTTAAGACCAATCACAAGTTTTTTGAAACTAATCGATCATTGAAACCTCGAGGGTTTAGAGTGATATTTACTGTTCTTATTATGAAAAGTAGTGCTTACTTTTTCTATAATATGCTGAGTGAATTATTCGGCCAGGCGTGGGTGGCCAAATCTGAAACTATAAATCTCGAAGTCGATTTTGATGAAACTAAAAAACTTATTACACTCATTGGATATTAGTAAAATCAATATAACTGGCCAGGCATTGAATGCGTTGATTTTAGCAAAAATGAACCACTCTCTGTTGGAAAACTCAGCCAATAAACATCTAATATTTTAGATTTTTCACAGTATTTTGACTTTCATTCCAATTGAATAAATCTTCAAAACTTCCGCCGTCTAACCAGAAACCTTTTGACCCATCAAATAGCCATGATATTTTTCGGGAATCAAAACGGTAGACACTCTAAATTGGTGTCCATTTCCGTGCTATAATCGCATCGTTTGTCTCTCACCATCACAAAGGAAGCGTTGGAGAGTGCGAAAACAGACAGACGACTAATGGTCCATACTCGTGGAATCGACGACACTTGCTTTCACACTAGTCTAGTGATAATGCATGATACTAGCATAGAGAAGGACAGAAGGTCAGTTACGTATACACTCCCGCACGCACACATAGACACGTACGTATCCAATCCCAGCTTCACATTACTTGCGATTCAAAGTGCAAGCATGCGTGCATGTGTGCGTGCGTGTTCGCTGATTCTGTAGAGTCGAACTTCTGTATTTGAATATTTTATGGTATGTGGTTAGCGTCAACTCTCATCTCCACCGATATTTGTACTACATAATAATGGCGGAGCTCGTATTCAATTTTCTGAAAAATTTATTCAAGAACATGTATGTTTGTCAACGGAATTAGACGGTTTGACCTTTCGTTCAGAAGTTTATATGGCTGAGCTTTATATTTTTAAGACTGTGGAGCTTTAGGCCTTGTCTCCTTACTATTGAAGAGGATAAAAAAAAAGCGTTTTCTCAACGGCTTTTTATTTATTTCAGTTCAGAAAATATAATTTTCGTACGTGATTGTTGAGTTAAGCAGTTTTTCCTAAGGTCAGGATATGACATGCAATGGCTTATGGAGACTGGTATAATTATGTTACGGGCAACGTGATTAACTTGGCATTATTTATAAGGACCGGCCATTATTAACTGAGCCACCATTGGTCTTACTTGGCTACCACGCTCTATATTTTTAGTAGGTATATTGTCTTTAGTTGTAGATAACGAAACCATGAAAAAAAACATGCCAAGCTAAGGTAGCTATAATAATAAGGATAATAATCCAGAAGCAAAGTTATACACCAATATAATTATCAACACTACAAGGTTAGAGCCTACTAAATCACATAAATCAATTCACAGCTCCAAGTGATTATAGACCGAAGTGCTTATAAACAGTCCATCAAAGAGACAATAGGTATCTGGACAGCTGTCCGCACCTTTGTGACGTCACTTAGTGGCACTAAATTACCACCATTGTAGATAAGTAATGGGTACTTGAGGATCTGAACGGGGAATAGATTTAGAAGTCTAGACGATTAGTCAGGGATCTTTGATGTAGGAAGAAATATACTATACCATAGTCTATTCTAACTATAATATTGTGAATGTGAAAGTGAGTATATTTGCTACGCTTTCAGTTCTAAATAGTTAAACAGATTTTGATTTTCTAAATTGAGAAATAGAGTATCGGTAAGTAAATTCATACGAGCAATTTTTTTCTTCTATCTACCGTTCGGACTTTAAGACCAATTCTGGAGGAAGCTACTATTTTTGCTACAATAAAAACACTTAACTACAGCAAATAATAAAAATTACTGAAAATTATATTTGAAATGAAAATAAACTCAACGTAGGCCTCATTTTTCTTTCTAGGCATAAGCTAACTCATGCCTACAAGGAAAATATAATTAATAATGTCGGTTAACATCATCTAGGTACTTAGAAAAACCTTTGACGACTTTGAACAAGGTTATTTTTATAAACTAAACAAGCAAAAAAACACGCAACTCATTATTCACTTAACAAGATTCCGTTGTCAGATAATTATTTAAGTAGCAAACAGTTTTCTCTTCCCTCCGGCGATTTCCAAGCCACACGTACGAAACTTTTTCTTTGTACCAAGTTCGCGACCAACTTTGGCACCAACTTTCCAAATTTACCGCTTGTAGACGTGCACCTATCGAATAGGTATTGTGTCCTTTGACATTTTTTCGTACGTTTTCGTACCTTTCGCCAACATCACGTGCGATAAAAATGCGTACCTAGACTGGAAATGGAAAGAAAAATTCGGTTATTCGACGTCTTGATATACGCATGAAGATAAGTCGTGATGTGGTTGTATATTACGGAATTGTACGGACAGGAAATAAAATATATCGTCAGCGAATAAAACTAACTTATTTATACATTTCGGCTTTGAAGGAAATGTAGGTACCTACTTATCAACATAAGCAAAACTCATAACAAGATTATTCAAAATAACTCGTATGAAATATTTTGAGGAAAAGTATTACCTATAGTAAAAGCTCCCTAGAATCTTTCATGACGAATTATATTAAAAGATGGAATGAGCGGACTAGGTAATTTGATCAGAAACTCACGATTTTCGTCATGTAGAATACGATTTATAAAGTTAAGCTTTAAGGGGCAGGTCTTGTAAAATTCACGCGCGCCGAATTATTTGCGTAACTTTGTTTGTGATTTTTGAACAAAATAGTGCAATAGCTTGAAATATTATTATTGCACATAAATAACCATAATATAAGTAACAGCTAGTTATTTTTTTAAAGTTGATTTAAGTAGATTATATTAGGTAAATCAAGCGTTCAAAACAGCTCTTTCCTGCCCAACGTCATTTCGAGTTACGTTGGTGCACTCAATCTGAGACAATGAAGAATTCATTTAAAAATCTGATCAGCGCATAATGACCGCAATATCCTCGTCTTCAAACTGCGCTGATTAGTTTTTTATATTTATCTTCCATTTTCTTAATTAAGATGGCAGAATATCATCAAAATTCTCGGATTTCATCTCTTAATAAATGGTTTTTTTTCATAGGAACTATGCATCGTAGGTATGTAATATTACATTATCTTGATGTCAACAGATCAATAAAGCAAATTAAAAAAAAAAATTGTACCTAAAGCGCTTTTTTTTAACAATAAAAAATATCTCAAATAACCTCTCAAAAAGTGTTTATAAACGAGAATTGCAAGAGAAATTCCTTACCAATCCGTTAATCGCATCGTCCGCTCGATACGATCCCTCGCGCATTAGCTCCATTCGCCGTCCAAGGCATTCTCTAATCACCCCCGATGACCCCATCACTCTCCTCCAGGAGAGCCGTAGGGAAACCAGCACGCTTCGTAAACACAGATACAAACCGTCATTCCGCCCTCGCCGCCGAGGCCGCCCGTCGCGACGCCCAAGTCAATGCCCTCCCCGTCCCTTGCAAGAGCCAGCCCGCGATGCTGAGCCAGTAGTTTTAAATTAGCCCCTAAATAATGAATATTTAGTTATCCAGCCTGTCCCTTGCTGTCCTCTGTCAGTGACGCCCTAAGCCGAGGTCCGTACCCTACAGGGGGTGCCCTTAGCGTGTGGTCACTTAGTATTTAACTTTAGTTTGTAAGCCCCTGGCTGGAGGCCTTAGAATCATCTTTGGCAGCCACAGGAAAGTCCGGTTGAGCAGCACACAACCAAGTAGTGGTTGACCTGCGAGATGCCAGTATCAAAAAAAAAAAAAAGAAATTCCTTAGTGGCCGGTGGACGGCCGGAGCGATTGGACGTGAGGTCCACGACGAATTTTTGTTGGTCCCTCTCGCTCGCACCTTCTCTCGCTCTAACGGTGATGACGCGCAGTTACGCATCTCAGGTTGCTCTACTTTATTATGTTAAAATATATTTTTTAACCGACGGAAAAAAAGGAGGAGGTTCTCAATTCGACATGTATATATTTTTTATATTTTTTTATTTATGACCATTTTTTACTTTCTCTGAGGTGGTCCAATATCAAAATATCTTTTTTTTTGTCGGACAGAGTTTATCAGAAAGTTGGTCCCATTTAAATATCAAAATTAAACTCGGCCTATAGGGGTAGAAAAAGAGGAATTAACTGTCAAATTTCCTACAGAATTTTCAGTTGTGAACCGATTATTGTTAAAAGATATGGAGAAGTAACTTAACAAGTTGGAGCGAATTCCGACCTTATTGACATTTAAAATTTAGTTTGTTTTTTCTCACTTTCACGATCGCTAACATTGCTCCTTCATTAAAATCCGGTGTTTGCATAAATGTCAGTAAGGTCGAAAATAGTTTGAACATGTTTTTTAAATTGCTTAACGATAGCAAGTTAAAAAACAGCTTCATGCGATTTTCGCCCTTATTGACATTTAAAATTTAGTTTGTTTTTTCTCACTTTCACGTTCGCTAACATTGCTCCTTCATTAAAATCCGGTTTTTGCATAAAGGTCAATAAGGTCGAAAATCGCTTGAAGCTGTTTTTTTAACTTGCTATCGTTAAGCAATTTAAAAAACATGTTCAAACTATTTTCGACCTTATTGACATTTAAAATTTAGTTTGTTTTTTCTCACTTTCACGTTCGCTAACATTGCTCCTTCATTAAAATCCGGTTTTTGCATAAATGTCAATAAGGTCGAAAATCGCTTGAAGCTGTTTTTTAACTTGCTATCGTTAAGCAATTTAAAAAACATGTTCAAACTATTTTGGACCTTATTGACATTTAAAATTTAGTTTGTTTTTTCTCACTTTCACGTTCGCTAACATTGCTCCTTCATTAAAATCCAGCAAGTAACAAAACCGTTGGTTTCTCTGTCTCCCGGTGGTAATGGACTGTGCCTATGACAAGGAGTGCAGTCCTTGGATGGGACTGTCAGATTTGTAGGTACTGACTAAAATCCACGGTGTCCTTCAAATAGCCCTTAATGTTCCGGGGTCACGGTAATGAGTACCGCGACGACAGCAGGCTTTAGCCCTCTAGAGGGGGACCCCGTCATCATGCTGACGCTATTTGAGGCGCTCGTAGGACACAAGGCGCTGTCGACCCGGACATGGCCCATGCCTTTTTTTTCATGATAAAATCATCAAATGAGTCCTCCCCAGGCCAAGCGGGAGATACTGTCAGACTTGTACTGACTGAAATTCACGGCGTTCTTTAATAGCCTTTTATGTTCTGGGTTTACCACTGCGGGGTACTATGGGATGTAAGGTTTACGCTGTCCTCTCTCTCACGCGTCCCGCCTCTTCCTTTGCCAACATGACTGCTGCACTGACCTTTTTTTAGGTTTAATTAGTTAAACACGATTGTGTTTAACAAATTAAACCTAACAGAATTTAACCTATGAGAATATTTAAATAGTATTATTAACGGCCATTCTCCGGTTGCAAGTTTTTATTTGTCCGCGCTTACTTAATCCGTAATATGATCATATTCAAGCGTGGTTTTTTTTTATATGTTAGATTACGACCGTATCTAGCTGTATACAAAATATTGGGTTCTGTTTTAAACTAGTAAGCCCAAATTAATTGAATCTCTGTTCGAAAAAGCACTATTTTCTAATTACCGAAGCCTGTCCGCACTCCAACTTAATGTTAAAACTTGCTTGTAATTTCTCAAACCTGCAGATTTACTTTGATCCATTCAACGTTTTAAACAATACGAAACAACGTGTATCACCTACCAAAATATGGACTCAAAAGAACCAGTCTATAAATAATTATAATTGAATAACCGCGCGTCCGATAGAAAGTTATAATTACCGTAACAGTATCTGTTCTTGGGTGCACATCCCTAAATAACGGTATTTGGCACATCAGTACCGCACGCGTCGAATGTCCTCAGGGTGTGCTGCAGCCCATTAGCAGTCGTACGTCTCAAACGTTACTGTAGCGCCAACAAAACACTTGAGTATATAATTACCGTAGCCCTTGGTTCAAAACTTTTCTAATTACCGTTATACTTATTTAAATACTCAATTTTTAAGTTAGACCCTAGTTGATAATGTAAATGAAACAGTACTATGGCTTACGTATGTTATGATAAGCCTGTATTTGCAGGCTGTGATGGTTTTCGAAATTTTGAAGAAAGTCTATCGTTTTCTAACTACCGTATACTAATTACCATGTGTTAATAATTACCGTTGTATGAAAAACTTATACAGCAAAATCAGAGTAGAGAGTAATAAAAGACAAAAGGAAAAGGGAAACTTGGAAACAATTGAGGAAGAAGTAGTCATAGATCTAGACGTGCTTGATAACAGCATATCAGATCCTCTTGAAACTCTGTCAACACCATTTATCATCTCAGCCTATAGCAGTCCACAGCGCACGATTTCCTGCTTTTTTCATCCAGCTACTGCCAGCCATATTTTTCAGGTCATCGGTCCATCTTGCCGGGGGGCGTCCCACATTACGCTTACCTACACGCGGTCTCCATTCAAGAACCATCCTACTCCACCTATCAAGGCAGACGTGACCAGCCCACTGCCACTGCAACTTGCTGCAGATTTGGAAAATATATTATGTAACTTTGGTCTTTTGCCGTACCTCATTCCAGATTTTATCCCCTAGTGAGACCCCAAGCACAGACCTTTTCATAGCTGCGTGACATGAAGTCGGTGGGCCAGCTTGACCGACGGTTCCACGTTTAGGCTCCTATACCTGCCTGAGGTATATTCTTGGACAGTAGTATGCCTGAGGTGTATTCTTGGACAACTTCGAGTCTTATACCTTCGACAGAAATTGGTTCTGAGACGACATGGTCATTCCTTGGTCTTGTCCAGGTTCATCCCGAAACCACACGTCTCGAGGCAGCATTGAGACTGTTCAGCAGGTCTTGCAGCGATTTCGCCATAATAAATAAATATATCGTTGGCAAAACGAAGGTGCATTAGGTATACACCGTGGACTTGATGCCCAGTCCGTTCCAGTCCAGCTTCTTGAACAAATCCTCCAGCGCGTTGGTAAACAGTTTAGTTAGGGGATATTACAACTCCCTGTCTCACACCTCTTAGCAGCTGGATGGTGGTTTTGTACTTGGACCGACATCGACGCTATGCTATAATATAGGTTCCTTAGTACCTTTATGTACCGCCAATAAAATTGACTTCGCTTCAAGGATTCCAGAACAGCGCAGGTTTCGATGGAATCGAAGGCTTTTTTGTAGTCCACAAAGGCTATATAGACACAGCGGCCGGTTATACTCCCCTGTCCTGTCTTCTGTAAAACCTGCCGCACTGTATGTTTGTGGTCTAAGGTGCTATATAGCCTTTGTAAAACCCAGCCTGCTCCGGTGGCTGGAAAACGTCAAATCTAGCGGAAAGCCGATCTGTGACGACCCTCGAAAACAGCTTGTAGACGTGACACAGGAACGGGATTGGTCTATATAGTTTTTGAGGAGATTTTTGTCTCCTTTCTTGAAAAAAAATGTCACCACGGTCCTGCTCCACGCCTCCGGGGTAATCCCACTGGCTTTGACTTTGACTTTGACAGTTGAACAGCCTCTTAAGCTCGCCGAGCACAGGTTTGCCCGTAGTTTTTAAGAGTTCGGAGGTGATGCCAACACTTCCTTACTTACCATAATAACATCAACTCCGCGTCCAACTAGTGCTCTCTCATCTTCTTCTACTAGCACTTTGTCATTATTAAGCAATATTGAGCAAATGAAAGAAAATAAGGATACAAATATGGAGATACAAAATATTTTCTAATTACCGTAGCATCAAATATTCAACTTGTCTAATTACCATACCCAACTTTTTTTTAAATCTCAATATCTAGAAAACCATCAGTAATAGTAGAATGCCAAAATAACTATTGTATTCCTATCTTTAATGTGTTTCATATTCTAATGTGTTTAAGTTCATATCAGTGAAATTCAAAAACGGCACGGTAATTAGGCAAATAACACCTATTTGGAGAATGGCCGTAAAACACTTGTGTGATACTCGTATTATTACAAACCAAACAGGGTTGGCATGATGAAAACAAGTTGTTTTAAAACACCTGTTTAAAACAGTTTGAAATTAAACAGTGTTTTTTATTACCCGTTTCAACTACTTTTTAAGGCAGATGAATGCATATAAAATGAAATAAATTAATATTCAGGAGTCTAAATAGTTTGACATAAAACCTTTTGAGTTTAATGTCATATTTTTAACTTTTATTGACACTGTAATGAAATAATGCTTAAAATTTTTAGAAAAAAAACATCACATGTTTTTATTCCATTGATCATTTTTCGTAAAAAATCATTACAAAGGGTGAATTTGAAAAGATGTAGTCTAGAAATGAAACATAATTGATATATATATATACGTTTAGACATCAAAAAACAAGGTGGAATTAATTTTAAAAAAGAACCAGAAACTAAAAAAAAACACTTTTTTAAAACATTTTGAATTGTTACAGTTTGTTTAATAAATTTAAAAAAAACTGTTTTTTTTCCAACCCTGAAACCAAGTCATATTAAAACTCCTTATTAAGCAAAAATTCTATAACTCCTTTTAAATAATCCTTAGTAGAGCAATGTTCATACCGCATCAAAATTGTTTTATAATAATTCAGTGGGCAGGATGTATGCGGGGGATTGCGGGAAGGGAGCCCGAAATTTGACGTACGATCGACTGGCCGAACGCGATTCAATTTTGTGCAAAAGAAGACGGCAGCCTTAAGTGTTCAATCTCAAATTCGATTTCTTGAGCGTATATTTTTAAACATTTTCCTGTCGAATAACTACCTCCTAATACACAAATCAAACTACATTTTCTCCGCACAATAAAATCCCCATGTCAATACCAAACTTCCCCATTGATCACTAGAAACAATAACTAGAACATATCACACAACACTTAGAACAATGGCCGCTGAGACAAGCACACAGCGTGTGATCGCAAATTGTCTTGTTTTGACAAGCCATGACATCACGTCATTTGGCAATGGCATGGCAATATGCACTGTATGTATATGAACATACAGTGCAGATACCTATGAGTATAACTAACCTGAATAGTAGGCTTGTATTTGAAGTGTGGCTCAAGTCGATAGTGCCAGATATGATTTCGTGTAGCTGTAGCTGAGAAATGTCAAGTTAAATGGTACAGTCGGTTTCTAAAATATGTGTACACTTTTGAAAGCTTAATGCCTTTTACAAACTGAAAAGGGTGCCGAAGCATTTTTTTTTGTAATGTGCAGAATTGTATGAAGCTTGTCACATAGACTATTGGACCGCTTTCGCCTTTTTTTATATGACAGGATTCGGATCGCATTCGCTTCACCCTGTCTGTTTGACAATAGCTTAAAAGTTTATAGATATTTTCGAATTTGACTGTACAGTTTGTGGATTGATATTTTATTTTATTAAATATTTATGCAGTGAGCTATAAATCGCTTAATTATTTATTTTTAGCAAACTACACTCGTAAGCAAAAGTATGTAGACTAAATTGGGCGAAAAATAAAATACACAAAATAAATGTATAATTATTTAATAACTATGAAGGGTTGGGTACACCTCATTTGTACGTATAAAAATGATTATATTGTTATTGGTAAATAAATATACATTACTAGCGGCCCGGTACGTGCTTCGCTACTTTGACAGCAAAATCCCCATTAACAAAATGATCCACCGTTTATTGAATGCATTAGTTACAAAAAAAATTATACATGAAGAACCGCTCGACATAAACTATCTAATAAATAGTCTGAACAAAGCCTAAACATTTGGTTTGGATAGGTGAACCCGTTCTTGAGGTATAAAATTACAACAAAAAGTGGCATTGATTTTTATTTATTAGAACATGTAGCAGCTAGATAACATATCCTGCTACTGTCTTGATAACAGCACAATTGATGTAGAACAGTAACGTTTTTTGGGGTTAGTTTTACAATGAAAGCCTGGAACATAAATTACACTTCGAAATAAATAACCTTCATTGTATATAGGTTATTTACGCTTCAGGTAATCTGAAACACTAATCACTTTGAGATAGAACGCTATTCATGTCTCATAATTATGTACGAAAAATTCGACAATAATCAGCATTTTGACAGTCTATGATGATGATTTTTTCATTCATCCCGTTGAGGATAGGCAAAGGTCTTAGACCATACAGCCTGGTCTGTGATATTTTGACGGACGAATTAAGCAATAACTGTTGATCAGAACTATGACATATATTATATGCTTTTCGGAATCCTCGTTGGAAGATCTTTCCAAATATAATAATGGTTCTCGGATTTATTACACTTTTAGTTTTATTCTTAATCATGTAATAAATGTCATAGACTCCCTTTACACATGCGCCTCGCTATTCATACGAATGTGTAAACGCACCATCAGAATTGCGTTCCGTTCCAACTCGTTGTGGCTGTCTATGACCACTGCAGTCATCAGCGTTTAAATATTTGTTATTTTTATGTGAACTACATAAACTCGACAAGGGAGTTATTTTTCCTGTCACGGATGTGGTAGAGTGTCAATTAGTTTATGCTGTTTTAAAACTAGAATTAGAAAAATAGTTAAAGCATTTTCAATGTCAACATTTCGTGTGGAACGGACCGTCATCGCTTCGTGTCGTCGATTTCCGGATGGGATCGAACAGTCTGGAAAAAAAGGATGGCTTGAGCAAGTTGCGTGCCGTCGGACTCATCTACACGACGCCGAGAAGATGGCGTAGCTGAACTGAATATAGCGCCATGATCGCTTCTCATTTCTCCTTGGGTTTCTAACTTCAAAAGCTACAAAATATGGCTAATCTTTATATCCCGATGGATGATTAGTCAGCGTCAAGGTGCGTCATCAGCCCTAATTTGCTCGATGACAATTTTCCGTACCGCATGCTCCGTGCGGCAGTCCTAAACCTTCCGAAGGGAGGCCTACGCGGCGGGCCTTGTCCGCTGGGATAGCTTTCCCAGTCGACGATCCCAAGGATCATCAAAGCCGTTGCCAGCCGGGAGATTCTCCGTGTGCTCCTGGTCGACTTCGCGGGAGGTGCCCTGCGCCCACGACGTGGTGCGCCGGCAGATGGCGTTCGTCGACGATCCTGCTCGATTGGCGGTCCTAGTGGTCGCCATCCCGTCGTGATGCCAGACCAACTTCATCGCCGGCGTTCTGCTCAAAAACCCATGGCTCCCGAGGCCACATCGTGAACGTGTGAGTGCGTGATCGTGGTACCACGTAAGTCTCTTGTATTCTTTTGGCCAAACTAGAGTCAGTGCGCGTTTTGCATATCACAGGCACCGATGCCCGTCCTCTTTCTAGAACTTTCTGGTCTCAGGATTTTGCTACATCAATTTCCATAATCTGTCTATAGCTGTATAAGTGTTAAATGTTGTAATATACAGTTATCGTTTACAATGTTAATTTATTCGTTTTATTCCAAATGAATCACCCATAGGTTCCCTTTAGACAAGAGGTCCTTGAAACAATAGCCCAATGCTGAAAGCCGAGAGTTTGAAGGCCTACTATATTACTTTTCAACTTGTAACATAACGGTAACTTTTACAACCCAATATTCTTTCCCTTTTTTTTCTTTTTTTTTTCACACCGTTACAAACATAATTATATGGATAGATGATATTATTTATTACCTTTAGTCCCATCAAAGGGCGATCAAATGGTTAAGAAACTATACCTGATTGTATTTCACCACCCTTGGTCATAGACCATCCCCCTGTTTCATCAACTTAAGTGGAACTTCATTTACTCTTTCTAATCACCGAGGAAGTTAACAAAAGCGTTCCCCCATAAAAAAAATCTCTTACATAAATAAATTACCACAACAGGAAGACGGACAATACAATTAATGTTTGAAAACTAATTTCTCTACGTCAAAGCATTATTTTAATGGGATTCACCGTGCTTGCAATAGCTTTAATAACTCTTTTTAGAGTATTCTCCCATTTTATTTATGTTTGTAGCAATGAAAATGTGTATTCTACGTCCCTACTGGTTCATTATTCATAAGGGTGATTTGTCAGGTGACTAGACGAGCGACCAGTCACAATGCTTGCAGAAATTAGTAGTCAAATTGTTTTTAAGACGGTCGATTGTCACAGCAGGGCAGGACACACAGCTTAATCGACTGAAGAATTAATCCGTGTAAAAGCTCTATAACCAGAGGCATTTTCACGACTTTTCCAATTCTTATGACGTAAACTGAAACTTAGTTTACTTTAGATCCTCGTTCGTAAACTACAGGCGCTTTTTCAATTTTCCATACAAATTCAATAGAATTGTGAATGCGAGAACATTGTTGGTCGTGTAAATTTCCAAATGTGTTGATCCTCTACTTGACTACGTATATAATTATTATTATATACTTTTTCTATTTAAACAAAAATGTATTTCTTTTGGAACGAAGTTCCTTATCGCGCGTTATGAAAGGGGGCTAGACGGAAAAAAGTGGAGTGGAGTGGAGCGGTGTGCAGTGGAGTGGAGCGAGTAGGGCGGAGCTGAGCGGAGTGGAGTGGAGTGCTGAACTTCGTTCCACCGGGTGTCCCTTGACGCCTCTCAAGTTTTTTTTTTTATTATTATTAGCTTTGGTAGGAAGATCCTTCTTCTTATCGTGCCAACGATGCTCTCTCTTACCTATGTATAACATAGGTTATGGAACATAGGTTAGGATAAGAAAAAGGATCATAAGCTTTTAAAATGTTTTTATTACAGTTTGGTATACCAAACTGTACTGTGGAGTTTCTTGCCGGCCCACTGGACCCATGTAAAATTAAACATTTTGATTTGATTTTAATTACGCTGTAAATCGCACAGAAATCTTGTGATAAGGCCTCTGTTACCTGTCATACTTTAACATAGTTTTTGACATTTCTTCTGATAGTACCTACTATCAGAAGAAATGTCAAAAACTATAGTTAGTCCCTGTGAGACGTACGAGAAGTGACAGCACAGCATAAAGTGACATACATAATTGACAAGTTAGGAACTTTAGGTTGGTTATTGTAAGTAGATTACGTTGTTGTTCGCTTAGTCCCGACTACCGTAAATATATTATTTAAATGTCTTTTTTGTTAGACTTATCTGACCTTAGCGACAAAGGAAAATATCTCTACATAGTTTTTGCCCGCCTCCCCGCCTCCCGTGTAATCGTCGCTAAATATCATACAGGTTCGTACTATTGTATACATATATACAAGGTACAATGACGAAAATGCTTGGTCACTGATTAGCTAAGTGTTCATCCAGGGTGTCGAGTCTGCTAATTATTAGTCAGAATGGCGCCACAATGGCGTTTCAATTTTTTACTCAGCAGTAAAAAATGGTTCGAATAAGCACTACAATTGAAACGCCATTGTGGCGCCATTCGGACTAATAATTAGTAAACTCGACACCCAGGTTACAGACTGTTAATTAAAAAACATATTTATTTATTGTGTCTAAAACGGTTACATTTACTAATGTGAATGAGATAGCCACAGTAAGCTAAAGTATTTTTTGTTTTGTGTAAGACTAATCAACATCCATGCATACATCAAAACGTACAAAGTCCAATTTAATAACAGTTAATAGTTAGATGAAGTTTAACTACAAGTACGTTGCAATCCTTATCAATAGTAAACACAGATGATCGATCACTACCAAGTACCAATGTGTTTTATTTTTTTTTAATTTGGAAGGCTTCGACCACAGTATAAATATCTACAGTAGTTGATCTCGGCCGCATGATAGAAATAAATACCTACAGCCGCGCGGTACGTAAACATGCGTTAGGGCTGTCCGACCACTGTGCGGCGCATCGCTCGCGCAGGCAGTCGGCCTAATGCAACCGAGTGCGCACACTCAAACACGGAGCGAACTATGTACGCGTGAGCCCTAGATATACGGTAATCTACGTTCCTAGAATAATATTCATGACTGTGATGTAATTTATGTAGTACACTGAATATACGTTGATTGTACACCGTACCGTAGGTAAATGAAGCTCACTGATTCATTTCCGTGTCCGCCGACAATCCCACCGCGCCGTTACACCATGTCTTTACTTTGAATTACACAAACTAACAAAACACACATGCACCGGAGTTTTAACACAAGCGTAAGTACCTACCGTATCATGATTCATTCAGGACCGCCTTTAGCTTACCTATTTCACTTGTCTCAGTAACTTTACTTTATTCATATAATTTACTGTATTTATTAATCCAAATACCCTTTTTTTCATGAGATAAAGGAAAATACATAACCATTAAAAAGTCACACATTATGTTCCTACCTACTAGTTACTAATAAGTAATATTTTTTTTATAGTCAGTACTTACCTATCAGAGGTTGCAGGTAATTTAAAAAAACATATGTCTGGATGCGTTATTGTTGAATTTATACACCCAAAAACAGCACAATGTTTTCTACTCGTCATATTAAAATAGGTACTTTAACTGGTTTTGCTAAAAAAACAACGCACCGTCCGTTCATCACTACGGTACGGCCGTGACTGTCTGCGCCCCGAGTGCACCCCGACATCGAGTCACGTGGTATAGCTCGCGTTTCGTCCGTTTGTATGAAGATCAAATACTGTAGATATTATTACCGTGCTTCGACTCTGCATTACGACAATCAGTTACAAGCTGATAACGCAATCATTTAATGAATTTTGTTATCAAAATAACAGCATTTAATCAAGGCCTACACGTAACCTGCTAACTGAATAAATATTTAACACATAAGACCGCATCCCTCAATGTACAGGCACAGCCTAAAATGTAACACGCCTTGCTCTTACGTAAAAGGTACCCGGTTTTGTGAGCACAAATTAATTCTTATTCTTTATTGTACACACATAATAAAATAACACTTCACATAAGGGTAAGTGATGTACAAAGGCAAGCTTAACCCAGAATTGGGTTTTATAACAGCAAACCTTAGAGCGATAGAGTGATTATTATTTTAATTAATACGTATACCTATTCTAAAAAACAAACAAAATTTAAGAAAATAACATTGGGTTTTCAAACAATTGCAGATATATTTTACTCTTAAAAGGAAATCACTGTGATTTACTACTTTAGATGTCTAGAACCCGCTACGCCCGCACTGATGAAATTAGAAGATAAAGCCCATTATTTTTCTCATACAAAACCTGCCCTTGGAAATATTTTAAGTTCATTATCAACAAAGTTCGCTACTTTAAAAGTAATTCACACATTTAGCCGTGACTGTACATCAAGAAATCGATAACTTAATTTAAACATCTATACTCACGTCAGGAGGCAAAGTGCCTAGTAATAATTTACAGGCACTCATCAAAGAAAAGTTTCTAAGGCTGGCAAGTTTGTAAAAGTTAGATTATTTCAAAAACGGAACGTCATCTAATAAAAAGTTTTGCTATCACCACGGACCTCTAAATGGTGGACGTGGGTTCTATCGAATGTTGTAGAATAAAGTTGTTTTTTTTTTACTTTTTCAGTATTTTTCATGTTAGAGTTTGATTAATTTCTTATCAAATCAAACTGTTGATCAGTAAATACATAGTCCATAGATAGATATAGGTAGATATACAGTTATCATGTATCTACGAAATTTTATCAATTTTAATAATAACGTTAACTCTCTTGCTTACACAGAAAGCTTTATAAGCAATAACTGTACTGTCTCATAAGGTAACCGCGAGCCTGGAACTTAAAGGGCTATTGAATGGATGAATGGATCACTATGGATCACCGTGAATTTAAGGCAGTAAAAGTCTGACAGTCCCTCCCGCCCTGCCCTGTGTTGGAGGATGCAATTAATGATTTTATTATATTACAACCAAAACAATTAAATAAAGTATAATAAAGGTATAGTATACAAAAAAGGTGTAGCTTGATCAAGTATAGCATGCGCATGTTACTCGCGCGGGTAAACCGCAAACCCGCACCTACACTTGCGCGAGCTGCATGTGCGCCGTGTACAAGCACCTCGCGGGTAACTTGATCAAGTAGCTTGCGTATGTTACTCGCGCGGGTAACCCGCACCTTTACTTGCGCGGGTTACATGCGCCGTGTACAAGCACCCTAAGTTTCCCTTTAATCTAACACATGAAAGTGTCATTGAAGTGACAACATCAAATCAATTCTCAAAGGATATTCATTGAAACCATTGAAAAACATGACATTTACTTTTACAAACCCACTATCCACTAAAAGGAAATCAGCTTTACGGCTCATTTACCGCCCACCATTTAATTTTATTTTCCTAGCGTTTCGGTACTTAAGCCAGTAAAAAATAGTACGGTTTCATATTTTATTTTGATGCCCTTTATTATATAACATAGTTTTTATTTTGTTGTAAGTCAACTTTTGAACTAAGAGGCACTAATTGATTTGTGGTTAAAGTAACTGTTAACAAATGATTTAAAAACAATGTTAAACTACTGATTAAACAACTGATCATAAGACATTTAAAGTCGATAAAAACTTTTAAACGTCTGTTGAACACTTGTCTAAAAAAATGACAGATTATGACGTTGAAATAAGGTCCGTTTTGCAATCACACTTTTTTAGACAAGTGTTCAATAGAATGATGTTTAAGTCTTTGTAGAAAGGCTGTTGGTTTTTATTTAAGTTGAGTTAGCTCCTGACTCTAGTCTTGGTCAGAGGTGATAGACACGAAGTCTACAGTAGAGTGTGCTTTTCCAGAAGAAGCCTTTTCACTCTAACTTTGAAGAATTACTCTGTAAAATATATTATAATAAAACTGGTCCATACTAAGTACTTTTGACGTGACTGAGTTACAAAAATAATGTATTATTAGTAAAAACACAAACCTTGAAAAAAATATAATTATACCTAACAAAAAAAAATTAACAAGGTACTACATAATTCATATAGCTGTAAGCCGAAACAAGATCACGTTTGACTTTACATTTTTAATACATATTACAATAATAACAAATAAACGTTCTTAGAATATGTCCTTGAATTCACATTGTTACGATTCTGGTATTGTAAAAAAACACAAAAAGAAATAAGATTTTCTCAAAAGCCATTAACACACAACAACACTTAGGGTCTGTTTCACAATGTACGGATAAAGTGCCGAATACCTATGTTACACATAAATTATTCGGATGATAAAAGTTCTGAATAAGAAACTTTGCGTTTCACAAGTTTATTTTATCTGACACATAACTATCTGGGACCTATACGAAAGTGCGGTGGCAACACCATATACATACGTTCCGTTTTTTTATGTCATTTCATTAGATGCAAAGAAAGTTAACACAAACTGCATAAAAAAATATTTTATTTTACACTAGAAGTATTGTTTTACTTTAAAATTGACATATAATTAAGTATAATTCGCATAACGGTTAATATTCTATAAAAAAAAACTTATACAACTAACTGAATGTTACTTGTATTGAAACGGGATGTCGCACACTTGACAGATGACAGTAACATTACCGTGGACCGAACTGTTTCGTTTAATTGTGGTGTTTTTCTGTTTGTTTCATTATTCTTGCGATTTGAGTGTGCCTGCTGAATATATTTTGTGCAGTCATTTCTTTTAATAAATAGTAGGTACTCATAATTAAAGTGAAAAATGACGACTCCAAAACGTGAACGAAGTGTTAACTTCAGCCGGGAAGAAGTTGAGCTTTTAACCTCTCTTGTTGCTCAACATAAAAATATTTTTGAAAATAAGAAGAGTGACGCAGTCACTTGGCATGAAAAAGAACAGTGCTGGAAGACACTGGAGGCATTATTTAATAGCACAAGTGGTACGAACTTTCGGAGTGCTAAAACTTTAAAAGCGAAATACGAAGGTATAAAACGAACAACGAGATAAAAGTCTGCTTTAATACGTGCTGAAACATATCGCACAGGAGGGGGTCCTAGTGCTGCTCCTCCTCTGACGCCTATAGAGGAAAAAGTTAAAGATATGATATTGTTATCTGTTGACGGAATGCCAAGTGAATTTGATTCCGATCATGTTGGTAAGATTTTAAGTTTTAAATTATTATGAATTGTGTACTAATTTAACTAGCCGATCTGTAATTTAAGTAGAAGTGAATTAACTTATTCAGCCCCCAATGCCCCACCCCTTATACATATAATTTTCTTTATGTTGCAGATTCTTTACAAATACAACCTAGCCAAGAAATAGTTTTTAGTGTAGGCTCAGAAAACTCTGAAATGACAGAAATTGTTGCAGACAATACATGTGTGAAACCAGTGGATGCAGATGAGCACACAAGTTAGTTACTTAAGTAACGGCCAGTTCTAATACTACCAACAAAATTTAATCAATTTAAAACTCACCTACTTCTTGGTTTTCAGTTCAATATCAACCTATACAGAATGACGACTCTGATGAGGAACAGGCATCAAGAAAAAAGATAAGTAATGGTAGCCATACACCATAATGCCTATTTGTCAATTCGGCATAAAACTGCCATTTGCTCAAATAGAATTGAACGTGTATGGGGGTGGAATGCCAATTTGATGGCATGACATGCCAATTTTGATAGGTCATCAAATCGTTTTTGACACAACGTAAAATCGGCAGCAGTGATGCCATCTTAGCAACTTCATAGATAGTTAGCTAATTTTATAAAGGTGCTAGAAAAAAAGCTAAAAAGTGTAACTTGTGGCTAAACTTTTTAGCTACTTTTCTAACACCATTTCAATTCATCATGACATTGAGACTTTCAAAATTAGTCAAGTAGTGACCCGAGTCAAAAGACAAGATAATGCAACAGTGGCTCATTCTACATATAAATAAGTGGCATTCTGAAGAAATAGTTTAGTTTCGGGTGGAAATAAAAAAGAAATGAAATTCTTCCGGTGGCAAAATATATTTAAATATACAAGATACCCTGAATATGAATTTTCAATCTTAAGTAAACTGGGAAAGTAAAGCAGACTCTGTAGAGTAAAATACTGCAAAATCTCTGTAACAAATACAGGGATTATTGTCAGCCGACATCACTGAGAAGTCACTAAAATCCGACCACTCATGACTTTCGGAAATTTCTAGGTACTAATTTTTTAATGCATTTGATGTAATGAAATAGACACTAGCGCCATGTCTAAAGGTCAAGGAGTGGTGGCCAGGGCTGGGGTGCGTTTAAATCTTCCGGCGGTATTTCGCCGGAAAAAATTAAACTAGCGAAGGTTCGCTGAACGGAGTCATAAGTTTCTGTCAATGTTAGTTGTCAAATTCAATTGACAGCTCAGTTTATTGAACAAATAATCAATTTGCCGGTTTAATACAAATCCATAATCCACAAATAATATTTACTCTCTAAAATAAAAATAATATTCGTTTTTACTGCGGATATCGAGCAAAACAACAAAACGTAATGTCAGTCTGACAGCAGGATAAAATATTGCGAGGTAAAAAGGTCGCAATATTTTATCAGTAAATTCCATTTAGTAAAAACTTATCCCAGCGAATGACCGTAAACGGGGCAGATTAAATTTTAGTTAGCTTCATTTTTCACGTCGCGGTGTACTTAAACGGGGTGTTTGACATTTAGGCAGTATAAATTTAAACTGGATAAAGGATATAAACGCAGCCCAGAGTCCTGCATATGGGATCGTTCTGAAACTCGACTTTTTGACAAATATTTATTTTTATTTAAAAATAACCAGTACTAATCCAAATTCAGTGACTAAATAAGAAAATAATTGTACAAAAACGTTAATAATATATAATAGAATTGACTAAAAAAAAAAACAAATATTCTCCGCATTTCATTTTACATTTAATTTACTAGACAAACGTTTTCGAACGCACCACGTCTAGCATGCGTACCTATCTAGTCTGTGATGCTACGCAATATAAGACAGTGTTCCCACTTTATAAATATTTTCCCTTTATTTAGGGTACCCCTACCCTCCTTCGGGTCCTTTCAAATGTTGGTCATTTTTTAAGCGAAAAAATTGTAAAATAAATAAATATATGAAGGTCTTTATGAAATTAACTACCCAAAAACCAACCTTCATGCTTTGTGCTCGTGTAACCCTCTAGGAGGCTAATAGCTAAATAATAAAAAGCAACACTTCTCTGCATTATTATAATTTTTATTTTCGACTTCAATTAAAAAAAAGGCAAAATTTTTCAATGTCATAATAATCGTGTATTGAAAAGGTGATAATAAAAAAAACTTTTTCAAGAAAAATGTAACCGCCTTCTAAAACAACCACAAAAAATTGTAAAATAATCTACAAAATAACTTTTCTTTCGGTTGTCGGTGCCTTTGTTTTTTTTTCTTTTCATTGTCTTTTAGCCACCGACTTCCGAATGAAAAGTAATTTTGTAGATTGTGGTTGTTTTTGAAGGCGGTTACAGTTTTTTGAAAAAAAAATTTTTTTAACTCTTTTTAGTTTAAATATTCAACCCGAATTCTTGTCAAGAACATCATTCTCTTACATGTGCACTAGAATTTTGTAATCCTTCGCACCGGTAATTACATCGCTCATGTACACAATAAGCTAATAAAATTCCATATCTCAAAAATTACTGACCGATTTCTACCGATTCTGATGAAACTTGCAGTGTTCCCTAAGTTAAATGATACCTCGCACACCAAAAAAAAGCATTACTTAAATCGGACTCAAAGTTCCGGAGATATGCGAACACAAACTAAATCAATCGATGCCTACTCCTTACTGTTAAGGAGTTGTACCTTCCATCATCAGCTCATCCACCTGAAATGATGATTATCAGATGCAAATACTCGAACAGCTTTAGAAAATATATATAATTGGTACTATCTGCCTATAAAATTTGAAGGTTACCCTCGCTTTCCCTGGGATCCTATCACCAGAACCTGACCTGAGAATTTTTTTCCAAATCAGTCCAGGCGTCTTCGAGAAATCGGGGAACATACATAAAAATAAAAAATATTCCAAACTGAGAACCTCCTCCTTTTTTTGAAGTAGGTTAAAAAAAGGTGTCGAAACAGGTAGGTAAGTTAAAACTAAGTATTTATTATACTTAAGGCGCATAGTACCCTCAATGACCTTGAGCATCCAGGCGGAGCTAAACGCACATTTTCATATCTGCACCGCACATATTAATATGTCCCGAGCGTACCGCGACACCTCAAAATGATATCATACACTATGCAGCTAGGCAGAAAGAGCTGCAAAAACCCGCCTTCGCCCGGTTTTTATATGTGGAAATCTCAATTTTCAACATATTCTTTGTAAAATATTGACTGATTTACATGAGCGTTACTCACATTGTAGTAAATTTTAACACCGATTGATCTATTCAAAAATATTTTAAATAAACGAAGCCGTTTAGAAGGAGTGAGCATTTATTTGAACAAAATAGCGTGTTGTTAAATATTTTTTTACAGTTCAACTATTTGTCATAAGAAAATAAAATTTACTCACATTGTTGTACATGAATATACATTCAACATATATTTTTTTCAATCTTTACACCCAGCCGTTAATCAGGAATGTGCTTTAGAATGTAACGTTTTTACGGCTTAAAAGGCGCGAAGGCCCTTAAGGGTAAGCCCCGACTCAAACGAGCGTTTTCTTTTGCTGGCACTTTAAAAGCGCTGACGAGTGAACAGATTTTGACTGGCCTGTTGGTCTAGTAGTTAGTGACCCTGACTGCTATGCCGGGGTTCGTGGGTTCGATTCCCACCCAGGACAAATCTTTGTGTGATGAGCATGATCATTTGTTCTGTGTCTGGGTGTAATTTATATATAGTAAGTATGTATTTAAAAATAAATAAGTATGTTTTCAGTTGTCTAGTACCCATAACACAAGCCCTGCTTAGCTTGGGACTAAATGGCGTTGTGTGATAGTTGTGGAATATTATTATATTATTATACAAGGGAATGCATTTGTTCTATATCGGCGGTTTTTTAACGCCAGCAGAAAAAAATAAACTTTCGCGCGAATGGCGTCTTAAAAAGTCTAGGTAGGATTAAAAAAACCAGCAACTGCCTGCAGGCACTATTACTACGATTAATGAGTAGTCATTATGACTTTTTTTTCAGATGGGTCTACGAACCAATATCATCAAAATAGTTCAGCGGTTTAGGCGTGAAAGCATAACGAACAAGTGCATTTATACTACACGAATAAGTTAGGATAAAAATGTAAAATCGTTTTATTTTTAATTTTAATACCTTTTTAGTAATATTAAAATACGGGGAAATCTGAAATCAGAGGCTGACAATATGGTTACTATGACAACGAATATTCAAATAAAACAATCGATGTGTATCTAAGTAACAAACATCAAACAAAAATACGTTAGGAAATTCAATAAATTAAATTTTGTGGTTCGTTTCAATAAAATCGAGAAGCGTTTAAAATACCTACCTACCTAAGGGAGATCATCATCATCATCGACGACTTTGCTCTGGAAAAATTATATGGAAAACGCGTGGTCCAATTCTGACCCGACTCAATTTAGATTGCCATCGACATGCTAAGAGGATCAGCACAAAATAATCGCAGAACCTGCCATTCTTCAGACATGAATAAGGTAGAAGATAAAACCAGCTGACACAGTGATATACCTAGTGTGAAACCGCTAGGTATTGTACGAGTATGATCAAAATGTTTCCTTATTATTTCATGCAAACAATTTGATACAGAAAGTTGAGAGCCATTGGATCAATGTTTAATTCTTTATCATGGATTTAGGTACTTCGATTAACAAAAAATGTACAATGGATTTACATCTCAGTGAAGTGAAATATCATATTCCTTATTGTTGTTAGTAATAGTTATTTAGTGATTGTGTTTAAATTACAATAATTGTATTTTTCCTATGCTGTTATAACTTACAGAATGTTAATAATATAGGTAAAAGTAAAGTAAGTAAAGTAAAACCAACGACTTTCATTTTGATATGATTTTTATTAAAGCATTTCAAGCAAAGCTAAGCAGCTCTGCCAGAGCAAATATATAAAATATAATTATTTTTGCATGATGTTAGTAAAAAGGTGAGTACTGACTAGATATGAGCGCCGATGGTCAATCAGTCGGCGGCGGCGCGCCGACTTTTTGGAGTCGACGGCGGCGGCGTCGGCGGCGCGGCGTGACCTTTATTTAACTACTTTAATTAATTAATTTAAGGCGGCGCTAGTCGCGAGCTCGAACTCACTGGCAGGCATGGTCAAAAACCATGATATTCCACCGGAAATCGAGCCATATTGTTCATGTGTGCGCGAGCGTCATCCCCCCGTGGAGAAAACAGGGGAAAACTTATTCAGTGAGATGCACGATCATTCAGAGTAAAAGGCGCGCGTAAAAAAATACGAAAAAGCCTTTGGCTGTTGGGGTTTTATGAAAAACCCACTGCACCAATTAATTTCAAATAAAATTTATTAAATTCTTCGATAAATTTGCTGTGTCGGTACGGACTTCGTTTTGGAAATTTGATGCTTCTTTAGCTTCTAATTTACACCTAAAGTTGTGTTAAAATTAGCAAAAAAACGAATCTTTAGAAGCTCGTAACTTTTTAATAGCTTCATATTTTACAATTCTGCTTCCGTACAGACAAAATTAATAATGAGACAAAACGATACCATGTTTAATTTTGGATGTACTTTGTCAATTAATGGAGTAAAACCCCAACGAAGTTTCTATGGAAAAATGTTGACTTGTTTGCTCTTAAGAGAAGAAATAGAACAATGTTTTACGTATAATTAAAGATTTATTATAATTTTGACAAGACAAATTGAATTGGCAAGATAAACTAAAAAAAGAGCAAATGAAATTAACATAAAAAATTGCTGGTGGCTATATTTTTACTGTAAGCCTTGATGACTATGCCAGAGGGTCATGGCTGTCCGGATAATTCGGGGATACCGCACGATCGCCGGCGAATCGGACAATCTCCAGATCTGCCGGATTGCTGCCCTGGGATCTGGAGGCGACTACCTTCCAGCGCGTCTAGAATGGCACGTGAAGGCAGCGCCGGGGCGTATCCCCGCTGCCTCGAGAAGTCGAGGCGTGGCCTGAAGAGCTCCGGCGCGATCTCAGGGCAGTATAGAGGGACGACTGTCGGAACCGACGTCCGGGCATGCCGCAATCGTGACAGTAAGACCCCTGTTGGGGGAGTGGCTGGATAGGCGTCACGTCGTCCTGACCTACCGCATGACGCAGGTCCTCACCGAAAACGGAAGTTTCGGGAGGAACCTCTGTCTGATGAGGAAGGAGGAAACGCCTGGGTGTCACCACTGCGAGGATAGCCCGGAGGACACAGTAGAGCATACGGTGCAAAACTGCCCGCTTGGACAGAGCACCGACGTGTCCTCACGGCGGCGATAGGCGGAGACCTCTCGCACCCGGCATTGGTCGCGACCATGCTGCTTCTGCGAGGCAGTCATGCTCGCAAAAGCGGAAGCGGGCCACGTGAGGGAGAAGACAGTGTCCTCTCCGTCCCAGCCGCAGTGGTGGACGCCCACGGCAACGGACATCGCAAGGCGATCTTCGGCCACCGTAGGCGCGTCCATGCGGGCGGCGAGTACAGTGCAACTCGACCACGGACCATGCCCGGGTCGTCGGTGCGTTGTGTTCTACGCTCGTCTCAAAAAGCATCAGTATGATGACGGACGGGGCTCCCTCTAGAAGGCCAAAGCCTGCCGGGATATAAAGGGCTATTGAAGTTCACCGCGGAAGTCACTACGAGTCTGACATTTCCTCCCACCCTGCCCGGGGTTGGAAGACTCATTTGATGATTTTACCACGCTAAAAAAATAACCCTTGATGAGTGCTCATCATCTGTTTGTTTTTTCTTCTATATATATAAAATTCAAAACTGACTGACTGATCTGACAACGCACAGCCCAAACCGCTGGGCCTAGAAACTTGAAATTTGGCATAAGCCCTCCTTATACCACGTAAGTGAGCACTAAGAACGGATTTTGCGAAATGCGGCCCCTAAGGGGTTGTTTTTGGGGTTGATAGTTTGTATGAAACTTCGTTACTACAAGCGCTAGGAAATTTAAATTTGGAATACGGGTTCTTTTGAGGACGTAAGAGTTACCTATGCCAGGATTTTGCGAAATTCGACCCCTAAGGGGTTTGTTTTTGGGGTTGACAGTTTGTAAGAAACTTTGTTTTTAGAAGTGCTAGGCGTCTCAAATCTTGCATGGCGGTTCTTATTAAGACGTTAACGCTCATCAAAGTGGAAATTTTGAGAAATTCGACCCCTAAGGGGTTGTTTTTGGGGTTGATCTCGATTGTTTGTACGCAACTTCGTTAGGTACTACAGGCGCTAGGAATTTCAAGTTTTGCATCGGGTTTCTTTTAAGGACATAGATGCTCACCATGACGGGATTTTGCGAAATTCGGACCAAGGGGTTTTTTTGGGGTTGATAGTTTGTATGAAACTTTTTTAATACAAGTGCCAGACCTCTCAAATCTTGCATATTGATTCTTTTTAAGACGTAAATGCTCACCAAGGTGGACATTTTGTGAAATTCGACCCGTAAGGGGTTATAATGATACTTGTGCTTTGGGGTCATTGGGGATATTGCGGGGTGACAGAATTTTTGTTGAATATTGACTTACATTTTCCAACAGTATCTCTTAAAGAGGGTGGCCTTGATTAGAAATTCACAAAGGCAAAGTTCGAAAATCACGCGGACGGAGTCGCGGGCGTAGTGCTAGTTCCCTAATATTAACAACCAACTGACCAAAATAAACTGTTAGTTTGCTGATAACTTGGACAACACAGAAATTGTAATGTCAAAGAGTATGGTTTATAAACGTCTACGTCTAGTGCCGTCATTTTGCCAGCATTTATTATCGTGCGTTCGGTTTAATCAGTGTGTTAGATTAAACTGAACGCCGCCTTCTCGGGTTCGGCGCGCCGGCGCCTGTGGACGGCGGCGGCGGCGCGGGGAAAAACACGGCGGCGGCGGCGCGCCGGCGCGGCGCTCATGTCTAGTACTGACTTAATGAGTAGAGAAAAATAGAAGATTTGATGAATTAGAATAAGGGCAGGAGAACGATGAGACGACGAATCATATGATTTCTAAATAAAATATAACTATTATTCTTTCCCTAAGTATTTATTTTAATAATAAAAGGTTGAAACACTATATATACCTATAATATTAGGTAAACTACCACATATTTTATCATATAATTCAGTGTGTTTTTCTTGCATGATTCACAGAGCAGCAGCGAAATTGAGAATAGGCAATCCTTGCTCTCAGTAGAGGTACTGTCCAAAGATAAAATAATCTGTAAACATGAAGAAATTACCATTAAATTAACCCATTTTTCTAGTCTAAAAGACTTGTAACTAAAATGATACAGCGAAGATGCTGGCTCAGTGATGGCTCTTGCTTGTGAATATTGTAGTTCAGTTAATTTATATTAGTGTGACAGATTCGGACAAAAGTGCACACTATATAGGTATGTTTTTAATCTACCAGTACCTATTAAGGGGTAGAAATGGGTTGTGAGACAGTTTAAACCAATAAACGTAACCAAATTGTTGATTACATTATATGAATGTGTTAGTGATGGTTTTGCATTTAATAGTTGATGTACGTATGTATCATCACATCTTGCATAAACTTATTATAGTAGTAGTAGGTATGGTTAATAATCTTTGGTCATTCCTACCTTATAACTATAGCAAGTCCAAGCTGATAACTGTAGTAGTTTGCTTCTTGGCATACATAAAGTTGGTGGTTTTCTGTTAGTAGAAATCCTGTTTTAAATTCAGTTTTGCACAGATTCAACACATTGAAAGTACTTGGTTGCGTTTATAAAATAATTCGTGCTAAGGGTAAAGGTGTTAAAAAATGAACCGCAGGCATTTCGTGGGCGTACTCGGTATCAAAAACGAAGTCGATTCCAATTTTTTTATTATTCCACCGGAAGAATTTCATTTTTTTACTTCAACCCAAAACTGAACTATTGCTTCAGAATTCCACTTATTTATATATGTAGAAAGAAGAGCCACTGTTGCGTTATGAGTAGGCATCACTGATGGAGATTTGACGTTGTGTCAAATCAATCTTTACGATAGGCATTATGGTGTATGGTGTCTATGGACGAAATGCCGATTTGAAACAATTGCAAGCGTCACATCTATCGTTCACATAGGCAGGATGGTGTATGCCTACTATAAGTAGTGTTCCTGTTGTGACTCAGTATTGTTGATAAGCATACCTTCACCATGATCTCACCTTTTCTTTTAATTTTAAGGTCAACATACTACACCCAAAAGAGTTGTTAATGACGAGAAATGGAGTAATTGGAAGCCGAAATCTCTGCGTTCCAAAAAACATCCTGCTTTATGTAAGTTCTTTTAAAGAAAAGAAAAATGTAAGCATTTGGATAAACAAAATGCTTAGATTATGATATTATTTAGGCAATTTATATTGATGCACAACATAACTTGATTTAACAGAGTTGGTGATGTTATGGTAGATCCACTGACAGCTCACAGCAGCAAATCAAACCCAAGGTTTGATTTGTTTTAGCATGTTGCAATGTGGCCAGAGGAGACCTACATATATATGTCCTGCAGTGAGACATGTATGGGTCAAAATACTAGCTTGTATAATTTTTACCAATATTCAAAACAAATAAAAATCTTGTTTCAGCTGCTGGGAAGGTGAGGCCATTTGAGAGACTAGCAGAATCAAAATTAGAACTTGCAGAATTACAAAAGAAAATTCTAGAGGAAGAGTTATTGAACAAAAGAAAGGTGTGGGCCTTTGAAGAGGAAGAAAGGGCGCACAAACGAGAAATGTGGGCAATGGAAAAAAAATACTTTTTAAATAAATTTGAACACTAATCAGTTTATTTTTTATTTTTATAACAACACAGAATACGTAATATCACAACCTACTATATTTTTAAATCTTTTGCTGCCATAATGGAATGCAGAATTCTGAAACAGTTAGGTGTTATATTAATGAATCAAAATAATCATTAATTAAATTTCTTCGCACTGTTGCATCCCCCATATCTTCTAGTCTACTTTGATTCACAACATCATGTTCATCTGGCTCATTTTCTGGGTGGATGACTTCAAATGATCATCTCGCATATCTATTGCAATGTTCATGTTCAATTGCGTTGATCATGTGCTGCTCCTGGCCATCTAGCCACTATATCCAAAATCTTTAATTTTGCACTCACTACAGTTTGGACATTGAAAGAAAATTGTGACTTCCTGTTTCTCCAGTCTTCTGCATTGTTTCCACCTGAAAATGATGAAAACAGAATTAATAAAACACATAGTTTGATAGATAGCTACTGAATACATAAGGTTTATTCATATTATTATGTTAGTTAAGTATTCATTTTTTTCACCTGGAGATTTTATAGGAACATTGGTACAATCTATAGCACCAATAAGTCTTGGGAATTTAGCTATATTATAAAACTCTTGCTGGATTTCTTGAGTGTTGGTTGGAAATTTGATAAACCTCGGACGTAATCGTGCAATAGCTTGTGAAACCAGGTAGACAATGCGACTGGCAGAAGCTTTGCTGACACCAGAGAAATCACCTACTACTGTGAGAAAGCTTCCAGTCGCGTAAAACCTCAATGTTAACAGTAGACGAGTAATCGGCCTTATAGCATGATTCCTGAAAAAGACATAGTTTGAGTAAGATTAGGTACCTAGTATATTAGGTAGTAGGTTAGAGGTATGTGCTTGCTACTTACCTTTCTGTAGTGACAGATATTGCTTCCTCAATAATCGAATAGACAAACATCACAGCTTTCTTAGTAAGTCTGAAGCGCGCCCTAAAGTCCGTTTCGTCTAATGTCTCCATATAGTTTATTCTTTCCCGATACACAGGATTCCTGCGTGGTATTGTGAGGCTATCAAAATATTCATCAAACTCATCTTCAAGAGTCTCAAAAATCTCCATTGTCGTTATAATTTGTGTACCTAACCTGGGTTACTAATTAAAATAAAACACCACGCTGATTCCTTTATAGTAAACAATAAATAGGTACCGTAACGGACAGTAATTATGTCTGTAGGTAGGTACCAAGGTAAAACTTATACGAAATGTGTTTTACGTAATTAGATAGTTTATACAACACGACACGAACGAAAAAAAGACAAAATTACGTTATTTGATTGTAACTGTCAAACACCCTACTTATGTTTAGGATAAATGCGCTATTTGCCACTTCGTCTGACCCATAATTTATGGTGGACTTTATGTTACACATACCGCTATTTGACGGTCGTGAAACGCAACATTTGTGTTTATCCTACGAATATGTAACAAATAGCCTATTCGAAACTTGTCCAAAACTTATCAGTACATTGTGAAACAGACCCTTAATTTTGTGACGGTACAGTTTGTTGCGGATAGACGCGGTATCCTCATCCGCGCAGTTTACACGCGTGGACGGCTCGGTCTACGTGTGTCTTACAAAAAAATGCAATTCCTAATATTAAGTGAGATTCATTTCACCGCTCGTCGGCGCGGAACACTGGAGGCGTGTGATAACCGATTTCTTACACAATACCAGGCCACACGCGGCCACACACGGACGCACCAGAGACGGGTTTCACAGTCATTTATTCTCTAGAGCAAAGATTCCACATAAGTTTGTTTTAAGGAAGTGACACTTCTGTACGTAATAATTATTCTGTGACAATACTGTAATTGTCTCCGCTGCAGTTGTAGGTATGTACAGAAGATGCTGAATAATGTAACTATAAAAAACATTGAAGAAATACGCCAGAATTATCCCTCTCCTATGCAAAAAATCCCTATAATCACGAGGATCAATCCTATCTACAAAAAGGAAAACCATATTAGACCGACCACAGAAATATTAAAAACAGGAGAAGTGGCAAGGGGGCGTGTCCGCTACCGTATAGTTCTGAGCGCTACGCTCAGAAAATGAAAAAATGGCCGTCACCGCGAGTTAGTTTGTTTTCAACCGCGTTCGTGAAAAAAACGATTATGCCGTCTTGTTCAGTGCTTTTGTGCAAAAATAGAAACCAAAACAAATATTTTAGAAGTCATGGCATCAGGTTTCACATGTAATTACAAGTATTTTACAATATTTGTCTTAAAAATCACGAAAAACAACAAGCAGTAAAATATATCTGACTTGTACTACTGTACTTTTGTTTTCCTACATTACTCCGACTGTATTATTTCTGCAATAAATACATTGCTCTTTCACAACCACATCATTGCATCACAGAGTGACTGAACAAGCAATGTAAAACTGACATAACGATACCTCAATCAGCCGTAATGTCGCATGGTACGGCCGCTGCTCAGGTCCGCGTATTTTATTGCGAGCTAGTGACGTGCTCTTGGAGATCCGACAGACTATCGACAAGAAAGTCGACTGCTAATTGCTATTTTAATATTTCAGTTTTTTTATTGAATTTTTTATCTTGTAATAAGGCTGGAAGGCCGATGTGGTTCATGCATTTTTACAAATTTTTATTATTTTACAGAGTATTATATATATGCGAAGCCGAAGATGGTTAAGTAAATTAATTAATGTTTAGTTTAGTAATTTATGGACTAAATTAATAGTAATCTATACAATAAAGATTTAAAAAACGGTTTCATATCGTTTTTTATTAATTTTATTTCCAAACCTTTATAATTTATCGATATATTTATCGTGAACTCTTCGATTTAGTCAAACACTGACGAGTCCGCCCCCGTGTCCCGACGACACACAATGATAATTGTTTTAGTGTGAGTAAATTACACGGAAAAAGTACGCTGTGGTCTAAAGAATAAGGTTTATATTTAAATGACAAAGTTTTCGACGGCGCGTGTGTGCACTTGTTCGTAGTATTGTTTTGATTTACTACATGCGTAATATTATCTTGATGGTGGGGCAGTTGTGGCTTCACCGGTTTTCTATACATTTTGAACTCCACGCCATATCTCCTTCTATAATATATCTATGAGACCGACCTTAGCTGTGGGACTGGTTTATTTACCCATAAACAAACTTTCACGAGCAATACCTATGTATAAACAATCAAATAAACGAAACATATTTTCCTGCCAGATCTGATCGAACTCAAAGACAAACAATTCGTAGAATTTAAACAAAAGGCAGACTTACTATCTCATGCTACAATGTAAATTCCCAATACACATTTGCGGGTTTCATTAAATATCTTTACACAATATCCGTACATGTTGGTAACATTTCCAGCCAGCCAGTTTAATTCGGCACTCGAAATTGTAGTTGTTTCAATAGTCCATACAGACCGCATTGGAAACATTTGTACTGATTCATTGTATTACAATGTTCTATCCGCAATCCTCTCTAAACTAAACCTTATTGGTTTTGTAATAATGTACGGAGTTAAATGACAGTCACCGTTGAATGTGAGTTGAGACGTTATCGTGGATTTTTGGTTTTTGACTCGGTTATTGACGGGCCAAACGCTTGTCGAGGTCGCGGAATCGTCTCGTGGAAAGGATGCATTCCACAGGTCAGAGCAGTGGTGGCCCAGTGGTATCGGTCCCGACTTACGAGTTGTAGGTCGTGGGTTCGAATCCCGGCAGGCGCATTACTTTGTGTAATTTATTTCATCACCACTGCTCTCAAAACGGTGAAGGAAAACATCATGAGAAAACCGGCATGTCCTAGAACCAAAAATTCGAAGACATGTGACATCCACCAATCCGCACTGGGCCCGCGTGGTGGATTATGGCCCACCCCCTCTCACAGAGGAGGCCTGTGTCCCAGCAGTGGGAACATTAATAGGCTGATGATGTCCACAGTTCCGCATTGCACGTATCGGACGCATCGCATCAAACGGATATCTGTATCGGCAGCGATCGGATTGCCGACGCGAGTATCAGCAATCAGATTGCCGATGCCATCTTCATCACGTCCACTGATCGGCATTCCGTATGACGTCATCGGTACGCATCGCATGTAGGCATTGCCGATGAGCTGTCCGTACGATGCGGATCAGTGGACGCAGTTGTATGAGTTTGAATACAAGGCAAACTAAAATCCGTTACGTACGATACGTGCGATGCGGACCTGTGGACGCTTACCATAAGACGGATCCCATCACTACGCGTTGCAAAACAAAGTCTTCGAGCTTAGATTTATTAGAGGAGATAGACTAATCTATCTCCTCTATCTTTCCTTAACATGACAAATTCCTACTCATTACTTTTACCGTTTTAGTGACGTAAAGTGAACTAGAACTTAGATGTTTCATTTCTTAGAAAAAAAAAATTCGTCGTTCATACACTAGAGGCGCTTTCCAATTTCCCATTCAATAAAGTAAGAACTTTTAGCACGCTGTAAATAAAATACAGAAAACTTGTGATAAGGCGGTCAAGATCCATTAGTGAAATCTTGTGTCACTCCGTTCAGAGGGTTGAGTTGAGTTGAGGGAGAGAGAGAGTAGTGATTCAAAAAAGAGAAAGGATTAGTTTTGGCAGAATCTTGATTTTTCAAACATCATTTCACTCATTCTAAGTAGATGAATAATGGTCTTAAATTCAAATCCAGAAATAATGGTCAAAGCAGGTACTTTTCTATGAAATTAATTTCAAACGCAGAAAAAAGACATTGTGATGAAACCGGTATAATCACAAAAGAAGAAATTCTAAAACATGATCCCTGCTTTCACCTGGTGTATAATGTCCCCCTCTCACATGTACACCCCAGTTCCAATATATGACATCAATGAACGAAATACTCAATTAGAATGACGAACGTGTATAAGCGTTAACATATTCAAAACATAATGTTAAAGATGATCCTGAATGTTAAGTGATCACTGCCAACTGTTGACACGGGTCCCTCGTTATAATGTATTCTGTTATGGAATACAGAACCTGACAGTAATAATGCTGTGAATTTCAAATGAATTTTATAATTGGCAATACTAGATTTTTCTTTTTTACTGAATTTGACTATTTTATTTAAGGCGGCACTGTTGACGAAATCGTCGAGCGATTGGACTGATGCGCTATGCATCGCGGCGAACGTTTCCGATTCTCGCACGGAACTTCTTGCATGGTGTACAAGTAGTTAGGGTGCTTGTACACGGCGCATGTACCCCGCGCAAGTGCAAGCTACATGCGCCGTGTACACGCACCCCGAGGGTAGCTTGATCAAGTAGCTTGAGCATGTTGCTTGCGCGGGTAAACCGTATCTTTACTTGCGCGGGTTACATGCGCCGTGTACAAGCACCCTTATGGTCGGGTCTGGCTGAATGAAAACTCATTTACCAAAAGGAAAGAATGTAATATCAGACCTACGACAGATAAACCGGAAATTCGGTTCTAGTGTGGGGCAAAAACTTTTTTAACCGATTTCAAAAAAAGGAGGAGGTTCTCAATTCGTCGTAATCTTTTTGTCATTGAATGCAAAGTTTTAAGACACAGGGTGAGACAGAGACAGGCCACAATGAAGATGGCGGGACAATCTTGACAGATTTCAACAGTATAAGGCTGACCGCAGACTTGAGTCAAAACAGTTTTAAGACAGACTATTGCTTTACAAAAACCATGAAGATGTGCACACTTAAAACAAAACGTCTCATAGACAAAATTGTCTAATAGACACAAGAACTGCACAGCGACAAGTCTGACACTGAATAGTTTTGTTTCAGGTGAGCGGCGTGTCGTAGAAAAAACAGTTTTGTTTATGTTTTAAGACAGACTTGTCTATGTGAGACAAGACTATCTTAAAACAGTTGTGACTCAAGTCTGCGCTCAGCCTAAGAAAAAGGCACAGGTTTGCCAGAAAAATTGAAGAAATGAAGGCTATGCCCGGGAGTGGAACAGTAGACTATGAAAATCAATAGCTTTCCAAATCTTTGATCAACAAATTTTTCGTTAAATTATTAATATTGTGCCAAATAGAGAGTAATAACGAAATACGAAGTCACTTAGAGCATATGACACACCCTTTTAACACCTAACTGAATATAATTAAACCTTCAGTTCATTATAGGCTTTTAGCAACTGGTGATAAACGTCAAAACTGACAGAAAACCTACCTGAAATTAAGCGGTAAACTGCCTATTATAACCCGTTTGCTATAGTACCTACTTACACGTATGAGTGTCAAGAAAGGGACGGCGGACCCCTTAAAGGATACACTGACCTTATTCGTGAGGTTCTTAGAAAGGTCAGGTGCGAAGTACTTGCGTGCCTGTATGACCTGATATACACTTCTCATCAAAAAAATCGAAACACCTCGCAGTTTATGATTTGATAAGGATTATCAGAAAAATGTGTATATTTAGGAATAAATGTAAAATGTCATTTAATAGTGAGTAGTATGAGGTTTTTAAATCCTAATGTTAATGTTCTAAATTCAAATTAAGTCTTCATAGGTTTCGTATTTTGTATAATGAGTAATTTTTACCCTGTATGGAATATGAAGGAAATGGGTAAAACAACACGCGTAAATGAAAAAAAAATGTAAGAAACGTTTATTTAATAACTTGTATTCCCTCCGCGAGCTCTTATTACTGCTTCCATACGGTTCTTCATCGATCGGATGAGAGTCACGATCACATGTTGTGGTATATTATCCCATTCCTCTTGGATTGCATTTTGCAACTGGCTAAGTGTTTCTGGGGCTGGATCTCTTGCTCGAATTCGTCTCTTTAATTCATCCCATAGATGTTCAATGGGATTCATGTCCGGGCGTCTTGCTGGCCATACCATAATGGAGATACCGACTTCGGTAAGATAATCTCGTACGACGCCCGCGGTGTGAGCTCTAGCATTGTCGCGCATGAATATGAAGTCGTTGCCAATAAAATGTGCATAGGGCATCACATGAGGTTCAAGACACTGTTCGATGTACCGATGAGAGTTTAGTGCAGGCAGCCGTGGCCCAGACACAAAGGCAAGTTCTGTCTTACCGTCGGCGCTGATTCCTCCCCAAACCGTCCACGAACCGCCACCATAGCTGACCTTTTCTTCAATGCAGCATTGTGCAAAGCGTTCTCCATCTCTTCTGTAGACCTTGTTCCTTCCGTCGTTACCATACAGCATAATTTTACACTCATCAGAAAACAGTACTTTGCTCCACTGAAGGTATGACCAAGTTAGGTGCTCGCGTGCAAAGTTAAGGCGCGCTCTTCGATGGTCTGCAGTTAATTTCGGCCCATTCGCTGGCTTATGCGGTGCCAATCCGCGTTCCTTCAACCTTCTTCTTATTGTAGAGTCACTTACAGCTACTCTTCGTACAACGCGAAGCTGCTGCTGCAGTTGAAAAGCGTTAAGGCGTCGATTTCGTAAAGAAGTTGTTACAATAAATCGATCATCTCGCTCAGAAGTGACCCGATTCCTGCCAGATCCTGAACGGCGCGTGAACGAACCAGTCTCCCGATAGCGTTTGTAGACTCTATGAACAGATGATAAGCTTAGATGCAATCTTGCAGCCACAACACGCTGACTAAGTCCAGAATCCAACAATGCCACCACTTGGGCGGCTTCTGCGGGCGAAGTATCCATATGTTTTAGAAAAAAAAGTTTTTTCAGACGTCCCAAAGTCACAGTAAATGAAATAAGAAACAGAAAGTTTAAAGACAAGCGCTAATTTTTAGTTTTTAAACGAGAAACGTACTCCAACCCTAAATACACATTTGTCTCAAAACAGTGATTAATTTCATTTATAGGATAAACAAATGAAATTATTTCGAATTTTGATTTTTTTCTTCTTACTGTAATGACCAAACTGCCAGCTACACAGTAATGTTTTTTTTTTCATGGAATTAATTCTCTTTTGTAAAAAATTAGGACAAAAACAATAAAAACGAAAGTGTTTCGATTTTTTTGATGAGAAGTGTATTATATGGAAACGTATGAGTTTTTTTTTATACATGGTAAAATCATCAAAAGAGGCCACTGTTACTCAAAATTTAAAAAAGTAATATGTTATGTAGTAGGTGCCGTTTTCTATGGAAAACAGATGGAGTTTACGTATGGATGTTTAGTCAGCCTACTATTTAGGCAGCAAGACTAGAGTTTGGGCCTAATTATTTTTTCCATCAAAACGTCAAAGTCCCGTTTACTCTACGTCAAGATAATTAATATGTCAAGCGACATTGCTAGGCTTTGCTCGACATGTCACCTACATTTGTGCCTTAGTGTATCACTGGCCTTACACAGCTCACATTTTCGTGTAACTCATTTCGACGAAAAACATCGCGAGTGAAACTGGCCAAAATGGCAATCTATATAATAAGGGATAACGGAGACAGATAACAGCTCTATGGCGTCATGTTGTCCCTTCCTCCCCTCTTTTTGTAAAACGAGTGTTTCTTTGTTGTGTACAGAATATATCACGGAATATAAATGTAAAGGAGGTAAGCCCAAGACGGGTAGCCCGCCTAAAACGGGTATGCATGTTAATTACGCGTCGTTCTTGCTAATGAGAATGTATAAGTGCAGGACGCAGACGCAAGAGAGGCGACGCGTCCTGCACGCACGCATCAAATATTTTTTAAAATAAATCTATTTATTACCTGATTATTATTTTATGAGAGATTATACTAAGATTTAAAAAACTGAACACAATTCTAGATGATTCCGACAAAGGTGACCCGCTAAAATTATTTCACAACGTGAGCCATTCGGTCTCACAAGACCGAATTTAGTTTAAAAATACTCAGTCACAATTAAAATGCAATAGAATTGGCACGGTTCGTTGGTGCTGGTAATATACGGACCGTGGCAAAACCCGGAGTAATGCTTGGCAAAAGAGGAAAACCGCCGCTTTATACAGCACATACAACTTTATAGTTATGTACCTAAATAATAAGAAAATTAAAAATATTCTATTCTTTAATTCTGTGTTTCTGCCAGCTATAAGAAAAAAAAGTACAAAGCTTGTTTTTATACATTTGGGTTTGTAAAGTTAAAATAAAAAATTCTTTAAAGAAAATTTAACAATGTGGTGTGGTTGTAATTTACTTCCATTTTCCTTCCGTTCAGGAAATAATATATTCCAGACATTTTATGTGAACAAAAAATATTGAACTGACTTTTAATTTGAAAATCTCACCTTGTGGTCAAGCAAAAACAATAGGTAGAGAGTCGGGTCGTGTCACTAGTTTAGTAATAAAAGCATTAATAATAAAGCTGACACCACAGTCCGGATCTTAAACCCGGAATATTAGTATTCATGAGCCGTAGGCCCATGAATGCGTATTATATGCCATCTAGAACATCTCGCAAGTATAATATCTACGAGAAATATTCAAATAAGTTATTGCTTCTTATGAAATGTTAAATCAAACCAAGCGACGCAGACACCGAAATATGTGGATGAATGGATTAATATAAACTCAAATAAATCTAAAGAGCACGATTATTTGTAAAGAATGGGAGCATTTGGAATGAAAGAATTGGACTTGCTTACGTAGAAATATTTGAAATGAAAAAAAAACTCGCGCCGTATGATTACAAAAAGGTAGACGAAGGAAAACGAAGCGAGATGAATCTCTAAAAGAAAAAGGTAAAATGTCTCTGTGAAGATTATGAAGACGATAATTTCCACAACTTTCGTCGACGTGAAAGATTAACTTAGTAACACAATCCTTTCACATCAAAGGTGTTAATTTCCTTACTTTTAACAAGTCTTTTCTTTTAAATAAGACAGTATTCTTTGATAATAATGTTTCTTTTTTTAAATATAGTTCATTGGTCACGCTTGCTGAGGTTAGTCTGTGGATGGGTGATCGTCATAGTGAGTTTCCTCCGTGCTTCGGAAAGCACGTAAACCAACGGGTTTACGTGCTTTCTTTTATTTACGGGCTTATGGCTGTCATTTGTAGATCTTTGGCAGTCGATACTATTAGTCAGAAGCTCTAAAAGTCTGACAAACAGTCTTACCATGGGGTTTCGTATTACCCAGTTACTGATAGTGATAGGCAGAAGCTCCATGTGAACTACTGATATTCAGCTGAAAGGTTTGACTGAAAGCCGACTCCAACATGGGAAAAGGCTAAGCAGATGATGAGTTCATTGGTATTTGTAACGATCGTGGTCATGTCTAAAAATGAGAACATTTTTCCCTGACACTCGGACACAAAGGCCACTAAATGAAGACGGTATTTAGTGACTCTCTTCCACTTCTGATCAAAGTCAAAATCAAATTCAAAGTACTTATTATGTGTGCTTTCTGGTGATACATTAGGTGTTATCAACACTAATGATTTTCCGTTCAAAAAGGGTTACTTGTCAGCAAATAAACAAATATTTAAGTCAATAATGATTGTCAATAATATCTATCATTATTCACTGACATGGAACAATATCTGACTACTATTACTATTTCAATTATTAATTTCTATCTCAATAATTGAAAGTGGCTTTACTGTTATCTCAATTCAATGATCTTCGCTATCATTGACTCCTGGTAGCACAGCCTTAGCAACCTCTTACCTAAATTGGTCCACTTCAACATTTACAAACATAGGCGCTATTACTTCAGTCTGTCTATTGAGTACTTGTAAGTCAGTGCCTATACTATCACTAACATTAAGGGTTGACCCACATCTGCCACATCGCCCTTTCTCTTTCCGTCGCTTAGAATGCCATTTGCTAGACCGAGACAGAAAGCATAACCCACTTGTTACTGAAACTTTTTTTCATCTCCGATCATCGTGATTTTTGGATATGTTTATTAAAATTACTCAAAATTGATAGGAAAAATAGTGAAAAAAATCCAGGTTTTCCGGAAAAACGAGGAAAAGGTGGCCTTTTAAAAGGCCTGTCGTAATATGGGGATAGTCCACGAATATGTATGGCAGTTCAATCGTAAATGAGATAAAGTATTTTGGAGTCAGTTTTTAATCATCCTAAGTGGTCAAAGGATATCAGTACTAAGTTTTTAATTAAATTAAAATTTATAAATAAAAGAAAGGCGGACATTTTCATAGACATTACTGATTTTGAGGGTACTAAACCGAAAAAACAATACTTGGGAATTAAATCAATATTTTACTTTAGTTAATTCTTATTTTTTTTTAATTATTTGTACGTTTATCATTGTTTATATTGTTTATCTTCTAAGTGACCAATTCCATCGCACCAAAAAGTTTATCGATGCGATCTAGATGTCGGACATGTGCCTCTCTTTTAAAGTTCTGAGTATACTCTTTGCTAATAAATGACCCATAGAAAGCAAAGTGATTAACCAATCATATATTCCGCCGTCTCGTTTGTATACCTACTAGGCATTATGTGCGGCTATAAGCAGTGGCAGATGACAGAAAATATCAGTACCAGTTCTTGCCGTAAATAGAAATTTATTTTCTGATAGTTCAACTTATCTGCTCCTTTCTTATTGTCATTTTCATTATACTGTTTGGTATATTTTTGGGACCTTTGGGCTTTTCAATTTTTTATCTAGCCCTTATTTTAAATATCATGAAGGAGCTATACAAGAGTAATTCCTCAAGAATCAAGTAACATGATAATGTTGGAAGGCGACTATCCGAACATAAGTAAATTTTGATAAGGCACTTGCCTGCAGACCAAGCTACCAGCAGTCAGTATATGTAGGTGATAGTTAAGATGTATGTTGTACGAACCTCTTAGTTTATATAATTATAACCTAACATCACGCCTGTAAACACCAAGGGAGAGAGTTAGCTAAGGCTAACCCTAAGACTTATGATGATCAGAGACATCTACTTGGCATTCACAAGTGGAAAAATGGTTATTTAGAACAGCCATAAAGTGCCTTTATTACATTGCACTAGCTCATCAACAATTTATGTGAAATTAAACGATTTCAGTGGTCATGAGCTAAAATAAAATAATCATATTTTGCTATCCCCATAATACGACGGGGCTTTTAAAAGGCCATCGATTTCGAACGTAAAAAAATGTTATTTAGTTATTGTTTCGAAACAAGGTAATAAGGTATTTATTTCGGTAATTTATCTAAAAGTTAATATCAAAGTTCTATTTGTACCAATTCCGCAAATAAATATCTTAAAAAATTTCTTTTGTAAAGTCGTCGTAAAAAAAAAATCTCGAGTTCTACAAAAACACTAAAATAACTGGGATAAATGAATCAAATAATAAACGTAGATGCATCAAATCAAACGTTGATAGGTACCACATAATGTGACACCATAAATATGAGTGTGAAATATTTTTAATAAAAAGAAAAATGAAGGTAGATTTAATTATTTTTTTGGGACTTTTAAAAGCCCCGTCGCCGTATCTGGGATAATGCGGTAGCACGCGGCGGAATCCTCGATGGCAAATGGCAGTTCTAAGCGACAGAAAAAAAAGGGCGACGGAAAAAGGCGATTCCGTGCTGCCAGATGTGTTTCAACCCTAAAGCTCTTATCGGGACCTACTACAAATTTCTTAGATAAATAGAATTTAACAGAAAATTTCTATCCTCTTACATTCACTCAACCATAAAACTGGGTTTTGAAGATCGTTAGCAACCCTCACAAAGGTAAATTAGCTTTAACTTGATAAATTAAATATTTTATCTTTGAAAGCCCAAAAATGTGTACTCAGTTACTAAAAGATGTAAATAGAACCTTAAGGATTCCTACTATATTTCATTTTTTAAAAGGTTTTTCTAGTTCTTTTTCCAGTGGCTGTTGTCGCAGGCTTGGATAACTCGCCATCCAGTTAAGGGCTGGGCCCGAGGCCGAAGAGATAAAATTGACAAAGTTGAGATAAAACTACTCGTACATCCATATGTCATTGCATTGACGCATTTTTTTGTGATGAAATTAATTAATAATTAAACTAATTAAATATTGACATATTTTTTTTAGGCCTGTTGGTCTAGTGGTTAGTGATCCTGACAGCTATGCCGAAGGTCGTGGGTTCAATTCCCACCCAGAACTGTTTGTGTGATGAGCATGATCATTTGTTCTGTGTCTGGGTGTAATTTATTTATCTATAATATGTATGTATTTAGAAATATATGAGTATGTTTATCACTTGTCTAGTACCCATAACTCAAGCTCTGCTTAGCTTGGGTCTAGATGACGTTGTGTAATAGTTGTGGAATATTATAATAAGTATATTTTTATTGGAATTGTGGAAAGTGACACAACCTGAATAAATAATTGAATTTACTAAAAGCTTCGATAGAATTCGTGACTATCATACAATATTTTAAAAGTAGGAACAATAACAATTTAAATAGAAATCCATTAAAAGTGTCGAAAAAAAATCTATTCACAATCCATCTAAAAATAGGTCGATTCAAGGCAAAATTATTTCGTAATTGAGTAAAATAGGGTGGGTTTGAGTGAATGTGGCACGTAGAACCGGCGTTTGCAGGCATCCCCAGTTTCCCAGCTATTTCGGACATTCAAAAGGTCGTCCGTTTTAAAGGACCTCATTATTGAAGCCTATCTGTGTTTCGACTTTGAATAGACTATTTGAATTAATTTTATCATGAATTTCGGGCATCCTATAGTTATTTAAATATTCATGTTGGTTTGAAACCTCTTGCAAAAAGGTTTCTTCCATTAATGTTTTATTTCTGAATAATTTTGTAATGATTATTCTACATTTTCATATACAATGTGTCCGGTTTTGGTCTGTCAAACTGCCATTCAGGGGAGATTGGGTTCCGACCTCACATGTAAAATAATTTTAAAGGTTATAAGCTTAAAGGGTATAAGGTCGCCTTTAAGTTTGTACAGACCAAAAACGGACACATTGTATACAAATTAATTAACTACTCGTATGTATTTCGCATCTAGTGATTTTGAGTTTATGTTGGTGAAATTCCCTTCCGTTTCGATTCCGATGATTAACAAACTATTCAATAGAAACCTCTTCTTTCTAAATTTTCAGTGTTCTATAATTTAATTATAATATTTAAATGGCAATTTTAAGTTATACAAAACCTCCATCGCCATTGAAATACATTCGCGTGTACCTCACAAATTACTGTCCATTTTAATCTCTAATTAGAATGCATTATCAGTAATTAACAAACTTTATTCACAAGTATAAATTAATATACCATAATGTTAAATTATTAACAATGTTGGTATTTAAACATTAATTAGTAGTACTGAGTGAACAATTCGAACTATTAATTTAAATTCAAACGTTCACAAAGCATAAATAAATGTCTAAACTCGAAGGGTTTGTTTTTACGTGAGCTACTGCAGAATAGCTCATATCAACAAGAGATAGGTATATCTTAAAGTGCTCAAGTCCTGAAATAATATTAAATAAATATTACAGAAGCAATAACTCCACACAAAAGAGGATAAAGTAATAAAAATCCATTACGTTCAGTCTAATATTAAACAAAACTCAAAGAAAATCTAATTTCAGTAAGACTATCAAAAACATTGTCTACTCAGAAAATAAAGACGTTTACACACGTGAAACTTTCATTTGTCTTGTCTATAAAGGTAGTTTATTATGGGTCTGTCCATTAAGGGCCTCACTAATGGAGAACAATCCGAAATAAGCGGTCAAAATCAGGGGTCGACCCAAGACTCAGTGAATTTAGTTTGGGTTAATATTTAAGATAGTAGCAGAAATAAGTTTGAAACTATTATCACTTTTGCATTGTCTTGCAACAGGTAAATTAAAGGTTTGTTACGAGTTTTCATTATAGCTATTTATATTTTGTTGTTTTATAAACATAAGCACCACATCAGAATTAATACCAATCAGAACACATTGGCAACCGGGCGGTATTAACTTTTTTAACATAATAGGGTAGTTTCCAGGGTAAGGGTTTCAAAATAATTACATTCTATTAAGTCCGTATTTTAGATTATAAAAAAATATTGGACACGTATTTTTTCTTTTTTCGATTAAACAAAAAAGAACAAAGATAATAGCCTATTTAAGTTACCTGTGACGTCACTCTGCGCGAAAAATGCCACGCATCGTGACGTCACACGTAACTTTAATAGGCTATATCTTTGTCATTTTTGGTCTAATTTACAAATAAAAAAATACGTGTCCCTTATTTTTGAATAATCTAAAAGACGGACTAATTAATTTTTCTTAGGCACTAGCCTATTAAAGTCGAAATTATGTAAAGCCCTAAAATATCCAAAGACAGGTTGGACAATAATGGAAATATTAGTACATCAGTAAATGCACAAAGTGATTTGCAGAAATAACCAACATCATAAAAGACACTCCTTGTATTTTTATTTTACGTTGCCCTCTCGCGTTTGCACTTCTGACAAATTTGATTAGATGTCGTCCTGTGAATTGGTAGTAGAATCAAAGTTAAAAGCAAAACTGTAGCATAGCATGAATACAAAAAGAACAAAGAATATCAGGTACTTACTGAACTGAACTGTTTTGTAGTCAAAGTGCCGTAGTCAGATAGTATCCCATTATAAATTTCAAATAAACGACTGCAAAGTTGCTCCTGTATATTTCACTCAGTTTGTATGCAACGTTGGCGGACTAATTCCAGTCACTCTTGGGAATCGCCGGGCAAACTTTGAGACTAAATGTTTCGGTCAAAGTAGATAAACTTTGGCGATTTATTTAAATATCACTGTTAATTTGGTCTCTTGCGTCGTGAAACCAGTGTTTTCTTAAAAGTTCTTAAAAGTCAAAGTAATGTTATAATAGTGGCCCACCAGCATCGGGAACAGGGTCCAAGGTTATTTTCGTAGTATAATCGATTTTGTGTCAGTTTTATGAAACTTAAAAGGTCATTGGTGTAAGAATCGTGTCATACTTGTGCAAAAAACAGTCAATTTGTATAGAAATGACGATGAAAGAACTTTCTTCTTTTGTTGGTAGAACATAGATGGAAACGCCATGCTACGCATGCTGGAAGAAACTGGCAAACTTGATAAACAAAAACATTATTCAGAACAACTACATTCATATGCCATCGCCATTGTTAAAACAACACCCAAAATCAGAACGCTCCGCTAAGTAAGATTAACAGCGTGCTAACCCAAACCGTATTTATCCACAATTTACATCAGCTAAAGTGCCTTCATTTAATTCTTCCTCGCTAAGAGTAAACCTTGGATTATATTCATTATTACTATAATATATTAAGGCTGAACAAACTTAGAGGCTTAATTAAAACAGACTCGTGATGTACCTGGGCTTCACTTCTTGTTATAAGAAGTGAAGCCCAGGTACATCACTTGATGCAACAACCATGACTATTGATTCTAGGTCACAAAGATTCAAACAAGTCAATTCAAGTCGTCAAACACAAAGATTTGTTAATTATATTCATGTTTGTTTCCCTTAAACTTACTTTTATACTGTTTAGATTCATTTCAATGTTTTATTACTGTAAACATGTCTGGCTCGATCTCACACACTCAATCAACATTTTTTACACGAACCATCCTACTCAAAATACACTCAACATACAACTAAGTCACTCAACACACTCAATTACACATACACTACATCTGATGCTTAGTATATCAATTTACGCATATATAATAATTAACTATTATAGTGCAATTGTTGAGGCATACGTCACAAAACTGTTGTACTTCCATTCAAAACTTGAAAAACCCAACTCGCTCACCCTATCAATCAATGGTTAGTTTGAGAAACTTGGAAGAATTGGATTTTACTGAAATCGCTAATTCTGTTATATTTGACATTGCACAATTAAATACTTACCTACAACCCAATAATTCTACCATAACCGTCGTTACTCAAAATATAAGGAGTATATACAGTAACTTTGATGACCTTCAAATCACATTGTCTCAGATTGGAGTGGAAGTGGATGTTCTGCTTTTAACAGAATGCAGATTGAATGCTAATAAACAAATACCTGAACTAAATAATTACACTTCGTTTAATACATCTAAACACTTGAACCAAAATGACGGCGTAGTCGCCTACGTCAGGAACTGCCATTTACCCCAGGTAGCGGAAATTGGTTTGACACATGCCTCAGCTTTGCAAATCACAATATCTAACTTCACCATCATTGGTATATATCGGTCTCCATCCAATGCATCCGCGGATAACTTCATTGCATCGCTTGAACAGCACCTCCAATCGATAGACTCGCACGGGGATATTGTCATTACAGGAGATATCAACATTAACTTAATGGGGAAACTAGCTGAAGCATCACAATTACGAACAAACAGATTAAATTATTTAAACATGGCGGCTCTGCATGGCTTCCTACCGGGACATTGTTTGCCTACCAGGGGTGACAGCTGCCTTGATCATATGCTCCTAAAACTAGATAAATCTAAAGGTTCTGCTTTCGTGGCAGTTTTAAACACCTCTATTACAGATCATGCAATGGTACTTTTAAACATATCCCATACCTGCAAGACTGAGGCTTGTGTCAAATCTAAAACCGTTACTAATTTCGAAAATGCTTATAAACACCTTTTAAATACAGACATTTCTTTTCTGAATGCATATGGAGACCCAAATATTTTGGCAGACGCGATGATTGATGTAATTAGATCATCTCTCCTCCAGTACACCAAGGTTACCTCGGTTTCCTGCTCTAAACGAATTCTAAAACCCTGGATATCAAAGGGGGTTCTAAGGTGTATTAGACTTAGAAATAAACTACAACTACAGTCGAAGAGGGATCCTTTTAAATGTAATTCTGAGCGTAACTTACAGGCGGTATCGTACATTTTGTTCTAACCTTATTAGGAAGGTAAAAAGACAATATCATAAGGATCAAATTTTATCTTCCACGAAAAATCCTAAGCTACTGTGGCGAAGAATTAATGACATAACGCATTATAAAAAACCTAAAACATCTAGCTCACATCTGCTTCACATTACACCACATCCTCTTGACTCACTAAACCGTGTAAACCACTTCTTCGTCACTGTTGGAAAAACTTTGGCGGAAGAAATTGAGACCCTAACTGGGCAAGGATATGGATCTGCTATTGTCCCCTCACACAATAAATCTCAAGTTAACTCATTTGTGCTGCTGGATACAGATCCGGCAGAAGTAGATAGTACGCTCATGGCACTTGACTCGACAAGTGCTTCGGGCTGGGATGACATACCCGTAAGTTTCCTTAAACTGGCTCGAGACCTTGTGGTTCCTCTCATTTGCAGATTGACAAATCTGTGCTTTGAAACGGGTATCTTTAGTGATGCCCTAAAACGCTCTTTAATCACGCCTGTGCACAAGGATGGGGACAGGAATGATGTCAACAATTATCGACCAATCTCCGTCTTAACCTCGATCTCAAAAATAGTTGAAAAAATTCTTAACAAAAGGCTTGTTGAGTACTTGAACAAATACAATCTTCTTTCTAACTCACAGTACGGTTTTAGACAGGGTCGTTCAACTCAGGACGCAGTTATAGCGCTCACATCTGAAATTACAGGAAACGTAGACAGGGGACTTAAATGCGTCACGGTGTTCTTAGATTTGAAAAAGGCTTTTGACACCGTATCTGTTCCCATCCTTGTGCAGAGACTTGAGGCTATGGGGATTAGGGGTAGGGCGCTTTCACTTTTCAATAGCTATCTCAGGGGTAGGAAACAGCAGGTTAGGGTAGGGAACTCGTACAGCAATGAGGAGGAGGTTATTTTCGGAGTTCCACAAGGCTCCGTTCTCGGCCCGCCGCTGTTTCTGGTATACTTCAACGAACTGTGTAACCTACAAAACAGTGGAGGCAAAATCTTCTCATATGCTGACGACACGGCTATTGTCTATGTTGGCGGCACATGGGAGGAAGTCCGTGTTAAAGCTGAGCGGGGTTTGATTGTTGTGGATAGGTGGCTCAAAGCAAATCTGCTGACCCTCAATATTGCCAAAACCAATTGCATTACTTTCTCCCCCAGTGGTAGATCTAAGCCAGGATCTAATTTCAATATCCGTATCCATACCTGTGAAAACAGCTTGGAACGGTATTGTGACTGTATTCCCATCAAACAAGTGCCGTCTACAAGATACTTGGGCGTCATTGTCGACGAGTGTCTAACGTGGCATCCTCAGGTCGAGGTTGTTATGTCGCGGGTTCGAAAGCTCATATGGATTTTTAAAAATCTACGACATGTGATGCCTCCCGAGATACTCAACAATATATACAAGGCACTTGCGCAGTCGGTTATCACATATTGCTTACCAGCTTGGGGAGGTGCTACCAAGGTCAAATTTTTAGAGCTAGAAAGAGCCCAAAGGTCACTTCTGAAGGTAATTTATTCCAAGCCGTTCAGATTTCCTACAATGGAGCTGTACAGAATGAGTGGCCTATTATCAGTAAGGAAACTATACCTTTTGAGCACGATACTCTACCTACATAAGCATTACCAGCCAACTTGGAAAGACAGTCTAGAAGGCGGAAAGACATTGTGGCTTTCTCCTCAGGGGTACATACGGTATTTGCGCGGCGTCAGTATGTATGCCAATCCGCCTACATATATAATAAAATTAACGCTAAACTACATTTCCATCTTGAGGCCTCGCAGAAATGCAAATTAATGATAACCGAGTGGCTACAGCCTCTTACTTATGACGAAACAGAGCAGATTCTGGCTAGAATTACTTGAGTGTTGTTATTTTTACGCATTATAACCTTTTATTATAACATGATAGCACTATACGTAATCACAAACACCCGCAAACATACACACGCACACCCACCCACACACACACACACACACACACGCACACACCCACACACACACACACACACGCGCGCACACACAATCACATACATACTTACACACACTAAATCACTTTGTCAAAACGTGTACCTAATTTTTATTTTTAAGTCTTGACATTAATTCTGATCATCCATAATTTTGTTCTGTTTTTATTTAACTTGTTAGTAATAATTGTAATCTTAATTTTATATGTTTTTAACTTGTTTCCGTTCTTAATTTTAATTTTTAACTCATTTTGATTATGAATATGATATTTGTTTTAGTTTTGTATATTTAATTTTTGGTTTGTATTAATTTGATAACTCATAACATTAATATTTAATTTAATTTAATTAATTTTATATTGTTTTAATTTATTAAATGGTAATTTTAAATGTCATTAGGTCTCAATTTTGTAAACCTATTCAGGGGGGAGCGAGACAACCTCGACACAAGTGTTGTTAACCACTTACTGGGGTTGTTTCAATTCATTTATGTTAATGTAAATTTAAGAGACTAATAAATGATTTTTTTTTTTTTTTTTTTTAGACTCTACGCACACCTCAGTGAAGTACATGGATGTAATGTCACAAAGGGCCTCAGAGGAGTGACGTAGACGCCTTATAACTTCGAGTGTTTATGAAAATTTCATACTAAACGGTGATGGTCGTGTTAATTAAATCTAACCTACCTACTTTGACCAATTAACCACGTTTCTCCAAGGGTTTAGAAGACGCGGTCATGCGGGAAGCGAGTAATGGGCAACTCGCAGCCCGACCATGGACCATGCCCGGGTCGACGGCGCATTGTGTTCCACGCGTGCCTCAAAGAGCGTCAGCAAGATGACGGGGCCCCATTCTAGAGGGCCAAAGCTTGCCGAGGCCATTACCGTGACCCCGGAACATAAAGGGCTATTGAAGGACACCGTGGATTTTAGTCAGTACAAGTCTGACAGTCCCTCCCGCCCTGCCCTGGTGGATTCAATTGAGACACGCTAAAAAAAGGGTTTTGTAGGCATCAAAAGTCATCTGATTTTTAAATATTTCCTGTGTCACGTAGAAAGCTATTTTTTGCCATGAGTCCCCATTACGGTCAGCTTCCAATCAGATGCAGTTCAATATCAGTAGTTCGGGGAAAACCTTCAAGAAGCGATTGGGGTTGACCGGGGAGTTCGTGATTTGTCATTATGTCACAAAACAAACAGGTGATCGCCATCAGCACATGGAAGAAGTAACCGATGGCTTTAAAGACGAACTCAAGAATACTCGTGTGGAAGGCCTGTTAAGGGACATCCCTGGGAAGAATAAAGGTGTCTTCCATGAAATTCACTGGGCACGAGCGTGGTTTCACCTTAAAGATCAAACTGGGCAACTCATGTTATTTCACCAGCTTGTAGACGTAAGTACGAACGACAAATAAATGTCTCGAAAAAGTGATCGGGAAGAAATGTCTTCCGAATTTTTATTATATCAAATGTAGAATTTTTGTATTAAAAACTTTTTGAATAAATGACTTTATAACTCACTGCATGAATAAAACAATTTATTTTGGAATTAAAACAAAGAATTGTACGACAGAAGTATGTTTTAGTACATTGTGACTCTAAAGTTTTAGTAGGGAATGTTGTAAAAGTTATGTTTTGAAACATGTCGTATATTTTTCTTGTACAACATGAGTAGTGGTCGTAATAAATAATGATAGTAACACACATATGACACATATCACAATAAATAAGGCACTGTTACCACGAACAATATTTTTAAAGGAGAAAAGTTTATTATAGCGCCAATAAAGATTCAGCAAACATTAAAGAAAAATAAAGTTATAGATCTATGGGAACATTTTTGTTTTTTTTAATCTTGTTGGTTTTTTTTTTTTGTTATTAACGTTATGTATTATACTAAATTAAATGCATTTTACTCCAAACGAAATTTTCTATAATTGAATTTTTGTTGTTTTAAATATTGTAAACCACACGCTTTTCTGGCGAAAACTCTGAAATTAGTCACAGTTTTCAACCCCAACCGTCCCCATTTTTATAAAAAACTCCAAACATTTCCGCGCGTAGTTCCGCCATGACAGTTGCACTACTAAATAAAATCAAAGCGAGGGCACCTAGACGTCACTTTGAAGTGCCAAGACTAAGAAGTGAAGGCACCAGCGCGAGTTCTGAAGACGTTCCTAGATTAGAACAGTGTAGGCGTGCCTAAACCCGGTTTAAATTGAAGAGCTTTGGTATTCGCAAGGTGTTTCCAAGTCGCATTTAATTTAGAAGTTTTGTGAATCGTTTCCTTTTTGTTCTTTGGTAAAATGGGTTGGCGAATTTTGGGGTGGAAGTTGTAATGATTTAATTGGTGTAGTATTTTGTATTGAAATGAATATTTCGGAGTTTTCATCGGAGTGTTTTTAACCAAGTCATATACCTAGTGCTCTTTGAAGATTTAAAGTTTTAAGCGATTTTGTTGGCGAATAATAGTATATATTTTTTTTCGTTCTGTCTCAAGTTCTGGTCTAAAGAAAATAGTTATAAAGAAAAAAAATACGTATAAATAAATAGCATACAGGTATCGTGTTTAAATATAAAAAAATCAGACTTAGACTTTTCAGTTTTCTTCTTTTTGCTGGGCATCGGGTATATTATTATGAGCTTAAAGATATTATTTCAACACGTAAAAATACGAACTTTCTTTTAATAAGTATTCCCAACTACATAGAACAGACACTTTACCGTCAATTTTTCAGTCAAAGTATTTGTGGAATAAGCCCGAGATAATTAGGTTCTAATGAGTTGTCGCATAAAACAATTCCATGCAATAAGTACTATCATGCTCACGTTTAATTCAAATGCAAAAAAACTTATGGATGCGTAATGCATATTTATGCATAAAAACTTTTCTTTGAAATATTTTTTCGATTTGTTAGAGGTTGGTAAAATACCTAATTAAAGGTTTGTAGATAGTAACCATATCACGTTATGTTATCCATAGATTGTACTGTAGCTTTGATAGATTGGTTCAAGAGAGAGAGAGAGAGAGGAGTTAATTTACAAACCCCATTAAACTAAAATAAGATCTGTTTTAAACTGCGAAGGAAAACATCGAGCGAAAACAGCATTTCATGGCCTAAAACAACGAAGACATGACGGTGAACAGTCTAACTGTTAGACTGTTCACAGTCATGTCTTATAATAATAATTCTGTATGTCAGACTCTAACATAACAGAATATTATTACAAAAGGCATAGCCCAAATATTTTTTTAAATTCTCAAACAGAAGCTTTAACAAAAGATGCCTAATTAGCATCGGTTACCTTGACCTTACTAACAAAATACAAAAAAAAAGTAAAAATTCCTTTTTTAAATCCTTCAAAGCCAAAGTACTATAACAATTAGATTAGCATAATAATGAAGAAAGTCTCGAAATGGGAATAAGGTAGAATCTGACATTTTAATTGAAAACGTTGAATAAGTAATTAGCTGAAATAACAAAATTCATGGCGAGATAATTTTCGGATGAAACCGCTTGATAATTTTATTGAGTTGCTGTAAAAATTAACATTGCCGACGGCCTACATTATCATTAAGTTGGACGAAAAGTCTTTTCATTTTGTCGTAACTTTTAGGTTACTTTGTTTACAAAGTCCCTTTATCTTTCTTGGAATATGATCCGCTTGTTGTTAAAAAGGACTCATTTTTAAAGTATGTTCCCTAAGGCTGATTGATAAAGGGTGGCTACCGCTTATAAAAAACTTATTCACGTTTCTGAACCTGTTTCAAATCCGATATCGATTTGACTTTGCCTTTGCTACAAATATTTGCATACATCCCGTTTCATCAACAAAATAAAATATTTACACAAAAGTACCCAACAAGATAAATTATTGAGCATCGTTTCATCACGTTTTCATTTCTATATATACACCCTTTTTTTTGGAAGCTTAACTTAAGACCAAGGAGAACTACAAACTTTCAAAAAAGATCGGTTCCATAGAGTAACTGTTCTCTCCATTTGTGAGATTATCCTTCCCTTCAGGATTTATTTCCCGCATCGCTACCGAACTAAGGCGTTTGCCCCGAGGTGTGTTAATAGATGCTTTAAAGTTATACAAGTTGATCCGCCGTTGGCTGTGTTTTACTCCTGGAAACTGGAAGCTGCTCTGTTCATTGAGAAATCCTAACTCACATAATAATTTAGAAAAAGAATTTGTGTGTTTCTCACCGTTTATGCTTCAAAGGCTGAACGGGTTTCAATGATATTTGGTATGCGAATATACTTATTGATCTATGCAAAGTTGCTTTTGAATAAATGGGAAGCATTGTTCTAGGCTCTTTGGTCGTTTGACCCCGATCTGGCTAAGCCCGCGTGTCCAAACGACCTAATGCACTCATATTGTGATTTCTAACAGTCACACGAGCAAATCCGCGTTGAAATACTAGTCATTATATAAAAGGCATAAGATTTAAGAACTTCATCAATACACTGCCAACAAACGCCCACAGATCACATCTCAGAACTGTAGGTATAGGTAACACAATTTATACGTTACAAACGAGGTTACGTACAACAACTATTATTCCACTACGCGTATATTACAAAGCAACATCTTTTTTTTAAACATTATAAAACTGTACAAAGATTTACTGTACAAGAATTTTCCTTCCCATACACGACAATAAAAACACAAAACTCTTTTCAATTTCCTTGTTAAAAGGGGAATATTTTCCCGCATCACTTCAAGTGAAAGGGTTACCGTGTGCTGCGATAATGGATGCTGCAACTTGTGTCTACCACAAAATAGATAGGTAACTACAGAAGCTGAGCTTCTTGTTACATTATATGTTTTTTGTTTCGGTAAACAAAACTTTGCCCACAGGATCATGACAGAGAATTCCATGCAAGAATTAAATATCAGTTGATTCGAAAAGGCACAAAATAAGAGTTCCTAAAGTAGGCTGAATAAATTAACTATAATAATGTATTGTAATATATTTCCTATTCACTATTTTAAAATATACCAGTTAGAATAGAACCTATGCAAGACTAATACATTTGGTGAGTATTACAATTTAACTTCGAGGAATAATTTAATTACCTGCCACCTTGAAACTGCTATGCTAGCCTAGTACAGCTGGTTAGGGTTCCGTAGTCAACAAGGAACCCTTATAGTTTCGCCATGTCCGTCCGTCCGTCTGTCCGCAGTTTAGCTCAGAGACGCACAGTACTAGAGAGCTATAATTTGGTTTATGTATACGGATTTGTTGTGCCGAAAAAATGGTAAATAAAATCTCGTAAAATATTTTTTTTTAGGGTACCTCCAGTACTTACACGTAAAGTGAGGATTTTTTTTTTCTCGCGTACCCCTTAGTGTGGGGTATCATTAAATAGGCCTTTAAAAAATAATGATAGTTTCCATTAACAATTTTTTGATAAAAAAATTCGTTTGTGAAATATTAAGCTTTAAAGTGCTAAATTTTGCTCGATTCGAGTGTCCCCCCCTCTACCAGCTAAACGGTTATGTTTGGGGGTGTGAAAAAATTCACAATAGTAGTATATACAATGTGTTGATCTGCAATAGGGCATGCAACCGGGAAATCCCGGTACCGAAAATACCGGGAAATCCCGGGAATTTTTAAAGCAATCCTGTACCGGTTCTTCGTCCCTTAGTCCCGGTACTTTCGATACTTTCGGTACTTTATTATTTTCCTTCTTTTTGTTAATATAAATTTACAAATCATATCCAATAAACTATTCTTTGACAATATTGTTGATATAAAACATTTTATTTGAAAATAATGAGAATTTCATAAACAAAAACTAATCAGCAATGTAAGTAAGGGATCAGTTGTAATGATGATTATGATTCATTTATTGCATTACTTTCATTTTGAAGAGAATAACTTTAATAATGCTCAGATTTTGTGTATTTATAATTATTTGGTTTATTAATCTCTAAAAAGCTTTTACTTTTTTATGATACTACCAAGCGGTAGTATTCATTACATTCTTTTCTTGAGTTTTATATTTTTTTCATCTCGCTAAATCATTATACTAGTTTTGTTTTGCTACAGTTTGTTTAATGATATTTATTTATAGTAGAAGGAAAAAAGTGACCAAGTATGTGATGTTAAAGACTTATTCTATAGAGGAAAGAAGAAAGCAATTACGTGACAAAGATAGGCTTATTTCTAATTCAAAATATAGAAGGAATTTCCAATATTCAAAACATATTTTAATTATTATATTTAAAAGTTATTTTTATATCAATTAAAAAAAATACATGTGGTACTCGGAGATTGTGAGAAGCTACATTTTTTCCACTTCACTCGCTCGGAAAGGTTCTATTCATTCGCGCGTTTTGTGTGAAAAATGAAGTTTAATAACTCCATTTTGCACGAAAAATGCGCAAAACTCCATTTTGCGCGCTAGAACGCAAAGATTTGTTCAAAATTCGGACAAAATATCTTGTAGTCAATTATTTTCTTCATTGGAAGGCGAGGCGCAGAGCCACACCTACTGCATTTCCTCGCTTAGTGAGGTAAAAAGTAGTGTGTTGCATTCGAAAGCAAAGTTTTTCTGCATCTCGTACCTTTGAAAAGTTCACCACGCTCAGTTTTCAATGCCACTTGGATTGAAAACTGAGCGTAAGCAAGACACTGAAAGATAAGCAAGGCTGCAAAGTTGATATCATAACTATTTTATTTTAAAAGAAAAAAAGAAAATTAAAATGTTTGTGATGCACTACTGTAATATAGAACTTCTTTGTTTTAGGATAATTTTATAAGTAGGTTTCATTACGAAAACTCTTTTTGTAGCTAGCCGTTTAGAATTAGTGAGATAAAGTAAATTGTTTTTATGACGGATATTTTTCTTCCGGATATTAAGTCTCCCGAACTGAAACAACGTTAGACGATGCGTGGTGTCGGATATTTTCGTTAGGTTTTTGTTGGGAATGTCTTGATTTGGTCGCCGCGCCGCGATCAGAGCCCGCGATAAAAGCTATGCAATAGATTAAAAAAGCATTTAAATTCGGTTCCTTGAGATTATGTTCTGATGATTATCGTCAATTATAGATTACGAATAAAACAAAGTTTTATGAACTACTCCATCCCACCCACATTTGTAATGAGTTCATTTTTCAACTGATTTAGATAATTTTATGTAGTGTGCACGCACTCGTGCCTTTCATTCGATAAGTTAATAGCGTTTGTACGTGAGTACCGAAAGTACCGAATTTCCCGGGAAATCCCGGTTCCATGTCCCAGTACCGAAACTTCGGTACCGGGCTTGAAAAAGTACCGGTTCTGCAAGCCCTAATCTGCAACCTAGTCAAATTCAAGGACGTGATTATACTCATGATTCTCGACCCAAATCAACAATAAAATAGGTAGGTATTTTTTTATTTTATTTTTCCTTTTTACTGAAATCCGTAAGTGTGAACTAGTTTCTTCAAGAGTAGTAGATTCAATTCACGCACACCAGCTGCTCATCGCTGTGTGCGTACGCGCGGACTGCGTAGTCGGGTGATTCTCTTTCATTTGTATTGAATTAAGGGTTTAATTCTGAAAAACTGTAAAATTTCAACAACAAAAAAAAAGCAGCCCTTATTAGTTTTACCCGGTACTGTACTTTCAATTGATTATTTATGACTTTTGTGACAACCACCTGAAGTTTGACGAAAATGCAAAAAAACAGCGTGTATAACGAACTTTAAAAGAAAATTATCATGACTAAGTAGGCTTTACAACTTTACGAGTAAAAGTCGACCAACTTATAAAATGTACTTGATATCATATTTTCTTAAACAAAATGTATCGGAGACAACTGTAAATGTAAGTTTGTCAACTTTATTTTTGCAGCTTTTATAGGTATGTTTTTTGGGGATAGGTAGGTTTTTATCATCAACTATTTAACTAATTTCAAAAAAAGGAGGAGGTTCTAAATTCGTTGTAATCTTTTTTCTTATGTATTTTCCCCGATTTCTCAAAGACTCCTGGACCGATTTTGAAAATTCTTCTTTTTAAAATTAAATTCAGCGAATCAGTTTCGTTAGTTCGCATAAGTATTTTGATGGGCAACTACGGAACCCTACACTGTGCGTGGCCCGACACGCACTTGGCCGGTTTTTTTTTTTATTTGTACATCCCAACAATAGCAGCTACCGTAGGTGCTCTAGAAGTAGAATCGTTGCTCTAAAATTCGTTGCTTTACGCAAGATTACTTCAGTGCACACACTCGTAATCGTCATTTGTTTCAGGTCGTCATTCTTATCGCCGTGATACCCATTTAAGATTTTTAATCGATTTCAAAAAAAGGAAGAGATCTCAATTCGCGGAATCGTTGCTCTTACCATCGTTGCTCTAAAATTCGTTGCTTTACGCAAGATTACTTCAGTGCACACACTCGTAATCGTCATTTGTTTCAGGTCGTCATTCTTATCGCCGTGATACCCATTTAAGATTTTTAATCGATTTCAAAAAAGGAAGAGATCTCAATTCGCGGAATCGTTGCTCTTACCATCGTTGCTCTAAAATTCGTTGCTTACGCAAGATTACTTCAGTGCACACACTCGTAATCGTCATTTGTTTCAGGTCGTCATTCTTATCGCCGTGATACCCATTTAAGATTTTTAATCGATTTCAAAAAAAGGAAGAGATCTCAATTCGCGGAATCGTTGCTCTTACCATCGTTGCTCTAAAATTCGTTGCTTACGCAAGATTACTTCAGTGCACACACTCGTAATCGTCATTTGTTTCAGGTCGTCATTCTTATCGCCGTGATACCCATTTAAGATTTTTAACCGATTTCAAAAAAAGGAGGAGGTACTCAATTCGCGGAATCTTTTTTTTAAAGTGAATCTTTTGTTATAATTATCGTCTCAATTTTTTTCGTCTGTGTGTTGCATGTCGCGTGACGGTCGCCGGTCGGCCGCGGAGTAGTTCAAAGGCGCTCGCCAGAGCAGCCGAGGTCAATAATATGGCGGCACCTATAGTTCGCATCAGCTGTGAAAAAGTTTCACTTTTACCGCGTTTTCAAAAAACCACACAACCCTTTTTTTCCCCTTTTGTTTATTTTCTATAACATATTTCTTTACTGTAATCTACTAGAACTTACCTTCTGTATTGCATATTCTGTTAATATCCACTGTCGCTATTATAGAAACCGAAAACATAGTAAAGCTCTACTGAGCGGAAATTTTAACAGTATTTGTTAAGTTATCACTTGTTCTTTGTTGCGTAAAATTCGTATTTTCATGTAGATTTAAGTATTAGTGGGATTTCGGAGAATCCTTTTCAGTAAACAGCTTTTGTAAAATGAGGATTAGTTTAAATGGACTTTTCATGGTGAGTACTTAGTTATTATTTAATCCTCTTTTTCTATTTGGTTTTATAATGAAAATGGGTTGGTGTTCTTTATACCTTTTTCCAATGTTGTAAAGAAAACTTAAGACAAGTTGCAAACAGAGGTCTTACCACGAGCACTTAACGTGATCCAGTTTAGGCTGGGAGAAGAGACAGAGCTATACAAGTCGTCTAGCGCCATCTCTTTCTTACAGCCTAAACTGGATCGCGTTAACAGCTCGTGGTAAGGCCTCAGATTGTGTTTATGGATAGTTCTACAAAATTGACATAAACTTGCGCAGTGTCTGAACGAACGGGGGGCTGTTGCGCTGAACGTTGAATTTGATTCTTGCACGTTTACAATATTTCTATATGGCTTAGAGGTACTTCGTTGTTGCGGGTTTTGCTCTTATAAAATCTTAACCCCCTTACATATAAACATTGATTAGACGTTACTTATCTTAAATAGCTCTTAAGTCACTTGAAATCTCTTTTCATTGAAATAGAAATGACAAGGACATGTGATATTTAATCGGTAGCTAAGCAACACAAGTTTTTTATGCAAGGGGGTAAATGTTTGTAGATGCAACCAAGATACATGATTTTTTTCTTATTTGTGGCAAATATTTAAATATCAAGAAAATTTTCTAAAAATGGTAGCAGAGAAAGATATCCAATATATATTTTTTAGATTATTGCCATCGATGATTTTTTAGAGCCGATATGAAAAAATACCGAAAGAAAAATGATGAATGAGTAATTGGAATTTCCTTTTAGGCATGTGTTAGGAAACACCACTTTTCCATGATTTAGGTATTAAAATCAACAAACTTGTTTTTATTTGTTATAAAACCGAGTAGAACGAAATCGAAAAAAAATGGGGAAAAATATATTTGTAATTTCGAAAGACTGAAAGTTACTACAAAAGTCTCATCGGCGTACACGCTCCTAAAAAAAGTCCCTAAATCTTAATATAAAACATTTCCGACAGTTCCAACATCTTTTTACTAATACAATACAATATTACAAGTAGGCTCTCTTGTGAACGTTTCATAGTACCATTGACATGGCAATACGGTTCAAAATTCTTTAACAATAAGTTATGACCTTTTTACCTACTTATTGTAGCGTGTCCTATTATTTTTGTCCAATAGTTGGCCACTCCAGTCGCGCCTACAATGGCCATTGAGGCCATCTTCAATACAGAGGGATACTTGGGATTTACCAGAAGATGTGACGTAATTGATTCAGACTTAAGGATGTTATTATAATGGCCAATTTGGTTTGAAGCCTTTCTTTGTTTCTAACAAGATTAGTGTTGGTCACTGCAGTTCATGTGAAATTGTTTGTAACGCCTTAAAAATTGAGGATTTTAAAGAAAAGCATAATATAATAACAGATGGATAGAGATATGAATCAAGACAAATTAACGCGTAATGTAATAAGACGCGAATTCTACGTGTGCACGGCACTGCGAGCGTAACATGTAGGTAATGCTCGTAGTGCGGTCCACACGTAAAATTCGCGTAACATTACACAGTGGATTACATTACGCGTTACACAGTCTGAACCCGGCTTGACACTTTCCGATACATAAGAGTCCGCTGAAATATTTTTTTGACATCCTATGAAAAATCAAGAAAAGTACAGTAACGAATAAGAAATGCCTACTTTGCTTGATACGTTATATTGAACATATTCTTAATTTATAAATAATATTATCCTACGCTTCTAGGAGAGTATCATTTAATAATACTTGAAACGTAAGACATAAAAAAATCACTAGATGAAATCCAAATATACGTAAAAAAACCTATTAAACTGAGAAATAAATATGAATGGAAGATAAAATATGTACCTAAGCATTTACTCCGTATTTAATATTAATATAGCAATTTATTTCTACTCACTCAAACTACGCTATCGTTGGGAAATTTTATCTACAAAATCTGAAAACGAATACTTTGAAATAGGATTTACTCCAGCGTTTCATTTCTTTTTTTGTATCTTCTAAAAAGGAATCTTCTTTTTTTTTAATTCGGAATTTCCACTACGAGGTGGCTTTCGAAAACTGTACCTGTAACGTTCTAATTTAAGACCCAAAGGTCTAGTAAAAAAAAGTTGACAATTGCTTGTGAAAGCAACACCTTATGTTTAATTTTTGACCTCGTTTAATATTATGTCGTAGCATTATAAATATATTGTAGAACTTAGCCAAATAAATTATTAGTACTTCTTTAAATTGTTAAACAGCTATAAATAAATACATAAAAGTTTAAAGATTTCGATTTAACTATTTAAGTCTAATCGAAATATTTTAGGGTAAGTAGGTATATTTTATAATTTAAAATATTATGTTTAAAAAAACATTCAAGTATTATGCAACTGCTTTTCTCAAGTTGAACAACTTGATTTTCAACTATACCTAAATATTCAAACTAAACCAGAGCACAGAGGCTGAACAAAGCCATCATCATTGCCATAAAAAGATACAGTTGAAAAAAATAATAGCTTAACCCGCTTCCCGTTACAATAAAACGTAATTTACGTCCCTTTTTAGGGTTACATGTCTGCGGAGGTCAAAACGAAACTATTGTAGAAGGATGACTTATGTACTTTAACAATGGTTAAAGATAAAACATTTATGATGTATGTCCTCCCACTAGTTGGACCGACGACATCGTGAGGGTCGCGGGCAGGCGATGGATGCAAGTGGCGAATTGTCGTTCGGCGTGGCGGTCTAAGGGGGAGGTCTATGTTCAGCAGTGGACGTCCTCCGGCTGATGATGATGATGATTTATGATGTAAGATTTTTGCGTTCTGAGTATTAGAAATCACTCGTAATATTTTCATATAGCCATTAAAAAAAGTGTTGCCCTATACTAGGAATTTCTCCTGTTTCAATGTTTACAAACATAGAAACTCACATACACAGACAACTATTTGAAGTTCATACAAATATTTGTTCCGTGCAGGAATCGAACCCGCGTCACGCTGCGCAGCAGTCCTACCGCTCAGTATCTGCCCTAACCGTGAAGGAAGAAACTTAAATAATAATCTACTAGTGATTAAAAGAACTTTCCGGATAAAAAGAAAGAAACAATACTCGACCTGCTTAAATATAGATAACGAACAAAAAAACTCTAATGAATTATATTCATTTGTAGTTCTCATGAGCTTTAATAACCTGACCTTGAATTTAAAGTTAAATTATTGTAACAATTAATTAAATTTACCTACATTTAAACCGCTGTTAAATCCAGTCTGTTTTAACATGAACGCTTCCATTCCTACGAATTTGAGAACGCCTCGTTGTAACGTTTACTACGTACAAAGGTTACCCAAAGTGAAGGCATCGGGTTTAATTCAAACCGATATTGAAGACGCTTACGTTTGCTGTGATTAATTTGATAGCTACATTTCACCTTTGTATAAAGCGTCTAATTTAAGGGCCCGTTTAATCTGTACTTAATTTAACTATTGGTTAAACAGCTATTCAATTTTTAACCATTCGTTAAAAAACGAACAGAGATTTAATGAACAATTACGGTCCGAACGAATACTTGTGATGTACATACTTCGCCGAAATATGAAGTGGAAACTCCCTTACCCAAGCGTTATTTTTATATTAATTTAAGGCTTTACAATTATAGCTATTGGCAAAAACAGACAAGGATTTCACTCCCCAAATTTTAAATTAATTACGAAAACGTTGTTTATTCGATTCATTATCTTAAGACGTTTCAAATACCCACCTTACTTCCAATTGTCTAAAACAATAATTCAAACAGAAACAGCTTCTAAGATATCTCAAGTAAATTACTTATTCACGCGAATCAAATCTGTTAAATATGATTTCACTGGCAGACGAAGTTATCGGATAGAAATCCAAAATCCTTTGGTACTCGTATACCTTAAGGTAGGGTCTACGTTACGGAGTTGAGCACGAGTTGAGTCGAGCCAAGTCGCTTTACTCGCGGTGTCAAGTGTGGACGACTACGAGTTTACAACAATCTTTCTCCTCGAGCGCATAGTGAATTCCTTTGTGTTCGTTAAAAAACCGACAATAGCACGTATATGAAATTAAATTTTAGGGCACAGATGGTGCAGTGACTATCCTATGTGTCGTGGGCTCGATCCCCGCATGGAACAAATATTTGTAGAACTTACAAATACAGTTCTGGGTCCGGGTGTTTGTGTATGTGAGTTTCTATGCTTGTAAACGCACCCACGACTCACGAGAAATTCCTAGTGTGAAGCAAAGTTTTATTAAAAAAAGAAAAGAAAAATCGAAAGCTCGAAGTAAGCTCGTTCGAGGTTTGTAAGTTGGTACACAGTACAAGAATTCATGCTCGGCTCGTGCTCCACTCATGCTCGGCTCCTCAGCGTAGACCCACCTTTAAAACTCTCGTATAACGTACTTGATTATTGTAAAGCAGCTTTGCAATGTTTAGTTGAGGTAAACACACGATCAAATTCTGGTTGAAACTGGTAAATGTGTATATTATTTAGTTACCTCTACGATGTATGCTTGTGTCGTGTAGAAACGTTAATTCAGTTCCGAAAGGTACAGTTCTGAACGCGACTGCAAAAGCAAATTGCAGCGGCAAAACAGCTCGATTGCTGTTGAAAACTGCAGCGACACATTCTGTTCTTAAACTAACCATAATTATGTTGGCGTAACGTTTTTTTTTTTTGGAACCTGGGCAGGTATAATTCTATATTTGTGATTTAAAAGAAATCCACTTTCAAATTATTTTCAAATTGTATAGGTACTTATTAAGGGGAATGCTCCAACCAGCCCGCGAAATTCAATTTTTTTTACGTTTTTTGCAATTTGCAGGCCAGTGACATGTTGTAACTTTATAAATATTTGTGTTGCGCAAATAACAAGTATAATTTTAAATATAAAAAATATCAAAAAACTCGCTCCATCAGCTCTCACATAGAAAAGGTGCATCATGTTAAAATCTCCGAAATCTAACTACGATGCACCTTTTCTTGTTATTTGCGCAACACAAATATTTATAAAGTTACAACATGTCACTGGCCTGCAAATTGCAAAAAACGTAAAAAAATTTGAATTTCGCGGGCTACATCGAAGCAATCACCTTAATACGATTTCAAATTTCTTAAATCATTATGCCTAATTTGTTTTCTACAAAATCAGGGCCAATGAACTCATAAACAGTCTACAATTAATTAATTTCCGTTTGACAAGACGTTACGAACACAAGCTTCAATTTGAAGCATACCTACTTGCAATTAAGTAGCTTATCTGCTGTGTAAAGCTGCTTAGAAACAAAAGAAAGATGGAACTCGCGATAATTTGTTTGTTTGAAAAACAGTAGAATCCGTTAATGTTGCTGCTGCAGAGATTTAATTGTGTAAGAACTAATCTTTTTAGGGTTCCGTAGTCAACAAGGAACCCTTATAGTTTCGCCATGTCCGTCCGTCCGTCCGTCCGTCCGTCCGTCCGTCCGTCCGTCTGTCCGCGGTTTAGCTCAGAGACGCACAGTACTAGAGAGCTGTAATTTGGTGTAAATATACGGATTTGTTGTGCCAAAAAAGTGGTAAAATAAAATCTCGTAAAATATTTTTTTTAGGGTACCTCCAGTACTTACACGTAAAGTGAGGATTTTTTTTTCTCGCGTACCCCTTTGTGTGGGGTATCATTAAATAGGCCTTTAAAAAATAATGTGAGTTTCCATTATCAATTTTTGATAAAAAAATTCGTTTGTGTACTATTAAGGTTTAAAGTGCTAAATTTTGCTCGATTCGAGTGTCCCCCCCCTCTACCAGCTAAACGGTTATGTTTGGGGGTGTGAAAAAATTCACAATAGTAGTATATATAACGAAGTTTAAAAGAAAATTATCACAACTAAGTAGACTTTACAACTTTCCGAGTAATAGTCGACCAACTTATAAAATGTACTTGGATAACAATTTTCTTAAAAAAAATGTATCGGAGACAACTGCAAATGTAACTTTGTCAACTTTATTTTTACAGCTTTAATAGGTATGTTTTTTGAGGATAGGTAGGTTTTTATCGTCAACTATTTTTAACTAACTTCAAAAAAAGGAGGAGGTTGTAAATTCGTCGTAATCTTTTTTTAATGTATTTTCCCCGATTTCTCAGACTCATGGACTGATTTCTCAGACTCAGGACCCATTTTGAAAATTCTTTTTATTTAAATTAAATCAGCGAATCAGTTATTTAGTTCGCATAAGTATTTTGATGGGCAACTACGGAACCCTACACTGTGCGTGGCCCGACATGCACTTGGCCGGTTTTTTTGTTGTTACGTTCAGGATTGGAATTTAAAAAAGAACGTGAATTTTTTTCGTAATTTTTGGTTGTTTTAGACCTTGGGCAATTTTCTTTAAAATCCCGGCGTAATGCCAACATAATTAAAATGTAAATCAAATAGTATGTAGAAGTAATTAAGACTCCACTGCACACTTACACAATGATTCCCTTATTCAAGTTTTATTTTTAAGAATCTTTTAAGAATATGTAGGACTTTAGCAAACAGTTGACTCTAATGATCAAACAACTGACCCTTAAACAAAGGAAAACAGATTTTAATGTATTTTGCCCTAACATTGAAACTAATTATAAACCTAGTTTAACTTAAGGCTCTGTTTACACAGCCATATCAGTTCTAAGTAGATTCATCTGCTTAGTTTAGATTAATTATATAAATATTAACATCTTAAATTTGTACCATAGGTATTTTCAACATTATGTGGCCTACTACTTATTTTATTTTACGAGTTGGTTGCTGCGGTTTTGCCCGCTACAAATCGAAAATTATCCTACGGCAACATAAAATTAGGATAAAAACTATCCTATAGGACAATTCAGGTTATTAACTATTTGTGTACTAAATTGAAATTCTTTCTGTAGTTTTTCCGTGAAAGAGTCCCAAAATAACATCAATACACCACTCAAACTTTCACGTTTAACCTATTGTCAAACAAACAGGCGTAGCGAACGCGAAACGAGGCGTTTTCGTTCGTATGTATTGAATTGTTTGAATCCAGTCAGGCAGAAAAGCGAAAGCGATCCGATAGTCTATGTGACGGGCTTCAAACAATTCCATACATTACAAACAAAACCGCCTCGCTTCGCGTTCGCCACGCCTGTCTGTTTGACAATAGATTTATACTATTAGTATGATGGGATAAGAAGTAGAATGGTAGGATTAGCTTGGTAAAAGCATCAAATGAGTCCTGCCGCCGAGCGGGAGACGGGAGGGTCTGTCGGACTCGTACTGACTAAAATCCATGGTGCTTCTTAATAGCTCTTTACGTTCCAGGGTCACTGTTACCTAAAAAGACAGACCCGCGACCACGGAAAAATTATTTAAAAAAACCGGCCAAGTGCGTGTCGGGCCACGCACAGTGTAGGGTTCCGTAGTTGCCCATCAAAATACTTATGCGTACTAACTAAACTGATTCGCTGAATGTAATTTTAAAAAGAAGAATTTTCAAAATCGGTCCAGGAGTCTTTGAGAAATCAGGGAAAATACATAAGAAAAAAGATTACGACGAATTTAGAACCTCCTCCTTTTTTTGAAGTTAGTTATATAGTTGACGATAAAAACCTACCTATCCCCGAAAAAACATACCGTAAAAACATACCTATTAAAGCTGTAAAAATAAAGTTGACAAACTTACATATGCAGTTGATTTATTGTTTCTCCGATACATTTTGTTTAAGAAAAAATTTAATCAAGTACATTTTATAAGTTGGTCGACTATTACTCGTAAAGTTGTAAAGCCTACTTAGTCATGATAATTTTCTTTTAAACTTCGTTATATATACTACTATTGTGAATTTTTTCACACCCCCAAACATAACCGTTTAGCTGGTAGAGGGGGGGGACACTGGAATCGAGCAAAATTTAGCACTTTAAAGCTTAATATTTCACAAACGATTTTTTTCATAAAAAAATTGTTAATGGAAACTATCATTATTTTTTAAAGGCCTATTTAATGATACCCCACACAAAGGGGTACGCGAGATAAAAAAAATCCTCACTTCACGTGTAAGTTCAGGAGGTACCCTAAAAAAAAATATTTTACGAGATTTTATTTTACCACTTTTTCGGCACAACAAATCCGTATATTCACACCAAATTACAGCTCTCTAGTACTGTGCGTCTCTGAGCTAAACTGCGGACAGACGGACGGACGGACGGACGGACGGACGGACATGGCGAAACTATAAGGGTTCCTTGTTGACTACGGAACCCTAAAAAAATGGTGATGTTAAATACTGTTATAATCAAATATTCAGCAAAATAATTATAAAAAGAAAACTAACATTTTTCAACCGTATTTTAACCGACGACGCCGACGTAACTTTTCTTCGAAATTCCTTTAGATTCTTAAAATATTATCTAGTTCTCGATGGCCTAGGCGGAGACTTCTCGCGCCCGGCATTGGTTGCGGCCATGCTGCGGAGCGAGACGGAGTGGGAAGCGGTCTCCTCCTTCTGCGAAGCAGTAATGCTTGTGAAGGAGGAGGCGGGCCGCTTGAGAGAGAGGACAACGTCCTTCCACCGCACCAACCGCAGTGGTAGGCGCCCGCGGCGTCAGACGTCATCAGACGATCACCGGCCACCGTAGGCACGGGCATGCGGGCAACGAGTAAAGGGCAACTCGCCGCCCGAACATGGACCCGGGCATGGTCAACCTCAAAGAGCGTCAGCATACTGACGGGGCCCCCCGGAGTTTCAGAGGGACAAAGCCTGTCGGGGTCGCGGGATTATTTCCTTACCGTGACCCCGGAACATAAAGGGCTATTGAAGGACACCGTGGATTTTAGTCAGTACGAGTCAGACAGTCCCCCCGCCCTGCCCGGTGTGGGAGGACTCATTTGATGATTTTACCACGTTAAAAAAAAAGTACTCGATGGCCAAAGATTCCTATTTCATTTAGCTATCCTGCAGTAACAATTCCCTTACAAAATATGTCAATGGCAACACGATGACTGTAACTGCAGTGACTATACGTACCATTTCATTTGCTTTCAAGCTTGCTACAGTAGGCAAAACGCCAGAGTAAGTTACTTTTCCAATGAAAGCGCAGCGTAGTTGTGAAAGTCGTTTGAATATTGACCTGGCAGAATAAAACTAGCCGTGTTCGCGGATTCACTGGGAAGTTATTAGTTTTATAGAGTAAAAGGCACTTTAAGCTAATTCCACATGAGCTTTACTAGCAGGTATTATGAGGATTCATCTATTGATTGGTGGTGCAGTGGTGACTGTACCGACATACGAGTTGCAGGTCGTTAGCTTGAATACAGACAGAATAAGGAAAATATTGTATACGGTTAGAACCTAGAACCAAAAGTTTGTACATGTGACAAAGGAACAAAGAAAAATGAACTGATCATGATTTTGCAATTGAATTAGCAACATACATATTTACAGTTTTTTTTTTTTACATAGGTACCGAGCCAGAGTTTCTAAATTAATTTTAATTTAGGTAAAACAAAAAATGAATTATCCGATTAAGTCTCATCTTGCCGAAACAGACAAAACATTATGTTCGGAAAACAGACAGAGCAAAAACAGCCTTCATTTTTTACTACCCATAAATTCAAAAACTCAACAACTTCGCTGAATTTTTGCGATCCTTCACCCTTAAATAAACGGGCACTCCATTTTTTATTTTCCAAACCCTTAACAGTATGGAAACTGTCCAACATTCAGCTCGGTAAAAATCCTCGTTTACGTAAAACGCAAAACCGACATCGGTTACTCCGTGGTTAATTCCCCTAATAGTTCACAAGGAACATTGTTCCGGGCCACAAACAATGTTTACGCATCCTTCGTCGTGATTTGTTGCCAGCCTTTTATTGTCTCCTTTTTATTTTTCTCATCTAGCCACACAGTTCGCGAGTTCCAAATTCGAATTGTTCTCCCACGGATAATTTCCGCTGTGCTGGGTTTTTATTGAGAAATGTACTTATTTATTGTTTCAATATTCACTGATATTTAAAATTATTCAAATTTTTTGATTAACAAGCTCGAATAAAGGTAAAATAATTGCAAAATTTTTAATCAAACATTAAGTATGAACTATTCAGTTGGACCAACGATTTACACACTTTAACTTTTATACACTTTAACTGTGTCAAATTAAACACCTTTTTCACGAAATTTTCAAGAAAAGGGGTACGAACTGCTCACATAAATGTGAGAAGTGAAATATGATTATAAAAAATCTAAAGGCCAAAAACGCAAACAGCCTGTGAATAGGGAATTCCAATGTGAAATCAGTCACTAAAGATTTTAATACAACAACCCTAAGACACCATAAAAAATCTAATCGACCTAACTTGTAACCCTTTAAAAATCATGTCTAAATAAATAAATGTCTATGTACCCGAAGTGACATTCACACTGTCACCTGGACACCTCACACTTGTGACATGTAAACGAGATTGTCAGTAATAGGTGCGTCCACACAGAGCTAGCAGCCTCTCTAGGGATTTGCCGCGCGAGGCTGCAGGCTCTGTGTGGAGCATTTGTTTCTCGACCGAGGCACGAAACAATACACGCGAGCAAAACAAAAAGCCGACACTGGATGGCTCAGGTGCTCGGTTGCTCGGTTGCTCGCCCGTAGCGCGCGAGCTTGCCTTGGCCGAGACACGTCCACACTAATCGAGTGGCTTCGCGCGGCAAATGCCTCGCGAGGCTGCTCGCTCTATGTGGACGCACCTAATTGAACGCAAGTCTACTATAGACGGCATCAAGTAACGGTTCTGACTGAAGTCTGGCCTCAATTTGACGTATCGTCATTATGCCTTTATTAAGTATCGAAGCTGTAAAGCACCAAAGCCCTTTGTGAAAAGTTTTAACATTAAAAGCCACGTAAGTACTTTATAATAGACTTTTCTCGATAGAGTACTTATTCTAGGATTAAAATATTCAACATTATGTCAATTTTGAAATTTTCCCTTATTTTTATTGATGTGCCCACCTAAAAGGGTTTGCGTGCAGGACGCGGCGCATCATAGGGAGAGGCGACGCGTCCTGCACGGGCTACCCGTCTTGGGCTTACCTCCCCTACTTAGCATAACCTATTCTCTCTCAAAAGAATAGACAATGTTACTTCAGAATTCAGATACAATTCGAAATTTTTTCGAGTTTTGTCACACTTAGAAATGACTGAAGAATAGAATATTTTTTCAACATAATTTAGACATCGCCATGCTTACGACACCAAAAATATTTCTACCTTCTATCATTTTGTCTACTCTTCGGTCGTCAATATCCTTTTCAGCGGTGGTCTGCTACGACTAAAGGGTACCATGGCGTCTCACGCAGATTGTATCCTTAAAGGAGTTGTTGTAAGTTCGCCACTAAATTAATTCTCAAAGTATATTGAATAAATTAGCTAAAGGAATTTGTTTTTTTTTTAATTATTATTGTAAATTCGCTCTATTTCTTTTTTCCGAGCGGATAACCAGAACAATGAAATAACAAAATCCATTACAAAACTACCGAAAACGAGGACACAATGTAGAATCTGAACAGAAAGTGCTAGGAGAACAGGATCAAAACCTGTTTTCGTGGGGAACTATTTTTGTGGCGAACTTCCAACAACCCGTTTAAAGCTTATTTCAGAGTGAGAAAGAGATGGAGTTAGACACCCATATATAGAGGGTGTGTAACTCCAGCTGGAACTCTTTCTAACTATGGAATAATTATGAAGGATATGTGTGCACTGACAAGTGCCTTGCTCTTGATGACATAACATCAAATCTAGTTACTTGGTAGAATGGGTACACAGTGGCTATTTTCAGAGGCTAAGAAAGGCATCGAGCGCAGAGATGATGATACGAAATTATATTATATATTTCGAACGTTCGTTTCACTGCGCTATTTGCAAAACTAGAGGTTCGAGGACCAACCCAGCGTGGCAAGAGGGATTGTCAGACATATACTGACTAAAATCTATGATGATCCTTTAATAGTCCTTTACGTTCCAGGGTCACCTGATAACACGGCCCTGCAATCCCGGGTTATTATAACCTTAAAACACCAATAAAAAATAATGTAGGACTGTTAATCCGAGTAGTGCATCTCAAGAGTTATAGGATATAATGTTTGGGCTATATATATTTCAGATTTTAATAATAACATCATAAAAAGTAACATTTATCCAGGACACAGTAAAAGAAACACAATACCTTCCCTAACGTTGCGCTGTCGAGTAAGAAAATGAGAACTTTAGAAAATGAGAACGAATTTCATATCCTATTAGCGCTGGTACATATACGTCTTCATCGGTATACATTTCACACCGTATTATGTTACTCAATTACCGTACAAAAATACTACATCCAATAAGAATTATTACCGAGGAAAGCATCAATAAACCAGGCTTCAAGTAACTGAGCCTATTGTCTTCAGAAAATATTTCGTGATATTTCCGTTCTCAAAGAAAATTGCTTTAAGGAGAACCTTTCACTGTGAGCAGTAAACGCCAAAGAAAAGTTAAATCAATTATTAGGGAGTAAGAAATATCAAAGTGTTGGTATAACGAGGTTATGGACTCATTTATAGATTTCTCGCTTCTCGGCTATCTCCGATTCAATTTAATTACCATTGTTGGTCAAAAGTTAAAGGGTCAGGTCCAGTTTCACCCTTAAGAGCATAAGATTAAAGAGAAGAGAGAGAAGAGAAGAATGAATATTGAATACAGATATGAAAAGAACAATATCGAACCCTTTGATTTATTTCATTGTAAAATCAATCCAGTTCGTTAATGAAATACAAATTCAAATAAACACGATCAAAAGTTATTTGCATTCAATCATTTGGATTTCAATCTACATAAGGAACAGGGCCCAAAATGTAATTAGTCGAGACAAGATTGAATAAAAAAGTGAAAATAAAGCTGCGTTAACAACGACTCCATTCTGATTAAAGTGAAAAATTAGGCGGAAAATCCCCTCCTCTGTCAATCTTGGGTTCCACTTTGTAAAGTTGACGAATCACTCGAGTGTACACAACCCTTCAGACGAACTTGAACGAAAGTTTTATTTCGTTATCTCTCCTGAACGGAACCTCAAATTGTACAATTTTGATGGCGGAATTCAGTTTTCCAAGTTCCACCTATTTTCTTGCTCTATTTTTAGAAAAGAGTGCTTTAAGCTCTTTTCTTAAGCACTATATAGGGCGTGAACCCTAAACCTAGTTTCGGCAAGACTTGACGAAAATAGTTCCTATTTACAATGATTTAAAAACGTTAAAGTACTAATTGGTATCGCAGATCCTTTACAAATCGATGTGTGATTTCGAATAGCCACTTACCACTTTCATCTGTCAACATAGTCAACATTCATTAACTCGACACCAACCACTTTAGCAACACTAAAATTTTGACCTAAAAAAAAATAAAAAAGTTTCTAGTCCACTCCGAAACTAATTCACATGTACTGTTTGTTGTTATTAAAAGTGGCCATTAATAAACTTTGAATTTGAATAATCGAGATTATTTTTCGAACGTAGTGTGAGCGGAGCGTCCGAGCCGCGCAGACGTCCTACCCCGGCAACGTTTCAATGAAGACTGAATGGTGCTGAAGCTGAAAATCTGAAATATTTGACGACCGCTGTGGACAGCCACCCGCTGCCGTGAAGATAAGTCCAATAGTACTTACGCTAAGCTGATTACGAGCTGTGTTTCGTATCTCTATCTTCAATGCTCAAGTTTTGTGATTACAGACACCTTTGAGCACCCGTTACAGGATTGTTTCAAGACTGTTATTAAGCTTTATTGTTCTTGTTTTAGGTTTTCGTATTTAAATTTTAGTTCAAATACTGTTTTGGTAAATATGATGCTAATTAAGGAGTAAAATGGAAACAACATCAAATGTTTCAGACAGTTCACACCTCGATGGACTTAATGAATGTAAATTGTGGCTGAAAGGTACTATCACATAAGACCCAAGCTGAATACATAATGTTGACCTTTAGTGCCTATGTTACTTGGTTGTATTATTAGTGATTGATTAATATAAACTCCAAATATGATCATGTTATTGCTTATTATAAATCTCAGCTAAAAAGTTGAAGTAGTAAAATAGATAAATTGTGTTTGATCTTTATTATTATTGATGTGATAATAAAGGCCCTTTAAAAAACCATAAAAATTTAAACATAGTTTATGTTCATCATTTTTGACAGGCATGTTGGTCTAGAGATTAGTGACAGTGACTGCTATGCTGCTATGCCGGAGTTCATGGGTTCGATTCCCACCCAGGACAAAATTAAATGTTTGTGTAATGAGCACGATCATTTTTTGTTCTGTGGTTGTACTCGTAATTTATCTATTTTTATGTATTTAGAAATATACAACGTGTAGGTAACGTTAAATGCGCAAATCCTCTCGTGGGGTAATTCAGCCCATGTTACTGCACAATGTTTGTTCTAAGACTATTGGAAATTCGCAAAATAAATAACACAAGTTCTGCTTAGCTTGGGACTAGATGGCGTTGTGTGGAATATTATTATTATTACAGCTGACATCCAGTCTAACCTTATTCACTAGTTCCAGCTCTCGAAGTACCTACTCTTATTATAATTAAATCAGTAATACTTTATTATTCGTTTGACTTTTTTAAAATCTTCGAAGCTAATATTCCAGTTAACATTCATTAGGGTTTACAAGGTAGACATTGTGTTCACGCTATGTTAGGTCCACAAATTGATATCCCCGAGGGCAGACGTCTTCCACTAGTGAAACCTACCCCTTCCATTGATGGACTGATTTATCTGCTTTATTAAAATACCTTAGTCAAGGAAAATCAATATTAATGAAGGCTGATGCAGGAACTGTCTCTTAAGCAGTTTTACTACTGGGACACAGGCTAGGAGTGAAAGAAAGAAAGAAAGAAAGAAAAATAGTGAGCCGTAATCTTCCACATGGGTATGTTGCTGCTTGGTCAATATGTCACATTTCTTCGAATTCTTGGTTCTAGGACAAAAATGCATAAGATTTAAAAATAAATAGTAAATCCTTCAAAATATGTCGCTTTGTACACTTGGGCATGCGGGCGGCGAGTAAAGGGCAACTCGCTGTCCGACCATGGACCATGCGCCTCAAACGACGAGAGGGACCCGTCATTATGCTGACGCTCTAGAAGGCCACAGCCTGCCAGGGTCTTAGGACTCTTTCCACTACCGTGACCCCGGAACATAAAGGAAGGACACCGTAGATTTTAGTCAGTACGAGTCTGACAGTCCCTCACGCCCTGTCCGGGGTGGGAGGACTCGTTTGATGATTTTACAACGCTAAAAAAAATAAAATAACCGAAAGCCGTTGATTTCTCCCTATCACATATATCTCTTTTCATTGATATATACTTTATAGGTACATATATTATAAAGTTGCTACCTTTGCCCAAGGGTACCGGGTTGTATAGGCCCTCCTGAAAAACAATAGCTCTATAGAAATCGATGCTTTGTTGAACTAAGATCAAGGGCGACATACTAAGATGAAACCTGCGGGCAAGGTTGTCTTATAATACTTCTTGAATACAGAGACAAAATAAATGAAAAAATTGTTTCTTTTTTCTAGAATTTCCTAGACTAATCATCGCCATCAGCCTATAAAAATGTTCCCACTGCTGGGACACAGGCCTCCTCTCTATGAGAGGGAGTGGGTCATAATTCACCACGCGGGCCCAGTGCGGGTTGGTAGATTTCATTTTCATTTTTTTTTTATTTATTCAATAACAAGTGGTTTGTATCTGAATATTCACATAACATTACTTAAGTTTATAACAGTGATTACAATTTCTAATTACAATAACATTAACAATTTAAAATACTTACATGTCAAATTTATAAAAATAACGTTAAATAATAATATTGCCATAGTCATTTAATTAAAATAATAATACAAGAAAATAGTTAAATACATCTTTCAATTATATAATTAATATTAAATTGACAACTAACTCATTAAATTATAGTTCTTCTACAGCATACAGACACTTATTCAATAGGAAATTTTTTAGTTTTATTTTGAAAGCGCTAGTGTAGACAGCACTTTTTATGTCTAGAGGCAACTTATTGAATAATTTCACGGACTGATATCGTGGACTGTGTTTTACAATTTTTAGGTTAGTGAAATTATTATTTTTCAAGTCCAGTCTACGGGTTCCTTCCCTTATCTGCCGTTCTTCTACAGTCTCATAATCTTGTATATTTTTAGCCAAATTACATAAAAGTACCAGTACATAGAGACTTGGTACTGTAAGTATACCCAAATCGATAAAATGTTGTCGGCAACTTTCCCTTTGTGAGATGCGGACCATGGTACGAATAGCACGTTTTTGTAGTATAAAAGCCCTTCTACTGTTATATTCATAACTATTTCCCCAAAAAAGTATGCTATATCTTAATTTAGATTCAACTAGTGCAAAATATACCGCTTTTAGCTGTTCTATACCAATTTCATTTCTCAGAGCTCGCAGAGCGTAACATGCTGATGATACCGATGCGTCAATTGCTTTTAATTCTGGCTTCCAGTTTAACAGTTGGTCAATATGTATACCTAAAAATTTTACTTCGGCAACGAGCTCAATTTCGACGTCATTTATGGCGGCGTTTAATGTATCTCTATTACGGGCTGTTGTTTTAAATAATATTGTTTGGGACTTTTTACTATTAATGCATAATTTATTTGCCGTGAACCACGTATGAAAAGCTTGTAGCGTAACATTTACCTTTTCCGTCAACTCTACCATGTCCTTACCAGCCACTATGGCATTTGTGTCATCTGCAAAAATTACTAATTGAATGTCTGCTAAAATTTTATTTAGATAATTAATTAAGTCATTAATGAATAGTAAAAAGAAAACTGGACCTAAATTTGCCCCCTGTGGAACACCCGTTATTAAATGTACAATTTTAGATTTATACCTTTTCTTATAATTATTCTGAGTTTTGTCAATTTCAACGTACATTCGTCTGTTTTTTAGATATGAAGAAAATAGTCGTAAAGCGTTTCCTCTTATTCCGTAATGACTCATTTTAGTCAGAAGTATATCATGGTCAATTGTGTCAAATGCGGAGCTTAAATCTAGGAATATCCCTGCAACTTTCATTTTACCATTGAGTTTGCTTGTCACATCATCTATAAGCGTATATATGGCATCTGAAGTGCCGACACCCTTCTGATACCCAAATTGTCTTTTATTTAAAACTTTATTCATTCGCAAGTGAGCTATAAGCCTAATTTTAAGGATCTTTTCAAATATCTTTGACAGCACTGGTAATAGAGAGATGGGTCTGTAGTTTTTGGGATCAGATTTACTCCCCTTCTTATAAACAGGTGTTACTTTCGCCATTTTTAATTGTTCTGGGAAGATAGCCTCATTTATACATTTATTAAAGAAGTCAGATAGGGGCTCGGCTAATATTGCAATATGTTCCTTAAAAAGAGAAATCGGAACCTCATCATACCCACAAGAACGTTTGTTTTCCATTCTTTTTACTATGGTGCAAATCTCGTATGGGGTGGTAGGAGAAATATGCATGTCACTAATAACCTTGTCCGTGTATGGATAAAGAAAAGCCTTAGCATGGTCTGTTTCATTTACGTCAGTAGCACCTTTAAAGTCAAATTGGTCTACTAGCAAGTTAGTTATTTCCTCTGGATCCAATATTATTCGTCCAGCAACCTTAAGCCTGAGTTCCCTCGGAATCCCCTTCTCTTTATTAGTGCATTTATTTACAACTTTCCAAATTTCTTTCCCCGAATTTTTTGATGTGTTTATTTGAGACATTATGGCAAGCTTTTTAGCTTTAGAAACTACCTTTCTATATATCTTCATATACTTGTTTTTATATTCTAAAATACTTGATTCAAACATATTTCCACTGTGAGCACATAGAAAACGTTTCATTTTGCTGGATGTACGTATGCCTTTAGTGATCCATTTTAATTGTGACTTATTTTTAAAGATAATTTTACATTCTCTTTTTCTGTAACTTCTGCGAAAGACTTTATAAAAACTTGTAAGAAAAGAATTAATACCCATATTAGTCCAAGATTCGTTAAGAATACCCCTTACGAATTCCGCACTATTTTTACTGTTGAATACCCTTTTATTTATTACAATAAACTGATTTTCATTTTGATGTGATTTTGTTCGATTTTGCAAATGAACCTCAGCAAAAATACCTGCATGCCCGTCTGCCAAACCATTGTGATCTACCTTTATATCCAACACAGATGTATCAGGCAGATTAGTTAATATGTTGTCGATACATGAAGTACTATTGTTACGGATGAAAGTAGCAGAAGAGATTAAGTGCCTAAAATTGTAACATTTTAATAAACTAAGGAATTCCGTACTTTTTTTATTGTCCACCAGCAGATCAATATTAAAATCGCCGCATATTATGCATTTCCTATTGAACAAATAGTCCAATAACTTCTCCAATCTTTCTAAGAACTGCTCAAAATTTTTTTCAACAGGATTTCTATAGCAACAACAAATATAAAGACCAGTAACAGTATCTATGGCACCACAAATTTCAAAACATTCCATTTTATACAATTTGTTTATTGGTTCACAAGTTTCGGACTGTCTATCTACATGCCCTAAAATCAAACTACCCCCTCTCAATTTCTTTTTTCTAGTGTTGCAAGCTACCAATTTATAGTCATTTAAATTAAAAACATTTGCAGCGCCATCATTCAAGAAGTGTTCGCTTACACAGATGTAGTCCTGCTTTTTATCAAGAGTATCCACATAAACCTCTAGTTAATTTTTCTTGTTCATGACTCCACATAAGTTTTGGTGAAAAATATTAAGAGAAACATGTTTATTAATGTCAGATACGTCATGTCTATTGCTATTCGAATTAATAGATAATTTAGGATCGAAAAAAATCATCATCTGTCTGTGTACCAATGCTATCCGTAACTACTGGTTTACAATGCTTTGGCGAAGTTTCATTCTCAGTCGGTGAAAGTTCAGTACACTTCATCTCTTTACATTTAATTTTAACATATTTTAAATAGTCATTTTTGTATTTTGTACGAAGTATATCTTTATGGATTAGCCTACTTGCTGTCATTGTATTTATATATTTAGAAGTTATTTTAGTATCAATATAATTGAGATCCAGCGGAAGAAATGTCGTATTTTTAAAGTTGCTACATAACAGTCTCAACGTGTTATTGAGCATATTAACATTAAGATAATTATTCTTATAGAGTTTACCAACTATGACGTTTGCATGTTTCAGTTGTCCCAGGGTGTGATACAAAATTGACTGAAAATTTAAAGGATTTGAATCATTAGAACCCCCTAGTATTAATATGTAGTCTGAGTGGGTAAACTCCTTACAGAAATCAACACATGAACTTATTACTTCAGCCATAGGGGCTCCTGGTTTAATCATAGAAGTCACTTGGAAAGAATTTCCCAGAAACTCTTGAAGCACTCTTCTCATATTAAGTCCTGTTTGATCAGCAAAAATCTTCACCTGATGTTTTCTAGCGATTACGTGTCTTGTTTGTGTATGCGCTTTTGTGTTATTACATAAACTTAAATGTTTTTTTTCGCGGTCGGAAATATTTTTCATATCTATGGTCAAAGTTCCAACTGACACTGTGTCCACTATTTTTCCCATTTCCATTTTATCTTGATCTACAATGTGTCGATAAGAAGGCTGGTGACTTACTATCGTGTTTTGTAAGTCACATTCCGATGTAAGGGGCTGCTCGAAAAAGTAGCTTAAATTATAGCTCTCGTTAAACTTTTTACTGTCTCTCATTGCATTTAAGTTTATTTCTTTAGAGGAAGTTCTTGTCAACCCTTTTTTTATACTAAACGACCTATATCGTTTTTGATACTGCGGAGAATAGAATTTGAGAGGCGAGGCAAACAATTTGTCACTCTTATTTAGTTCTACAGCGCCTACAGATTTATACAAATTAATTTTATGCTGGGCAAGCGACAACTCTTTTTTTAAGGCGCTATTCTCAATATTTAAGCTGTCTATCTCAGAGTTTGCTATTTGCAGTTCTTCAGTTAACTTGTCAAGTTTATCATTCAGTTCTGTCACCTCATTTCTGATGGTTACGTTGTTTGGTAAACTTTGATAAGATATGTTTAAATCAAAGTCACTTTTACACAAGTCTAAACTAGACCGGCGACATCTTTTTTGGGTATTAACGTTTTGTGTTTCTTCCATATTTCAATTAACTGGCCCTTTGCGTTCCAGTAGTTGTAGTTTATTAACAAACAAAGTTTTATAAATTTAGATGTCACATGTCTTCGAATTTTTGGTTCTAGGACATGCCGGTTTCCTTACGATGTTTTCCTTCACCTTTTTGAGGGCGTTGGTGATGAAATAAATTACACAAAGTAATGAGCCTGGCTGGGTTCGAACCCACGACCTACAACTCGTAAGTCGGGGCCGATACCACTCCGCCACCACTGCTGTTCTCTGGAATTTGTTTGCTAGAATAATTACGATGTTTTTTTCAATATCAGATGTTTTAAGTACATGAGTGAAAGATTTACTCGGGTGACTGAACGTTTTTCGTAAGGTCTCAGCACACATATGGGATCGGAAAGGGATCGTAACCGTAACGCCTTTCGCCTCGCTGTCAACCAGGCGTCAACCTACCGTATGCACGTAACGAAAGCGTATCAGCAGCGCCTGTACGTCAACTCGGCTACGGCTAGGCGACACCGCGCTTACGGCTCGCCGCCCCCTGGCTGACCTGGTTGGCACCAGATCGTCGCGGCGGCGTCTTTAGCAGGCAAGTCGCGGGAGGGGAAAGGGGAAAGGGTGGACGAAGAGATGTGAGCTCGGGTACGGAGAGACGTAAGCGCGGGGACGGAGAAACGTAAGCGCGGGGACGATGAGCCGTAAGAGCGGGAATTCAAGTTTGGAGCCTGTTCCGAGGCGAGGCGATTACGTTATTATTCCGGTTAGTGTGCGTTGCAGTAGGGAGTTTAATACAAACCATTCTGAACGGCTCGAGGCGATACGGTGACGATCCCTTTCCGATCCCATATGTGTGCTGAGACCCTAATTCCGTTTCGATATCTTAACGCTTCAATACCGACATCGATATAATTAAACAGGAATGTACGTTAATTTGCTTAATTAATTTCTGTTTCGATGTCAACACAAAGTAAGTTTGTTTGTTTGTTTTATCGCCTACACAACTGAATCGAACATCCCTTAATTTTGTGTAGGTATATGTACGTTGTCAGGTCCCAGGGCAGAGCAGGAGCCCCTGTCAGACTCGTACTGAATAAAATCCACGGTGCCTTCAATAGCCCTTTACGTTCCGGGGTCATGGAAATTCGTGAGTCCCGCGACCTCGGACAAAAACTGACATAGGGTACGATTGATCCCAAAAAAAAATTCTGTGCCCGAGGAAGGTATAGGTTTTGTAATAATAGATGGTGCCACGTGTCGCCGAATTGATCGACTAAATTCAAAATAAACGCGTGCAAAACCGCAGGCAAAAACTGTATTTATGTAATTAACAAAAATTTATTTAAGAAATCTGTCAAGAATTCAAGATGCGGATAGGTAGAGTTAACATCTCCGAATCAATCAAATTGTTCAGTTAACGCCATGGAATACCAATGACACTTTTCCTAAAGATTACCATAATTATGTAATTGGATTTCGACAGATCAATTGCCTATAATTGGTTAATCCCCGCTGACATATTGCGTGGGGCAGTAATCCCCAAGATTAGGTACCATACAAGGATTCTAATGTCTGTTACTGAAATACTGATACCATTATAACCTAGACAGTCAATCGGATTATTGTTAAACGAATACCTACGTATGTAAAGTCTATTAGAGCTTATTTTTAATTGATGTCATATCCCACGAATATTGATTCTAATTTTAACCCGTTTGTTTTTTTTAATCATAAAGTTATTTCTCGCAGTCTGAGTAGAGCGGAAGGGAATGCCAGACATTTGTTATGACTGCATTCTTTAATAGTATTTTCCTGTGTCTCGGTAACCTCTTAAGTCATTATATCAACACACATGTTAAGTTGATTTTAAGTTATAAATAAGTACGTAATATTTAAGTGACAATTATTAAGAGACGTGAATTAATTATATTGAAAAATTTAAGTCGTGGCGCAAACTAAACTTTTTATGCGGGTTTACACTCATGTTCCAATACGCGTCGTAATACAATTGATCAGGATCGCGGACTGTCTAAAAAAAGACTCTCAAATGTAAAGAGCACCCTTAGAAACTGAGTGTAGTAAAAGTCCGATAGTCTCTTCTACTCCACTCAGGGCGAGTGGACTCACTAAATAATTTAAAAAAAAATTGTCAATTGCTTTGCTCAGCTCTACTCAATCGTGATGAAAACTGACCAATTCGTTTTCTTCTATATCTTTTGAGCATGTTAACTCTGAATTAATGGGCGTGTCGAGCAAGTCTTGAGCTGACACCGTATCTAACTAAGAAATCTGTCTAACAGTCGTTTAACCAAAAAGACATACTTATACCTACGAATATGTACATACCACATTGTCAGTTTATATTACACAACATCCACACTCGTTTCTTTTTTTTTAAAAGGCAAGCGAAAAAACTCAAAAAAAATAGGCCGCGAAAAGGAGCCCCACTCGTACGACTGCACATCGCTGCAATGGCGGACAGAAAAAAATATTTGATACGGTTTTTCATCATTCATTTTACAATTCTCTTATTACATAGCCAGTATATTTTTCCCCGTGGAACTTTTTGTATAGACCACTGACACACCGAGTTTGAAACATTCGGGCGCCATGATGAATAATGGGCAAAGTTGAAAGAGTTTAAAATTGAACTGTCCATATTTCGGCTGAATATTAATTTCGTGGATTCTAGTTGGCATTCATAATGGAAATTAATGTTAAAAATAGTTAAAGTGATAAATTCATTCGACAGAGGTTTGTGGTCTTAGGTTCGGCGAATATTGCTTGAGTTATGAGAGGTTTCAATCTTCTAACTAATATTAATGTAATATGAATGAGAAAGTGTGTGAGAATGGATGGTTGTTTATTACACTTTTACCACAGCTTTCACAAAATAACTTTTATTATTATTATTAGCCAGAACTGTCCCACTGCTGGGCAAAGGCCGTCCTCCATTCCTTCCAGCGTTCACGACTTTGCGTCACCTCTTTCCAATTCACAAGGAAGACTTCCAGCTCCTCTCGCCTCGCCAGCCTCGCCTCGCCACAAAAACTGCAGAACGAATTTTGCTCCAATTTGGTACACAGATAGATGATAATCTGAATATCAGAATATATAATAGAATATCATAAGTAAACCTAGTAATCTGACGACTGAATGAAGACCGGATGACATTGTAAGAAAACTTTTGAAAGACCTTATTAATGTAACAACATTTAATCCACTTTTCATAAAAAAAATATGCCTCTATTGAGTGAGGCGCATGTAAAACATTCAACAAATTCGTAAATTAAACACGACGAAACCCAAGTCTGAGTCAAAATGTATAACTTAACTATGAATGTGTCACCTTAATTAAAATTTGCATAACAATATAGTAATATGCAATATAGTACCTATGTTTGGTATTCTAGCGTAATGGTAGCATCCCTTGAGATATAATTAATAATTGTTTTATGCAAATCAGGATCCCTTATCTTTGGTGAGACTACATACGTTTCTGTTTGGAAGTCAAATGAGGGCTTTGATAATTGAATTAAGCACAAAATTGTGCTTAAATGCTTAATCTTTTATGGTGGTTAAGTATAAATATGAAACGTTGGATTTAAATGTTTTTGGATGACCCTTACAAGCCTTTTTGGTATCCATGTTTGGTATTTAAAACAATTTTCTTGAAAACCTTTGGGACATTTGAAGTTATTTTAATGCAATAAGACATTATTTTATTTAAAAAAAAAATTAATATGACGTTGCGTAAATTAAAATTAAGTTCGAACAAATCATTATGTTTTAAAAATGCAACCGAAAGTAAACTAGAATTTTCTTTATCTACGGAAAAAGTAATTTAATTCTAAACATATTTAATAAATACAGTAATAAATACATTATTAAAATATTTAGTTCTTATCAGAAGTAATCTTGAACTGCCCGACCCTAGAAATGGGACCTGAGAGAGACCTTTATGTAAATATGCCCCCAGACCCAGACCAGACCTTTTTATAAATAATGTTCTTAAAAGTTCAAATCAATGAACAAGCACTTATCGTCAAAGTACAAATGAAAAACTCGACGCTGCGTTAACAAAGCCTGTAATTAAAAAGCTTTGAATATTTAAACACTTTACAGGACAATGAATTTTAAACAAATCATAAAATAAAACAACAATAAAACCCATTGATTGTTAAATTTATTTGCTTTTCTAATTTCTTACTTCGACGTTTATTTTTCTAACGAATTGATTCAGAAATGAATTTATTATTGGAGTTGTACATGCAGCCGACTACAAAGGATTGTCAAATAAAAAAAAACTGTTTCAACAAAGTGATCACCGCGATACCCTGGCAAAATAGTCAAAAAGGCTTCGTTGCAATTATTTAGTTTTTTTTTTTTAATTTCGGAATAATTTAAATGACATTTCTATCGCTTTTTTTTTCGTCCTGTCACCACAAAATAATTATGATAGTTTCTATTGAAAGACTTATTCTATCGCCTAAATAGACAAAAATGAGACACTAGATGAGAGCTTGCAGTTTCACCTTTACTCACATTACATTAGTAATATGAGGTTGTAGAAATTCAGTAACTATGTTTATTGGTGAATTACTGAAATTATGATACTATAAAGGAATAAAGTCATATTTTCAAGAACTAAGTAGGACACTCGCAAACATAGATACCTACAACATATATTATCTATATATATAAAAGAACAGGGGTTTTTCTTTTGACACGACTACAGCCGAAACCGCTAAACGCAGAAACTTGAATTTTGGACAGCATTTGCAGTCTACCATGTAGATTGGCAATAAGACGGGATTTTGCGAAAATCCTCCTCTAAGGGGGTAAAAAGGGGTGAAAACGTTTGTATGAAAAATCGTATTCCTTGGGTTTATAAACTTGAAACTTACCACGAATGAGAACACAAGTAAATAAATAAGATTAGCACCATTATTTTTTCAAAACTACCCTCCATTGGTAATATAGGGGTTGTTAAAGTTTGTATGGAAAAATCATAACGCGTGAGCTGATGAATTTGAAAATCAGTATTTATATACTAGATAAGAATTAATCAAACACGTGTTTTTGGATTCTTCGAAAATCACCCCCCAAGTTGATGAAAAGGGGTATTCAAGTTTTAAGGGGAGGATATTAAACCACTAAACGTCGAAACCTGAATTTTGGATGATAGTTGCAGTTTATAATGTAAGTAAGCATTAAGAAAGGATTTTGCGAAAATCTACCTTCAAGGGGTGAAAAGGGGTGAAAACCTTTGTATGCAAAATCTTATTCTTTGGGTTTATAAACTTGAAACTTGGTACGAATGTGAGTATAAGTAAATAAAAAAGATGGACACAATTTTTTTTTCAAAACTACCCTCCATTCTTGGGTTTTGCGAAAATCACCCCCTAAATTGGTGAAAAGGGTTTATAAAGTTTTAAGGGAAGGATTTTATTGCTTGCTTCGATAAACTCAAAACTTGACATATTAATTATCTCTCAATTGAATAAAGGATACGTATTTTTATTTATATTTCATAAATCAACCCCTTACGGGGTGAAAATCGGAAAATCAGTTTGTCTAATATGATTGATTGTTTGTTTGTATTGAGTTTTTAGATTTTAATATAAGGAGGGTGAGCGGGAAATAAATTCACTGAGTTGGAAATTAGAAACACGCGCAGACGAAGTCGCGGGCAAAGTGCTAGTCTATATATATAAAAGAACAGGGGTTTTTCTTTTGACACGACTACAGCCGAAACCGCTAAACGCAGAAACTTGAATTTTGGACAGCATTTGCAGTCTACCATGTAGATTGGCAATAAGACGGGATTTTGCGAAAATCCTCCTCTAAGGGGGTGAAAAGGGGTGAAAACGTTTGTATGAAAAATCTTATTCCTTGGGTTTATAAACTTGAAACTTACCACGAATGAGAACACAAGTAAATAAATAAGATTAGCACTATTATTTTTTTTAAACTACCCTCCATTGGTAATCTAGGGGTTGTTAAAGTTTGTATGGAAAAATCATAACGCGTGAGCTGATAAATTCGAAAATCAGTATTTATATACTAGATAAGAATTAATCAAACACGTGTTTTTGGATTTTTCGAAAATCACCCCCCAAGTTGGTAAAAAAGGGGTATTCCAGTTTTAAGGGGAGGATATTAAACCACCAATCGTAGAAACCTGAATTTTGCATAATACTTGCAGTTTATAATGTAAGTAAGCATTAAGAAAGGATTTTGCGAAAATCTATCTCTAAGGGGGTGAAAAGGGGTGAAAACCTTTGTATGCAAAATCTTATTCTTTGGGTTTATAAACTTGAAACTTGGTTAGAATGTGATTATAAGTAAATAAAAAAGATGGACACTATTCTTTTTTCAAAACTACCCTCCATTTTTGGGTTTTTCGAAAATCACCCCCTACATTTTGAAAAGGGTTTAATAAGTTTTAAGGGAAGGATTTACTGCTTGCTTCGATAAACTCTAAACTGGGCATGAATTATGTCTCAATCGAATAAAGGATCAACAAAATCAACTCCTAACGGAGTGTAAATCGGAAAATCAATTTTCTTATAAGGAGGGTGAGCAGAAATTAAATTCACTGAGTTCGAAATTAGAAACACGCGCAGACGAAGTCGCGGGCAAAGTGCTAGTAATCTAATAAGAAATAACAACCAGCATACTGTCATTTCTAGAAGAGCAGTGGTAGCCTAGTGGTATCAGCCCCGATTTACGAGTTGTAGGTCGTGGATTCGTTCCCAGTCAGGCGCATTACTTTGTATAATTTATTTCATCACCACTGCTCTCAAAATGGTGAAGGAAAACATCGTGAGGGAACCAAAAAAACCAAACAAAAATTCAAAGATATGTGACATCCACACACTATTCTGCACTGGGCCCTGCTTAGTGGATTATTTATGGCCCACTCCCTCTCACAGACAGGAAACCTATATCCCAGCAGTGGGAACATTTATAGGCTGACGATGATGATACTGTCATTTCGTCTAGGTACCAAAATTAATCACAAAAAAAGAAGTGCGCCCAAATCTGACCGAACTTTGTCGAACTTCACCGAACATTGTCACCACTTTATCGAAGAAAGGGATGAATCAAACCACTGGACAGGTATTAATGCAGGACAAGTGTGTTAAGATATATGTGCATTCAACTGAATAATGGGGATTCGATGAACTCCGCTAAAGTCGATGAAAGGAAACATAATCGCTCAGTTGTGTAAGGCCAACATTCATTTTAAATACTAAACATCAATAAAACTGATTGATTGTCGTGTTAATTCATTTATTTTGCAACTTTTGTTGATTATTGTTTACTTCGAAAAGCCCTCTGGTTCGAAAATCTACAGTTTGTTAATCAAATTAAACACTTACTAGCTTTTACCCGCGACTTCAGCCACCCTCTTCCTATTTCTCCCCTCCAGTTGCATGCAAAATATTAAAATAACTCATTCGCTTTATTTATGAGCATTGATGTGCTTGCTGTGGTATCGTTACTGACTTACGAGTTGTAAGGTCGTGAGTTCGCACCGGTGTAGTTTATTTCATCATTCATACTCTCAAAACGGTGAAGGAAAACATCATCCTTTAAGCAAAAATTCTAAAACATGTGATATCTACCAACCCACACTGGGACTGCGTGATGGATTATGGCCCACTCCCTCTCACAGAGAGGCCTGTGTCCCAGCAGTGAGACATTATAGGCTGATAATGATGATTTGACTATTTTAAGACGTTCTCGAGGGATAACTTTCGAGTTAAACGTGGCCGAATAGAGTATACTAAAATATTTTAACGCGAGACACTCCGGACGTCGGCAGACGATCTCCGGCCACCGCACTATGCGGAGATTGAGTCGATTTCGGGTCAAAAATCCATAACTTCCTTGTTTTTATAGATTTGCAGCTAATTTTTTTTTTGTGTATTCTTGAATAAATTAACTTTAAAATAATATCCAATTAATGGATATAAACATTATATTTATTGTCAAAAAAAAATAAAAACCTTTAAATGTTGAGAAATGTTCACAAATTACCAACTATCTTTAAATATTTTGACCTAAAATGTTATAATAAACATACTATAAACTCTTAAAATTACTTGTGCTATTATTAATTACTAGTGTTTTTAACCAAAAACAGTATATTATTCAACTATTTAGCTCTAAAGCATTCATCTACAAGTTCCATAGACTTTTACTAGATGGTTTTCTTAAACTTGTTATGTAAGGGTCCGAAGTATACAAAAGCGTATGTAGAAAATACGAGTATTCATTTGTAGCTATTCTCGAGCATTTACTCTGGGTATTTACGAAAAGTTATCCTAGGGGTAACACTGACACTGCAGAATGACGCTTTCCCCGTGAATTAGGACTTTATGGACAATATTTATTTACATATCTTTGTGTTGTATCCAAAGTACATATACTGACCAAATGTTGACTTGATATAAATTGAAGCAAAATATAAAATCGTTTAATCAATTCCTCCTCCACACCAGTAACTTCTACACTGCACTAATAATTTTGAAAAAATCTTCTAGCTGTATTAGGTACCATTGCTGTTACCTTGTTTAGGTTGATCTATATTTAAACGACTTTCTTCTCTGAACCTTCTATCTACATAATTAATGCTTTCTTTTGTTTCTTAATATTTTTTTTCTTTAACCTTGAAGATAGGTATTATTATGAATTCAGTATAAATCAAGGCCACATATTTCAAGCACCTAATTGTTTTGTGGTTCTTCAAAAATTTTTTATATCATCCTAGCTATCCTGTCGATGTGGAAGGTTCATATTCACAAGTAGGATCTTCTATAATGCTAGCTACAGCTTTAATGCTTATTTTGCTAGATTACGTGTAACGTTGAAGAAAGTTAGGAAAAAAAAAATTATACACTTGCTATGATCTTAGCGATATTTGCCTCGGATAAGTTGTAAATTATCTCGTTTGTAACTAAGCAACAAAATAATTCCCGTCACTATCAATTCAAACAAGACACAAATCACGTTTGGTAATAATGAAATAAAAATAAATAATTTATTTAATAATTATCATGAAATTATAAATTACACTATATTTTAGTACGTAATTATTAAGTATTCAGAATACCTATTTTATATAAAAAAATATTGATTTGAAACGTGTGCAAGAATACACTAATTATCACAATGTATTTATGCAGTTTACGATATGTTTAATTGATAATTTATTATTTATGTGAACTAAAACCTGGTGAAAAATACTCAATACATTATCTTAACATAAACGGCAATTAATAAAATATCGAAAATAAAATCTATACCAAGCAAGAAGTCTAATATCATCACCTATGTATTTGTAGAATTTTCTACTGTTTCATGCTATCATAGATTAACATATGTTGTGCAACGAAATTGCAACTTTTTTATTCTTCTTGTATTTTAATATTAAATTTCCTATCAAATAACATGAATTATAGACCATCGGCAAATTTCGGCAACTGTCAAAACTCCAATTGAAAGTTTCAGATACGCAAAAATGATATGTCACAAGATAAATATTTCTAGTAAATATATTAACAAATATATATCATTTTTATGCATACCATTCAAAAGTACATAGAATAAGCTTTCTGTAATGGTATAATACTTGTATAGTCTTCATTGCTAGCTAGCTAGAAAATAATCTTGAAAAAAATACAAATTCAGATTTTATTCTGATAGTTTAGGAATGATCGTGTTTAGATGATTTTTTTTTATAAACCAGTAACGACTACATATATAATGTATATATAATATAGTAGAATAACTTCTTAGCTACAATTTGACGTATAATACGAGTACCTGCGCCGATTTTTACAAAATGTATTTATGGCCAGGCTCTCTTAGGCACCTCCACATAGTGCACCGTAAGCGCGGGCATGCGGGTGAGTAATGGGCGACTCGGTGTCCGAACATGGACCATGCCTGGGTCGACGCGACGGCGCGTTGTGTTCCACGCGCGCCTCAAAGAGTGTCAGCACAATGACGAGTGACCCTTTAGAGGGCTAATGCTGCATAAGGGGCTACTGAAGGACATCGTGGATTTTCGTCAGTACAAGTTGGACAGTAATGGGTGGGCGGACTCATTTGATGATTTTACCACGATAAAAAAAAGACTCGAGACGCTACATTATGTATAATATTGTATACTATATTGTAAAAACATTCCATATTGATCTCCCGACACATTAAAAAGCAATCATCATAATTCCTATAGCTTTCATTAAACGTACATTCCCGAACACATTACATAATATTATCGCTTATCACAATATTATCCCCACGAACTATGACAACAACATTAAACTCACTCATTAATACAATCCCTTGTCAGTTCCCAACTCGTAATGATAACGTTATCTTCCCTAATTAGAGACAGCCTTCGAGGTAGGGTGAGCGTATTAATCAATGTCTGTTCCATCGATGGAATAGGGGCCTGGGATATGGACTTGACGTTGACTGGATACCCACCTTAATATCCATCGGTTTCAACTTCTGCTAATTGTTTCACAAAGTTTGTAATCAATTTGTGAACGGCAATTGTTTTTGGCAAATATTTGTGCGGGTTTGTTATTGTATTGGTTGATTTATAAAAGGAATTTAAAAAGAGTGTTTTATCTGTTTAAAATTAACCTTTAAATGCCTCTGTTCAGCAGTGGACGTCTTCAGATGAAGGAATAATAATAAAAAAAGCTTCCTAAAATCGATAGAAATGGCGTCTGTAAAAACCTATTGCAGGGACCTAAATCATCTAGTTTCCATGACTGCCAAATACTTAGATTATTTTCCACTGTACTCTCTCTTTCAAAATAATTTAGTACCAAAACATGCTGTCCAAAAATCAGCACACACACGATAAAAAATTAACGGCAACATTGTAAGGCGACGTCCGTTCGTGTATACCAACTGCGTCAAAATAAAATATTAATACTGCAGTCACATCAATGGGCGTTGGGCTGGAAAAATGATATAATATCAGCTGGGTTTCTATAAAGACTGGTTCATACAGTAATGTATTGAAACGCAACGTTCTACCAGTTCATAAATTATCATCTGCCTAGCCCTTTTTCCAACTATATTGGGGTCGGCTTTCAATCGAACCATAGATGCAGTTGGATATTAAGGAGCGACTTCCTATCAGACCTCCACAACCCAGTAACTGCGGTTAATATTAATACGATCATCATCATCATCAGTCTATAATGGTCCCACTGCTGGGACACAGGCCTTCTCTCTGTGAAAAGGAGTGGGCCATAATCCACCACGCGGGTCCAGTGCAGGTTGGTAGATGTCACATGTCTTCAAATTTTTGGTTCTAGGACATGCCGGTTTCCTCACGATGTTTTCCTTCACTGTTTTGAGAGCAGTAGTGATGAAATAAATTACACAAAGTAATGCGCCTGGCGATGGCGGGGTTTGATACCCCATGCTAAAATTAATAACCAGTACATACATAGAACTACCTACGAAAAGCCCATCAAGATGAAATGGCAATGGTCAGACTACATCACTCAAAGAACTGATTACTGGTTTTAGATAACTGGTTTCGAGTAGCAACCATTAACAGGAAGATGCAGCGTAATCATTCTGTCTCCTGCTAGGTAGACCGACGACATCTTTGGCAACCATAAGATGATAGTAGCGAATTTTCTGTTGGCTTGAACGGACGTTGAGGAGGTTATTGATAATGGTGTAACTGATAGGCAGTGGTACCTGATAGTAAATATGCTCATTTTACCTTATTTATGCTCTACTGACCAGACTCAGGTCCAGGCATTATGGCTTCTTTTGTGAAATATCAAATTATTGAACTAAACATATTTCTCGTTCTAGTGTAATCGGATAAAAATATCCAACCCGGTTAGCAAAAACTGTTTCTTAAAATGATGTTATTAGATAATTAAATTATATTAGGCATAATTAAAGCATTTGGTTTGTTAAAACATGTCAAAGAAGCCCCTTAAAGTAAAATGTAATACCAACACCGGGGTCGCAGATTGCAAATCAAAAGTCCACAGATAAGAAAACCCTGTAAAACAGAAAAGTTAATTAATTAATTTAACTTACAAATTAATTTGATTCCTAAAATAAACTTGGAAACTCTAATCAAGGTCTTTCATTATCAAGAATTTTGTCTGCATTTAACTTATAGCAAAATCTGTGCTTTTAATAATATCATCAGGCTAGCCTTTTCTGCCTACCGTTCTTGGTATAGAGGAGGCTTGTGTCCCAGTTGTGGGACCACGATAGCTTGATTATGCTATGTGAACGGTCGGCTTCTAATCTTGACAGGTTATCTGAATATCAATGTATTTTAAAGGGATTGCCAAACCGACCCATCCAATCCAGTTACAACTGGCTAAAAACACTTCGTAAAAATGTTTAAAATGTAACGTCTTTCAAATATCTTCAAAATTACAGCCATACATACATTTAAGAAATAAAATTCCACTTTCAACCCTTAAGGGTTGAATGTGGAAACGTTTAAGGGTCGAACACAGAAAAGGGTAGAAAATCTTAGGGGGTGAACGCGGAACAAACCGGACTTACTTCGGTTAAGCTTGCTTTTCAAATCACGAAGAATACTTTTTTTTTAACGTACTAAAATCATCAAATGAGTCCTCCCACCCCGGGCAGGGCGGGAGGGACTGTCAGACTTGTACTGACTAAAATCCACGGTATCCTTCAATAGGCCTTTATGTTCCAGGGTCACAGTGATGAGATAAGTCCCGCGACCCCGAAATCACGAATACTGGATAAGAAATGGATTGTCACCCATCCACGGGCTAACTGGCAAGACCGATTCAACTTAGAAGATTGACCTGTGTGGTGGTTTAGTTACTATTTATTTAAGGACAACAAACAGAAGTATTATAATAGGTACTTAAGTAAACATAGGTAAGAACTTAATAATTATCGATAACAAATACACTACATAATAGCTTAGCCATTGATAAGCAAAGCAAGAAAGTGACCCTTGACAAACGAAGTCAAAATATGGCCTGTTGACGGGGTAGGGCCAGCGGGCCGAAATCCACCTTTTTCATAAAATCAGTCAGTCACCGTACGAAAAAGTGTCAATCAGCTCCAGTACCTGAACAGGTGACGCCGTGTCTCCAATAATTACTCACGTGATATTCGTACTTTTACCTTATTTATGATCGGCGAATTTAACGGCCTGCTCATTTCCAAGCCGTTTACTTTAAATGTTCGGACATGGTCATTGAAACACGACAAAAAATTTATTAAAATCTGTCCAAAAAATCTCGTGCCAAATTTTGCGAGCGAGAAAAGTCATTCAAATTTGTTGATGTGACTGGTGCATAATTTTAAAATAAAATAAAAAATCATTTGCTGCTGTTTTGTGTATTAAAATATCCCCTTTTAAATGCGACGGGGGTCATCATAATAGATGATCAAGGGAATTTTAAACAATGAACTGTCTGCTGCATGACTAATTAAAAAAACATACTTGGTACAGACACACTCTGTCCAAATGCACACATACATAAATAATGAAGATTAATTCCAACCATATTTTTTTATATGTATAGCTATCCTTCAACTGGGTAAAAACCATCCCCATAGCCACCGCACCTAATATACCACAAATTAGCCATCGCAGTCTAAACTTATAATTCTTAATGTTAAATCACGTTATCGTAATTTGTGCGGCTGGAATATCGAATATGGTGAAACCAAATAATCTTAAGAACTTATAATATTTTGTTAACTTTAATCTTACAAATAAAAATTATCAATCATTCATTCATTCATTCATCAAAATAAACAGTTGAGTTCTCGGTACACAAGTATCATGTTCCCTTATCGTTTTGTTTTCCTAACTTTCCATTAAACAAATGGCCATCCCATCTGTGACTGATAAACAGAGCCCTGTTTGTTACAAATTGGTATTGTTTTTATTTCAGGTACCTTCAATTAATCATGAGGACGTTGTCCAAATTAGCTTGCAAATGGATCCCTGTTTATTATAAACTGTATAAGAACACAAACATGAAAATTGTTATATTTAATTCTATACCTAGCCAGATGTTAGATGATTTTTATTTTAAGTAAATCTTTTGTATAAATATTTATTAGTAAAACGAAAAAAATACTGGAATAATCAAACAAGTCTAATAAGTATCATCGGAATTCCTCCTCGCTGTCATCTTGTAATGTGCCTTAAAGAATGCAACGCTATGGTGAGTCCCTGTACCCTGATCACGAGTTTTCACTATTTTACTTTACAGCGTCTTTCCAGTATTTACAGCTTGTAAGGAAACTAGAACAGCGCCTCTGGTGTGCGAAGAAAGAACTAATTTTTTCTTTGTTTGTACATTTGAAAATGTCAAAGTTCCAGTTTACGTCAGAATAACTGAAAACTCATGATATGGCCTCTGGACACGTTAAAAACCAATCCCTGGATCTCGGAAAACGTCAAAATCAGTACAAAATATACAGCGTATACTAAAAAGAAAAGGGTGAAACAGCAGATTTTTGTTACACTTCAAATCTCAAATCGAACAGAATTAATTAATAGAGATCCGTAAATAACACAAGTAAAACTCAATTAAAAGTTTTAAAACATACCAAATTAAACCTCCAGGCTATCCACTGAAACACACATCAAATATTGATATATCTTACTTAATAGGCTTATAAACAATCAATCGCAATGTTCGCGAAAGTTAACGAGTTTTTCATCCCGATAGCTTCCCCGCAGGATATAAAATAATTAAAAACTCCGAATGACCTATTGGAGTGTCACCCTTGTTAAATGTCAACCCTCAAATGTCAGGGTCCGTTTAGCAATATAATCAGGAATGAATTGACGGTTTTAGAGAATGATTGATACGAGTATGTTAAAAGCTATTCTGTACATATTATTTTTTATTATTTATCAGGTTTGTTTCTGAACTTTGAACTTCTGTCTTTTCCTAAGAATTAAATTGAACGCGCGCTGAAATAGGATATTGAGTTTGAGCTAAGATCTAATGTGTTTCCGTGTCAATATAAGTCTGAACATGCCAATATAAAGCCGTGTGTCGCCGTGTTAAGCATTTTTGTCGATGAAAATGAGCCTAGAATATCCTCCTCAAATATCGCTAACTCGTGCCCGGACACACTGTATATATTTTTTAAATAAGTTGCAATTAGCTTTCTCTAAGATTCAGTGAAAACCATCTTGAACAAGTTTCTCATTGGTCGCGAAACTGTCTTAGAAGAATCAAGGTGGACTTCCAATCAGTAAGACTCGGCGGGTGGACTCATTTTGTGAATTTAGCACACAAACAAAAAGACATTTATCATCATCATCATCATCATCTCAGCCGTAGGACGTCCACTGCTGAACATATAAGGCCTCCCATATTTATACCGGGAAGCGGCCTGCATCCAGCGTCTTCCGGCAAAGACATTGGACAAGATTGGAAAGGACATTGGTGACGGTTGATATAGGTGTACATTTTTTTGTTTTACGTAACCTTCGGTTCTACAAGGACGCAATTTTGTATTCCAAAAAACTGATAGAAATTGTCATATTCTGTAGGTATATCACGTAATCTTGCAAATAAATGTCACATTTATAGTCCGGTCAATTTAGACAAAAAAATGTGAGTGAAATTACATAAAGTCCCAGCAAGCTGAATTTTTGTGAAGTTGTTCAAAACATAATTATAAACAATGTCTAGAAGTTCCCCATCATTCCCCTGTAAGGAAAAAAAAATATTCAAGGTCAAAGGTTAAAAAAATGAGTTTTTCGCGATTTTCAGCAAAACGGTAAGTTTTATCATACAAGTACCTCAGACAAAAATTGTAGATCATAAAATTATCTATAAAAATGTCTTAATACTTTTTTTCTTACGAGCCACCGTTTCAGAGATATAACGATTCAAAAAGTTATAAAAGTTGTTATCGTCATATGCATCTAATGAGGTAGTGTACTTAGCGCGTTTTTTTTAACGTTGTTTCCCCAGTAGGCCTACTCCACGGGTCAGTTGTGATCCTGTTTATTGTAAAACTATTGCAAAATGACGGAAATGTTCAAAGATTGGGAAAGATAAAAGCGATGTAAATGAAAAAAAAGTGTTGAAGTTTATTCGTCTCATTCGTAAGTTTCAAATTCTTGTTCTTCTTCTCGATCTTCTTCTCCTGCTTCTTCATCATTTTCATTTTGGATGCAAGTAAATTGAACACAGGGACAGGCACGCTTTTATCTTTCCCAATCATTGAAAATTTCTGTTATTTTGCAATAGTTTTACAATAAACAGGATCACAACTGACCCGTGGAGTAGGCCTACTGGGGAAACCACGTTAAAAAAAACGCGCTAAGTACACTACCTCATTAGATGCTTATGACGATAACAACTTTTATAACTTTTTGAATCGTTATATCTCTGAAACGGTGGCTCGTAAGAAAAAAAGTATTAACACATTTTTATAGATAATTTTATGATCTACAATTTTTGTCTGAGGTACTTGTATGATAAAACTTACCGTTTTGCTGTAAATCGCGAAAAACTCATTTTTTTTACCTTTGACCTTGAATATTTTTTTTCCTTACAGGGGAATGATGGGGAACTTTTAGACATTGTTTATAATTATGTTTTGAACAACTTCACAGAAATTCAGCTTGCTGGGACTTTATGTAACCTCGAATGTCTAAATTGACCGGACTATTACTAGTAATAATATTTCTTTTTCTGTCAGGCCTGAATTCGACGTTAGTTGTCCTATTTCCATAGATCTAGTTTTGGCAGAATCGAAATAAAGTAAGCATAAAGATAAAAATATGTTACCTAATCTACGGTTCAGATATTCAGGACTTACACAATTTCTGAGTAATGAAAGAGAAGTGTACCCTCCACGATTCATTTCATCCGTAATCAGATTTGGCGTAATAAAATATTCATAAAGCGGACGAATGGGCTTTGCAGGTGCTACTAAAACGGTTCCCTCGTAAAAAAATGTTTCGGTAAAAATATGAGTGACATGCACGGAGGCAACGTAACAGGCTGTTTGAATATTTTCAGTTGTTTTTTGCGACAGTTTTAAACAACTTGTAAGTTGACTTTTTTATAATTTACGGACCTTTCACGAAGCTGTGAGCTGAGTTTATTTGGACATGTAGATAACTTGGTAACAGTTCTTAAAATGATTGCTAATAGAAACGAGTTTTCTTTCTCGATATGCAAGATCTATCAAGAACTTTTTACGGTAGGACTCAATGTAAAGCACTAGGTACAAAGATTGTGCTGCTGAAAAAATCGTATTTCGCAAAAAGGCTGATCGACAATCACTTTCATCCCATCCCTTTCCTTAATTTTAATATTCGACGTTTAAAAGTGCCTCACTGATGGCCTATTTAAAATAAATGATTTGACTTTGACTTTGACTTTCAAAACATTAAAATTCACTTACACCAACACCAACACCCAGACCAGGAACACCTACTTTTACATCATAATTATAATATTTGCACCGTGCCGGGATTAACGCTTGACATGCTGCACACCAATCGTTCGCTCAGCTACAGCGTATTATGCATTTTATTGTTTACTAGCACTTTGCCCGCGACTTCGTCTGCGCGTGTTTCTAATTTCGAACTCAGTGAATTTAATTCCCGCTCACCCTCCAAAGTAAATCTAAAAACTCAATACAAACAAACAATCAATCATATTAGACAAATTGATTTTCCGATTTTCACCCCGTTAGGGGTTGATTTATGAAATATAAATAAAAATACGTATCCTTTATTCGATTGAGAGATAATTAATATGTCAAGTTTTGAGTTTATCGAAGCAAGCAATAAAATCCTTGCCTTAAAATTTTATCATCCCTTTTCACCAATTTAGGGCGTCATTTTTGGAAAACCTAAAAATGGAGGGTAGTTTTAAAAAAAGTAATAATGTCCATCTTTTTTATTTACTTATACTCATATTCACGCACCAAGTTCCAAGTTTATAAACCCAAGAAATAAGAATTTACATACAAAGGTTTTCACCCCTTTTCACCCCCTTAGAGGGAGATTTTCGCAAAATCCTTACATAATGCTCATCTACATTATAAATTGTAACTACCATCCAAAATTCAGGTTTCTACGTTTAGTGGTTTAATATCCTCCCCTTAAAACTTGAATACCCCTTTTCACCAACTTGGGGGGTGATTTTCGAAAAATCCAAAAACACGTGTTTGATTAATTCTTATCTAGTATATAAATACTGATTTTCAAATTCATCAGCTCACGCGTTATGATTTTCCCATACAAACTTTAACAACCCCTAGAATACCAATGGAGGGTAGTTTTAAAAAAATAGTGGTGCCGATCTTATTTATTTACTAATGTTCTTATTCGTGGTAAGTTTCAAGTTTATAAACCCAAGGAATAAGATTTTTCATACAAAAGTTTTCACCCCTTTTCACCCCCTTAGAGGAGGATTTTCGCAAAATCCCGTCTTATTGCCAATCTAAATGGTAGACTGCAAATGCTGTCCAAAATTCAAGTTTCTGCGTTAAGCGGTTTCGGCTGTAGTCGTGTCAAAAGAAAAACCCCTGTTCTTTTATATATATAGATAACTGACTAATAAATTATGTGTTCTGCAAAAGCAAAATTTATAAATAACATTAAAATAAACTTTTTGAAAAAAGGGAACCGACTTCAAAACCACACACGGTTCCCTTTTTTTCAAAAAGTTTTTTTTTAATTTCATCTCTTTTTAGTTTATAATCAACAAAAATCTACATAAAATCGGCGTCTCTGAAAATTTACAATCCTAGTAAGTAACAAAAACAGATCTATGCGAGCAACTTCACGAGATATCCATTATGTAATGTTATAAAGTAAAACCTTCTCCAGATTTTAATGAATACTTTCCTGAAAACCGCATCATAATTCGTTCAGCCAAACGCGAGATAATCGCGGACAAACATACATACAAACATACAGGTCGAACTGTGAACCTACTTTTTTTTTTAATTAGATGTTATAGGTCAACAATTATGAGAAAACACATAACCCTCCTTTGCGTCGCGCAGTCGGTTAAAAAAAACTACAATCAATTTTATCGCAATAAATAAAACAGGTAAGGTTTATTAAGCACTGGTGATATCATCAATAGGCAGGGCTTCGAGATAGTTAGCCACGTTCTTGAATATTCTCTTCGAAGCCATGGTCATCATGGGTCCGCCGAATTCACTTGCGATCTGCTTCCAATTGTCGTTCAGGAATTTCAACATAGTCTCACCTAAAAGAGGAAAAAAAATGTTTTAATTGAGGAAGAAAATTGAACTTTCGGTACAGGGAATGAAGTAGAGTTTCATACACAACTGATGACCGCCCGTAGACCTCGGGGGCTTAGCTATGGCGCAAAACAGTCTCGTGGGCATGAGCGCTCATTGCTTCGAGAAAAGACAGGATCTTCGAACCAGACGGGTACAGCTTTTGGTGGGCTGCCTGTTATTGCTCGACTGTTGCTTTCGAAATTTTTGATATTATTTGAAATCGCATTATTATCATAATGACGTTATTGGCATATTCCACTACAGAAATTTTTACGATATTCATAATAAATAATATGAAGATTCGGCCAATGTAGACTTTTTAGACCCTCTGGTTTGTACTTTGCATTTTTTATGAGAATGCGCCATCAACTATGTACGACAAAGATTAATGCCTTATCTTTTGTCAAAATTCATAAGTATTGTTGGTATTTGATTGAAAAACTGGATTTAAAATGCAAGGCTTTTGAAGTATTTTATTTAGATAGGTAATGATAGTTCAGACTTTAAATGTTATCTACTTATTTGGACATCCGACATGCAAAATTTTACAAATATCTTATTAGGTCATAAAAACCTTTCTGGGAAAACCTAGCTTTGGGAGCATTTAACATGAAAATGAATTAATAATGTTGTAGTTAGAAAACCCTAGGTAGATAAATAGTTGATAGCCAAAATTAAATAATCAGCTTCACGAATCCGTGTGTTTCTAAAATGACCTCTGCTGATTTCAACATGTTAAAAACAAAGTATACCTACACAAAGAGAAATGTGACCATCTTCAATCCAGGAATGCCAAAATACCTTAAGTTATTACATATTATCTCAAATTAAAGAAATAGGCAGATAACACGCTCAGAAAACGCGAGTGTGTCCACCAAAGTTAATCCAAAATCAAATCGAATTACATTTCATAATGTTTTCTTTGTTTTTGAGAACAACTTTTACAATCAAATGGTGAAAGACACAAGACGGCATATTTTGGCAAACAACAACAACGACGCGCAGCTTGGTACGACAGACGCGTAGCTTGGTACTGTCGCGCGCGACTTTGTATTCGATTTTTATTTTGTATTAACTTTGGTGGACACACTCGCGTGTTCTGAGCGCTCTATCTGCCTATTTCTTTGATCTGAGCATATTATATTAATGTTATAAAAAATGCAAAAGATGAAAAACTTACTAAGTTGTTTGTTTCCATTGAACAAGTTGGTAAGATGGTAGTGGGCGTGGTCCTTTACTTCAAATTCATTAGTAAACTTCGTTGGCTTGATGATATTCTTGCCGTTAGCGTTCTTGACCACATTGTAGTAAATGTTCTGTTTGATTTCGAGGTTTTCTGAAAGAATTAGTGTAGTAAGACTTCATCATCATCATCATCCCTCATGCCTCATCTCTGTGACAGGGAGCGAGGTGAGCCATTTATCACCACACGGGCCCAGTGTGGGTCGAAAAATGTTACGTTTATCTTCTATTTTTGGATGTAGGACATGCCCGTTTCCGTGAAACTTGCTTTTTAAAAAAAGCTTGCACACAAATCTTCTCAGTTCTAGATATAATATGTTAAATTAGGATAGATCTATAATAACTTATTTTTCTGTACCAATTTTATACCAAGATGAAGAAAATAATTGAAAACTTAATTTACAAGCATACGGATTATTTAAAGTTTTATTGCTTAGAAGTAAATGATAAATACCTACATAAGATGAGAATAGTAATGATACAGTATGGCTTTTTCAACGTATCTAAAACATTACTTCAGAAATATACTTTTTTCTGGGTGGTAAAATCATCAAAAGTTCAGGAAGACCCAGGAAGGAGTTTAAGGGACTGTCAGACTTGTACTGATTAAAATCTACCGTGTTTCTTCAATTGCCCTGACGTTCCAGGATCATGATTATCTGTAAAGACGTGTACTAAGCCCAACCACAGTCTCGTGAACCAAAATAGTCGTGAAGCGAAAGGGAATGTCAGACTAAAAATCAACCCTGGAATATCAGGTGCCCTGCCCTGCCTTGGGGAGTATTACAACGTCCAGGCTTATTCCGGCGAGTGACAATGACAGAGCTATACATGTTGTCTAGCGCCATCTAGTTCACTCACTGGAACAAGCCTGGTTTTAAGACGTTGTAATACCCCCCTGTGGAGCCCGTGACTGCGGTAGCAAAATATTTAAAGGAATATAGATACTTACTCAGTCTCAATTTACACTGTCCGTTACCAGTGATTGGTAGGATCAAAATTCGACCTCCAGCAGTGTAGTGACCCTTTACTGAAACGTCCACGTGGAATGTTACAGAGATGATCTTCTTCTTCGTGTCCCAACTGGTAAGCAAAATATTATAATATATTATAATAGGGTCATATATTATAATATATTATATATTAATGTACAGATATTATATTTTAATGTACAGATAACCTCTTCTAGATTTCGCATACAAGGCAGTCTATGTGGGCCACACCTCAGCACTTAAGCTCTAATTGTGCTGTCTAGAGTACGCGCCACCAATCATAACCTGCGGAAAATTCGATGATGTTTCATAGAAACTAGCGCCGCGTCAAAAGTGGTGGCGCGGACTAAAGTAGTTTTTCTCAAATCAAGTTAAAGTCTCAAGTAGATTTCTAAAAACTGTTAAGGACTATTCAAATGCAAGTGAAAATCAGCCTTGCGCTACTAAGAAATAATTCTACAATTCTATTGACTTGACGTCGTCGTGGCGATCATGTTTTGTTTTTCATTTTTTACCCGTAGATAACAACCTGTTTTATGTCATGTATGTCGTAGTGGGAAGGGTGATTTTCACTTGTAGTTGGAATCGGTCGAATTGCAATGGCGTCGCGCCATGGGTAAAGTCTCTTAGCATCACCCGTCGACACTGAAGTCAGATCAATATAATTATTGTTGTGAGACTTAATTTAATGTTAAAGAACCTATACCAGAATGCAAACAAAGAAATAATCAAAAAGTTTCACACAGAAAGACATAAAAAAATACAATCGAATTAAGACCTCTTTTTTTGAAGTCAATTAAAAACTTCGAAGTCTGGGTCTTATTTTTTTAGATTACTTACTCAACATTATCAACAACGGCTGTCTTCAATCCCTTCATGATACCTTCAGTCAAGGTAAACTGGAGGCCAGCGAGTTCAAAAGCGAGGTCATCCATGGCCATAGGATCCAGTACTTCAACTTTGTTGTCCGGTATTCCCGCCATGAAAATTGGTATCATTTGCTGGAAAGCCGGCGTCAAACATACAGAGTCCCCAAGCTTGCATTTTTCTACCGTTGGTAATACTGTGAAGAAATAATAATTTTGTTTGGGACGTGCTAAAAATAAATACTGCCAAGTTTCCTTGAAGCCTTGGCCTTAAACTCAACAAAGTTGAACTATTATTATCACTGAAAAGGAAAACAATTAAAGAATTTAATGCTTTAGTTTCCCATAATATTAATAATAAATTTCCATAAGATAAATTATTTTAAAAACCTTATAAAAGTCGCCGGAAGAGAGATGCAGGTCGCTTCCAATCGGTATAATATGATGTGTAAATCTAAAGGGGAGGCCTATGTTCTTCAGTGGACGTCCATAATAATTAAAACATAATAATTAAAATCTCTAACAAATGTCACTTGAATGTACACCTCGACTGACTTTACTAAATCATGTATTTCCTTCAATTTGCCTGCGAGTTTTTCTAACCTAAGTCAGGAAACGTTTTGCCAAGATAATTTTTCAATCGCTGCGATTTCTTAAGTGAGACTAAACCAAAACGGTACTTCAGTGTTAATCAAAACACCTAAATTTGTTCTACCGTAAAACTGTGGATTTGTGGAATAGAACAAAAGGGGATAAACTTTCCCTTAAGTTGTACTATTTTGTATGACTGTTCAAAAAAAATACCGTGCAGATGTTTTACCGTATAACTGCTTAGTAGAATAAGTATTATGATAAAAGTACGTATAATATCGGCCTCATCTCAAAGCTCAAAATCGCTCAACGGGCTATGGAGAGGGCTATGCTCGGTGTTTCTCTGCGTGATCGAATCCGAAATGAGGAGATCCGTAGACGAACTAAAACCACCGATATAGCCCGACGGATTAGCAAGCTGAAGTAGTAATGGGCAGGCCATATTGCTCGCAGAGCAGATGGCCGATGGGGTTGAAAAGTGCTAGAGTGGAGACCACGGACTAGCAAGCGCAGCGTAAGACGACCAACAAGATGGACAGACCACCTTAGAAAGATCGCCGGAAGACGGATGCAGGTCGCTTCCAACCTGTATATATGGACATATAAAGGGAAGGCCTATATGTTCAGCAGTGGACGTCCTATGGCTGAGATGTTGACGTAGATACGTACTTTTATCAGGCAATAAAGGTAGAGGTACCTAATTTACTTCGTTATCGAGTATCCACATTGTCTCACGTACGCCAAAAATTGCAAGAACACTACTCGAAGTAATTAGTTCATCACTAATGATCATGAAATGAGAAAATAATTGATATTGTGATACTCACATTAAGCAATCAATTGTATTATGAGGCATCACGCCATTTTTTTTGCGAAACTTGTTTGGTCTAGTATTGCAATAGCAAAAATAAAATGGCGGGCAATGAACATAATAATAAATAAGTACTTTACTTTCAATTTTCCTTTTATTCGCAGTCAGCAATCGGGTAATCAAGTTATCATTTTTCTTTGCTTTTTTACATGACCTATCTAGCATTTTTTTCCGCGTGCTTGTCTTTTATTCCATTGCGTTATGCAGTTTAGTTTTTTAATCGACAAAAAATCATGTAGGTGTTATTGGTAACCTTAACCGTTATAAAGATCCTTGTTAATAACTTCAAATAACTTTGGAACAACTGTTAAAAATTAAATCTAATAAGATTTTATATAAAACAACCTTTTTTCAAAAACCGTTTTCTGTTGTACTTTATGACCAAAATTTTCATGTTTTTTTTCAAACCTAATCATCCCTCACATTTTTTTTTACATTTAATTTGTTTTTTTTTTTTTGAAAGGTTTTACATACAAAATAATTCAAGTACAATTTTATCATCGCCTATTAATATTTGCTTTTTTAATTACTTAAAATAATCATACCTGCCGACTGTACAAAACCGAACACCAGCACAGTCATTAACGTTACTTTGAACACCATTTTTCTAGCACTCAAACCCTTCAACAGTTTACTGAGGACTGTTCATGAACTTGAGGTGAATGTGCTAATATACTAAAGAAAACTACGTCACCAATCGTAATTATGTAAGTACATATGCCTATAAATAATATTGCAATCATCATTTAGAATAAAAAAAATAAACCTAGAAGAATATTGCGTAAAAACATCTTAAGGTTTTAAGTACTAAACGTCACCGCGTCGTTTAAAAGTGACGTTGTGTGTTTAAAACTTAAATATTGTAGTCTTTTTCGGCAAAAAATTTGAAGGTTACACTTGGCCAATGTTCGTGATTAGGCCAATTTATCATAATAAAGTTAATATTCTCACTGATGGCTTCCCCGTATTGAATCATAGTTTTTGCCCATGAAAAACAGTATTTTACATACAAAATCTATTAAACGTAAGAACTCAAATTAATCATTAATGATTCCTAGTATTTATTTTGTTATCTTTGACTGTTTGTTGCGAAAAGTCACGTCCTGGTGAAAAGGTAATAAGTGACATTTTAGTCGAAAATGAGTTATGAACGCCATCCTATTTTAAATTTTCCGATATTTCGAATACTCTTAAAAATCTTTGTACAGCCAAGGGAGTATCTATTGGCTGTAAGGTGGGTGGACCATGGAAGGCCATGCTCCTTCGAAGGCCAATTATTAAAATTTCGTAGTTATTGCCATGTGATGACAAATTCCTTCCGTTTACAAAGATCCATCCAACTGAAAATCACAGACGCAGCCGCGAATCGCTCGCGCTATTATTTTGGTAGTACGTAACAGGCCCTCGCTTCTTGGATATCGGGAATAGGCAACGTAAAATTAAGGTGGTGTACCATGGAAGGCCACTCTCATAAATAAACAGTTATTAATAATTCATTTATTGCATAAATTAAACTAACAAATGTTAAAGTGATACTTTGTTTTATTATATAACAATCATATAAACCACTTCTTTTTAACGTAGATTTAATAACAGTAACTTTTAGTGTTAAATAACCTATTTCTTACGATGGCCTTCATAGAAGCCCCTGTTCCTAGTTAGGCCATTTGGTAGAGTTCAATAAAACTTATGTCTAATTAATATTGATTAAATCTGCAATTCAAAAAAGTGGTCATATGATAAGTAATAAAACAAAGTATTACTACAATATTTGTTAGTTTTATTTGTTTAGTAAATAAACGAATAATAACTGTTTATTTGTTAGTGTGGCCTTCCTTGGTTCACCTACCTTATAACGATTTTTTCCACATAAAACTGCAGATTCCAAATTTTATGCAGCTTCAATTTCAAATAATATTTAAGTATGAGCTTTCCAAATATCCATAAAAGTGCTTCAGTTACCTACATAGATGTTACGTTACGAGTAAGTACATGGCATAAAACATACAAGGTGTAACGTTAATAGCGCAAAACCTCTAGTGGGGTAACTCAGCCCATGTTACTGAACAATGTTTGTTCTAAAACATTTGGAATAAAAATGATTTTTCACACAGATGGGCTCGATCAATTTCTCATTTTGTATGAAAAATCTTTTTTTTTTTTTTCAAAAGTTTTAGAGCAAACATTGATCAGTAACATGGCTGCGTTACCCCACGAGAGGTTTTGCGCTATTTACGTTACACGTTGTATATGATGTATCCTTACCTGTGTGTCTGTCCGTCAGTAAAAACGGCCGCAATGGATAGAGGGACCAAGCGATGTGACCGAATCAAGGCCTGTCTGTGAGTGGCAGTTGCGCAAGTGCACTCGCAACCCCGTCCAAAGGCAATAAAAGACACCGTATTGTTATGGTCAGTCGAGTCTAACATACCTCTCCATCTTTCTCGGACAGGTAGCTAAAAGTTACAACCCTAAGATAGTAGGAAATTATATCGCGGGTAGGGCCGGAGATGACCTACTTTCCCTCTTTATACTATGACCACGGGTCTGGAAGCGTTTAAAATAATTATAAGTTAAAAAGCTTCGTAAACACAACCACGTTACAAAAAAAAACATAGTTTGGGATAAAGTTTACAAGTAAAAACCGGTTTTATTTTCTCTTATATTTTCTCTTTAAAAAACGTTAATTTGTAGGTATAAATGGTTACTAAAATTGAATTATAGGTTAATCGGATTGGCACCATTTTAATTGTTTAATACCAGGAAGTTGCTGAAATTGTGGTCACAGGTGAATTAATCCCAGATTAATTGGTTTAATTCAATTATGTCTTGTGAGCATCATGAAGTTAACGAGTGGGTTCACTATATTAATCGGTTCTACTTCACTTGCACCCAACATTCAGCTTTTGTGAGAAAAAGACAAATCAAATTGATTTAGTAAAATATTTTTTTTCATATGTGTGTCGTATAAACAACGTGTAACTTTAAATGCGCAAAACGTCTCGTGGTGTAACTCAGCACATGTTATTGAACAATGTTTGTTCTTACACTTTTGGAAATTCACAGCTTGAGATCAGATGGCGTTGTGTGATATTATTATTAATTAAGTTGGTTTTTACACCTCGCCAAATGCAAAAATAATGATGTAAAATTGCTATTTCCTACCATTATTTTAATGGCAAATGGTTACACTGATAAACAACATGTGTATTTCGCTCTCAGGCGCACACTTAGCGCCTACTACCTTTTACTTCAACTCTGCAAAACTGCCCAAAGAACGGCATGCATGGCGTTTTAGTTGTATGTACATGCGCCAGGAAAAAATGGATAAAAAGAACAACAGCAATAATATTAAAACACTGTATTTTATTCACATTTCACAACCGAACCTTTAAACTGTGTGGTAGTTTCTTTAACCTTAATTTTTGGCAATATCTTAAACAATAGCGATTTCTTCGAGAGGCTGTGACTGCAAGTAAGTTTTGATCGCGGTGAAGATTTTCAGCATCGGTTTCTCAAGCACGGGGGTGGCGAATTCCTGAGAAATCGCCTTCCAGTTTTCATTCATGAATGTGTGCATTGCGTCACCTGAAATAAGAAAAAAAAACATGGTACCTAATTACAAAATATTCGAGATAATATGAAAAATACACGTTGTATAACGTTAATAGCGTAAAACCTCTCGTGGGGTACCTCAGCCCATGTTACTGAACAATGTTTGTTGTGAGACTTTTGGAAATTCGTAAAAAAAAAATGTTTTTTATACTGATGGGCACGATTAATTTCTCATTACTTATTTTTTTTGCGAATTTTTCAAAAGTCTTGATATAAACATTGTTCAGTAACATGGGCTGAGTTACCTCACGAGAGGTTTTGCACTATTGACAATAAACGTTGCTTAATACTTGGCGACGATTTGAGGTCAGAAAATATATTAATTTTATTTCAAATTTTTTTTTTTTAAATTTCGAATTGGAATATTTCCTTCACCGTTTTGAAAGATACTCATCAACAAATAAAGTTCCATCATCCACATCAGTGGTTATAAATAGGACGAATTTCATGAGTTCGTTCATTCCTTTATTTATTTATTTTATTTACTTCTAATCATGTCCTTCTAAAAACAACTCGCCTCTTGTTTTTAATCACGGTCTTGTCCAATAGTTTTTATATTTATTTATTTGTAGGCAGAACTTATGGAGGACATACAATACTGATACCATTCGGTGGTAAGTGCATTGGCACTAAAACATCAATTTTAGGTTACTTTTATGATACTATAAATCCTTAATATTGACCTTAATAGATAGTCTAATAAAATGATTAACGGTTTCTAAGTAGCGAAATGAAGTAGAAATAAGACCTATTATTTCTTATATTCCAATGGTTACGTACTAAAATAACTACAGATTGGAACATAAGTGGTTGATTGCGTCTCTGATTTATAAAAGGGGCTTAGGCGGGTATCACACGACACTGCTCGACCGCGCGGTCTGACGGTCACACATTGCATTTTTGCTTCCCCAGTGCCGGTGCCGTGCCCAATGGAAAAACGTCCATTGGCTTGCATGAAAGAATCGCCGGCTATTATATCATAGTCATGCCACGTCTTTAAACACTCCCTTAGAACGTGTCTAGACATAATGTGTAATGAATGGTGGAATGCAATGGAAGCGACGGTACACTCTCGCAGCTACTTATAACGCGATGAGCGAGCTGTCAAACTCATTCGTCTGACATCTAGTCACCCACGATACAAGTGAAAATATCTACTAGTGGAACAAAAAAAAAAGATATACTTATGCCAAAAAAAAGACGAGAGCAAGGAAAGACCAGGCTCAATCAAAGATTTTCTATAGAAACCTGCGACCTCCGGATTCAGTACATTTGACGCTCTTTCCAACGCCACCGAGGTTCCTGCTGCCTACAGCGTTGAAATATTCAATACATTTCTTACGACTTACGGTGAAACCTCAAACATGTAGACGAATTGTATCGTGTGTACATCGCCTTTCTTCTTTTATAAATCAGAAACCCAATCAAGCAAAAGTAAATCTTCGGTACTAACTCAGCTGTTTGTTTCCATTGAACAAGTTGGTCAGCTTGAAGTGTGTGTTCTCGTTGTTCTCGTAAGTGTACTTGTAACTCTTCAGGTCGATGATGTCTTTTCCGTTCTTGTCCTTGATAATATCGAAGGGCATGGTCATGACGACCTCGAGTTTTTCTGGAAACACAAATAGAGAAAATTAATGTGAGACTCCAAAAATAGACTACCCCGTAAATGTAAAGAAGAAAAATGAGACCTCCCGCCCTGTGTGGAGCGCAAGAGACTGTGAACCCTTTCAATTGCTGGTCTGTGAACCCTTTTCTTTGGCCTGTTGGTCTAGTGGTTAGTGACCCTGACTGCTATGCCGGAGCTCGTGGGTTCGATTCCCACTTAGGACAAATGTCTGTGTAATGAGCACGATCATTTGTTCTGTGTCTGGGTGTAATTTATCTATAATATATATGTATTTCGAAATATATAAGTATGTTTATCAATTGTCTAGTACCCATAACACAAGCTCTGCTTAGCTTGGGACTAGATGGCGTTGTGGGATAGTTGTGGAAAAAAATATTGCCCTTTACGTTCCAAGGTCACGATAACCTGCATAGACAGTCCAGCGGTCCGTGGCATGAGTGTCTTAAATTTGATTGCAGACTGTTTTTCATAATTGTCTCAGAAGCAGTCTGAAGTAACTTTTAACTATACAATACTGGCTCCTGTAACACAGGTCTCACCTAGCTCAGGAGTTAGGGCTTCTAATATAATTGTACCTCTTTTTTTATGTCAATAAAACATTTGTTTTTAACTGGCACAATGTCTTCTATAGTTGCAGGCGATATATTAGTTCGAATAATATGATTTCTTGTTTTTTTTTTAATTATTATTTTTTTCTTCTCTGGCTCTGGTAAAGAACCTTCAAGGTCCTAGTACTCACAGCCGTTTTAAATAAATCCCTAAAAGCGTAATGGACGATTCTCGTGATCCAAGGGTTGTTTTTACCTTAGCCAGGGGCAATGTCATACCTACAACGTGTCACCACTGAATGTGATTTTGGCCAAATAAGGTATTTGTCAGTGATAAGAGAAAGGAGTTTTTGATGTCTTCTAGTTAAAAAAAAAAACCTTTTTAGAAATTATAAATAAAAAATAAAATAAAAAAGGAAACTTACTAATTTTCAAAGTGGCGTCTCCGTCTCCACTGATTGGCAGGATGAGCAGCATACCACCAGCCTTGTACTTGCCTTTCAGAGTGATGGGACCTACGTGGAAGGAGAACTCGATCACTTTCTTCGCAGTGTCGATGCTGAAATAATAGATTTTCATATAGATAGTTACCCGTACCGATTTTACTCAGCTACATAGTAGATATTTCAAAAAAAATCGTATACCGGGTAAATTTTCCAATTGTGCTCGTATGACTTAAAAAATCCAGATAAATCCTCATAAATCCAGATTTATGGGGATTTATTTCTATCGTGGAAAAATGATCAAAGATAATTTTAAATATCAAAAACGTCTGAATCTATTGAAAACCAACAATATCCATTTTTACGAAAGTGTGTGATCAAAAACTAAGGCTAATTACTGTCAAGGTAGTATTTAAACCAAACTTTTTAATTTTCATTTTCAATGTAAATCTTCCTAGTTGCCAAAAAGTATCAATTTCTTGCCCATTTTTCTCCATCGAGACCCATGCTTTGGAATAGGAACTTCATCATCATCTCAGCCATAGGACGTCCACTGCTGAACATAGGCCTCCCCTTTAGATCGATATGGAACTTGGACTGGGATTAATAGATACTCGTAACATATACTTTTTTTAAAGTTATTGAGTATGAGTTGAGTTAAAAAATATTTACTCACTTGAGTTTATCCACAACAGTATTCTTAAGTCCTTTAATATCAGCTTCTGAGATGGTGAGCTTGAGTCCAGACACATCGACCTTGATGACGTCAATGTGGACGGGGTCCAGGACCTCAGTGCCTATTTCTGGGATGCCAGCAGTAAATGCAGCCATGGCATTTTGTGCCGACTTCTTGACGCAGCTGGAGTCGCTTAAGGAGCATTTTTGGATGGGTGGTACTGAAAAGAGGAAATAAAACGGGTTAGAGAAGTGTAAGTCAAGACAAAATTTTCTCTGGATGCCCTGTGGTGAAGACAATGACTTAAGAGGTGTAATTCATGGGTTCCAACACAGTCAAGGTAGATTACAGCCTATTCCCTGTCACAGAGAGGCCTGTGTCCCAGCAGTGGGAAGAGCTGGTTATGCAATGCTCATGTTTCATTAACAGCTGTCCCTATAATACAAGTCGGATCTTCGGGTGCTACGTAAAAAGTATATAGAAAACCAAAAAAAAACAATGATAAATGTGTTAGTTAAATAACACGCCATTCTTGAAGACGACACAGTAAAAAAAAAAACACAAGCAGTATTGTTTTGGGAGTTCAATGATCTTTGATTTACAATGAGGATAACTGTCATTCAAATTAGCTTTGAATAGCAATAGGCCTATAAAAAATAAAGAGTCCTAAAAGGTATTGACATGCTAGAAGTGTAGGACTATACCAAAGAAACCATTATGATTTATGAATTGTGTTTCTGTAAACTTCACAGAAACCGGTGCCTTTACAGTGTAAAGGCACCCCCTGGTATTAGTTTAGATTTGAGAATGTTATTCTATTCTCAAATGTGGTCCTAATTGATCACGGGGCTATCTTAAAAGGGCATGGAGTGCAAAGGGCATTTGAAGGAACAGGGGAGCTGGGGTATGCTACCTCTTCTGTTGCCTCAACCTCTTTCCTCTGAAGTCTATTTATTGTTTTTAAAAATGTTCATATTTCGAATTAATTCTGTCATTGCATCATCTTCAACTCTTTTTTAGTGTTCTCCAATACGTTTAAAAGCTGCATATCGATGGCTTAATCTGCAAATCGGCCAACTCCTTTTCATGCAATTTTAGAGGGAGGCAAAAAAACTGAATAAAAAATTAAATATTTACAATATCCATATTCCAAAATACTATTTGGTGCTTTTTTATTTTACATATGGAATTAACTGAATATTATGAAAAAATATATTGATCACATACCTTTAAAATAGATTTTTGGAGTTGGCCTATTTGTAAATTAAAAAAATAATAAAAATATGGGAGTTGTCCGCTTTTCTGTGACTCCTAATTTAGATTTATATCGATTTTTTTTAGATTAGAAATGGGTAATAAGAGAAAAAAAAACTATATTTTTATAACTTAATATGTTTTATTACGTTTTAAAATGTTATAAGTCTTCATTCATGTGGTATGTTGTCGTAGAAGTCCCTGTAGTCCACCGGTAGGGTAGATTTTAATTCCTGGAGGTCTTTGAACTTACGGTTTTTAATTTGTAGCCGATTTTTATGAAGATTCGGTAAGCTTTCAATCGCCGTGGGTGTGATATTTCTATCGCATCGTTGTGGTAGTAACTGCCACTCATCTTTAAATCTTAGCTTAAAGTATATGTTCCCTTTTTTATATTGCAGCGCACGAATGTCTGTGACCTGAACACAACCAATAATAATTATACCAAAACAATAAATGAATTACACAGTAAAATGTGTTTTTTACACTTCTACTGAACAAAAAGAGCAAAAAGAGCAATAAAATTGAATAAAATATAAATAAAATCAAAGGTACCTTAGCGTCTCCTGTTGCTTTTCCTGGTCTTATAGATTTATAATATTGTAGACTTCCAAAAGATTTAAAAAAATCGTGCGTTAAATAAGACACGTTGTAGGGCTTAGGGTGAATGCGTGCTCCAAGACAAACTCCTACATATTCAGCTGGCACATGAATAACTTTATTTTTCAGCTTCCTCTCTATGGCGGCATGCATAGAGTCAGCCTCCATCTGGGTATGGCCAACCTCCAAATACTTTTGCTCAATTATAATATTGTTTAATGTTGCCACATTCAGTAAAGCGTTTGCCAATACCACGTTCCTATTTTGTGCTGTACATCCATCGCTGTACAATATAATTTTAATATCCTTTTCAGATTCTCTGTGAATGCTCGGCAGAAGATTATTTGTAATAAACTTGACTATTATGGTTGCATAGTTGTCAGACGATAAGGCACCTTCAGTCTCGTTCCATAGATAACAAAATCCATCTTTGTTTCTTAAATTGAATAAACAGAAATTGTGTGTGCATAGTTTAGTTTTATAATATAGAGATGAAACATTAGATTTAGGTGCTAATAATACAGCTTGTGTATCCATCGTAAATACGAATTCTTCGGAATTTTTATCGTTTTCTTTTTCGATTCGGGCTTCATTTTTTCTTTCTATGTGCTCCTTATGTTCTGTATCAGGTATATTTCCGAGTTTATGGGATAGACATTTTTCGCACTCATCTTTTTTTGGCTTAAACAGTGATATGTTTTCAATTTCTAAAGTGTTGCTGAATTTTGCTATAGACAGAGGTTTATTATTCCGCGAGACACACCAGTCTGTTTTGTAGAATTCGTATAGGGCTCTTTTTGACGTCCATTCTGGTAACAAATAAAGCTTTGATGTAGACTTGCGGCAATAGTGGGATTCCATTTTTGGTATATTGTTCAAAAACTCTTTAAGTGATTCTACCTCTGCTTCGTGGGGATTTTTTCTGGCAGATACATTTTGGTTTTCATTGTGAGAGATATTTTCTTTACCTTTTTTCCAGTTCCAGATGGTCATTTTGGTGATACACAAAGTGTTTTGAAACATCGTTTTGCAGACCCTCACACGACGTTCGTCATTCAAATGCAAGTTATAAATCATTGAACTTTTTCTCTTTGTAATAGATGGGTCTTTTCTATCTCTTGGGCGTTTTGTAGGCATCTCTTGTACAAGACTATTTACGAAAACCTTCTTTTCTCCCCAAGTCATCCCCCAAAACTTTTCATATATTACTTTTCTATCATCTTCTGTAATTTCACAGCATTTTAAAGCACTTTTGTCATTTGTCTTACATTTGCATCGAGGTTTAAGCACTCGCTTATTCTTTAGTGTTTTTTCCCATTTCCCGTCAACTTTTTTTCGTCCAATGTACTGCCTCCCCTTTTCCCGATTAAGTTTGTTTTTGTATTCATTCCATGTTGCTTTGTTAACCTGACACCTTTTTCTTCTCTTAACTCCCGTTGGTTGTTCTTCACTATTAGAATCCGAGTGCTCAGAATAGGGTACAAGTTGTTCATTATTGTAGTCACTATCATCGCTTATATAGTTGTCAATCAAGGCAACATTGTTATCATGACATGGTGTAACCAGTGAATTTGTAGCTGGTCCGGATGATTCCATGGATGCTTCAGTAACCAATGTTAATAGGCCGGAATTCAGAGATGAACCTTCGGCTATTGGTTCCATTTCCGTGATCCCCTCTGTAAGAGCAACAGATGTTAAAGCCCCATCAGCTATTGGCTGAATTTCCATGATCACTTCTGTAACAGCATCAGATATTGCCGCACCATCAGCTAGTGTAGGAATTTCCATGACCACTTCTGTAGCAGCATCAGGTTTTGCCGCATAATTAAGTAATGGGTCAGTTTGCGTAATTACTTCTGGAACAGCTTCAGATAATGACAAATCAGCAGCCAGTATAACAGGCATATTTTCAATCGACTCCTTTGTGAAAAATATTATGTCATTTTGACGGCTTCGGTTGCAAGCAGCTTCAACCATTTTTTTCGCCCTCGACATTTTCTTTGTCTACAATGTAAGTAAAAATAATCCCATTAAATATTTATTACATTAATTTAGGTACCTAAAAACACAAAAACTGGTAACTCCCAAATCAAGAACAAATTGTCACAATAAAAAATGGCCAACTCCATCATCGCACTTTTGTAGGTTATTTATGGCTTTCTTTTTGAGTATTCAGAACAATTGTACATTATTTAGGTAAAGTCACTTACCCCCAATTCCATGTATTGTTTTCAGGTTAAACTATCTGTTATTTACGCACATTTACAAAAATATAAACTCAGGCCACGAAAACCTGTTCTTTCTTGCACGCCGTCCAGTACAAAATGGCGGCGGGCACCGGAGTTAACCACTTTGACGTGTTATTATGTCAGTGTTGGGAGTTGCCCAATTTACGTGCACGCGATTTTCTCGGAAATTTTGAAAGCTAGGGAGTTGTTTCATTTTGCATACCGTAAGTAGCAACTCCGCGTATTCGATGACATCAAAACATGATTTTGGGTCAAAAGTGGAGTTAGCCGGTTTGCAAGTTAAGCCGTCGATATTTATTTTCAAAGGATTCTGATAGCTCCAAGTCGAGCATAAGGCCCTTCGTACACAAGGCGACTCAAGTTTCCGGTACCTTACGACTTCGGTATCCAAGCGGCTATCGCAATACACGCCCATACAGGTTCGAACACAAGCACGCGTCAATGAATACCAAAATCGTAAGGTATTGGAGACTTGCGTCGCCTAGTGTACGAAGGGACAAAGTATACCGTGCCAAACGGTACCGAGTTCGCCATCTACTACGGCTCCGGCAGCCTGTCCGGCTTCCTCTCGGAGGACGACATCACGATGCCCGGCAAGACGTTCGCGAAGGCCATGATGGAACTCGACTTCGTCTTCGTGGCCGCCAAGTTCTTTTTTTTTTGATACTGGCATCTCGCAGGTCAACCTATAAGAGGCTGTGTGCTGCTTAACCGGACTTTCCTGTGGTTGCCAAAGATGACTCTAAGGCCTCCAACCAGGTCTTACAACTAAGTTAAAATTAAGCGACCACACGCTAAGGGCACCCCCTGTGGGGTACCTACGGACCTCGGCCTAGGGCATCACTGAGAGAGGACAGCAAGGGACAGGCTGGATCTAAATGATTCATTATTTAGGGGCTAATTTAAAACCACAACTACTTACATCTCGGTGTTCGACTACATAGTGACGAGTGCCACAAGTCTAACAGAGAAAGCGAGAGGACTCGTTTGACGATTTAAAATAGTGTCTTCTAGGTATACAGCACATAAACTGGTCGTAAATTCATAAACAGGTTCTCGTTTATAACGCTACAAATGACGCATGAAAATACGACGTGACAAAAATAGGTATAAATAATAGTTGGCACGATACACTTTCTTAGAAATATAGACTTGACTTACTAGCTGTACGTGATAGTAGATTTTAGTACTAGTACTAATAAATAAATAATTAGGCATTTAACGTGTACCTGACGCCTTAAAACAAGCTCTCACGTCTTAGTTAACGGAGGCTTTGATGTTAATTTGATAGCTAAAATTGGTTCCTCGTTCGTACATATGCATTAGAGGTGCTTTTTCATTTTCCATTTATACATTTAGGTAATTTTACTTGAAGTAAGCTGTTCGGACAAATAGATACATATTTCAAACGTTAAATTCGTGCAACGACCTCCGGATTCCTGGCAACTGGATTTTTTTGTTTGTGAATGTTGTGTTATAAGCGTGACGTTTATCGCGCCATCAAGGTTTTTAAACTCTTAGGCCCTTCGTACACAAGGTGACTCAAGTTTCCGATACCTTACGACTTCGGTATCCAAGCAGCTATCGCAATACAAACCCATAGAGGTTCGAACACAAGCACGCGTCTATGAATAACAAAATCGTAAGGTATCGGAGACTTGCGTCGCCTAGTGTACGAAGGGGCTTACTCTTCGTGTAGTGGATAACAGGCCACTCCTTCTCACAAAGAGGAAGCCTGTGTCCCAGCAATGGGGAAAATTGGAGCCTGTTAATGCTGTGATTTGCATCCCGATAATCATCTCCTAAGAGGTCTGTCAATATCTCACTTTTTCTAGCTGTGTCAGAAGAACACCTTTTTTTGCGAATGCGACAAGTTACCTACATCTTTTCACGGGCTGAAACCATTCAAATACAACAAAATGACCAATTCACGCCTTGTACTTAGTTTTCTTGGAAATATCTAAACACGTTGATAATCATTAATTACATTGACGCATTGGATTCTGTACTTTTTGCTCAACTTATATGAGTATAGTTATCGTGTTAAACTCATCCTGATACACAACAATACAGGTACTATTGAGTCATCATTATTAATTACATGTCCTGTTAATTATACTGGTTTTTATCAAATGCTAATTTTATGGAGAAACAAAAGATAATCGTAAGACAGATGTCATTATTGTAACAACATAATTGTTTAAACGCGATATGATAAGATTGTCCTGTTACAGTAGGGCCACACTGTCGGGAAAAACCGTGGAACTGGACGTTTATACGAACATTGAGAATGTTATCACGAAAATCAACGGGAAATGACGTTAGTGTGGTCCGGGTTTATCTTAGAAACGCAAGATAACGCTTATCGTTATAACAAAAAATACTAAAAAAACATAATAAAATAAATATTTTATTATTATAACAGACTTGATTTGACTTGTCGTTTTTTAGATAATGGTACGAAATCCAGGAGTATTCCCGTTCGTCCACTCGACTTCGTCCCCCGAGGGTGATGAACGGGAATTTACAAAAATAATATTTAATTTGTTCCCGATCGTCCCAATCCTAATTCAAGAGGAGACGAATGGGAATAAATGTTCTTCGATTAGTGCTTTTCGTCCCACCAAAAAGATTTGTGCTGAAATATGTTTATTCGTTGTTGATAATTTACTGACCCTATTTACCTATGTGTTAAAATAATGAGTAAACTTTTCTAACACTTACATAATGTAAAACGTAAAATCTTGCCATCATACACATAAGCAACTGTGAAGGTCTACAAAAAATAGTGACTTATATTTTAAAAGGAAACAACCTGAATGGTAAAAAGTATGTTTGTAGTGTTTAATTTTAATATAACACAGACATTTTTTATTATAAGCTCTATACACTGATTTTTAATCATATTTTTTTGTTAAAATGAGAATTTCATTAATAAAAAAAAGAAAAACTTAATTAAAAAAAGAGGGACCATCGGGAAAATAAATAACGAAACCCGTTTGTCCCCCTCGGGGGACGAGGTCGAGAGGACGAACGGGAATACACGGGAATCCATTGTGATTTGTGCGCGACTCCAATTCACACTTGGCCGGTTTTTGTAGATAACGTAATTGTTGTTTTTTTCTGGCTACATTTCGAGTATTTTAGAAATAGAATATGACGTTACGGAAATCCAAAACAAAATAAAACCGGCTGCTATGTTCTTAATATTTATGCATAATTCAGTATCCTGCATTTGAGTTTTTGAGCAAGTTTGATTTTTTATCTCACGTAATTAAATCTCAAAATTTTATTATTCATAACATTTAAAAAATATTATTTTGCTACAATGTATAGTCAGAAAGGTAAAAAAAACAAAGGTAATAAAAAAAGATAACGAACCAAAAAAAAAATTACCATTCCGTTGGAGGACCGACGCGGATACAGCGACGACGTAAGGTATTAAAATAGAAACAGAATTCGTCTTTAAATTACCTATATTTGCATTTTGATTTTATATTTGTCATATAATTGCATATATTGCGAATTTCTATCTGATATTTAACACTTATAACACTTAAAAAGACAAACCCTCAATAAAATCAATAAAAATAAATATTATCATTTTGATTTGACAGTGACGTACTCTCAGATTATTAATGGTAAGCGTCCACAGGTCCGCATCGTACGTATCGAACGCATCGCATCAAACGGATTTCTGTGTCGGCAGTGATTGGATTGCCGACGCGAGTATCAGCAATCGGATTGCTGATAACACCTTCATCTCTTCGACTGATCGGCATTCCGCATGACGTCATCGGTACGCATCGCATTAAGGCTGGCCGCATACACACGTTTTACGTATTCGATTTCCGAATTCGTTTTCTATCCGTACACAGTGATTTCATACAATTATGTGTGCATGTTTTGTGTGTGTTGTTCAATTTCATTCATCATTTCGAATTCCGAACGGAAAAAAAACTGATGTATGCGGCCGTCCTAAGGCATTGCCGATGATCCGTCCGTACGATACGGATCAGTGGACGCAGTTGTATGAGTTTTCATACAAGGCAAACTAAAATTCATTACGTACGATACGTCCGAAACGTGCGATGCCGACCTGTGGACGCACACCTTTATAGTCTGAGTAATAATAAGGCTGACAGCAGACTTGAGTCAAAACAGTTTTAAGACAGACTATTGCTTTACAAAAACCATGAAGATGCGCACACTTAAAACAAAACGTCTCATAGACAATATTTATTGTCTAATAGACACAAGAACTGCACAGCGACAAGTCTGACACTGAACAGTTTTGTTTCAGGTGAGCGGCGTGTCGTAGACAAAACAGTTTTGTTTATGTTATAAGACAGACTTGTCTATGTGAGACAAGACTGTCTTAAAACAGTTGTGACTCAAGTCTGCGCTCAGCCTTACACTTGAAAAACTGTCGTGATCATTGCTGCAAACATTGACACCTTTAAATCATAAAGTGACAAGATAAATAATGCTTCAGAGAACCCATCCTTCTATGACTAGTCGACCATGACCATAAATATTATAAAACAAACAGAAATACGCAAATGTACGTGATAGAACTACAAATTGTTTGATAAAAATGTAACATCCTAGTGGTCGCAGTTATCTTTGTAATTAAGTGCATGCCTTATCTTGATTTTTGTATTATAATGAAAAAAACTAGCTGTTTATACATCACGTTTGGCCGAGATTTTTTTTAATGAATTCTTCACCGAGGCAGGATTTGAAAAGGACTCAGCATAAGCCTATAATGTTCTCACTGCTGGGACACAGGCCTCTATCTGTCACGGTTCATTACTGTGGTACAAGCTTGGTGACAGACGGACAACGAAGTCTCAGTAAGTACCTAATAAGGTGCCGTTTTACTCTTTGGGTACGAAATCCTAAAAACTACGGATCGAACATCCTTCATGTGAAAAAACACTTAATAATACTTTATGTAGGTAGTAGGTACAAATTAACTTTTTTTATGTACATTTAATAACTTTGTATTAATATAAAAAGTAAATAAGAAACTATCATCTCATCAGTTTTTTTAGTCTGACTGTAGTATCTATAGGTGCCTAAGGTCAATAAAGGTGTTAATTATAAACAAGGAAACATTAAATTGGTGGTGATCTAATGTTCGTATGCAAGATGAGCCCGATCATGTATATGTCGCAATCGAATTGTATTAATCGACTTATTACATAACGGCTAGCCGTTGACTAAAACAGCTAACACAACTTTAAGGTGACTCGAGGAAATAGGAGCCCCGCAGCGGGGCTCTGTCTTCCATAATACGTGAAACATTTTTTAGCGAATTGGACATTTTGAATTTCTGCAATCCATAAACATAATCAAATATCTTTAAACGAGCAACTCTTGTATATTTATATATAATCAGGATCTCGGAAACGGCTCTAAGGATTTTCATGAAAGTTAGAGATTAGGGGTTTTTCGGCTCGAGGTTCGAAAAAAGCTCGGTTCCCAAGATATAGACATTATAAAAACCGAGCGGAGCTCGGTCAACCAGATATTAATATATTATAATTTATACGGTTTTGTTTTTTAAAATGTTTAAAAATGTAATAATATGAGTATAGTAAATGAATAAACGAAATATATAATTATACCTATTAAAGAAATATTTTATATTTGGGGACTTTACTAAAGCGACAGAAACCACACAGTTTTTAGATTTCAGATCTTCAGACCGACAAAAAAATCTTAAAACTGTTGTTTATGTTTGTAGACGTCACGTGGAAACTACTGCATGGAATTGAATGCAGTTATCACCGAAATGTATTGTTAGAGGTCAAACTTAAAATATAGCCTTCTCTTCTTTATTATTTTAATATCAACTTCTAAATTAACTACACGCGAACGAAGTCGTAAGCAAAATCTAATTTGTTTTCTCACAATCATTACTTTTATTTTGAAGTTTTTGTTTAGTACCTACTTCTTTATCATGCAGCTCTTAATTAATTATAATCTTAAAGGTGATGATACATTTAAATAGTTGTACCTATTTATTGCATATTTCCATTTCCATGTTTGCATTCATTATTATAGACAGGAAATATCTTTAATAAATATTTCTTTAAAGTTCAAGTACGTTGGCGTTGTTCTTTTTTTGGATTAATATATTTATCATAAAAACAAGTAATATAATTAAATATATATTATAATTGCTATAAAATGATAAAAACTGCAATAAAAATACAGGTTTAATAGCAATTTTTGTACAGCGTTTTTTACAAAATTGTTTAGGTACAGATGTTTTCATTTAAAAAGTAATTTATTTTTAAAGGTGTTGATTTTCATGACCACTTTTCACAAAGCATACAACGAAAAGTTGTCAAAAAAAACTAATCCTGATCCTAATTTCCCAAAGATAAACATGTAAGGCAAAAGTAAGTTTTTTATGATTGTATGAAAATTTGATTTGTGAGATAATTTTAAATCATAAATAATTAGAAAAGGAAACATATTTACATTAATATTATTTTATTATATTTACATTATCTAATATAATTTATTCTAAATATAAAAAAAAAAACACTTACATGCTGCAAACAAAACCGTTAATTGCGTTAACAAAATAAACGTATTAAATAAAGCACACATTGCGATTAACTTAATTATTACACACCCGTTCCAAAGCTCTGACACAATACAAATTGCTTGAAACATCGCCTCCTGTTATATATAAACTTAGAGCTATGTGCTGTCAAGGCCAATATGATTAATCTCAACATACAATATTAAAAAAAAAAACATTGTTATCTTCAAAGATTACCAGAGAACTAAATTTTACTGTTTTTAATATCGTATCTACTACTCTTACAAGTTAACGGTAAAATAATTTTATTATAATATACGTATAATTAGGTAGTCCGGATTCCAGAAAAAAATTCTTGAAAAAAATTGCCAACGTGATCAAGCACTTATAAAATGCTGGAAAATAAAACTTACCAAGGCCTTTAGTATGACTTTTCACGTTTTTGTCGTGTAAACTGAAACTGAAGACAATTTCATGAAATAAATGTTCCTCCTTAGTACACTTTTTCTTTTTTCAAAACAATAAACGCTGTAAATGCTTACGCTGTAAATAAATGTCAGAAATCTTATGATAAGGCCTCTTCTAATAAAAGAATAAGTCCGAAAATTCGTAATTTATAGTTATATCACATAAAAAATCCAACCTTACATTTTAAGTTCATTTCATACAAAATTAGTGCAAAACGTCCGCAAAATAATGTAAGTTTCTCAATGATGAACGAATTTATTTCCATAATATTTACTGGTTGGTACGAAACCCTTACATTGACCGGTTTTTTTACTACGTACTTCAAGCCCAATTAGATTCGTTATTTGTAAATGATTTTAATGATAATAAAAGAAGATGGCAGAAAAAAATATTTTAACTTTATAAAAAAATTTACTAAGTCATTATTTTTAGAATTTAGCAATCAATCACTTTATAGAGTTACAAGCTTTTTTCAAATTCACAAAAAGCCGTCATAACAAACTTTGTAAGAAAAAACTTTAATCAAGGTAGGTACTCATCAAATACTTAAAGTTAAAATAAAAGAAAAAAAAAATTAATGAGTAGTGTTAACTAGTAAATAGTATCTAGTACAAAAAATATTTAATTACCAAACGATATTTAATTTAATATAATGAATTATAGTAATAATAAGAAGATGACAAGATAGACAACAGTCTCGTGTAGTCTCAGGAAGACAGATTATTAAAACAAATTTTCATTTTTTTTTGTACTTATTTCTCTTGTCCGATCAAACATAATATATAAATACATTTTTGGCGAACGTATTTTTTATCGTAAAATTATTAAATGACATTTTTACTAGCATAATTATGTCAATCATTTCAAAAAAAAAGGCTGCACAAACCAATGGTGTTTTCATATTATACTTAGTAAAGTACTTTATCGAGATTTTCGTTTACCTACTCTTTTTTATGTCTTACAGGTAAGTAATAAGATTTTTTTTTATCTTGGTAAAATCATCAAAATGAGTCCTCCCGAACCCTCACTGGGGGTCACGGTAATGAGATAAGTCCCGCGACCCCGGCAGGCTTTGGCCCTCTAGAGGGGCGCCCCGTCATTACGCTGAATCTCTTTGGGGCGCGCGTGGAACACAACGCGCCGTCGACCCTGGCATGGTCCATGGTCGGACAGCGAGTTGCCTTTTACTCGTATGCTCGCGCCTACGGTGGCTGGAGATCATCTTGCGACGTCCGTCGCCGTGCGCGTCCACCACTGCAGGTGGGGCGGAGGGAGGACATTGTCCTCTCCCTCACGCGGCCCGCCTCCCCTTTCGCGAGTATGACTGCTTCGCAGAAGGAGGCGACCGCTTCCCACTCCGTCTCGCCCAGCAGCATGGCCACGACCAATGCCAGGCCACTCTGAAGACGCGCTGGAGGGCAGCCGCCTCCAGATCCCAGGGCAAGGTAATAAGAATTAACGTATGTTTGACTATCACAGGCTACACATTGTATAAATGTCATATTTAGGTATATCCAATTATAATAGTTAAATAATTAAATGAAGCCTCACATTTTTCTAACCTACTGTTATAATCATACGGAACGCAGCTAAAATGTAAACGTCACTACTGTCAAGTTGACAAGTCGTCGTTCGTTCTTACCGCGCTTTGCGCACGCTTGGTTTTCTCAATTACCAAAATTATTACATTAATTACTATTGATAAACAATGTAAACCGTTTATAAATAAATACATATAAACGGATACACGGAGTTTTCATAGTGGCGACGAGATTCTACGAACCTACACGGCGAAAATGGGTAACGAAGACGACCTTTCCAAAGAGGTTAACATTCCGCCAAATTTCATCGAATGTTACGATCCTAAAAACAAGTTCGAGCGTTGGGTACAAAGATTAGAAGGAGCATTCTCTATTTACAAGATAACGCAAGCTACATCGAAGAATTCGTACCTTCTACACTACATTGGAGCTGATTTGTATGACACACTGTGCGATTTAGTTGCACCTACTACACCAGAGAAACGTACATACGACAATAATGTAACGTCCTTGAAGAATCACCTAGACCCTACTCCACTTGAAATAGCTGAATATTTCAAATTTCATCACCGACATCAAAAGGATGGTGAACCGATCAAGGAATACCTGGCTTCATTAAGAAAAATGGCCACAACTTGCAATTTTGGGACGTTTCTCGATTCAGCCTTGAGAAATCAGTTTGTATGCGGCATCAAATCACAACGTATTAAGGATAGACTACTGGAAGTACGAGACCTGACACTGCAAAAGGCGATTGACATTGCGACTGGAATGGAAAGTGCCCAGGCTGAGGCAACTCACACTCAAGAGGTGCAAGCAATTGCAGTCAAGAGAAAGACATCTACCGGATTAAAAAATACAGTACCTACTTCTTCCAGTCAGATTGTTTGTTTTCGATGTGGTGGCAATCACTATGCTAATAAGTGTAACCAAATGAATACGAAATGCAATTTCTGCCAAAAAATAGGACATTTGAAACGAATGTGCCTTAAACTGAAGAAAGTGAACCAGGTGGATACAGGAAACCCAACGGATTCTGCGTTTAGTCCTAATACCGAACAAAATCAAGAAGAGATTGTATGTATTAACAATTGTAGAGTTACTTCTTTTTCAAATAAGTTTTGGATTAGAGCCAAAATTAATCACACTGAGTTCCAGATGGAATTTGATAGTGGCTCAGCAGTGTCTATAATGAATGAAAAAGATTACCAAAAAATTGGCAAAACCCAACTTCTACCAACTAATATAAAATTATGTACTTATTCTAATGAGTTCCTAAATATTTTAGGTGTCACACAGGTCACAGCTACGATTGGAAGAGAATCAGTAGAGGTCAAGTTGTTCATTATTTCGGGGAATCAGCATCCACTCTTGGGCCGGGATTGGATATACATGTTCAATGCATTTAAGGGCTTCAGGGATGGTTTGAGACAAGTAAACCAAGTGTCATCAGGTAAGGTGCCACATGCTTTATCTTTGCAAAAGCTTTTTGAGAAATACAGCGACTTGTTTGATAACAAAAATGTTGGTGAGATTAAAGGGGAACCAGCTGCTTTACACATGAAGCCAGATGCAAAACCAGTGTTCTTTCGTGCTAGACCAATTCCTTTTGCACTAAAAGATAGGGTTGAACAACAAATTGAAAATTTAGTTCGGGATGGAGTCCTAGTTAAAGTAGACTACAGCGAATATGCTACTCCCATTGTACCTGTAATAAAACCTAATGGTAAAATAAGAATTTGTGGGGATTACAAAATTACACTGAACCAAAATCTTCTAGTTGATGAGCATCCCTTACCTACTTCTGAAGAACTATTCAATGGTTTAGCTGGTGGGGATAAATTCTCTAAAATTGATATACGTAATGCATATCTAAATTGGAAGGTTAGGGATGAGGACCAGCAACTATTAACTCTCAATACTCACAAAGGTCTGTACAAATGTACTCGTTTGATGTTTGGACTTAACTGTGCGCCGGCTAAGTGGCAAAGAAAGATTGAAAGTATCTTAAGAGACATCCCGGGGGTTCACTGTTTCATTGATGACATTAGGGTTACAGCTGCAAACGATGCTGAGCATTTGGACAGACTAGAAAAGGTGTTTGCTAGACTCGCTGAATTCGGCCTTAAGGTTAATCTGGATAAGTCTGAATTTTTGCAAAATGAAATTGAATACTGTGGATACAAAATTAGTCGCGAGGGAGTACACAAGGTTGATAGTAAAGTAAAAGCTGTTGTGGAGGCTTTAAATCCCAAAAATGTTTCCGAGTTGCAGGCTTTACTTGGCTTAGTAAATTATTATGGTAGGTTCCTACCAAACCTGAGTAGCACGTTGGAACCCCTATATATGCTTTTGCGAAAAGAGATATCATGGAATTGGTCAGCTGAGTGTGATAAAGCTTTACGAACAATCAAAAATCAAATGCTATCTGATACTGTGCTCGCACATTACTCACCTGATTTGCCTCTTATACTAGCTACGGATGCGTCGCCTACTGGCGTGGGCGCTGTCTTGTCACATATCATGCCTGATGGAACTGAACGGCCAATACATTTTGCTTCACAGACCTTAAATTCCTCACAGCGTAAGTGGGCACAGATTGACAAAGAAGCTTATGCTATTGTTTTTGGAGTAAAACGTTTCTTTCAATACCTTTATGGTAGAAAATTTACCTTGCATACTGACCACAAGCCTCTCGTCCAAATCTTTTCGCCTACTAAGGCTTTGCCTCTTCTTTCTGCTGCACGTATGCAACGCTATGCTGTTTTCCTCCAGGGTTTTCAATATGATATTAAATACAAGAAATCCAAGGACAATGCTAATGCAGATGCGTTTTCACGATTACCTGTTGCTGTGGAAACTAGCGAGCAGGAGGACTGCGACAGTTTTCAAATTGGAATGATTTCGGTACTGCCTATTACAGTAAACGATATTGCTGCTGAAACTACAGTCGATGAATCATTGGCGCCACTACTGTTGGGCGTGTCAACTGGAAAGAAAGTGTCTCTTGCTGATAGGTTTGGTATTGAACAAACTGAGTTCTCTCTACTAGAAGGTTGTTTGATGCGAGGAACTCGTGTGGTGGTGCCTACTAAACTCAGAGATGTTATTCTGAGAGATTTACATTCTAGTCATTTCGGTGTTAATAGAATGCTCGGTCTTGCGCGAAGCTATTGCTGGTGGCCAGGGATGGACAAAAACATTAAAGATATTGCAAAAAACTGTCGTGAGTGCTCTCTACACCTGAACTTGCCTCCAGAAGTAGCTTCGAAGCACACTTGGGAGAGTCCTACTAAACCATTTGAAAGAGTTCACATTGATTTTGCTGGTAAATTTCAAAATGTTTATTTTCTTTTAATAATTGATGCCTTTTCAAAGTGGCCAGAAGCGCATGTCTTAAACAGAATAGATACTGATTCTACTATTGAAGTTTTGGACAAAGTTTTCACTACGTTTGGTTATCCAAGAATTCTCACAAGCGATAACGGAACGCAATTTGTTAATCCAAAGTTCTTTGAATACCTAAAAATGCATGGAATCACACACAAAAGATCTGCTCCATATAACCCTGCCACTAACGGTCAGGTAGAACGCTATGTACAAACGTTGAAACAGAAACTTAGATGTTTAAATTCTATAAAAACACCTACACAGTCTAAAGTAAATGAAATATTATTTCAATATCGTATAACTCCGCACCCCGCCACTGGTAAATCTCCAGCAGAAATGGTTTTTACTTACCAACCAACCTCACGTTTATCGCTGTGTTGTCCAAACAAGTCTGCTGTATTGCCTCGGAAGGAGTTGAAGGTGGTACGCGTGCGGAAACTGATGCCAGATTCAAGAGTGGTTGCTCGCAATTATACAGGAGAAGGGAAATGGAAGTTAGGAGTAGTTGAGAAGGTTCTTGGAAATTTGCATTATTTAATTAAGTTAGATAATGGTATCACGTGGCGTCGACATATCGACCAGCTCCGTCAGATTGGGGATGACGTTCCTATCTTAAATGAAAAATTTACTGATGACTTTGATCGGGCTGAAGCTCAAGCACCTAACTCTGATTCTGCTTCCAATAAACATGATACTAACACAGAACAAAACATTGATGTACCTATAGATATTCCAGAACCTGGATCATTACCTTCAGACAAGGTAATACCAACCACTAGTGATGTTACTGTACCGGCACCTTCAGTGCCTAATGATGTTCCAGTTGAACCTGCTTTACGTAGAAGTAAAAGAGTGATTAAACCCGTCTTAACTTGTGAATTTTACTGTTGTCTTAAATTATTTTTTGTTATCATGTACTTTTCTTGCTAAGCATTCAAGCTATTAACAATAGCAGCCAATAGAACATAAGTTTTGTGATTAGGTTCTATTAACTTGTTTAAGAAAGTATTATAAGTTATTATTGTATGTTGATACTATAATTGTTTATGATAAGTTTTAATTAAAACTTGCGTTTGGGGACAGTAGTTAAGAACGCTTGGTGACCTTTAGTTTAATTACCTATTTGTGAATTTATTTTCCTGATGGGGAAGGAAACTGTTATAATCATACGGAACGCAGCTAAAATGTAAACGTCACTACTGTCAAGTTGACAAGTCGTCGTTCGTTCTTACCGCGCTTTGCGCACGCTTGGTTTTCTCAATTACCAAAATTATTACATTAATTACTATTGATAAACAATGTAAACCGTTTATAAATAAATACATATAAACGGATACACGGAGTTTTCATACCTACCTAGAATTTTAAAATATACGAGTAGGTACTTACGCTAAATATTATTTAGTAGATACGTGTTTCTATCATTTCATGGCCAAAAAAGTAATGAAAAACTGCAAACAAAAACATTATGAACTACGTGCCTTAAAAACTGTGTCAAAACTTGACACAAATTAATATAAACTAATAACGTATATACTTAGGTGCTATGTAATTACTATTGGCATTGGGTACTTGATACACCCAACTTATTGATAAAACTTTTTATCTGGACCATATTTGGGAATCTTCTGAAATTCTGGTTAACGAGATACTATAGCTATTGTGATATACAATGAAACTATCACTGAAATGACAAATAATTATTGAAAGCATGCATCTCCTAGAAAACTAACCATTATTTTGTACCATTATTTTATATACTCAGAAATAAACGATATTCTATTCTATTCTTTGATTTTTGAACTGACACTTTTAAAGTTTTAATTATGATAGAAATATTTTTTTCAAAAGACCAAAATTGGATTTTACAAAGATTTTATTCTAAAATGTGAGCGTATTTGTTATCTTAATATTCGTTTATCTCTGTCTCTCTCTGACTACGCTATGAGTGAAGAGGAACGAATTGCTCAAGGTTATTTGGTCAGGGTAGAGGGCCTTAAGGGGGATGCTCCAACCAGCCCGCGAAATTCAAATTTTTTTACGTTTTTTGCAATTTGCAGGCCAGTGACATGTTGTAACTTTATAAATATTTGTGTTGCGCAAATAACAAGTATAATTTTAAATATAAAAAATATCAAAAAACTCGCTCCATCAGCTCTCACATAGAAAAGGTGCATCATGTTAAAATCTCCGAAATCTAACTACGATGCATCTTTTCTATGTGAAAGCTGATGGATCGAATTTTTTGACAATTTTTATATTTAAAATTATACTTGTTATTTGCGCAACACAAATATTTATAAAGTTACAACATGTCACTGGCCTGCAAATTGCAAAAAACGTAAAAAAATTTGAATTTCGCGGGCTACATCGACGCAATCACCTTAAGAATAACTATAACTTCTACATAATTATCTGAAGAGCCAAATACACAGCCAAATTATGTATTAAGATCCTTTCAGTTGTTCTGAAGTGACTGAGTAACAAACATCCACGTGTCCGTCCATCCATCCAAAAATGTATAATTAAATACAGATATTTTTTTAAATTATTTAAGATGGCGTTGTCAAATAACGTGCAATTGCGTTTGCGCCGCACTACCCTTGACCATGAAAAAGAGAATCAGGGCAATGAAAACCGAGAAATCATTTCCTATAACAAAATGAAGGCAGATTATTGCATTTTTGAATAGGTATTAGAAATTGTTGGAAAGTATTTTTTTTAAATAATACTGAAAAAAATATTTAAGATGCGTTTTATGATACTCTGAAGGTGCATTTTTAACAAGGCTATTATCATTAAAATACAGGAAAACATTATCAACCTTTACTTTTTTTTTGGCAAAATCCTACTAATATTGTAAATGCGAAAGTTTGTGAGGATGTATGTGTATGTAGGTATGTTGGTTACTCTTTCACGCAAAAACCACTGAACGGATTTGCTAAAATTTTGTATACAGGTAGTTTATAACCTGGAGTAACACATAGGATAGTTTTTATCCCGATTTTATTTTCCCGTGGGATGATTTTCGAGTGAAACCGCTGGCAACAGCTAGTATAATATAAACCTACAAAACTAAACCCAAAATAATGCTTTGTAGTATCCAAGGTGATTTTGCAATTTTATATAATTCTAATAAACAAAAAACGTTAATAGCACCGTCGCGTTATAACCTTTACATAATATTTTTTGCGAGTAACCATTTTATATCATTTGCCAAAGAAGGTATCCTATACCTTATATTTTCATCATCATCATTTTTCTGCCCATATCCCATTTTACTTGGGGTTGGCGCAACACGTTTTGTTCTTCCGTTCTCTTCTGTCAGACATAAAAGCATCATTCTGTTCTTTTTTTTTTTCATATTATTTCTCACACAATCCATCCATCTTTTCTTGGACCTTCCTCTTCCTCTCCATCCATCAACATTCATACCCATCACTCTCTTAGTCACATGATTGATAGTTTACATTTTCGTCGTGGTTTACATATTGAGTGTTTTTATTTGGTTTATTGAGAGCCTATTGTTTATTTTAATTTATTAAATGGTATTATAATTTGCATGTCTTCTTTATTTCACTACTTACTTTGTCAATGTTGCAAATACGGGTACATAATATTTTAACACTTTTCTGGGATGATTATTAATACTTTTTATGGTCTATGTTTTATAACTGACACGGGGACTTTTTTGTCGTAAATTAACTATATTGTAACGATAAGAATTGACACCTATTCTTTACGTAGTTTATAGCAAAGTCGTATACGCGAATAACTGTCGAAAGACTGCACCAAATTGGATAATACATTTAAAGTGTTCGTTATTGATTTATATAGTTTGCATGTAAGAATAATTTCGGGTACAACGTTTGCTACGTGCGCGTGCAAGGCGGTCCGCTAAATAGGGTGAAATAAAAATTGAATAAAATAACATAAAAATAATAACCGTCTCAATAGCTTTGGTGCCCGCCATCTTAATTTAATTACTAAAAATGTTTACGAACACAAAACTGCACACATAAAAAAAATATAACTCGGCAGAATTCCCGACGCCTCAGATGTATCTTCTATGTTTGTTAAAGTAATACTTCAAGCAAACATGTCTGGAGTATTTTTCTAGCAAACAAAATTGAGATTTACGATCCAACTCGACTAGATTTTTTATATATTTTTTGTAGTATTGCCTCTATAAATTATAATTTGCGCCGTCTAAGTGAAGGATGAAGTTGAAAAAGGCAAGCATACCCATTACGTATTAAAATGATTGGAGCCTGATTTTTATAATGCATAAGTACTAGTGGGGTTGGTTTGTTTGAACCGTGCGGTTAGAGCAATGGCAAAAAAAAAAAACAGAAATGTTTTTTTTTTTCGGTACGGACTCTCTTTGTAATTTTGAAAGGGACCAACTACTCGTAACTAAGTACAAAGCCGCAAATAGAAACTCCATTGAATTTCTTACAAAACTGATATTGTTTTCAGTCAATTCAAATAAGCATTTTTAATTTTTGAAAAATATTCAGATTTTATTATCCGAGTAGTGTGAGTAGAAACAATAATGTGACTAAAATCTTATTGAAGCTGAATTATGTTTTAATAATTAATGATGCTATACTAAATTTTTGTTGACTGAACCTAGCCTATTTGTCTTCCAACTTTTTAAGATCGCGTGTATAGGTACCTACTCGTAAGTTTGTAAGTAAGAGGTGAGTTTTTATTATGTTTAGTAGTAGTAGGTTTAGGTAAGTACCTACTTAGTACTCTTTTTTTGTTGGTCTGAGCTTAGTACTTACCGATCACAAAGAACAAGATGCAAAGGCTAGCTGGTTCAATTCATAAAAAAACCCAGTCTATAGCAAAACATGTTTTCATTCATATTTTCTTTTAGATCCTGGGCTGTCTTTAAAGGGTATTCATTACTAACGTGGGCTTTTAATGGGCGCACCCATCACCACCATCACCATCAACATCACCCATATCCTATTAAAGGTCTTGGGCGCTATATGATAATGGTCACACACCAAACCCTTTGATTTTGTACAATTAAATAGGTACACTAATCTGTTAATTACAAAACATAATAATTATTAATTTTGCTGCTCGTTAGTACCTACATTATAGTACAGACGGCTAAACAGCTATGGAAAACCAGCATAAGATGATCGTTCATTATGCGGAAAAATAATATAAAGCGAGGCCAAGATAAACTGGTTATATAAACTTGATGTACCTACGCGCATCATGAGAAAACGGCTCGAATGATTTGGAATAAAAAATAATGAACACAGCAAGAAACATAGTCATAATAGAAAAGAAAAAAAAAATCTTGTATTATAAAAACTGCCACATCATCGTTCTCGAGTATCTTACCTAGAATCTCGTTGTAAATAGTGGCCAAAGGTGACCATATTTATTTACAGGTGCACGGTGTGCGGCACTGTGCGACACAGTGTACGGAGCAAATAATATGTTCGCTCTGGTGGATTCAAGCAAACACGAACAAATAGTGCGGACATACCTGGATATACTTCTTTGAGCACACACGTGAGCAGTGGACTGCTGTGTGCGCACATTGCTAGACTTAATTCAGTGAAAGTGTTCCACGCGTACAGCAGAAGTCCGCGAACAAAATATATGCCGCGCACTATTTCGGTGGAGTCGTATCATTACATTACAATTTGTAAATGATATTAGCAGCATTTGTGTAATTTGTTCACCACTTCTAGTTGCATTTGTCCTCTTTAATGTCGTGAGACTCTGTTATTGGCTTAAGAGATAATATTGTCATCGCCTCGCTATCACTGTTCAGTGGGTATAATTATGCAGACCGCTAGACGCTTATAATAATTCCGCAACTAATTGGGCGTTTTTCCATTAGACGGCACGGCACCGGCACCGGCGACGGCGCCGGCGCCGTGCCGGTGCCGGGGAAGCAAGAATATATGAAAATGTATGGCTCGCTTTTCCACTTACCGGCGCCGGCACCGGCCCGGCGCCGGCCCGGCGATGAGTCCTGCCGGCGCCGTCGCCGGCGCCGGGATAATAAGCTTCCTAGTCGGTGCTGGCCTGGCGTTTTTCAATTAGCCGGCGCCGGCACCGGCGCCGGTGCCGGGGAAGCAAGAATATATGAAAATGTATGGCTCGCTTTTCCACTTACCGGCGCCGGCGTTGAGTCCTGCCGGCGCCGTCGCCGTCGCCGGGGTAGCAAGCTTCCCAGTCGGTGCCGGACGGCAAATGTGCATAATGTGTGTATGAATTGTAGCCGTGTGCGTGTGTGAGTGCGCAGGCGTGTAGGAGGACGCGGGGCGGAGGGCGTGAGACTCGGTTTGTGGCTCGTAATCATGGACCTAAAAAAAAAGGCGGACGGAACTTCACTAAGAAACAATTGAAGCACCCATAGTAAGTCAGTGCGCTTGTCCACACAAGCCAGCACACACACATTCACACCATAGTAAGTCAGCCGTCGGCCATTACGCTTCGAACGACACTCGCGGTTTCATACGGTGTTATTTTGTCTAATGAAAATCAAAGTATGCCGTCATGTGTTGCAAAAAGTTGTCTAAACCATAGTAGTTCAATTAAAAAAGCCAGGGGATCACTTTTCATAGTTCAGCAGGTCATTTTGAAGCTTATTTCTTGATTTTACGTCAATAAATTTAATAAACATCTCGAAATCAATCAGTGTTGCAACTATTTCAATGTTCAAATTGTTTTAAAATTGGGAGATTTATATTTTATGTTACTATTTATCGTTATTGTATTCTTCTGTATTTTTACAGATTTCCCTCGGCAAATGATGCATGGAAAAATGATTGTATAAAAATAATAAGGGAGTGTAGACATGGAATAGGAATGTAGACGTGTAGGAATGGAACATAAAATAGCTTTAATTAAATATTTATAGCCGAAAAATACTTAAACATTCGTTTTCACCACTTAAGTAAATAGAAAGGATTTCTAGATGTATCGATAGCAAAAGACAAGTCTACAAAAATTTGAATCAACAAAAGGATTTGTAAAACTTTATTAACATTAAAACGAGTTGTAAATATTTTAATATCCAATGTGTTTTAAATATTTTACCTTTGTTTAAAAAAAACATATCCGTAACAAAAAAATTGTAATTAAACTTAAATTCAAGGGAGATCTTAATTAAATATTGTTTAAAAATGGGTAATTTTTTCCTTCATCTGGCATCCCTATACAGACGCACACATACATAAGCATCCGCCATTTTGGTGCTTCACTTGTTTCTTAGTGAAGTTCCGTCCGCCTTTTTTTTTTAGGTCCATGCTCGTAATAAGGTTAATTTAGCCTCTTTACTTCTGAAAGTCTAATGATCATGTTATTTTGTTTTTTAGAAGAAATATATGTTCTTGTGTGTCATTCAATGAATTACATAAATGAAACATAACATTTTTATTTATTACTAGCACTACGCCCGCGACTTCGTCCGCGTGATTCACGAACTTTGCCTTTGCGAATTTGTAGTCCCGGCCACCCTCTATATGGGATACTGTGGGAAAATCGAAATCAATATTCAACCAAAATTCTATCAACCCGCAATATCCCGTCTTAGGTAACACCCTACGTCCTAAAAATAATCCCAATTGAAAATTTGAGACTCCTAACTTCAAACCCAAACCAACCTTTTAGGGGTCGAATTTCTTTATATGCTACATAGAACCCCCTGCAAAATTTGAGTCTTCTAACTATAAACATCAAAGACAACCCCTAGTAGAGGTAGAATTTTGTAAAATTCCGTCTTTGTAAAAAACCTACGTCCTAAAAAAACCCCTGTGCTAAAATCCCATCATAAAAGAACAACCTTTTAACACTTATTACTCCTAGCCTTTGTAGAAACGAAGTTTCATACAAATATGAACCCCTAAATCAACCCCTTGGGGTCTTATTTCACAAAATACCGGTAGCAGGTAGCAATTACGTCCAAAAAAGAACCTCTATGCAAAATTTGAGTCTCCAAACGATCAACCCCGAAAGAACCCCTTAGGGGTTGAATTTCTCAAAATACGTCTAAGTGTACATTTAAGCCTTAAAAAAACCCTCTCAAAATTCGAGACGCCTAGCACTTGTAGTAACAAAGTTTCATACAAACTATCAACCCCGAAAAATCCCCTTAGGGGTCGAATTTCGCAAAATCCGGATATGGTGTGCATCTAAGTCCTATACAGCAACCCGGTGCACAATTTGAGGTTCCTCGCACTTGTAGTAACAGAGTTTCATACAAACTGTCAACCCCAAAAACAACCTCTTAGGGATTGAATTTCGCAAAATCCCGTCTTAGGTATTACTTACATCCAAAAAAGAACCCCAATGTAAAAATTTGAATCTCAATAATATCAACCCCAAAAACAACCCCTTAGGGGTCGAATTTCTCAAAACTTCCACCTTATTGTGCATTTACATCTTAAAAAGTACCAACATGCAAGAATTGAGACGCCTAGCACTTGTACTAAAAAATTTCATAAAAACTATCGAACCCAAAAAACAGACCCCTCAGGGGTCGGATTTCGCAAAATCCCGCCATAGTGAGCATCTACGTTCTAAAAAGACACCCCATGCAAAATTTGGAATTCCTAGCACCTGTAGTAGCAAAGTTTCATACAAACTATCAACCCCAAAAACAACCCCTTAGGGGCCGAATTTCGCAAAATCCGTTCTTAGTGCTCACCTACGTGGTATAAGGAGGGCTTATGCCAAATTTCAAGTTTCTAGGCCCAGCCGTTTGGGCTGTGCGTTGTCAGATCAGTCAGTCAGTTTTGAATTTTATATATATAGATTTATATCAACATAATATTTTTTTATTTCTTTAATTCATTTTTCATTCATTACTCTTATCCAGTAGCAATTGAATGGTACTGCCTTTGAACAACAGAGGGCGATCAAACGCATCAAATATTCTTGAATTATTATTCAAATATATTGAAAGACGTGGCGAGAATTAGTCGCTTCGCACTAAAAAATACATTGTTAAATTCCGACATCCGCGCGAACGAAGTCGCGGGCACAGCTAGTAAGAAATAAAACCATGCTGAGGAACCGGCGCCGGTGTAGGAACCGGTGCAGTGGAAAAACGAAGCCCCGGCGCCGGTGCCGGTGCACGGCCGTGCCGGTGCCGTGCCGGTGCCGTGCCGTCTAATGGAAAAACGCCCATTAAGCTGTGCATTGATAGTGAAGTGAACACTCAGAACTCATGTAAATCAATAATAAGCTGTTGAGTTTCCATTAAATAAATAAATTACATCGAACTGACTTTTCGCACCATTCCTGGAAAAAACGCGTAACTCGACTTGCGTCAATTTTTTTTTATTAATGCAAAAAATCGGCCGTAATCTAATACACCTTCTCACAAATTTTCATGAAGCTAGCGCTAAAAATAAGGTTACTGTCACAAAAAATGTGTATTTTTACGATAAAAAATAAAATATTTTTCCATTCTTATAAAGATGTATACATACATACATTTCTTTATTTTAAAACTTTCGCTAGGTATAAAGCCGTAAACACACAATACCCATATCTAACACGAAGATTTAAAATAACTTTATAAACGTAAATAAACATATGCATTTGTTCTTGGATACTATTACGAAGGCGAGTCTTGCAAGTTCACTTACTTACTTAATTCTTCGTGTAAAATCTACGTAAGTGGTATTACACTTTCGGACTGTCCTAAAATTGGAGCATGAATAATGGAATAACTACACTTAACGCAGCCAATGCGGTACACCAAAGATGGCAACAAAGCAGTATCCATTTTTACACCGGCTTCTTTTGTAACAGTTTCGGAGATTATTTAAGTAACCGTATAATTCAACCATATCTCCCAGTATACATAGCAAAATGAAAAATCGGAAACTCTATCATTTCGCCGCTGCAAAATGCCATCTTTTGCTATTTACAAGGTTTGCGTGGGATTTTTTTTACAATGTTGAACACGTTTTTTTTACCTCCTGTAAAGTTGTCCGAATTCACTTACCGCTTTCTTACAGGAAGGGTGCGTTTTGTTAAATGGGACCAACGTGTTACCTACCTAGGTTGATTATGTGTCTTTTTTAGCAGTGGTGATATCGGCCGCGAGCGAGACGTTATCACCACTGCTGTAATTTAGACCACAGAATACTTAATATTCCTTGAAACAAACATTCGAAGACGTGTGTGTGTGTGTGGTTAGAAGACTAACCCGCATTGGCCGCATTAAACCCGCGTGGTGGATTATAGCAAATTCCCCTTTACAGAAATGAGTCCTGCAATGGCCCCTGGGTCACAGTCACAGCAAAGAGATTATTATGGGCTGATTTTACTAAAGACTAACCCGCATTCGTGGTGGATTATAGCAAATTCCCCTTTACAGAAATGAGTCCTGGCCCCTGGGTCACAGTCAGAGTCACAGCAAAGAGATTATTATGGGCTGATTTTGCTATTTGCCTTTAAAGCAATCAAACGACATCCAATCCATGCCTTTTGTCATCAAAATTAAATAACCCATAATACTCTATAAACCTCAAGTGATCCGGTAAATCCGTAACAACTTGCAGTAATATAAAAATTCTGTCGCGTACAAAATTAAATTTCTTTCTACAGGGCATTAGGCACGATTCTTTTCAATCTCAGTATAATCGCAATTTAATTTCAGTTTCGAATCGCGACTTCTGTGTTCTGTCCTATCTCGTTTCAATGCAAATTGCCACAAAACGCTTGACGACTGAATTATTTAATCGAACTCCGAGACTTTTTGAATGAATATTTTTTCGGGTAATGTAATACTTACTTTTTAAAAAGGTTATTTTGTATGGCGAATATTTTTGACTTTTTAAACATAGGTACCTACCTACTAGCGATTGTTTGTAAATCAGTAATTATCCTACGGGAATACCGTACCGGAAAAAACTAACCTTTGTGTTAATCCATGGTTATAAACCACTCTGTGTACTAGATTATATCCAAATCTGTGCAGTTTTTGTGTGAAAAAGTAATGAACATTCATCCATCCTCACATACTTTCGCATTTACCATCTTTAATTGTGGATATGCCATGATCAGGGTGCGGTGTGCCTCTTCGTTTTAAAGTTTAATAAGGTAGACTACATTGTGTATCAAATTCCGTTGTTCTCAGTCTGGTTCGCTCACAAAGTTTGAATTTTAGTTGGCAAATTGATACATTCACAAGTAAGAGTAGCTTCTGAGCTATCTGTAGCGCGAATCTGAAGGTCAAAGTGCCCTATTATCTATATTTCAATCATACCTAGCTTTGTCCTCCAGACAGCAATCTATTGCAGTTGCAGAACTTACTTTTATAAATATTGCGAATAGTTCGGATGTTCGGTTGATTTTTGTTCACCATCGAGATCCGATCAGCTGTTTTGACGTGGTACAGTTACCTCGTCAAAACAGCTGATGGGATCTGGATGGTATAGAGATAGTTCCGATATTATGATCCCAAGGTACCTACCTATAATTTTGTGCGGGCGAAGACACTTGCAACATCTAGTAATGTAATACAATACAGACATTGGAATCTATTCCAGCCATTCCATCCATTTTGTCATCAAAACAGTGTAAAACCAAAAACTTGCAAACCAAAAAACATTTTACGCTAATTAGGAATGTTTTTTGGTTTACTCATTTTACTACATAATTTTGTCTTTTTCCGCACATTGAACGGTCAGCTTATACTAGTTTTGCATAGCTTGATTGATGTCATGATGTGTGTAGCCGTGTGTACTTGCAAGTAGGTCAAAAGATGTCAGCAAATTATTTTAATTTGCTACCAATCACTGCGGAAATCGACGACTAGTCACCTTGATTTCCGACCAGATATCCAAGCTATTAAGTTCAAGGAAATTACCACTTCTGCCAGAGCTTTGAAATTAAAATATAATTATTTTACTTTACTGTAGTTAGTATTTTAATTATTTTGCTGTACCTAGATTCTTTTTCTGTCGTGCTAATAAGGTAATTGTATTTGTAGGTTTATACCTACGTAAATAAGATAATAATTTAAGCAGGTAGGTACTTAAAATAATAATAGGCTGAAAAGATGTATTTACCAACAGCTGATATGCCAGCTGATATTTTAACTAAAAGTTTATGTTCAGTGAAACATTACAAATTTATGTCTCGTCTTGGTATAGTACAAGTATGTATTGAATGATTTTGTTTACTTATAGTAGTTTAATGCATATTGCGATAAGTGGGGGTGTTGTTCCATATCGTCAATATGCATTAAACTACTATAAGTAAACAAAATCATTCAATACATACTTGTACTATACCAAGACGAGACATAAATTTGTAATGTTTCACTGAACATAAACTTTTAGTTAAAATATCAGCTGGCATATCAGCTGTTGGTAAATACAGAACTTCAACAATTTTGTCTTTTACTAGATCCCGACAAAAATGATATTTAACATCAATGTGCTTTGTGCGTTTGTGAAAGACTGGGTTTACAACCAGCTTCTGTGCACCTTGGTTATCATTGAACACCCTTAATGTGTACATCTTACTGGTTATTTCATATTGCAGGTTTCTCAGATATAATGCTTCCCTACATGCTTCAGATAGACCCATATACTCTGACTCTGTGCTTGAGAGAGCTACACATTTCTGTTTCCTACACTCCCATGAGATAACACCATCAGATAGTAAAAAACACAAACCAGTATATGATTTCCTATCCAAAGTGTTTGAAGCCCAATCAGCATCTACATAACCTGTTAATTCTGAATTACCTTCTTTACAATATTTAATTCCATAACCTTTAGTTCGTTTTAGATATTTTAGTACTCTCTTTGCATATTCCCAATGCTCCTTTGTGTGACAATTATTAAATTGACTTAAATAACTTATAGAGTAACTAATATCTGGCCTAGTTAACACTGACAGGTACATTAAACTTCCAATCAATTGTTGGTAGGGCACATGACTATTTACACTAACTTGACCTTTATTTACATCTAACCTGACCTCCATAGGAGTATCAACTGGTTTACATTCACTTAATTTAAATTTGCTCAAAAGTTTATCAATATAAGTTTCCTGACTCAAAGTTACATATCCTTTTTCTTTATTTAATTTTACATTCATTCCAAGACATTGTTTAACTTCCCCTAGATCCTTAATGCTAAACTTATTGGATAAAAGCTGTTTCAAGTTCTCAGTCTCAATGTTATCATTGGAAAATATAAAGAAATCGTCGACATAGACTGTAACAATGGTCTTACATTTATTGACATTCTTTATGTACATACATGGCTCTATTTTTGACCTTTTATAACCATTACTGACTAATAAATTATCAACCTTTTTGTTCCAGGCTCTAGAGGCCTGCTTTAGTCCATAAATAGCTTTCTTAAGTTTCAATACTTTACAATTTGAACTACTAATATTATAACAATCAGGTATTTTCATATAAATAGTCTCCTCTAGATCACCATTTAAGAACGCAGTCTTAACATCTAAATGGTTAATATCTAAACCTAACTTAACAGATAATGCAAATAATAATCTAAGAGTTGTGTGTCTCACTACAGGCGAAAATGTTTCTGTATAGTCTATACCATGTTTTTGGGTAAAACCCTTTGCCACTAACCTAGCACGGTAACACACATTGTTTTCACAGTCATATTTTTTTCGCAAAACCCACTTGCACTGCACAATAGTACCATCTTTTGGAACATCAACAAGTTCCCACGCACTATTCTTTTCAAACGACTGTAATTCATCCCGCACTGCTTCTAACCACTGTGCTTTCTCTGGACCTTCCAAGGCTTCTTGCAAGGAAATATCACCCAGGTTGATGTTGTCATCTTCTGCACAAGCACTTGCAAAACCATATCTATCTGGTGGGTGCCTGCGCCGAGGACCACTTGTCATGTTGACATTGTTTCTTAATATAGAGTCATCACTATCAGTTGTACCAGACTCGGAGGTATCTAATGCATCACTTTCACAAGGTACATACAGTTCACCGCTGTCATCTGGGTTCAAGTAATCTGATTGTTCAAGTGAATCTTCCTGAAGAGTCACATCTTCATCCCCCACTGGAACTGTATCTACCTCATTGTCCTCCACTGGAACTGTAGTTACCTCATTGGAACAACTTTCTTGTACCTCCACAACATTCTCTGTCTCTATTTCCTCCAACACAGTAACATCTCGACTAGTGGTGATGACATTAGTCTTCGGGTTGTATATCCTGTATCCTTTGACTTCATTGGAATAGCCAACAAGAATACACTTTTCGGACTTTCTGTCCCACTTTAGTCGCTTTGGTTTCGGTACATGTACCATGACTGTACTACCGAATACACGTAAATGACTTACATCAGGCTTTCTGCCTGTCCATATCTCAAAAGGAGTTTTATAATTTAAAGATCGCGTCACAGTCCTGTTCTGTAAGTACACTGCAGTATGTGCTGCCTCTGCCCAAAATCTTTTCTCGAGTCCTGCATCGAACAAAAGACACTTAGCTTTCTCCACCACAGTCCGGTTAAATCTCTCTGAAAGACCATTCTGTTCAGGTGTGTATGCATTTGTTTTCTGATGTACTATCCCATGTTTTAACAAAAAATCATCAAACTTACTGTTGCAGAATTCTGTCCCATTGTCACTTCTCAAGATTTTTATGCTGCGATTAAGTTGATTTTCAACCTCTGCTTTATACTGCTGAAAACATTTCAGTGCCTCATCCTTTGTTTTTAAAAAATAAATATATGTCATACGACTAAAATCGTCTATAAGGAGCATAAAGTATCTGGAACAACCTAATGACCGGTTTTCCATCGGACCACAGAGATCAGTATGCACAATGTGTAGTAACTCTGTACTTCTGCTACCTTCTTTGGGAAAAGGTAAGCGGCTCTGCTTGCCCTCACAGCATGCAACACATGATGACTTCGATATGTCAGTCTTACCATCAAGTGTCAATCCCTGTACAGCATCCTGCATCTTGTTCATATAGAGACGGTTGACATGACCAAGCCGTCTATGCCAAACTTCACTAGACACCATGACTGCAGCTGATGAACAATTCTCTGGCATGTTTAGTTTATACACCCCGTTCAACAGACTTCCTGTAGCCACCAGAACTCCTGCTTTGTTGAAAATCTCACAACCATCATTGTTAAATGAAATTCTATTTCCTTTTGATATGAGTTGACTAACAGACAGTAGATTTGTAGTCAACTTCGGCACGCATAATACACCTTCTACTGTAATATCATATTGACAGGTGCGAGTCTTTGTCGTAATCTGCACATCTCCAGTACATAATACAGGTACTTTATCTTTGTTTGCCACGACAATTTCCTTGATCTTATGATCACTCGACATATTTGACAACCATTCTTTATTTGCAGTAAGATGAACACTCGCCCCGGAGTCAATATACCAGTCATTTTTACAAAATTCACCATTCAGGAACACAGCACTGAACGCATTACTCTTTGTACTTTCATTTTTATTTGTATTTGACGTATTTTTGTTCAAAAAAGTACACTGGTTACGGTAATGTCCTGTTTGTTTACATTTGTAACAGGTTATGGTTTTTGGTTTTGACTTTGACGTTTGGGCGTTGTCTTTGGTAGCATTGTTACCAACATTCCGGTTCTTCTTAATACTTGCAAACGCGCCACTTGAGCTGGGTGCGCTATTATCGCTGTTTCCGCTTTCTTCCATGTCTAACAACTTTGTTTTAATGGCGTCCGCCGTCAATGGTATGCCGCAATGCTCGATCGCCATTATCATAGGGGAATATTTATCGGTTAATCCCGCTAACAAAAGCGATGCGACCCACTCATCATTGATATTAAAACCGGTACCACTCAGTTTTTGACTCGTTTCGATGATTTGAGTCACGTACGAAGTCATGGAAACACTATTTTCAAGTCTGATGGAAATCAAACTCCTCAGCAAACTGATTCTCCTCGTGAATCCTGAGTCATCGAATAGGTTTTTTAGTTTATTCCACAGCTCATGTGTCGTTTTTACACTTTTGATGTGCACGTACAGCGACGAGTCTATCGTCAAAATCAGCTTCGCTCGAGTTTTCGCGTCTCCTGCTGCTCCTATTTCTGCTGGTACAGTTGCCGATTTGATGCAATCAGACATTCCCTCTAGCACAAGGAAATTCTCAGCCGCGAAAGCCCACTCGGTGTAATTTTCCCGCCCTTTTAGTTTAGGCACACTAATTATATAGTTCGTCGTCATTTTCACAGTCACAGCGTTAATCACAGTTTATCTCAATCTGCAAGGTCTATTTCCACTATTAATGTCCGAAAAACTTGCGAGAAAACATAATAATGTGGGCACATAACCTCTAATAAATGAAACGCTTGAGGCACACACAAGAACTAAACTGTTTATTCAAATCATAGTAGTACAGACTTTAGGTTAGAGGGCGCTACTAGTACTAGTTTGAAATCTTATAATCTATGGATATTGACGATATGGAACAACAATAAGTAATAGACCAATTTTCTTACAATGTAAGCTGTCACGTTACCGTCTACTAAACTAAGGTGCTAAGACTATGATAGTGTTGGGGGCTCTTAAGCGCGTGCCTGGAGAAGGGCCGGTTCCCGCTTCGTTGGAAGACGGGGAAACTGGTCCTGATCCAGAAGTCCGGGCGCCCTGCGGACTCTCCGTCCGCATTCCGGCCCATCGTGCTGCTCGACGAGGTGGGCAAGCTCTTTGAGAGAGTAATTGCAGACCGCCTCGCCGGGCACCTGAATCGAGTGGGTCCGAACCTGTCGGAGAGCCAGTTCGGCTTCCGCAGGGGGCGCTCGACCGTGGATGCAATCATGCGCGTGAGAGCCCTCACGACGGGGGATGCAGTGGCCCGGGGCAGGGTCGTCTTGGCGGTGTCTCTGGACATCACCAATGCCTTCAACACCCTGCCCTGGAGTTGCATCAGGGAGGCACTCCGGTATCACCGGGTGCCGACCTACCTCCGCCGAATAGTCGAGGACTACCTGACGGACAGAGCCGTCATCTACCCCGGTCACCGGGGAGAGTGGAACCGGCGAGAGATGTCGTGCGGTGTTCCACAGGGTTCGGTCCTGGGACCGCCCTTGTGGAACATCGGTTACGACTGAGTGCTGCGCAGCGACCTCCCTGACGGCGTCAGCGTAATTTGTTACGCTGACGACACGCTCGTCCTTGCACAGGGAGAGTCGCACCAGGCGGCGGCCGACGTGGCGACGGAAGCGGTCGCGACAGTCGTTCAGAGGATCCGGCGGTTGGGACTCGAGGTGGCGCTGCACAAGACGGAGGCCATGTGTTTTCATGGCCGCCGTAACGCGCCACAGTCGAGTTACAGCATTACGGTGGAAGGAGTTCCAATCGGCGTACAGGGGACGATGAAGTACCTGGGACTCGTCCTCGACAGCCGGTGGAACTTCAGGGAGCATTTCCTGAGTTTGGCCCCAAAGCTGAACCGTACAGCAGCCGCCCTCAGGCGACTGCTGCCCAATCTCAGCGGGCCAAACGCTTCCTGCCGTAGGCTGTACGCTGGCGTCGTGCGGTCCATGGCCCTCTACGGGGCCCCTGTGTGGGCCCTGAGCATCCGGACGCGACCACAGAAGCTGGCCGCATGCCAGAGGGTCATGGCTATCCGAATGATCCGGGGATACCGCACGATTGCCGGCGAATCGGCCAACCTGCTTGCCGGATTGCTGCCTTGGGATCTGGAGGCGACTGCCCTCCAGCGCGTCTATGAGTGGCGCGTGGAGGCGCAGAGCCGGGGCGTGACCCCGCTGCCTCGCGAAGTCGAGGCGCGGCGCGAAGACCTCCGGCGCGATCTCAGGGCAGTATGGAAGGAGCGACTGTCGCGACCGACGGCCGGGCACGCCGCAATTGCGGCGGTAAGACCCCTCTTTGAGGAGTGGCTGGAGAGAAGTCATGGCGTCCTGACCTACCGCTTGACGCAGGTCCTCACCGGACACGGAAGTTTCGGGAGGTACCTGTGTCTGATGCGAAAGGAGGAGACGCCTGGGTGCCACCACTGCGAAGATCGCCCGGAGGACACGGTGGAGCATACGGTGCAAGACTGCCCAGCTTGGGCGGAGCACCGACGTGTCCTCACGGCTGCGATAGGCGGAGACCTCTCGCGCCCGGCATTGGTTGCGGCCATGCTGCGGGGCGAGACGGAGTGGGAAGCGGTCAGCTCCTTCTGCGAGGCAGTAATGCTCGTCAAGGAGGAGGCAGGCCGCGAGCGAGAGAGGACAGCGTCCTCCCTCCGCCCCAGCCGCAGTGGTAGGCGCCCACGGCGACGGACGTCGCAAGATGATCTCCGGCCACCGTAGGCGCGGGCATGCGGGCAGCGAGTAAAGGGCAACTCGCTGCCCGACCAAGGACCATGCCCGGGTCGACGGCGCGTTGTGTCCCACGCGCGCCTCAAAGAGCGTCAGCATAATGACGGGGCCCCCCTCTCAGAGGGCCAAAGCCTGCCGGGGTCGCGGGATTATTCCCTAACCGTAACCCCGGAACGTAACAGGCTATGAAGGACACCGTGGATTTTAGTCAGTAGAAGTCTGACAGTCCCTCCCGCCCTGCCCGGGGTTGGAGGACTCATTTGATGATTTTACCACGCTAAAAAAAAAAAAAAAAAAGACTATGATAGTGTAGTTTACAACATAGATTTAAATGAAGATACTCGTAAAAACGCTTCGTTTGGGAGGCTTATCGCCTTTATAATTATACAGACCGACGAATTAACTTTGACAATCTAACTTTCGGACTACTTATGATTATTTTGAGTATATATATGATCCTGACCGATTTCGGCCACAGCGACTTGGATCTTCCTATTGAGATCATCGTTGGTGTACTCTTAGGTGACTGACATAGCCAATTTTTGCAGTGAAGGTGCGTCCACATTCACTGCAAGTCAGCACCCCTCCGATATAATTATATTGGATGGCCGCGGGTGGTCGGGCCTTAAGCTCGTCTCGTTTAGCATCGAGCTCTGCTTTACGTTGTCTTTCAAACGCAAACACCTGAGTGCTCACGGTATGCCTCCACAGTGACCGGTCTGCGGCCATTGCCTCCCATTGTGACGTGTCTAGGTCACATCGCTTCATGTGACGCTTATTTTGAGTAGCATAATGTCAGACACTATCTCCAACGCACACGCTTACTCGTAGAATATCACAGCCTTTGATCCCGATCATAATACCTATAGGTAATTTTTTTTCGGTTGGTAGAAACATCAAATTAGTCCTTCCGCCTGGGTGTAGTTGAAAAGTGTGGACTGTCAGACTCTTACTGTCTAAGAGCTACCCTGTTCCTTCGGTTGCTTAGTTCAAGGGTCTTGGTTTCCTATAAAGACGGTATCGCGACCCAAGAAATCATTTGACCTTAGAGTCCTTAACTTAAAGGCGTCAGTTTGCCGACGGTTCCATGATTAGGTACTTAGTCAATTCACCGAGACGAGAGACGCCGCGCACATTTTATAATACATAGATAGTGACTCAAAATGTAACTTTATTTACTAAACGAAAAGATACACATTTCCAGAATTGTCGCGTATCGGTGTGAACTGACTTTTACTCTCGCAGTTCGCAAGCCAGCACAAACGGTGTCCTTAGCCTGTGGTTATATAGTAAATTATAAGTAATCAATCATTGCAGATCTTCATACAATGTCATGGTCAAATCGACGGGCGGACAGACGGCCGATGGAGCAGACAATAATGTACTAGAGAAGAGACCGCAAATGGGCAAACGTAGTTTAGGACGCCCTGCGGCAAGAATTGTCAATGATTTCAAGTACTTATGTGGCTGGCAGCGGATGGATGTGGATTGCCCAGAGCCTCCAACCATCCCGGGGTTGGCGCTCATTGCAGGAGGCTTACATTCAGCAGTGGGCGGCAATTAGGCTGATAAATCGACAAACCAACTTCGTCGCAATCTACTTCAACTGCCATTTCCTCCTTCAGGCGTCCAGTGAGTGGCCGCGGCACTGTATTATCCAGTAACCGTAACGTCTAACGTCCTATTGAAGTAACACCATAGATTATAGTCAGTACGAGTCTCACGGTACCTTTTGCTCCATCAAAGTCCGGAGGACTCATTTGATGATTTTACCGCGCTAAAAAAATGTTGACCTGTGAGTGATGATCATTTATTTATTCGTCGACTTGACGATTCTGTTACCCAGTAGACCACTTTTTTGGCGTTGGCAGCGTCCAACAGGTCCCATAAGTGCAGGTGGTATTTCACTAATGCAGGCGCGGTCCGAAGGGGGGGGTCACAGGGGACATGACCCCCCCCAAAACCTAAGGTCACATTGAAAAATCTCAAAAATTTGCCAAATAATAAAAGGAAATTTCTAACTATCCCCTAACGGCGATAAATAGTTTGCTGACATCTTGTGCAATATGTCTTGTGCAACAATGTTAATTTTATTCCAGATACCTATTTTTTTAGTGTAGTGAGTGACCCCCCCCTAAATTTCAGGCTGCGACCGCGCCTGCACTAATGTATTGCATAACAGGTAACTAAACCAGCTGCCTTGGTTTATGTTGATCTATTGATTCGATATGACATAAAATAGTCGAAGCAAAAAAGGACGTAAATACGTTTGAAAGAACACAATTTCTGTCAATTTGACAGCGTGATGCCCACGAATAAAAACAAAACACTAACGAAACATCTATGCCTCGTATACCACTACAAGAGCATTTGCAATTTTTTTACGAAAATTTAAGGCAGGCTTTGGCCCTTTTGGTAATTTATTCAGCAGGTTGGTAGAAATTTTAGTACTTATCTATCTGTTGTTTATGAAGCCTACAGAGGTGTTGATGCAAAGACAGTTAGATTCACACTTGTGTATTCGACGCCGCCGCGCCGTGAATTAGTATGTAGCGTAGGGTAGCCATATCTACTTATAACTAGATACTGAATCCGTGAATTCTCGGCACAATACCGACACTGATCGGGGAACAGGCACGAATGCGCGTGAACCCCGCGAAAACCATCCACATTATCGTTCGCGCCTGGTTACGGGGGTTTACGGCACTAATCTGAAGCCGCCATCACAGTGTAAAGCCGGGTCCAGACTGTTGTAATGTAACGTGAATCCATCGTGTAATGTAACGCGAATTCTAGGTGTGGACGGCACCGCCAGCATTACATGTAACGCTCGCGGCTGATCCATCGGCTGTCGGTTTTTGCGCGAACACAAAGGCGCACGCAGTATTCGTGTTCTCAATTTGCTTTGAGTTCGTGTGCGGTCCACACTTTTCATGCAGATTACACGTAATCGTAAGATTCGGGCTACACCAGTCTGGATCCGGCTTTAGTAACCATACTCTTCCGAAACGTCTTGACCGATTTCATGAAATTTTATAGGCATATGGAATAGGTCTGAGAATCGGCTACTATTTATTTTTCAAACCTCTAAGTGATAATGGTTATCCACACCTAAAATTCTATTTTTATTTTAGGACTTTTTTAACATGTTATTGATCCTTATCCAAGTAAATACGTTATTCATTAGAAGCATTTGAGTTTGAACAAAATTGCCCTTGACTTCATTTCATTTGAATGAATATCTTATATTAGGAGATATCACAGTATCAAAATACTATCACATCAAAATAATGTCGGGCTGGGCAGGGCATGTCATAATTGCGGCGGTAAGATCCCTCTTCGAAGAGTGGTTGGAGAGGCGCTACGGCGGGCGTCCTCATCTTTAACCTAGCGCAAGTCGGAGATTCGGCTGATTCAGCGGCAGGCAAGGGAAAGGGGAAGAGTCTGAACGTGTGAGGGAATGGACATCCTCTACCTCTCTCCCAGCCACCGCTGCAGACACCCTGGGCGTTGGCAATCGTAGAGCATATTCCAGTCGCTTGCGGACGGGGAGCAATGGGTAGCTCGCCGTCTGACCATGAGTCATGACGCGTCGTGTTCCAGGCGCTCCTTAAGGGAAATAATTCGGACGGGGCCATAGGGCCCAACGCCTAATTTGACGCGAGTGAAACCGCGGGCAGAAGCTAGTATTTATATAAGATGTCTCTAGAAACATAAATCAAGTCGCATTGGGGCATGGACGAGACCATTTTCAATCTTTTTACTTCTGATAATGTCGGTGCGAACTTATACGGTACATAAATTACGACCACTTTTCGAGTTCAGGTAAACAACCAATGCCTCTAGATTGAAACTTTGAAACTAATTAGAATTTACGATTAATATAATATTCCACAACTATCACACAACGCCATCTAGCCCCAAGCTGAGCAGAGCTTGTGTTATGGGTACTAGACAACTGATAAACATACATAAATATATTTCTAAATACATACATAGATAAATTACACCCAGACACAGAACAAATCGATGCCTTAGTTCACAATTGCACTAACTACAAAATTTTCAATTTTCACTTTTTTAGTGCCAAATACACTAAATTTCATGCTCTTTCATTTCCGCGTATCGAAATACCGTTATTCCGTCTCTTTCTGCCAAAAACGTGGTTCACAGTTGTATTAATTGAGATCGCATGAATGTTGTACTGTACTAATGACGTTTATTTTTGTAAAAACAATAAAGACACACTTCAACTGACTTTAAGTTTAACAACTGCAGAAAATTTCAAAACACAAACGTATTATATACATTTGCTATAACTGTGCATATGTTTTAGCAGTGCTATAAGTGTGCATTATGTGATGGTAGTGCAAAAGGATCGAGAAAATTCATGTACAAGTGTGCTAAGTGCGTACTTAGAACACTTGTGCCTGAAATTTCTCCTCCCAGTAGATGTCTAATGGAAGTATTACAAAGGTATTCCATCCACTTCTTCCTCTTCCTTGTTAACAATTATTGTGTCTGACAGGACTATTGTAGCCAGGAAGCCTGACATTATGGTCATAGATCGATCTGAGCGTCGCGCAATGATTGTTGATATAAAGTTCCCGCATGACGAGAACCTCGTGAGGTCAGAGAGGGCTCTCACGTGGCAGCTGGCTCAAACGCTTGAATCAGAAGGTAGTACTACTGTACACGGCGCCTGTCATTAGGAGGTTCGTCTCTCAGGGGTCCTGACGACCGATATCCCGGACCCTGTTCCCGATGCTGGTAGACTGCTTTATAAATGTTTAAATGTTTTTGTATTTCTTTATTGTTGAAATATTTAAAAATGTAATGAATAAGTAAACATCGATGAAGATTGTGATGACACTGAATCATCTGGTGATGATCAAGATGAAGAGTCCATTGTTGAATAAATTTAAGTTAAAAAGTTATTTTTTTTATAAAAATTCTTATTGGAATGATTGAGAAACGTTTAGATGTCACGGTTGGCGCATTGGTAGAGAGATCGACTGCTGCGCAGCGTGTCGCGAGTTCGATCCCCGCACGAAACAAACATTTGTATGACCGACAAATAGTTGTTCCGGGTCTGGGTGTTCGTGTGCGTTAGTTTCTATGTTTGTGAACGCACCCACGACAAAGGAAAATTCTTAGAGTATAGCAAAGCTTTATTTTTAATTAAAAACTAAAACTAATTGGTTTGGAAAAAACCTAAAGATTGGATCATATAATTGGGCAGTAACCTTTTTTTTTTGTTTTTACTGTGGGTTTGAAACATAATTAATTAATTTTTGATTGTCCACAATCAAAAATTTAATAATAATAATAATATTCCACAACTATCACACAACGCCATCTAGTCCCAAGCTAAGCAGAGCTTGTGTTATGGGTACTAGACAACTGATATACATACTTAAATATTTCTAAATACATACATATTATAGATAAATTACACCCAGACACAGAACAAATGATCGTGCTCATCACACAAACATTTGTCCTGGGTGGGAATCGAACCCACGACCTCCGGCATAGCAGTCAGGGTCACGTCACTAACCACTACACCAACAGGCAGGATTGATTGAAACCTCTTATTAGCAGTGATACACAAATCTCTAAGTGTTTGTGTCCGCGAGAATGCTCATACATTGGCCGAGGCCATGTGAGGCGTGATGGATTGGGAAGCAGTCACCTCCTTCTACGAAACAGCCATGCTAGCGAAGGAGGAGGTGCGACACGTGAGGGAGAGGACAGTCTCCACCTTACGACCCAGCTACCCCTAAAATCGGCAGCATAGACAGGCTTCTTCCTAGGCGGACCGACGACATTGTGAGAATCACTTGCAACCGATGGAAGCAAATTGCGAAATGTCGTTTGGCGTGGTGGTTTAACGCCGAGGCCTTTTATGAGTCTTTATAAAGAAAAAACAAAAAAAAATCCATGAAGTGCTTTTCCAGTATGATATGCGCTCAACGCTTGGGACCATAAAAGATAGAATTTTTTTTATGATCGTTTACTCCTGCATGCATTTGGGTACTGGTATCGATGCAATACCCGTGATATTGCAGGTTTTCTTTATTTTTTGGTTGCTTTTTGCATTGTATGGTGGAAACTGTTCTCCTCCTCCCTTACGCGTCACGCCTCCTCCTTCGCTAGCATCATTGCTACGCAAAAGGGGGCGACCGCTTTCCATACCGTCTCGCCCCGCAGCATGGCTTCGACCAATGCTGGACGCGAGAGGTTGCCGCGTATCGCCGCCGTGAGGACACGGCGGCGATTCCAAGCGGGGCAGACCTTTTTTTTTTTTTTTTTTTTTTTTTTTTAGGTGGTAAAATCATCAAATGAGTCCTCCCGCCCTGGGTGGGGCGGAAGGGACTGTCAGACTCTTACTGACTAAAATCCACCCGTGTTCCTTCCTATGCCCTTTACGTTCCGGGGCCACGGTAACCTGGGTTAAGAAAAAACCCGCGACCCCAGCAGGCATTTGGCGCGAAACACGACGCGCCACCGACCCGGGCTTGGTCCTTGGTCGGACGGCGAGCTACCCATCACTCACCGTCCGCAAGCCCGCTCCGCCGCTGTGCCCTCTGCTGATCAGAGGGACACGCGTTAGAGCATCCACACGACAGGCTATTTGCATACGGGCAAAGAGACCACTTGGGCACACAGTGCCTAAGGAAGAGTTTTTGCCCGCATCCCAGGGTGCACCGGCCCGAAAAACTGGTCTTCCCCCTGGACGTATCCGAGAGGGAACTCCAGTCCACGGGCGCACGTGGAGGTTTCCTGTCATAGCACCCCAAGCGGGGCAGACCTGGACCGTATTCTCCAGGCATTTCTTCCTTTCTTATCAACACACACAGGTACGTCCCGAAACTTCGGTGTCCGGTGACGACCTACATCAGGCGGTAGGGCAGGACGCTGTGACGCCTATCCAGTCATTCCTAAATTAGGGGTGTAACCGCCGCGATTGTGGCATGCGTGCCCTATGGAAGTCAACGCCAGGTTCGCTCGACGAAATTATAAAACACTAGCTGACCCGTGCCCACTTCGTTGGGCTGTAAAATATACATGATATCTTTATAATTTATACCCTATAGCACTCGTGAATAATATAGCTTTTGACAAGTGAGACAGTTCTTAAAATCGGTTCATTACTTCCGGAGATTATTAATGGTGTAAATACGGAAATAACAATTTTTCCCAGACATGGAACATTTACCTAAATTGATTTTTCGTCCCAATAAATACTTATACTTATTCCAAATTTCATCGTAATCGTCGGAGTCATTTTCGTGAACCGTAAAATATATTTATTTTTATGCGCGTTTAATAACATAGGATAAGATACAGTTATGTCCGTATTCAACACATTGATACATTTACATTAGAATCTGATCAGAATTAAAATAATTCAAAATATTAATTTGTATCAAGAAAGGTTGGTTACGCTGTACTCTTTGCGATTGGAAAAATTCCTGGCCACCATTCATGACCTACGAAAATTCGAGTTACTACATTTTTCAAATGCAATTTGATGTTATGACGATGAAACTAGCGCCGCGTCTAAAGGTCATGAATGGTGGCGAGTATTTTAAATTTTAATGATTATGTGACTAATGTCAAAATGGTTGCGAGCGATACGTCCTCCCTCAATAGGCGCCCCGCGCCGTCTAAATCAAAGAATAAAATGGTCTTGGTTTTATATTGAATTTTGTCATTTCTTATAATAATTGTTTACACTATTATTTTACTTTTAAATGAACTCATTATTTTTTTGATGCAAGGTAACATAGTAACCTTAGTTATTCAGTACTTTTTAATTAAATACCCATTAAATATTGATAGGTAAAAAAATATAATTTCTGACGATAATTTGTCAATATCTTCCTGTTTTGCGGAATTATTTTTGATGTATTTCTGAATGAAAAATAAAGAAACTTTGTCTATGTCTTAAAATAGACTATATTTGCCTACTTTCAGTAGTATTAGGAATATTAAAATATGTTATTTGTAGAACAAAAAATGCTCCTAAACACAACACGATATGGTAAACATGTCAACGGCAGATCGTTTTTAAAGTATTTAAAACTATCATTTTCAAGAAAAGCGTGTCTATCCTGGGTAGATAAAGAACCAATCTGTTTATATTCGTTATTAGTTTTATTCGATTTGATTCAGTTTAGTAAGAACCGGTACCGAAAAAAGGCATAATTTTGTGTCAATTGTAAACGCGTCCTTAACTGCTCAATAACCATAAACTAGTAATTTATTCTAAGTGCGCGCAAAGGTACCTACTTACCTACAGCATACGCCTACCTGTTTAGTTATGGTAGGTATGGTACTTGTAGGTACTTAGTGAATTATTAATAGTACGTAGGTACTTGCTTACTTTTATGCAGACTGCAAGTTTTATTACCTAGTTTTAATGACAGGTTTACAAAAGACGTTAATTATTGTGTTGTTGGTACACTAACGAGCATTTTGTAACATTAGCACGTACCTATAGCTTTTGAAATTGGTTTTAATTCGGTGCAATTCCATGTTCCTATGATAGTAATTTTTGTTAACCCTTTAAGGGAATAAGTAAGTACTTATGTCTTATTTCCAAATTGTAATAATCAATCCACGAATAAATCAAAAAAATATTGTAATTTTAATATTAAATGTCTGTGATGTGGCTGTAGTCTTTCTAATAAATATGTAAACTCTAGAAACTTATACCACATATTATAAATGACGCACAATCCACAGAAAACAGATTTCAAGTAGTTTTTCCGGGTCTGGGTGTTTGTATATTTGTAAAATGGGCCCGATAAGAATAAGCCAGGAAAGGTTATTAAATAAAAGACAAAAATGAACCACAAAAGTTAGATCAATTTAATTATATTGTAAATATATTTTTTAAATTTATTAGCATTTAACCCTTTTGCCTAAATTGGTCATCATAATTTACAGTACACAGACGAAAATAAAGTTCTATGGTACAAGAGACTGTATAATTCCAAAATGATAAAATTGCTTTTCTCCAATAATCGAGAACAAAAAATCATAAATAATAATACATAAATGGCATATACTTGACTAAAATATAAAAATACGACACAAAGTACGTAGATGCATTATTTTCTATTCAAAACTGAAAATTCGTCCACATAATGTAGGTACGTGAACGTATTTTTATGTGGTAGTGTTATTATAAATTAAATTATAATCAATTATCACAACAAATGAAATTTCTCCCATTGCGGGTACTTTGTCAGAAAGTATGTTTTCTAAACGTAAGCACGTCAACCTATCCCACATTTTTTTTCCAATTTACTATGAACTCTCTCCTTTCGCGATAAGGTTGAAAATCCATTAAAGAAATATGACATTCGGGTAGGATGCTGTGCTGGCGTTTATACAAAAAAAAAGTTAAAACTTATACTTATTTTGTTAATTAAATTATATCACTAGGAAAAGTCACAGTTAAAAATATTTGATAGGGGTTATTCCCAAAATTTTATATCGCTCGGAAAATCATACATGAAACAATAGATACGATTTCCAGTATGAGTGAGCGAGACCAAACATGCAAACATCGACATCTTCTGCTGTCCATATCTCACTTTACATATACTACATGTTTTCTTTCATTCTCCCCATACTAACTTACGTAACTTCTATTTCCTTTCACGTTACCTATTTCGAAATATCAGTGTGCATTCATTATTACGAGTACTTTGAAAAATTTGCAAAAATGGTTTGTATTACCTATTCCTGAAAATACATTTCCGTGTGGCAAGAGTAAGTTTAAAAAAAATTACTTATAAAAACTAAAATTCAAGCAGAATTTGCGATGTTTTGCAGGTGCAGGTTCTGATAACTTATAAGTAAGTATTATAATTAACTACACATAAACTAAGACCATTTCCATTCGTTTTTAGAAAATAAATGAAAATTTTATCAATAAAATTAAGCGTACTCAAAATACATTCATTGCTAATATCAACATACTATTAAAATTAAGTACTTATGTCTACATAAACTACCTGTTAAATATCACCTCGGAAAACTGCCATTAATGCTCAGAGCCTGTAGCCAAACGGCAAGCGACAATCGTTAACGTTCAGCCGTCGCTAATACATTTTCAACTTTATACCCCATCGCATAAAGTTGAAAATCTAGTAAAGACTGCTGAGCGATAGCGAACGAAACAAACGAAAACGATCTGTAATCTTTGATAGATTTTAAACTTTATGCATTGGGGTATAAAGTTGAAAGTGTATTAGCGACTGCTGAACGTTAACGATTGTCGCTTATCGTTTGGCTACAGGCTCAGGGATATTGTTAGAAACATAAAAGACGCAGAAATAAATTAATTCTCCTCTATTTCTTTACTTTAGGTCCGTACAATTATTCAGCTAGGCCTATCGAGACATTTGAAAGAAAAATACGTTGAGAATAAAACTTTTAATGTTTTTGCTACAATAGAAATAGCTACTTTGCTGAGAACTTTGCCGAGAGGCGTTGTTTTGTGTTTCATCGATTTTATCTTTTTCATTAAAAAAATAATAATATTATAACAAAAAGACCTTTTTGTTTTAATCAGTACGCCATTATCAATAGTAAAAATATCCCTTAATGAGTAACTTGTTCCTAGCTTTACAATAATGTTATGACTAAAGCCTGCTCTACACTACTCGCGATGTTGACTCGACGAAGTACTCGTCGAAGTGGATCGAAGTCCGAAGTATGTGACTACACACTCGTTCAACTTCGGGATAAGCTCATTGAGCCCTTTGAGTCTAAGCAAAAACCGACAGCAAATGGAAGTCGCCCGAAACGAGCCGAAGTTGCACAAAGCGAAGCGAAGTGACCTTCTACACTATCGTATTCGCTCAACTTCGACCAACTTCGCGAGTAGTGTAGAGCAGGCTTAATATTGAGCAGCTACTATTTATGAACTCGATGGTAGGGACTGTCAAATCGATTTCAGCGCGTAATGTGGCAGAGATGTGAAATAACTGGGGGCTCTCGGGAGTGACTTGTGTTAAGTTTAAAATGCACCAAAACCTGTGTATGTACTTTAAAAATTAATAAATCAAGCTGATTTCTTTGTCATAACCTCTATTTGCTACGAATTGACAGATTATAAGTCTCGAAATAATGTCACTATTTATGATATCTATATGATCATGATATCTAGTTTCCCATGTATTTATACTTATTATCTGACTATATAAATAACTAGCACTCGCTAGCGTACTGTACTGTACTGACAAACATGATAGCTCATCTCGGCAATTTTTTCAGCAAGCAACCCGATTAAAAGTAAAAAATAAATTTAAATTTATTGCTAATTAAAAACACTATTATACTATGATAAATACTAAGCGTGAATACTTATGTAAAACGTCTTTATGACAATATTAAATATGGCAAAAATGTTGATTAGAAAATTTAATAGGTGCCACAATACTGTTATTTAAAAAAGTTTTATTGTGTTTATTTACAAAAGTTTTAGTTTGCTACCAAAGACGACACCATTTTAAATACTGTTTTGTTTATGAAAAGTTTTACACAACTAAATTAAAACATTTTTTATTTTAAGTTTGAGATTAGTTCTCTAGGATTTATTGATTAATTAAATTTAAAAATAAATAAATTTATAATTAAAAATGGTTCCATATTTAGTAGCAATACTGATCTGAAAATACTTTGATGTAAACAATAGTAAAGTGTTGAAAGTATGATAGTTTCATAATTATTTGTTTTATGTATAAACTCAGTTTTTCTTCACCAGAAACCTGGGCGTAGCGGGGCGAGGTTTGCGGACGATGAGAAAAGGTAGCTCGCCGTCTGATCGTGATCTCAAAGTCATTACAACTTTAACTAAGAGACACGATTTTGATGATTTACATTTATGAGCCTAAATGCATGGGGGCAACTGATTTTTATTTTTGATGTTGATGCCATATATGTAAGTTTTTTTTTTTTTGGTAAAGGAAAACTAAGTTTGCAGAAATAACTCTATTAAAAATTGTGTGTAATTTTAAAAGTGATTTTATAAATATTATTAAATTCTAACCCTACCTTCCTATCTACTCAGACTTTATTAAAAAAAAACACTACTCTTTTAGAGTAAATAACTAGTTTAAATACCACAATGCCCCGAATCGAGTAATATTTTTTTATCACACTACATTTTCGAATTTTGGTATATTTTTTTTTTCAAATTATTTACAAAATATTAATTTAGAGTCCGGGCTCTTTCAATTTGGGCGACAGTTTATTTTGAATTGTCGCTCAAATCAAAAGCTGTCTTATATCTAATGACACAATGCTGATTAGGGCTTGGCCTACATTGATCAGTGAGCTAGTGGCCTACCATGAACTCTTAACGCAATCCAGTTTGGGGTGTCGGAAAGAGATAGCGCTAGACGACTTGTATAGCTCTGTCTCTTTCCCACAGCCTAAACTAACTTAAGAGCTCGTGATAAGGCTCCTGACATTAAAAAAAATTGCTTTACAAGGTGAAATTAAAATAGCTAGCAAAACTCCGTAATCGTGATTGGTCGATGAAGAAAAGAAACGTTTTAAGTAGAATTGATTTCCTAAACGTAATTTAACATTTTCTTTTAATGTCATACGCATTTTTGCACATTATGTAGGTAACAATTATAATACAAGTTTTACACCAAATATTCTTTTAAAATAAATAATAATCAGTATTATTTATTTCGTCACTTCAAATAACATTTCTTTTTTCATCACGACCGCGAAGTTTCACAACAGATCTAATTTTACTGTGTATTCAAGAAGAAAATTGTAATATTGTAGCCTAAACCTTTTCATAATTATTAGATCAAATAAACATTAATTACTTACTATAAGAAAATCACACTTGTAAAAGACTTTTTAGATAAAGATTAATTGCGTTGAAAGCAGATTTAACAAACGAAGAACCTTCGAGAACAAGACAGAATTACTTACTTTGGCGAATAATTCTGAAACTTGTTTGGATCGGATTTTTTAATATTTCTGGAAAGTTCTTCACTTTAAAATCATTGCTTGTAAAACGCAAAAGATTAAAAATTACCTACTCATACATACCTACTCAAATTAATATCACTTATTAATATAAAGGGTGTAGAACAAAATTTTCGGTACAATATACGTATGCTTTACGAGACAAACACAGTTTTATCACCCTTTGTGCTTTGAGATCAGAATCGAGACAACGTATTTTATAGTTTGCATACACCCTATATATTATTATCTTGCGCATATAGGCCAACATTTTGTATGACGTGCTTTGATTGGCTCACAAAAATGTACATTAAAAGTAGAAAATGATTAAAAATTATTTTTGTGAAGTACAAAGTTGTCGCGAGAATGTTTTATTGCGCACTGGATTTCCAACTTTCGGTACTGTGCTAAAGGTAGAGAATACATAGTGTACTCTTGCCAAGTAAGTGCGCTATGGACTAGAAGTCCATAGCGCACTTACTTGGTAACTAACTCTTTATTATCGCGCACATGGTTTTCAACTCTGATTATTTTTACCTAAAGTTGAGAATACCTTAACGTGCATGTCAGCTTATCAAGGGTGCCGTCGGATTTTCGACTCTGTCTACTAAACAGAAGATTATAAATCCAGTGCACGACAAAAACGACGGTTGAATCACATTCTTTTCTACTTACGAAGACTCTTCCTCAACCAAAGCAGCCTGAGACAGTGAAATCTGTTGCGATCTCGGCATTCTTCTCACAAAAAAAGTTTTAATGCATGGCGCTAGTAAGTACAAGAGTACACCGCCGGCTATGATAGACACGGCACATAATGCCCATTGGGCGGTTATTATAGATGTCGCTGTTTCTATAACTGGCCTTAGGAGTTGGCAAGTTGATTTGAGTGAAGAAGAAGTGTTGTATGGACCTGTGATGCGAGTGTTAGAGCCACAGTCTGATGTTTGAAATCCAATCCAACCCGCTGATCTGTTGAATGTTACCTGGAAATAGAAAAGTTTGTATTTGTCTAGAGATAATTTTCAAATTTCTTCATAAATACAGTAAGGACTGTTTAGATGAAATGTAATCAGTTTTAGCTTTAGTTAACCTGGCCCCAACGCGTCATAGAATAAAAAGAGTGACGATCCAGATTATCACAAAAAAAACTGAGAAGAATGAACACAAATATTCCGCATAGAACAATATTAATAAGTGATCGCAAATTTTAGTGTTAAATGGCCTCTGTCATAATGCTGGGCTGTTTTCAGCGAGCCCTTACTCCTATCAAAGTTAATCTTAGTATCAGCTTTATATTAAGGCCGAGACTCCACCAAAGCTGTGTCAAGCTGTGCGGGGTCGAGACGTGTGTTGAACAACCAATAGAATTGCGTAATTGACACAGCTTCACTCGGCAACGCAGTTCTATTGGTTGTTCAAAACACGTCTCGACTTGCACAGCTTTGGTGGAGTCTCGGCCTAAAACTCAATATGTTGTCGTCTCATACTCTTTGAATGTTCTCCTTTAATTTTGTATAGCAATGCAGATTTATCGAATGTAATGTTTTATTGCAATACGCAGTGCAATGCAGGTGAGAGTTGATAGAGGAAGATTTTCAAAGAGTATGGACGTCGCAAATGTTTTTATTACGATATTTTTTCTTAGGTTTAATTACGACCGCACCGGGCGGTTATAGACATTACAGCTTGACAAAAAACTGTAGAAAGCCGGAAGTCGCCACTGTCTTCGCGCTACCAGCACTTTGTTTTTTTTTCACTTATTATGTTAGTTTTATGGCACATTAATAAATCTAACAAACCTACGGTCTTTGTTTACATCAAATATCAAAGATTTTAAAACGTTGTCAGAAACCAAAAGATTAGTTCCGTTTCAATCCGTTCTTGCCAAGCTGTAATAGTTGTTTACCTGTAATCCCTCCATAGCAATATATCCTATCACAGTCTCAGTTCCTCCCGCGTCCAGTCCTAGTTTATAACAGTAAGTTGAGACGGTTCCCGTCGTATCACTGCTGTTGTGAACACCCACTACTAACATGTAGTTCTGTAAAGGAGCATAATTATGTGTCTATTAGAATGTCAAATAACAATTTGTTACACTTTTAAGAGCGCATATTCTGAAAGTTGGCAACGTCGCAAATGGCTGTCAAATATTTACAAGTTTTAATGATAGATGGCGCCACCACTGCTTAGACCTAATCCGACCAATGACGTAGTACTATTTCGAAGTACCTTTAAGATTTGAACCAATGACGATGCTTGGAACAAGCTATACTATCGCCATTAGTTCCTCAGTTGCCATCCCCATTAATTTTACAATTTTACTGCAAGAAAATAAGAAATATGGCTCTGTAGTGCACTAAAAAAATGATTAGGGAATGCAATAATTAATTGCGTAACACCAAATATATAGTTTCAGACGTAATAAAAGCATAATTTTAATTGTATTCCTATATCAGTTTTCTAGTACAGTAACATTGCCAAATTAATTAGAAAAATGTAAATATTTGACGGCTATTTGGCTATTAACGACGTTGCCAACTTTCTGGTTATGCGGCCTTTAAGTAGTCCAGTGAGGTTTAGAGCAGTGGTGGCCCAGTGGTATCGGCCCCGACTTACGAGTTGTAGGTCGTGGGTTCGAATCCCGGCAGGCGCATTACTTTGTGTAATTTATTTCATCACCACTGCTCCCAAAACGGTGAAGGAAAACATCGTGAGGAAACCGGCATGTCCTAGAACCAAAAATTCGAAGACATGTGACATCCACCAATCCGCACTGGGCCCGCGTGGTGGATTATGGCCCACCCCCTCTCACAGAGAGGAGGCCTGTGTCCCAGCAGTGGGAATATTAATAGGCTGATGATGAAGTAGTCTTGTATTTTATTTTAATTATTATTTAAGTTGAGTCAAACAAAAATGAACACTTCAAAGCTTTTTATTTAACAAACGTATCCCTTTATCTAATATTGTTTTCGCATACACGCAACATTTTTAACAGCCGCCTATTGCCATAATATTATATTATTCTATTACCAATGACAACCTAAACCAAAGGGCACGTAAGAAAAAAATATCTCGTTATTTGAAGAATAGGTACCGTACCATAATATTTATAATTATGGCATTTTATTTTACCGTTTTTTCGATGTAACTAATCTGTATATCCATGACAGCTTTCATTGAGCTAAGCTGCGGATAATCGGACGGACACGGCGAAACTGTAAAACCTGAATTTGTCTTACACCGATGTCGATCGCCTACATAAGCGAGAAATACGTACAAAGTACGCGCCGCTGACGTCGGTCGACTGCTACGCACGACTGAGGTATACGACCAACATCAGTATAAGAATCCAGGCCTTAATTTTTTTTAGAATACGGTACTCTAATTCCTACAACAAAAAAAAAAAAAAAACTATTACCTGTGGTGGTATCTCCAATGTAAAATACTGGTTATCAGCATCAGCGCTCAAAAGATCTATGGCTAGCCAGGGCAAGGTCCATACTTGAGGCTCTGGCCAGCATGCAGCCTGCAACCATTTTAAAAGAATCTTAGAAATACCGGAATTATAGAAAAGAAAAGAATATTTTAACAGAACCTTGAAAAAAAATGATAACCGCTAGCAATACTTTAGTTTTATTTTTTGGGTGGTAAAATCATGAAATGAGTCCTCAAACCCCGGGCAGGGCGGGAGGGACTGTCAGACTTGTACTGACTAAAATCTACGGTGTCCTTCATTACCCCTTTATGTTCCGGGGTCACGGTAAGGAAAAAAGTCCCGCGACTCCGGCAGGCTTTGGCCCTCTGAGAGGCCCCGTCATTATGCTGACGCTCTTTAAGGCGCGCGTGGAACACTAAACGCCGTCGACCCGGGCATGGTCCATGGTCGGGCAGCAAGTTGCCCTTTACTCGCTGGCATCTCTTAGATTATCTGACAACTGGTAAGACCGATCAATGATTCAGAGAGTTAAAAGAAGTCATATATTCATAAAAAAAATGTTAAAAAAAAAATCATGCTCCGCCGCGACAGTGTCATCACTGCCGTGACCAGGATTCGAACCTGGGTTACTACGGCCACAACGTAGGGTCCTAACCACTAGACGATCACGGCTACCGGAGCTGGTGATTATCGACTCGAAATAAGCGCTCGCTTTGCTCCAAAATTGGAACACTTTCACAATCGTTGCGGTTCATTACGCCAGGTAATATTTTTTACATCGCAATCATAATCGCGCTGAAAGGCGTTTATTCGTGGCCATTTGTCAAGTTAATAAAAAAAAATATCAAGTAAGTTTGCTTTTCCTTTTTTTTTATTTATATTTTTATTTGTTTATATTTTTTTGTGATCGTTTCCTTTTTTTAGTGGCCCACCGGTATCTGGGTGCAAGCTACCTGCGGTCAGGGCTCCAGAGAAAAGAGACCTCCTAACAAAGCGTCATCATCATCATCTAAATGTTCCCACTGCTGGGACACAGGCCTCCTCTCTGTGAGAGGGAGTGGGCCATAATCCACTACGCGGGCCCAGTACTAGTTGGTGGATGTCACATGTCTTCTTTTTGGTTCTAGGACATGCCGGTTTCCCCACGATGTTTTCCTTCACCGTTTTGAGAGCAGTGGTGATGAAATAAATTGCGCAAAGTAATGCGCTTGGCTGGGTTCGAACCCACGACCTACAATTTGTAAGTCGGGACCGATACCACTGAGCCACCACTGCTCTACAATGCGTGCCGTGTCCAAAAGAACTGCTTTATGAATCAGGTCCTTGATCCAGCTGTCTAACAAAGAGCCTCCTTAGATGTTGTTGGAGGCTCTTGGCAGTTAAGCCAAGAATAACCGCTAAATCCATATCCCACATAGCGACAATCTCGGGAGCCAAATCAAGAAACTTCATTTGCTTATCTTGCTTATCTATCTATCTTCTTCTATCTACCTATCATATAAAAAGGGATCGCAAAATGTGTTGCTAAGCTCATAACTCGAAAACGGCTGGACCGATTCGGCTACTTCTTTTTTGTTGTGTTTGTAACCATTAGCGCTAGGTTTTTGAGGACGAAAATTATCATGTCCACCCGTGCGAAGCCAGGACGGGCCACTAGTTATTAATACAATTAAATTATTTACCTCTCTTCTATTCCAGAACTCATCCAATATAAGCACCTGAGATTTTCTAAATTCGTTCTTGAGTTCGTCGACAACCTGAAACATGAGAAAATATAATTATACAACTAGTATTATGAATGCGAAAGTTAGGATGGATGGATGTTTGATTGCGGTGACAGGGTTGGCGCAGTGGTTGAGCAATTGACTGCTGCGCAACGTGTCGCGGGTTCGAACCCCGCACGAAACAAATATTTGTATGACCTACAAATAGTTGTTCCGGGTTTGAGTGTTTGTATACCTATGCGAGTTTATGTTTTTAAACGCACTCACGTCACAGAAGTTTCTACTGTGCGGACAACAAAAAAGAAAGGATTGGGTCACGTCAGCATGCTTGTTGCAAAACAGTAAAGGTCGCTGTAGTCGACCAAGAAGTATAGCCGTGTTTTTTCTTTCATCTTTCCGCGTTCAGTCATTGATGCGCATCACGCCTGCAGAATTTTTCTAGCTAATTTAATTTGACCTTGTCGTCGAACATCCCGGTTTCACAAGTTTTCTTTGAGAAAGATCGGGGCTGTGGTATAGCTCTCTTGCCAGGTTTTCCAAATGAACTACAACATGGGACTCTTCAAAAAGGGCGTGAAAATGTTTCTGGAAGGTTGACATCGCGCTGACGATACCTCTGGTGTTGCAAGTGTCTATAGGCTATGCATAGTGATCGCTTTTTCATCCTGGCTGTAAGCTTGTTTATCGCCATATACAACATTATTTTTAGTATATGTGAAACCTGAATATAGTTTGTTCAGAATCAGTAACTGATTCGATTACAATATTTTTACAACAATTTTTTTTTTCAAGAATATTTTCATTAAATTTTATTACCATACAATCAACGTACGGTTAGGTACCTTTTGCCAACTATTATCACGAGTGTATAACACAGCAGACGCGGTCGCGGGTGTACTGAAAATGAGCATGTTTTTGAACGGACAACCAGGTTTTAAACAAGCTTATAACTTTGTGATTTTTTATGATACGGTTTTAAAATTTTGTACATAGATTCTTTACACAAAAATATTGGACAGTTGTATCAGGTTTCGTATAAACAAAAAAAAATGTTGTAAATTAAAAAAAAAAAACAAAAAGGTAATGTTATTTACCTGTCTGAACAATTTATCTGGCAACTTAATCTGTGTAGTACCACTATCAACAATGCTCTTCACATTATTAAGTTCCACACACATATCTTCATCGGGTTCTTTCACTTTATCTTCATCTGTCAACTCCTTTGTTTCTGGAGGGGACTTCTTGACTCTGATAGCTATGACACCTACTTCGTACCATCGTTGACGTAATACTGGAGTCCGGAATGTTTTGTTGTTATTTGGATTTGGTGTGTGGTTATCTGAAATAGGTAAAAGTGTATATAATTTTCATAAAGTGATAAGATCATCAAATGAGTTCCACACAGCTTTTTGAAGCGTGGGTGGACCACGACGCGCTGTCGACCCGGGCATGATCCATGATCGGACTGATTGATTAACATACACCAGCATTTCCCAACCTTTTTCGGTCACGGCCGGGGACATCAAGCACAGCTTTCACGGACCCCCATATTAAAATAATAATTTAATTGTAAATCTCACATTCGACTTGTAATCTGTTTATGTATTTGTTTTTTGTATTTATGCACGCACTTATTTCACTCACATCATTCATTAAGTCTCGCTTATCGCACGTTCTCCGTGCCAACTAAGTAAGCGTAGCGATTGCGAGACATTAGCATTTATGTATGGTCCAGAGATGACATCGTGGACCCCATACATATACTCGCGGACCCCCCGGGGGTCCGCGGACCACAGGTTGGGAAACACTGACATACACGAACAGTTCAAGCACTCCTATTCAACTGTTTGAAGCTGCCATCGCTAACTGCTCCAGCAGTCGATATCAACTGCTCCTGAAACATTTCGACTGGTCGAGCGAGCATTACCGCTACCGTATACGTGTGTTTTGATACGCAGCCGCAGCTTGAAGCAGTCGTCCAGTCCATAATGATCTAATGGAATAATTTTCGAATACCACGTGTGCAAAACCGCTACCAAAACTAGCATAACAAAAAAAGGTGTACTCACCAACAACATTGAAATAACCGTAATGCGTACTATTGGTCGTGCTTATTGGTCCACAGAGTTTTAAATGGAATGACATTGGTTTGTTCACTTTACGGTCTAGAGCATCTAGCCAGGATTCCACTGAGCCAGACTTGCCCCAAGCGCCTACTGGCATGTAGGCTAGTCCAAGGAGACCCTAGAAATAAGAAGATAAGGTGAGATGGTGTTTTATTTTTAGAGTCACGGAACTGGTTGGTGATGGTCGCGGGACTGACTGATCAGATAACAATTACTCTGGAACGTAAAGGGCTATTGAAGGATCACCGTGGATTTTAGTCGGTACAAGTCTAACAGTCCCTCCCGTCCCACCCTGAGTGGGAGAACTCACTTGATGAGTTTACTACAATAAAAAAATGGCGAGATACCTCACCAACCAGTTCCAACTACATATATTATGAATACCGAAAATAAAAATACCTACAGGTAAAACATCATTAACTAACGAATATCAAAACGTCCAAGTCTCATAATGTCGAATTCCCGAAATCTGCACCTCCCAAAATTTCCATACTTTAAGAATGTTGTAATTGGGTAATTTGGAAATTGGAATTTTTGAGAATTGGCCATTTGGGGATTCGGGCATTTTGACACGGTGGGACATTTTGAGAAGTGGTCATTTTGTTCCTGTACATTAACGAGCTTCAGTGTTATAAATTTGACAGCATAGTCGGCTGAGTAGCTGGGCGATTGACAACTGCGTTTCGTGTCACAATTTCGATTCCCGCACGGAAAATCCGACCACATTATAAATGACAAATTTAAAAGACCTTCGATACTACAATCATGTTCATTCATAAATGAATGAATACCGACCATTGGGCGACCATAGTGGTCACCCAATACCAATATGTGTAGTTTCTTCAAGTAATATTTTAAACTCAACAATAAACAAGTTAACGAATTATAAACATTAATTAACATAATATGGGAGCGGCGATATTTAAAATAGCCGGCTGACGCACCCTACGCATTTAGCCTTGATAAAAACATTACAACAACATGAGTTATTCCGACAAGTTATTCTAGTAGTTCGCGTCGATTCAAAAGACGGTTAACTTGTGAATGAACTACCTATTTCCCGCGCCTTCACTCGTTTGAATTACAAAAATCATCAGGATTTCGGTCCCCTAGTACCATAGTCAAATGAACAAATAAATCTATATTGAGATCTAGTATCGCTCAAACAAATCATTATATATCAGCAAGACTCAGATAGACAAAAATCTATAATGTACCTAACAGCTATTGATGACCACCAGAAGGCGATCTCCTTCTTTACAATGAGGATGACAACTAGGGAACTAATGGCGCTAGTATAGCTTGTTCCAAGCATCGCCATTGGTTCAAATCTTATAGGTACTTCAATATAGTACTACCTCATTAGTCGGATTAGGACTTAGTTATGGTGGCGCCATCTACAATTAGCTTTGACTTGCCCTCCCCATTGGCGCGAGCGATGACACTACTCGTACACCGTATTACAATAAAAAAAATCACGAAGAAATAACTGCTATATCTGCCAGTGAGCAAAATGACCGAGGGATAGTTTTCAGGACTTTTGTGGTATGGGTCTGTACTATTTATCTAGGAGGTATTGATATAATGCCTTTCCTTTTTGCTGAATAACTGCTTACCTGCCACCCTGAGGCTTTAGTGAAGAAATCATGACTGTCAGTTATTAGTGCAAAGTCTGAGCGCACTTCTTGTATACTCAGTGACGGAAACTGTATGAAGTCTGAAGCCAGGAGCCCTGTCCATGTGCCTTGAGTATATGCAGCTTGTATCTGTAATATAAATTGAAAAGATGAGAAGAGAATAAATTGTCCCAAAACTTTACTTGTTCGTCATCTTAAGGTTAAACGAAAAAATTGTGTGTTAAAACCAAAAAAATAAAATGCGACTACATATAAGAAAACACAGTGCTAAAAAATCTTCCCCAATGGCCGCTTTCACATCAGAAAATAACGAAAAGACATCAGTAGTTTCATTCATTTATAGGAAAAATGAGCGAGAGCGGCTGATAAGTTAATGTCGTGTCGTTACTGCTGAACAAAGGTCGGACCTTTCCAGCTTAACTTCACTTAGGGCGTTTACGCACTATGTCCGATCCGAACCCGTGAAAATAAGGTCCATCGAGCCGTAAAACTATTTCTAAGGTAATTTACGCACAGATCCGATCTCCGTCACCCGAGAATTTCCGTTTCGGAGAAAAAATGACGGACCGAGGTAGCCATAGTATTATTTGTATGAACGCTCGCGCACTGCGTCAGAGTTGAATCCGAGCTGCGTACGAGGCTACGAGCAGAGAGTAGTAGACGCCCTTACTGGTCAATAAATACGTATAATAAAGGTTTTACTTACACTGTTCCCACTATTATAGAGACTAGTTGAATTGTCTGCATGGAAGTACTTGTCACTGTCATTCCGAGCATAAGAGGCTAGGGCTAAAGTCGTGCTCCCTGTATCTACTAGTAGTTTAAACTGAAACAGGAGAAAATACGGATTGACAAAAAAAACATAATATGGTGAGGAAAAAGCTGTTGCTGACACTCAATGCTGGATATAAACCAGAGAAAGACTGGTAGTGTGGGTTTCATCAGAAGGCGCGGGCATGCGGACGGCGAGTTATGGGCAACTCGCTGTCCGATCATGGACCGTGCTCAGGTCGGCGGCGCGCGCCTTCAAGAGCTGTCAGCAATATGACGGAGCCTTGAGGGCCGAAGCCTGATGGGGTCGCGGAAATCATCAAGTAACCCTGGCTCCGGAACGTAAAGGACAACGTGGATTTTAGTCAGTACAAGTCTGGCAGTCCCTCCCGTCATTTCCTGGGTGAGAGGACTCATTCAATGATTTTACCACATAAAATAAAAAAGCGTGGGTTTCATCAGTTGAGTACCCCAATTACTAAATGTACATGCTGTCAAAAGGGGTACCCAAGTCTTGAAGCTACTAAAATTTGTTTTGAGAGCATTTGCCTGGGTAAAGTCACAGCTGAACAACAATAAAAAAATTGACCTTTGCAACGACCAGTAGTGCATTACAATCAGGAAAACTCAGCAGATTACTTAGAAAGACTTGAATCTATTAATGTCTTTGTTAGAACAACAATTACAAATGCAAAACACAATCCAGTAATAAAAAGTAAACTGTCAGCGCAAACATCATTGTGTGGGTGTCAAAACAATATGTCTGGCATTGACTTGTCTGAGTGGCTTTATCAACTAACTGATGCAATTTTTCGTTAACTAGCTGTGCCCGCGACTTCGCTCGCGTGGATGTCGGACCTTATTTCATACAAACTTTCATCCTCTATTTTATCCCCTTGGGAGTAGAATAGATCAAAATCCTTTCTTAGAGGATGCCTACGTCATAACGTCTACCCGCATGCCAAATTTCAGCCCAATCTGTCCAATGGTTTGGGCTGTGCGTTGATAGATCACTATGTCAGTCAGTCACCTTTGAGTTATATATATTATATTTAGATTAGATTTAGATTATGTCATACTTAGTAGGACAATAAATTAAGGTATTTTATTTCTAACATTTTGTTTATTGTAGGAAATGTAACAATTGCCCTGAAGTGTAATGTGTCCAATTTAACTAATGAATCATATTTTTTATGGAACTAGTTGTTTGTCAATCCACATAAATTATTATAAAACTTATTTCGGCTCTGTGCCTATGGCCTGACCGCTGAGATTACCTCTTCTATTTATGCTCACGATTTGGTGTGTGTACCCATTATCTATCCCTTTCTTCCCTAACCAACCTAACTATTGCTGTCTCTTTCTCATGCTGTGTTTGACGGCTAGAGTCGGACCGCGCGGTGGCGCGGCCATTTTCCTCAGTACGCTTTTATTTACGCAAGCGAGCGGTGTGTGTTAGAAAAAAATCGTTAAAACGAAGTGAAAATTAGTGAAAATTAAAACGTTGTGTAACGTTCGATGAAAGTTAAGAATATATTTTATTTAAGGTGAGTAACCTAACAGAAATTGTACATTTATTCACAGAAATTCTCTTTCGTTCGAGATTACGCTGTCACCTAATTTTCCTGGTCCGATCGAGAGAAATAGACCCCGATCTCGGGCTCAAGCCCAGACGGATATAGTCCCAAATCACTTGGTGATGTGAGTGACGCAACGGGACCCTAAGCTACCGGTATGGATTGCTGAGGCGATCGCATGGTAATTCTGGACCGACCGATCGCGGAGATTGGCTCGACTGGGCCCCGAGTTCGACCCGATCGGGCACAAACCCTGGTCCGACCGCTCCCAGATTTTGGTCCGACCGTCCTCAGGTATTGGCCCGACCGGCCCCGAAAATTGGCCCGACCTGGTCCGGAAATTGACCCGACCGGGCCCGGAAATCGGCCCGACCAGACCCGGAATTTGGCCCGACCAGACCCGGAATTTGGCCAGACCGCCCAAGAAGCTTGGGACAACCGGGCCGCAAAGTTTGATCCGACCAAACACGCAATTTGGTCCAACCGGGCCCCGAGTCGTAACAGACTTTTCTTGAACTGGGCCCGACTTTAACAGTAGTCTTTAGTGACCGACCGAAATTTCGGTTTCGGTTTCGGTTTCGGCCGGTTTCGGCCAAAAAATCTAGTTTCGGCCTTAGTTTCGGTTTCGGCCAAAATATAGCCGAAACTTTCGGCCCCGCCGAAACTCAAGTGTTCGTGCATTTTCGTGGGTCGTTTAGTAAAATTCGTAGCTAACACGTGTTTGCTCCAGCTCAGTTCGCCACCGTCCATTTAATCGTGAGTTGAGGTTATGTTTTTGAGTTTACTGCCTACTAAATAATAAAATATGTTACGTACGTTAATGATCAAAAAACTAAGGAATCGTCAAGGCAGTGACTCTATTCGACTTCTTTGAAATATGTAATGCTATTTTTGTCAACACAGTATTTTTGTGATGCTGAATATAGTGCGATTGCTGAGACTTATAATCCAGTAAAACGTTGAAAACAATGAATCTTTATAATTTCGAATAGATTATAGCAAGAAGTCATATACAAATATCATAGAAAAATAGATATTTCTTAAAAATCTGCTGTTTCCATAAGTTTGCCATATACCATTACTTTCCAGAACTTGATCCTTATATAAGCAACACTGTCGAATGGTGTTATAATAATACATTGTGTTTTTTCCAAAATCAGCGGTTTCGATTCCTAGCCAGGATTATTGATTTTTCTAAAATCCAATGATGCAGTTTTCGTTTTCGTCAAAATCGGTCTCGAGACTCTATTCAATGATTTTCGATATTCCTCATTGTTAACGATAAAGACATCCACGCCCAGTTGAAAAATTCAACCTGTTTAGGTGACATTTTTTTTATGTGTTAATAAATGTAAAAATAAAAACAGTAAAAGTAAAATATCAGACAAAAACCGATTATTTAAATGTTTTAAAAAGTTTCGGTTTCGGTTTCGGTTTCGGCCGAAACTAAGAGCAAGGCCGAAAGTTCGGTTTCGGTTTCGGTTTCGGCTGAAAAATCAGTTTCGGTCGGACACTAGTAGTCTTACAACCGGACCGAGAGTCTTAGAAGCTTAACCAATCCGTCCCGTATCTGAATAAAAGATTGATTAGCCCGACAAAATCAATTGATCGCTAGTCACTTACGCGCTCTTTTCTGTTCGACAGATGGCGTCTTCACAAAATTATATCACGCTTGGTGAACTATATTCCCGAAACGGCGAGGAAGAAGATCAGCAGCTATTGGACAAGATAAAGGACATAATTGAAAAGAGTCTCCCAGCTGGATGGAGAGATTGGAAGGTCATTGACTGGACCAAGGAAGAACTTTTCGGCGGCAAAATAGACCACAAGGTGCTAAACAAAATCCGATTTGCAATACCTTCAGTGGAGCTTGCACAAGCTTTCTTCCCTGAAGCGAAAAACATTGGCGAAAAGTCATATAAAAACATGAAGTTGAAACTCTTAGACTGGGATATCAGCAGATCTCTTATAACGAACCCCAATCACATTGCGGCGAAGTTACGCGGATCTTCAGCACAAGCCGAGCTCTTCAGAAGAGCAGTGGAGACAGTAAGAGCATCGGTGTGCTCTAGAGAACAGATCTCAGACATCTTAACAACAGACGAATCGCACAAAAACCGAATAAAAAGCTATTCGAGATGTAGTCCAATAAGAAATAACCCTCGCAAACCCCTCAAACGAAAGCGGCCGAGACTCCCATCATCATCATCTTCGGTGAACTCAGACCAGTCGAGATCAATAAGAGCTGCCTCATACACATCTCCGGAGAGAATCCTCCCCAAACGAGCACATTATTCGTCATCACCTCCCTGCTCACCGGAAAGACTAGACACGGATTCGAGGCTAGATCGCATGGAGGGGATGATCCAAGGCTTATATGAAATGGTAAATGGCAGAAACAAGGAGAACGATAGTAACCTCGACACTCCAAGCTGGCGGGCTCCCAGCCCGGGACTGGAAGCCTTCGATACGGAGAACAATAATTGGGACATATTTTCGCCGAACACGAAGGAGTCTGAACCAGCCATACCTAAACCAAATCCGACAATAGAACAACAAGGCCTAAAATGCCAAAGACTGGGGGAACAAACCTGGAATAAAATTCGGTATGCAGACTCGCAGAAAAAACTTCAAGCTTCCCCAGTTTTTCACTGCCTTCGCGTAAATGGGACAATGTTCCAACACTCCCAACCCAGCCAACTAAAGGACCTGTTAGGAAAATGTGACTCAGCTTTCGGAACCATTACTCACGGACTTTTAATGCAAAGACAAAAACTTCAGGAAGCTCTAAAAAAAGTGGCAGAACAACACCCGGACGCAACAGAGAGCCTTAAAAATATTCTCTCATCAGACGGCGAGTTTCGCTCAGTATCTGATGATTTACTCCAATATACCTGTGGCAAACGGGCCGAGGTAATCGAATCCAGACGAAAACTTTACGAACCAAGGAACAACTTCTACAGATCGGTCCTCAACGACATCCCACCATCGGGGACTCATTTATGGGACGAAAACAAATTGCAAGAGATAATCAAAACGCATGGGGTCTCCAAAATTGCTCCAGCCCCCCGTCGACCGTTAATGACTCATACCACTCAATACACAGACAAAGAAAACAAATCTAAACTACCACGAGACCATAGCTCTTTCAGAAAACCACATCAAAATACTAAAAAATTCAGAAAATCAGACTTCAAAGCTCGACCCCAGAAACAACAAGTCTCAAGAGAGCCCAAACGATATAACCCTAAGGAAAGAAACGGAGGGGGGAGACGGCGTTATCTTTGACATTCAACACTTTCGGGCGGGCCAGTTAGCCGACCATATGTCAGCGTGGAAAGGCCTAGGGGCACCGAAATCTATCTTAAGCATCATAACAGGCTATGTCATCCCGTTTTCAACAAAACCACCAATCACAGAATTAACACTGGAGCTACTAGAGAAATTTCGAACACCCACTTCTACGCTGATGGACCAAGAGATCACAAAAATGATTCAACAGAAAACCATTATAGAATTAGACTGCAGGAATGGTTTCCTTTCAAAAATGTTTCTCACACCAAAGTCGGACGGTCAATGGAGACCGGTGTTCAACCTAAAAAGACTGAACGAATTCATCAAATTACAAAAATTCCGACTTGTAAACCATCGACATTTACAATATTTTCTACAGAAAGGAGACTACATGACCAAAATAGACCTTTCACAGGCCTACCTTCATGTCCCAGTAGCAAAAAGGCACTGGCGATACCTAGCACTCCATTACCGCAACTCAACCTACACAATGACAGCTCTACCCTTTGGACTAAGTTCAGCGCCTCAAATCTTTGCAAAAATAATAAATTGGGTCGCCAAGTATCTAAGAAAACAGAATATCCGTTTAATTGTGTATCTCGACGATTTTTTGATAGTGAATCAAAACCCACAACTTCTAAAAAACGAGGTGTCAATAGTACTACAGACCCTTACAAATTTAGGCTTCAGAATAAACTGGGAAAAGTCAGTATTAAATCCAACAAAAGAAATAACATTCCTTGGCATAAAATGGAACACAAAATTGAACCTGAAAAGCCTACCACTAGAAAAAATAGAATCACTACAGAAAATTATACTAAAAACCATAAAATCAAAAAAATGGAGTTGGCAGCAGGCAAAGTCGTTACTGGGCAAAATGGAATTTGCATCGTTCGTGATACCACTAGCGCGTCTACACTGCAGGAAGATTCAACGAGCAGTCAACCGACTACCAGAACCCGAACCCGACCTACATTTCAAAATAAAACCACAAATTTTTCAAGAGTTAGAATGGTGGTTAGAAAATCTAGAACAAAAATCGAAGATAATTCTACAGGAACCACAAATTCACCTAGTCACAGATGCTTCAAATACGGGTTGGGGAGCAGAACTAGAAGACAAACTGATCTCAGGACAATGGACCGCCGACCAAGAGAAATGGCATATAAACAAAAAAGAAATGTATGTCATTTACAAAATGTTAACAAAATACCAAGATGCTCTTCAAAACAAAAGTATACTCATTCAGTGCGACAACAAAACGACAGTGGCATACCTAAAGAACCAAGGTGGAACCAAATCCGTATCGCTTCTAAAACTAGCAGGCGATATCTTGAATATAGCCAGGCACAAGAACATAGAAATACGAATAGAACATATTCCAGGTCAGTACAACATAATATCGGACCATCTATCAAGAGGCAAAAGCTTACCAGACTGGCACCTATCAAACTGGATGGTACAAAAGATATTCAAAAAATGGGGCACTCCATGTATCGATCTCTTTGCGACTCAGCACTCGGCAGTGGTCACAAAATTCGTCACACGATTTCCATGCCACCAGGCAGATTACGTGAACGCGTTCACGAGGACCTGGGACTACAAACTAGGGTGGATATTTCCCCCCCCACCGTTAATACCCAGGATCCTACAACACCTCAATCAATGTCGAGGGACGTTCATATTAATAATCCCCAGATGGGAGAATGTATATTGGCGACCGATAATCAAGAAAAGAGCCATAGACAAACCATTCACAATTCGAAACTTGGCCCAACACTTGACAGACCTTCAAACCAATCTGCCACCCCCCAAAATACAGGATTTGTACTTGGAAGCATGGAAAGTACGGGGTGGGCCGATCTAGTCAAAGACTGGACAACACAGGAAAAACAAATTCTAGAGACTTCGTAGCGTAAATCATCCCTTGGCACTTATTCAGCAGCATGGAGGACCTGGTGCCAATGGGCCAAAGAGAATAAAGTCTTAATAAATAACCCAGATCCAACAGAGGTAGCAAAATATCTTTGTTACTTATTTTATAAGAAAAACATGTCATATAGAACTATTTATCTACATAAATCAACAATAGCAACATTCTCAAACCCTCTGCATTCTGACAGAATCTCTAACAACCCTCTAGTAAAACACACTTTAAAAGGAATTTCAAATGCAAAGCCACAGATATCGCGTGCCAAAATTTGGGACATAAATAAGCTGTTATCTTGGATACAACATAACCCTCCAGACCCAAGTAACCTTTTTCAGGTTTCTAGACATTTGGCAACGCTGCTACTTCTGGCATCAGGAAGGAGGGTCCATGATCTAACCCTCCTTAGAATAGATTCGAATTTCCTGGTACAGTCAGAAAATGAAGTTACTTTCTGGCCTCAATATGGATCAAAAACAGATAAATCACATTACATACAATCAGGATGGAAGCTGGTGAAGAATGATCAGGAATTATGGGATACTGTGAGCTGGGTTAAAAAATATATCACAATATCACATTCAAGACGCCATGTCAATAATCAGGTAATCCCAAACTTATTTGTGAAGACACGTGGAAGAACCGGACCAGCTTCTCGATCAGTGATAGCCGGTTGGGTAAGAACTGCCTTAGTGTCAGCTGGAATTGACGCAAGTGCAGGCAGCACCCGTTCTGCAGTTGCCACTTACAGATTTAATAATTACATCCCCCTTGATGAAGTATTGAAGAGAGGAAATTGGCAAGGCCCAAATAACTTCTTTAAACATTACTATAGAGAAATTGATAAGCCAGAAATTGGGGAGAGTAGCGCTAATATTGAAAAGACTGTCACTAAATCATTTATACCAGTATGATTATGAACATGGTATGGTATGGTTATGAACATGAGAGGACCTAAGATCTCAATTATATTATCTAAATTGAAATTTTGCTCCTGTTGATTATATTAGTTGTTATGTTTGTGTCTGTGCCTGTCAATAATAGAGTTAATAATAGAAGGGCACTGAAGAGTTTACTTGAATTGTTATATTACTTGATTATTATGTTATTATTGTTATTATTTTGAGGTGCTACATCTTCAAACCATATTGCAATAAGACCGAAATTAAGTCTTATTTACCTATTAAAGTATGTGATTATAGAAGTGTATTAGTAAGGACTTTTACAAAGGTTAATTAATAACTACCTAAATGATTGTAAGGTGATTGCCAGGCTTAGCTAGCCTGGAAGATGACATTAATTATTGTGAAAACTTTAAGAATATTGCTATAATGCCATATGGTATCTCTTTAATAAATACATAATGTCTATTCTATCCTATAGTTTATTATTCATTTCCCCTCCAACTCGTATCACAGTACGCTGCTGTGTTGCTTACTAACATGCCGGCAGATTTAAGACATATCTCAGCGGTCAGGCCATAGGCACAGAGCCGAAATAAACCAATTTTCCCCCCAAGGGGAAGAAAATTGATATTTCGGGTCTTGCCGTAGGCCTGACCGTGGCAATTCCTTGCCGGCTGATTATGGTACTGAGGAAAATGGCCGCGCCACCGCGCGGTCCGACTCTAGCCGTCAAACACAGCATGAGAAAGAGACAGCAATAGTTAGGTTGGTTAGGGAAGAAAGGGATAGATAATGGGTACACACACCAAATCGTGAGCATAAATAGAAGAGGTAATCTCAGCGGTCAGGCCTACGGCAAGACCCGAAATATCAATTTTCTTCCCCTTGGGGGGAAAATTGGTTTATTATGTTTTTTTATACTTATGATTTGCAAACTAATCAATGTTTTAGCAATACATTGACCCATTTTTTTAGTTGGGTAAAATCATCAAATTAGTCCTCCCACTCAGGGCAGAGCAGGAGGGACTTTTAGACTTGTGCTGACAAAATCCACTGTGTCTTTCAACAGCCCTTTACATTCTGGGGTTACGGTAATTTGTGAGCCCCGTAACCAATACAGAGATCCAAACACATATTAAACATTCATTTGTGATTACTGAAAAAGAACATTCAATTTATATCGACCACAACTTGTAAGACTCCGTTCAAACATACTTGAATGGCCTTCATTCATTTAGAAAAAGACCCCTATTATATATCCTAGCAGCAAGACTAACTATTGTTATCACCAAATACTAAAGATATAATGATAGCACTGCAGTTTAGTCAATAGAAATAAATAGAAATGGAAGGCACCTTAGTTCTATTTTTAAAGCAATCTATACGACCTCCGCTAACGGGTACAAAACAGTAGTTTGGATATTGGGCAAATGAACCTACAGCACATCATCATTTTATTTGTTTACATAGAACCTTTTTTAAAACTTGGAGTCTAAGGTAGTAGAAGTCTCCATCGCGCTTACCTTTTGATGAGGATGACCTATATTAACTTCTATGCCATAAGCTTCCCCGGCATCGCCATATAAATTGATTTCTTCACCGAAACAACAATTCAAACAAACAATGCAAAGAAAAATAACAGAAATCACTGACATCTTTGTTTTATATTGACATCATACGTTTGAACGATTTGGATCACTAAAACTTTAATTGGAATCAGGAGTCTCCGTATTTGTTTGAGATAAATTAATGAAACTTTCAGGGTGATAAATATTTACGATAATCCACTCATCAGATGCTTCGCCTTCGTGTTGTCGGATTTAGGATTTAGATTTTATTTGATGGATTTGGATTTTCTGTCATGTTGACAGATGACAATGACATCGTACTACCTTTTTAATTATATTTAACATGGCTTCTGGACTTTTGTACCATGTCCTGATACAGACAGATTTTTTCCAGAAAGTTGGCAACGTCGCTAATAGCTGTTGGAAATAAGAATTATGGCTCTTTACGTCTAAAACTACATATTGGGTGTTACGATATTTTATGATTGCATTCCCTAATAAAACAAGGTTGAAAAATGGCATCTAATGAGAGTGGTGTTTACAAGCACAAGCGGTCCTGATCAAAAATGACTATTTGGGATATCCTAAGTGGCGAGAAAACATTACCACCAGCTACGGATGCGACGGCGGGCGGCGCGGCAGCGGCGCCGGCGGCGAGATCGCCGTTCAACAAAGAGGACTTGAAGGCAAGGGCTGAGATCCTACTTTTACTGTCACCGTATGAATTTTAAAACAAATTAAAGGCTGCGCGTTATTTAAAGCCATAAGGGAGGCAATGGTACAAGAAACTCGACACAGAAGTAAAGAATATTGGTTTCAAAGCATAAGAAGCTGACCCGAACCCAAACATAACAAAATATATTAAAAGTACTTGCAAAACATGAAGAAAAAAATTGACAATAATAGACCCCTTAGCTGTGCGCGTAATGACAGTGACAATGACAGTTATATAATACAAAATTGCAAGGTTTTATTTTCCAGTGACTCTTTAAAAACGTCATGTTTGAATCATGGACCTAAAAAAAAAGTCGGACGGAACTTCACTAAGAAAGAATTGAAGCACCCATAGTAAGTCAGTGCGCTTGTCCACACAAGCCAGCACACACACATTCACACCATAGTAAGTCAGCCGTCGGCCATTACGCTTCGAACGACACTCGCGGTTTCATACGGTGTTATTTTGTCCAATAAAAATCAAAGTATGCCGTCATGTGTTGCAAAAAGTTGTCTAAACCATAGTAGTTCAATTAAAAAAGCCAGGGGATCACTTTTCACAGATAAACATGTCATTTTGAAGCTTATTTCTCGATTTTACGTCAATAAATTTTATAAACATCTCGAAATCAATCAGTCTTGCAACTATTTCAAGGTTCAAATTATTTTAAAATTGGGAGATTTATATTTTGTTACTATTTATCGTTATTGTATTCTTCTGTATTTTTACAAGTTTCCCCACGGCAAATGATGCATGGAAAAATAATTGTATAAAAATAATAAGGGAGTGTAGACATGGAATAGGAATGTGGACGTGTAGGAATGAAACATAAAATAGCTTTAAATATTTATAGGCGAAAAATACTTAAACATTCGTTTTCACCATTTAAGGTGATTGCTTCGATGTAGCCCGCGAAATTCAAATTTTTTTACGTTTTTTGCAATTTGCAGGCCAGTGACATGTTGTAACTTTATAAATATTTGTGTTGCGCAAATAACAAGTATAATTTTAAATATAAAAAATATCAAAAAACTCGCTCCATCAGCTCTCACATAGAAAAGGTGCATCATGTTAAAATCTCCGAAATCTAACTACGATGCACCTTTTCTATGTGAGAGCTGATGGAGCGAGTTTTTTGATATTTTTTATATTTAAAATTATACTTGTTATTTGGGCAATACAAATATTTATAAAGTTACAACATGTCACTGGCCTGCAAATTGCAAAAAACGTAAAAAAATTTGAATTTCGCGGGCTGGTTGGAGCATCCCCCTTAAGTAAATTAGAAAGGATTTCTAGATGTGTCAATAGCAAAAGACAAGTCTACAAAAATTTGAATAACCAAAAGGGATTGTAAAACTTTATTAATATTAAACGAGTTGTAAATATTTTATATCCAATGTGCTTAAATTATTTTACCTTTATTTTAAAAATAGGTATCTGTCACAAAAAAATTGTAATTAAACTTAAGTTCAAGGGAGTTCTTAATTAAATATTGTTTAAAAATGGGTAATTTTTTCCTTCATCTGGCATCCCTATACAAACTCACACATATAAACACGGTAGCCATTGTGGTGCTTCAATCGTTTCTTAGTGAAGTTCCGTCCGCCTTTTTTTTTAGGTCCATGGTTTGAATAGTAAACCCGGGTTTTCACAGTGAGAGTTGGCTCGGATCGAGTGCACTCGGGTCAATCTTCAATTTTTGAACTTCCGTTTAGGATAATGACGCCCGATACTTTTCCTGTTAGTGCAACCATCCATTGACTTAAAACAAAAATATAAATTATTTTAATTACGTTTAACTATAATGAAATTAAAATAATGTATATTTTCGTTTTTTGTTAATGGATGGTTGCACCAGCAGTAAAAGTATCGCGCGTCATTATCCAAAACGGAAGTCCAAAAATTGAAGATTGGCCCACTCGTACGAGTCAGCTTCGTACGAGTGTACACGGATAGCGGTTATTGTCGCCATATTATTGTTTAAGGGGGATGCTCCAACCAGCCCGCGAAATTCAAATTTTTTTACGTTTTTTGCAATTTGCAGGCCAGTGACATGTTGTAACTTTATAAATATTTGTGTTGCACAAATAACAAGTATAATTTTAAATATAAAAAATATCAAAAAACTCGCTCGATCAGATCTCACATAGAAAAGGTGCATCATGTTAAAATCTCCGAAATCTAACTACGATGCACCTTTTCTATGTGAGAGCTGATGGAGCGAATTTTTTGACAATTTTTATATTTAAAATTATACTTGTTATTTGCGCAACACAAATATTTATAAAGTTACAACATGTCACTGGCCTGCAAATTGCAAAAAACGTAAAAAAAATTGAATTTCGCGGGCTACATCGAAGCAATCACCTTGAGGTGATTGCTCCGATGTAGCCCGCGAAATTCAAAATAACAAGTATAATTTTAAATATAAAAATTGTCAAAAAATTCACTCCATCAGCTCTCACATAGAAAAGGTGCATCGTAGTTAGATTTCGGAGATTTTAACATGATGCACCTTTTCTATGTGAGAGCTGATGGAGCGAGCTTTTTGATATTTTTATATTTAAAATTATACTTGTTATTTGCGCAACACAAATATTTATAAAGTTACAACATGTCACTGGCCTGCAAATTGCAAAAAACGTAAAAAAATTTGAATTTCGCGGGCTGGTTGGAGCATCCCCCTTAAATAAAAATGATCCACAGAGTACATTCAAATGATCCGAGTGAGCTCGAAAAATAGAGCAGAGTCCGAGTCTACTCGGATTAGACGTTGGCGTCCGAGTGCGCTCGGATTACGTGTTTACATGATACGAGTAGCATCCGAGTAGACATCCGAGTGCACTCGGTCCGAGCCAACTCTTAATGTGAAAATCCGGCTTAAAAACAAATCTCAAAATCTGTAGATGTTCAGAATAAAATTCATGTTTTAGGAAAAATATTTTGATTGTGGCCACACTGTAAAAAAAAGTTTTTTTATTTAGTGGCAACAAAGACAGAACGCGCGTTTTTCAATGTCAACGAATTGTCAGATGAATGAACTGTCATTTACTTCAAACCAAGCTTCAAACTTGCAATGCTAAATTGCTGTCATTGTCAAATTAGATAGAGCGAGATAGCTAAATTCATTTCAGCAAAGGCACAACTGAAACCAAATACCTTTCATGCCTAAATTATAAATATATTTATTGCAAACGGAAAGCTGTGACTGTTCTGTTGTGGTTTTCTGATCATTCCGGCAATTTGTGAAGATAAATAAGAAAACATTCATATTATTGCAGTAACCACCAAATAAGTTTGAACAATGAGTCTTTGGGTAGACAAACATAGACCGCGAGATTTGATGAAACTGGATTTTCATATAGATCAAGCTGCTCGATTGAAGAATTTAGTTCAACAAAGTGATTTCCCGCATCTTCTTATTTACGGTCCTTCTGGAGCCGGCAAGAAGACTCGCATCATGTGTTTACTACGAGAACTGTACGGTTCAGGCGTGGAACGTCTTCGCCAAGAAACCATGACGTTTACAACACCTTCCAATAAGAAAGTTGAAATCATGACTGTGAGTAGTAACTATCATATTGAAGTTAACCCAACTGATGTCGGCATCCACGATAGAGTGGTTATCATGGATCTAGTGAAGAATGTAGCCCAAACACATCAGATAGACTCCTCTGGACAAAGAGAATTCAAAGTTGTGATATTGAATGAGGTGGATGACCTAACAAAGGATGCTCAGCACGCTTTACGTCGAACTATGGAGAAGTACGTCGCAACTTGTCGCCTTATACTTATCGCAAACTCTATTTCCCGTGTCATTCCAGCAATCAGATCCCGTTGTCTGACCATCAGAGTACCTGCACCAACCGAGGCTGAGATTGCCTCAGTACTCAAAACAGTCTGTAAGAAAGAAAGTTTGACTATCCCACCAGAACTAGCATTGCGGCTTGCAAAAGCTGCAGACCGTAATTTAAGACGAGCATTACTAATGTGTGAAGCTTGTAAAGTTCAACAGTATCCGTTCACGGCAGACCAAAAAATACCTGAGCCTGATTGGCAGCAATTTATCAGAGAGACTGCAACTATGATACTGTCAGAACAGACTCCAAAAAAGCTTGGTGAGGTCCGACAAAAGTTGTATGAATTGATTATTCACGGTGTACCGCCAGATATGATTTTTGGCGGGCTATTGAAGGAGTTAGTAAGGAATTGTGACATGTCTATGAAATGCCAAGTTGCCAGTCATGCAGCTATGTATGAACATAGAATGAGACTCGGCAACAAAGCTATTTTCCATTTAGAAGCTTTTGTAGCCAAATTTATGGCAATCTACAAGAAGTTTGTCGAAGAATCCATGGGAGATGTTTTTTAAGGAATGGTTAAATAAATAAAAAACTCAATTGTGCCTGTTTTTTATCATTTTTAATAAATAACTAAATTCGATTTTATTATGTTGTTTTTATGCTGAATGATTTCTTAGAAATAATAAGGATGTGGTTGTTGTAATATTTTATTTTTCACTATAATACTTATAATAGTGTCTTATGGGAACTTTAGCAGAAAATAATCTAAAGTTATCTACTATGGAATGCATTAAGGCTGCTGTGATTTCATTAGAAAAATGATCCAAGATGGATTGTTTCTTCTGTATGGCATCATCAATTATGTATGCATCTGGAGAATCTGTAAAATAATAAAATATGTAATTAGTAACAATAATTTGATGTAGGGTAAACTACCAGTGTAACTTCTAAAATAAGGGAATGATAAAACTAAAAAAAATTTAGGAATAAAATTATGGCTGAGGGTAAGAGCAGAGCTAGACGACTTGTATAGATCTGTCTTTTTCCCACAGCCAAAACTGGATCGAATTAAGAGCTCGTAGTAAGGCCTCTGTTCTTGCTTCAATTTTAGCTGATCAAGCGCAATGGATGAAGACTTATTTTACAATCAAACCCATGAAGCACCCCTTTAAAGACAGATAGATGCATAAAAAACTTGATTCTGCAGCATTTAGGTCATAAATCGTATTGAGTCAGTTGCCCGCGACTCTTACGATGTCGTACGCATGTCGTCGGTGCAGCTATCGGGAGACCTGCCTACGCTGCGTCTTTTGGTCCGTGGTGGCCATTTGAGAACTTTTCTTCCCCATCGGTTATCTTATCAACGAGCGATGTGGCCTACCCTACCCATTGGTACCTACTTCAACTTTCAAATTTTACGAGCTTTGTTGGTAACTGGATCTTCGGCGAATATCTTTGTTGCAGATTTTATCCCGCATAGAAACTCTTAATAAAGCTCTTTCCATTGCTCGTTGAGTGACTTAGTCTCTCTAAAAGGCCAGCCGTCAACGCCCACGGAGTAAGTCTTAACTCCCTTTAATTTTGATTAAGTAGACTAGGCAATTCAGTGAGGGCAATAACACACTACATTAAGGGCAATTTATTTATTAATCAACTAATGGATTAATCTTGTTTAGCTCTACATAGAAATCCTAGACTATTAGACTGACTAAATATCTGAAATACTCTATTTAGGCTAAATGATTGAGTAGGTAATCAATTATGTGCTACTTCTGACATAGGTACTCGAATTAATTATATCTATTACATGAACCATTTATTTCTGGTAGGTACTTTTTACTTACGGTTTCAGTGCTGAGTGGAGGAAAAAATATTAGTAGATTAGTAGCCAAGGGCTGTAAGGCATCAATTGCAGCCCGAGATATTTAGGCGCACGAGCGCAGCGAGGGCGCCTGTTCGAGGGTGCAATTGATGCTTACACCCGAGCTAACTACTCTGCTTTACATCTCGATTGTGAGGTAAGTAGAAAAAAACCGGCATTACAAGAATAAAACATTTCAAAGTAAAAGTTTTCTATTCCCGCCTTTTTTCATCTTTTTTTTTATTTTATTTTTTTATGAACGAAATTGAGCTTCGCCATTCGATATTTAAAATTGTTGACTATTATACTCATACGCAGCCAAGGCTGAATAGCGAAGCGACCTCTTTTGTCATTGGGCTGAAAGCATGATGTCTATTGCCAGTATGATGGTTAGATGTACCTACGCGGTTGGCATAAAGGCCTCGAAGCCATGCCAAAAACATTTAATAAAAAAAACGATGTACGCAAACTTTTTGAAAGATTGAAGAGTTTTTTTTTAATTACTTACCGCCCTAGGGCTTTTCTAGCTACATTAATACCCTAGAGCGCTAATTGGTTACTTACAAGCCCCATTTGGGGATATTAAGGCCCTACTTACCGAACATGAGAGATGTTTTTTCAATTTCTTCCTAATCCACTCAGGACCTAAAGGTTAATATACGAATCGAGTCGACAATTAAGTAATTTTAAGCATGATAATAATAATGCAACTCGTTTTTTCCCAATCAATACAAAGAATACCTGGGGCTTACCACACTCCCTGGTTTGGCTATGGGAAAGAGATGGCGCTAGATGACTTGTATAGCTCTAGAGCTGTTGCTTTCCCACAGCCAAAATAGGATCGCGTTTAGAGCTCGTAGTAAGGCCTCTGAATAAAAACGGGGTAGTGTGTACCCTTTCCCTCTTACCGTATGAGAATTTTGAACTTGGAACTCGTATACCGAAAAACAAAACAAATCAGAAGCTTACTTGGTTGCAAATAATACGAAGGTAGTCGCATATTCCTGACAGCTATCCTCTCTGGACCGATTACAATATAATCTTCATTATCGATGCCTCGCTGTATCATCCCTGAATAAGTAATGTTGCTCTCAGCACCCTCTGAAATTTAAAACGGTTTTAAAGCGGGTAGTCGGAAATTACCGAAAGTGCGCTAAACTGCAGTTGAGTAAAGTTTAATTGCACGAGACGGGGTTTTAGCGGGGACTTAGTTTGTTTTGGTCACTGGTAGTTTTAGTTTGTGTTGTTGAAATCGGAAATAGTTAGATACCTTCCCAATAACACAAAAACACGTTGCAGCTCCAGAAGTTTAATGAGTTCTGGGAGGGACTGTCAGTCAGACTTGTGCCGACTACCACAACGACCACGGTATCCTTTAATAGCCCTTTACGTTCCGGGCCCACAGTTCTCTGATAAGCAGTCCCGCAACCAGCGCCGGAAATTAATCAATATTATTATTTGGGTACGGTGGAGACAATTATGGATATTGGAAACGGGGTAAAGGGCAAGTTTCTCTCGTACCTACCTACTTAATTACAATTGTTTGTCAGCGTATAAGGTAGGTAGATAGATACTTTTTCTTTCATCTCATTTATGAGGTCATGACTTTTTATGTATTGGGCCTTTCCTTTCGATAAACGTTTATTTCTTCCGTAGATAGATACTTAATTGTTATTACCTATTAAAGGTCACAGTTATAAAAACCTCGACTCACTCATTTATAAATTAAATATGTGGGTAGGTCGATAGTCGTAATTACAGCAGGTTAAAATGGAAAGCTCTGATACTATAGTATCTAAATGCTTCATTATCAGGCTATTTTTTTTTTATTTCTCGATACATACTTATTTACTACCTTTTAATAGACCACCTTTTTTACTATCCGTACCTTTCGATACGACAGATACGGACAGCAAAAAAGGTGATCTGTCTATTGAATCGATAAAACCGGTATGTTGACAATGAACAACCGTTTTCTGTGGGAAAATGTAGAGGTGATTTACAAATCTTGATGATTCATTTCTTAGGAACAAAAATCTAGTGGAAGATTAAGGGGGTGACCTTTTCCCATTAGTGGGACAATACAGGGTAGGGATCGATGAGCCACCTGTGGCCAACCATGGCAACATCAACATGTCCTAGCCTATTTCAAAGATTCCTTTGCGCATATTATCAAAGGTTAGCCACTTACCTAATGAGTTTTTAGCATGCCTTAGTTACCTTAGTAGGTCCTGCTTTTCATACAGGTATACAAGTTTATGTACTTACGGATATCCATTGTGATATAGGCATTATGTGGTTCTCGTCTTCCAGCCACTTCCAAGCTTATCTGTCCTGTCAAATGTAAATCACTGGTGAATACCACTCCGTTTTTCCCACCTTCCAGGTCAAATCTGGAAAAACAAAACAAAATATGTTTATTGTTTTGCGCCTGCAAAAAAACCAAAGTGAGAAACCAAAAATAAAACGAATTCTTCATAGAATAATGGTTATTTCTAAAAATGAACAAAATTATAAAATAAGTTTTTGGAGATGCTGGGATTTGAACCCAGGACTTTCAGCATGCGAAGCAGACACTCTACCACTGAGTTACATCCCCGTTGAGAATATGTTTTAAAATTAAGGACAAGTATCTAGATGATCTCGTATCCAACATGATTGTAGTGGACACCATCACATTTTTTGCTAAGTTAGGCTTCTAATGACACCACCTTTGTTCCTTTTTCAGAATTTGTTGCCTAGCTTTTTTTTCGTTTTTTTTTTTAATAGTTGTTAAAATCATCAAATGAATCCTCCCGCCCTGGGTGGGACGGAAGGGACTGTCAGACTCTTACTGACTAAAATCCACCCGTGTTCCTTCCTATGCCCTTTACGTTCCGGGGCCACGGTAACCTGGGATAAGAAAAAACCCGCGACCCCAGCAGGCATTTGGCACGAAACACGACGCGCCACCGACCCGGGCTTGGTCTTTGGTCGGACGGCGAGCTACCCATCACTCAACGTCCGCAAGCCCGCTCCGCCGCTGTGCCCTCTGCTGATTAGAGGGACACGCGTTGGAGCATCCAAACAACAGGCTATTCGCATACGGGCAAAGAGACCACTTAGGCACACAGTGCCTAAGAAAGAGTTTTTGCCCGCATCCCAGGGTGCACCGGCCCGAAAAACTGGTCTTCCCCCCGGACGTATCCGAGAGGGAACTCCAGTCCACGTGCGCACGTGGAGGTTTCCTGTCATAGCACCCCTTGTAGCCTAGCTAGAAAATAAATCTTAGGATCAGTACACATCGAGACGCGACGCTGCGCGCACTTCAATCCAATGGAGAGGTTATAATATATATTTTTTAACTTTGCCCCACACCACACCCGCACTGAATTTCTCCTGTGTCTTGAATGCGTTTACAAACAGAAACTCACACACACAAACACTCTGACTCGGAACAATTAATTAGGTCATGCAAATATGACGGTATTCGTGCGGGAATCGAACCCGCTACACGCTGAGAAGCAGTTCAATCGCTCAGCCACTGCGACAACTGGGCCTTTATTTACCTAGTACCTACTTACTACACGAACTAACCCTTTAACAAAGATTTAGTTCGAAAAACCAACATTAAAAACCACTTTCTTTCACGCAAAATATTAAATTAATATAAGTTTTTAAACTGACATGGTCACTTATATTACAAATAATATGGTTCAAAACGGGATATTTACCATGTGTAATATTTGTTTTGAGTTCCGATATTTCGGCACTGTTGCAAGCACAAAAACAAATAATAAACATGGTAAATATCCCGTTTTGAACCCTAATATTTTTAAAATAATAAAATGTTAAATTCTGTTTAAATAATGATTAAAACCTCCTTCCGACGAGTTTTGTCCACCTGGCACCAGTGACATTAACCCTTCTCAGTAAAATGGACGTATGCTGTTCGGGTAAGGACAAGGCCACACTGTTGATAATGACTGGGTCGACAGGCTGCATGCCGAAGTGACCGCCGTCCATTAGAAAAAAGAAAGTCCTCAGACTGCGACGTAGGCAGTCGATGTTGTCGGCTTTGCACGTGGGGAAGGGAAGTGGTGACACTGGAAAGAAAAAAAAATACATAAATATAGGTAGTATAAAGTGGTGAAAGCCGGACGTTTTGAGGGTCTTTTTCAGTAGATACGGAAGTACCTCTATACGTATGTAAGTAATTAAAATGATTTGACATTTGTAAAATACCAATTCATAGTATGAATAAATATCTAATTAAAATATCAAAAAGTCATGGTATCTAATAATTCAATAGCTAAAAATGTTATCTATATTCAAAAAGTATAAACGGAGTCCAGTTACGATTGCGGGTCTGTCTAAACAGATTAACCGTGATCCTGGAACGTAAAGCGGCAAAGGAAGGACACGGTGGATTTTAGTAAGCACGAGTCTGACAGTCTCTTCCTTTCTTCACAGAGTGGGAGGAGTTATTTGATGACTTATCACCTGAAAAAAATGATAGGAAAGACGTAGACATGTTTTTACAAAAAAACCATTAAAAATGCCCATCGGAAGTTCTCATCATTGTAATAAATATTGTTATTAAATATTTATCTCTCGGTTAGTGGCACTTTACCGATGTGCGATCGAGTGATCTCTATGTTCGTGAAGCGCCAAAAAGAAAATATTATTCAAAAAGACTGTCATTATTGTTTTATTACACAAAAAAATAATTTGCTGCAAAACACTGTTAGATCCGCAGCAACAGTTTCGATGATATTACGGTCTTACGATCATAAAATTTTATGAATATCAATTTTATTTCTTCAATAATCATAAACGAAATTGCTTTTACCGTACCTGCCAACATCCTATTGTTTTTTTAAGAAGACAACGTCAATGATCGGTTACTTATTTGTAACTTGATAAAAATGCTGTTTTAAACTACACTGGCGAGCAAAACTATGGAATTAGGTTCTTAGGTATGTACTGGACTAGCTTCTTTAACAAATTTGATGTGATTTGAATGAATTTCGGTGTCAATTTTAAGTTGACAGTCAACCCTTTTAATGGTACCATTTTTATATTCTCTAAGTAGTTAAGCCTGCCGGGGTCGCGGGACTTATTTCCTTACCGTTACCCCGGAACATAAAGGGCTGTTGAAGAACACCGTGGATTTTAGTCAGTATAAGTCTGACAGTCCCTCCCGCCCTGCCCGGGGTGAGAGGACTCTTTTGATGATTTTACCAAGATAAAAAAAGTAGTTACCATTATAAAGTACCTATAATCAAAATCGCGAGGAATCGGTGTCCTAAAGTGATTCCTTACTTTTGTTCAAAAGTGTAGACAGGTATAATATTAAAGTCAAAAATAAAATAAAAGCTAAAATACAATACTGGTTGTGCTAAATTGTCATCTCCTGCCCAGGGTTTTTATTTTTCCATTTCAAGTAATTATTTTGCGAACGGCTAAAGATAGTAATGAAGATAAAAGCGAAATACTGGCTTTATTTCTCATGTGAGGTCATTGACACCAGATAAATCACTTTGATATGGAGACATTTGCAATAAAGGGTCTAACCGTTTTTTTTTTAAACAACTTTTCGTAATTAATGTCCGGAATGGACCCGACAGTTGCTAACTCGAAAGTTGTTGGGCCAAAAGTCAACCTCTGGATCAGTAATTAGGTTGTGGAGATTGGGCGGTTTTTCGTATAAATAATTATTGTAGTAGAGTTTTAAAACAAGTACCTAAATCACAAATTTTATAAAATTCTGCTCATCGTAAAACTGATCGACGCGCGATTATTATCTACGCGAATTCGCCATTGGCCCTCTCGTGGCGCATGTCAAACATTTGAAATGTATAATTTAATCATATCTCTAAGTCACCGCTCACACAGACATTCCTCATCATCATCAGCCTATTAATGTTCCCACTGCTGGGACGCAAGCCTCCTCTATGTGATAGGGAGTGGGCCATAATCCACCACGCGGGCCCGGATTGGTGGATGTGACATGTCTTTGAATTTTTTGGTTCTAGGACATGCCGGTTTCCTCACGATGTTTTCCTTCACATTTTGAGAGCAGTGATGATGACATAAATTACACAAAGTAATGCACTTGGCGGGGTTCGAACCCACGACCTACAACTCGTAAGTCGGGACCAATACCACTGGGCCACAACTGCTCTCACACAGACATTACTAGACTAGTATTTAATTATCATCTCCACTTTGTCACAGATTTTTCTTTTCCCAAAGTACAGGCCATCAATTAAGAAAGATTGTCGTCAACCTTCATCCAAATTCGCCTAATTTGAAACATGCCTATCACCGAGGGTCTAATTAGGACATTCAGAATTGCCTCGATTGTTGTAATAGGTCATTACGCTTTGTATAAATCAATTAAGCCGTCGGGAATTAATTGGGTAAGTAGTTTGGTAATGTTACTTAGCTATATTCAATTAGATAGTGACCACAGATTGTGGGTCAACATAGTAATTGTCAATTGCTGCATCAGAAATTGCTGGCCTAAGTAGGCATGAAGACAGTCGCAACAGGAAATGTATTATGAACCTTATTTTGTTAAACCTAAACCTCATACCATGATGACTTTGTCTTCGCCAGCGTACAACTCGAACATAACACCTACCGGGATAATATTTATCCTAATTATTTATTCATCTAAGCTATAAAATTGCACACAAATCCATTTCCGGACATCCATCCGTTCGTCCTTGCCATCTTTCCGAGACTTTCAGCTAATTCTCACTGCTTGAAAAAATGTTTGTTCTAATACTTTTGAAAATTTACAAAAAAAAAAGATTTTCTACTTTTATACTGATGTCCTCGGACTGGGTCCGATCAATTTCTCATTTTGTATGAAAACCAAATTTTATTTTCGCGAATTTCCAGGTCTTTTTTTTTTTTTTTAGCGTGGTAATATCATCAAATGAGTCCTCCAACCCCGGGCAGGGCGGGAGGGACTGTCAGACTTCTACTGACTAAAATCCACGGTGTCCTTCATAGCCTGTTACGTTCCGGGGTTATGGTAAGGGAATAATCCCGCGACCCCGGCAGGCTTTGGCCCTCTGAGAGGGGGGCCCCGTCATTATGCTGACGCTCTTTGAGGCGCGCGTGGGACACAACGCGCCGTCGACCCGGGAATGGTCCTTGGTTGGGCAGCGAGTTGCCCTTTACTCGCTGCCCGCATGCTCGCGTACGGTGGCCGGAGATCATCGAGCGACGTCCGTCGCCGTGGGCGCCTACCACGAATTTCCAGGTCTTAGAACAAACATTGTTCAGTAACATGGGTTGAGTTACCCCGTGAGAGGTTTTGCGCATTTAACGTAACACGTTGTATAAACCACTTTTACACTGGGTCCAACTCTGAAAGAGCAATTAGACCTGCTATACCTACATTTGTATTCATGTAAAGCAAATCGTATAGGGAGGGAACAACAGAATATTTTTTTGGCAAACCATATCGTTTCGGTCGCATTACAGAGTAAGTTGTTCATAAATATGTACCCAATGATCCCGAGATAATGATAAACAAAAACTAAGGTAAAATGAAAACTTGGACCTTCAGTAGGTCGTATTAAACCCTTTTTTGCATTTTTTCTTTGCCTAAACAATGTGCACATTCCAAGTGAGCCTTTTAGAGAAGACCGAATACCTACCGATCTTTCTTATTCTCGCATAATTTGAAAATCACCTTTTAAACCTTCCCTGGACTTCAAAAAATAATTCAGAACAAGCCAAATCGGTGCAGCCGTTTTTGAGACTAACGAAAAGCATTTGATTTTTAGGGTTCCGTAGTCAACAAGGACCCTTATAGTTTCGCCATGTCCGTCCGTCCGTCCGTCTGTCCGCAGTTTAGCTCAGAGACGCACAGTACTAGAGAGCTGTAATTTGGTGTAATTATATGGATTTGTTGTGCCGAAAAAGTGGTAAAATAAAATCTCGTAAAATATTTTTTTTAGGGTACCTCCTGTACTTACACGTAAAGTGAGTTTTTTTTTCACGCGTACCCCTTAGTGTGGGGTATCATTAAATAGGCCTTTAAAAAATAATGACAGTTTCCCTTAACAGTTTTTTGATAAAAAAAATCGTTTGTGATATTAAGCTATATATGAATATTAAGCTTTAAAGTGCTAAATTTTGCTCGATTCGAGTGTGTCCCCCCCCTCTACCAGCTAAACGGTTCTGTTTGGGGGTGTGAAAAAATTCACAATAGTAGTTTAAATAACGAAGTTTAAAAGAAAATTATCATGACTAAGAAGGCTTTACAACTTTACGAGTAATAGTCGACCAACTTATAAAATGTACTTAAATAAAATGTGTCGGAGAACATGCTCTTCAACTGCAAATGTAAGTTTATCAACTTTATTTTTACAGCTTTAATAGGTATGTTTTTACGGTATATTTTTTGGGGATAGGTAGGTTTTTATCGTTAACTATTTTTTAACTAACTTCAAAAAAAGAAGGAGGTTTTAAATTCGTCGTAATCTTTTTTTTATGTATTTTCCCTGATTTCTCAAAGACTCCTGGATCGATTATGAAAATTCTTCTTTTTTAAATTAAATTCAGCGAATCAGTTTAGTTAGTTCGCATAAGTATTTTGATGGGCAACTACGGAACCCTGCACTGTGCGTGGCCTGACACGCACTTGGCCGGTTTTATAGAAGAAGATAGAGATACTATTCAAAGTTTTCCGAATGTATGTCGATTTTAACGTCAGTGATTAGATTGAACTAAGAAGATTTCAGGATGACTAGCACTACTGAATGTGTTAACAAATAATTTTAATGTTTAGCGTAAAAAGACCCTTATGTATGTGTGGGTTCAAAATTTGTTATTAAAAAAAAACATATTTGTTTCCTAAAAATAAATTGCGATCGCAGTAGATTATACGAGCGATACCTAAGCCTGTATACCGTTGAACAATATTAACAAAAAGATATTAAAACGACCAAAAGAGCAAAGGTATTGGAAAAAATAATGCTTATCATTACATTTTGTGGTTCTATCGACACCTGGCATGATATTGAACTTTGATTTTGGTTCAACCGTGGTCATAGCCGAGGTGATATAATAAGGTGGTGGAGGTGAATAATAGTTATTTTGTCTATGGCGTCTGATTGGTCTTGCAATTTCTTCTTTTAAATTGGGTGTAATCAAAGGGCGTTGACATTTTAATTTCTATGATAAATAATAATAAAGAAAATCAATTGCGGACGGCAATATGCCTATTTAGGCAAATCGAGACCTTATTTTCTTTTTTGTTGTGTTCGTAATTACCATGACAGTAAATTTAATTATGTTTTTTTTTGTTGCCACGCTCCTCGTTTTTAGCTGACTTAAAAAAAGGTTTTCATTTAGACCCAACAATACATTTTTCACTTCAGTAGCTCAAACATGTAGGTTTTGCTAACTTTTTAATTTTTGGTTTCAAAAAGCCACGAATATCATATTCAGCCTTGAGTTAATCATACAATTCGAAACATTAACACTCTATCTCTTTCCCGCCAATAGAAAGAGAGAGAGACAAAGACCAGCCCTTTCGAAGTTCCGATTTTGAATTCGGTCTCAAAGACAATAACGTTCGGAAATTTGTACTAACTAAAGAAAGCAAAAAGATAATAATGTCTTTGAATGTAATTTATTCAATTTTTAACTTATTTCTGTTTTTAAATGAAAATAAGCATTTACTGTAAATATTTATTTCTAGTTTCAATAATGTTAGTAAATATTTAAAAAATAAAATATCATGGGTGCTATTTCCGAACACGCTTTAATTTAAAAATAAAAGGGCGGGAATAAAATTTCATGGCTGGCGCAGTGTTGAATAATATATAAAAAAAAATATGAGTAAAACTAGCGACGAGAACAGTACTTATTTTAACACCGGAAGAGTTAAAACAACCTCAGAAGTCTCGAAGCGAGAAATATCTGAAACCATACCATGTCTTCAATGAATGGAGACTTACAAAGGGCGCAAGCAGTTTTTCGGAGACGGTGTTGCTATCTTATTTTTTAGATTTATCACAGACGAGGCGATTATCTACAATGTGGAGTATTTACTTATTGTTGAAAGCTACTTTAATAAAAAGATATTTCAATCTATTCCTGGTTATTATTTGATCTCCTAAGTGTTCTCGCTGCTGAAGTGAAAAGTTATGTGTGTTACACGAGAGCAAAGTTTTTTGCATCTCGTGCCTTTGAATCTCTCGCTACACTCAGGATTCAACTTTAGAATCACTCGCTACGCTCGTGATTCAATCCTTGAATCCTTCGCTTGCTCAAGATTCACAATCAGCACTCGCAGCAAAAAACGACTTTGCTCTCTTGTTGCACAAATAACTATTTAAACTTATGTATGAGTTGGGTAGGGATTTAGGGAATAATTTAATGAACACCAACCAAATAAACTTTATTTACACATAAATCACAAATTAAAACAATCACTAAACGCTACTCAACACTAAACACACTTGCACTCACTTAATCACACGTAAAAGTCACTTAGAGATCGCTTCGAGTTCATTTCGAGTTGCTTCGATCGTAGTCAAAACCAGACTCGGTCGCCTATCAGCACCCTATTTATATCCCGGCCGGACCCACTATATGTTTCTAGCAGGTGGTAGAATGTTCTGAAAACATCCATAGACTTCGACTTATTCCCATACCTTCTGGAACATTCCAGAACCATCTTGAAACATCTAGAACAGGATAGAATTTTCTAGAAACATCCAGACCAATCTTCACTAGAATAGACGAGAATCTTGTAGAACCTCCGAGAAGCTTATAGATTGGTCTCGCAATCCGATCGATGTAACAATATGTTTAAATATATTTAGCTGCACCAAGTTTGATGCGGTTTTCAGAAAAGTATTTATTCGTTACATTCTGGAGAAGGCTTTAACAATTATAATAATTGTTACATATCCCGGGGCGTTGTCTGCATGGATCGGTTATTACTTACTTAGATGGCGGATTTTCAAAGACCTAGAATTTGTGAAATATCTGAACTAAAAAGCTGTTTTTTCGAATTTCTTTTAAGTTTTCATAAGGTCGCAGTAAGTCTGCAGTCGTAGTATGACACTGTAGAAACAGGTTTTTGGCTAAATGAACCCGAGCGAAGCTGCGGGCAAAGGCTGATATGAGATACAGTAGACTGGATTCCCAAGTAATGGTAATATCGAGTTTTTCTTTCAGTATTGTAGGAGTTTCAGCGGCCGCCCGCGCTGTTGCTTGCCCACTTTATGGCAATTAGGCTCGCCCCAATTACTCAAACATCACTGGCGAAATGTGGGCGTGTACTGTAGATAAACTTGTATATACATAACTGTGAAGAGGATTACATACGTTTCTGTTGTCTGATTACTTATTAACTATTAGCTAGGCAGTACCTACAATAGTTACATCAAAATCGCATTGTTTGAGACATATAATATATAGACTCTCTACGCAAGGATAGGTAGAGAAATGGGCAAATAGCATCTCAGCAGGGCTAACTTGATAGTCACTTACCAGCGGTTGTCTACTGAACTTGGATAGCTATTGACACCTGTTATGAGGCTAAGTTGACCGTTGACGAGTAGAGTGCGTCAAGAGCGTTACAATAGTTGGTTTTGAAGAACATTTACATTTATCAGTTCCATTGCAAATGCAAAAACCTATACGAAATTTACCTTTTGACAGCTATTTGATGATCACCCTATAGACACCGAGATACGCATTAGATCCGCTGCCGCTGGTTTGAGTTCTTACAATATCTACCGTTTGCTGTTCAGTGTTCCCTAAAAACAAAACAAGAAATCTTCCTGCTACCTCGTTTACTTTTCAAAAAGGTCAAGGTCTGTATATCCTACCATATTACTTTTACTTTTGTTTTAAAAACTACATACATTCTTAACAACAGTTTTGATGATCTTTACTCTGAATTCCTGTTGTAAGTTAATGCACTGAAGTGCATTCATGTTCATACGATTTCGAACTGGTTTTTAATAACCTGATACCTACTAACTTACATAGTTTTTTTAACATTAAATGCGACCTCCTACCCAGGGCAGGACAGGACAGGAGTGACTGTCAGACTAGAATAGCCCTTTACGTTCCGCGGCTACTACGTTGTACCTGATAAGACAGTCCCGCGGCAGGCGCTGAACCTCTTTGGTCTAGAAGTTATGAGGGAACAGACAAACATACATACACACATACCGGTCAAAAACATAATCTTCCTTTTGGCTTTGCCGTAGTCAGGTAAAAATATGTATACGTACCTATATTAATAATTATTGTGAAATTAGGTACTTTCTTTGATAGGACTTTGTAATCAAGGATTTCTTCGCCAGGTTATTATTCTGGCCGATATAGTTTGGAAAAGGCCTTATTATTTAAAAGTTGTAAAAACTATTTTTTAAAGTTTCAACTGATATCAAGAAACAGAATTTAATTAAAAGTAATGTTCCTTCTTTAAACGTTTTCTTTTCACATTAATAAAAACCAGAATCAGTAGGTATATTTTCGATCTCAGGGTTTTAAGCCCTTTTTTTAGTTTTAAAAAATATTTTTGGTTTAGGTTTTTTTTGTAGTATAATTATATTCCGCTTCGGATCGAGACCGTCAGACATGACTAACTAAAAGCCACCCTGTTCCTTTTATTGCTCTTTGCTTTCTAGGGCCACATCTTTCCCAACACAAGTGCTGGGAATTTGGCACGCTGGACTAATAGTACCCGTCTGAATTTAAATTAAGGGTGCTCCCACATATAAGCGGATTCGGATTTTTCCGTCGCCCTTTCTCTTTCTGTCGCTTAGAAATGCCATTTGCTAGACCGATCGTTAAATGTGGGAGCACCCTAACACGGTTAGCGCAGTGGCTGTGTGATTGGACTACTGTGCAGCGTGTCCCGGGTTCATTCACCGCACGGAACAAATATTTGTATGTTTGTGATACAAGAGAAATTCTGTGTGGGTTATACCGGCTTTTGTTAAATACATTTTCTTAATAACTAGTGAAAAGTAAAAATTATAAAAAAAATCGTGAACAATGAAAAAAAAACATACCGTCGAATTGATAACCTCCTCCTTTATTGAAGTCGGTTAAAAATACTCTAAATACGTAAACTGGATTAAAGGTAAGCCATTAAATATTTGTAAACCAAATATTTCCTAATTTTCCAGACAGCCTTATAATTTAAAAATCGTTTCTGTTTTATTATTGTACCAACATTGTTTTATTAAAAAAGGTTGAAAATATAAATAAGAAAATATAATGTCGCCTGCATGTTGTGTTAAAATAAGTAAGTACATAAAACTGACTGAATCAGGTCATAAAGGGTTGCCGACACCGTCACGGTATTACTCGTAAATGGTAAATAATACTTCAAAGAAAAGATTAATATCTTTCATTTTCTTTTACAATTCAAGTAGGTACTTTGAGTGATATTTTATAAGATTATATTTTTATTTATGATACACATAAATAATAAAGGTTTATGATAATTGTGGTACTTTAATACTAAGTCCGTAATAGGAAGCTTTGTACATGCTACGGTCTTTCCCGCTGCTGGTAAAGTATCTAATCTTTATGACTTTTATAAAAAAAAACGACTCAAAAGACAAATAATAGGCTTCTATGGGTTTTATATTAGAGGTAAAAAACTCAAAGAAAAAACAATTTATTCACTATAAAAAGAAAAGGGTTCTGTAGATAAAATTGAGACCTTTCGAAGAAAGCGTTTTCTTCCGGGCCCTACTCATATGTGGCCCTACTGCCTCTAGTCTGTTATGCTAAATTGAATTCAGATAATAATCTCAGTAAGGTTCAGTTTACATTGAAGCGCAGCAGTTTAGATTTCGGGTAGTAAATAACGCACTGCGTCTCGTCATTGGTGTAATGTAAATTATGTATTTTTCGCGTAGTAAATAAAGTTTAACTTTGAATCGCTCTTGCTTGTGAATTGACCCAAAGTTCTCAGGTCACGGTCAAGGTTATTTCATAAATTGTTTAGAAGACGAGATGATGTACCTGGCAAAACTACACACGGGTGTCAATTTGAAAACGGTAACAAGGAAAAGTAAGTACCTAAAATGTTTTGTTTTCAGTAACCTCTGAATTGATAGTGAAGATTCCAGGTGGCCTACCATGACATCTTAAAGCGTGAATAGTTCCGCTCAGGGAACGAGATGGCGCTAGACGACTTGTATAGCTCTGTCTCTTTCTCACAGCCTAAACTGGATCGCTTTAAGAGCTCGTGGTAAGGCCCCTGGGATTGTTTTTTTTTTCTCTTTAACTAAATATTTATACTTATAGGATTGATTCTAGATATAAATCTGTCTGCCTGTATTCCTATACTCAGTTATGAAAGACAAAATGACCTTCAACTTAGATCCAATAAAAAGAGGGAGAAGTAAATTTATTCCTTTTTATCTGTTTCTTTTTTAGGTATATGGTTAATATTTACATAAATTCCTTATAAAAGATACACCAGTTACAAATAAAATAAATAGAACGAGCTGCGACAAACATTACAGTATTTGGGTCAAGAATTCAAGATAGACGGAACTGTAACTTGCGAATTTTTGAAATTAAATGGGGAAGACAATCTACTAAACGGGAAATAAATTAATTGCTGGTCTAGTACCCTTTTAGACGTTTTAAAATTAAATTAAACCGCTTGTTGTTTCGTTGTTTCAAATCTTATCTTACTCTTTCCATCTTACTAATTTTTACTTACAGAAACGTGAAAGTTTGTTTGGATGGTAGATGTTTGTTACTCTTATACGCCCAAACTACTTAACGGAATTGGGCAATATTTGGTACACAGATAGATTATAACCTTGATTAACACCTAGGATAGTTTTATCCCGATTTTATCTTCCCGTGAGATAATTTAAGTGTTCTAAGGGGCGAAGCCGCTGGCAATAGCAAGTATATTATAAACCTGCAAGTTTATGAGGATGTTTGTCACTCTTTGACAGAAAAACAAGTAAAATTCATGCTTTATGGTTGCATACAGAAGTCAAAACTGCTACAAGTCGAGTTGTATCATTTTTCACGTAAGGGTACAGATTTTATAACCTGCGTTAACACAAAGCATATTTCTTATCCCGATTTTATGTTCCCGTGGGACTTTCCGAAGTGTAGCGGGCGGAGCCGCTGGCAACATGTTTGTTAGTGACGTCTCTTTTATTTTACTGTTTAATAGTGATATAATTATTAGCATAATAAAAAAGGGTCATATTTATTACAAATTAGCTCCCGCTCGCTTTAGTAAGTCTTGCCTAAGGGCGCCCACTTATGTATGTGGGCGCCCTAGTAAAATAAAAGAGACGTCACTAACAAACATGTTGCCAGCGGCTCCGCCCGCTACACTTCGGAAAGTCCCACGGGAACATAAAATCGGGATAAGAAATATGCTTTGTGTTAACGCAGGTTATAAAATCTGTACCCTTACGTGAAAAATGATACAACTCGACTTGTAGCAGTTTTGACTTCTGTATGCAACCATAAAGCATGAATTTTACTTGTTTTTCTGTCAAAGAGTGACAAACATCCTCATAAACTTGCAGGTTTATAATATACTTGCTATTGCCAGCGGCTTCGCCCCTTAGAACACTTAAATTATCTCACGGGAAGATAAAATCGGGATAAAACTATCCTAGGTGTTAATCAAGGTTATAATCTATCTGTGTACCAAATATTGCCCAATTCCGTTAAGTAGTTTGGGCGTATAAGAGTAACAAACATCTACCATCCAAACAAACTTTCACGTTTCTGTAAGTAAAAATTAGTAAGATGGAAAGAGTAAGATAAGATTTGAAACAACGAAACAACAAGCGGTTTAATTTAATTTTAAAACGTCTAAAAGGGTACTAGACCAGCAATTAATTTATTTCCCGTTTAGTAGATTGTCTTCCCCATTTAATTTCAAAAATTCGCAAGTTACAGTTCCGTCTATCTTGAATTCTTGACCCAAATACTGTAATGTTTGTCGCAGCTCGTTCTATTTATTTTATTTGTAACTGGTGTATCTTTTATAAGGAATTTATGTAAATATTAACCATATACCTAAAAAAGAAACAGATAAAAAGGAATAAATTTACTTCTCCCTCTTTTTATTGGATCTAAGTTGAAGGTCATTTTGTCTTTCATAACTGAGTATAGGAATACAGGCAGTTAGAAGCATGGAAAAAGACTCGGTAGGGTAGGTATGTATTACTGGAATCAGGATGTCTAAAAAAGAATAGCGGTAAAATTCGAAAGTAATAGAATAGTTGAGTGTATTTTAAGAAATAATATTTTGATGATTTTTATAGAAAGAAAATATCAGCTGCGAGGGTTTCCTTAAAAATTATCTATGCGATGCGTTTTGAATGCGATATTGCGTTTAAATTATTTAACATTATTTTGATTCTGGTGCCTTTTTAGACACCTGGTTTCAAAAACGAGGTCGCAACCTTTTGTAAAAATTAAACCAGACAACCTCTTCTCTCAATGGGAAGCAGGATGCGCTTCACTGTACCCAAGGGTAGAAAAAAATGGCGTAATATCATCAGCGAAAACTTGTTTTCGATAGACATCAATCACGACCATTATTGAGGAGTACCATTTAAGGAGGAGGCTTCTCCTCCTTCTCCTCCTCTTCCTCCAACATTTACATATTATACAAGTCTTATTCTACACATTTAAGAAAAAAAAGAGCTTAACTTGGGAGGTAGAGAGTAGGTACCTAATCATCGAAACGACTGATCCGATTACGAAAATTCTTTCACTAATGGAAAACTAGATTATCCCCGATGGTCATAAAATATTTTTCTTTCCCTTGGGATACCTTTTTACCGTAGCACTATCAAATCATAGGATAAAAAACTACTCTATTCTGTACTAAGAAATATGAATGTCCACAATAAATTCTTAGAAAAGTTGTTTCGCATAATTTGTCACAAAAAATGCCGAGAAATACTCACTTGGATCATAGCTTTTATGTACAAACTGACCAACACAGTACAATAAAGTTTGGGACACAAGTATCACACAAAAGCCGAAGTGCACACGACCGAGTACCATCTTGCTTGCACTAATAACTGAGAAGAAAAGTCCGTCGTTACCACCAACGTTATATATACGGAGTTTATTTTCTTAAAAACAAAAAACCGGATTCGGGTTCTTGGAGCGAATTTAAGGTGCGTTTACATTGTGTTGCGACCCGCATGTGTCGATTGTAGTGTGCGAAATGTTTTAATACGAAAATTTGAGTGTAATAATACTTGCGGTATTAAAATGGATTGAACTCAGTATTTCTGCATGGCTGTGTTTATGAACTTGGCAGCTTGGAAAAGGACTCACGATTGACTGTTTTTTATCATAAAGAGGGATTCTTTGAATGGTCTATAGTTAAGATCACAATAATGTGTGATAATAATTATGGTGATTGTTAATAACAACAAAATGATATTAGGTATGTCAATAACACTGGGAGAGAATTTATTGTTTTAGTTTATTAAACAATAGGTAAGGATATCTGTGGTGGTTTCCAGGCAAATTATACTGCTAACCATGAAGGTAAGAAGTATTGTATTTATATTGTCGATACTATTATATTCAATTTCAATCCAAAATCCTGTGCCTTGGTTTTTGACGATTGCTTTTGATTAAGACATCTTAAAGACTTGGTCAATAATTTCGGTCGTTTATTGGTTACCTACAGATAAAAAAATATACATGTAGAATTGAGAACCTCCTCCTTTTTTTTCGTTGATTAAAAAACAACACGAAGATCCACTGTAATAGATTATTAATTTCTAGAGTTAAACTTCAATTTAACCCCGAAAAGTTCAATGACAACAACTTCCAATTTTCATAGCAGCTGAGTCCTTGAAACGACAAAAAAGGCGATGATTTTTATGATGATGCTTCTAAAGTGTCACCACACACGGGCCACAACCACATATTACCACAACCACAAAACACCGCCACGAGAAACTAGAAGCGGTCACAGAGAAGCTGAAGCGCGCGGCGATTATAACGTGTGGCGGATGCCGGCGTCAACCGTGTGCGGCGAGTTATAAAATGTATGAAAGAAAATAACAAGAAATCGAAGCGGCGTTTTGTGGTTATGGCCGTGTGCGGAAGCCCTAAGAATCGAACAGCGATTTTATTTCTTTTAAAACTCAATAAAATCGTTAGACCAAGGAAATACGGAGAAAGAAAAAACCGTCGATTTTCACTATTTTTCCCTTCCAACTAATTAGGTTTGTGGTTGGCTGATAAATGATATGTGCGAATTTAATGATATTCCTTTACGAAAAATCCTGGAAAATGAACAGACAACTTGATGCTTTGTTCAGTGAATATTTACCGGGTATTTTTCGACCATAAATTATAGGAAACAAAATCTTTCAGTTTGAATAGACGAATCTTGCAAAGAGTTTATTGTGATTTAGTTATATGGAAATAAAGCTTCAAAGCAAATTGCTTCAGATAACCGTGACCCCGGAACGTAAAGGGCTATTGAAGGCACCGTGGATTTTAGTCAGTACGAGTCTGACAGTCCCTCCCGCCCCACGTAATCTGGCACTGCCTGCAGTCCTTGCAGTAAGTGGGAAATCCTGATGAAAAGGTACTTTCACCGTGAGAAGCTAAGGAGTGGAATTCCCTGCCGAGGTCTTTCTTTCCTGATAGCTGCAACCTTCAAGAGTGAATGCCGGGCCGGCTAATGGAAAAACGCACATTGCACAAGCAAAGTTACAGCTTGGCCAGAACGTCTTGAAACGGAACTAATCTTTTTGTTTGCTGACAACGTTTTAAAATCTTTGATATTTGATGTCAAACAAAGACGCAGGTTTGTTAGTTTTATTGTAATGTGCCATAAAACTAACGTAATAAGTGAAAATAAATTAAATAAATAATTAAAAGTGCTTGCAGTGAGAGCAAGGTGGCGATTTCCAGTTTTCTACTGTTTTTTGCCAAGCTGTAGTTACTACACAAATATTCTGTACGTATTCATACTTTCTTGTTAGATTGGATTAGGAATGTCTATTAGCATGAATGATGTAACAAAGGTTTTGTAATAATTATGGCGATTGAAAAACAGCAGCGTCCATGTAGTTTCTTACCCGGTCTTCTCTTTCTTTGGTATGGAGATCTACGCTTTGGAATAGGCCCCAGTACTTTCGCAGCAATTTCTCAGTTTATATGTCTTGTGACTGGGACTGTAGCACCATAAGATTTTTTTTTGTCTTTTAGAGTATTTATTTCATGTAAGTCAGTCATAGAACTGGCTTACATGAAATAAATACTTTGATTTTAATTTCTTTCAAAGTCCTTGTGATGAAAAGTGTGTTGTGTGTTACGGAATAAGGGTTCTGTTAAAATACGACCATAACAACAAGAAACACGATGCTATATCAAGAGATACGAATCAGTGAATATTTAGGATGACATATTAGCATATTATATGCAGCGTTCCATTCATGAAATGCATTATTATGCATAGCATACGTGTCCTTTATAAATAATGGTCTAAGTTTTGGCAACTATTTTTGTATTTTCTACTAGATATGCAGTAAGGTGGGATCAAAAGATTACGTAAGCCTAAAGTTATTTTCAATTTTATTGCGATGTTTATTTAGATTAATACCTTAACCTATTTAACCCTATCGAAGCTGCTGTTTATTGGTCACCATTAAAATAGTTTACTCAAACTATTTATGAGGTAAACTTTGACCCACGACTTCGCTTCCGTTAATTTAGAATTTGACAATTATTACAGGTTGTGTATCTAACTCTTCCATCTCTCTCCCTTCCGAAAAAAAATGGTTCTTATCTATCTCTTCTTTCAATATAAGAGATATCTGAAACGACCGTGGGACTCTGTAAGTAATCAAAGGTTTGTAATAATAGTAATTTATGATCCTTTGTTTTTATTTTACAGCCGTGCCTAAGAGGTCAATCAACTCGTTAATAAAATAAAATACTGAGTCATTCCTAGCCACAACTGTTGATACACTTCCTCACACAGCCTTTATTATTTTATTGCATTCTTTTTAATGTCGGGGAGCTTGACTTGGTTTTAATATTAACAAAAAGGCAAAAAAGGATGATAAATAAAACAGAACTGTAATAAGGTAAAAAAAAATACAAAAGTAGTATAAATCGTTCTAAAACTGGTTATAACTATCTGCTAGTGCAATCATCAAAATTACTGCTTGTCAAGAATTTGAGGACCAGAGAAAAGTAAGTCTTTTTTTATTAACAAAAGGAGGATGTTCTCAAATTGAATCTATTTAATGTTTGATAACTCAGAACTTTGTTATTTAATAATTAACAGATTTAAAAAATCTAAAAGATTATAATTTAAACAGGATTTGCCAGCCTATCCGTTTTTATTGGTTAAATTTCAGGGAGTATGAAATGGAAATAAACTGGACTAGCACCTCGGCTCCTAGCTCGTACCGTAGGGCCCGGAATCCCGGATTCCACCAAAGCGGAAAGGAGAGGAGATGTGTTTGAATAACCAATCAGATGTCCACATCTCCACTCCGCTTAGCTTCGTGGTCGCGTAGTTGACATCTGATTGGTTATTCAAACACATCTCCTCTCCTCTCCGCTTTAGTGGATACCGGGCCTAGCACTTATCCAAAGAGTTCAAAACGCCTGCGCACGATTTTGCTTTAACGGAGCACCAAGGAGCCATATTATGTCATAGTATTTTAATAAAAAAAATGAAAACACGTCGTAAACAGCACTTAGCTTGTCTTCTTTTCAGCGTCATCAAAAATATTCTTTACCCAATGTAAGTGACTTACATGTACACTCGACAAAGTGGAATTATGACCCACCATAAGCTTATTTTCCTACCGACTTTCAAATACAATTAGGTCCACATTCGCGTAAACATACATATCCATGGTAACGACTTTGATCTTTGTCAATTTGACGGATTCAAACGATTTATTGTCAAAATGGGTCATGATTCCACTTTGTCGAGTGTACCTACACTAAACGTCACGACATTCCTGATAGTCTCTGAACTGAGGCCATACCACGAGCTCATAACGCGATCCAATTCAGGCTGTGGGAAAGAGACACAGCTATACAAATCGTCTAGCGCCATCTCTTTCCCACAGCCTAAATTGGATCGCGTTAAGAGTTCATGGTAGTCCACCTGTACCGACGAGAGTGATTAGGCTTAACCAACTTAGTCGGCCAAAGTCGTCGTCATGCCACCTCTCATTTCTTGTGAAACCCTGTAAAGGTTTAAGGAAATAATAAAGTTTAGTTTCTTAATAATAAACTTTAAGAGATGCAGTCTAAATTGTTGACATTTTCTTGCACATATCCACCTCATTACTCAGACACGTTGGAGGGGACTTATGAAGCAAATGGAGCGAGCAACCGGTTGATTGTTATTGTGATTTTTCTTTTGTACTAGCATTTTGTTTGCTTGCTAGTTTATTAAATCAACTTATGGGTATTCCCCATTTTGTAGACTTCCTGTCGTTCTGGGTCTGCCAGACAGGTTTTGTGGGAATTAATTCGATACCTGAATGTAGTATTTTTAAGGAGGTTCTTTTGTGCATTAAATTAAGGCATGTTGATTTGTTTTCATTACATTGCTTTTTGTGTGCCATTGTGAATATTTTAATGTAATTTGAATATTTAATCTTTTCGCGTATTTTTTAATTAGTTTTTACGCAGTCGGGTTTTTTGTTTATTTTATTTTTTTGGTCTTTTTACTAGTTAACTTATTTTTAAAACCATTCAGCTATACTAATATTATAAAGCTAAAGACTTTGTTTGGTTGAACGCGCTCGTCTCAGGACCTACTGATTACTCTTTGTAACTATTTTATACTTGTGTTGGATAGTCCATTTATTTAGAAAGATAGGCTATTCATCACGATACAACCGAAAGGTGCAGCTGGTAAACCCGAGGGGATCAGCTAGTAGTGTAAACAATTACCGTCCATTCATAGCCAAGTTTTCAATCTACATAAAGGCGCCATCTTAATCATCAATACTGCGGTCATTTGTTACAGTATTAAATTAACGTCCAAAGACAAAACCCGGAACCCCATTAATTTTCTGATAGCAACGATCGCAAAATTATTGTACGATCAAAAACGGTTGCCAGTTGCGTAATACGCTTACTGATTCGCCAAAGTTCGTCGACTCAACACAACAGCTTAACACACACAAAAGAATTATTACAAACCTTTGTTTTTTCTTAGGTACACATAATGCAAATGGCTTTTTATTTTACTTTATTACTTGTATCAACTTTACACACTGATAAAAGTGAAGAAATATGAGTATCTCAGAAAAATAATGCTACATTATATAATAATCGGTTCTTTGGCATCTTGATACCTTTTTGCAAAGGAAAAACGTGTTTGACAAACGGTTGTTACGTTGTTCCCTCCTACACACCGTACTTAGATAAGGATTTAGTTTGGATAAAGGATGTTAAAGAAAATAAATGAGAAACAAGCACTTTGATTGATCAATCAAAAGTGCTTGTTGTGCCTGAAAATGAAAATAATTTAAAAAGCATTTCCCTTCAGTAGGAGTAGGATAAAATATAACTGTGTACTTTTTAACAGAAACATCAACTCCGGAACAATTTTTGTTTAAGTTCTCGCACATCTTGTGTTTCTTTTAAACTAATTGACTACAGTGTACACAGGCATTCTTTGTTTAGGGACACAACTCACATAACACTAAAAGCATTTGCTGAAAAGGGTTCCGTGTTTATTCTGCAAGTCCTTCTAAAAAAAGAATATCACAAGATTTTTGTTCCTCCAACAAAGCAATATACCTGGCAAGAATTTTCTTTCGAGTTTGATTAAATTATAATTCCAATATGCGTCTTAGTAAGAAATAAAAAATATCTTCAGTTTTTCTTTGATTCCACGCTTTCTGTAGTACTGAAATCGAGCTATGATTATTGAAGTTTAAAGACCGGTTTCTTTTTACTAACCGGTTTACTAAACGTTTTCAGAAACCGGTTTAGTCCTGTGGACTGAGGTCGCAAAACGTTTACAAGCAAAATTGCAAATTGTTTCCTAATTTATAATTTGTAAGCAAGACTTGGTTTTAAATGATTGTGTATGGAAATTAATATTTATGAAACGAAAATTTCAAACATTTTCCTGAAAGAGTTCTGTGATGTAAATACTTGAATCGTTTCTTTGAAAGAGTTCCGTTATGAATATCCATTTAAAATTAAATTAGAGGACTTAAATTGAATTTTCTGGACTGCTACTGCTACCGTGTTTTGGTTTAAATAAATATTCATTTATTTCGGACAAACGTGCTCCCAGGTTCTACAAACCCCTGTAGAACCCTGATTTCAGAACCGGGTATGACCAATCGTTGATCCGGGTATGACCGATTCTATCAAGGCATGATGTAGAACAAAAGACGGAAGATTCCGAAGAAGAAAGAAAAAATCATAAAATAAGTTACTCACAATTCTCGGTTCAGTGTCGGAGAGGCTGACTGCTGCAATGCGTCTTGCGGGTTTGATTTCGGAACAAATATCTCTATGGTGTTCAGGTAGTTTATATTGTGTGCCAAATTTTGTAAACGTATTTTCTTTATCTGAAAACTTTAATATACAGACTGTTCCACCTAAATACTTTTTTAATATTAAGTATGGATTTGAATTTTGCTCTTCTACAATTTTCAAATCAAATTATACGGTACAGGAATAATGTTGTACAACAACAAAGCCTACTGAGAATTCTAGTGTTTTGAGGTGGCTTTGTCCAGTGCCTATCTTCAAGCCCGTAGCTTACTGGAGTTCCGTTCGGCTCCTAGAGATTGTACATCGGTTCGGTATTTACCAGTCATTTTGGCCGCACAACTCGGCATTATTGCTTGTATACGAAGCTCTCAGTTTCAAATGAAGTTTCTGCGTCTGGAGTACGGTCTGTAGGGAAGGTATATCGTGGCACAAGACGTGTGTCATGACTCAGTTGGATCTACATAGTCTAGATTTTAACCATTATTACTCTTATAATATTTGTAATGTGTATCATCATCAGCCTATAAATGTTCCCGTATGTTCCAATGTCTTCGAATTTTGACAGGACATGACGGTTTCCTCACGATGTTTTTCTTCACCGTTTTGAGAGTAGTGATGATGAAATAATTTATAAAAAGTTATGCGCCTGTTTGGGTTTGAACTTTGAACCCATGACAGTACAACTATTAAGTGGGGTCGATACTACTGGGCCACCACATCTCTATATCAGTGACATTTTTATACATTAACTAGCACTTTGCCCGCGACTTCGTCTGCGCTTGTTTCTAACTTCAAACTTAGTGAATTTAATTCCCGCTCACCCTCCTTATAATTTTGGAAAATCTAAAAATGCTGTAGTGGTGAGTCCCGCTAGGGCATCGATCGTTAGGGTCAATTACCTATAAGTATGAAATCTCCTTAACAAACATGATAAATTAAATGAAATGATTAAATCAATTAGATGAAATAATAAAGAGCTTTAACTTGACTTATTGAATTTGTAACTTCAGATTTCCTGGTTTTCCTTTCATTTAATTTATCACGTTTGTTAGAGAGATTTCATCCTTATAATTGACCCTAACGATCGATGCAATAAAAGTAAAGGGTATATTATTTTCAGATTTTAGCGGTTAGATTCCTGGGTGTGAAAGAGAATATTCGAAAATCTTTGAATGCAGTTTGCTTTCTATTAAAAAATAAAGGAATGTTTCCTTTGAGTAAAATTTTCTATCTGCAGTATTGAAAGTATTTTCCCACCAAGTGGCATTATAAAATTCTACCCTGTTTATAGATTAGTTAGTAGAAGGCTCTAAAAACACCAGCGATACGCTGAGTTTTGGATGAAACCAGCCCAGGTTCATTGGACGTCCAAAGGATGAACTAATTAAAAAGAGACCTTTAATATATCACTCTGTCACCTTTCCATTATAATACGAGTATTATCAGTGCTTGCTACAATTCGAGTGTTAGTTGGAGAGTGCAAAACCACGTACAGAAAATGTTTCAATTTCGAGATACTCTCGTTTGATTTCACATGATGTATGGTTTTGCAGATTGCACTAACGGAGTGTCAGCTAGAAACCGCTGTGAATATACGTATTTTGACAGTTATTGATAGATAGAATCCGACGCCATTTTGTGTGGATCCTCGGTAACATACTACGGATTTGTAGAGAAAACACGTGCTGTGCATTATCAATTGCATAACTATAGGTATGATTCCGTTTTAGAAATAAGGATTGGAGCCTTGACGGGTTAGCTAGTAGTTGGGCCCAAACGAAGCAGGTGAAATGGCTCGGTATTAGAATGCCTAAATCGCAAAATAACTACATATATCGCTTGTAGCCTCTTTCTCATAATGCGTGATGCATGCATGACTACATCAAGCAATGTCTAAAAAGTTGTTTAGGCACATGTACAGAAAGAATATCAGAATACGATGTAACTGACTAGATTGAATATATTTTATTGAAAATCTTACATTACCTATCTGTATGGGAGGGTTGCAATTTAATTTTTCATCGTGCATATTTTAGAGGCCTGGGTTTGAAATAAAGAACCGAAGAGATTAATGAATGCATACCTACACATATTGAGCAGTGGTGGTCGAGTGGTATCGGCCCCGACTTACGAGTTCTAGGTCGTGAGTTCGGATCCAGCCAGGATATTACTTTGTGTAATTTATTTCATCACCACTGCTCTCAAAACGGTTAAGGATAACATCGTGAGGAAACCGGCATGTCCAGAACCGAAAATTCTAAGACATAGTGACATCCACCAACCCGCACTGGGCCCTCGTGGTGGATTACGGCCCACTCCCTCTCTCAGAGAGGAGGCCTGTGTCCCAGCAGTGGGAACATTAATAGGCTGATGATGATGATGATATTACCTACACAACAGTTTGGACATTTCGCAATGTAGGTAGTCATTTTGCGACTTAGGTTTTCGAGATTGAGATTTGGACTAAGTACAAAGGTGGTCAATTAGCGATTCCCGATTCAGTCATTCTGATACCAACCCATTTCACCTGCTCGTTTTGAGCCCAACTGTTATCCCGTCTAGGCTACAATCCTAATATCTAAAGCGCAATGCCCATTAATCTTCGTGCCGAAAACATTGCTGTGTCTCAGAAGACAGGCGGCGATAACGTGCGGTGTCCAGATTTTTTGCTTCCACACGGACATCCCACAGAAGTAAAACGAAGAGAAAAAGTAGAACATGTTAGGTACATATAATACAGATTGTATCATGTTTCTTGAAAGCTCTAGTGCAAAAATGAAACAAGTTTGGTTTTTATTTTTCACCCAAGGTTGAATTAATGAGGCATGTCAATAACTTATTTTGTCTTTTTGCTGGTGGATAATATACCTATATCGACACACGATAGTTGTAGTGCAATAAAATAAAGTAAGTTAATAAATAAACGTAGCAGGGCAGCCGGCTTGCCCTGCTAAGTTAATTTTCCTTGGTACACACGGCTTCACATCGAGCTATACAAAACCAGTTTCTCTTTAACTCGCTTTATATGACCTTTCCGCACATTGAATGGTCAGCTTATGCTAGTTTTGCATAGTTTGATGTGTAGCCGCGTGTACTACTAGGCAGCATCCAAAAACCAGTATAAGCTGATTGTTCATAGTGGGGAAAGATCATCACATAAAGTGAGCTTACCCTACGAGTGATACTAAAATCCTTGTTGAGTAGCCCACAGACGATGAACTTTTTAAAGGTGGCTTGATTGAACTGGATCTTGAAGGTACAGTAATAATATTCTCTATGCGGCGCAGACGCAACGCTGAAACCGCAGCCATAGAACACCTAAGCAACCTGTCTTTAGAGGATTTTCAATTTGTATTATCCTAAAGTTGACAATCTATTGGGACAGGCAGCGGTTTCAGAGAATAGCATAAGCATAGCAGCTCTTAGAGAATAGCTTTGCTGGACCAGGCATTAATTACAGTTTTTGGTAAAAAAAATATTGTTTCTGATAATGGAATGCCTACTGACACTGCAGTAGGCAGTCCATTATCGGACACAATATCTGAATTGATAGTGAGTTTGATTCGCTAATAATTTTGAAATGTGAATTAGTTCGTAGTTATATGTAGTATCTAGTTTCTATGACGGACTAGAAGCACATTTTTCAAGTCACACTTTTATTCTACCAAAGTACAATCTTTTATATTAAGCCATCAGCTTCCTTACCTCAGCACATTTTCCTTATTACTTTTCGGTTTACAAACGCCGGAGAAATAAAATTTCAACGATAAATACGGCATTATCTATAAGCTTTCTTCGTACCATTTTTTAAGGAAACTGTTCTATTTGGGCAGATAAAGCAATAAAAGAAGAGATGAACTTGGTAGTTTGATTAATTAATGTCAAATTAATTTCTTTTCCTGGGTATCGTACGACGCCGTACGCGACATGAGATCCGCTTTTCGTACTGCTATCACTAAAACATTGAATGAAAAGAGTTTGTCGGAAATAGCCAACATTTCTATAGAATTAATCAGGTCTGTTCAGAAAAGCAGAATCGCTCTCAAGGCATTCGGGTTCACTGTTTTAAAAAATGATGAACTTTCGATCGGTTTTACAAAAACTGTCACCACATTGGCTATCGCTGAATGATGAAAATCACTTACCTAGGTACCTAATCATGCAGTAACGATATGAATAGACTGAACTAAAAAGAGTGTCCTAGACTAAAAATCTCATACAATATACTTACGTAAGTTTAATAAGGTACTCTATTCTTCTCCATATTTATAGGCACCCTTTGATAGCACAAGATTTTATCACGCGATTCTAAATCGAAGGCAGTAAGGTCCCAAATATATTTACCTTAGTCATCATACTAGAAAGGTAAGCCTTATCTCAAAATGGATGTGCCCTCTTTTATAGACAGGTACTAGCTGTGTCCTTGGCTTGGTTTACCTTGTCATACGTAAAGCCGTTTTTCCTTTTTATCTTGGTAAAATCATCAAATGAGTCCTTCCGTCCAAGGTGGGTTCCTTACAAGAGGGACTGTCAGACTCGTCCTGACGAAAATCTACAGCATTCTTTCAATAGTTCTAAACATTCCGGGATCGCGAATTCTTGATAAGGCATTCTCGCGACCCCGGCAGGATTTGGCTCTCTTTGGGGTCCCATCGTACATAAAGCCCCCATAAAAGATTTGCTATCGGTAGAGGAAATCGTGCGCTAGTGTAAGTGTAACCCCAGGCATAAGTGCACTCTCTATTAATTATACTCTAATAATCCGATAAGTCCAACACGACCAGCAAAAGATCAGGCACAGTAAGACCCAATGGCTTAACGTTCTTTCCGAGTCATGGGGATAATAATTATCATTAACGACAACTCCCAAACACGAGGTTTTACTAGGTTTGTCTAATAGAAAGACCCAATAGGACATTTGTTCTTCGACGAGGCTTAACAAACAGACTATTTACAGACATAGTGTAATTATCAATCGAGCACGAGGAGCTCGTGGCTAAATCGTCAATCGTCATAATCGTGGCACAGGCCGATCTTCAGGGTTAAGCCACGCTTGCCGAGGTTGGTCTGTGGATGGGTGACCATCTGTCATAGCGAGTTACCTCCGTGACTTGGAAAGCACGTAAAAGCCGTTGATTCCGGCTGTCATTTGTAGATCTTTGACAGTCGTTGCTGTTAGTCAGAAGCTCTAAAGTCTGACAACCAGTCTTACCATGGAGTATCGTATTACCCAGTTACTGGATTGTGGAGGTCCGATAGGCAGTCGTTCCGTGTAAAATACTGTTAAATACTGATATTCAGCTGCATCTGGTTCGACTGGAAGCCAACCCCAATATAGTTGGGAAAAGGCGAGGCAGATGATGAATGTAATTATCAATGTCATATTTATTTATGAAAGGACTGAAGAGATCAAACATCTCGTTTGAACCAGATTTCAAATTAAACAGGAAACAATGTTCGAGACGTCGACTCGTCGAGATTATTGCTTGATCTTTGAATTGTCTGTTATGTTTATGAATGATAAAATGCCTGTCCAAGATTTGAAAACCGGAGGATTACTTTGTCTCACAAAACGAGTGTCCCTGCAGGGAGTAAGATTGGAATAGGATATACTTTATTGTACAACTCTCTCATGGCAATATCTTCTAGAGAAATCTCAGTAAAGCCTCCTTTAGACGGAGCAAGACCTCGCTTCCGAGTTTCACTACATTGCGGTATTTGTTTGATCAACCGAATTCGTTGTACCTATAAAGTCCGCGAGTTCTTGCATCGTCTAAATGAGGCTGTATAATAGAGGACCTTAAATTTAATAAAAAGCTATGCACAATACATTATTCAAAATTAATTATGATCACCGGCAACACTAGACGTATCGTTTGTGGATTGCCCATCCCGTAGAAACTTTTGAAGAACTCCATGATGTTGTAGATCATTGGGAAAAGCTCATCAGGGAGTTTGCCCCAGCCTGCCCATTGCGTATCTCTGTGTCTGTGAGGTGATCATCAAATAAGTATGTAGCTGTCAAAAGGTAGATTTCGTATTGGCTTTTGCATTTGCAATGAAACTGATAAATGTAAATGTTCCCTAAAATCAACAAGTATATCGCTCTTGAGGCACTACACTCCTCAACTTAGCTTCATAACAGGTATCACGCCATCCAAGTTCAGTGGGCTACCGCTGGTCAGTGACTATTAAGTTTATTAGCCAATCATACTCTGAAGAAAACACTTCTATAATCGGGATGGACCATTCGACGAGCGTTGCGAAGATAGAAAAAAAATCAACACGCAGAGAAATGTATACGAGAACTTCTGGTTGCAACCGTGACAGCAAGACTCACTAGTTGACTTTACAAAAATTCTAGTAATAAATACTAAGTCCTTGTTATCTCTACTAGGTACTTACTTAATATTTATTACTAAGTCTTTGTTATCTCTACTACTTACTTAGTATTTCTTACTAGAAATGTTATAAAGCACAACTAGTGAGTCTTGCTGTCACGGTTGCAACCAGAAGTTCTCGTACAGGTAGCTAGTCATTTCTCAGCATGAAGTTTTTTTGTTGTTTGAATGGATTCATTCTCCAACACCAAAGATGAGAGCTTTCTAAATACATAAATAAAAATATGGTAGACCGATTATGCTGATTTATGTAAATGGTCGACGGAAGCTTCTAGAATGCGTAGTCCTTCACGATTGATCATTTATCTTTATGTAATGAGGGGATCTGTTACTAATTGCCTCTTGCCTTGAGGGGAGGTTGGTGTGTTATGAAACACAGGAAGCTATGTAGACTTGTTTACCATTAAACTGAGGAGATGTTTACACATATTATGTTGATAACGTTTAGTGTATCTAATTATCCTGGTATTGTTTGGAATAAGATGCAGGAGCAATAATAATTTTATTATGTTACCTCTTCGTCAATTATTTTTCTTGACCAGAATTAATCAAATGGTATTGGATAATAAGAAATGTAATTTTTCAAATGATACTGTCCTCGTACCTATATTTAGTTGAAACTATGTATTAATAAACAGTTAATATTTCACTGACGCTACAAATTGAAAATTGGAGCTCCTCAAAAAATTGTCGAAGTTACAAAATGTAACTTATTTGCATTAAAAATTGAAATGAGCCGCTTACTCTGTTAAATAATAAAAGAGGGATAATGTTGCTACTATATGGCATTTATAGGACGAGGTGTTAGTTCATTAATCTTTATCTTTACATATAATAAAATCGTAGAGCTGTCATTCCTGTACATTGAATATTTTTTTCTTTTTGTATTTTTTTCGAGATAAGGGATCGATTCTGATGCCAATCAACTTTTTTTTTCTTTCGAAATTTTTTATGTTTTTTTTTATTTGATCTATCTCTTAAACTACTGTAAAGTTGTTGATCAAATTTTCCTCAAATATTCCTAATAATATGCTTCTGTTGATAGGCTATGTATCATTACGCTATTTTTCCTGGGAGATAAGCAATTTTAAATTTTGTTGTTTTTATCTGTTTGTTTTTAGTTGGAAGCTAAACCACTGGATATTATTTAGTCAATTTTTCCCCAAATATTCCTTAAACTGCTCTTCTATTAATTGGATATGTATAATTACGCTATTCCCTTTGGGGGATTAGCAATTTTTTAATATGTTGATTTTCAGTCATTGTTGACATTTGTATAAGAACCGCTATTTGAAAATCACTGTCAGCGTACTAGCCAGTCTGGTTGGTATCCTGCTTGACTTTCGTGCAAGGGGTCTCTGGATCAAATCTCACAGTTTCTTTTTTTCACTTTTTGAGTTTTCTTATATTTGTCCTGAGAGTTTCAAATAATTAAAAAAAATGTGTATACTTTTATTTCAATATTATTCGCGATTTTAAATTATTACTATTTTTTTTTTCAATAGTTTTCTAGGATATAAATATACATTGATTTAAATTGTAGGTAGTAAGTTGGATATTTTTTTAAATTGTAATTGTTACGAGGAGTGGAATTTTAAAGATTAGAAAAAACTGTGTTTATTTATGTTTTGAATTGGTGTTCAAACCCGTGCATAGATTCTGTTTTAAACGACGAAAAGTTGTACTCATCGAGTCAGATAATTAGTTATTTTTTAGGTATCACGCGGAATGCAAGGGAGAAGAGCAATGCTATCGTACGTTCAATTTGCAGCGATACTGTAAACCAACCCAAAAATGATAGTCTAATGTTTAAAATAAACACGGTTCTTTGAAATCAATGTCGCTCAAATAAGGACGTTTCCTATGCAAAATATGTACCTAGATATAACATTATTGATCTAAACTAATAATAAAAATGCAATTATGTTTGTTTTTTACCTTTTCACGCATTACTACCTGCTGAATCGATCGTCCCAAAATTTAGCATATACGTTGTCAGGAGTATAGACACGGATATAAGGTATCTTACATCCCGAATAACAGAAGAGAGCTGTTGTCGAGAAAACAATTACGTTCATATTCCAGATGGCGCCACACGATCCGTATTGTTTCTCAAATTCTAAAATAACGCAAGCGAAGCCGCGGGCAAACACTAGTGTTAGTATAATTTAAAAGGAGGATGCCCCAATGTGGAACAGATAAACCATTTATTCCCGTTTTCCCCGTAGGCCATATCCCCGTTAAAGGGGATAAGTACAGAGAATTTAATACTCGTAAAAGAATTAAAATTGCTTCCCGTTGTCTTATGTATATAAAACTATATTACTATACTCACTTCAAGTTCATAGAAATTGTAAACACTTATTTATTTATTCGTGGTCATATCTATTCCGTATCTAATGTTTGTTGTAAACTTACATTGACAACAATTATTACTCAACAACAATTAATAGGTACCTAATAATTTATGGAAATTTACAATCTACCCTTTGTATTGTTGAACGGAGATTTTGACGACTGTATAAGTTGACAGCAGGCTTATCACTAAAAATCCTCGAATAATAAGTCTACCACGGATTGAGCAATATTCGCTCAAGTTGCTTATAGGGTTGACGAAATACATTTCTCACGTAAAAAAACCAAAATGGTTGGTTTGCGGATGGTTGACCACCTAATAGCGAGTTTCATTCCTCGGAAAGCACGTAAAGATGACTGTCATTTGAAGATCTATGACAGTCGTTACTGCTAGCCAGAATCTTGAAAGTCTGACAACCAGTCAAAACGATCTGATATCGTGTTTAAATTTTGTGTAAATTACAATTCAGTAACCTGGTAGGTACCGGTTACTGAATTGTAATTTTTTTGTTGTTGTGGTGTCAAAATACGTACCTACCTATATTTTAGCTGCATCAGCTGCTTCTAATGGATGCCGACCTGAAATTTAGACATTCTGTACTTGGGTACAGGACGTCCAACCTTATACAACAATGTTTGACATTAGCCTTTCCAATTCTCTTTTTTCTTTAATTCATAAATCCCTAGCTACCCTTATCCAGGTGCTGCCAATCTGCCTGTATCGACGTTCAACCTAGCTTTAGAGAATTTATTCTAATCTATTCTTAGCTTGTTCAATATTAGTAAAGGCCCATATTCCTGTTAGTTCAGCACTGGCTTCTGATGTCAAATGCCGTCGAGTTATTTTTAAAATATATGAGAAATAAATCAGGGTCCGTGGTCCGTTTCAAAGTTGACCTTTCTCCTTTTAGATCGCAAAGCTGGTAGTGGAAAAACCCACCTCACGTCAATAGAGTATCGTAGCTTTGATTGTAATGTTGCCTATTAACATTTATCAAGGAAATGTTGAAACCGGTTACATACATGAAAAGAAAAAACGTAAATAGGAAGGGTTTCATCTTTGGTAAAAGTATTTTTGCAATGAAGAGCATTTCGTAGTATATTTTTGAACTGAAGTCTTTTCAATCTGTTTAAAAGATTCTTGTTAAATGCAAGTCCGCATTTTCATGGAAGTACTTAAATATTTACATTGGCAGCTGTTCAGAATTTCAATAGCTTAGCATTTACTGTTCTTGCATTTTCGTAAGTGAGTGGTTTTTTTTAAACAAAACAGTTTTGGTTAACTTTGTTTCACTTTCAATAATAATAAAAAAATAAATGTTGGGTTTCTTACAGTCCTCGAAAGAACATAAATAAAATAATATGATGTTCAGCAGTACGTAGTACTTACAGTTGATATGATGATGATAGGAGAACATCACTATCAAATGTTGACTTGAGGATCTGATATTCCACCGCTGACTTGAAGCCTGGTTTTAAGACGTTGTAAAATGGACGCTGTTCCTTCCGTTACCTTTTGTATTCAAGGGCTGCAGTGCCATTTGACACGTTGTAGAGATGACATTTACTTAGTCATTTTGAACTCTTTCAGAAACACGTTAAAAATAATGCAAACTAAAGATTTTGGCAACGATGAAATCAAGTCCTGCGTCTATTCTCGAAATCCTTCAGTAATGTTTTTTTTTACCGATTTGCTCGCGTTTCAGCACTACCTCGCCTGATGCTAAGCGATGAAGAAGTGGTTGACGGTGAAGCACCTGCCAAAGTACCAGCTATGGTAGGTTACTTTTAGGCAAGAGTGCTATATAAAAATAAATCAGCGAGCTTAATAATTAAGGTCTGGAAGCGTAGCTGAATAAATAAATTTAATTTCGCATTTTTGTTTAGTTAGAATTAAAATGATCGGACAGCACAGAAGCCAGAAATGAAATGCTACAACAGTTTTTTACTGTATAATATTTATATCATTACTTTATATGTCATTGAAGAATGCCCTCTTGGGTAAGGCTCTCCCTGCAGCTCTGATGTTGTGAATGACGGTGACGTAGGCTGCTTCCACGATCTTGCACAGGGTCTTTTTCCTAAGAGAAACTTTGTTGGCCTCGTAATCTGGTTTCATGGCCCTTGCGTCTGAGTCTGTTGTCAAATAAGACAAAATATAAATTAGAATTTTCTTTCAAAGTTTGATGAACACCTAGACATTGAAATTTAAGGGTCTATTAATTCCAACGCAGTTAAGTAAAGTCGCAATCGAGGTCCGGGCACGCCGCAATCGTGGTGGTAAGATCCTTCTTTGAGGGCTGGCTGGCCAGGCATTCTGATCTACCGCCTGACTCAGGTCCTCACCGGGCACAGAAGTTTCGGGAGGTACAACTGTGTCAGGTCGGCGCAACATAATGTGGTTTTCTTTGATTTTCGCCTGTCATCATTCACTCATTTTACATTAATTCCTGTCACAATTCATATCTACAGTTTCCTTTGGCCTTTGGCATCTTCCTCTCCATACATTAACATTCATACCAATCACTCACATATTCAATGGTAAATAATATTAACATTTTACCCACCATTGTCCAAAGCGTTTTGTAGAACCTCATTAATGTTGACGACTGGTTCATCAATGATTTCGCATGAAGTTGTTTCTGGGCCTACTTCGAAGTATTCTTCATTATCCCTCGTCACCAGACTGTACTCGTATTCTGAGCTTCCGAAAGAAGCTGGTGAAGAAATAAAGGTTGATCAGTAACTTTAAGGTTATTATAAAAAACATACAGAATATTATAAATGTATAGTATTGGAACCCATCATAGAAGACTGGAGCTCTTCAGATCAGGTTATAGGTAACAGGCAGGCCAAAATCTTTTTTTTTTTTGTAATGGCCTAACCAGTCGTCAAGTTAGTGACGATCTTTGCCACGTCTCTGGCGGTAAAGATCGCCACTGAATGGATGCCTGAGGGAGGATATTGCCAAGTATGACCAAAATAAAGAGGTTTGAAACAAGAGATGGGAGGCATTTGTCAAGTAGGGGTATGGCATAGAAATAATAAGCACACGATTCACAATTGGACTGATCCATCTGAGTTTTACTTGTCTCGTCTAGGTTTAAGTTTCCCTTAAGAAAAACTTATAAAAACAGTAGATGACGGCCAGGACAGCACAGAACTGGTCTTGAGACTGTTACACAAATCACTGGAAGCCACATAATGGATAGTAGGAGAATAGATTCTATGAGCTGAATTGGAAAGAGGTACGCAAGCAGGATGGGCTTTGATCAGGAGTGCGGCAAAGTAGGCTAGGTAAAAAAGAAACATTCGTTATCAAAAGCCATGTCGATGATAACACTGCGTAAATGCGCACCGATGACATCATTTATTTTAATTTATTTGAGATGGATTTGCTCTTAACTCGACTCTAGGTCAAAGGTGACGAAGACAAAGTCAACAAGCGAGTGAGCTTACTCAAAGGAAGCCTGCTTACTAAAACTTGGTAAATGGTACTTACTTAAAGATGCTGTGTAAGCTCCTAGAAACTCCTTGTTCTTCTTAGTAAACTTAATCCTAAGATCACCACCAATGTTCAGTACAGCTTTCGTTTTTAATACTACCGACTTCTTGTCTGTGTCCATTCTGAAAATAAATCCATATAGTAATAATATTTTAGAGCTGACGAGTTCTTTGGTTGAACGCTTATCTCAGTTTACTCTCTACTATTTTTATCGTGGTAATATCACATCCTGCCCAGAGCAGGCGGGGGAGTCAGTACGAGTCTGACAGTCCCTACTGTCAGACTCGTACTGACTAAAATCCACGGTGATACTTCAACAGCCTGCCGACTCCAGCAGACTTTGAACCTGACAACTATTGTTGACAACGACCCGGGCTTGGTCCATGATCGGATGGCGAGTTACCCATTACTCGCCGTCCGCATACCCGCGCCTACTGTGGCCGGAAATCGCTTCACGACGTCCGTTACCGTGGGCGTCTCCCGCGGCTCCTTACTGATATGCATTGAGAAAATCATTTAGTACTGGATAGTTCCTTTATAGTGGAAGGCTGTAAACTTGTAAAGTATCACTATAACCAAAGGGAGCCAAGCAACGGGGATGAACCCACGGGCAACAGCCCGTCATGTATAAAGGTTATCATTGTGATAACGACGCAGAAACAGGCAATTAGTGTTATCAATTATGTTGTTTTAAAGCTGCAATTTTGGTTCTTATTTTTCTTTGATAAAGTCTGCGTTTTGTTGATTTATGAACTTGATGATAATGCTGTGAGTTTTGGCACAGTACCTATATAAAGTTTGTGTCATGGAAAATTTTAATTTTGATTTTGCGATTGCAATTTCATTGGTTAGGTACCGTTTCCCAATTATTTTAAGAAACTCCAATGCATGAAAAACGATTTTGATGAAACAATGAGAGCTAGAAAATATGTTTTCTTCTAAAAATAGCATTCAAATTGGCTTACACAAAAATGTAAGGGCTACGACGGTGTAGCGTACCAGTAGCAGGCGTTATTGTCTCTTATCCCCAAAAACGTTGAATTCTCAAAAACATAATAAACATTAATAACAGGACCTCTACGTAGTCCCTATATAAATTTTCGACATTGATTAACTTGCTACAAAAGTTTAGGACCGGAATAAGATATTCTTGACCTTGGAAACCTCAATTTTTTTAGTAATTTAGACCAAAAAGATTTCTTAACTTAATGAATTAACTGGTGTCAAAATGTAAATTCCCTAAAACCAGTATAATCTTTATTTTTGCATAGCTCTTCGCACAATATAAAGTCGTTATTCCTAAGGACACGATAAAAGAAACGGCTGAGCAGATAAGTTTTGAAGCCAGGCGTCACTTTGTTGATATCAATGCAAAATATTTAATTTAAATCCCCCGAAAAGGATTGGCTGGTGATGCAGAAAAGTTACAGGATTTAGAAGAAACCTACACTGACCATGAGATAGTAACTGAAAGTTTAAGAAGAAGAAGATTTCGCATTTCATGTTTGTAGTGATTCTTTATACAATAATCAAGGTGTCAATCAATCATATGGCCTGTCTAATGGAAATCTATCATCCTAGCTTATGGACACTTGCAAAACAAGAGTTATAACTTTAAACGCTGCTAACTTTCTCACGTTCTACGAGTGCCGAAAATTAAAGAGTCAATGGTTACCGTGAAATGTGTTTATAAAGTGGGTACCACAGTTGTTGCCACAATGATCCTTCAAGAAAAACTGGCTGTGCTGCATCCGTGGATGAAATGCATAAGCAGTGGACGTCCACCGGCTGATGATGATGATGATACAAAACGCAACTTCTGCGAATACAAAACTGGCCTTCTTCAATTTTTAGTAGACCGTGCTGGCATGAACGACGTTTTGACTTAACGAATCGTTGCATTTCCAAAATTATTATACATAGCTGATGGAATGTTAGATTGTTTTTGTGCTGGGATAAGACTCAGAGAAGAAATGTAGGTAAAAAATGCAAAATCTTCCTCGTAGTTTATTAAAAGTAAGTACCTAAATATTTTTGACGGTACGTATGAAAAAGTCATTCGAATTCGCAGTAAGCAGTTTTATTTGCATTTTGGTTAGATAAAGTTACATTGATAAGTTAATGCGTGGCATAGGTCAATATTTATGTAAATAAGTATTTAGCACTTGATAAATCTGTTCTTTATTTGTATTTTTAATTTCTAATTATGTAGATATAAAATATCCTGAACTGTTCCTCGAAATTGACGTCTTGAGTCCATGCTATTATCAGTTGAGGATTTCTCTTCTCGAAGACGATTCTGGCTACAATATTAAATCATGTTTGTCTAAAAAAGTATTGTCATCAGAACCTAAGATAACAGCCACATGTCAACTTATTCTTTTTAGAAAACCGGTTTTAAGCCTCCTCTTCACAATCGGCCATGATGGCCGTGTTTGCCGAACAGAAGGAGACGGCGCTATACTAAGAATCTAGATAGAATTATTTGCATCTTGCTTTCTGGTATAGCGCCGTCTCCTTCTGTTCGGCAAACTCGGCCATCATGGCCGATTGTGAAGACGAGGCTTAATATGCAGTTGCAAGATTTGCGATTTTGTTTGTTCTATTACCAACTGACATAGAACGACAGATCAAAGCCGACAAGTCAGTACATCTTTACTTTTCATAATTTTGTCATTAATTTATTACATAATTAATTGTGGTCATCCTGCAAAGGCAAATGCTTACCCGTATGAACCGGTGCAGGTCGGTCCGACCTGTGTCTAATGTCTATAAAGTACAACCGCATTAGATAGCACGGGTTTGTTTTGCCCGCCCTTATCAGTACAGCTACCGGTTTGTCTGTACCGACATTTGACATTATGAAATCAGATAGAAATCAAAAACTTACTTGAAGTCAGAAATCTGTAGGTGCTTCAGTCCAGCGATGTGGATGTTCTTGAATTCAAAGGCTAATCCCGAGCCTTCATCGACGACGACATTTAATTCGGGGATGATCAAAGGGTCCAAAGCCTTGATTTGATACTCTGGCAAGCCATTGGAGGACTTCTCCAAAAAGTCCTGAGTGGCCTTACTCAAGCATTTGATGTCAGATTTGCTGCATGCGTCAAAGAGCTTTCCTGTAAAGAAGAATTTTCATTATCATCATCAGCCTATAATGTTCTCACTGCTGGGACACAGGCCTCCTCTCTGTGAGAGGGAGTGGGCCTTAATACACATAATTTATGTCTCCGAATTTTTGGTTCTAGGAGATGCCGGTTTCCTCACGATGTTTTCGTTCACCGGTTTGAGAGCTGTGGTGATGAAATAATTTACACAAAGTAATGCACCTGGTGGGGTTCGAACCCACGACCTACAATTCGTAAGTCGGGATCGATACCACTGGGCCACCAATGCTCTCAAGAAGAATTTTAGTATAGAAATATTTAGTACTTTTTCTGAAGTTTGGTTTATTGACTTGGTCTATCTAGCTAGTGTACTGGTAGAATGAGTTTCATTGAAAGGAGTGCTCACAAAAATCCCATCCCTGGCAGAAACGAATTGTATCTCAAATTAACAATAATGTAGCGTAACCGGTAGCTTGGACTCTGTTCCCGATAGGTACCGGTGGGCCACAATTTTTTATATTTTTGAATGTTTTACAGAAATATTTAAAAATCTAATTTATATATGAAAAAAAAACGATGAATAAAGGAGATATAGCGTCATGAAATAATAACTGGTTATGATTGTGATTGTTACTGGAAAACATAAAAAAATGTCCGTTTTGTTATTCAGTCGTCCATAAATAAATAGTAGTTCGTAGTAGTAGTATGTTCCCCTATTATTATTTTTTGTTGGAAATAGTATAATTTGGCATTACAAAATTACCAAATTAGACAGTATTCAAAGACAAGCACTTGAAGCTACAATAGATAAAGGATCATTATAAATATCCAGATTACAATTAAGTTTCGTTCTTAGCAACCAAGATTTTGATAGCCTGGAGATAACATTTTATATAAACACAGATACATATTATAAAGTTTAGCTGCTTGGAAGGAACAACAGCAAAATGAATACAGGAAATAACATACCTTCTTGCGCAAGGACACAACCGGCGAATGCAAGCAATAAAAATCCCGTATAGGCAGCCATGATGTTGGAGTATAGACTAAATGAAGAATAATTAAGAACTGACCAGTGTTCACTTATTACACTTTCATTTGTTTACAAACTGATATAATAAATGAAGTGACTAACGATTTTGATAACATAGGTCATAGTTATCCGACGACGTATGTGACACGAGTAACGCAAGTGATAATGACATTTTATGCTTCGGATATTGATTATTGACAATAGTTCAATGCTAAGGAGAATAGATATACTTACATATGAATAAATAGTGAGAGTGATAGGTAGAACATTGTAGCTGTTTCTTGGTCATGATTCGTCTCCATACTAAACTTCCGCGAATATACAACTGTGATGCTATCTGACCGATTTTGACACAGCGACTACATCTGAGCAGTGGTGGCCCAGTGGTATCGGTCCCGACTTACTAGTTGTAGGTCGTGGGTTCGAACCCCGCCAGGCGCATTACTTTGTGTAATTTATTTCATCACCACAGCTCTCAAAACGGTGAAGGAAAAGATCGTGAGGAAACCGGCATGTCCTAGAACCAAAATTCGAAAACGCATGTCATCTACCAACCCGCACTGGGCCCGCGTGATGGATAATTGCCCACTCCCTCTCACAGAGAGGAGGCCTGTGTCCCAGCAGTGGGAACATAATAGGCTGATGATGATGACTACATCTGAAGACAAACACAATGTGACTGTTGTGACATTTGGCATCCTGCTCTATAATTATATTCTCCAACGACTCAAATGCAAACTGTTTCCGAAAAACTCCGAGAAAAAAGCGGATATAGTAAGATCACCTTTGATGACATTAGAAGTTAAATATATAGGTCTCAGATGAAATAAATAGGCAGATAGAGCGCTCAGAACACGCGAGTGGTTCCACCTATTTCTTTGATCTGAGCTATAGGTGCTCTAACTTTTATGTCTACAATTTTTTTTTAAATAAAATCTCCATTATCTCTTCACAGGTAAACCTGCTATACAGAAAATCTCGTCTTAGGCCCGGCCGGTAGATAACTAAACATAATGTTCATCCAAGTGGAAGTAAATTTTGAAGAATATTCCAAATCGGGGATGGGGTAGGTCTCTCGATTGGGCTTAATTTGGGCAGATGAGTACGGCCGGTAGATATATCCTGTACTCCTGCTTTACTTGAGCTATTCCAACTAGGCAACGTATCGTATAACTGCAAGAGAGCCAGTGTTCGCCTTCAAGGTATTCAAGAACCATAATTTAGTCTTTGTTTTTTTACCTTTTGGTCAATTAGTTGAGCGTCTTGGCTAACTAACATCGACTAGAGACTGTACTAGGCCATACTTTCAAATTGCTCTGGTTGAAGTGAAGTACATACTGAAGCAATTGATCCTGACCCCCCCGAACCTGACTACCATTTGTGGGCTGGAGGAAACGTATTGAGCCTACTAAATACACGCACAAGCTTTACCACAGTTTTGATTGCGCAAGCTTCTCTCATGAAAAAACAATACACGGTCGGGAACACGCTGAACGCCAAACCACACGCACAGGCAAGTACGCGCAGGACAGGGCGGCTTGCGCAAGCAAAACTGTGGTGAAGCTTGTGCGTGTGGTAGGCCCTTATGCGTCGTTGTTATGGAACCACAGTATTCACTAAGGCGGCATGTATCCGTTTCATCTCGTAGTATTTACCAAGACTTCAAAAGTGATAGCGTAATCGACCGTCGTACCGTACCTACATCGAACGCAAGAGGAAAAGCGGTTTGATAAACAACTGCATGTTATGTTTCTGATAAAAATATTTATTTCACTTTAATTGTTTATATAATTGACGAGCACTGTATGATAATTATTAGGCTACCTACTTTTTTGATTAGTGCTCTTATAAACAGACTGCTGAAATTTTTTATATCTAGGTAGGTACAGTCGCCAGCAGGTTAATCTATCTCAATCTGTCAAATCTTAACAATAGAACATTAAATTTTCACTGTTGTGATAAGGTTGAAAATCTGTTTAAGAAATTCGACAGATTGAGTTAGATTGATGTGCTGGCGTCGGACGGGGCGTCGGCCACTGTAGGCGCTGGCATGGGGGCGGCGAGCAATGGGCTCGATATTTGACCATGGACAATGACCGGGTCAATGGCTGAACCTGGAACATAAAGGGCTATTGAAGGACACCGTAGATAGTCGTTACGAGTCGGACAGTCCCTACCGCCGCTGCCCTGGGTGGGAGGACTCATTTTATGATTTTATCAATTACCAAAAAAAAGTTAGGATAGTAGTTGCCACACTTCTAGCTTAATTATGGAACTTCTGTCACTACTCTGATAAAAAGAATGACATCATCCTGTATATCTGTTAATACGGATGCGGTAGGTAAATGACATTGCTTTATTTGTAATCTTATTCTCAACTTTAAACCATATACTTGCAAACGTGCTTAAAAACATGCCTATTGTCATAAATGTGAACACCTAATGAAATTAATTATACTGTTTGTTAATAATTATGATATCATAATTATTAAATTGGGACTTTCACCGAAAAAAGCATTTTAATTTTTTCGCGAACTTCTAAGCTTTTCTTTTGATTGAAGAAATCGCCGCAGTTGGCATGAAACTCGATGGTTTGGTTGGAAAGAGCGTCAGATGTACTGAATCCAGAGGTCACCAGCTCAAATCATGCGTTCAAAATTTTCTTTTAATTTTTTTTTTAAATAGGTATATCTTATTAGTAACGTAATAATCTAAGTAACATGCGGAGATTCAGAAATCCAATTATTTTTAAGGACTTAATACAAAAACGGCTCAGGCGCAAAATGTCCCTTTCGCAAAATATCACTTTCGGAGAATGTCCCTTTCGCAAAATGTAACTTTAGCGGAATGTCCCATTTCTCAAAATGTTACAGGGACATTTTGCTACCTGTGGACATTTTGCGCCTGAGCCACAAAAACTGCTGCCAATTTGAAAGTAACTGCAATACCTTTCTAAAAGACGGCAATCATAAGTCAAATATTCGCCTGATATAATAGGATACCTTTCTATGTAGCAGTTTCTCAGAACTATCCTTCTTCGGCATCACGTTGGCACTATAACTCATCTCGCCCGGAGCCTCGTTTAGTATTGCGATCACGAGAGCTAGTACAGCACCGTTCCGACATGATTAACTTGTTCAATTGCTAACCTGATAGTAGCGTAAATATTTGAAAATCTGGCTTTGTTGGTCGGAATTACTTTTTTATTGCCTCAGTGGTCTTAGCTTTGCAGTATCTAAGTAAGTAGGTACCTACTACTGATCTTGGGGTACTATGATACCCAGTTCGTTGTTTTGATAACTGTGTGTTCTTCATAAAGAATGTTATTGATAAATTCAGCAATTTAATAATTGCTGAATTCACCATGGCTACCATTTGTGTGTCGATGTATTTTCCATTTTTTTATAGTTCGTAACCACTGGGCCTGATAAAGCCAGTTTATCAGAATTGTAATAGAATTCCTAAAAAATATGGTACTTATATTTTTTCGCTTGTGATAATTATTATGAAATCTAAAAGCCTAACCTACATCACAAATATTTATCGCAATTCATTTTTTTTTTTGTTATGATTCTGCTAACGTGGTCTTTTTGACCCTCAGTGCAATGTTCTCTGAACCGTCACTAATACAAGGGGACGCTGTCTGTGCGCGGAGACGAGAAAATCATTGGGTTTATACCATGGCAAAATTATATTGGTTAGAAATAATTTGATTTGAAGGAAAAGCAAGATCAGGAGATTAATTCAGTTTTTTTATGAAGCTGGTACAGTTAACATGGTTGATGGAACTTGCGTACCGCACACTGGTACAATTTAGTTTAAAAAAAAATTGCATCTCTAGCATGCCATATTTCACAGAAATAGAAAGCAATAGAATTAAACTGTAGAATGTCAACTAAGGCGTAAATAACACGACACGTTTCCCGAGAAGACATGAAACTATTTGTGAGATAGTAACAGCTTGGCCACGAGCTACACGTTTTGCGCTACGCGTGTTGCGACTGACTGTGTTAAAGGAAATGAAATAAATCCGTTCTGCGACGCTTGCACAAGTTCGTTATGGAAAAATAAACGATTTTTTACTCGAATATACAAAGTATACCTTTAAAATTTAAGTCAATTTTGTAAAGAAATCTATAAAATTTGGTAAATATTATACGGGAAATGAGAATCGAAGTATTTATTTTCTTTTTATACTCTCTCGAGTGCTAGCTAGCGCCTATCATCATGTCACAAGTCACCGCGATGGCGACGCGAGTTTGAAGCGAAAGCCTTCGGTGCTTTCGCTTCAAACTCGCGTAACAAGTTTAAACAAGTAAAATCTTGAACATGTCTTAGGGTTGAACCATATCTGGCAGCACGTAATCGCCTTTTTCCGTCGCCCTTTCTCTTTCTGTCGCTTAGAACTGCCATTTAATGGCAGTTCTAAGCGACAGAAAGAGAAAGGGCGACGGAAAAAGGCGATTCATGCTGCCAGATAAGCCGTATCGCTTGAAGTCGGAGCAGAGTTATGTATTGTTTATGCGAGGTAATAAAGTTGGCTGATCTATAGTCGCAATTCGTCAAGGAGTCTTAAATAATGTTAGGCGTTTTGAACGTTGCATAATTATGAATCGACTGCTTGGCTGAATGCTGAACAATGCTGACTGATGAGTAGTGGTGACGAACTATAGCCATTTGTTTGTGGCAAACAGCAATATTCATTTTTATTTTTTTTTAATAATTTCCTAAAAAGTAGAACACAGTAAATATAACTTCGTAATCCTTCACTGTCTGTCAGTCTCTCAAAATCCTTTTCAAGATCTTGTTCGAGGTATCATTTATTGTTTACACCAGTAAACAATGTGTCTTTAAAATAAAAATGGCTACCATTCAAGAGGGGTTGGTTTCCGACCTATGTGCATTACATGACTTTACTGTCAGAATTTTGCAAAGCTATTTCGTCTTTGAGATTGTATAAATCGAAACCGGACATAATGAGTTAACATGGAGTTAAAAAAAAATGGAATTTCATAAAGAAGGAATAATAAAAAAAAAACCTATCCCTATTTATTATTATCTATAATAGTGCGTTATGTGGCTAGTTTGTTATTTTTCAGTACCTATTAGCTTTATATTACCTTTTAGGATTTGGTTGATTGATGTGGTCAGTATGCAGTGGTTTGGCAGGGTGAATGACCTGACTTGTCCTAATATTTTGCGAACACATTGATTGATTTAGGCCGTGTTTAGAGATAAACTTTGGAATATGAAATGATAGATTTTGTTAGTTAGTATTCAGTTTCACAAACAGTTTGAAAATTCATATAAAAGGGGATGCGTACGGGTACTGACGCTACACAGGAATATACCTCAATGCAACAATTTTTTTTTTAATATATATTTTTTTTTTAATTTTGGTTTGTAAAACATTAACAAATATTGACGTTAGATGTTACAGGGATGGTTTCATAATAAAAGTTGTTTACAATCGTAACTAAGTACTTTCATTTCATGAAAGTTTATTATATTAATATTTTACAAATAAATTAATAACCACTCGGTGAGGGCTCTACTACACCTGCTAGTAGACGAAAATATTAATATAGGTACTTGAAGTTACGAGTAAATCCCAAATTTTCGAATTAAAAAGAATTTTTTCCACAGTGTTTTACGGGAATTTTACAGCGACGAAGCTTAGTCCATTAAAATAAAGAGTGCCTTTTACCGAAAAACCTTTTACAGATTTCACTTTCGTAAGTACGTGTCAGTTTTTAAGTTCATAGTAAACAGATAGTTCCGGAATAATGAAGACTTTATTCTTTAGGGGTTTTACTTATATATTAGGTACTTTATTTGTCCGTGGGTTGTATGCGTTCGTTTGTGTTTCCGAACGCATACATCCCTAATCTCTTCAAAGTTAGAGAAAACATGCAAAGAAAAAAAATTGATATTCATGTAACTTAAGCACCTGTGTTCGCCACAAAGGAACGCTGGAATGTTTTTAGAGGTAGGGCGCGTCTCTAGAATGCAAAGGGCAATGTAAAGAAACAACGGGTAGTATAGTCTGACAGTCCCTTCCAATCCACTCACTGCAGAGGTACTGATTGATAAAATTTTTCACCAACAAGAAAGGCACAGCGACAATCAACATAGTAGGTAGTTAGGGTGAGTGACGAGGGTAAGTTGGAATGAAAATATGATGAGCTGTACAGTGTTGATTTTAAACTGTTATCACACAAAGGGATTCGATTCAAAACATAATTATGTAAACCTGTACTAAAATAAAATTATATTAAATAAACAATAAAAAAATGCAAATGCAAAAATTTTTGTTTTGTGTAAAAAATCATGGTCAAGTTGTTTTTATAATGTTGAAAGAAATATTTATGAAACAATATTTTATGAAAAAACTGTAATTAATTGAAATTGGTCTTAAATAACAAAACGTGTAGGGGTAAGACAAAATGCACAAGGGGTAAGAATGAAATTGTGACAAAAAAAGTCCTTATGGTTATGATGACCATATAAACGAATTTATACTTATCTCGCTTGATGGAAGACTAAAATTTCACTAATACTGACTATTCTAGGAAGTTATATCATTTCAAGAAAATAATTGTAATTCTAGCTTGTAGGTACCAGAAGTTGCCATGAATATACAAAACTATGAACATAAAATCATGTTCTAGTATAATCCCATTTCATAATACCAAAATCCGTATCGCACTGAATAATCATTGAAATAGGTAATTGAATAGACTGGTGAGTACCTGCTTTATAAATCAAAGGAAGTATATTTCATGGTTCACTGAATTCTGTCTAGAACTCATACCGAGTATTGACGGAGTGAATGCGTGCTTCGTTTCATTTATTATAGACTAACTTCACTCTATACGATTAATTTAGAAAATAATAATAATTTATACCTCAATATCATTTTTGATGACCTGTCTATAGATACCCCACACGTATCCGGGTTCCGTTTTTTGCCACTTGTTATATTAACGGAATCCCAAAAAGAGCTAATAAAGTTCTTATGAAAGTTTTTCCGTATCTCTTATTAATTATTATGGATACCGACTTCCCCCTGTTGGCCAAATTAAAAGAAAGAAACCAGTCTTGTTGGGTTCAGTCTAAATCCAACCTTAAACCATCTTAAAACAGCGAAAAATCGCCTCTACTTCAATAAAATTCCGTTTCAGTTTTCAAAGGACTCAAATATCCGAAGCATTAGCCGGTTCCCGTATAAATTACTTCGTTCAGTAGTTGCGCTATTCAGGGGGTGTTCATAAATCCATGCGGTTCCTGAGACAGCCACGGCCCATATTTTCTGGTATAAACTGCTTTGCAGATAGTTACGTTTTATGTTACCGGTTACTGTGGTGTCTTCATACGTGTTGACGTTACTACTAACTGTTTGTGGTCTATGAAGTTTATGAGATGTATACTTTTGTATGTATGACTGTGTGTCAAAACGGACTCAATTTGTATAATTTTTTTTTGTACCCCCATACTTGCAGTACCTAAAATCCACGGTGATCCTTCAATAGCTGTTTACGTTCTGGCGCCACGGTTGCCCGATAGTCCCGCGACCCCGATCAAATCATCGAATGAGTCCTCAACCCTACTAGACTTAGTAGACTTGTACTGTCTGAAATCTACAGTGTCCTTCAATGGCCCTTCAAGTTTCAAGGCTACGATATTCGTTAGTACTGTTCGTAGACCCCGCTTTGGTCCTATAAGGGGGGCACTGTGAAATTGCTGACAGCTTTTTGAGGGGCCCGTGGAACACGTCGCGCCGCCGACCCGGGCATGTTCCATGATCGTACGACGAGTCACCTATTACTCACTGTCCGCATGCCCAATTTGTTTACTTTGACACAGAGGTAATACGACTATACGGGAAGGCCACCCTTCCAGGCCTGACTGAAAAGGGCGCATCTTCTACAGACTCAGTTAGAGGTACTGACAGGGCACTGTGAGGAGGCGTTGTCCACAAGATTTTCACATCACAATTATTCTTAGAGAATGGAACTACTGTTTGTTTAATGTCCCTTTTTCAAAACCAATCACGTGAAAACGACAGAGCTCAAAGATAAAAATCGTAAATAAACAATTTATGATACAGGATAATATTAAAGTAGCATTATGAACGAGCAAGCACTTCTGCCAATGCGCTAAGCGGACTACGGGGCCGGCTATAAAGATGAATTCCAAAGATCATCCATCTTTGAACTATTTCGGGCGTTTTCGCTTGCCTTGCGAAGATTTTGGGACGCGAAAATAACGGAGGATGCCGTCCAGAACAAATGTTTCTATCTTATTTGTGTCCCTTTTGAGTAGAAATAAGGCAAGGATTTCAGTAGCAAGGATTTCCTACTAAAACTAGTTTAATATTTATAACAGAACAGATTATCATCATCGACGTCAATGGACAGGAACTGCGTATCACAGTGTGATTTACTTATGAAATAAGTACTATAGTTTTACGAGCCACCTTGGATGAAAAACCTCTACGTAAATTCCAAGCTACAACTTTTTTATGTAAGTGTGCCTTTTTTTTTTTTAGCGTGGTAAAATCATCAAATGAGTCCTCCAACCCCATACTGTCAGACTTCTACTGACTAAAATCCACGGTGTCCTTCAATAGCCTGTTATGTTCCGGGGTCACGGTAAGGGAATTATCCCGCGACCCCGGCAGGCTTTGGCCCTCTGAGAGGGGGGCCCCGTCATAATTATGTAAGTGTGCCTTGGAATATAGGTAACACGTGGTAACACAAAATATTTCCAAATATTTGGAAGAGCAGAGTTACAGCAGAAATGCATGTACAAAATCATGCCACAAATTGTCTAAACACAGCGTGCATTCAAACTTCGGTAGGCGCGTACGTAGCTTGCCTCATGTGTGCCACTGTTTCTTTTGTACGCAAGCAATCTGAACGTTGTTTTTTGCTGTCTACGGACGTACCTATAAATAATTCAAGCCATGAAGGAAGAATCCACTTCTAGGGTATACATCACTTTGTCACTTGATAAATACAGCTTCAGACCTTGACCTTTGATATTCTCCTTTGACTAGTTCTACTTCAAGATAAAGGATTTATCTGCGACGACGTTAAGCAATGTGTTGACATTTTTATTGGTCGTAACTTTAAGGACAGATTGCGAACTGGCTTTGCTACGATTTTAATCTAGATAACATTTTATTAATAAAAAACTGCTGTCCAAAACACAATCGTAAAAAGGCTGTAGTAAATTAAAGATGACAATAAGTTCAGTCGCCGCGTTTTATAAGCAAAACTTGTCCCATATGGATATCATCATCATAATCATCATCTCAGCCATAGGACGTCCACTGCTGAACATAGGCCTCCCCTTTTGTTCTCCACAGATACCGGTTGGAAGCGACCTGCATCCAGCGTCTTCCGGCGACCTTTATAAGGTCGTCTGTCCACCTTGCTGGTGGACGTCCTACGCTGCGCTTGCTAGTCCGTGGGCTCCACTCTAGCACTTTTCGACCCCATCGGCCATCTGCTCTGCGAGCAATATGGCCTGCCCATTGCCACTTCAGCTTGCTAATCCGGTGGGCTATATCGGTGACTTTAGTTCGTCTACGGATCTCCTCATTTCGGATTCGATCACGTAGAGTAACACCTAGCATAGCCCTCTCCATAGCTCGTTGAGCGACTTTGAGCTTTGAGATGAGGCCGATAGTGAAAGACCACGTTTCGGTGCCGTAACTCATCACTGGTAACACACATTGGTTGAAGACTTTCGTCTTGAGGCACTGAGGTATGTCGGACGAAAAGACATTGCGTAGTTTCCCGAACGCTGCCCAACCGAGTTGGATTCGGCGGTTGACCTCTTTCTCGAAGTTGGACCTACCTAACTGGACTACTTGTCCCTGGATATAGATAAATAAAAAAATAAGTGACTGAATTTAGCCAAATGTAAATCACTTTTTGACTATCAGACTCGTACTGACGTTTTTCCCTTCACCAAGACCAACATGTCACGGGATTCTTTAAGCAGGTCACCATGACATTATGGAACGTAAAAAAGGACAAATTGACGGTAGATTTTACTCAGTACGAGTCTGGCAGTGCCTCACTCCACCCAGGCCTTTCCATTTAAGGAGAATGCTCCAATTAGCTCCAGAAAAGCTGCATGTAAGTTAGATGTCGGATATTTTAACAATATGCACCTTTTCTATGTGAGAGCTGATGGAGCGAATGTTTTGATAATTTTTATATTTAAAATTATGCTTGTTATTGCCACGTATCATATTTTGATAAACTTACAACATGTCACTGGCCTGCAAATTGCAAAAAAACTTAAGAAAATTTGAATTTCGCGGGCTACATTGACGCAAGCACCTTAAAATAAATCTTATCAAAACTGTTCCGCAATACAAACGGGTAATATAGTGTATTGATCCACAATTCTAGGAATGTGTATTAATCTAGTACTAAGACATAGAATTCAGTAAGTACTGTCGAAGGTACCTAAGTCTACCCTTTGTAAGGCTTCGGATGCACGTCAAGTTCTAGAATCGTGTTTGCAGTGTACTCATGGCCTTAATCGTAGAGACGTGTGGCTTGTTTACTATGTATTCCCGTTAGGAGATTAATATAGGAGTAGGGAAATTATTAATTACATCGTTCATGTTCAAGCATTGGTGCATTAGAGTAACATTACTATTATTAGTTAATGTAAGTCTCTCTCGTGTAACTGGGTCTGTTAAATTGAATGTTTGCAAACGTACCCAATAATGGTGAACGCACACCTAGCCGCACCGCAGTCTCCGCAGTCCGTTTTCTTACCGATTCTGCGGCTACTGCGATGCGGGTAAGTGTGCGAGGATTCATAGAACTTCATACAAAGAATACGTAATGCGGGGACTGCGGAGACTGCGGTGCGGCTAGATGTGCGTTCACCATAAGTATACATAAGACACGCAGATACATAAGATTCCCGGGTGAAGGAGAAGAGAATTTTCGAAAATCTTTGAATGCAGTTTGCTTTCTTTTCAAAAATAAAGGAATGTTTCCTTTGAGTAAAATTTTCTATCTGCAGTATTATGAGTACTTTCCCTCCAGGTGGCATTACAAAATTCCACCCTGTGTATTAGTATAAGGCCATGTAGTGCGTCATCATCATCATCATCATCATCAGCCGGAAGACGTCCACTGCTGAACATAGGCCTCCGCCTTGGACCGCCACGGGCGCCACGCCGAACGACAATTCGCCACTTGAATCATCGGCTGCATGTAGTGCGTAAGTATGTACATTTAAGCTATTGTCAAACAGAGAGGCGTGCCGAAAGCGAAGCGAAGCGTTTTCATTTGTAATATAGGGAATTGTTTGAATCCAGTCACATAGAAACGCGAAAGCGATGCGATAGCGATAGCGATCCGAAGGCGTTGGCGATATTACAACTCAGCGAGGCGTGGCGAAGGCGAATGCGAAGCGTTGCCGAACTATTAGTAATGGCTGGCTTTGTATGCACGACGTCAAACATAAAACTAAGCGAAGCGTTAGCGAGGCGTTTCCGAGGCGAATGCGAAGCGAATCCGAAACTTGACAGTGCCACAGTGACACACACTGTCATGCCGATTTAAAAACTAATATTATTTACAAATTAGCTGTTCTGCTTTGTGAGAAATGTGGAATAATCGAGGACGTGCATCATATCTTGACCGAGGATGAGTGGAGCGAACGCTTCTGGTGAAATCTGTTTGGTCATCACGCTAGATATTGACGACAAGCTCAGGATGCCCACGGAATTTAACTGGTGCATATGTGGTAAAGCTACTGCTAAGCATATAGCCCGGGAGTGATGCTGAGGAAGCTGTTGTGATGGGGTTAATTGGCACGCGCCACTGCTTGCTGTGTCCGGTGGCCAGGCCCAACATACTGGCCAAAACACCTCTCACAAGAACAATCCGTGTAATGAACGAAGATCATGAACGGATGTATTTTCATGCGGCTTGAGTGAATAACGCCTACAAATGTCTTTTAAATATAGCTATTTATGTAAGAAATCTATAAATACATTTTGTTGTTGTAATTTGTATTTTAATGTTGATAAGAGACATATCACTACTGGCCAGGTGCAGCAGCAGGCAACAGTGCTGCGCAAACACCTTTACATAATAAAATATAATTATGAGGACCAGGTACCTAGTACCGCATTCCGTACCTATTCGTTTGCTATCCTCTTTATAAAAAGTAACGTATCTAATGGGTGCTTTTCCATTTGCCGGCATGGCACCGGCGCACAGTGGTCCGAAAATCGAGCTCCATACTCATAGAAACTTAAAGTGAGGAATTAAAAAAATAAAAATTGTAATGGCTCTGGTATACCTCCCTTGACAACATATTAAAGTATGGATGGTATAAGTTACACTAGGCGTGAGAAAAAAAATATTTTTGTTTTTTTTGTATGGGAGAAAACACTAAAAGTACGTTTTCTCGAAACTTAATAGAACTGTTAGGCTGGTGGTCACACGAGCTATAGTCCCATACAAGGCGATCAAGATGACATACAATTCATGTACCGTTAGGCGCCGCTCCGCACGTTATAAATTTTTGAAATTTTGAATTTTCGACATGTGATTTTTCAAGTTTTTGGCTTGGTTAAATGACGTTGCCAGTCGATTTATTTTTATTATTATACGATTAAGCCTGCGAATGACTATTACGATGACAATAATAAAAAAAAAATGATTGTACAAGTTTTTTTGCGCATTCTAAAAACTAACTCATAACTAATTATTTCTTCTAAGAACTTCTCCAACTTTTTCATTCCCGAAGGAGTATCTTTACTTATATCACATGTCTGCTCTGCTTTACAACATGGCGTCCCATAATAATCCAATAGAAGGCTGCAGTGGTTCAATCTCAGCCTCAATCAAAGCCTGTTCTTCCACGGTGTTTCTTGTTTTCGTTTGAAAACTTAAAATAAGTAGGTCTGTAAAACATGGTGGAACATATTAAATAAAGTATGAGACACGGCTTCAAGAGAACATCAAATGGCCTGAGATCGTGAGGGTAAAAATGACTACTTCTGTAGTGTCGCAAAGTAGAGCAGCAACCATGTTCCAGTTCTGACTTTGGTGTAAATGAGGGTGCATCAACATCCTACACACCGGAGACATGCAATGTTGGAACATCAACACCAGTTGTGACGCCGAGAAAACGATTTGTGGAGCTAAGCCCGCTATAGCAAAGAAGGAGAGTGGAAGAGCTCCAAACGCATAGCATTGAAAGCCTTGCTCATGCAACTGATTTGAAAGCACAAAACAAGAATTTGCCTAGCAGATATCATACTGGTAACGGAGAATCCCGAAGACTTGATTGACACAGCTTTAGGTATTTTGACCTCATTGAAGCTATCATTAGCATTGAGTGCGTTACAACATGGCTTCCCATAATAGAAGGCTGCAGTGCTTCAATCTCAGCCTCAAACAGAGCCAGCCCTTTACGATGTTTAACTTGCTTTCGTTTGTAAACCTTAAATGAAAATAGGTCTGGGTTCTCCCATAGTTTTTCATCGCCACAAACTAAACGCAGAGACACAAAAGAACACATAAAAATACTGCAATTGTCTTCGTTTTCCATAGTTTGCTTATACAAGCTTTGCCCTGAAGCACCATCAAAGCCCCATTTGCATATATCAACTCTTTGCCATCCAGCGAAGATTGCACACGTGTCAACTTTCTAAGCCTAGCCACAGTTATGTCCAAAACTGCTTGGAGCTTTACTTTAACCTCTCTTTCCGTGATGTCTATGGTATCTTTTGGGCGTTAGCAGTTCATCGCTTCAGGGATGGCAGTACAAGGATACAATGGTATTTCTTCTTCTTTTGCACAAGATCTTAATGTTATAATATACTGCCACTTCTCTTTAGAAGTGGCTAGAGAGGCTTTCCTCAATGAGGTCAAAATACCTAAAGCTGTGTCAACCAAGTCTTCGGGATTCTCCGTTACCAGTATGATATCTGCTAGGCAAATTCTTGTTTTGTGCTTTCAAATCAGTTGCATGAGCAAGGCTTTCAATGCTATGCGTTTGGAGCTCTTCCACTCTCCTTCTTTGCTATAGCGGGCTTAGCTCCACAAATCGTTTTCTCGGCGTCACAACTGGTGTTGATGTTCCAACATTGCATGTCTCCGGTGTGTAGGATGTTGATGCACCCTCATTTACACCAAAGTCAGAACTGGAACATGGTTGCTGCTCTACTTTGCGACACTACAGAAGTAGTCATTTTTACCCTCACGATCTCAGGCCATTTGATGTTCTCTTGAAGCCGTGTCTCATACTTTTTTTAATATGTTCCACCATGTTTTACAGACCTACTTATTTTAAGTTTTCAAACGAAAACAAGAAACACCGTGGAAGAACAGGCTTTGATTGAGGCTGAGATTGAACCACTGCAGCCTTCTATTGGATTATTATGGGACGCCATGTTGTAAAGCAGAGCAGACATGTGATATAAGTAAAGATACTCCTTCGGGAATGAAAAAGTTGGAGAAGTTCTTAGATGAAATAATTAGTTATGAGTTAGTTTTTAGAATGCGCAAAAAAACTTGTACAATCATTTTTTTTTTTATTATTGTCATCGTAATAGTCATTCGCAGGCTTAATCGTATAATAATAAAAATAAATCGACTGGCAACGTCATTTAACCAAGCCAAAAACTTGAAAAATCACATGTCGAAAATTCAAAATTTCAAAAATTTATAACGTGCGGAGCGGCGCCTAACGGTACATGAATTGTATGTCATCTTGATCGCCGTGTATGGGACTATAGCTCGTGTGACCACCAGCCTAACAGTTCTATTAAGTTTCGAGAAAACGTACTTTTAGTGTTTTCTCCCATACAAAAAAAACAAAAATATTTTTTTTCTCACGCCTAGTGTAACTTATACCATCCATTCTTTAATATGTTGTCAAGGGAGGTATACCAGAGCCATTACAATTTTTATTTTTTTAATTCCTCACTTTAAGTTTCTATGAGTATGGAGCTCGATTTTCGGACCACTGTGCGGCGCCGGGGCCGGCGCTGGCAGTGCAAAAGCGAGCCATACCATTTCATACATTTTTGCTATTTTTGCCGGGCCGGCTAATGGAAAAACGCCCAATAGGTGCACCGTGTAAAAATCAAACAACTTATTATTCAATTATTTTATTGTGATATTATCTATAACAACGATGTCATGAAACCCCTGCTCTTTAACATTTTGTTGATGTGTTTTAACCGTACAAAACACACATTACAATTTTTTTTCAGAATACGCACGAATGTATGTTCAATCACATGATTATGATAATAGCATTATTGTTTCCAAAATAGGACTGGAATTGATAAATTAATATTAGTGAAGCCATACTTCAACAGTCAATTGATTAATGCAAAGATATCGTAACACAAGGTCGTGGCATTCAAAATATCATCATTTAATCCTCTGTTTGATGTCGTACTGTTCTCATCTTCAACAAAACGACGGCTTGGCCTCAACTTTTTCAATGCAAATCAAAGATACTTGGTACCTCCTCAATGAAAATATAACTTATTGTTTTCCTTTATAGGTGGACCAATCCAGTATTCGAATAATCCGTTAACCGTGTCTTGAGAACTGGTAAAGTCTAAATACAGTCACAAATGTAAATACAAGTTGTGTTTGGTCAACAGTAGGTAAATGTCTGAATATTATTTTCAAAACCTAGTTTTTATCGCATACTGTGGTGTTGGAAAACTAAGTATGTGCACACACACAATGGCTTCACATTTTCTTGTTGCATATTCGTTAATTACTTTACGCAGTCGGTCGATTAGTAAACAATCACGGAAAATCAACAACACAAAACATGAAATCAAGAATTATAGGCAATATCAATAGATGTCAATTTGTGACATGTTTACGGTATCATTATTTTTTTTCATTTTTTTTTTGGTTACGACTTCAAGGCCTTTTGCTGCCATACATTATAATTATTATAGAGATACTATGTATATCAAAATCGATTTTTAGGGTTCCGTAGTCAACAAGGAACCCTTATTTAGTTTCGCCATGTCCGTCAGTCCGTCCGTCCGTCCGTCTGTCCGCAGCTTAGCTCAGAGACGCCCAGTACTAGAAAGCTGTTATTTGGTGTAAATATACGGATTTGTTGTGCCGAAAAGTGGTAAAATAAAGTCTCGTAAAATATTTTTTTTAGGGTACCTCCTGTACACGTTAAATGGGGATGTTTTTTTTTCTCGCGTACCCCTTAGTGTGGGGAATCATTAAATAGGTCTTTAAAAAATATTGATAGTTTTCATTTACAATTTTTGATAAAAAGATTCGTTTGTGAAATATTAAGCTTTAGTACTAATTTTTGCTAGACTCGAGTATGACCGTTTAGAGGGGGGGGGGGCCTCTAAACGGTTATGTTTGAGGGTGTGAAAAAATTCACAATAGTAGTTTAAATAACGAAGTTTAAAAGAAAATTATAATGAATAAGTAGGCTTTACAAGTTTACGAGTAATAGTCGACCAACTTATAAAACGTACTTTGATAACATATGTTCCTATACAAAATGTATCGGAGAACATGTTCTTCAACTGCAAATGTAAGTTTGTCAACTTTATTTTTACAGCTTTAATTTAAATTATGAATTATGGAAGAATTATCACCGGGTCCGAGATTTCTGTTATTCGTGGTGTAGGAACTTAAAAAATTGTGTTGTACTTCCTAGCACGACCGTGAACATATTCCTTACAACTTTTGATGGTAATAAATTTTTACTATTTTATACCAATAATTTGAAATTTTGTACCTCTCAAAAACCGTAGATATACAGGTCGTGCTAGGAAGGCTACTTCCCAGCACGACCACTCTAAAATTCCCAGCTGGCATCGTAGTTGAAGACACGGGAGCAAGCCTAATTTTTTTTACTCATTATGTACTCTTACGAACCGATGAAATTTCGTAAATTATGAAAAAAATATTGAAAAATTTGTGTTGTACTTCTTAGCACGACCGTGAACATATTCAATATAACCTTTGACGGTAGTAAATTCCTCTTTCGTTATTAGTCGCAGAATTTTTTAATCATTTTTTCTTACAAGTCAGTTCGCAGTTTCGCTAATCAGTGGTTTAAAATATTACAATATGAGAGAAATTTATTAACATCAAAAGTTTTATGAATGTGTTCACGGTCGTGCTAGCAAGTACATCACAAAATACAAAATAAAATAATATGGCGTTAAAAAAAACGACGTAGAGAAGAAATGCAAGTCTATGTATCTGTTCACACATAGCGCTTTTAAAGCACGGCACTTTATTTCGTACTGTATTTGACTTTCAAGTGCTGGACGGTGACATTTAAGTTCAATTTAATTTTTTGTTATCTACGCCCGAAAAAAAAGCGCTCGTGTGTATGGGGACTTATGTTTTGATCGTGACCTTTAAGAGTCGTTAGTGTCAGATAAACCAAAATAAACTCACGCGGGTATCCATTCAGTACATTTTTGCTTGAGCACGCGTTGTGTAGGCTATTTTAAAAGTAGGTGTGCAATCTTGACGCCAGTTAAAATGTACTTTATTCTCTCGAGCAAAGATTTTACGTTTGTTTGACTGTTTTTTGGAAGTGACTCTTCTGTACGTAGTATAGACCGTGGAAGTGTGACGTAAAAAGATGACATTTGGGTAAAAACAAACAGGTTTCGACGTGGGATTTTTGTTATTTTATCTTTTTTGTAATTAATAATAATGTCTGCGTCGAACTTCTTGTTACTATTGTGTGCAAAAATTGATGGAACAACATCCTTTTCATCAGCAAAATGACAACTACAAAGACAGTCTTCACGAGTAGGGTCTCTATCCTTACGACTGAAATTGAAAATAATGAGTAAGTCAGCAATACAAGTCAATACAACGAGTCCTCAGACTAGAATAATAATTAATCAGCAGTAACGTACCGGCAGAGTGTTTTCCATTTTTTAAAGATTTTTTCACTAGCAGGAAATCTAAAAAACCTGCAGGTTTCTCTTCTAGAGACATGGTTGCAACCGGGAGCAAAACAATAAGGTATTTTATACCTTGTAAACACTAGATAATGTATTCAAAATGTAAATTATCTCAAAATGCAATACGTTCCTGTGTTTGTTTTTACCCAAATGTCAAAATGTGACGTCATAGCTTCCACGGTCTATTATTAAGTATTCTGTGCATACATAGACTACCACAATTTTAAATGATTTTATTTTACATATTAGTGCGGGAGACTGATATATAGAAACTCTTTACAATTTTTCTCTATGAATGTATTACTCTTTATTTTGTTTGTCACTAGTGCTGTCACTAATATGTCTTAAATAATATTATGTTAATTTTAAGTATTTCAAAACTTTTTTTAAAGGTTTTAGTTAAATCCCTATCCAATCGTGAGATGAGAGATCCAGCGATGTGATTTATGCTGTGCTTATTGAGAATAGCATAGCTAGGCAAAGGTGACTGAGACGAAGCCTACGATGGAGCGAGCTTACCCAGAAAAAGCCTGTTCATTCTAACTTTGAAGAGAAAAGAATATGGATGCCAAATTCATTAAACACTTTGTTATGCCTCTCTGAGCTGCATAGAAGCTTCGCTCTAATCAGTATCAGTATTTGTGTTGAAGATGAGGACATGGAATTAGACGAGAGTCTTATCTCTGGAAAAGTACCCTATTCGAACGGAGGGTTTAATGGAGGAAGATGATTTATTGACAAGACTTTGCCACACGATACCTTAGAATTATTAATCAATGGATTCTTGGAGAATGACCTATTTGGAAACACGCGATTGTCATAATATTTATCTATTTAAAAGTTAAAATTATTCAGTTCAGTAGGTACTTCAAGAGACATAATTATTGCCAAAAAATAGTACCTATGGTAATGTTTTAGACATTAACAAAATATTACTGTATGGGCAGGATTCCTCGATATTGTTGATAAAGATTATTAAATAAACAATTTTAAAAATGTTGTTTTTATTTTTACATAGTACACCTGATAAGTATTTTTATATTAGAGGGTTGCAAAAGGGCCACTATCAGCCAGCGCCGACTTACCTACAGGTTTAGGACCTAACGGCTCAGTTCCTGACGATGGGAAGAGACCAGACGACATGACGTTGGGATATTGGTAGGCGGGTGGGCCTTTGGTGTGTGGCGGTATTTGTGTCGACACCGTTGCGCTATCTTATATTGCAAGCACAGCGGCTGTGCTGTCGCTTTTGCTGTGGTTGCTGAGACCCTCAAAAGGCGTGGAATATACAGCATTTACACCACTTCAACTGCATTTTTGACAGTGGTAACCAGTGATGACATCAGCTGGTGTTTTAGTGGACCAGGCAAAAGCCAGCCAATGCCAATTGGGTAATATTGTAGGTTGATTTGCTGGCGTCTGTACCACGCGAAGAAAACTTGAAAAACCTGAGTCGATTTCATCGATTAGCGCACCTTATCTAGTAAAAAGAATTCAAACTGTTTTCTCTGTGAAATAAAGAAAATGAAGAAAAAGAAAAATCTGGCAACACAAACAACGTGCACGCTTCGGTCTCGCTTTCCCGTATTTGCTCTGTTTGACGTCGTTCTTATAAAGCCAGCTAATACAACTGCCACGCCTCGCTTCGCGGGCACGCCTTTCTGTTTGACGTGGTCTCAGTTTCGGCGCGATATCGCTTCATATTTCCATACATGACGTAACAAAAACGCTCCGCTTCGCCTTCGGATCGCTATAAATTCGGTACTGGCTTCATACAAAACGTCGGTTCGCTGCACCCAGTTTGACGTCGCCCTTCGCTTCGCATTCGCCTCGGAATCGGATCGCCTCGCTTTCGCCTCGCTTTCGCCTGCCTGTTTGACAAAGGCTTAATGTATGGCGAGCATTGCATGGGTTGGGCATGAACGCACTGCGACAGTCAACCGCAGAGATTAAATCCAGCTTCTATTACATTTGACTGCAATGATACCATCCTAATCACTTTAATTGTCTCGTTATTAATTGGCAATGGATTAAACTGTCGTCTGTGTAATAAGGGTTATTAATTATTGTAGATCGAATAGATGAGACGTGTTGATAACGTCTTTCAGATACCAGGGGGGGGGGGCTTGTTCCAGTGAGTGAACGAGATGGCGCTAGACGACTTGTATAGCTCTGTCACTTTCACTCGCCGGAACAAGTCTGGTTTTAAGACGTTGTAATACCTCGTCAGGTGGCCTATCATGACGTCTTAAAACGTCATTGGTTCCGCTCACGGAACGAGATGGTGCTAGACGACTTGTATAGCTCTGTCTCTTACCCACAGCCTAAACACTCACGTTGAGCGCATATTCTGAAATTTGGCAACGTCGCAAATGGTTGTCAAATATTAACAAGTTTTTTCTCTCAAGAGTAGGCCATAATCCACCAAGCGAGCCCAGTGTGGATGGGTGGATGTCACAATCATGATTGTGACATCCACCAAATAAGTCTTAGAATTTTTGGATCTAGGACATGCCGGTTTCCTAACGATGTTTTCTTTCACCGTTTTGAGAGCAGGTGGTGACGAAATAAATTACACAAAGTAATGCTAGGTTCGAACCCACGATCATGTAAGTCAGGGCCGATACCAATGAGCCACCACCTGCTCTTTTTCTTTGTATTTTTCAATCAAAAATAAATACTTTCTGAAATAGTAGAGGCCTGAGTGATTCCCAGAAGAAGGTTTCCTAATTATTATACCAAAAATGACAACATCTCACTCGAAACTTGATCGTTTGTAAACATGGATTAATTTGTCACTAAAATAAATGATCTAGAATTTCAACGTAGGTTCTCAAGACAGGCTCATTTACTTGATGACGATGTACTCGTATTATCCCGAAAATAACATTAGATTATTGGATACAACGCGCGTGGGTGTTCAGCAGATTGAGATTTCTAATTAATTGAAACGCCTGCTTACCTAAGTACTTAGGTTTATAATTATCAAAGGCTAAATATGGCTTACGGTTTAATTATTATTTTGTTGTTTATACAATCGATGAAACGGAAAGTTACTGGGAATAGACAAACAAAAATAACTGAAAACCGGGCGGGAGAAAAGCCCCGAAAATCTTATTTTATAGGTTACTTACCTTTTGATCCTTTGCTTTACATTCAATTCATTATCATCAGCCTATAATGTTCCCTCTGCTGGGACACAGGCCTCCTCGTTGTGAGAGGGAATGGGCCATAATCCACCAAGTGGGCCAAGTGCGGGTTGGTAGATGTCGCATGTCTTCGATTTTTTGGTACTAGAACATGCTGGTTTCCTCACGATGTTTTCCTTCACCGTTTTGAGAGTACATTCAATTGATATATAAAAAAAAAACCGTTAAAAATGTTTTTGTGTGATCTATCTTCATTCTGGGACTTTCTGGGGCAGAGCTCAGTCCGATATCGTCCTTTTGATGGAAGTAGGCATGGTTTTTACTCAAATGCATCATCATAGCAGCTGCAAGGTTCTGAATGTTTGACACGGATAAAGATTATTGTCAAATAAAACGTGTTTTTTTTTGTGACGAAAATTTTAATATCTCGTAGTATAATCTTCGACTTCCAAGTGGCCTAAGCAGCGGGTAGACTCTAGTTTAAATAAACAGGGTGTTTTTCTAACTGGTTATGGAATGTGGATGGCTAATATCCTAAACTATGAGTAAACTACCTATTTTAAAGTACGGGTCAGCAATCACCTCGATTTCTATATAGTTGATTACATTCCTTTACCACTTACTCAAACCAGATTGCGAATTCCAAAACACTCAAAAATGTCAAGTGTTTGAATCACCTCTATAAGTGAAATTCGTTGAGCCACTTACAGCTCTTCCCCTTTGCGTAAAACCGCGGAATTCGCGACCATTTTACAACACGTTTACCCTTTAAATGACGTCGCTGTACTGTTTTATACAGATAATAAACATGTACAGGAAGCCTCATCAGACGAAAGGCTGTATCTACTACAATAAGGTTTCCCTTTGTCGGAGTTATTTTTGTTACATTGTTCGCAAAAATAATGTACATTTCCTCGATTTCCTTAGGTTTCCAGGAAAATCAAGTAAATAAAATAAAGTATTCAGCTCAAGTTCAGTTTCGTGAACTCTGTTTACTGATACAGCTGATTAGGTTGTGGAATGAACTTTCTTCTGAGGTTTTCCCGATGAGGTATAACATGGGCATTTCTAAAACAACGTGAATATTTTTCTGCAGTATCGGCAATACGTTGAAGATCCCTCTGGAATTGCTGGTGTCCAAATACCGAGGTGACCCCTTTTCAATAGGAAGGCCACCAAAATGGGCTAAAAAATAAAACCCTTGTGGATATCCTCCTTTCACATTACGATTTTAAATATACTCGTACCTAAATACTTTGCCATCAAATCAACCTCGGGTATCAGTTGTTCATATTGCTAAACTGGGTCTATTTGGAGCAACCATGGCTCACACAACATTTTAAATTATTAATTGCTAGTTCCTTTCAATTGTTTTTTCTTTCTTTCATCAATGGAAAAGTAAAATATTTGGGTTCCAAAATAGTGAGCTCGTTGCAATGTGTTAAGACTAGTCATATAATCGAGATGAAATTTAACTGTTCCGCCACAGGCCTGACTTGCGTGACTTTGCAGCAGATAAGAGACGAGATCGGGAATTCGGGACTACCCAAGCTATAGATGCTCTCAGCTCTTGCGACTTACCAGTAAACCAGATTCGTTCATACTAGAGAGAAATGAAATAAAAAATGGTTGAACCTGACATGTCAAACATTAGTTTTGAAAATTGTGCTGTAAAAAATTCAGGCTCTAAGAAGGTCCAGTCCTTATTTTATGTACGTGTTTGGTTCTTTTAAAATAACAGGAAACGCACATAAAATAGTAAAGTTGATTCATCTCGGCATATCCTTTGGTAAAGCCATGTATCTAGTTAAAAATTTTATTGTGTAAATTGGATCAAACATTGTACATTTCCGATCTCTGAACAATGTAGTTCCTAAATCGGATGATTCAGTACTTTTTAGTGTTAAGATTGGAAGCACGTACGCTTATAGTATCTTACACTATACAGCAAAAGTAATATTGTATCCTTAACTTCAATTCTCCAACGACTGGTCTTGAACTTCAATAACCTCACTTAGTCGACGAAGTATAGAATTCTGTAGAAATCTGTGGCGGGAGGAACTTAATAAATATTTATTGTAATGGAGATCTACGACTTGCAATTAAGTTACCTTGGAATATAGCCATTAATTTCATCATTAGTGTCAAAGATATTATGCTTTATTAGAAGTGCTCCAGAAGCTATTAAGTTATTTTTTCTCGTAAAATAGAAACCTGCTTTAATTTTCTAAGTGCGAAGGCCGAGATCTTAAACATTAGGCTTAGCAGGCAACGCCATTACACGCATACGTAATTCTGAAACGTAAAGGTACTGTGACGGTTGACTCAGCTACAACACTCAGTACCAATACAGTATTCAATTCTCAGAAGCGAATCGTATGTTATATGCCAAGCTTCCATTGATTTGGCATGTCTTTGATCAAATGTCCCCTTTGATTTGTGAGTTGATTAGAATCTTGGCCCTTACAACAACAACCGACGTAAGTTGAGTTGACCCACAAAGGAGTATCAATCACTGAATAACAAGAGAAAGGCAAACAAGTGTTATTGTAGCGGCAACTGAAATAGGAACATCACCTTTGAAATTTTCAACTGTCCAACTGTCACGGTTCGTGAGGTAGTGCTTGGTGACAGACAGATGGACAGCGGACTCTTAATGTTAAGGACCCGTTTTGAGTCATCGTTATCATCGTTATTAGTCTTTAAACTGCTGAGACACAGGCCTCTCTGGACTGTGAGGAGGAGTGGGCTATTATCCACCACGGGGCCCGGTGCGTGTTTTTTTGGTTCTAGTGAATTCTTCACGATTTTTTCGTTCACCATTTTGAGAGCAAACCTAGCAAACTATTCCCAAACCACTGCAACTCTTGAGAACCATCAACAGTGGCAGCCACCAGAAAAGCGCAGAGAAGATGAAGATCGACGTGTCCCGGAGAATGAAATTTACGTTGCTGATGGTAGCAATGGTGATCAAATAAATTACACAAAATAATGCGCCTGGCTGGGTCCGAACCCAAGACTTTTAAGTCCAGCCGATAACACTGGGACACCACTGGTTTTGGGAATGGAACCTTAAATGGCACTTCCAGCAACCCAGAACTAATAACGACATACGCGAACCTTCCATTTGAAAAGATGAATGTTTTCCAGTCTCTTTTAAAAGAACTCCTTTGAATCGTGGCTCATGGCTCGAGGCTGGCAGCTCATGGCTAATGTTTTCTCGGTTTAAGAAAATCGTTTTCTAATATTCAGCTATATCTCGTTGGAATATGGATGGAAGTTCAGCAGTTTGTTCGCTAAATGCCTGTTTCGATAGTTTGCCCGTATCATAATTTACTATTGGGTAGTTATTTCATGACTTAACAGTTAGCTGTAATTGATAGATAATGGTGGAGGGATGTAGTTTAGTTTCATGTGAAATTAATGTTTTGATAGTTGGATTGGTTTTCATACAAAACGTTTGTTGCAAACTTCATCAACATGTTATCGATTAATTGGATATTTCACTATCACAATAAATAAATTAATTATATGATTCGTTTTATAAGTAGGTTTTTTTCAGTTAACATTGTTCTATGGGAGCGCTCATAGATATTTATTTTGTTTTTTGAAGTATGATAAAGCGGCAACAAAAATATATCATCTGTAAAAATTTCAACTGTCTAACACGATTTATGACGTCATATTCTGGTGACATACGGACTTACAAACAGATGGACTAATTGCGAAGTCTTAGTAAAAGGATCCCGTAGGGTACGGAACCCTAAAATCGAGGAAGTGAAGTGTTTTAAATAGCTAAAGATACCTACTTTGTAAAGTTTTATCTTCTTGAATATTTCAAGAGTTGCGCTATACACGAAAGTCCTTGTTGCGGGTATGTTGATGCTCACAAAACCTGACGAGATGGTCGAAGTTTCGCTAACGATCGCGCCTTGTAAGTAAACGACATAGTAAGTTAACAACTCACAAGTATCCAACACAGTTGTTTAACAAGACACTTGAAGCTTCGGTTTGGAAATATGAAATAGAAGCTATTTCATATTTCCAAACCGATGCTTCAAGTGTCTTGTTAGTTATTGCCTGCTTTTTCACTCATTCCAAAGTTATTAAAAACACGAGAGGAATTTTAGAACATTTGAAGATAACCTCAAAGTCAGTGGGAATATTACAGTCAGATGATGATGATGATGATGCTTCCCGAAGTCTGTGGACAACTAGGTACTTGATAAACTTTAAGTTTGAAGTGTTGAAACGTATAGAGATGCAGTATTTTGATGAAGAATCAGTTTTCATTGTATATTTAGACAGCTTTGTTCAACAGCTATATGTTTCTGTTTTTCAGTGGTATTTTCAAGATTTAAGCTGTTTTATGTGCAGATTACATTTGCTTCTTCTTCGTTTTCTATTATCAATATTCAATACCTAAGCTCCTACCCAGCTTGTTTCACTTCCTGATAGTTTTACGGTCCTTGGCACAGCTTATTAAAGCTCTTTCCATATAGGATCAGTTTTTATGAAGATAAGCAGACGATTTTATTAATAGCGTTTTAATTTTATAGAGTCCTAAATCACAGACAGTGAACACTAGGTACCCGTATAAAACATTTTCACACAACTTTAAACTTTTTTACAACTCTTCCATATTGCCAACAGAAAACCTGTTAACATGATTACTTTGTTAACTCATCCACTTAACTAAACTCCTCGTTTTAACGAGTCCGTCCATAATATTATTACTTCGGTAACTGGACTTTGAATATCCGTAGTTGCCTCAATTTTGAACCGTTACCATTAGTTCAAATTTAAACGCATCGTTGTATACAAAGTTATTAAGAACTCTTTGGTTACGTGCTTCAGGGGTTCAGTTTCGATCAAGTTGGGTAAATATTAATTAACTTTACTTTTGGGGGTCCGTCTATTGTAACTCAGTCTTTAAAGTTTGGAGAAAACAGAGAGAACCTGTCCGTTGCCGACAACATCATACTAAAAGAGATCTTCGAACTGGGACTGATTGCGAAGGGCGAAGGATATACAATTTAACACCATTAATAAATGTGTTAATGCTCTGTTTAGATAAACTCTTCAACACCAGAATATTCACTTATTACAAATTATTTCATTCATAAACTTACGCCTTTTCCGTGGTTGCTTCTTACCCCCGTAAGAAGCAACCACAAAACATCACCTGCTGTACTCATCCACGATACAACTTCATAGATTAGTACGATTAACGATGTTGTTATTGTACAAGTCTTAATTTCTGTACTTTGGTTATTCCAACTTCCTTATCTTCCAACATTATCATTACTAACTTTTTCTAATATGTCACTTGGTAGTTCTAATCTCACAATATGGGCTATTTCTCATTCTCTCTAACAATTGAAGTGTAGTAGTAGTACCAAATACATCTGGCAGACATCCAAACATGTTATATGAACAATGGTATTATGTTGTTCAGTAGACACATAAAATGCTTCACATGGGAGACAATTTGCTGTACAAACCATAAAGATATACCGTGATATTTGTACGACTGATTGTAGTTCATATTATGCCTGTTTTTATTATTTCTGGGTTTTATCTAGGTACTTAGTCCATAGTAAGAACTACAAAAAACTTGTCTAAAAAATATTTTGCAGTAACACCTTTTTTTAGGCATTAGTTCAAAGTTTTGCCAATACCTATAATGAACGCATCGCTTAGGAGTAGAATTCCCTGCCTATTCTTTTTCATCTGTATTTCCCGACACCCATAACCTTGGGGTCTTCAAGTCAAGACTAAACAGGTTACTTCTAGGCAAATGTACTTCACCGTAGACCGTCTTTCTCTCTCTCTCTCTCGACTGTTTTTTTTTGTTATTTAAAGATAGGTTTGACAAACGCGAACCTATCTTCAAATAAATACCGTCTTACCACAAAAAGATAAACACCCGTTGTTGGAAGCTTATCTAAAAAAAGTGTTACTGCAAAACGACCCTAATTATCAAGGAGAAAATAAAATGTCCTTTTGACGTTGTCATTTTTTTTTAGACAAGTGTTCAACGTGTGTTTAATTTGTTTGTGGTAAGACCGATAGTGTTTATATTTATTGGAGTAAAACGGTCTGAGTATAAGTTATCGCTACTCGCTTCTCTACATGAAATTGCTACTCGCCACAGTCTTTGACCAATGTAAGTGGGGCATAAGATTTAACTCTCTATCCTGTTATATTCCTATTCCTCTGTCACGTAGAACGTGCATGGGGAGATCTGCCAGCATAGATATGCTGTTCAAACGTTTGCCAGTTACGTATTCGTGCGTACCTTGGTAGTGCCATCCTGTATTTGAAGATCCCGTTTCAGTTTCAAAAAGTGTGAAACTTAGGAGCTTAGCCGTGTGTCTTTTGGAGCAATGACACTGGTAAATACTTTAAAAAATGTGTATAAAGGAAATTCTTCAGGATTTAATAGCTACCTACTGTTTACATCATTGTTTCGGCAACACCAGTGTTCGATGTATGCTAAAGTTGATACTTGTTCTCACAAAATAAAAGGGACATTTTGCCAAAAACGTTAATAACTACGGAAATATACGTTATATGGAAATTTTATTGCAAATTACATACATTTATCAGAGATTTTCTAATTAAAGCTTGAACCCAAAGCCGTTGTTCAGAATTGCGAGTACAATTTGTAGGATGTGTTTGCGGTTGTTAAACGAAATTGGGTCATCTGGTAATTCCTATAAGATTATCGGAATTATGGTTTTCCATAACTTCCGTTATGATAATCTGGAAGGTGCTGATAAGTCCAAAAATAACTTTTGTTCTGTATACCTATTGAAAATTATTTCACACCTTTTTATGAAAATGATAGATAGATGTAAGATTTCGGTGTAAAAAAGTCCAAAAAAAATTAAATCTACTACCCATCATAGTGAGTTTCCTATGTGCGTTAAAAGCACGTCAAACCGTTGGTCAGGGTAGCGGGGCTGTTTAAACAGGTAACCGGGGCCCTGAAACGTAAAGGGCTATTGAAAGAACACCGTGGATTTTAATGAGTAAGAGTCTGATAATCTCATTTCACCGAGGACGGAAGAACGCATTCTATAATTTTACTAACCTGCACTGGGCCCACGTGGTGAATTATGGGCCACTCCCTCTCAAAGAGAGGAGTCCTGTGTCCCAGCAGTGGGAACATTTTAGGCTGATGATGATGATGAAGAGAAAAAAGTTTGTTAGCCAGAAGACATAAATAACAACTGCTTCATGTGAAATCTGTACTTAATGGTATTCATGACGCATTTGATTACACTAACTTAGTTCCCACCATAACATAATTAAAGGGAAAAGGCTGACCTGATGATGTATTTTGCTAACATCGTCAAAATATTAATATAAAACCCGGTAAACCTTACCTAAGTTACTTCTTATTATAACATCTTAACAACATACATAAGTGGTTACGTAAAACACACTTGAGCCAACTTATTTTTTAACATTTATTTGCATAAAAATGTATTTACCGAGCCATGTCGAGAGCTCATTAGAAGTCCGAACGGAACTTTTATCCTCCGAACCCATAACGGAAACATACCGGATTATGGATTACATAGGTAAAGTACACCTTAACTAAGAAGACCGAAGTTCTGGCAACTTGGAAATAAAACCTTTCGCTTTTAAAATAAAGTTCGATTTTCCATGAAGGCTAGTGAATCAGGGAACCTACAAATCAGTGTCAAAGAAGAAGAGACTATGTCGCTTTCACAATAAAGTTTCTTTTTCGATGATTCATTAATCCAAGGAATAGGAAGGTCCGTCAGCAAATATCAAGGGTTTGTCACGCACGTCCGCATCTACAAGGAGTATATTGTGATGTGTTCCGGTACTTAGATGGACGTCGGCCATTTTACAGTGGTGTTGGGTTAAACAAAAGAATATGTGCTTTTTTGGATTAGTAATCTCCTGTCTCCGTGTTATTTTATGACAAAATAAAGTAAGTTTGGTTTTGGAACCGTGTTTTTCTATTAGTGTTATTGATCTTAGTTAAATTTTTGTGACCAGCCACGGGAGAATTTGCAAAAAAAAGAAAAAAACGTATTTCCATTAATTCTCCTGTACCCTAGCACGAATTTTCAGTATTTGAGACGTAAACTGGAACTTTGACAATTTCAAATTGTGAATTTACAAGGAAAAATTAGTTCTTTCTCCGCACACCAGAGTTCCATTTTTCCATACAAAAACGCTGTAAATACTGGAGAGACGCTGTAAAGTAAAACAGTGAAGATTCGTGCTAAGGGTACTGTTCCTTCGTCTTAACAGTGGCTCGAAAGTAATCACAGTATCTACCACAGAGTACTATTATATATATGGCTTGTATCTACCCAGTATTGAGGTACTTAGTTGGGTAGTAGAGGTCAGACATGGGAGGTCGCTCCATGTAAAATGCTGGTATTCTCCTGTACCCAGGTTCAGTTAGATTAAAAGTCCAAAATTGTTAAATAAAAACTAGACAGATGACAGAGGAAAGTCTTTGGCCATCTTTTTGGCGAGAACTCTCACTCCAATCGATATGACGCAGTAAATCGCCAATATTTGTACAGTCCCCAACATTATGCTCCAAGCAAATTAATTTCAACAAAAGGCTAAATCCTATATCAATAAGGAAGGGATGAGTGACTAAGCACTCGTGTAATACCAGTCAATTGTTTAGCGGTAAAATCCCGTCTTTCCACTCAGTCAATTTTGTAATCTCCTGTCTCCAAGTTCTTACTTAGACTTCGTTTTTGTCTGATTCAATTTGTCACGGGCTCTTTAAAAAAATAATTTTTAAGCTCTTTCTTTCCGACTTTCTTGTTAGTCACAGCTTTTTCCCGTATAAAATAACGTCCTGTCGTCCATTTTTGAGTTAGTTTCTGCATCCTAGGAATGGGTCAATAAAGGCTCAAAAAAAAACGTTACTATTGCGTAAACGTAAAAAAATCTTGCACTATGAACACAGAACACAAGTAAAGTCACTAGCAATAGTATGTATACACTGAGCAGTATTCAAAAGCGATGTACTGCTACCATGTTGATTAAACTTTTGCCTCTTCATTAGACTTATATTTTGGAAGCCATACTATTACGAAATAGGTGTTATTTCAAAGTGGAAACCAGTATTTCACGAGTAAACGTTTGAATTTTGTTAAGTGTATACATGTTATTGCTCGTGACTGTACAGGGACACCTCGATATGAAAATGAAAACGTGGCTATGGTTTTTTTAGGTATTATTGCTGTGTTAGTTGCTAGTTCGCGGTGTCAATAAATGGTGGTTGATTATGACGGATGAAGCGTGTAAATTCTACAATTTAGTTTCAAAACATAATTCTCTTTTTTCTATCGTGGTAACATCAAGTGAGTCTTTCTGCGGCAGGACCAGGACTGTCAGACTCGTACTTACTAAAATCCACGTTGATTCTTCAATGGCCCTTTACGTTCCAGGGTCATGGTTACCTAATGAGACAGCCCTGCAACTCTGTCAGGCTCTGGTCCTCTGAGCGAGTCACCCACCAACATTACTCGCCGTAAGCATGCCCAATACGGACTTGGTTGCAACGGGTTGTGGTTTTAGTATGACGTAACCTACTCTTAACCTTCATCATCATCATCATCATCCGGAAGACGTCCACTGCTGAACATAGGCTTCCCCCTTAGACCGCCACGCCGAACGATAATTCGCCACTTGCATCCATCGGTTGAACGCGACCCTCACGATGTCGTCGGTCCACCTAGTGGGACTCTAAACCATGTTCTGCCCTATTTCTAGCCAGTTACCTATCGACCGATTAAGCTGAAATTATCCTTAGAAGGAAGTCATTTACGAAAATGGACTTGAGTAAATAAATTGGACCAATTAAAATGCTAACGATGCGTAACTATTGCTTAGCGTTCGAAATTGGGACAGGCTCTGTCCAGGAAAGCGTTGCGTCAGAAAGTAAAGTGGCGGAAATAAATTGCTTTGAAAATTGATTATTATTAACTTATTCTGTCTGTGAGTGTGTATTGAAAGAAATCATTAGCATCATAAATCATTATTTGATAAATTATTGCGAAATAAGTAAAGTGGAAAAAAAAACTATCTGTTGTTTAATTTTGCTGACAGCTTACTTACGAATCTGATTTGACGTTGTGATTGTAGGAAAACGAACCGATAACTATAATGTGTGTAGATATTTGTACAAAAAGTATACATAACATAATATATATGACGGAGGGTCGAGCGGCTGAGACACCACGTGTCGCTGTTTCTCCGTCATCAGTTCGTCCTTCATTATGGGCGTGTTGTTGCAGGTAGATGAAAAATAATATTCACAAAATATCTCACTTAATTTAACTTTTAATATTTTAACAAAACTTCACCAAAATTACTTATGATTACAGTAATAATTACTGATTAAATAACGGATGGAGAATAAACAAACTTTACTCTAGAGCCAATGGGTTTGTGCATGTCGCCCGGCTGACGGTCACCTCAAAAGTGCTCGTCACCGCCGCCATGACACTTACAATTCCATTCGGTGTTACCCGCTCTAAATTAAAAGTACCACTAAAGAAATAATTCTTACATCACAGAGTAAAAATAATCAATTAAAACTTATAAAAAAATGTTACAATAAATCAACTAAATTGTCGCGAGCCGTCATATACATAAGTAAACAATTTTGTATAGATATTGCGGGATCAATGGGATGAAATCTGAATATGATTGCACAAGACCAGTCCACCTAATAATTACTCAAGATGTACCTACTCGTAACCTATTTGTACATCAGTTGATATCAACCGAATTATTTTCGCACAAAACGTAAAATCGCATAAGCTTCCCAAATTACCTACTATCCCCATGGTTAAATCCGATAGGCCCCACGAGTATCGTTAAACGTGACAAAGAGATTAAACAAAAGAAGAATGGCCATTCCTGACCACCTGTGAGCTATCAAGAACACGATTTGATCACAATCCAAATGAAAAGGTACGAGTAACACTATAGCAATCAGTCTTGCGAAACCTTTGTTGTGGGTTACCCTAACGCCCATTTCCTGGAGAGGGTATTTCCTATTTTCCTCTAATTTTCTCAGAAAACTAGAGATGTTCTGATTTGTACTCGACTAGTACATAGTCTGGCCATATTTGTTGTCGGCGAAGAGTTGTCAAAAAAGCTTCAACTAATAGAATCGAACGATTGAAATTCAACTGTTATAAGTTATAACCTTTGTTGTCAGTTCTAGGGGTCGAACGCGGAAGAGGGTAGAAAATGTTAGGGGTTGAACGTGGAATAAACCTTTTAATACAGCCCTAAAGTTTGTTATAATTTTTAGGAATCATCTACATGTTAGCAACTTTTGTAATTATAAAAATAATTGTAAGCTTCTAAGAAAGAGTAAGTATGTAATTATGTCGTGAGGATCGCGGGCAGCCGATGGATGCAAGTGGCGAAATGTCGTTCGGTGTGCCGGTCTAAGGGGGAGGCCTATGTTCAGCAATGGACGTCTTCCGGCTGATGATGATGATTATGCCGTGCTAGAGAATAGGCTAAACAAGACATGCTAAAGTTTAGGACTAAAAAAGCATCTGAAGAATGTACCCGGAACTACTATGATTGGATTCGTCCCACTAATCAGCCTGTTTGCAATCGACTACTTGGCCATTCAGCTTCTCGGCCAAATTGTGACCAGCCAGCCAATTCGCACATTTTAAACAAAAACAGCGAATGAATTCATCTGGGTCAATGATAGGTCAAAGACAGTAATAATTAATTATTAGCGCGACATGAAGAAATTACTTCCTTATTCATCATCACAACTTTCTAAAATAAATAAAAGTAATTTTATATCAAATTAAATATTCATAAAGGCTAAAATATCGTGCGAATTTTCCGAGAAAACAAATCAAACAAATAGAATGCGCTTTGACAGTGACACAAACCTGGAGTTGATGAGTAACGTTGTGCCAAGCTCTTTTGGAGAAGGAAGTATTTTATCAGATATTGCCCTTGTTTTTTTCCTATAAAAGTTATCTCTTTATACTGATTTTTTTTATACATGCGGACGATAGAAGCTATTCTATCGTCCGCATGTGTCAATCTTCAAAGTCATTATAGCTTTTTCTGCTTAAAAAATTTAAAGTTCCTTATTTATTTTGTTTGAGGAAGTTGGCTTATAATATAAAGGAATCCAGTAAGATAAAAAGGAAAATATTCTCATGATTACAAGAACATTTTCCCGGAAAGACTTAAACAGCGTCTTTAAAGTCAAACCCACTCATCATGAAAGACAAAATAAAATGTCTCTAATTTTTCAATTAGGACTTAAGAGATTTTCTAATTACAAAACAAAAGGTTAAAATAAAATTAAAATCCTACAAGGAAAACACTTTGCTCCTGATTGTCTTTAAAGGGCTGACCGAACATTTGTATCGATACTTTGGATGGTACCGGCACAGGTAAATACGGTGCGAAATTAGTTGGGGCAAACAAATACAAAGCAGGTACAATAATAGTTTGATTATAGGTTTCAAATTCTGAAATGGAATGAACAACTTTCTACGAAGCGATAATTGCTCTGTGGCCCTGATAATGTAGTCAAGTCGAAAAATATCCCCCTTGGGAACTCAACAACTGTATTATTTAGATTTATACTGTTGATAAAACCAATTAGAAAAGCCAGATTCGTTGAATTTCAGTAACAATGATTCCTAATAATTCAATATGGCGCGCATTGCCACAAATCTTGATAAGTCCAATCATGCGAAAGCACGACAAAAGGCAATTTAAATCTCATTCCAACAAAATGTCCTACAATCACCACAGCGGAAATTAAAGTACGAATCTCTGATATTATTCATAAGAATAATTAGTATTTGGATGAGTTTGGATAAAAGAGATATTTGCATTGTTAATACAGAAAAAATATTCTGCCACCAGTCGGCAGAAATTACAGTTTAATTTCAAGTTTTTAAAAGCCAATTTATTGGCTCTTTGTTTCCAAAATAATCATTCTTGAATTCAATTTTATATCACAAGATTACGAAATGAGTACTGGCAATATCTACAGAGTAATTTTATTTTCAGGCCCCTTTATAATATTACAAAAATAATATAATTATGTAGTAAGTAGAAGTATAGGCAATATAAATCGTTAAAAATAAGATACGAAAACGCTGTATGGCAATCTCAACTCAACTCTTTTATCGAACAGTAAAACTCTTTTTATTCTTAAAAACTCTTTGGAGTATTCAACTGTTTCAATTTTATGACAGCATGATGAAAGCTGAGAAGTGACTTATTACAGAAAAGACCTCTAAACGGCAGAAAAGCATTTTAATTCAATATCCTACCAAAAAAAACCGGACTAGTAACTAACGAGCAGTAGGTAATAATAAAACTTGCATTGTGAATACGAAAGTGGATACCTACCTAAATTAAAAATCAAGATGAGTTGTCCCGAGAAAAAACAACATTTGAAACAAGATTTCAGCCCTGGTTTCCAACTGTATTTCAAGCAACATTTTAAGAATGATTTCGAACAAGAATTTACACAAGACTTCAAGCAAGACTTCAAACAAGACTTTAAGCAAGACTTCAAACAAGATTTTGAGCAAGACTTTAAAAAGAACTTTTGACAATGATGTTGTAGTGTAACTCTAATTTTTTGTTGTTCTGCATCATGTTCTTACTTATTGTTTTTAAAATATCTAAGATTTATCTTTACTTGGTGGTAATTATTTTGTTATACCTACATTTAAATTTTCCATTGGGCACTTTGGGATCCCATATCTGCTCCTACATACGAGCGGCATGTTGCCAACGGGAGAGGTAACTCGTGTATGAGAGCTTTAATGTGACCAGCTGCGCTATTCTCTAAGGAAAAAGCCTCGTGTGCAGCGCTGCCTAACGATGAAACTCTAGGTACAAAGCGAAAGCAAGACCAACGCTGCACATAATCCGTTTGGGCACAGAGTTACGGGAATAGTCCCGAGTGGTAAAACAAATGCTTTCTAATTTTCGAGCTCACTTGATAACAAAATCAAAAGTAAAATCAAATGTTTTTATTTCACATAGGCTCATTCATGAGAGCTCTTATAAAACGTTGACAACAGGTGCTCGGTTCGGGTTGGATGATTCCATGGAGATGAACCGGCATGAAACTCCATGGTTACTCTTTTAAAAATACAGCATGGTTTTACAAAGTGATTGTTACAATTTTTGAGTTACTTATTTAAGTGATAAAAGCGTAGGCCTGGTAACAAGGGGGAAATCCTAACGAAATTTAGCACTACAATAAAAGAAAAACAAATATTTAAAATATACACACGACCTAAATGTTCTCACACTCACAAACAAGGACTTTGTGAAAGAATTTATATAAAAAAAGAAAGCTATATAAGGTGGGTCACTTCTACGTTTGTGACGACTGATGATGACCGTCTTGATTTCCCACAATATTCCAATACTTACTTTTAACTTTGTAATCTCAGATCTGAGTTTGTAATGATCAAAATAAAACATAAATGCCCGCATAGTGTGCGGTGAATGATATTTTCGATAGGTACCTCACCACAAATGACTCCCCAAATCCCCACATTCCCACGTTCAAAGACGGCCTTGAATAATGCGATAGTGCAATTTTAAAAAGCCAACATTAAAAAAAAAACTTTAGGTACTTGTTCTAATTTTAAGAAAGTATATTATTATCTGGATCCTTAGAAAACTATGAAATTATTACACACAAATACTAGATGGCAGTGTGGCTGTACCTGCTGTATTAAATAAGTGCACAATTTTATGAATGCAACATGATGCTAAGAAGATTTTCACAGGCGCATAACAGCATAGTTTGTATCGGTCAGTCTTCCCAATTAAATAAAAAAGCTTGACGATGTTTTAAACTAGGATTCAGCGAGTTTATTAGTTATTTACTTACCATCACAAATACCTTTAGCTTTATATAATACATAGGTAATTAGTATAAATATATTTAAGTAAATAACTTTAAGCTTTTTTCCCGCGACTTTTAACGCGCATAACGTTTTTTTTTTATCATTCTGTTCTGAATTTCGGGATAAAATTTATCCTATGTTCATTCCCGGCTCTTAAACTATCTTCGTGCGAAAGGACATGGACAGTTTTTGTATGGGCGTTTGCATAGTTATAAAATTCAATATACTTCAATGATTTTTGGTGAGTATATTTGTTTAATTTATAATTAAACATGTAATTTTCTAACATTTAAATCTGTTTAATAATGACTTTTGTATTGGCAACACTTTATAATAACCTAATTAATTTCTAATCTGGCAAGGATTCGCTCTCTTGTCATCAACGTTCAATCCAATAACCTTGTTCTGTTTGTGCTCCGCTATAAAATAAAGTTTATACTAAAAAGTAAATACATTTGTGTCTTTTAATGAACATAAAAAGTGGTCCTTCGATTATAGGAAGTAATTTCGCAAAGAAACTTCAGTAGAATCAGTGAATTTGTTGATTCGTCGGCGCGCGAGCACGCGTGCTAGGCGGAAGAAAGCGGCCATTGCGCAAGAAAATCCCCGCGCGTTGTGCCTGTGTGGACACGACGTCTCCTACGTCTGATAAATAACAGGCGGGCCGGCTATCCGCGGCGCGAAGTTCATCGGCCAGGGAATTGCGGCTATAGCGGAATTTTCCAGTTGGCATCCACAACAAAATTCTGCCTATTGCAGAAATCTGGATATTATAGAAACTCAAGGCTAATTTTCTAAACAAGTTAGTGAAGAAAACATCAGAACCATACTGATTAACAAGATTCCAGTGGGTTCATGGTGCTAAAGGTATGTTAGTACCTATCAACGCAGCCATATTTCTTCGATTCGGCTCGTTGTTTTGGCACGACGGGCGCCTTGACGGCGTGCGTGACGTCAGGCATCATCCGGTCATCAGCAAGAACGGCGAGTGAACGAGAACGACTTCCGGTAGCTCCGGTCAATGAAGCAGTGGTTCGCGAGTGAGCAAAATATTCCGTTGCGTTCATTCCATGTTCGTTCGCGTGAGTGAAACGGAAAGTGAATGACAAGTGTCGGGTTGTCAATCGATAGTGCGTTTGACATTGACAGATCATAGTAAACATTGCGATTGTAACGGTAAATAAACATTGCGGTCTACGTAGGCTGTTCAGTGAAAGAAAAACAATAATATGGCAGATGAAGATCTAAAACGGTTGCGTGTTAGGCGGGGTCATATCAAAAAGACGATAACACGGTTGGAAACTTTCGTAAATGATGCGTCAATTATAAATGCGGCGAGCGAAGTGATGATTCAAGAACGAAGAAATAAACTCGTCAGCACGTATAAAGACTATGAAGAGGTAAATACCGAAATTTTGTTATTAGATAATTCTGATACTGAGGATGTTTCATTAGTCGAAGAAAAATATTTTTATGTATTAACTAAACTTAGCCAAACCGTGAAGGATTTAAAAGCGAAGGAAGTAAAACCTTGCGCTGATATATCAGCATCAAAATTACCCAATATTCAGATTCCAACATTTGATGGAAAGACTTCACTAAATTTAAACCCTTCATGGATCTTTTTGAAGCAGTATTTGACACTAATAAGTCTTTGTCCAATGTACAAAAACTATTTTATTTGAGACATTACTTAGTAGGTGAAGCATTATCTGTAATCATAAATTTACCTGTTGTAAATGAGTCTTATTCCGAGGCTTTAACTTTACTTAAAAAACGATATGACAACAAGGCAAGGTTAATTTCGAATCATATTAATATCTTGCTAGATTTGCCTTGCATGCCAAAAGGAACAGCAACAGCTATTCGGTCATTAGTGACCGATTTTCAACAGCAACTATATGCTATCCAAAATTTAGGTGAACCTGTTGATAAGTGGGATATGCTATTGATATCCATACTTGCCAGGAAACTAGATTCATACACAAACAGGGCATACCACCTTGAAAGAGTCGACCTTGATAAAAATCCTACTATGAAGGAATTTATCTCATTTTTAGAAAAAAGGGCTAAAGCCTTAGAAGATAGTTCTCCAAATGTGGGCACTACTAATCAATCAAAAACTACTAATATTAAAACAACCAATGTTGTTTCTAGTAAAAAGCAAAAGTCCTTATGTAGCTTTTGTGAAAAACAAAACCATCCTATTTTTAAGTGTCCAAGCTTCAAGTTAGCACCTCTTGAGGGACGAATAAAGTTTATAGAGGACACAAATAGATGTAAAATTTGTTTAAATATTCATCCTGATAAATGTAAATTCAATTTTAAATGTAAAGTGTGTAAAAATCCCCACAATTCACTGTTACATGAGGAAAAACCTGATGAGGATGCAAATGAAAATGTTGCAATGTGTTCAACAAATCAATGTAATAATGAAGTTCTACTTCCTACAGTTAAAGTCAAACTCATCGACAAATATGGTCGTGAAGTTTTTTGCAAAGCGCTGCTTGATGGTGCGAGTCAAGGATCGTTTATAATACAGTCACTAGTTGACAAGTTACAACTTAATCTTGAGACCAATAAAAACACGACTGTAGTAGGATTCGGAGCGAAAGCATCTTGTATAAATAAAACTGTAAATCTTTCAGTTTATTCATGTACTCATGATCTTAAATTTAAAATAAAAGATTGCCATGTTGTAGAAAAAATAACATCACAACTGCCTCACAAATACATTGATGTGTCTAGACTGAATATTCCCAAAGAAATTAATCTTGGTGATGTAAAATTTAATGTTCCCTCTGAAATCTCTCTTCTTTTAGGTGCAAACGTGTACTTTAAAAGTTTATTAGATGGATGTATAAAACTAAAGAGTGGTCCAGTTTTACAAAACACTCTATTCGGTTACATTGTGGGTGGACATATGGATTGTAATCAACACAAAAATAATAGTAATATTATTTCTACGAATTTAATAATGTGTGAAAATGATAACAAATTAGATAAAATAATGAATCAATTTTGGTTGTCAGAGAAGATGCCTGAGGAACCGGTGAAAAACTCTTGTGACTTTGAGAAAGCTGAACAATCTTTTCAAAGTTCAGTTCTGTTGAAAAATAATAAATTCTCGGTTAATATGCCTCTCACCAAGGCTCTAGAAGAGCTGGAAATAGGAGACAGTTTTTCAGTGGCTCTACAGAGGTTTCTCTCATTGGAAATTAAATTTAAAAAAGATCATGAGTACTATGAAAAGTATAAGACCTTTATTCATGAATATTTGAAATTAGGGCACGCTAAGATTGTTGACATAAACTGCTATGATGTTTATGGATCATCGGTCTACTTTCTTTCTCACCATGCTGTACTTAATGAAGACAGTATAACAACCTTATTTCGTGTTGTTTTTAATGGAAGTATGCTTTCTAAATTGGGGATTTCTCTAAATGACGTCCTACTAAATGGACCAGTCATACAAAATGAACTGTTTGATATACTACTTATATTTCGAACTTATCTCTATGTACTGATAACAGATATTCAAAAAATGTTCAGACAGATTTTAATAAATGAACCACATCGACCATTGCAGAATATACTTTGGAGAGATGACCCTTCAAAACCTATTCTTTGCCTTCAACTTCAAACTGTGACCTATGGTCTCAAATGTTCAACTTTTCTAAGCGCCCGATGTCTCTTAGAGTTGGCAAATAGATTTAATGATCAATATCCTTTGGCAGCACAAGCTATCAAGACCAATACCTATGTTGATGATATCCTCTGTGGTAGCAACCAAAAGGACACTCTATATGAGCTCAAAAATCAGTTGATTGGTTTGCTCAAGGAAGGTGGATTCACCTTACACAAGTGGTGCTCAAACAACAGTGAGGTTCTAAATGATGTGCCTGCAGATCAGAAATATTTTGATCAAATAGACTTAAACAAAGATAATATTGTCAAAACGTTAGGTTTAAAGTGTGACATTATGTCAGACAAATTCACATTTGTCAGTCCTCCTTTTAATGAGAATGAACTATGTACTAAAAGAAAAATTTTAAGCTTTATTGGACGCATGTTTGATCCCTTAGGACTAATAGCTCCCATCATTATGCAATTTAAAATCTATATGCAAAAATTATATGCTTTAAAAATGGATTGGGATTCTATAGTACCCTCCAATGAATTGGTAGAATTTAATAAACTTCTAATCTGTCTTAAAAACATGCAACCTATTGAGGTTCCTCGATATGTTACCTCAACTGAAGTGCATTCGGTTCAAATTGTGGGGTATGCCGATGCATCTTTCAAAGGGTTCGGATGTTGTTTATACCTAAGAACACTTTGCAAGGATGGCACTGTGAAAGTAGAGCTCTTGTGTGCGAAATCTCGAGTTTCGCCATTAAGAAGATCTCACACAATCCCACAACTTGAACTGAATAGCGCTCTTCTCCTTGCTCAATTAGCAAGCAGAGCAAGAGCCTCTATAAAAAGTCAGTATGCTGATATTCCCGTATTTTTATATTCTGACTCACAAATAGTCCTCTATTGGATCTATTCAAACCCTATTAAAGGGAATCTTTATGTCTCTAATAGAGTCAAACAAATAAAAGATCTTACCAATAATTGTATGTGGTCATTTGTTAAAACAACAGACAACCCTGCTGATCTATTATCACGAGGTGTTGACCCTGATAAATTAAAAAATTGCTTAAAGTGGTGGCATGGTCCCCAATATTTAAAAAATGTAGAGTACCAGCATACTGCTTTCCAAATAGCTTCCCCCTTAGAAAATACTTTAACTACTGACATAGAGTTCAACCTCAATGATGTTGTTGACTCTAAGTCTAAGGTCCAATGCAATAATTTTTGTAAAATTGAGCATGGTTATAATATTTTTGATAGATACTCAGATTTCAACAAGTTGCAAACTCAAGTTGCCTATATTTTGCGTTTTAAACATAATGCTAAAAAAAGCAGTGTAAGAAACACTGGCCCTATATCTCCTCAAGAATATTCAGAGGCTTTAAAAGTTATAATAATATATAATCAATCAATTTTCTTCTCAAATGAAATAACTTCACTTTTAAATAACAAACCTTGTAAAAGTGCTCTGTCTAGTTTACATCCCTTCATAGATAGCGATAAAATTTTAAGAGTGGGAGGAAGATTGACTAATGCTCCTAATATACCTTACGATAAAATGCATCCAATTATACTGCCCAAATCATCAAACCTCACAAAAATGATGATTCTTAAAGAGCACAAAAGACTTTTACATGCTGGTGCCAAACTAGTTTTGTCTTCTTTGTCTCAAAAATACTGGATATTGAGTGGAATGAGGGAGATAAAAAAGGTTCTTCATTCCTGTATTAAATGCTTTCGCATAAAAGCTGAAGGTGCAAAAGTTCTCATGGGGAGTCTACCTTCTAACAGAGTGACTGCTAATAGAGCATTTCAAGTAGTAGGGGTAGATTTTTGTGGGCCATTTAATTTAAAAGTGGCTAGGATCAGGAGACCGATGGTCAATAAAGCATACGTAGCGGTTTATGTATGTTTCTCCACAAAAGCTGTGCATGTGGAGTTACTTAGTAATCTCACAACTGATGCATTCTTAGCGTGTCTTAAAAGATTTATATCTAGGCGTGGTCTGCCTAGCTTTATATATTGCGACAATGCAAAGACATTCAAAGGTGCTGAAAATCAATTGAAAGATTTGTACAAACTACAGGCCTCTCCTAGTCACAAGGATTCGGTTTATAAATTTTGCTTAACAAATTACATACAATTTAAATTCATTCCCAGTTATTCTCCAGAATTTGGTGGCTTGTGGGAGGCTGGAGTTAAAAGCCTCAAATATCATTTTAAAAGAATTGTGGGAGATATTGCACTTACATATGAAGAACTTTATACTGTAATTACACAGATAGAGGCTGTGTTAAATTCTAGGCCATTGTGCCCACTGTCAAGTGATATTTCAGATTTGAATTATCTTTCTCCTGGACATTTCTTAATTGGTACACAGATGACTAGCTATCCTGAAATTAAATACACAAATATAAATACAAATAGGTTGAAATTTTGGAATTTGTGTACCAAGCTGAAGCAGGATTTTTGGAATGTCTGGTATAAAGATTACTTAACTCAGTTACAAAACCGGACTAAATGGAAACATGATAACATAAATTTAAAAATGGGTGACTTAGTTATTGTAAAATTAAGTAATGTAGCACCCATGAAATGGCCCATGGGGCGCATTGTAAAGGTTGTTCCAGGCCCTGATGGAAAAGTAAGAGTAGCACATGTAAAAATGTCTGATAAGATTTATGTTCGCTCTTATAGGACTCTATGTCCTCTTCCCATAAGTGAGTAGATATTAAGAAAATATAAACTAATTAAGTAAATATAAGTTAGCATAAGTCATTTAATAAAATGTTAGTTTAGATCAATGTCCTTTTACATTGTTTTGAATAAGTTAGTTAATATAAATTTAGTTTATATCAATGTCTATTTACAGTTCTTTGTTAAAGGTTTCGTTTGTAATAACAACACTACTTAATAAGCATAAGTTTTCCTTTGTATTGTTATTATCTTTCCTGTGTAACTAAATTAACTATAGTGACTAGTTATAAAATATTTCCTTTTACAATTGTAATTTCCAGTAAGCTAAAAATCATTGTTATTAAGTATCCTTGCCGCCCCCAACTCTGTTTAATTTATAATTAAACATGTAATTTTCTAACATTTAAATCTGTTTAATAATGACTTTTGTATTGGCAACACTTTATAATAACCTAATTAATTTCTAATCTGGCAAGGATTCGCTCTCTTGTCATCAACGTTCAATCCAATAACCTTGTTCTGTTTGTGCTCCGCTATAAAATAAAGTTTATACTAAAAAGTAAATACATTTGTGTCTTTTAATGAACAATATTCGTGAATATGGGTACATTTAATGACAGTAAACAAAACACGTACAGAACCTGTCACTCCAACAGACTAGACGAAAACAGTTTCACTTAACCTTTAGTCAGATTGCTGGCAATAAGTGTATAGAATAGTTGCTATTAAAAACCATAAGGCGCTTTAATGAATTATCTAATCAATCTGACATTAATAACAAAATAATATTGGATTTTTTTAATATTTTGTTTTTCTTTAAGGTATATTTTTATGGGCTGCCACAAAAATATACTAATATATAACCAAAATAGGTTTATTGACCAAAATAAAACAAGAGGTTTTTCTCTATTTATGTAATTATTTATTAAAAAGAATAAATAATGGATGGGCGGCCCCAGATGTCACCAGGAGTAGGCAGCACCACGCAGGGGTGAAGGCGATCGCGTGACAGACGCGTTCGCGAACAGGCAGGCAGGCAGTGCCTTAAGCTAGGCACATGGCCCGCTCAAGCAGGGGCCTCAACACGTAGCGGATGTGGGGTTAGATCAAAATCATTTTTTTCAACATGTTTTTATTTCACAAAGGCCCAGGGCCCTTATAAAATGACAACAACAGGTGCTCGGTTCGGGTTGGTTGATTCCATGGAGAAGAACCGGCAAGAAACATTGTCCGAAGCCAATTCCTGCACGTTGTCCGAAGCCAATTCCTGCACGTTGTCCGAAGCCAATTCCTGCACGTTGTCCGAAGCCAATTCCTGCACATTGTCCGAAGCTGATTCCAGCATGTTTCGTGATGAGTCCTGCACTGCATGTCTATTTGCTCGCATCCAACACACATGACAAACATAGTTGTTTCTTGAGGGCTGAAAATACACCACACTTATAAACACATGTGATATAAAAGCTTATTTTCATCTTTTCATGTAGATTCGAAGATGTTAAAATATACATGCTGTTGTGCGTGGTCTCCTGATGATTTCTATGGAAAGATGTAATGAGATGTATCATGCTATAATGTACATCTTTACATTATAGCTGCTGTGTGTGAAGCCCTTTATGTTATTGTACAATGAGAAGTTACAACATGCCTCACTTACTATTATTTTTATTTTTTACTTTCTTTATTACTTTTTAAAGAACTATGAAAACTCAGTTTTTATTTAGATTAATACAACTAGATATTTAAAATAATGAATTAAAAACAAAATGTTTACCAAATAAATAGTATTTTGTGAAAATAAGACAGCCAGCAATGGACTCTCCATACTGACATAATGGTGTCTTATTTTTCTAACCGATTTTCCACAACCAATGCAAACCATGTTATGCCCTAGAAGTCTCTCATGTTCACCAGCTTCAGTATTCAATAATAAGAAGCATGGTTGACAAATGAGTGTATCCAGAGGCAACTGAAAAAAAGATACACTATTTAAATCGCTTATCATGAAAAGATATAAAAAGCAGATAAAGTATTTTAATATTTCGATTTCATACCTGGGTTTGTGCATGGTTAACCAACGTGAAAGTCTAGTTTGATGGTGTGCAGAAAGCGAGGTTATGAGATGCCTCTGCAGCCTTTGTATGGCTATTCCGCAGTTGATGCACCTCATAGTTAATAAAAACTAAACAAAACCAAAACGCAAACAAATCAGTAATAATAGCAAGATGATGGTGTGGTAGAAAGTCAAAAATATCAGTAAATAATCGCAAAACACAAAATGACGTTGAATAAGCAGTCACAGAGCGTATGCAATGACATTGACATTACTTACTTTGACATTTGACGTAAACAAAAACACACTGTCAAACCAGAAAACTCGTTCCGTTTTAAGCTGTATATGTAGCTGTGTAATTGGATAAAAACGCATTAAATTATATTATTACGATACGAGTATTTTACAAAATGCACCAAATACCAATGAACACAGTTTCATACGAATAAAATGTTCCTGATATATTGCATTTGTCGACAATTAGTTGACAAGTTGATATCTTAAGTTTGGTACAAGTAGTACACGTGGTTTGGAACGTCCTTTAATATATTTATTTTTCTCTATGGTCCATTATGGCGGAACTTGACAAACGGAAATTCATCTTGCATTACTTAATATTTTGAAATAAAAACTGATAGGTTAAGAGAGGCTAGACACTACGGAATAATTCATTTTTCTAATTTTATTTTATACTGTTATTACTAGGTTAATGTATATGGAGGCGTTATGGAATGCAATTTCTGTCCATGTCCTTTCATCCAAATCTGTTCAGTGGTTTAAGCGTGAAAAGAGACAGACAGAAATAGTTACTTTCGCATTTATAAAATTAAGTAGGTATAAATTAAAAAATCAACCAGGTATTAAATTTTCAATAGTGGAAGGCAAGTGGAAGGATAGTATTCGATTGGTAAAATTTGACAAATTCAGGTACGTTGACGTGCTAAAGTTGGCTTTTTAGACTTCTTACAAAACCGGGCAAGTGGCGAGTTGGACTCACCCATAAAGGGTTCCGTAGCAGCAAGTAACATAATATAAAAGCGGTTTACGATCTACCTACGACGTATTAAAAAAAGCGAATTAGTAATTACCTACTTGATCTCGTTCAAACCAATTTTCAATTGATGTTTGCATGGTTATGTACAGACGCCAGCACGTCAACCTACCCGAATCTGTCAGATTTTACCACTCAAACATTAACCTTCTGCTCTTGTGATAAGGTTGAAATTCTATTAATAAATCTGACAGATTGTGGTAGCTTGATGTGCTGGCGTCTGTACATCATGCAGGGTGGAATTTTGTAATGCCACCTGGAGGGAAAGTACTCATAATACTGCAGATAGAAAATTTTACTCAAAGAAAACATTCCTTTATTTTTGAATAGAAAGCAAACTGCATTCAAAATTTTCGAAAATTCTCTTCTCCCACACGGCCACACCCGGGAATCGAACCGGTTAAAGTCTGAAAAAATTATACCCTGTGCTTTTATTGCATCGATCGGGGCCAAATTATAAGGATGAAATCTCTCTAACAAACATGATAAATTGAGAGCCAAGAGTAGCTGCAGAGTTAATATCGCATAATACTCGTATATAGTCAAGACAAGACAGTGTACTGTACAGCAACTGTGCGGGGGTGCGGCATGAGCAGGCGGGGCGGGGTACCCTGCCGCCGATTATTCTCTCTGTTCGACCGAGACCGAGCGAGTCGTACCACTCGCACTCGTACGTACCGAGTGGGCTTCAGTCACTCGGGACGTTTGATCAGGGGCTCGCGTGCGCTCGGTTTTGCCGTCACCATTTGCCGTTTACAAAAAAGAAACAGTAGGAAATATGGTGCGTGCGACTTGTTCGGCTCTTCATTGCAACTCATCTTCACGCACACATCGTGATTTGAAATTCCATCAGTTTCCACACGACGCGAAAAGGTAAATGTCAATGACCTCATTAAGTTCTAACACACAATCGAGTACAGTCCGTTCACAGAAAATTTAGCTGTCTGACAATTACAACCAGGGTTGAAAAAAATCAGTTTTTTTTTACAAAACAAACAGTTCAAATTGTTATAAACAAGTGTTTTTTGTTCTTTTTAGTTTACGGCATTATTTCAAATTAGTTCGACTATGTTTCGTTTCTATATTTAGTTCTTTTTAAAATCATAAAAATACAAAATAAAAACAATCAATAGGTAGGTAAACATTTATTTCTATGTTGCATTAACAATACCTACTGAACGCTTTCATACATTCACCCCTTTAGTTTTTATGTGGATATTTTAATTTGCGACATAGCCAGTTATGGCCGATGCGCCGTGAAAAGTAATTTTAAAGATTTTTTTTTCTTATTTTTTATACGGTGTTTTAAATTTGTTTTTATCGTTGGTTTCAACCATGTACACGTATCTTTAAAAAAATGTCTATAGCGACTTTAAGTTACACATAATTATGTACATGTTTTCTTTTTGTTCCGCCCAGGTTAAAACACGTTACTTATTGCAGCAACATTTAGGCACAAACTGATGATAGGTAGTTCAACAGGTTTTGAAAATGATTAAATATTTATGTAATGCTTTTCTTTTTCAGACGCAAAATCTGGTTACTCGCTTGTAAAAGAATGGACGTGATCAACAAAGACTGGGATTTTTTCAAGTATAAATATGTGTGCAGTAAACATTTCCAGAAATGTATGTATAGTAAAAGTGACAACCTTAAAAGATCTGCAGTACCAACACTCCATTTGTCAGAAAAACCTATGAGACACGATTCTTCTACACAAACTGAAGAATCTATAGAAAATGTAAGATCTGAATTTCAACATGTCGATGTGAAAGAAGAAACAGTAAATAGTCCATCAACATACATGCAAATTGAAGACATACCAAACGACAATAATGACGTTAACATAAATGAAGAATTATTAACCAATATAAAAGAAGAAACAAAAACTGATCCCAAGATTGAAGAATCAGAAATAGTTGAACAAGTTTTAGAAACACAAACAAAACCTGATAATGATGACGAAAGTAGTAACACAACGTCATTTGAAGACATAGATATGAAAATAGATATAGTTGAAAATCCAATATTACCTGCACAGTTTACACATACACAATCTCCCCTGTGTAATACCTCTATAAATACTGATAATGATACATTGGCCATTAATCGAATAAAAGATGAATCTGTTCAAACTGAAAGAGTAATTGTATTAAGTCAAAATACAGGTGAAGAGGATTTAAATCCCAGAGACTGCTATTGCGAGAGAAACACTTATGATGATATAACACGTGCGCAATTTTTCAGATTATGCAGTAAATTTTTATCCCCAGACTTCTGCATTTTAGTAAAGACACAAATGTGTTTAGATGGCATTACGAAGAACAATGAAATTGTGCAAGGTAGAGCCTATAAAAGAAACAAAGAATACCCGTTTTTTGGCCACCAAGGAGTGCTGATCACTCCTGCCGTGGGTGTCGCTGTCACACGAATGTATATAGATGGAATTACAAAACAAATTGAGAATGATCTTACTGCAGCCGGTAGTAGTGGTAGCGAAGGAGCAGGAGTGACGAAGTATGGCAAAAGGAGTGGTGCTATATCCCGAAAAGTTGTATCACCTGAAACGTTTGTTTCTGACAAACAAATGTATTTACATGACGTTAGGAAACAACTTAGAAATGATCTTGTTGAAGCTTGTAATGCTGGAAGCAAAGAAGCTGGTATATCTAAGGGTGTCAAGGAATGCCAAAAAGAGGCCACGTCTGAAATGCCCGTTGCTGGCAAACACATGGATTTAGCTGACCTACCAAAACCATTTGAAAATGAGCACCGGAGCAGTATAGGGAGCCTGACTGAAGAGACTGCTGCTAAACGCCCAAAACTGTCGGTGCCTAAAATCGTCATTCCGTTCAAAAGAGCTGCAGATAATGCTGAAGATGACTTGTGACTTAAATGTGATTAATTTTACGAAATATAAATCAAATTGAAAAAATTTAAACAACATCGTTGTAATCTTTAATTCCTTCGAACAACAATTAAAACCCACAGGTAAAAATAAGTCACAAAAATGTTTACATGACATAATTATTGTAAATCAATAACAAGTAATAATTACCTGGCGACCGTGTGGGCACAAATGGCGTCTATATTATAAAATAATGGCCTGAACACCCTTCATCTAATACCTGTACCATAATTATTCACCTAAACGGCTAAACATTAATTATCAGTCATTATGAGAAGAAATAAACTTTTACAAATAATAAAGATTGATTACTAATATAGAGGTTATCTATAATATTTATGTATTTAGAAATATATAAATATGTTTATCAGTTGTCTAGTACCCATAACACAAGCTCTGCTCAGTTTAGGACTAGATGGCGTTGTGTGATAGTTTAAAAATATCATAAGTAACAATATATTATATTCATTCTAAAATATCACATTCAGAGATTTGGAGCGGAGTTAATCACTTTTAGGGGCAAATTAAATGTGAATGGACTGTAGAATATCTCGCATCGCGTCGTCGCCTCTCGTCGCTGTGTCGCTAGTACGCGACACAGGAATGCACTATGTGAGCGATGACGATGCTAACATTCTGTATAGAATAATGAACAGTATTCTTAAAACATAGACCTCAATTTAGCTTGGCACGTAACATTAACGGCGGGACTCGTCCCTGCTCTTTCTAGCACATGCACGCAAATAATCTGTACCATTCGAATTCCGTGCCCATGATAACAAAACGAGCGAGACGGTAGGTTGCGCGCTTACGGGCAAGAGGGAGCTAGAGGAACGTTCGTCGAATAGTGTTACTTGGGACGTCAGTTCAGGGCCACGCATGTTTGTTTTAGTTCACAAAATTACCAAATTATTGAATAATTACCAAATTATTGAATAAACATGACGAAGTTGACTTGTATCGCACCATATTGTACAGCGTCTGCAAAAACTAACAAAGATTTGAAGTTTCATCGCCTTCCGTGTGATAAAATAAGGTAAGGATTGTGATATTTACCTAATAACCTTGCATTATTATTTGCTATTGCGAAATAACTCAGTTCTTTTGATGTCAAGCGTCTGTAGCGCCATTTAAATTTGGATAGAAAATTTAAAGAAGTTATTTATAAAGTTTAATAATTAGGTATATTCAAATTACATTATTTCTGCTATTGGTCGACAGATGGCGCTAATTGCAAACTTCTGATAAGTAGTGGTTTGTGTATTTTTGTTTTGATAGATTGTACAATTCATTGTTTTTCCACCAGCTTTCCCGAATTGTATAATTTCTTTTGTTGCCATATTGCCATATTCATTATAACTTGATTCATTTTAGGAGGAAAATCTATGACTGTGAAGTTGTGAATACATTTTTTTTCTGTTTTTGACTTTTCATACTGTTTGTACAGAAGATAGTGTTTGTATTCATACTAGTGGAATGACTCCTTATTTGGTGCCTATTTATTTATTTTATTTATTATTCATATCACAAATAATAATGATAATATGCAAATCGATAACACCAACGACTTCCTACAACGAGGCATGGTGCAGCTTTAGAGCAACAGATAGCGTTTTTGTAAATGTTTGTATAAAGGTGGTACCTAGGTGTTTGAGCACGGATTATAGGTACTGAAAGGTTTACAGTCATGTCCATAATTTATGATTGTACCATTTGTACATAGGTATGTGAGATTCATTTTTTTTTATGCATTAATCTACTTGTGATATTCTATGTTAGTATTTGAGTGTTCTTTCTTGTTACTAGTTGTTTAGGTAGGGTGATTGCGCCGGTTAGCGACCAGTTAGCTGAGTTGCCAACTTCAGATGAAGAAAAAAAAATGTTGTTTACACGCAAGATGGTATATGTTAACGCGAATTTGTCCCAAATATAATGTAGTTTGGATACAAAACATAAAATAAAATACTTTCATACAAAAATATTTATAAAATGCTGAAAAAGTGAAAATATAGCGAAAACGTCGGTTTGCGACCATTTTTATCAGTTTATGACCACCAATGAGCTGGTTTGCGACCGCTATGATAAATTTGAAAAATATGCCAATAAAACAATTATAATCGCTTTAAAAATACTTTAATTTTTGCCATTTAATAAAAACAAAAATGGTAATCATGTTATAATTCGCACACCTAGATCTAAAGGGAGTTAACTCAAAAATTGTCAAATTTGAGTTATGCACACCATCAAATTACCGAACCAAAGGCCTATCGACCAATAAAACAGATTTAAAAATATGTCTGCTACTCGATACTCGGTGCCGTCAAGTATCTCTTTAGTTGAATGAGCGAGCCCGATAATCTCCCACCAAAACAGAGACATTCCTAGTTGCGATCAAAAATATGAGCAAAATGTATATGCTCCTTGTAAACAAATTGGAGTTATTATGAGTTCCACTTGTATTGTTGAATTTTTGAGCGGTATTATTTTGAGTTAACGCTTTATAGGTGGTTGCTGCTGAGTGAAATAATATAACATTTTGAATTGAACCGATTTTGCTGGCCAGGTGATCATATTTTTTAATTTTATTTTGAGTTGTTGCCGTATTGGTGGAACATTTTCGAATTTTCAATTAACTCTGTTTTGTTGAGTCATATTTTAAAGTCTTAAATTTCTTTAAAGACCTGCCTAAATTGAACTCTTTTGCTATTGGAAATAAGGATCTTTTTAAATTCGTATAATTTTATATTCGTCTTTGAAATTCATGGATGTGTTCCCTTTTAAATGCAAAATTTTGAGTTAGCTCTTTTTAGATGGTATGCCCCAAATATTACTCTACAATATTGTTTATGGGGTAAAATATTACATTGATGACTGCTTAAATAAATAACCCTTTAAGTAAGTACAATAAAGCGCATTTCACACAGAGAGTGGGCGCGCGACGACCCGCTCCGCGCCCGACCCGCGCACGCTTTCAGTGTGAAGTCTTCCATTTAAATACAAAGAACTAGACCCGCCGTACTCCCGCCCCGAAAAGCGCCCGACCCGCGCCCGCTCTCTGTGTGTAATGCGCTTAAATGTACCAACCTTTTGTAGGAAAATAGGAGCCGTGGTCGGTTTGTAGTAAATATGATAGAAAATAAGGATATCGAAAACGTCACTCCTTCCATAATTTCTACGCAACATAAAACCCTAGAGCAGGTTCTTAACCGGTGGTCCCCGTGCAAGTGGTCCGCGGAGCCATCCTTATTAATAAATGACAGTAAAAAGTGATTCAACACAACGCAATTCGCATGACATGTGGAATGAGCACATGCAGCAGCTTATGATCTGGTCTTTAATCTCGGTTTTGCCAAGATAAAAGAAGAAATTCAATAAAACATTAACGGGAGGATTCGCTCGGGTGTCACCACTGTTTAGACCACCCGGAGGATACGGTGAAACTCTGTGTGACTTCGGCAGAGTACCGCCGTGACCGTGAGTAAACCAGGCGATAGGCAGTGGCAGTGACCGCACGCGTCCAGCAGTGGTTCAGGCCATTGTTGGCCAAAGTCATAGTCACTTCTTTCTGCGAATCAATAATACAAGCAAAGGAGGAGGCGGAACGCTTGAGGGAGACGACATTGTTTTCCTCACTCCCCAGCAGCCGTGGGGACGTCCAGGGTGTTCGACATTGCGAGGCCATTTCACGTCATCGTTAACGCGGGCTAGCTAATGGCGAGTAATGGGATGCTCGCTGTCCGATTGAGGACCAGACGTATTATTAACAATTATAAGAATAAGCACAGCGAAATGCTTGGATGCCACTGCTGAGATGCATTTCGCTTTAACCAAAGTTTTGTAAAGCATTATAGAGCAATCACATAAATCTCATTGAAATCAGTTTCATTATGATAATTTTATCGTAAAAAAAAAAATTAATTACCTATGGCCTATGCCTAATCAACTGAGTGGCCCATGGCAAGACAGAAATTTTGTGTGATTAAATGAAATTTGTACAAAAAGTAACATAGCCCAAATATCAAAGTACAGATTATTTATTATCAAAGTGTTCTAAATATCGATGTTATTGAACAATTTACTTTACCACATTCTCGAAGATTGAACATTTTGTGATTTATTGCACAATTTGGAAGTTTCATTTTGAGATTTCAGTATTATGGCACCACAGGACATTTTGAGAATTGGATACTAATAATTCTGCCCCTGAACGGCAAGTAATAAAGCCTTAAACACCATACTAGTTCACAAAATTCCAAGACTTCAATACCATCGTTTATGATGAAGTAATTCTACAAAAGAGAGCTAACTCACAACTTGATTCACCAACACAGGCTCAACTCAAAATAACGAAATAAATAAAAATAAAATGTCTAGCAAAAGGGAAATAACTCCGAAAATCCAATTTTCAGCTTCAATATCTGAGATAAACACCAGATTTCTATAACATATTTGTTCTAGCTGCGTAATAAAAGATTTTTTCTATTCAGAACACTTCTGCAGTGCACAGAGACACAGTAATCAGTTTTTCGCCTTTTCTGAAAAAAGTGATTTTTTGAGTTAACTCCCTTTAGATCTAGGTGTGCGAATTCATAATTAAAGATAACAATCTCACATTCTGTAGAGAATTAGTCATAGTTGTAATAGAATCAACAATCATTGGTCAAACAATATCCATAAATGTAGTATACGTATAACATTTAAAAATAATCAGTATAATTTCCGAGGGAAAAACGCCTGGAGCATGGACCAGGGGTGAGGTGGTGCTGTTCTTCAAAAAAGGTGATAACAGCCTATTGAAGAACTACAGACCCATCACGCTTCTGAGTCATGTTTATAAGCTGTTTTCAAGGGTTATCACGAACCGTCTCGAAAACAGACTTGATGACTTCCAGCCTCCCGAACAAGCCGGTTTCGAAGAGGCTATAGTACCATAGACCACATCCATACGCTGCGGTAATTATACAGAAGACCAAAGAGTATAACTTGCCATTATGCTTAGCGTTTGTAGAATCTAAGAAAGTCTTCGATAGGGTGGAAACATGGGCGGTACTTAAGTCACTCCAGCGATGCCGTATTGACTATCGGGACACCGAGGTGTTGAAATGTTTGTATAATAACGCCACCATGTCGGTCCGAGTACAGGAGCAGAGCACGAAGGCGATTCCATTGAGAAGAGTTGTAAGACAGGGAACTTTCTCCCCGAAACTGTTTACTGCCGCAATGGAAGACGCCTTTAAGCTCCTGGAAGGGCAAGTTCTTGCCATTCCAGTTATTAACATCAAAGGCGAATACACCACTCACCTTCGGTTTGCCGACGACATCGTAGTCATGGCAAAGTCGATGGAGGAACTCAGCATGATGCTCGATGGCCTCGACCGAGTTTCACAACGGGTGGGCTTGAAAAATAACATGGACAAGACGAAAATTATGTCAAATGCCAATGTTGTGCCCACCCCAGTCTCTGTTGGAAACTCGGTACCCGAAGTTGTTGACTCATGTATCTACTCAGGACAAGTAGTCGAATTATGTAGGTCCAACTTCGAGAAAGAGGTCAACCGCCGAATCCAACTCGGTTGGGCAGCGTTCGGGAAACTACGCAATGTCTTTTCGTCCGACATACCTAGTGCCTCAAGACGAAAGTCTTCAACCAATGTGTGTTAGCAGTGATGACTTATGGCACTGAAATGTGGTCTTTCACTATCGGCCTCATCTCAAAGCTCAAAGTTGCTCAACGAGCTATGGAGAGGGCTATGCTCGATGTTTCTCTGCGTGATCGAATCCGAAATGAGGAGATCCGTAGACGAACTATAGTCACCGACATAGCCCACCGGATTAGCAAGCTGAAGCGGCAATGGGCAGGCCATATTCAGATGGCCGATGGGGTCGAAAAGTGCTAGAGTGGAGACCACGGACTAGCAAGCGCAGCGTAGGACGCCCACCAACAAGATGGACAGACGACCTTATAAAGGTCGCCGGAAGACGCTGGATGCAGGTCGCTTCCAACCGGCATATGCGGATAATGTGGAGATCTAAATAAAGGAGAGGGCCTATGTTCAGCAGTGGACGTCCTATGGCCGAGATGATGAGGTACCTACAACAAATAATTATGAAACGGACATTTAAATAATTACGAAATACAAAAAATCAGACGTGGTCGCATACTCAATGAACTTTCATACTTATTTCCTTTATTTCTCTCATACTAAATTATGGTGGTCGGAAACCAATGTCTTTATTTCGCTTACTTTGGTTTACGACCACCTGTTTAGCGACTAATTTTGTAGGTAAATTAAATAAACTTCTTACAAAGAAACTGGTGGTCGCTTACCAAAGGACTACAAAGAAAGACTTTTACAATACTACATTCAAAATTATAACAGACCTGTATGAAGCATAAGGATCATTTATTGATCAAAACAAAATAATGCTGATCTCGTCGGTTTGCGACCATGTGGTCGCTATCTAACGTTTTTGATAAATAAGCATTTCGGTTACCGACCACTTGATTTTATCATGATAATAAGTTTAAAAAAAGCAAAATACAACAAAATTATAATCCATACATTATCGATTATACAATTTAACATGTAACTGGCGTGAAAAACATGAAATAAGTATTAAAACTTACCTTTGAGCGCCGCGCGCCGTGTTAGTTTTTTTTTAACTCGCGGTACCTCCACTCATCATGGAATCAAGACGCGCATTGAACAATATTTTTTAGGCTCTGGGTTAAACCTTTTGTTTCAAACTTTATAAATTCTTATTTCATAATTAATTAGAAAGCACGTTATATTTATTTTTTATGTATATTACCTCTACAAATACTATTTTCTTGATTTAAAGAAACTTAGTCCGTCAAATGGTCGCCTACTGAAGGTGGTCGCGAAACCGGCGAAACGACCCTACTCAACCACTGCCAATTATTAGGTAGGTTATAATATTATTTTGATTTATACGAGTACTATATAATAAACCCAGCAGGTAATTTTATCAGATTTTATTTAAAACAAATGGAAAAAGATCAGCTAAATGCCCAGCTAAGCTAAATGTTTCAATGCATGTAACAACGCCATCTAGTGACATTTTTGCGAAACATTACATTTTTTATTCAAATCGCTAATTTTTGGTGTTCCTGGCCCTGCAGTCTCGACAAATATAACGACAAAAATCGCCCGTTAAGTCTAATCGATGTCAAATTTCTTTAATAGATTTTCAACCTTATGCCACGCTTTCGAAATAAAGTAAAGGAATTTGACAACGATGTGACTTAGCGACCGATTTTTGTCGCTGTCTAATGTCGAGACTGCAGGGGCTGAGTAATTATAATAATATTCCACAACTATCACACCACTCACCAGTAATATGATAGAAAACATGTTTTCTACCTGCTCACCCTCGGCACGTAGTTTTTTTTTACCCGACTACGGCAAAGCCAAAAGGTGAGTTATGATTTTGACCGGTACCTATGTATGTTTGTTTGTTCCCTCATAACAGTCATAACTACTTATATTATCATTACTTAGATGACAATAAATGAGGTGGCGTTAGAAGCGTCTCAATTGTTCGTAGGTTTTAGGCCAGGGTAGCGTAGGTGACGTGTTACCAAATCCAATATGGCGCCCTCTAGGGGATGTAATTTCGTAACTGCAAAAAAAAAAATGCACAGTATCGACATTGTGGGTATCAAATTAAAGAGCTGGATGTGCACATTTCAAATAAGTATAAATTTTATAAGTTTTAATAGCTACTTTACCTGTTTCTAACAGTGTCAACATAGGTAGCAAACGAAAAGGCTTAATGAGTACATTTAAAATTCACTCGCTACTTTGCTTTTATTATTATCTTAACAAATAAATAATAATGTAACCCCAAAATAGTGAAAATTAAAAATAAGTTGAAAATAACTAAAACTACGAAAAAAACGCGCATTGCAAAGTATAAAACAAAAAAAATATTCATTTGACCGATATTGTGCTAGCCGTGGTTGTGTGCCACCTACCTAATGAAGATTGTGTGACAACAACCGCAGGTGGCACTCGGCTAGAACAATATCGGTCAAATGAATTATCGAGGATGGAAGCCACTAGATCTATAATTACAGAATAAAAGACTTTTGAGCTAGGTAATACTTTTAAATCAGTTTTTTACAAGTTCTTTCTATCAACCATCTGCCAAATTCAAAATCATAATAAAAAAAGTATTTAATAAAATATAAAAACATGCTGCCAATGGTAAAAAAGGTTGGTCGGTCCACAACATGGCCCCGAGCGGTGTGAAACACCAAATATCAATTTAAACGGACCAATTTGCGGACTGGCCGACGCAGCACACCCCCTTTAGTTACTACGTTTACTACGCGAACGATATTGTCCCTACCCGGGAATATCTCGGTAACGCGTCCCATAGGCCAGCAGTTTCGGGGTAGATTACCGTCAGCAATTAAAACCACGTCTCCTGTCTTCAATGGTTGGTGGGGTGGAACTGTTCTACGCGGCAATAGAAGCGGCAAGTATTCTTTCGTCCAGCGTTGCCAGAAATGATCTGCAAGACGTTGGGCTTTCCGCCAATCCACACGTCGTGAGAGGTCGGCGTCACAGAATTCCCGTAGACACAGATCGTTGGCGGATGTACCGATCAGAAAATTGAAGGGTGTAAGCGCTTGTTCACTTCTTTCATCAACTGGGATATGAGTTAGCGGTCGAGAATTAATAATGCCTTCCACCTCTATCAGTAGCGTATGTAAGACTTCTACTCTTGGTGATCTGTCTTTCAGCGTTACTTTTAAGGCTCTTTTAACGCTGCCTACCAGGCGCTCCCAGCAGCCGCCCATGAATGGAGCTGAAGGAGGAATAAATTTCCATTCTATGCCTTTATTTACCGAAAAGTCGTAGAGGTCAGGTAATATTTTCGAGGCGCCTACAAATGCCGTTCCATTGTCAGAGTAGATGCGAGTGGGGCAACCGCGTCGGGCTATGAATCGACGTAGGGCCATCAAGGCGGAATCGGACGACAATGACTCAACGATCTCTATATGAATAGCTCTCACAGTAAGGCAGGTGAAAAGAGCAATCCAATTCTTCATTGACCGACGTCCTGCTGTGACAGTCAAAGGGCCAAAATAATCAACACCAACGAAGGTAAATGGTCTAGTATGATGAGCCATCCTGGCTTCAGGTAAGTCTCCAATTGGTGGTATGAGTGGTTTCGCCTTCATATTCCGACAAAATTGACATTGTTTTGCCACACTTCTCACTGATGGTCTCAAACTGACTATGAAGTAACGTTGGCGCAGTTCGTTCACTACAAGTTCGTTGTTGCCGTGGGCAAATTTGATGTGGTATGAGCTGATCAGTAAGCGGGTTATCGGGTGTTTTTCATTCGAGGATGGAAGCCACTAGATCTATAATTACAGAATAAAAGACTTTTGAGCTAGGTAATACTTTTAAATCAGTTTTTTACAAGTTCTTTCTATCAACCATCTGCCAAATTCAAAATCATAATAAAAAAAGTATTTAAAATATAAAAACATGCTGCCAATGGTAAAAAAGGTTGGTCGGTCCACAACATGAATATTGTTCTCGTTTTTAATCAAATTGTAGAAAAAAAATTAATGACAAATCACCGGCGCAGTGGTTGAGTCATCGACTGCTGCGAAGCAGTCGCGGGTTCGATTCCCGCACGGACCAAATAAATTTGTATGATCTGTAAATAGTTGTTTCTGGTCTGGGTCTTAGTGTATGTGAGTTTCTATATTTGTAAACGCACCCACGAAACAGAAGAAATACCTAGTGTGATGCAATGTTATAAAACCGGCCAAGTGCGAGTTGAACTCGCGTGAAGAGGGTTGCGTATGATGTAGGTACCTATCGTTTTTTAGGGTTCCGTAGTAAACAAGGAACCCTTATAGTTTCGCCATGTCCGTCCGTCCGTCCGTCCGTCTGTCCGCAGTTTAGTTCAGAGACGCACAGTACTAGAGAGCTGTAATTTGGTGTAAATATACGGATTTGTTGTGCCGAAAAAGTGGTAAAATAAAATCTCGTAAAATATTTTTTTTTAGGGTACCTCCAGTACTTACACGTAAAGTGAGGATTTCTTTTTTCTCGCGTACCCTTTAGTGCGGGGTATCATTAAATAGGCCTTTAAAAAATAATGATAGTTTCCATTAACAATTTTTTGATTAAAAAAATCGTTTGTGAAATATTAAGCTTTAAAGTGCTAAATTTTGCTCAATTCGAGTGTCCCCCCCCTCTACCAGCTAAACGGTTATGTTTGGGGGTGTAAAAAAATTCACAATAGTAGTATATATAACGAAGTTTAAAAGAAAATTATCATGACTAAGTAGGCTTTACAACTTTACGAGTAATAGTCGACCAACTTATAAAATGTACTTGGTTAAAATGTTTTCTTAAACAAAATGTATCGGAGAAACAATAAATCAACTGCAAATGTAAGTTTGTCAACTTGATTTTTACAGCTTTTATAGGTATGTTTTTTGGGGATAGGTAGGTTTTTATCGTCAACTATTTTTAACTAAATTCAAAAAAAGGAGGAGGTTCTAAATTCGTTGTAATCTTTTTTCTTATGTATTTGCCCCGATTTCTCAAAGACTCCTGGACCGGTTTTGAAAATTCTTCTTTTTAAAATTAAATTCAGCGAATCAGTTTAGTTAGTTCGCATAAGAATTTTGATGGGCAACTACGGAACCCTACACTGTGCGTGGGCCGACACGCATTTGGCCGGTTTTTTAATCTGACGATTAATTGAGGATTAGTAGGTATGCACACTATTGAGTGAGGTTTTCCTATAATCTATAAGTTGTCTTAAGTCGAAAAACAAATTTCTGTATTTTTCAATCAAAATAGATGCAGTAGTTTCGGAGATAAGGGGGGGGGGGAATAGTCAATTTTCTTGAATAACTTGGAAACTATTTATTTTAATATTACAAAAAAAATAGGTACATTAAGATCTCAACAAGACCTTCCTTTTTTTTTTTTTGTTTTTGTATTCGGACGTAGGGAACCCTATAATGAATAACAAATTAATGTGTCTTCCGCATTAGTTTTGGTGGAACGGAATCGAATGTCAGAATCGTATTGATTAAAGTCTATGTGTTCCTTCAATAGCCTTTTGCGTTCTAGGATCACAGGTACTGGTTTTGACAATCCTGCCTCAATAGTTCGCTGTTGGGATTAAAGATTCAATTCTTGAACGTAACCCACCATTACGAAGCTGTTGTCGATGGTCGTTTTATTAATGCCAGTTCTCTTTTACAGGCGCGAAGAATGGATTATATTATGTCAAAGGCTAGACTTAATTAATGAAAGCAAAGAGTTTTTTAAAGACAAATCCGTATGCAGTTCACATTTTGAACAGTCTATGTACCGTAATAAAAAACTGAAACGATTTGCTACGCCTTCTCCAAGTTTGATTGGCAATTTTCAGAATTATCAAGATTCTTCTACACAGACGTGCGAATCAGTAAAATTCATTGAAACTACTCCTGTCAAAATTGAACCACCTGAGGTAACAGCATCAGGATCACAGACTGAAGATGTTTTTATTTGTGTTAAAACAGAAAATGATAACATCGATACACAGTTTGAAGAACTCGAAATGGAGTGTAATGAAATTAAAATAGAAAATGTATTTACGGTAAAAGAGGAAGACACATTACCACAAGATTTAAATACAAACAAGACGGCAAAAATATCAAGAAACAGTGAAGTCGAATCGGAAGATGAAATGACGATTGATGAATTCTTACAAGCGAACGATGAGCTTGAAAACCAAATAAGAGAAGTATTAAAAAAGAAAAATATACCACAGATACCTGTTATTAATACTAAAGCGAATCTACCAGTATTTTTTATAAACAAAGAAGTTCAAACTGATGACGTGACTGTCTATGATATACCTAAAAATAATTTATGTTTCCAGCAATGTTTACGATGCGGCAACAATTTGAACACACTCAATTCTTTTTTAAAACCTGACAAACTTGTAACACTTAAGGACTTTGAAAGCGCTTGTGAACGATTTTTAAGTCCAATGTTTTGTAATACTGTTAAAAATCAGATTAAATTAGAAAAACTCCAGAGTCAAACTGGCCAGCAACTAAAACACCGACGCTATGTGGTGTTCCAATAAATTATGTGAATTAAGCTTTAAAGGCCTACGCAGACCGGGACGGCCGGCATGGCAAGGGATTTTAATTTTTACTAATGGACATTTAACCGTACTGTTACAGAAATACGACATAAATATGCCGTGGCATTGAAAGGAATTTTATCGCACGGTATTAAAAGACTGCAGGCTCCCGTGGCGGGATGCCGTGGCATACTGCGGTAGGCAACGGCATGGCGCGGACTCCGGCTCTCGTTGTGATATCACGGTAATAATACTGTGGTGATATAATGCGGGGTGCGGCGGCGGGGGTAGAGAAGCGGGGCCGTGGCAAAGTGCTGGAATGCCGCGGTATCAAAGCGGCCAGTGTGCGCTGACTCACGGCAAAATCCCATGCCATGCCGTCCCGGTCTGCGTAGGCCTTAAGAATTAAGCTATAGGAATAGATTGAATATTGTTAAAGCATTAACTAACGTCAAGTGAACACGGTTCTTCTGAGAAGTCGCAACATCGTTGGCTTTTCCCTGTCACTTCTGATCTAGACTATTGGCAAAATCACTTCAATAAAAAAAAAAAACTCGCCTTCCATTCTGAAACTTTAGGTTAAGCGTTGCCAAATGTTAAAATTGTCTTAAATGTTTGTTTTTCAATAAAAATATAATATTAAGTACCTACCTCGTTCTTTTTACTTCTCAAACTCCCAAAAAGATACAGGTTGGCTAAGCAATTGGTTTTTAACCTGCGTGTTGCGGGTTCGATTCCCGTAAGGAACAATTATCTACACATCTAACCCAAAAACTACTGGACTCATTGTAAAAATTCTTTACCATTAGAAAGCTACATTATCTGCGAGTAACATAGGCTATGTTTTGATAGTGCTAGTTACTAATATTTTGAAGAGGTAAGTTGAGAGAAATAAGTACCTATCAGTTACTTTAACCAGTTATAAGCTTATAGGCTATAAAGAAGGGGAGTAGGCGAGCAGAGCCCCTTTTTTCTTTTCTTTTTAGTTGATAAAATCATCACATGAGTCCTCCCGCCGTGGCACTATGGGGCATTTAAGCGATCTAGCTGGTCAAAACTATCTACGTTACTAATTGGATCTGAAACCGATTACTAAGGCTTTCTGTACCTAACTACGATATGTTCGGTAAATAAATACAGATTTATGCTATGTAATAGACATAAATATGTAATAACGATTTATTCCCTTTACGTCGAGTCCCGTTACGTCGAGTCTGAAAGTCTATTGTTCTCCAAAGTATTGATATTTTACGCTTTCTATTACCTTTATGTCGAGTTTGGTGAACAAGTACAGTCAGGGATGTAAATTAAAAGCCAATGGCATAAAAACATGTTAAAATGCTCTGATGATACTTAAAACAAGAATAGGTGAAGATTACCTAAAAATGAAGTTTAACGAAGCCCCGCTTCGCGGGGCTTCTATTTCTGCTTACATGGTTTAAAGTAACCTAATACGAAGGGGATGGCGGGGTCTTTCAGACCCCGCCATCCCCTTCGAACCTAACCTGTCCGTGTCGGGGTGCCCACGAGTCCCGAGCTCGCTTCGCTCGCTCTTGGATCAAAGTCCACAGGACCCATCATTGAAATTCATAATAATATCCTTAAAACTAAACTATCCTTGTCGGGGTACCTTATTTGACGTGACTGTACTTCTAAAATATGATAATTATATTATTTAAACTCGACGTAAAGGTAATAGAAGCGTGGTAAATCAACTAAGCTCGACATAGGGGTAATAGAAGCGAGACAAGGTTTTCGGCTCGACGAAACGGGACTCGACATAAAGGGAATCAACCGTAATAACGTAATCAAAGCTATACAAAATATAAAAACATGTGAGTAAAGATAACACCTACAATTTTACATAAAACGACTTACGTACCTAATTTACATAAAATTCACTGTTTACTAAATATTACAGCTACAAAGACAACAAAAAATGCATAAGTAATTATTTTAACTTTTTATGAAAAATCATAATCGCCTTAAGAATAAGTACATATTTTAATACAGTTTGATAACAAATATTCAAGTACATATTTAAAACAGAGAAATCATAGTAGTAGTGATCATAAGTTTGCTTTTAATCATCATTTTCATCATTAAGTTTCTGAAAATTCGGAAACCGAAGATTCTGTGTCTTCAGATTCGGAATCAGGGTGAGGTTGTGTTGCATTTTATCAAAAATGTATTTTCTGGTTAATAGTCTTACATCAGAAAGACCTGAAATTAAAAAAAAACACGGAAATTGGTCATTGAGTTCAAGTGAATTATAATATATATTATTATGGATATTCACATTTGAAACTATTTACCACACTTTATGGGATAATTATTCCCGTGATAAATAAAAAGTGCTCTCAATTACTCTCTGAAAAGTCTCCAAACTATCAATCGAAGTCCCCTCAAAATCAGTTCAGTTTTTTCAAAAATTAGCCCAGACAAATATAAAAAGTCCTTTGTATTTTATGTATTTCTATACCGGTGATATTTCATGAAATCGGACTAAATCGGAACAGATTTTTACTTTTCTAGAAAATAGTGACATGGGGCTACCAATATACTTTGAAAAGAGAGCCGGGACGCACCCTGATATACAACTAATCCTCCAATCTTTGTAAAACAATTGTAAAGGATGTATAATAAATCTCTCTTAGCAGTTAAGTGAAAAAAAAATAGCAACAAACATTGTTGTGACGATAAAAATATTTCTAATATATTCTTACATACCTGCTTCTGCCATATTTATCACAAAATCTCTCAGAAAACTAACACGAATCGTAAAAAATAACTTCGAAAATGTTGAAAAATAACTGTTGCGAATGATACAAGCGCGCACTTAAATAGACGATCGAAACGGACGGTCATTACAGGCGGCCACGGGGGTGGAAAAGCACTAATACGCGTTTTTTGTGTGGTCTAGTCATTGTATTTTGTAACACAAGTATTATTTTGTCTGGATTCACTATTTTGGAATTTGATTAATGGCCAGCTAGATCGCTTAAATGCCCCATAGTGCGTGGGTGGGGCGGAAGGGACTGTCAGACGACTCTTACTGACTAAAATCCACCCGTGTTCCTTCCTATGCCCTTTACGTTCAGGGGCGACAGTATCCTGGGTTAAGAATAAACCCGCGACCCCAGCAGGGTTTTGGCGCGAAACACGATTTGCCACCGACCCGGGCTTGGTCCTTGGTCAGACGGCGAGCTACCCATTACTCACCGTCCGCGAGCCCCCTCCGCCGCTGTGCCCTCTGCTGATCAGAGGGACACGCGTTGGAGCATCCACACGACAGGCTATTCGCATACGAGCAAAGCGACCGTGCCGAGGGAACTTCAGTCCACGGGCGCACGTGGAGGTTTCCTGTTATAGAACCCCGAGCAGAGCCGCTGGCAAAAGTAGCAAACATTTCCATAGCGGCAAATTTCCATGCTAGTTCCAGTACCTACCTATCTACGCGTCGCGTCGTGTCAGCCTCAAGCCTTTTTGAGCCATCCGATGTTAGCCCATTTATATAAACGAGTTCTAGTTAAAACGATTTCAAACTTTGGAATTGCTTAGAACCAGCATATTATGCAATGATATTACTTTTTTACTTTTAAAATATCATTGCACATATCTACGTCTACGAGAAGGTAGGTATGACGTAATTTGGTACCGTTCATGTAGTGTGACTTCTAGTCTGCCTGCTTAGCCTTTTCCCAACTATATTTGGGTCGGCTTCCAGTCGAACCAGATTCAGCTGGATATCAGTATTTTACATGGAGAGACTGCCTGTCGGACCTCCACAACCCAGTAACTCGGTAATACGATACCCCATGGTAAGACTGGTTGTCAGACTTCTGACTAGCAGTAACGACTGTCAAAGATCTAGTGTGACCTCTAGTGTTGGAGTAAATTTACTTGATGCCCTAAGCAATTCAAAAGAAATCTACCCTCCCCCCCCTTTTAATGGGCGTAACCTTTAAAAGATCACCATCAGCACATGGAGGAGGGAATCGGGTCCTGTTAAAAGCATACTCCAGAATACCCCTGTGCTATGGGCCATACCCGTTGTAGGATTTTTTGTAGGACGGAACTCTTCCCAAAACATAATTTAATTTAAAACAGAATGGGGATGGCAACTGGGGAACTAGTGGTAGGTACTTCAAAATTATCAAAATAGTACTACCTCATTGGTCGGATTAGGACTTAGCTATGGTGGCGACATCTACAATTAGCTTTGACCAGCCTTCTCCATCGCCATAATTATGTATTGTGTGTTAACAATTATATTTTCGGTCCTTTTCGGGTGCCCCCTGAGACGTCCTGAGCAATTGCTAACGGGTTAATCTGGAACTGGTAACCTCAATTAATTTGCTTTTTTAAAATTTTTTCAAGACTGACGTTGGCTTGAAGGAATTTTTGTCGACAATAAGTTTTTTATTTTTATTAGCCTATACTGTCCCACTGCTGAGCAAAGGCCTCCACCAATTCCTTCCAGGAACTCTTTTCGTCACAAGTCTTACAATTTTTGATTCTAGGACCTGGTTTCCTTACGATGTTTTCCGTCACTGTTTTGAGAGCAGTAGTAATGAAATAAATTACACAAAGTAGTGCGCCTGGCGGGGTTCGAACACACGATCTACAACTTCATAATTATTTAAGTCGGGACCGATACCACTGGGCCACCACTGCTCTCCACACAGGTATTACTTTCTTTATTAATTTATTTCCGTTGGAACTCATGTTACCTTTATCAACAGGCGTACATTATTTAAAAGATTTATTTCCCGTCCATTATGAACCCTTGTGTTACTGGACGGAAACAAACCATTTATTGTCGTGTCAATCTCACTCCGAATATTCTTCATTCAGCCCTTCTTGTTTCCTATTCACTGTTATTCTTCGCAGATCTTTATTGATCTATTAAAGTATTCTTCGGTTTTCAAAGATTTTCTTAGGATAGGAAAAATTCGATCCGCGGGCAGGATTCGAACCCACGACCTTCGGCTTCAGTACATCCGACGCTCATTTCCAACCGAGCCACCGAGGATCTTACCTGCCGCGGCGAATTCTTCCTTCCATTTCTAACGTCTCATGGTCCTATCCTAAGAAAATCTTTGAAATTCGCTACGCATGCGTTAATGCGTTTAATATAAAAATATTAAGGTATTCATAATTCATAATTAAAGTATTCTCCAGTTACCGAATTATACCAGTTAAGCGTCAAATACGCACTATTCAATAGTAAAAAACTTTTTCATACGCCTGTAGATTTCCCTTCTTTCACAATTCGTTCTTATTCACGTTACTACGACAAAACTTATAAAGGAATTATCTGTGTAGTGTCTAACTTTGTGCGACTCTCAATTTATAACCAGGTTCTGTAGCTCAGAGTACCTACCGAGAAGCCTTTTTTCATACTTCATATAATTTTTCGATAGTTTTTTTGCCATAGAAAAAGTTCAGGCTTAATTTTTAATTTCTCTGTCAAGAATGTCATGTGCCGCTTTACGCATGCGCGGTGGTAGCACCCTTTCTGTTGAGCCAGTTTATTCCGAAGCGCGCCTGAAACCGGACAGGGGTGTTTCGACTTTCGTGACTCGAGATTCGCACGTAACTGTGACTCTGAATAAATTCGTTCGAAAATCAAAACATACTGTATAGTGATGTTAATTAAAAAAACAAATGTGTCAGTTTTATTTTTAAATTAATTAAAACTTTTAATAAGTTTTAAAACATTTTTGAAGTGATTTAAACTGTGTGACTGGCTATTGTGTTTTTTTTATGCAGAATATTGGTTTTGTGTTCCAAGTTCGAGGTGGTTTTATAAACTTTCATAGTTATTGGTAAGTTCAGTGTTGTATACGTGCTGGTTATTTTAAATAATATGTTCGTTACACGGTATTATAGAACTTGGAATGGAAAAAGGTCCTCTACATAATTTTTTTACATATCATAATAAATTAAATGATTGCTTCTTTAGAAAAACTACGGGAAAAAATGCCTCATGACTTACAAAAATAAATTTTATTTTTTATTTGTTAGTACACGTATGGGCTTGCTGTTGGGATATATAAAATTCAAACAACAGTCCCAATTAACTTTGTGCTTTCAAAAGTTAAACTTCGAATTTCAAATTAATTGAAATACTTCGTACCTAACTCGCTTCGGAATTGTTTGAATTTTCCAATTGTTTTATGGCTGTAGGAAAATTAATGATTATAAAATGATGAATTATTTGAGTGAGTTATGGTTCAAGCAATTTTCCTCTGAATTGAAAGTTCATTTGCATTTGTGTAATTTACAAGAGTGAAGGAGTAAATTTGAAACAGACAAGGATTACTTACTTTCTAAATTTTGTTTCGCAAAACAATTCGCTGATGACGATTTTGTTATTAGTTTTCTAGTGTTTGTTTTTTAAATAAACTTAAAACAAATAATAAACATTTTTTTTTAGGGCGAGACCCTTTCTAATTATTGCTGCCTACAATAATAAGATAAAATAAACTTGAATGATTAATGAGTTTTTTTTAATATTATTTGGTAAGGTGATGTCAATAATCAAATACTTGTCTTTTTGAGTAATTATCCGTTTCTCCAATAATATTTGAGAGTAGCAGTATCAATAAATTAATTTAATTATAGCAGAAATCTATTCTATTCCCTTCTTTATAAAGTCCTTTTTAATGGCGTAATTGAAAACAACAGAAAAGAATAGATAAAGAAAAATGGTGACACGTACCTACACAGGACAGAACAACAGTAATTAATTAATTATAAATAGATACAATAATAAAAAATAGAAACAAAAACAAAAATATATTTAACAAAAATAAAAAAAGATAAACAGAACAAAAATAATATGAATCGTCCTGTGCGAGGTCAAGGTTTCTTTATGTTTGATTTTCTGATAGAGCCCAAAGAATTAATTGTTCTTTAATTTATTTAAAGTCTTGCTTGGTTGTAAATTAAGTTAATTAATTGTAAAATTTTACAATACTTATGGCTTTATGGTAGATATCTGTCTAAGAAGAGTACCATGACCCAAGAAAATGTATTTTTTGTAACATAAATGAAGGAATCTAACTAATACCTAATATAAAGGCTCTCGTTAATCCGGACTCCCGCTTGTTCGGTGTTGTTACCTTAACATTGAGTCATTGCTCGGAATTGTTGTATAGACAGATCAACTATAGGCGTCATAAAGAAAAACAAAGGCAAAATCTTGAAGTTTGTTCACAAAAAAAAAACATTAATGAAACTAAGCTAACTAACAAAATAACATGTGTTTTATGACCATTAAATATGACATACCTATTATAATCCGGACGCCTCGATAATACGCAAGGGGTCCTGTTTTTGCCTCTCCGGATTAACGAGGCCCTATATTGTATTACTCTTCTGTCTATTATCACTAACTGCCTTTTTTATGACACCAATATTGAACTTGCCACTAAAGAAAACTCCTAATTATAGAAAATTCATGAAATATCCTCCATTACGGGGAAAAAGAAGTATCAAGAAAAAAGGAACATCATGATATAAAACAGTTAATGGCCGTAAAATGTTAAAAACTGTGTAATTTATTACTGTAGTAAAAATAAAATAAAAGTTTATTTCGAATTTCAGTTGAAAGTCGTTATGTCTACGGCATTATGTTTATGAAGTAAAATAACTTTTGCTTTTTACGATTTTACTTTTGATCGGCTGTGAAAAGAAGGATTTTCTTAAGTTATGTTTTGCTAAGTAGATCATTATAATTATACGAAAGTAGTAAGATAGTTTGGGTTTTAAAATGCAATGTATTGAATAAAGCTGATGTGAGCATGATCCATTATTTAGGATTATGATAAGAATGGCATACGATTTCCGAGCTTTGATATGCCTGCTGCACTTTTAATTCAACTTGCTAATTCGTTAGGCTATGCAATATGCAACTTTGGTTGGTCTTCGAATTTCGAATTCTTATTTCTCATTCGTCGAAAAGCTACTTTAAACCAAAAAAAGAGAGAAAAGAAAGGATTGGGTTGCTGTTCTCAGTAAGTTGAGGAAAATTAGTAACGTTCTTATGATACTAGATGGCGCCACATGTCTCCGAATGGATTGGCAAATTCTAAATTAAAGCGAGCAAAGTCGTAGACAAAACCTGAACTAGGTTTTGCAATGACGATGAATAAACCAGACTTAGTTTAGTTCGTTTGAAGGTGTGAATTTCACCAGGAGAACGTACATTGAACAGTTAATGAGCTACTTATCTGTCTCATGGGTGCCGTATTCATCGATAAAAGGCCGTCAGTTGGCTTAATCCCTTTGTACTAATTAAGCCTATAAGGGTATATTCTTCATGAAAGTATGAGCTAAGCCCTTTATTACCAACGCAATGGAAGTTTCCGAGGTTTGTTGTAATACCTGTGTCGTCTAGAATCAAACGCCGCCACATCCATTTTTGAAAAAAAAACGTTTTTGGTCTCTATGGAATTGTTTTGTAATTTCTAACAAACCCAACTAAATCTTTTAGGCCAAACCCCGCTACATCCCGAGTAATTTGAATGAAAAAAATGGATTTCGTTTCAAAATCCGCTACATCCATTACTACTCACTATCACTCGCCGCCACATCCGCATTTAACCAATCAGACCGTTTTATTTTGACAGATAACTGTCATGGCGTAGTTGTAGCTCGCAATGACCGTCAAGGTGTTTGTTCCGTAATTATTATTTTATTATTTCTCCGTAATAATTATTATTTCTGCTAATAAACGTACTTCTTCGCATTACATAATTATTACAATAATGTTTTATTTCTTTTAAGAACATCCTGTACAATCATTGAGACTAGGTAGGTATAGATAGGTCCTATCTCACGACTTTGGTATCTATTGACGCGTGGGTGGGTGCGAACCTGTATAGATTTATCTTGCGATGATTTGTAAGTCACCTGGATGTCAAAGTCGTAAGGTATCGGAGTCTTGCATCGCCGTTGTGTACAAAGGGGATAATAGTAGGCATTTTTTATTTGACTTTTTTAGAAAGAGAAAGAAAGAGGGCAATGTTCTTTCAATATCTTGAAACAGTTTGGCTAGAACGTCTTGAAACGGAACTAACCTTTTTTTTTGCTGGCAACGTTTTAAAATCTTTGATATTTGATGTACCTAAACAAAGATGTAGGTTTGTTTGATTTATTATTGTGCCGTAAAATTAACGTAATAAGTGAAAATAAATAAAATAAAGTTATTCAAAGTGCTGATAGCGAGAGCACAGTTGCGACTTCCGGTTTTCTACTGATTTCTGCCAAGCTGTAAATAGATTACAGTTTTGATTATAACCGGGCTTCCATGCTAACTTTTACCCCGGAATTTCCTTGACGCGGGATAGTTTTAAACCTGCTTGTGATTGAAAAGCTAGGAACTCTAAAAACGTGAAAAGTAGTTAGTGTTACTTAAAAATTACTATGCCTGGCCAAAGTTTGACTGTTGTTGCTGGTGAACTTGTTCCGCCACTTCTTCTTCCCAGCCAAAATACTAGGAAGTGTCGAAGGGGGGGCGCTTTGGGGGACTGTCTTATGTAAAATTTGATCTACAAAAAGTGCTGATAAATCAGCCTAATTTGAATAAATGACTTTTGATTTTGATTTTTCAAAAATAATGCAACTTTATTTCAGTCTTTATACACAATCACGGATGCCGTAAACATCGATAATAGACCATCACTCAGCTGCTTCCCTTTGTAGATACTAGATAAGTGTTCATGAAGCTTTCAGTTACTTATAGTAATCTGTTCCAGAAAGAGGGCAATGCTCTTTAATATCAAATATCTGTGGCAAATAAAATAAATTTTCTTTCTTTCTTACATAATTAGTCTAACAGTCCCTTCTCGAGGTTGCACATATACGCCATACGTATACCGCGACTCCGGCCCACAAAGGGCTTCCGAAGGACACCGTGGATTTTAGTCAGTACGAGTCTGACAGTCCCTCCCACCCTGCCCTGGGTGGGAGGACTCATTTTATGATTTTGCTACGTAAAAAGAAAATAAAAACTCCCTTCCGTTCTGTCCAGTGTGGGAGGACACGTCTAGTGAATTATCCACCTAAAAACATTTCAATATTTTCGCACACAATAGAATAGTATACCTAGTAAAAAACATCGACTTTCAGCACAGGGTCCTACTGTGAATAGGTAATGAGCTACTTATCTGCCCCACAGGTGCCGTAAACATCGATAAAAGGCCGTCGTCATTCAGCTGCATGATTTTGTACTAATTACTCCGTTCCACCATCACTTACTCGCTTGTCAAGCGAGGTAATTAAAGCTATAAATCTGTTAAACCGTTCTTTGTAGCTGTTCATTTAGGCTCCTGATCAGTAGCGATCGTTTCAGGGAAATTGGATTTTATGTACTAACGTATTAGGTATGTAATTAGTTAAAGGGTCAAATGAACTTTCTGTAGATTTCGTGGAAAATTAGACAGCACTAAGGACGGCAATTTCCGTTCATCTCGTTTGGATGTCCAAGTCAAGTGTCCATATTTGGGTCACCTTCTTAAGTTACTTTAGCTAATTTGTTTCTACAAATTAATGTTATGTATCTTTGTATTCGTAAACTTAGAAACTGAAAGAAAGCGTTACCTTCTTTCAACAAGCCGTAAATATTGAAGAAATCTATACTTCTGTGATAATTATACAGCTGAAGAGTTTGTTTGTTTACGAACGACTATTTAGATATTTTTTTTCTGTTTAAACCCCCATATCGAGGAAGGCTATCGAGAAGAACTATAAATATAACATCACGCTACGACCGTTAGAAGTCGAGCACTGGGTGAAACGCGGGATACAGCTAGTACTCGTATTATAATAATAAATAATAATAATAATCTTTATTGACATAAAAGTGTGTTACATTATTATATAAAACTGAAGAGTTTGTTTGAAATAATAATTTTGTAATGAATAGTCCATTTATCGAAGAAATAGCCTTCTTTTATCCATGCTACGGCCAATACGGACGGATGAAACCACGTAAAACAGCTATTGAAGATAAAGTAACACGTTGAATTACAATGTCTATGTCATTAGGTATACCTATGTAGATAGGTACAAATAAAGGATGTTTTGAATGTCTAGTCTACCCCTGAGTACATTAAATAGGGATTGAAATCATGAATAATATATTTAGGCACGTAGGATTTAAATAGGCTTTCACACTTTGCATTAACAAGTAGCAGTGACGTGGTTTCTCTGTAATTAGCATTCAAAAAGGCCCTATCATCTGCTCAGCCTTTTCTCAACTTTTTTTAATTGAGACAAACCCACCACACTAATCCCAAACCCCTGCAACAGCTCCTGAAAGCCAGAATCAACAGTGGCAACCACCAGAAAAGCGCCGAGACAATGAAGCTCGACGTGTCCCGGAGAATGAATTTACGTGGCCTGGATCCTGCAGCGAAATTGATCAGATAATCGCGGAGGAGCAGGAAAAATATATTTCCACTTCCCTCCATGCAGGCAGGAGACAGAATAAAACAAGGCCAATAGGGACAAAGGGACATTACCTTTTCTCAACTATGTCAGGGGCGGCTTCTAGTCAAATCGGATGCAGCTGAAAATCAGTATTTTACGTGGAGCGACTACCTATCTGTTTTTTTTTACGTGGCAATATCATCAAATGAGTCTTCCCACCCCGGGCAGACTACCTATCTGACTTCCACAACCCTGTTACTTGGTAAAGCTGGTTGTCAGACTTTCGAGCCTCCGATCAACAGTTAAGACAGCTAGAGATCTACATTGAACAGCCAGGAACAACACCTTTATGAGCTTTCCGAGACACAGAGGAAACTCGCTAATTATTGTACAGTCGACAAAGTGGAATCATGACCCATTTTGACAATAAATCGTTTGAATCCGTCAAATTGACAAAGATCAAAGTCGTTGCCATGGATATGTATGTTTACGCGAATGTGGACCTAATTATATTTTAATGTCAGTTGAAAAATAAGCTTATGGTGGGTCATGATTGCACTTTGTCGATTGTACATTGTCACCGATAAACATACCAACCTAGGTTCTGTCAAAGATAGCCTGTGAAGATATTATTGAGGCACGAGCTGTTGAGGATAAAAGTACCTATGTCATCATCATCAGCCTATAAATGTTCCCACTGCTGAGACACAGGCCTCCTCTCTGTGAGAGAGAGTGGGTCATATCCACTACGGGGGCCCAGTGCGGTTTGGTAGATGTCACATGTTTTAAAATTTTTGGTTCTATTCTAAGACATGCCGGTTTCCTCTCACGATGTTTTCTTTCACTGTTTTGAGAGCAGTGATGAAGAAATAAATTACGATCTCAAACTTTACTTGTAAGTCAAGGCCGATCGATACCACTGGGCCACCACAGCTCTCTAGAAGTAGGTACTTGAATAAAATGTGATTAAAAAACCTAACCAAAGTACCTACATTGTATCCGCTGTCAATTTGTCCAGTGACCGTGAACAAAGTTAAGCTCATCCCTTTTGTTACGTCTAATCGAGAGGATCGGTTAGGTTCCGCATAATCGATCATGTGGTGAGCCGGCTTTGTCGATACTGGCACCTATTTTTAGATTATGACTCTTTTTGTACTGGATTTTGTTCGAGCTATTTGAGAGATTTACTGAAGTTTGAAGTCAAAGTCAAATCATTTATTCCAATTACGCCATCAAGGAGGCACTTTTGAACGTCGATTATTAAAAAAGGAAATAGGAAGGGATGGGATTGATTCTACACCCATTCGCTAAGGTAGGTTGTATGGAGAAGAATGGGCAAGAAACTCCAAAGCAATTTGAAGTCCTGATGTCTATAGGTGGGTGGCTGTTTATAATCCGACTATAAAGACTCCTGCATAGGTACAATAGGGACACATTGTGTAGCTTTTGACCTCTTGTAGATCTATGAATTTCGTTTTCGGAAGTCCCTAACCTGAGAGACTAGTACTAGGCGTATTGTATTACCCAGTATATGGGTTGTGAAAGTGGGAAAGCCATTCGTTATTGGTATTAAGCTTTTACTTGAAGCTGACCTCAACATAGTTGGGAAAAGGCTTGGCGTAATATGATGATGTGTCGAGTTGGCTCCGACGATACCCGATCGCTATTCTTAGATTATTTTTGTTCACATGCTTTTGTATAAAAATGTAAGGAATTTTTCGTTGAAAAATTTCAATATAAAGTCGTCGTTTAGGAATTGTGCTGCTATTCAAATTCTTTGTTTAATAAGATGTTAAATTATTCCGGGTGTTTAGAGCGGTAATAAAATTATGTAATAATACGATGGATAGGCTTTATAAATACCAGAGGTCATTCAGTTGCCAAAATTCAACCATAATAAAATTCATTTTTAGGGTTCCGTAGTCAACAAGGAACCCTTATAGTTTCGCCATGTCCGTCCGTCCGTCTGTTCGCAGTTTAGCTCAGAGACGCACAGTACTAGAGAGCTGTAATTTGGTATAAATATACGGATTTGTTGTGCCGAAAAAGTGGTAAAATAAAATCTCGTAAAATATTTTTTTTTAGGGTACCTCCAGTACTTACACGTAAAGTGAGGATTTTTTTTTCTCGCGTACCCCTTAGTGTGGGGTATCATTAAATAGGCCTTAAAAAAATAAAAATAGTTTTCCTTTACAGTTTTTTGATAAAAAAATTCGTTTGTGAAATATTAAGCTTTAAAGTGCTACATTTTGCTCGATTCGAGTGTCCCCCCCCTCTACCAGCTAAACGGTTATGCTTGGGGGTGTGAAAAAATTCACAATAGTAGTATATATAACGAAGTTTAAAAGAAAATTATCATGACTAAGTAGGCTTTACAACTTTACGAGTAATAGTCGACCAACTTATAAAATGTACTTGATTAAATTTTTTCATAAACAAAATGTATCGGAGACAACTGCAAATGTAAGTTTGTCAATTTTATTTTTACAGCTTTTATAGGTATGTTTTTTGGGGATAGGTAGGTTTTTATCGTCAACTATTATTAACTAAATTCAAAAAAAGGAGGAGGTTCTAAATTCGTCGTAATCTTTTTTCTTATGTATTTTCCCCGATTTCTCAAAGACTCCTGGACCGATTTTGAAAATTCTTCTTTTTAAAATTAAATTCAGCGAATCAGTTTAGTAAGTTCGCATAACTATTTTGATGGGCAACTACGGAAGCCTACACTGTGCGTGGCCCGACATGCACTTGGCCGGTTTTTTCAATTTTCGTGAGTTTCTATTATCAAATAAAATATCTCTGTAATCGAAACTTAGTGCGACAGTGTGTGTAATGATTTTTATAAATGTAGGTAATGTGTATTTCTCAAGAATAAATTTTATTACAAAAAAAAATGCTTTTCACTCCTTCATTTCTTCTCTTCATGTCTACTTTAACTCAGGCAAATTCTATTTCTGTATCAAAATATTTTTTATCCGTTAAGACGTGAAAACGGAACATACTAATGAACATAGTTACATACTTTTGCTCAATTACTTTTTTTATATTTTTATTTTTTAAGGACTTTTATCCTTTTGTTCCCTACGTGAGTTACATTTCAGTATCAGTACCTAATCGGTTAGATAGATGGACTATGAAAATCTCTGTTTGACTTCCTGGTGGCCTACCACGACCTCCAGTTTACGGCCAGGGAACGAGATGGCACTAGACGATTTGTGATAGTTCTGTCTCTTTCCCACAGCCTAAACTGGATCGCGTTAAGAGCTCGTGGTAAGGCCTCTGGACTTAAAAATTAGAAACCTCATGTCCTTTGGCATGGGAAGTTACAGAAACTGTAATTAAGTTGACTAATAGGAGCAGAGAGGAGGGGTTATTATACTTTATTTTTCTAACTTTTCCTTAGTTATCTTGTCTAAACCTTAATTAAAAATGAATGATTAATTAAAATAATTTCATTCTCAGAAAAAAGCACATATTATTATAAACACGTATAAGTATCTTTTCTCATTATCTCAGAAGCGTGACAGCTTATTTTTGAAGTGAAAACTTCTTTAGCGGCGTTGTACACTTTTTCTGTAATGGGTAAAAAATTTAAAACTCGCGTCAGGGTCACGTGACCCTGATCGAAAATGAGTAAGACGTCATTCAAATTAAAAATAAAACATAGTAACAAAAAAGTTTTCACTTCTACCGGCACTCCTGGAGTGCAACCTTTTTTTTTTTTATAATGGTAGGGTTTCGTGACTGGTTGGTTGCCTTAATTAAAATACTCGACACAGACAATCCTAGATTTTATCCACTTATTTAAAAAAAAAAAGACATTCTAGCATTCAGCTTCATTAGGCTGGATGCTCGTATTTTCTTTTTTGTACTAGAAGAAGATTTATCAGTTACTAAATCCTGAAGTTTCGTTCACCGCCAACAATACGACGTTTAACTAGACATTAGATTTTTTTTTGTCGTTGTAAAGTTGGTCTAGTGGTTAGCGACCCTGACTGCTAAGCCGGAGGTCGTAGGTCCGATTCCCACCCAGGACAAATGTTTATGTGATGAGCACGATCATTTGTTCTGTGTCTGGGTGTAATTTATCTGTAATATGTATGTATTTAGAAATATATAAGTATGTCTATCAGTTGTCTAGTACCCACAACACAAGGTCTGCTTAGCTTGGGACTAGATGACGTTGTGTGATAGGTAGTTGTGGAATATTATTATTATATTATATCAAATGAGTTCTCTCACCCCGGGCAGGGCGGGAGGGACTGTCAGACTCGTACTGACTAAAATCCACGGTGTCCTTCAATAGCCCTTTACGTTCCGGAGTCACGGTAATTCTTGAGGCCCGCGACCAGACATTATTATAAATAAAACTAAAATTAACTAACTATTTTTTATATTATATAGTTTTATTTTATTTATTATATTTTATTTTTAGTTTTTTATTCAAATATTGTCGAGACAAGACAGAGCTTCGATATAAGCTCAAGTGCACGTTGGTCAAGTGACATACCTTACTGGGCCACAACGTCTTGGAACACCGTTTATAAATGGACCCGTCAGGCTCTCCTTGCTGTACTAATAACTAACATAGTAACCACAACACTAGTGGCCGACGTTGTGTCACGATACTATTAGTTAGCCCCTTGTACAAGTAATACTGCCCAGGGCACGTTGAATGGCCTATTTGACACCTGATCGTAATACAATGAGCTTTGTTTTCTTATTTTATATTTATTCATTTATATTTGTCTGGAGGAGCTCGTGGCTAAATAATTGCAGCCGCTTAAGCCGATCTTCCACGTTAAGCCGCGCTTGCCGAGTTTGGTCTGTGGATGGGTGACCATCTGTGATAGCTAGTCTCTCGACTCCGTGTTTCGTAAAGCACGTAAAGTCGTTGGTCCCGGCTGTCATTTGTAGATCTTTGGCAGTCGTTATTGTTATTCTGAAGCTCTAAAGTCTGACAACCGGTCTTACCATGGGGTATCATATTACCCAGTTACTAGGTTGTGAAGGTCCGATAGGCAGTCGCTCCACGTAAAATACTGATATTCAGCTGCATCTGGTTCGACTGGAAGATGTCCCCAACATGTTAGGAAAGGCTAAGGCAGATGATGATTTACATTGTCTGTTCAGAATCTAAATGAGGCTATTAGGCCACTCGTTGTTTTAAACTGTTTTTTATTTATTTATTTAAGATTGGTTTGCTCTCGACTCCAGTCTAGGTCAGATACAAAGTCGAGGATGGACCGAGCTTACCCAGATTTAACAGGCCTCTGCCTGTTCAATCTAGCTTTGAAGAGATTAAGGTTGTATGCGTTCGGAAATACAGACGCAGGCAGACAGTTTTACTCCTTTTCTGAAGGCATTCTAAAAGCCGTTTTGGAAACGCTTAGTGCGGGTTGGTGGAAAACCAACAAGGTGTGGAAGGGGATGATAAAACGTGATAAAACCGTGCGTCTATACGCGATGATGGGGTCGGTGTGATGAGGTCGTGAAGTTCTTGGGCACACTCACCGAAGTACAAACTATAGGAGACCGACAGGCTGGCAATCTTGCCGCGATGAGTCAAGCTTGAGTCCTAGCGTGTACTAGCTAAAAGCCACATTTGGCTTAAATTTTTTGGTCTAGACATTATAATGACATCAAGACGAATCGACTTGTGGTGACTGCTGAAAAGCTAAGTGATAGACAAGTCTGCTGCGCCCACCAAAATCAAAATCAAATATTTTTATTTCACATAGGCCCATGAGGGCACTTATAAAACGTCGACAATAAGTGCTCGGTTCGGGTTGGTCGATTCCATGGAGAAGAATCAGCAAGAAACTCCATGGTTACTCTTTTAAAATGTAGTATAGTGTTACAAACTTATTGTAACTACACCATACAATTATCTAATAAGGATAGGAGTTTATTAGTCTTATAAAAAGTTGCGCTTACTAAGAAATTCTTGTGTATCGTAGATTTCACATTTATAATATTAGTAAGATGTGACAAAATGTTCTTTGTCTTGTTCTACTAATAAAAAACAATGTGTTTCACAAATTGTGTTTGCATAGAAATTGCATGTAACTTGTTACTTAAAAGGAGTGATTTTACAGTCAAGCACACTGAAATTTATTTGTTTTGCTGATTCTTTGTGTTTCTACTGTGCAATACAATTTAGTTTTCAATTTGTGAATTATATTAGAATTTATAAAAAATCATTTAAGTTTTTTGCTTGGAAGAAAGAAAGAAAAATGTAAATTGGCTCACGTTATAAATAAGGTGTTTTTTTTTTGACGAAAACTAAAACTGCATCATTGGATTTTAGATAAATCAATTATCCAGGCCAGGAATTGAACCCGCTTATTTTGGATAAAAAATCACACCCTGTATTATTACACCATTTGATAGTGTAGCTAATAAGGATTAAATTCTGGGAAGTAATCATATACGGAAAACTTCTTAAAACAAACAAAAGAGTAAAAAAAAACAAGAATTAAGACTATCGTCTACCGAGCTTTCGTCCATACAAAAAGAGAAAACGTTTTCCTCCCCCTAAATATTATCCTATCTCAATGATTTTTTACAATGCATCTGACACAGTAAAAAACTAGGTTTATAGGTTTTCTTTTTTTCAAAATTTATAATAGTTTGAAAGTTACAGGCGCCTAAAAGTTACTATTTTTATGACAAAATCTTCATTGAAGTAAAACCTTTGTATTTAAAAAACAAAGAAGTTTAAAAAGAAAACAAAACCTACAAACCTAGAATATAATATGCTGAAACGATTGACACCAGAATCTAAGAGATTTAGTATGTGAAAAACGTTTTCTCCCGAGAGACAAATTTCATATAAAAAATACTTACGAGTACATTCAGTCGCGAGTTGCAACGCTCTCTATCGCACGATCGGTGTTTTTTCAACGCGTGAGAGGGACAGTACGAGTTTTTCTAAATACCTATTTTTTTGAAATGGCAGCAGCTATTCTTTCCTCTTAATACTGTACAACTCATTGCTCAAGACGAAAGTTCTAACACCTCACTCGATTAGATTTTTTAACTAACAAGAAACTCAAAAATCAATTCATACTATAGCAGTGCCAGGTCAGCACTGACTCGTCAGTGGACTGGCGTCAGTTACTGACTCAATGTAAATCTGCCTTAATCATTCTACCATCGTATTGTCCGTACGCTACGTAATGAAAAGTTATCTTATTCTAAATCAATAAAAATTTAAAGAGGCATGTCGGAATAAAAAAAATAAACCTCAGTTTAATTTCCTATTCTTATTCCCCTTTTTGAATTGATCCTAGATTACACATTACAGAGACAAGTAGGCACTTAAAAGTGACAATTTAATTACAAACGCTCATGCGTGGCTTTCACGATCTCGACCCCTTTTCAATCGGATGACTTTTGATAATTTTCCATCAAAAAGAGAAACCGGTACTAAATGTGAATCTTTTGATTTTTGTATGTAACAGTACATACAAAAATCAAATTTTGTTTTCAAGTCTTATTAAAAAAAGGAGTAATGTTATTTTCTGTTTGTAAATAAAATAGAAATTCGGTGTAATTTAACTGCCACATTTCTGTTGGTTGAAATATTTTTCGGAAATGTTAAGATTACTGCCGTCCTTTAACAAGAATGCCGTTAAGTGTTTTGGCATTTTTGACTTTCTGATGCCATTTTTATCAGAAAAAAAAGCTCTATCGATCTGTCTAATTACGGTTTCAATAGCTTTTATAGTTTTCGAGATATGAAAAAAAGAAATGCCGCACATACGTAGATTTTAATTATTTAGGCGGCCAAAAATATTTTTTGGTTTTAATTAGTTCCAAGTACTATATTAAAATAAAATAAACCCTTTTCAATTCAAAAATATATATTATTATTTAATTACACAAGTTTTATACAGAAATATAGTAGCAATTTTCAAAAAAGTAAAACAAAGTTCAAATAATATTTTAAATGAATAAAAATAAGGTATAATTACATCACCTATATCTACCTACACTTATATAAACATAAACAAAACTAAATATCAGTCACTTTGAGAGCCTTCCTCCATTGACTCTCTATTTGGTTCAGCAGACATCAATATTTCTATTGTTTCTGGAAGGAATGCTTTGCGAGAAGGTTTTTTAATTTGTCTGCTGGAGCTAATTAGAGGATCCGAAGTTAACAATAGCCTATTGTGTATATGATATGATATAAAAGCAGCAAAATGGTATTTTGCTCATTTTTGACTTGAAACATTTAGTTGCTCTTAATTTTGAAAAGCGCGGGTTTCCGCGGCTAATTATTTTGTCGTTATACGGAGAAATATGTCAAGTATTGAGAAATAAATAAATTATTACCCGGACGGACCCTGAAGTAAGTTAAAAAAGCTTCTAAACATTTTAAAATACAAAATAAAATCACATGTCATAGACCTATCTTTGACAAATTAAAAGTATATTAAGATATACGATAATCAAGTATATTATTGTTGTAAAACATAGGTCCTTAACTGAATTATTGCAATCCTTAAGTTTTACTTGAAAACAATTATTCCAACAATAATTATGCACTTTAGAAGTTGTTAGTTTGGGAGAGCTGTCGATAACTGGCACGTAAACGTTAAGCAACTATCGAGTTCCGACTACTCGAGGGTAGTGTCATACGCATCGACGACTGTTGGAGAGGGTATCGTTTTATACTAGGAACTGTTAACTACCCGATTAATTGGTTAAATCATTATTATATTGTTGTTCAAAAATGGCTTTTTGGCCGCCTAAATAGTTAAAATCTACGTATGTGTGCCGTTAAATGCACAAATCATATAGTAAACCTACGCTAAAACGTAGTTATGTGACATTGCAAAGCTAAAACGCAGCTAAGGCTTCATAACTACAGATTTTAACAATAAATTTGTGATTTGATACCTAGCTAAATTGCCGTTATTTAAGATTCCTATTCATAAATGCCGCTAAAAGCCCTAACCTGCATTTAAAACATTGTATAGTACAGTTAGAATTCATAATAGCGGCAGTTATTTAAAAATCTAGCAAAATATTTGAATTATTGTAAAATACTAAATTGCCGCTATCCAACATAACTAATCTAAAATGCCGCTAAGTATACTTGCATCGTTGCACAAGAGGGGTTTTGGAGTTGATCTTTTAAGAGGTTCAGGGTCCTTCCTCCTTGTGCTGATGGTGATCACCGGGATTTTAGTGAGGTAAAAATTCCACACTTCCCGGTCTTATCCCCAAAAACCAAGCGCCTTATGAAGATTTCCCCCCAAAACAAAAAAAAGTGTTCTTGCGAGAGTAAGTTTGGGTGCTTATGCTCCCATGGCAGCGGAGCGGGGACCGGGGTCCGGTACGGGATTGACGCGCGGCACTCTGAACTCCGTTCCCACGTCGTTGGAAGACGGAGAAACAGGTCCTCATCAAAAAGCACGGGTGCCCTGCTTAATCTCGGCCCATAGTGCTGCTCGAATAGGTGGCTAAGCTCTTTGAAAGAGTGATTGCGGATAGCCTTGTCGGTTTCTAATGCATGAGAGCCAGTTAGATTTCAGGAGCGCTCGACTGTGGACGCCATCATACGCGTAAGAACCCTCACGACGGGGACAGTATCCCTGAGCAGAGTCGTCTTGGCGGTGTCACTAAACATCACCAACGCCTTCAACACCTTGCCATGGAGTTACACCAGGTCCGTCAGCTACTCCAGTCATTGAGGAGAGTGGAACCGGCGAGAAATATCGCGTGGTGTCCTACAGAGATCGGCCTTGGGCCGCTCTTGTGGAACATGGGATACGACTGGGTGCTGCAAGTGACCTATCTAGTGACCTCAGCGTGTGCTACGTTGACCAGACGCTTGTCCTAGCGCCGGGATAATCACATCAGATGACAGACGACCTGGCAATGCAGGATCCAGCAGTTGGGGCTTGAGCTGGCGCTGCACAAGACAGAACGTGTGCTTTTATGGCCGTCTGAACGTGCCACTTTACGGTGTCTTGGTGGTGCTTTACGGAGTCCCAAATATGGTAGAAAGGGTTGACATCGGCGTTGAATTGACGATGAAGTACCTAGGACTCGTCCTCGACAGCCGATGGAACTTCAAGGAGCATTTCGTTTAGCTCCAAAACGGAATCAGGCTGAGGCCGCCTCCAAGTGACTCCTGCCTAATCTTGGTGAGCCAAATGCCTCCTGCCGTAGACTATAAGTCGGTATCGTGCGGTTCATGGCCCTCCACGGGGCTCCTGTCGACCGGCACGGCTGGTCTGAGGGTCATTGCCATCCGGACGATCTGGGGATACCGCACGATTGCCGGTGAATCAGTCAACCTCATGAAATGAAATGGGAAGCAGTTGCCTTCTGCGAAGCGAAGAAAGAGGCGGGACGCGTGAGGGAGAGAACCGTCTTCACTTTATGAACTAACCAAGGCGGAGACGTCCATGGCAACTGACGTCGTGACTGATTTCCGTCCACCGCAGACGCGTAAGATAATTAATGGGTATCTCGCAGACGGCGAGTGTCTCATGGACCAATGTCCGGATCGATGGCGTGTCGTGTTTCACGGGCGCTTCAAAGAGCTGTCAGCAATACGACGGGGCCCTTAGAGGGCCAAGGGCCATGGCTACCTGTCGCAGAACTCTCTCTCCAGGTAACCGCGACCTTGGAACGAAAATTGCTTTTGAAAAATCACCGTGGATTTCAGTCAGTACAACTCTGACAGTCCCTTGCGTCCCGTTTGACTTCAATTTTGTTGATTCTCTATCAATTTATGAAACGTAATCCAAATCTAAAATGCCGTTATCATGAAATGTTTTGTATTTAGCGACACTTAAGTTAAGTAATAGACAAAAAAATATCTACAGTGATTTTTGCACTTAACGGCACTCTAGTTAAAGGACGGCAGATTATTGAAAATTTGGATCAGATATTTCGCAAAAATGGACTTAAAAGTTTGCATGAAATGTAGTTCGGAGTACATACTCTTACTGATACGCGTTATTCTATCTTGCCTCCTTAATTGAAAAACATTTTTCTTTCATCTATATTTTCAGCGGAATATTGTGCTGTTGTAACAATTTTGTAACCTTATAACAGGCTCATCATTTTTCAGCTGACTGACTTGTATTCTACCAACTTTGACATCTAATTCTATCACATGTCACATTGACCAAGCTTTGTTTCAGAACAAAAAGGTTTTTTCAGGAAAATAAGAAGATTTTTTTCTGTAATTTTTGTCGGCGCAACTTGATGTAGTGCAAAACTGAAATGTCCCGTATGGTTATATTTTTGGAAAAAGGTTCTGCCTAAATAGGTATAATAGGTTCATGACATGCCCACTGGTCTGTCAAACGATTTCCGTGGACAAAATTAATGGGGGAAATTCTGAACGCGTTGCTTTGGTGTCAGCCACGCAAAAACTTTCCCTCGTTTACTTTGTTTTTGTTCTGTGTCCCACACAGGCGATTATCGTGGGGACTAATGTACATTTCGTTCTCGCCTCTAAGCGTTAGGTACTGCGTAAAATAAATTGTAATGCTTTTATTTTCTCATCAAGCGTTTGATCTAGCTGTAAGAGATAAAAACAGGCTGCGCATTTTGGTTAAATTAGTTTGTTGTTTTATGTGAAACTAAATTAGATTCCCTCTAATTTTATACCAGCCTGCTTTTTGTACGTATTTAAATTCTAATAGTTTGTTTCTATTTTGTATTATTGTCTCGTAATAAGCAAAAAGGGGTTATACAGATGCGAAAGATTGATAAAATAAAAGGACAATGGCGGAAATTCACGAAAATAGCCATAGAATAAGTAACAATACAAGTGCATAATAAAGTAATAACGTTACAAATAACCTTTCTTACATTATTTCGTTTATTCCCCCTCTACAATCTGCGAGCGACCATCTTCACGATTACATCCTTCCCATTGACGTTATGACAAAGAAAAATCTACCGCACAGTGGTTCTGACGCGGAACCATTTCTGGGCAAAGTGTCTTGGCATCTTAACAATTGTTACGTAACCCCGAGGGGTACGTTTCTTAAATTTTATGGAAAAAATAAGAGGCAGGTTGTAAATGGAAAGTGGTGCGAGTCTAACTGGAATCTGGGGACAAATAAATTTAATGGGACTTTGTTGCCATTGAACTTTTTATACGGCTGTGATTTTCGGGTTTCTAGTTACTGTTCGGATCGATAGATGGCGTTAAAGGTTTGAACTGTAGATGAGTGCACAACTGTTATAGTACTCTGATAATGTCTGGATCAGTGCGATCTCGAGGGATTTTTTTCTTAGTTTACGAAATATATTAAGAATGTCTTCTTTTAGAGGCCCCTCGTTATGGTTTAGGTTTAATTAAGTTTTTCGTAAAAAAACATTCACCAGTCTTTACAAATAAGAAATAACCTTGGATTATTTATTTGCCTAAATTGTACTCGCTATTTCTATAGATATATTAAGCTCTTTGTTTTATCTCAATCGAAACGTTGATACCTATCTATTGACATCCAAATAATTCACCAAGATTATTGGCCTACTTTATCAGATAATCCAACCCTCTTTTATATCGTAATTGGAATATCTAGTCCTCTCAATTCGTCTATTGTCAATTGGGTTTGGGTAAGTAAGTACCCAGATAAAATGGAGTCGAATTGTGGCGAATGGAATTCACGATTCAATAAAATTATAATCGGATACTTTAAATTAAACGGTTAATTTTAAATGATTCTATGAAACGGTTAAAACGATATTCGTTTTGATTGGCATTTATGTCAACCGTAGCCTTTTATAATTATTTGTATAATTATTATTATATACAGCTAATTAAAATGGCTACGTATTTATTTGGCAATATCAGATATCAGGGTTAATTAAAATATTCCCGATATTATGAGTATGATGAGCCATTGTTTAAAACCCGTATTTAATTTAATGAGTCTGCCAAGTAATGATTCTTTTGACGTGTGTTATTATTCATTTTTACGTAAACTAAACATTACTTCCTCGTTAAATTAGAAGTAGCAAATGCTTTCTGCTGGTTATGAAGTAGTTTTTTCGATTTAAAACTTAGCATTATACACTCGGACTATTTGAAACTATTTTTGATTGCAAGTACATGCGGGCGCACCTTGAACGGGTTTCATAGTCGTTCTTTTTGAGAAGTGACACTTCTGTACGTAGTACTAGTACTATTAAGTATTCTGTGTCGCTGCGCAGGAGTTTCAGTTCCTTCTGGGTGAACTCGCTTCGTCTTTGGTCTCATCTTTGCTTTTTGGCTACATTAAGGCCAATAGCAGACCCTTAAAAAGTATCCTTCAACTATTTTAATACATTTAAATCACGTGCAGATTTGTAGCTATTTCAGTAAACTAAAGTTATTGCAGCTGCTACGACTGTTCTTCTGCCCAGTGAATGCGGCCAGTCTCTACTCTAGTATACGATGGTTCATACAATACATACGAATGCGATGTAAGAGGATTTTTGCAACATTGCGGCAGAGCGCTAATCTGCTCGAGCCTTTACAGTATTTTTGTTGGGTACCGAGATGGTTTTGCACGAGTTAGTAAATATACAGCTTAGAAAACTCTAAGCCTTCACATAGTTTGGTAAAAAGGAAGATGGGACAGGACTTATTTTGAAAATTCCTTAAAGCAAATAAAAACTTTTCCAATACAGATGCGGATACAAACGACGAAGCCTCGCATGTGCTCGCTCAATTTCTGCGTTGAATTTTACACAAAAAAAAAAAATACTAAAACAATATACTACTACAGTATTTTACACATATAATTAAACCAAATACTAGGTGATATAGTACTATCAAACAGCATAAAGTGTTTGTGGATTATACAGTACATACAGGTTGATTTGTAATTGGGTGCATTCTTTGAAATGGGTGAAACTTGACCTTATTTGCAACAATTTTAAAACTTTAACAAACAGTTATAATTTTATAATGGTTATAAGTATGGTTTTCATTCGATATAATTATGTATAAAGAGTAAATTTAGTTTTAATCAGGCGTCAATAAATATGGCAGTGATGCCTGAAACCTGACCCAAATGCGCTATTCAATATTTCGAATGAAAACCAAACTTATTACCATAATAACTGTTTGTTTAACGTGGTTAATAGTTGTTGCCCTATTTGCCGTAATTGGGCCTAAGTAGTTTCTTAGCATAATTTTAATCGAATAATGAAAAACTGTCTTTAAATACCGAAAAACAACATAAAAATCCCGCATCATTACGACGTATTATCCTGTATTTCTTGCCACAAAATTATCTATTAGTTAAATTATTACAGATTAATTACAATTTGCAGGGAAATTTCATTCTGAAGGCTAAATCAAAATGAAATTTCACTGACAAATTGTATCTCTCTACCTAAAAGCAGATGTTTTGCAAATGACAGATTAATTACTAAGTAAAATAATTAATAAATGTCGTAATATTTCAAACATTTTGTATAGTTTAGAATTAGATTTCAGTTTAATTTATCTTTTTTTTTAAAAAGGAAACTGCTTTGATGATTAAAGCTTCGGTAATTACGGTTTGTTTTTAGATAGATCCTGTTTATTTTTTGGACCATTAATAAAACTGTAATCGTTTGGGATCTAGGCTAATGTATTTGAACGATTTATCTCTTGGTGAGATTTCACAGAGGACGGGATAATGACGTAACGGGACGATTTAAAATGGCGCAAAAGGCATCCTTAAGCGAAATTGTTGGGGCCCTTAATGTGAAAATGTCACTTGGCGGCAATAAAACCTCGGAGTACTAATAAAGGTTTACTTTCGAATCCTTTATGGACTTTTTAATGTGTCCGGGAAAGTTCCGGTCAACTTTTGGACCCATGACGCTACACAAATTTTAATGTTCTTCCATTTTTTTATGCTTCTATTTTTTTTTCAGAATCTACTGCATGCATAGGTCGCTCTGGGTTAGGCCCTGGGATAGGTTGAAACCAAGACCAAAGAGACTGCAAACAATAAAAAAATCAAGTTTAGAAAATAACCAAGAGACTTATATTAGAACAGCAGTAACTTAAAAGAAAATTAAAGAAATGCCATAGAACACTACTTCCACGATAATCCATACTATAATAAGATTAGTATTGACGTGAGGTCGTGACCAGAGTTTTAGGTACTAGTAGGCACCAAAAAATGGCGTGGGTACCTACGGTATTTTAGGAGACCCGAAAAAAATAAAATAATGCGAAAGGTATTTTTCCCTTAAGAGGAAACAGCACGGCCGTTTTTCCATACAAACGTAGTCCCCTGTTTTCTCCCTGGATAATGCCAGTAGAGCAATATTTTTTTTACAAAAAATCTATCACCACTATTGGCATGTCTCTATGTTTTCCTTTTTCCCATAAATTAATAATGAAAAGAGATATGAACATTCAAAATCCTAAAAAAATGGCCAGATTTTCCGCTGTGTTCAAATAATCAGTAAACAAATTTGACGAGATTATATAAAAAAAGGAAAACATAGGAACACGGCCAATGCCTTTCTTTATTTTTTAAAGGAAAAAGTAGTGAAATCGGTTGAGTTTTGGAGGAGTAATCAGGGGACTACGAATCGTTGATTTTGTGCCATTTTTAAGGTATTTTCGGTCCAAGCTGCAGTTGTCTCCTTCGCGCTCTGTAACTCTGTTGTGGGCACTGTGCGACAGCAATAGATTTTACAAATACCTATTTTTCAATTCTCCAGCCCTTGCTGTTTCCTCTATTAAACTTGAACATTCTATTAAACTTCGCCAAAAGGCTTGAATATTCCGCTCTCAGTGTCCTCGTAGGTGGTTTTAATAAACCGCAGGCGCTTCTGGTGTTAAATTTAGTAACAGTTAAGAGTAACTTTGTCAAGGTATATAGGGAAGTTTTACTCAAATTATTCACGGCTACACTGAGTTATTTATGAGACGTCTTTGTGCAAATTTGGATATATGAATATAATGTAATATGTTATATATAACACTTACCTACTCCCACAATTTAAGCGGTCTTCCATCCTTATTTAATATGTAACGTTTTATTACTTTTTTATTTATACACTCAACACTTCTGCAAGTACAGGTACTGGCAATAAAGATCCAACACCGATATTATGTGTCAAGACAGGGAATAATAGTATTTGCCCGCCTTGGTTGAGTTTATTTAAAAGACAATGCTTGTAAATTAAACTTCAATCATGATGGAAAAGACACAGTCCCGCGACCCCAACAGGTTTTGGTCCTCTTAGGGTGCTACGTCAGACAGCTCTTTGAGGCGCGCGTGGAACCCATTATCAGACTGCGAGTCACCCAATAACTCACCGACCGCATGCCCGCGCCTACGGTGGCCGGAAGTCGTTACGCGACGTCCGTTGCCTTGGGAGTCTCCCGAAGAAATGTACCTAGTGTCCGTTTTTGTATAGCTGCTAATGTATAATGGGCGTTTTTCTATTCTATTTTGCATAATTGGGCGATTTTCCATTAGCCGGCACTACGCCGGCGCCGTCGCATTTGCCGGTGCCGTGCCGGCTAGTGGAAAAATGCCTAATTATGCAAAATAGAATGATGGGTTTAATAATGTTCCGTCTGTTTGTTTGTTTTTTTTTTTTGTATTTAGACGGTATTCTATTTATTTCAGCCTAAAATGGACTGACGACTTTGGCACTCAGTCAGTACTGATTGCTAATGTATCATTATGTACGAGTTAGTACCTATAAATCGTACACTAGGAACGATTTATAGGTACCAACTCGTACTTAGGAAAGGTTGTAGGTACGTTTTCTTAGGCGCATAATGGTAGCTAGTTTAAACAATAGCTTTTAATTAAAGGTTATGGTAAAGTCGTAATTATTTCGTAAATACTTAGTTTTAAACAATGTTTAAACACTAAAGTTTAAACAAAAGGCATTGGTACGAGTACCACAATAATTATTGTTCCAATAAATTAAATTATTCACTAACAATTAAGCTTATAAATGACTTTTAACGATTTCGACCGCTTTGCAAGCAAAATTGAATTCATTGAAAAGCTATTAAAGTTTAAAATTGATATCAATTCGATTGAACTCTGTTTTAGGGCAGTCTGCCAATCAGCAGGTTATTGAATTAATAACACTTGAAAACTTTTGTGGAATGACAGTTAACTTTTTATAAAGGGTATGGCTGAAGTTGTTGAGGTCGTGTTTGTTCATCGTTCTTCAGATTTATTGCCGCATTAATAGGCTAGTTTCTAGGATCAATAAATATCATCTGCCTAGCCTTTTCCCAACTATATTGGGGTCGGCTTCCATTCAAGCCAGATTCAGCTGGATATCAGTATTTTACATGGAGCGACTGCCTGTCGGACCTCCACAACCCAGTAACTGTGTAATACGATACCCCATGGTAAGACTGGTTGTCAGACTTTAGAGCTTCTGACTAACAGTAACGACTGTCAAAGATCTACAAATGACAGCCGGGACCAACGGCTTTACGTGCTTTCCGAGGCACGGAGGAAACTTGCTATGACAGATGGTCACCCATCCACAGACCAACCTTGGCAAGCGCGGCTTAACCCAGAAGATCGGCCTGTACGGCTGTAATTATTTAGCCACGAGCTAGGATCAATAAATAGCAAATAATAATTATTTAGTGCGTCAATTGTTGAAAAGTTTTTTAAATCTTTGAATTTTACTGAAGACATAACGCTCGTGAATTTTAACTGTATCATAGCTTTTTTTTTACGTGGTAAAATCATCAAATGTATCCTCCCACCCCGGGCAGAGCGGGAGGCACCGTCAGACTCGTACTGACTAAAATCCACGGTGTCCTTCAATAGCCCTTTACGTTTCATTGTCACGGTAATACGATTAGTCCTGCGACCCCGGCAGGCTTTGGCTCTCTAGAGGCCCCGTCATCATGCTGACACTTTTTGAGGCGCGCGTGGAACACAAAGCGCCGTCGATGGATAAATTTCAAATGACTAGTCCATTGTTCTGTAGTAAATTTTATTTTGTTTTAAGTTTGCTCTGCATTTGGGTAAAAATAAACTAGTTATGAAGATTGTCAATATGACTTATAATATGTCAGTCATGTGTCAACCTATTATGTCAGTCTAGTAATAGCCTTCTACACTTTATTGTATTTACCCATACTCGAAACATTATATACACCACATTATCCTTTAAAGGAATTCACAGAAAACGTTCTGAAATATCTGTGAAAATCTTACCGCAATCAGTCTGAATTCTGTTCCGTTTGATTTAACCGCATCTTGAAAGGGAGTACGCCGTAATCCACTACACTGACCCGGTCCGGGTTCCGTCGTCTCCCCCCACCCTTTCAAGGCCATGTTTTATAATGACTGATGAGGAACCCCAATGTTTGATAGTCAGCATTTACGGTCCCTCGTGAACCAGGGTCGTTATTTGCTTTATTGAGTCTCCTTGACTTAAATGTCCATGAGCCCTCGTTAAATTAAATAGAGCTTCTATTAATATCGGGAATCAGTGGAAAAAGTTGCAAGTAGATATTTGTTTTCACTGAGTTTGATACCATTTGCTACTGACTATGATAATAATTATTGCCTTTAAGAGAATCTAAAATAGTAGGCACAGATTTCAAATCTTATTTTTTTTTCTCTAGCCTAATCTGTCCGACTCCTGAGCAAAGGCCTCCCCCCATTCCTTCCACTTATCTCGATGGTGTGCCTCCTCACGCCAGTTCACTAGGAAGCCATCCAAAGCATCCCGCCACCTTCTCCTAGGCCTGCTAGTCAAATCTTATTAAACTTTTTTTTTACTGTGGTAAGATGATCAAATGAGTCCTCCCTCCAAGCGCGGGGCGGGAGAGACTGTCAGGCTTGTACTGACTAAAATCCACGGTGACCCAGCCTTTTCCGATTCAGAGCGGTTTCCTGTATCCTTATCACGAGTTTTCACTATTTTACTTTACAGCGTCTTTCCAGTCAGCGTTTCTTGAATGGAAAAATAGAACGGCGCCTCTGGTGCGAAGAAAGAAATAATTGAAATTTGAAACATCAAAGTTCCAATTTACTTTACGTCAGAATAACTGAAAAAACTCATGATAAGGCCTCTGATGAGACAGTACAACTTATCATACTTTAATTTCCACTGTGGTGACAATTAATTTATATAAACGAGTTTTAAATGACTAGTTGAGGTCAGCGGAATCGCCTACGTGTTACTTGAAAATAAAATTATTCCACTTTACATTCATTACAAGCGATTTATCTCGCTTGTTAATGTCCAGAATGGTTAGTTAATGGCTTTGCCTACTTAAAACTTGCACGGGAGTCAAAAACTACCGTAAAAAATCTACAATCCCATCACATACAACGACAAATTGTCAAAGATCATACAGCCGTTTATTTTGACAGATGGTAGAACTTAACCAGGTGTCACCCAACCTGCAAGTTATGAACCAATGAGTTCACATCGAACTCATAAAACTGTCGTCACTTATAGAAAGAATTTTCGCGTGAAGACCCCCTGATCGTTTGGACGAAAACGAATTTATCTTGTCGCGTCAGCAAACACTTTTTGATCTGGCTTCAAAAGGTGTCAGACGAGTGAAAAGTTGTTTGTTTACGGAAAAATTGGGTCATTTGAATTTATAAGTATCTATGTTTTTGAAGTAATTTTTGTTAGCGCCCCCGAGCATAAATAATAATAAATAAAATAATAAATTTTATTCATAAATCTTTTACAAAGAGGAGTGTAGAAAGCCACAAAATAATACTTAATAATATAAAGTAAAAATTAATGCCTACATAGAGATAGTGTATAAATAAATTATTATAAGTACAAAATATTGACATGAGAATTCAAACTACATGTAGCGACCTGCCTGAACTAAGTTTATAAAAACTTGTGTTTCAGGTCATCACTTCATCGTAATTTAAATAGGACAGAATAATTTATGTTTTCAGGATTAATACATTGAACACTTTATCGATTAACAAAATAAGCATACTTTACAAATATTATAAAACTATTAAAAACTACATATCAAGCAATTATCGAACAAATATTTGTTTTACTTGAATTAAAACTGGGTCAAAATTACATAGGTATGACATTTTCAAGGTTTCACATATTAACTGTAGCAAAGCTACGCGTGCATTTTTTCTAGGTAGGTGGTGACATACATAATTATTTGCAATGTTGATGATAGAGACCCAAGTGCCGAGGTAGTAACAAGGTATTGGGTTGGTTTATTACATTTTATACGGAAATTATCAAAACAACTAGATATAACAGATTGGCTGATTGATCATTCTAAACTACATACAATCAAAATATAAGGAAAACTACAGTTTGAGAATTAAAATACTTAAATGATTACTTAATTGATGGCGCTCTTAGTCACCTTCATAGTCTATAGAATTGATATAGTTGTCTTCTGCATATTTTCGAGCCGGACAACTAACATCACCAGTAGCATGGTCACATTTTCTTTTGACGCGTTTACACGTCGCACATTGGGAGGGAGAAGATTTATGGCTGCATTCCTTGAAGGAATGACCTGTTTCTCCACAGTGGTTGCACGTAGGACTTGTTTCTCGGCAATACTTGGCTGCATGTCCAAACTGCTGGCAATTGAAACACCTGGTGACTATTGTGAAATCTCGCACGGGGCACGAAGTCCAATTTACAAATAAACGGCCTTGATTCAGAAGAATTTTCCTGGTGCTAGCGGGAACTTCGAAAATATAGTTGCAGGTAGGAAGACCTTTTCTACCCGATTTATGGCTCAATTTTATGTTTCCTTGAAAGGACTCACGAGTTGTGCTCGGTAACTTATCAGCAATGTTTTGTTCGTAGATGCAATCCAGAACTTCCTTTTCAGTAAGGGCTACGGGGACACCGATGACAACGATCCTGGGACGACGTCTGGATGGTTCTTCAACTGTAAGACCTGATGAAACCAATATCTGGGATTTTTTTAATTTATCAATGTCGTCCTTATTATCTGTGCTAATAAGCACACCCCCATTCCTGACTTTTCTCAGGCCGCGGACATGCAGTTTCAGTTCTTCCGGCGAGATGATTTTTTGTACTAGGGTCTTTGTTTCGTCACTAGTTTTGGTCTTGTCACTAGGATAGATGGCAACAGAACTCAGATTTGCTGGTAAAACAAAATTATCCGAACTTCTTTTAACCATACTAGCGTATGAGCAATTGTCAGGTTTGAGTTTAGTTGCGACGACCTCCTTGACTTCTTGTAGAGACGTCGAAACGTCCTGCTGTGCCTGTAGGTGCTGGATGGTGCTGTGCGCCTGGATTGTTTTCTGCTTCAAGGCTTGGTATAAGACGGCCATCTGAGATGTCCCACTTGAGACCTTCCGACAAGACTGGAGACACGGAGTTTCTGCTCGGAGTTCATTTTTCCCTCCGAGACAATGGAGCACACTTTGTTCAGAATGGTATCTATAGATACCATCCATTTCTGGATCTCTGGCGTAGTTATGACTTCACTCGGCAATTCATTCATAGTTGAAGGCGGCGGACTTGGATCTCTAGGATGAACATCTTTGATTGGGGTTGGTGGAGGACTTCGTCGTAGTAATTGGCTTCGACCAAAGGGACTGGATCCCGGGTTAGACATAACTAACACACACTATTTGTCTTTTAATTTAGTTCATTTTGCACAATAGTCAGTCTGTAGTAACCTACTAAACACACGCGACACACTTTATTACTGACGCCGCAGAAAAAATATTAATTGCAAATTAATTAATCATAATATTTTCATATTATCCGATAGAAGAGACACGACCGCTTAGTTTCGTATCTGATGAAGCAATGATGCGATTCTACTGATTTGGGACGCCGACTAACTAGAAGTGAAAAAAGTCTTTACTGCTAAGATAATAAATAAGGATGCCATTTTTTAGGGTTTCGTAGTCAACAAGGAACCCTTATAGTTTCGCCATGTCCGTCCGTCCGTCCGTCCGTCCGTCCGTCTGTCCGCAGTTTAGCTCAGAGACGCACAGTACAAGAGAGCTGTAATTTGGTGTAAAAATACGGATTTGTTGTGCCGAAAAAGTGGTAAAATAAAATCTCGAAAAATATTTTTTTTTAGGGTACCTCCAGTACTTACACGTAAAGTGAGGATTTTTTTTACCCCTTAGTGTGGGGTATCATTAAAAAGGCCTTTAAAAAATAATGATAGTTTCCATTAACAGTTTTTGATAAAAAAATTCGTTTGTGAAATATTAAGGTTTAAAGTGCTAAATTTTGCTCAATTCGAGTGTCCCCCCCCTCTACCAGCTAAACGGTTATGTTTGGGGGTGTGAAAAAATTCACAATAGTAGTATATATAACGAAGTTTAAAAGAAAATTATCATGACTAAGTAGGCTTTACAACTTTTCGAGTAATAGTCGACCAACTTATAAAATGTACTTGATATCATATTTTCTTAAACAAAATGTATCGGAGACAACTGCAAATGTAAGTTTGTCAACTTTATTTTTACAGCTTTTATAGGTATGTTTTTTGGGGATAGGTAGGTTTATATCGTCAACTATTTTCTAATTTATAGGTTCTAAATTCGTCGTAATCTTTTTTCTTATGTATTTTCCCCGATTTCTCAAAGACTCCTGGACCGATTTTGAAAATTCTTCTTTTTAAAATTAAATTCAGCGAATCAGTTTAGTTAGTTCGCATAAGTGTTTTGATGGGCAACTACGGAACCCTACACTGTGCGTGGCCCGACATGCACTTGACCTGTTTTTCTATCTACATAAGGTAAGCGTTCACAGGTCCGCATCACACGTATCGGACGTATCGTACGTAACGGATTTTAAATTGCCTTGCATTAAAAATCATACAACTGCGTCCACTGATCCGCATCGTACGGACGGCTCATCGGCAATGCCTACATGTGATGCGTACCGATGACGTCATACGGAATGCAGATCAGTGGACGCGATGAAGGTGGCATCGGAAATCCGATTGCTGATACTCGCGTCGGCAATCCGATCGCTGCCGATACAGAAATCCGTTTGATGCGATGCGTCAGATACGTACGATGCCGACCTGTGGACGCTTACCTATACAGAGACGTACGTTTTATATTAGCAGAGTCTTGTCAAATTGCATCGCATCGCGTCATGAGCAAGCGCGATTATAGGGAAAGTTGTTGAAGAAATGTGAAGAGAATTCAGGAAGCATTTGATTCCGTCTCGACGTTTGTGTTGTGTGGTATTTGTATATTTTAGGAACTCAAAGAACCCGTAGTATGTTCTTTTCACATAAAGCTATACACATATATCCCGGTTCCTCGTGGTTTCGCTTTGTGTTATCTTTCCGCACATTTAACGGTGAGCTTATTCTGGGTTTGCATAGCTAGATGTGTAGCCGTGTGTACCTAAACAAATATTATCTGAATATTTATCTCGTGATTTGGTCCAGAAAATATTTCAGTTTGTTTGAGACAAGGTCAATGTCTTTTTCTTGTAATATTATTTACTTCATTTATGCCTGGAGGCCATAAATAGCCAGAAGGCGCCGCGGCAGACCTCGTAGAAGATGGCGGGACGAGCTTGATAAAACCTATGTCCAATGGTCCACTTTGGCCCTGGATCGTGAAAACTGGAAGTCATGGGGAGAGGCCTTTGCCCAGCAGTGGGATGATGTAGGCTAGCAGTATCAGTATCAGTATGCCCGGAGTGTTGCCTCATAAGAACAGCAAACAGGGATCAAAATTATCCAGACTATGCACTATCTTCAAAGTGTACAAACAAATTACTTTTTTCCATAAAATCAAACGGTTCCTTTTTGACATACGGAATCCATTAAACCATAATACTTCTATAGAAACACATACATATACCACTAAAAAGGCCGCAGGAAGCCCCGTTTCGATGGATAGCTCCCGGGGGATCCAAAATGAAATATATTCGTATTTCATCACCGTTCGAAAGGGCCAATAATTTAGTTAAAAGTTTTAACTAGGGGTGTGAAACGGTAAAAGTGAGCCAATGTTTCGTTTATCAAACTATGTACAATGTTCAATTGAAAATTTACATAGTTCAATTGGTTCTTTTGGTTTTTTGACTGTATGTATTAACTCTTAATCTGGGAATAGCACTTTGGAATTTAGCCTACACCCATACCCCCTTATTAATAAACGTGGACTAAAGTTACAACTAGGATAATCCTCGGATTAGCTATACATTTTTTAAGCATTAACCGTCGCTTAACTTTAGTCCACGTTTGTGAGAGGAAAGAAGCTTTAACCAGTGGAATATAGAGCGCATGTTAAAAGTTGTTTAAAAGTAATACAAACTGTTGGGCTGTTCTGTTGCCAAAATGCTCTAAAATTATGCTATTTGCCAAACTAACTGCTTCTCATAATGAAAGAAAAAATCAAAGACATGTGACAGTAAATAGCTTACTAGCCAATGATATTATAAAGAAAGATACGCCATGTTCATACTAAATTGCGTTCAGAATTGTTGCGTTGTTATTATAGTAATTTAAAACTACGACAGCGATAGATAATGCGGAACGTATTAAGATAGAAAGAGATAACGATAGTAAAGAGCAACAATTTGTCTTACTTTGTCCTTAACAATTTGTGCGTGCTAGTGCGATATCTACCTCTTTTTATTTATAATATCATTGTTACTAGCGTGTTTTACAACAGCTCGCTCCCAAAATGAGGAGGCCAGTGTCCCAGTAGTGAAAAAAGTGAAGCATATTTTTTGAAGGAGTATTACACAGTACTCCTTCACCTAATAATGCTAAACAGTTTATCGTAATTAAAAATCCGAAAGACATGCACCCACGAAGACTAGCTCAGCAGTACTATTTTCGTTAGACCTAGTTCTAACCGGCTGACAGTTTGTCTATATTTATAAAGAGGTCGTTGTAAAGAAAGAAAGAAATTGTATTATAAAGAATAGCACAGAGTATATTACAGCACGCTTCCTCTCATATCATAGATGACTTTTGTCCCAACAGTAAGAAAATTAAACCCAATAGGGGTTTGCACTAACATAAATTAATTCTAACGCCTACCTTCCAACCCACATAACAAATGACCTATAAACCAATTAGGATTGCATGCACATTTCCCAATAACGCAATACACAAGATCAAGTTATGCGTGACGTCACGAGGAACATAGTAACCATTGGACGTGTCCTGTTCAATAATGGACTTGAACAAAGCCTCTAGACTGGCTTTAAGCTATTGTTTGAAGCCAGTAGTGCCTCGCTTGATCGCGTACCTTTGTGAAGGTGTGGTTGATTGTAAAATTATAATTCGGTAATGGATTGGATTGGGATTATATGCGGAAAGGCCTGTATCTCCACCAGTAGGGTAGAACAGGCTGAATAAAAAAATATTACGGTTAATACTAAAACCTAAAAAAAATTAAAACCATATCTCCGACCCTTTTTTTAAGGCCATGTCTTGGAGTCGTAGAAACATGAGTCCTGAGAAAGTTTAGAGTTTACTGTAACCTACAAACGCAAAGGGCAATTGAAGAAACAGGGTGCACCGAAAACAGTACGAGTCTGAAAGTTTCATCCGCTTTAAAAAAAGCTAAACTTATAAAAAAAGACAAAGTTTCACAAAACGATTTAGAGATTTTACCTTTTGTCTTTTACTCCTTGGAAAATGCAGAAATATCCTCAAAAACTATACAATTGTCTCGTTAAGAAAACGTACCTGCAGCTAAAACTGTCTTAAGAAAAAGGACTCTTTATCCCGGACTGCAGTTATTAAAATATATACTCGAAACTACAATGCAGGGACCGTAGAGCAGAACTTTATAAGTTTGGGGAAGTCGCAAAATTAACCTTATTACTTCCTAGACAAAGTCTGTACTATGAATATTCACATTCCAATAACCGTCACAGTTTCTTTGTTCTTCAGATTTATTGCTATATAATTGTTGTAGAGGAAGTTTCCTTTGTTATAGTTTGGTGAAGTTACGGAGTTATTATGTACAGCGTTAGTTTTAGTTTACATACGAAGTTGGACTTTGTTTTTACAAGCTTTTATTTTATCTACTAGCTTTCTATTAATACTATCTAAATATTAAATTATCAAATGATTGAGCCCAGACATTATAGTCAAGTTATATGAGGACCAAGCAGGTTTGTGTCTGAGATAGTCTTTCGGAGAAAGAAACATACAAATTGAGTGTCCTGTCAGCAAATTGAATATTATGAAATTCTTGACTAATTATACTAATAAAAATAATAAAGTAGAAAATTATCTGTAAGATCTGCTAGATATACCAAGAATTTCTAATGATTCTGGACGAATCACTGAACTGTCAGGAGATTATACTTTAGAGGCCGCAGTTTTTTCCAATATTTAGTAGAAATATCTTCAAAGGTTCATCAAAATGATCTTCTAGTCAATATAAACCTACTTTCTTTGAGATGATAATTTCTACAAACATCTGCATGTAAACTAACTGTGGATCGCTTGAGGATTATTCTGCGAACAGTAATAAAGCTCCTCGAGCTCAATTGAAATAAATCAAATAAATCCGCGTTCACCACTCTTTGCTTGAATAAATTCTTCCGTCAGATTATTGACTCAGTCTCAAAGTTAGTATTTAATTTTCCTTTATTAGAATCTTCTTTTTATGACCATGAATATGGGTCGATGATGAAATATTCTTAGTCTCTGACTCAGCTCAAGTCATACTCAAGACGCCCTCAACTCTGCCCCTTGAGACCCGATGACAAAATTTTGTTATACAATTAGACACGCTCAGGTCTCATGTCTTCTGCGATCATCAGAGCTATTTAATTCTGCGCTAATTGCGGCTAGAAATATAACTTTGAGGATGTTTAAATCCGTAGCCATGACGACTGAGTCCAGCAAAGCTTATCGCCATCAGTATCTAGTTTAGCTAAAGCACGCTAAGGGACATGTTTTTTTAATTAAAAACAGTATCTTTTTCATTTACACAAGGTTCTCTTATCATTTCCACACAACTAAACTAAAGGGAATAATTTTGCCCTGCTTAAATCCGTAGCGTCCAAAATTGCCTTCTAAAAAATGTGACTAATTTATATCTGGAATCTAATTACTAGGCAGTTCAATTAAATTCCTGATCGTAGACACAGCTGAACGTGACTATTTAGTATGAAAAACGCATTTAATTAAAGACAGGGTTGTATGAATTTAGCAAATAACGCTTTATTGGAGTTCACTCGGAGCTTGATATTGCGAGGATTCGTCGCCTTAGGGCCTTAGGGTTGATCCAGACAGCTACACACAATAGATATTAAGAAATAAGGCTGGTTGCTATGGGATTGAATGGCTGCACAACCACTTTTGTGCCAAGCCGATGTTCAACGTTCCGATGTCAAACGTTTGGTGGAATAAAAAAACTTAATAATTATGTCAGCAAATAATCTTAATTTAAATCTTTTAGCAGTAGTGTATGCATATTAAAGTTTGAAATTCAAATATAAAATGGTTGCACGGCGCAGCAGTCAAATACAATTACAAATGGAATGGAACCTTTATTGCATCAATCCTTAAGTGGTTAACCCAAATTTTATAAATGATTAAGCATTAAAAAAACCGTCCATATGATAATGAAGTGTTTCTAAAGTGCGGTTATAAGAGGTCTATCAATAATAAAAAAAGACTTTATTTTTTCTTTAATAGCATTTGTTTTAGTTTCATCAAGCTGAGGTTTACAAAACCAAGACTTTATGTAATTATTGACTAACATGTTAGGTATGACTTGGCAGGTCCGCACACTTTAGACCTAAAACGTAAGTATCCACACACTCAAATGTTTGAACACTCTTCATACAATAGAATGTACTCGTATATACGCACAATGTCTTGTGTAGCCGGCCTTACACTCGAATAAAGAGGGTAATGTTTTCTAACGACCGTTGTTTGTTCAGGAATGCGTGTAGGCTTTGTACTCGGCTTGTGGCATCCGATGGAATTGTGTTCTCAAAGAAAACATCAACATCCTTAACTTGGCTGATGTGCTTCGTAGGATTCACTAGGGCGTTTACCCGTAGCACATTATTATGTACTAAAATAGATTACGAAATCCCGCATTCTAAGTAGATATATTTTTAGACCGTTTCTGGTCAAACAGCACTCGACATCTCCTATCTTTCAGTAAAAACAAATGAACGTTTAGATTCATAAAATATGGAACTCCAAAACCGAAATGGATTACGTGATTTGTTTTTTAAAGAATTATTCCCGTTGGATCCCACTTTTGGATCCCATTTTTTAGGTAGTCCCGATGAATCCCATTTTTAATTCCCGTTGAATCCCACTTTTTGACAACATGTGTATATATCAGAAGAAAACTGTTACCGTTATTTTACTGATATATTCTGAGTAACTAATTTAAGAATTTTACAAAAAGAAATAGTTCCTCAAGATCCGGCCACCATAGGCTTTCATTAGACCGGTCACCAGTGAGTGTAGAAAGATGGCAGAGACACATTCTGAGAATTTGTTTGTCTTTACTTACAAACTGGGTGTCGAGTCTGCTAATTATTAGTCAGAATGCCGCCACAATGGCGTTTCAATTGTAGTGCTTATTCGAACTATTTTTTACTGCTGAGTAAAAAATGGTTCGAAAATTGAAACGCCATTGTGGTGCCATTCTGACTAATAATTAGCAGACTCGACACCCTGATAGAATGTCACTAACCAGCAAAAGTACTAGGCTAGCATAAGATCAAGGTGGTATGTTTTGCGCTCTGGCGCCACGTGACACGCAGCGCGGGGGTAAGGTAACTCTAAATGGCCTGCCAAAGTACTAGGCTAGCATAAGCTCAAGGTGGTAGCCGGGAGCCGTCCGACCAAGGACAGGCCCAAGTCATGGCGCGTCGTGTTTCACGCTTACCTCAAGAGAACAGATGGAGACTGGACCATAGGGCCATACGCCGAACTTGACGCGGGCGAAACCGCAAGCAGAAGCTAGTTTTATGATAGCAATTTTGTCATTGAAAGTACTCGCATTCAGATTTTTTAAAGCATGTGGGATCCAACGGGAATAGTTTTTGGGATTCAACGGGAATAAAACGTTTTTCTTTTGTTGTGGGATTCAACGGGAATACATTTTAATTTTTTGTGGGATCCAACGGGAAAAATATTCAAGTGGGATTCAAAAGTGGGATCCACCGGGAATAATTCTTTTTAAATAGGTATTCTACGGATTTGAATTTCGAACATGTTTTTTTTTTTCACCGGTTTTAATTTTATTTAACTGATTTTAAAGGACAATAATATGAGAAAGTTTTATTTAGAGATTGGCTTTCATATTCTCTAATGTTTTGTTAAGTTATAACTTTTGCTGGCCAATTATTTGGTAATTTAACATGTTTGTTTTAAACATGAAGCGGAAAAACAACATTATTAAAGGAAAACTTACTCAAAGATGCACAGTTGATTGGGCGACTCGCTGTCCGACCATGGACCATCCACGGTTCAACGGCGTAAAAAAAATAAACAGTTGATAGATACAAGACATTATTCGAAGACATAATACACCAGGGTGTCGAGTCTGCTAATTATTAGTCAGAATGGCGCCACAATGGCGTTTCAATTGTAGTGCTTATTCGAACTATTTTTTACTGCTGAGTAAAAATGGTTCGAAAATTGAAACGCCATTGTGGCGCCATTCTGACTAATAATTAGCAGACTCGACACCCAGATTGAATGGTTCTAACGTTTTACGTCATAATTTAGCAACAGATGACCAATAGCGGTCATAGTTCAAATGACAAACATAAAAACCTGATATTGTCATCCTTTTACAAGAATAACGGTTATAACCGAATACATGAATCCTGATGTTATAACACTTATGTGACCGGGCCACAAAGGAAACTGGACGGCCCAAGAGTTTGTCGATAAATCTTTCTTTTTTATGAGAAACTATAAATTACTGTGCCTTTCACCGGCCATGGTCATTGCTGTCCAACTGATCCCAGGACTTAGGGACCGAAAAATAGTAGGAGCGAAAGAAATTAAGAACAGTTACTGAAGCAATAAAAAGTAACGACCACCGAAGTACAATTAAGGGGTATTACACACACGTGATGGCATTGCGAACTTCGGTGAAAGTCACTAACGTTTGCGACAAGACATTTACTTTATGACTTTAGTGCGTATCGAGGAAATTAGCTGGGATTAAAGTAGTTATACTGCGGAGATTTTTCAAAGTTATTACAAGCTTCTGTGTTATACCCGCGGTGGTGCTTCTGTGTTACGCCCACAGAGACGGACGTCGCTAGACGATTTCCGGCCACCGTATGGCGCGGGCATGCGGGCAGCGAGTAAAGGGCAAGTTGCTGCCCGACCATGGACCATGCCCATTGCCCAGGTCCCAGGCCCAGGTGTCCCACGCGCGCCTCAAAGAGCGTCAGCATGATGACGGGGCCCCATTTCAGAGGGCCAAAGCCTGCCGGGGTCGCGGTACTTATTCCATCACCGTGACCCCGGAACATAAAGGCCTAGTGAAGGACACCGTGGATTTTAGTCAGTACGAGTCTGACAGTCCCTCCCGCCCTGTCCGGGGTTGAGGACTCATTTGGTGATTTTACCACGTTAAAAAAAAAAAAAGGTTGCACTCCAGGAGTGCCGGTAGAAGTGAAAACTTTTTTGTTACTATGTTTTATTTTTAATTTGAATGACGTCTTACTCATTTTCGATCAGGGTCACGTGACCCTGACGCGAGTTTTGGTCACGTGACCCTGACGCGAGTTTTAAATTTTTTACCCATTACAGAAAAAGTGTACAACGCCGCTAAAGAAGTTTTCACTTCAAAAAGATTCTGTGTTTTTCATCGTCCTGAAATGAGTCCTCCTACCCAGGGTCCAGTCAGTACAAGTCTGACAATCCCTCCGATTGTCAGACTTGTACTGACTAAAATCCACGGTGATCCTTCAATAGCCCTTTACGTTCCAGGGTCACGGTTATTTGATGAGACAGTCCCGGTACCTTTAGGGATCTAGATAATATACTTGGTAAATAACGTCAAGTAAAAATAACAATTATTTTAAGGAAGGCTCAATTAACTTAATTGCTATAATTTTGAGAAACTTGAATTATCGATAAATACACATACACAGAACGCCAAAGATGTGAAGCATTTTGCTTCTTTCTCGTTCAAACATTAATGAATAAACCCGCAAGCCGGTTGCCAATTACTCATCACCTGATCTTTCTGAAGAACGTCACTTATAAGCTCAGGGGGGGTATTACAACTCTTAAAACCAGGCTTGTTCCGGCGAGTAAAAGTGACAGAGCTATACAAGTCGTCTAGCGCCATCTCGTTCACTCACTGGAATAAGCCTGGTTTTAAGACGTTGTAATACCCCCCCAGTGTATATTTTAAACATTATTTTAGCAAAAGTTTGAGTTACAGCGAGTAAAGGGCAACTCGCTGTCCGACCATGGACCATGCCCGGGTTGACGGCGCGTCGTGTTCCACGCGCCCCTCAAAGAGCGTCAGCGAAAATGACGGGCCCCCTCTCAGAGGGCTAAAGCCTGCCAGGATCGCGGGATTTATTTCTGCACCGTGACCCCGGAACATAAAGGGCTATTGAAGGACACCGTGGATTTTAATCAGTACAAGTCTGACAGTTCCTCCCGCCCTACCCGGGGTGGGAGGACTCATTTGATGATTTTAATACGCTAAAAAAAAAAAAAAGTTTGAGTTAAAACGCCAAGAATGGGGCCCAGAATTCGTACAAAATAAAACCTTTTGACAAAATGTTACCTTATCTCTTTTTTTTCCTAAAAGTTCCGGTAAGTTACTGACTGATAAATGTCCAAGTAATTAAAAAGTTTTCTCATAAATAATCTTATTGAAGCTCTTCACTTACTTTTTAATGAAGGTTGATTTTTGAACGCACCTTATTACTTTAAGTTTTCTAGTCTCGGAACCGTAGAAAAATACTGTTATAATAAAAACCTACAACTTTTTGTTTTCAAAGAGGTACATTTTCTGAGAAAACTTGAAGTTTTTACGCCGTGACGGCTTCAATGCTTAACCAACCAACAGCTTAAGAAAAACATCTACAAACTGGTTGCAACAGCTGGCTGTTCCCAAGTAGTTGGGGCCCGCTATAAGAGAAATGGGCTATTGTCACTAGTAAGGCACTTTAGCAATTCAATTTCGTAAGTTTTTTGTTTGGTCCGACTTTAAACGGATGGCGAACATCTTTTGTTTGAAGTGACCGTGTTTCTTGTGGTATTAAGACTGAAAAAGCTGGACTATTAACTTGTTTTCAGAGGCTGTGTATTAGAATGTGTTCTCATTTCTAGAAAATCATCAAAATTGAGTGTAGCGGAAGAGACAGTAAAACTTGACCGACTTAAAACTAACCTATCCTTTCTTATAACTTTGGCAGATATTTGGTCCTATCGGTTGCGATGCAGTGGTGGCCCAGTGGTATCGGCCCTGACTTACGAGTTGTAGGTCGTGGGTTTGAACCCAGCCTGGCGCATTACTTTGTGCAATTTATTTCATCACCATTGCTCTCAAAACGGTGAAGGAAAACATCGTGAGGAAACCGGCATGTCTTAGAACTATCAAATTCGAAGACAGTGATATCCACCAATCTGCCCCTATCCTTTACTTGTTGACTCCTGTAGCTCAATTCACGTAACTAAACAAGTGCTGTTGCAGTGCAGTTGCAGTTAAGTTTCGATCAAAACAACGCTTTTCGTATTCTCTACAGCTTGTCAAACACGCTCGCGTCAAGTTCGCGTCACGCGAGCGCATCATAGGTATTCTACTGCTGCGTGTCTTTGATGAGTGTTTCGGATCGCAACATGATCGTGAATCTTAATTGTGAATCAGCACTAAAATCTGTACTAGGTTATTATTTTAATATCTTATTAATGTCATATTCATTGAAATTTAATCGATTTCATTCGATTATTTAGTGGGCAATGATTTTTCTCTCCTGTCAGTTTGACGTGCAGTTCACGCGCAGCTTACGCGCAGTTCAAAGATTACAAGAATACCGTTTATCACTCGAACTTGAACTTAACTACAACTGCACTACTATTTCATCGGCGCGTTATAAAATTACGTGAATTAGCCTTCTGATCCGATTCCCGACACCCTGGACATCTTTTCTATTTCAAGTGTTCCGCCTACCTTTTCCGATAAGGTGATTGTCCCGTTACCTCTATTATAACCTATTTACAATTAGGGGTTTAGTTTAACTTACTATAACTAAAAGTCTTAGTTTTGACGAGTCACTTATCAAGTAATAATACAGCTTAGAGATCTTATTTATGTCCACGACTTTACCCGTGTGGTAAGGTTAAGGTGAGGAAGGAAATTTGGTGCTAGACTCTTAAAAGTTTTTCAAGATGTTACCTATGCACGCAGTATCGCGTAATGAGTCTCTACGTCTTGTCCACTTTAGTGGTGAACTAGTTGCATCATTTCGCATTAGAGCATGCGTAGGTAACGTTTTGAGAGACTTTTAAGACTATCACTGAGTTGCCTGTCTCACAAAATAACCTCCCTTCACCCTATTCGATCTTTCAGCGAAATACTATAATTAGAACTAGAACGACGGAATTTACGAAACTATAAACGAACAATAAACGTATACAAAGTATGAAAAATAAAGAATAATCACTGACAACTAGAAAAGTTTTCTAGATGATAAATAGAAAAGCCAAGACGTTTATAACACACAACCTCTTGTCAGTGGGTATAAAAGCGAGTCTATAAAACCAACCCGTACGACCTCCGTAAATCTACAGTTCATCAATTCCGATGTTGAGCTTCATTTGTCAGCAACACAGGCTAAACTATTGAAACTCTATTAGACCCGAAAAAGCCCACATGAATAATGTAGGTTCCATAGTATTCTTCTTCAATAAATCGGTATTTTATTCCACAGTATCTGTCCTTTTGCGGCCTTCCGAGTTTTTTCATTACTGTTCATTATTTCACTTGACGACTGAATGTAATATTCGGAGTCATTCGTCTAGAAATTCACTCCCATCAGACAACAATGTCGAAATGAAGACAAAAATATGTCGGCGGCTAGAATTCTCGAGTAATAAATGGTTTTGTTTGAACTGTCATTCTATACTTACTTTTAAAATATAGAAATGGGTCAGGTAAAATCCGTCCCTTGCTTTAGTTTGCGACGTGCGGATTTTCCATATCCATTTGGCTATGGCACCGTTAAATATTTTACAATAGCTTTCCTGTTAGGCTTATCGTAAAAGAGAAAAGCCGAGGTGCACTTCCATTTATTGACACCTATTGACATTTTAGAAGCGGCTTTGCGATAGAGTTAACGTGACAAAAATTGTACGGTATGTTGGTTACTAGACAAAATCATATTTATCGACAGAACTGACTGCAATTCGACTGGAGTTTCCATACAAAAGCAAGCCGGTCACCGTTTAGTTGCGCTACGAAACAAAAGCTGTATGTACTCGTAGTTTGGTAGCTTTATGTGTCGGTCTGTGTCAGAAGTTGTGCATACTATCGGCATCAGCAACATTGCGTTGCTGCCACCTGTAACACCCGTTTCACCTAACTTAGGTGGCAGGGTTTCAGATAGAATTGTAAAGCTTTTATGTCAGTAGTTTTTTTTTATTGTAGGATCGGTGTTCTTCGAATTCGTTGCTACATTTACACATATTGTTTATCCATTATTTTCCTATTAAAATCTCGTTTATCTTATTGATTGCACACACTTTCTTTAACTAACTTCTTTAGAATGTGTTAAGACTTTTCCCAATTATCAGGTCAGTTTTCAGTCTTACTAGATGCAATTGAATACCTGTCCTTTACTTAGAGCGACTGCATTTCTGACGATTATTATTATCAGTACTACCTTGAGTACTTGTTAGTTTGGAACCTTGTTAATTTTTTTTTTACTCAAATGAGTCCTCCCAACCTGGGCAGGATGAGAGGGGCTGTCAGATTTGTTCTGACTAAAATCCACGGTGTCATTAACTCTTTACGTCGTATGTCAATAGCTCTTTACGTCGAGTCGTCCATTACTCGCGCTCCGCTGTGGGCGTCTCCCACTGCGGCTCCTGATAAGCCTGGTTGTTAGACTTTCGGACCACCTATGGCCATTCGCAAAGATCTTTAATTCACAGTGTAAGCCAACATTACTACAGCAGTTTTCAACGGCAAAAAGAAAGCTCGGTACTTCGACCCTATGTACTATACATATAATTAAATCTTCGTCATTTCACAATCCTCTGCTAAAACGGAAAAGGTTTCTCTACAATAGTACAGCTAGTCAAAGACAAATAATCAAAACAGCCCCCAGTTACCAGAAGCGGTAGAAATAGACGTCAAGCAAACAAATACATAGACGAACAAACATTTCCCCTGAAGCATAATCTACCAATGCATTCAGAAAATGGAATCCCGATTATCAAAAGCCGTTGATATTCTGTTTCTCTTCAATCTCTTGCTAACATACTAGTGTTGTGTTTGATTTATCGCCTGTTGTCATGTTTGACTCCTGTCAATAAATAGGTCAATATTGATACAGTGTATTTTTGTATGAAGAGTACATATAAGGAAGCGAAGAGCGTGTGAAGTCAAATATGTTTTCGTAACAAATACATTACATTGAAACTGAAAATGTTGGATGTTGATCGAAGTAATAAACTGAACCCTGTTAATTATTTATTTATGACTAACGGTTGTAAACAATGAGGTTGAAAATGTAAAGTAGTTTTTGCACAAATCCCTGATTAAAGTTTTTTTCTTCCTACTGTATGTTTACACCTTTTGAACCGGTGCTTTATAATTATAATAATTATGATATTTAATCAAGACGATGATTATTGAGGAAAGAAAAATGTAAGTTACAAGAGGGATTCGATGCTATATGATAAAAACAACAGTTCATCTTTAAAAATGTTCCATAAAAAAAAATGTAAAGGTTTTGCTAGTGATCAGAAACTTTTTTTGATGTATGTTGGTTAAATATAATGATCCTGAACATAATAATTATGTTTACATTTTTTCAATCCGAAAAAAGTATAACGCTGCAAATTGATGAGTATGATGTAAAAGGAGCTCTTGCTTGTTACCACGTTTATTATTTTAATAACCTTTATTTTATAATGGTAGCCATACACCATACTGCCTATTTGTCAATTCGGCATAAAACTGCCAATTTGCTCAAATAGAATTGAACGTGTATGGGGGTGGAATGCCAATTTGATTGCATGACATGCCAATTTTGATAGGTCATCAAATCGTTTTTGACACAACGTCAAATCGGCAGCAGTGATGCCATCTTAGCAACTTCATAGATAGTTAGCTAATTTTATAAAGGTGCTAGAAAAAAAGCTAAAAAGTGTAACTTGTGGCTAAACTTTTTAGCTACTTTTCTACAGGGACGGTTAGGCCACGTTCACACGGCGATTATTTTCCCGTATACCGTACACGAGATTTTATCGAATAGAGTTGACCAGTTTTAGGACAACTTTGCACGGTACACGGTAAAATATTATATTTCTCAAACACGGGATTTTCCCGTATGAACGCCGTTTAAACTATTTTTAAGTTTTCATTTGTGAACTGTTATTACTGCTCTATTCGATAAAATCTTGTATACAGTATACGGGAAAATAATCGCCATGTGAACGTGGCCTTACCAGGAAAACTGAGGCTTTTCGCACATGGATCGCATGTACACTCGTAAAAAAAAGAGTTATTCATTTTATTTTAAACCAAAATACGATTGAAAACTTGAGAGGTGTCAAGGGACCACGAAAGCAAGTTAAAAAAAGGTTCATGCTATTTTCGACCTTATTGACATTTATGCAAACACCTGATTTTAATGAAGGAGCAATGTTAACGAATGAGAATGTGAGAAAAACAAACTAAATTTTTAATGTCGATAAGGTCGAAAATCGCTTGCACCACTTTTTTTAACTTGCAATCCTTAAGCAAATGTTTTCCGACCTTCAAGCGATTTTCGACCTTATTGACAACGATGCAAACACCGGATTTTAATGAAGAAGCAATGTTAACGAATGAGAATGTGAGAAAAACAAACTAAATTTTTAATGTCGATAAGGTCGAAAATCGCTTGCACCACTTTTTTTAACTTGCTATCCTTAAGCAAGTATTTTCCGACCTTCAAGCGATTTTCGACCTTATTGACAATGATGCAAACACCGGATTTTAATGAAGGAGCAATGTTAACGAATAAGAATATGAGAAAAACAAACTAAATTTTTAATGTCGATAAGGTCGAAAATCGCTTGCACCACTTTTTTTAATCTAATTTGATAGTCTCATGATGAAATGAAAAGGTGCTAGAAATTGTAGCTGTCGTCACCGAATAATAGCCAGATCTAGTTGCTGAGTTGGCATCACTGGTGCAGATTTGAAGTTGTGACAAATCTATCGTATCGATAGGCAGGATGGTGTATGGTGTATATGGACGAACAGCCGGACTATTTGAAACAATTGCAAGCGGCAAATCTATCGTATCGATAGGCAGGATGGTGTATGCCTACTATAAGGAATTGAACACTGGTTTTTATTAAATTAAAAACGGGCTAACAAGGTGAATAACAAGCATAATTATGTGGTTACAGTTACGTTGAAATGTGGTTATACCACAACAACTTCAAAAACTTAAGAAGAAAAAGAAAACTACTTGCACCAGTTTCAACTATGTACCTTTAACTAGAAAACTGTAAAAAAAGGCAAAGGCGCTCTAAAACCTGGAATTTAACTGGGTCGCATGTATTTCACGAGTTTCTAATTAAAACTACTTTTCCTTTGAATTTCTGCACAATATACGAAGAAAAATAACTGGCATACGCCTTTACATATTCCATTCACGTTACAAGAAGGAAAGAAATAAAGGAACAACGTTTCCAGTTACATTTTCGCTCATTTTGGAAAACTGACGAAGCTTGAAGAACAAGTTACGTAATATGTAAATGACAGGCTGTTTTCTTTACACAATTACATTCTAGATTCGTGATTGATTTGTTTTTCAACAAATAAGATGTATGTAGCCGTAGGCTGAACGTATTACAAAAAAATGTTAGGAGCTCATTTCATTGATTACATTTCCACGAGAAATCTCCCGTTTCTATTTACTTAGCAGGGACGATATAAGACTTGGGAAGATAAATATTGTGGATGATCTTGAGTCTTGTTTGACATTTATATTTGTAATAATAGCTTTGTCGTTTCTGCCTACACTGCCTTCCCCTTAATTCCCTGCCGGAATCTTTTTTCCTAATCTAAAACCTTTCCTTTATGAATCCTACTAGCTGTTGCCAGCGGCTTCACCCGCTACAACTCGAAAATTATCCCACGAGAACATAAAATCGGGATAAAAGCTATCCTATGTGTTAATCCAGGTTATAAACTATCTGTGTACCAAATTTTAGCCAAATCCGTTCAGTGGTTTTTGCGTGAAAGAGTAACAAACATCCATACATCCATACTTACAAACTTTCGCCTTTATAATAGTAGTAGGATAACGTATTGTAGTCAACATTGAATAAGTTATTTCTAGGCAAGCGTGCTTCACTGTCGACCATAGAATCGCCAAATATGAGCCTTTAACTAAATTCGTAAAAATATTTCATTAAATCTTCATAAATCACTTGTAATTAAAAATTATTGAAAAGGTACTTACCCGATTGCGGCAAACAAAGCCGCTGAACAGAAAATTGTTAAAACGGAATATGACTAAAGTAATCCTGAAAATCAGCAATATATCAAAAGGTTTTACCTCCTATATCAAGTAAACTTAAATTAAATCCTGTTTTAATTGAGCTCCAGCTGCTCAGTGACTGGCCAAAGTACAATGGGATAGTAAGTGATAATCCCCCCTTCTCCCCCAACTCGCTTTGTTTCCAACTTGTTTTATACGGATTATTGAATCAGCACTAACGCGGAACCCATTCAAATACGTACGGAAGCCAAATTAGTTTCGGAAAACAAAGGAGTTTTGTAATGCCCTTTTTGGAAACGACTTATTTTTAAGCGTTTTCGTGTTTTGTGATGCGATTTAAATAGGTTTTTTATTGGCTATTGTGTTTTTTTAATCGATTGTTTGATGTCTCATTATTAGTGTTTAGAGGCAATGGACTAAAATTGAATTAGTATTAAATTCAAAATATTGTACTCACTAGCTATAGCTGCTGTCATGGCATTCGCCCGCATGTTTGGCGAAAATTATTCAACGGGAAAATACATAGACCCATTTATCATAAATATCCAAACTTTCACACGTTAAATATTACCCAGATTGGTTAGCTGTTCCACGAAACATCCGAAATAGGAAAACATATTATAGTGTACTATATTTCTCACTTGATTTGAAAAGAAAATACGAAAATAGCGTGTCACAAATTATATTGGATACTTATTGGTATGTTTCTACCCGGAAAACCACACTCAGTATGAATGGGAAAATGTAACCTATTCACCAATAATAAAGCTACCTTCATAATTATATTTCAGCACGTTTCGGTAATTTATTTGTATTTTTGGGCTATTTGTTGCCAATGGTTTGGCCGCGTGTATTTTGACAAAATGTCCCTCGGGAATTTAATATCGAGATGAAAGACTCCTATGTGCCATCAAAGTCTAAACTGACCCTGAAGCCAAACGGCAAGCGACAATCGTTAACGTTTAGCAGTCCCTAATACATTTTCAATTTTATAGCCCATCGCATAAAGTGGAAAATCTAGTAAAGACTGCTGAGCGATAGCGAACGAAACAAACGAAAACGATCTGTTAATCTTTGATAGATTTTCAACTTTTTAGAATGCAATGGGGTATAAAGTTGGAAATGTATTAGCGAATGCTGAACGTTAACGATTGTCGCTTGCCGTTTGGCTACAGGCTCTGTACCTTTTTTTGACGTGGTAAAATCATCAAATATGAGTCCTCCCGCCCTGGGTGGCGCGACAGAGTCCGTCTGAAGCCACAGTGTTACTTCAGTAGCTGTTTCCACGTTTCAGGGCACGGTAACCAGATAAGACAGTCATGCGAGCACTTTGAAGTCTCTGAACATGTCTCAGTGTAGAACAATAGTCGCCGTCGACCCCGGCATGGTCCATGATCAGACGGCGAGTCACGCCTTACATAAAGAACCGTTCAGCAGTTGTGACGTAATTGAGTAATAAGCATTCAATCAAGCTTTCGCGTTTATAATATTATTAAGAATGAATAGGGCATTAATCTTAAATTCGTCTTTGTTGTAAACCGGTTTATCTTTAAAATCATTTTGATGGCGGCCTTAATTACTATAAATTCTTTAATGTACCTATTTTATCCATTTCTTCGGAATAAAGATGTTTTGTTACGAAGATAAATTACTTTCGGGAATAGTCTAGACATTTAATACTGTTCTTAAGGCAAAGGCTAACGTTTTAAGTGTATATTGGTAAGGAGATATTAGATTCTTGAACCTAAACGTATTTGCTTTATAGGCTTTAGACGTGGATATTCTATCTATCTAGGATAAAACTAGGTAAAACGCCTTAGTTGAGCCCTATATAATATACTTTATTGTACACCAGAATTGATTCAATATATACAATTGTTAATTGAATGGTTAGAGCGACGGCACAGCGACGGCCTTGTCGCCTTAGCGGTCTTATCTTCCAGACAACATTTGGATGGACTGCCATTAGGACACCATAAACTCACGTCTTTCCCTTTACCCTTAGAAGAAATTACAAAACACCTCACCCACGTTCATACAAATGATCATACAAACTTTGAAGCCATGTTGATCGATAATTAATCAACATGGCTTGACCAATTACAACGAAGGTTTCATTGGGTCTAATCTCTAAGCACGAAACCCGTGGTTTCGGCCTTAGTTACGGACGTTTTCTCCCGTGACATTCAGCCCGAACAAAGAATGAATTATACTACAATTTGACAGATAGCTCCTTAGACCCAGCGCCACCACTGAGCTGCGAAAAATTCGCGGTACCACATCTTTTAAATGCAATTTGATGTCTATCTCTAGCGCTGAGTCAAAAGGACTTCATTCGTGGCGGTATTGTCCATCCGCAACGTTGATATTGACGTTAGTTACGTTCGTACATAAGTAACTGTACCCGTGTTTTCGTTCGCGGACTAAGAAAGTAGACCCTATACTCCTTTCTCCTCGCTTTTTCTGCCTTTTTGGAACGAAGTTCCTTATCGCGCGTTGTGAAATACTAGACTAGACGGAAAAAAATCTTACGAAAAGTTGGCACGACACTTTTTTGCCTCGCCCCGCACCCCTCACTCAACCCCCGTTCCTCGTGACTCGTCGTTCGTCGTGTCGTATTGCGGCGTGCACATGTTTCTCTGTCTCTCTCTCTCTCTAATAGAAAGCAAGCAAGATATTTTCGTTTCATCTTTCTATTTCGCATTGAACAATGGTGTTGCGACGATTATTTTTGTTAACTTCGTTCCATCCGGGTGTCCCTTGACACCTCTCAAGTTTTCTCCTTGAATCGTGTATCCAATATAACCAATCTTTTTCAATGAACTTCTCGATCTGTTAAAATCCAGTTTGCAAAAGATTTTTCGCTGTCTTTCGATAAACATATGTTATGATCGCGTAAGACTATTTGTAAGATCATTATGTATTGGAATTTTAAAAAGTTACTGTAATAAAAGGTTGGCGAGTAATTTCTTTAAAATAATGAACAGCATTTTTTTACTTTATTGAAGCAAGCAAGGTTGTTATGCTGTAATTTTTCTTTTATACAATCTCCCATTAAGTAAATTGTAGTTCAGAGTTTGCTGCTTCGACTTCAAAGATTGTGTTTAAATTAAGTTTAAAAGATCTCGTGTGTCTGTTGTGAAATTAGTATGAGCGGCCCTAAGGACTGTTATACACAAATACATGCCAGTTGCATGCCAATAACTTGTACAACTTGTTCAGCAAGCAATCGATCGATGCTTAGCTCTTAATCAATCGACGATCGTGGTCAGCGATATTCGTCTTTATTACACAAAAATTAACCGTGTTACCACAAAAAGATAAATATCTGTTGAACACTTGTAAAAGAACTGTCAATGTCAAAATGGCATTTCTCGTTGATATAAGGGTCGTTTTGCTGTTACACTTTTTTTAGACACGTTTTCAACAGATTTTTTTCTTTCTGTGGTAAGGCGGTAAGTGTTTATATTATTGCAAATAACTGTCTGCCAACGCATTCGTGGAATATTATTACATTTAGTAATACTTATTTTCCATATGTTATAGATCTCAGATGAAAAGTCTTACATGTCCAGAAAAGTGTCGAAAATTATCTTAAAGGTAATAATAGAGATTTATAGAATTCTATTTTTGGATCCAACGTTCCAGTTGTGATACTTCAGTTGTCAGACTTCTATTCTGTACCCTTAGCACGAATTTTCAGTATTTGAAACGTAAACTGGAACTTTGACAATTTCAAAATGACAAAATTCAAGGAAAAAATTAGTTTCTTCTTCGCACACCAGAGGCGCTGTTCCATTTTTCATACAAGAAACGCTGTAAATACTGGAAAGACGCTGTAAAGTAAAAGAGTGAAAATTCGTACTAAGGGTACTGATCTTGGGGTGCTATGACAGGAAACCTCCACGTGCGCCCGTGGACTGGAGTTCCCTCTCGGATACGTCCGGGGGGAAGATTAGTTTTTCGGGCCGGTGCACCCTGGGATGCGGGCAAAAACTCTTCCTTGGGCACTGTGTGCCTAAGTGGTCTCTTTGCCCGTATGCGAATAGCCTGTCGTGTGGATACTCCAACGCGTGTCCCTCTGATCAGCAGAGGGCACAGCGGCGGAGCGGGCTTGCGGACGGAGAGTGATGGGTAGCTCGCCGTCCGACCAAGGACCAAGCCCGGGTCGGTGGCGCGTCGTGTTTCGCGCCAAATGCCTGCTGGGGTCGCGGGTTTTTTCTTAACCCAGGTTACCATGGCCCCGGAACATAAAGGGCATAGGAAGGAACACGGGTGGATTTTAGTCAGTAAGAGTCTGACAGTCCCTTCCGCCCCACCCAGGGCGGGAGGACTCATTTGATGATTTTTTTGATGATCTTAGTTCTACAGCTTTTACAAATAACATAGTAGTTATAATACGAGTATATTTAGAATTCTTATATTTTGGATAAAGCGTATAGGTTTGGCATTTTATTGTTGAAATGGGATATATGTTCGAAGATATCAAATAATACTGACTGTGGGGGATCAGTATTATTTACAACAAAAAATGTTATTTATGTTACACCGCGTTTTTGCGTTGGGGGTTAAAAATAACTATTGTTACGGGCAAACTTTGTATGATATTTTCCGAATATCACATTTTGTTTTGATCGTATATAGCAACGGAAGCGTCTTAATTAGTATAAATATAAATCTTCCTCTGTTTTGTACAAACAAAAAGGTGTTAAATGTCAGGAGTTCAGGACTAAATAAATTAATATAACTAATATAAAGTCGTACAAGTTTATTATAATACAGAGAGGCCGTATCGGTTAACATAGTGGAAGATTAGACTTATTATAATTACGTAATAGGACACATAGTGGGGATTAAAGTGGTTTTTATGACGCTACGTTTGTTTAATGATGTTACGAATACGATTTTACCGCCTAGCCGGCAATATATGTATAATAAAATTCGCGTGGCGAGAACGGCGAATCAATTGTAGAAATGTTAGTACTAATATATGGAAGTGTAAATGAATATATGAATAAAACATTTCTTTACAAGCCAATACTTCGACTCAAACACTTGAAATGTTTGAGTCAAAGTTGTGTTCAACAAAATAATGAGTTACAAACTCAAGTCTTCAATCTAATAGTTATTTATCTAGTATTTGATACTATCACCCAGTCTTTTTATTACGTGTGGCAATAAGAAAAAAGTGCTGTCCATGTTACCGGTAAATAATATATTCTATACATAAAAGAATTTGGTCGCGGGCCTAACGAATACCGTGACCCCGGAACTTAAATAACTATTGAAGGACACCGTGGATTTTAGTTTTAGTGAGAAGACTGTATTTAGCGTGGTAAAATCATCAAATGATGATGATTTTACCACGCTAAATACAAATGTTAAAAGAATTTAAAAATTCAGTTTCGTTGTTTCTTTTAAATAAATCTTTTGTACGATCAGACACGATACTTTCTGTTGAAAAGGGCTACGTTCGTAGCAGTCGTAGCGGCAATAAAGACTAGTGCTACGCTCGTAGCTGTCTACGTAATAATAAATCCATCTTTGTAGCGAACATGAATCATCGCATCGGTGTGACGAGATCAAAATTGCTAGATACGTGCAATATTGTATACAACTTAGAAATATGAATCGTCGATCGCTTTTGCCAATGTCGAACTTCAGAGGGGATAGAATCGAGTTGGCGGGTCGATTCTAACGGGAAATGCGATTCTTCAATAAAAAATTGAAATATTATGTAGGTGTAACGCAATCACGATGAGAACAAAACCGTCAATCATCTCTTACTTACAAAGTCATTTGAAAATTATGTGAAGCTAAAAATGTTTTGCGAAAAATCGAGTAATTCATCGATACGTATTACTGTTATTTTCATGTCAAAATTTCAATACACGGTGCCTTTACAGTTTTGTTTTAATCTCGTTCGTATAATAAGCTGGAAAATGAAAAAAAAAATCACAAAATAAAAAAAAAAAGAAGAATGAACAATTCCGAACGTCGAAATACGATATTTTCACTTCTATGAATACAGTTGGCACAAAATAACATTTTTGTGACAGAAAAGAACGTTTCATGCATACTAACAAGTCATCATTTGCACTATTTTCATAATGCTCAAATGGAATTGAAAAGTATGGACTAGATTTGTTGGCTTATCTGCTCGGTATTGTACGATGTGGTTTTCCCACTAGAATGGGAAAAAATATAATGTAGGACTTGTGTTTCATCCCCGTTGATTTTATTCTATGACGGCAGCATGGCCGGTTATGTCGCGCTGGTTTCCAATTCCATTGTTCAAAGAAAAAATGTGTAGGAGACTATTAAGGCGATATTCCATGTCGGGGGCCCAAGTCCCGAGCTCGCTTCGCTCGCTCTTGCATCCTATCCTAGGTCAAATAACTGATTACTACCTGTCATGCTGGCTCAACGGATTATTATGACGTATTTCTGAGTGCAAGGTTTAAAGTAACCTAACACGAAGAACCTGTCCCAAGTCACGAACTCGCTTCGCTAGCTCTTGGATACTAAATTTTTCTCATTAACAATAGCAATCGTGAAAGCAAATAATCACAGTTCAAAAGATGAGCCAAAGTCATCAAAGAAAATAGTTAAAATTATACGTTTCAAACGTTAAATGTAATGATTTTTGCTTAATTTAACGTTATATAAAATAAAATTATATGAAATGAGTTTTAGGCGGGCTTTCACCAAAAGTTAAACATGTTTAAAATTTTATTTAGTGTTAAAATTCTATTGAATTTGACACTAAATTGACACTAAATAAAATTTTAAACATGTTTAACTTTTGGTGAAAGTCGTCCTTAGAGTAACACAAACATTATGTGTAGAGAAATTATATCAACCGTTGGTATATCTCACGTTGATCATGTGAACGTTATTGAAAAGAAAATATATTATTATCAAATAACTTTATATGAAATGAGATGCACCCCTTCAGTTTTGACTTTCCTACCATTTTATTTATGTACAGACATTAATTTCATTATTCAGAATACGTCACAGTACCTATACCTATAAAAATAGTTTTGATAAATTGACAAAGTTCGCTGAATTTTATGTTTGTGGCGAATTGGTGAGTCTTTCATTAATTAAATAACTGGTTACTCAACAAAACAAAAATAGTCTAGTCATTACTTTTATTAAAAGTTGATCACTTTCATCAAAGAGCTGTTCGACGCGATAAAAGCATTGCGTGTTATTCTACGGTAGCTTATTTCTACCGTAGTTTTTTTTTTCTACCGTAGTTTATAATCAGCCAATTATTTATTTTTCATTGAAGCTAACAATTTCTAATCATTAGTTATGGCGTCACGGAAAGCTTATTATATCTTGACCTGGGTGGAACGGTTGTGTTAGTTACTATTTTTTTACCCGACTGCCCTAGAAAGTGTGGTATATTTTCTCTGCGGGTTTTCTATGCAACAAAACCCACACAGTTGAACGTAAAGGTACGTTTGTTTTCTCTGTAGGTGTTTTTCTTTTTACTCGGAACAAATATTTTTGTTCAGAAATGTTTTTAACCATTTTATTCTGACGTACCTGTACATACAAAGGTATCGTCTGAATAAAATGGTTTTATTTTTACAAGGAATATCAGTACGTATGGTATGTACAGACGCTAGCATCTTAATCTACCTCAATTTGTCAAAATACTTCAATAGATTTTCAACTTTATCACAATATTAGAAAGTTAGGCTTAGAACCGCTTTGCCATATCCGCCCATCCTCGTTGATTTTTATTCTTTGTCACCGATAGCATCCATCAAGAATGCTACCATAATACTACTGAAGAGGGCAACAACATTTGTTTAAAGATTGAAAATATTTTAGGTACCTAAGTAGCTAGATCATCATCTATTATGTCTATCGGATAGGCAATTCACTCCTATCTACTTATATCAATAAATTGAATCACCAATTCGTCTGTCATTCTCGATGATAAAGTATAGCAATTTCCTCTTTGACCCTTTTTTTCCGAGACTGAATATTATGAATTCAGCTTTGGATTTTTCGAGAAGCAATAATGAACCTAATACTTTATCCAATTTGGAGCCTGTTGAAATAAAATAGGTAGGTATTTTAAAAATTGCTGCATCGCTGTTGCGTAATATGGTATTATCCCGATGAAATGGGAACTTTCTTGGAATTTTTAGAGTAGTGTTTGTTTGTTCCAAAGATTTTCTTAAGATAGAAAAATTCGATCCGCGGGCATGATTCGAACCCGCCTTTAAATAGAAACTTATTGTATTTGGGCTATGAGTTAACGTTTCTCAGTGCTGTTACCAGTCTTCGAGAAGATTTGCATCCACAGTAATATTTTCAGTTGCTCTGTCTGAATAGCTAAGTGGTACAAGCATTGGACTCCTACGCCGTTGACCGTTTGGTACGAATTTTAGCGCTGAACGGGCTACTTTTATTGTTTTTACCCGAGCGAAGCTCGGTCGACCAGCACGCGTAGCATGTCTATTCTATCTATATTCTACTAAGAAGAGACAAAATTATTTCATCGTTATTTCTACAGGAGTGTAGAAAAACTGTTTAATTAAAGTGTAGAATGACTGTTTTTTTGCACAAGTATGACACGATTCGTACACCATAAAAGAATAGAAACATATCTCTTTTATATTTTGAACATTGCTATGTATGCCTAAATCGATAAAAATCTTTTATGTTTTGTCATTTTGTCTATCGCGTCGACAAAACCCCGTTGCTACGGCTCCATGCTACGCGTGCAGCTAGATTATAATATATAGATAGACAACACAGAGATAAAACTCAATGCGTCTCTTGCATATTTTTGCTGTTGTATTGAACTCACACTGACTTAAAATTTTCCTTGATAAATCACCAATACAACACTTAATGTGAGGATTAAAGAAAAGATGGTCTAGTAGTGTATCATTATTTATTTATTATTTGTTTATTAACAAAGGTACACCAACAGCTTCTGTATATAAATTAATAAATAGTGTAAAAGTTTATGACTACAACTACTACTACTACTTTTTTTTTTACTACTACTACTATACTACTACTATCATCGTGTCTTTCGACTGAAAATTTAGTAGATTCTAGTTATAAACCGTGTAATGTTCAACCCAGCTCGCAAATTGACGTCGGCTGTTAGTAATGACGGTTCATACCGCTTCTTTTATAAGGACTGTCTTTTTAGAAACCGGATCAACTGAATTTCAACTCTATATGTGTGGGTTTAGGGTGCTTTCACTGTCTCTTTATTTTTTTTTTGTGAAGGTTGTGCTTTTTGCATGGAAAATAAATCTTTAAATTAAGTACGTCAAGGTTTAAATTCGCTTTTATAAAAGAATACTTGTGCATCAAAATCTAAGGTCACCGCCCGCTCTTTTTTCATTGCTAAGCATTCAAATAGCGGAAGCATTTTTGGAAATCGGTGTAGTAGTTTTTGAGTTTACTCAGATTATTGCTGTTAGAACCTTAGAAACTATCGTAACGTTGGCCACTCGAGATATATACCTAAGTTAGGAAAGGTAACATGCCCTATTTAGAAACTTAGATTACCTACCTAAAGTTCTGTGGCTTGTTGCGACGAAATATTCTGTCACTAACTTAAACATTAGAGTCACCACAAACTAGGTGGCTTGTGGAACACACAACTTGGCCACTTCTGGTCGTCACAGGCTACGTTCAAATTGAAATTTAAGGTGGAACATATACGCTTGAAATTAGCTGGGATTTTTTTTGTGGTCAGAAACTTAAGTCGTTTCAAAAATGAACTTTCTTTCAAAGAGAGGATCTATTTCAGATAATTATATTCTCAATAAAATATTTACATTCTCTTTTACTGTTGAATCATTCATAAACTTGAAATAAGTTGTTGTTGTGAAATAATTCCAACTAAAACATAGTACTTTCATTTGGATAAAACCTATATAATGTGTAACTTAAATGGAAAAGCTACTTTTAAAACTTTCACATCAATACCTCACTTTGTTTTCACTTCAACACAAAATAACTTAGACCAAAATAACAGCGAAAGGCGGATACTAAGTTAATTCTATAGGTGCTTACAGTTCTTTCGAAACTTTACCTGTATGAAAACTTTCTATTGATTCAGTAGAAACATAAAACAACCTACTCAAGTCAAAGAGTTGGTCTATTCTATTTTTCAGTTTTCTTTCGTTAAAGTTTATCTCAATAGCTTGAGAAGATAGTTGAGTTAAAACGGAGTACACATGATACATACACCTAATGCGGCAGAGCACAATAATTTTACAGGATTTAATTTGGCAATTTTTTTTGCTTTTGGTTATCTAAGAATTACTTGGTATGGTACAGACAACACATCAACCAACCTTAATAATATGTCAAACTTTATTAGATTTTCAACCATATCACAATCGTGGAAGTTTTATATTCGATTGGTAAAATTTTATACATTTTTCAGGTTGACGTTCTGACATCTGTACCTGTAATAAAGATAGTAGGCAATATACTCGTAGTACCTATTCATTTAAAATAATTATTCAAAAACATTGCTATTATAATAATATTTTGAATAATTATGTTATCCATTTTCTTCTGCTGATAAACATGGCAATGTTTCGTTTGATTCTGTTTTGTTTTTTGTAATGCTTTGAAGATAAAAATAAATACCCTAAGGCATACAACGTTCCCCTTATGGAAAGGGAACAAGGTAGAAATACGTCATGTAAGAATAATATTCCTGGATTAAATATTGGCGAGATTAACCTAGTTTCATTTTTCCTTTTTATTAATCCCACATTGTAGCTCAATTAAAAGATTTCAGTATTTATTTACATCGTACGTGAAGTTTACTGCGTTTATTGCATGGTAAAATGGAACAGCGCCTCTAGTGTACGAAGAAGGAACTATTTTTTCCTTGAAATGTATGTCTATGTTCCAGTTTACGTCACAAAAACTGGAAATTTATGATAAGACCTCTGTCACACTCCTGGGCAAATATATCGCTGATTGTGTCTAGTCCCTCTTCTTACCAGGCCGTATAGCTATATGATTCGCTAACGTTCAGCAGTCGCTAATACATTTTCAACTTTATACTCCATTGCATATAGTTGAAAATCTATCAAAGATTATAGATCGTTTTCGTTTGTTTCGTTCGCTATCACTCAGCAGTCTTTACTAGATTTTCAACTTTACGCGATGGGGTATAAAGTTGAAAATGTATTAGCGACTGCTGAACGTTAACGATTGTCGCTTGCCGTTTGGCTACAGGCTCAGTTCACAGGAAAACCTATTATCATCAAAGCTATATAATACAAAGCTGTATACTAATATCTAATCTCAAAATCCAATCAATAGTGCCATTCACCGGAAATCCCTGATAGTCCATAATGACGTTTCCTCCCCATTAGCAATGACATTATGACATGTCATTAATTATTATCTGATCGGCACTTGTGTGTATTAATTATTGCTATTATAGCCAACGATTTGGATAAGGCAGGTGACAGTTCTATAATAAGCTCAAGTTTAGGTAGGTACTTTGGAACCAGGCCGGTATGAAGTTATTAAGCTATTGCATCGCTTTTATCGCGGGACCGAATCAAGAATTTTCCCAAAAACCTAACGAAAAAACCTGACACCACGCATCGTCTAACGTCGTTTCAGTTCGGGGGACTTCGGCAATCATAAAAATGTTCGTCAAGACAATTTACTTTTTCTTACAGATTCTAAACGGCCAGCAACAATAGGAGTTTTCACAATGAAACCTACTTATGAAATTCTCCTACAACAAAGAAGTTCTTTATTACAGTAGTGCACCACAAACATTTATAAATAAATTATATTCTTGTTAAATATACGCGGTAGGCGATTTTTTTTCTTTTAAAATATACAAATGTTATGCAATAGCTTCACCGCGGCAGTTTCCGAGTGTCACATCTATTTTTTTGTTTTAAGGAAGGTAGGTCGATCTCAATTTTATAAAGGTTGATAGATAAATATTTACCAAAGTCATTTTCATTCATGAAGTTGTTGTATAATAAGATTAAAGTCTCGAGCAGCCACGTTTACACGCGTGGGGCGATTTTGTGGTTTTAGAGTACAAATTAGCTTGGCAACAGTTTCGAGCGTTTTATTCTCACCTTAAAAAATCGCTTCGCGCGTTTTATTGCTCGTGTCTGCTCGAGGCTTAAGGCCAGGTTTCAGTACAGTCCGCAGCTATGAGCGCACTACCTCAGCCCCCGCAAAGGGGCGGGGCAAGTCGACTGCGGGCGGGAGGGACCGTGTGTGTATATGCCACAGCGTAGCGTAATGCAGTTAGTCAATTACGTTCGAGTGTGTCTGGATTAGATTTTCGTAAAATGATAGTCGAGATAGTTTTGATTTTACAAAGTGCATACAATGGAGTACTTTCTTAGGCAGCAGTATATTTGATATGTGCCGAGTTTGGGCTCGTTTTGTTATGATGACATCTTACCTCCGGACTTGATGGAGTAGAGGTACTGTACCTCTACCATGAGTTTTTTTTTTACGTTTACGGTGCAGTAAACGTAAAACAATTTGTATGAGAATCTGTACAGCGCCTCTATTGAGTAGTAGCGGAACTAAAATCCGTACCATGAGTTGAAAACTAAAATTTACTTTACCACATTTAAAGGTTACTTCTCTCACCGATATTTTTATTGTGAGAAGTATTTTTTTATTGTTTTTCGTTTATTAAAAATGTCTGAGCGACAATATTTCACTTGGAGGATGTTTGCCGAAGGCCAAGCGGCAGGTGAAAACAGATTTTATAGAGGACACGATCCGAATATGCAAAAACAAGTTGTAATGGACGGACCGGGATTCCGACAGCGCGTCCACTACAGGGACGTATTGTTGTGCACACGTGCCTTGCCTTCGCTGGTGACGCATGCACCCACGCACCCCTGAATGCGTACGTTTTTGGAAAATTACGGAAATACAATAGGGGGACCACGGACAACGGAAATAATAAAAAACACCAATTTGAAGAGTTCACTTTGAAGGCTTCGGTCTTCTTTTAGTGATGTTTCTTCTTCGGTGGCTCGGCTGCGACTGAACGGAACGCAGTGCCGGCCTGTCGTACCGCCTTTTATACCGCCCGTCCTTACCTTATGCCTCATTTACATTCAGCCCCTGCTGCTGCCCCTCGCGCTGTCGACAATAATTCCCTAAATACTGCTGCAGCAGGATCGAGAGGAGTGTGTGTTTACATTCTGCCCTACCACTCACTTCGCTTTCAAGTTTCGGCAATGGCAGACGTCGAAATAATTACGTCGATATGTACTTAATTATGTTCGATAATTAAAAAGATATCGAATACAAAAAAAGAATGTTCGTTGTAGACGATGGTGGATGATATCTATCCATCGAAATACAACTTTATGTTATAGCTGTTCATGTTTATCCTTAACATCCCAATTTTTTTTGCTGTTGTTCTAAGAATTTTATTGTAATCTTGTTGCTCCATTCGGACGGCATTTTCGATGATCTAAACGAGCGTCTTTCTCCTCCAGGCGCTCGGCGAGTACTGAGCGTCGGAGCAGAATGTAAACACGCACTGCCACTCGCGCTGCCGGTCCTTTGAAGTCCGCATAAAAACCGCTCTTTTGGGGAGCGCTGGGCAGCGCGAGTGGCATTAAGCAGTGGCATGAGAAGTATACGTTTACATACTCGTCCTGCCCACTTCCCTGCCCACTTCCCTGCTCACTACAGCTGAATGTAAATGAGGCATTAAAGAGACACACGTATTTTGAGCCCGTTTTTCCTTGTGATTTTTACTAAGACCGAGGCATTCGTAGCCTTTATTTTCTTATGAATTTAAACCTTAAAACTATGTATTGTACTTTTCTAGATTCCTTATTAAGTCTATTTGTATATAAAACAAACAAAATGTACCTATGTCTAAATACAAAAAATCCTAGAACATAAACTACAAAAATTACACAGGAACAAAAGTTTGATTATACAAAAAGTACAATAACTTAAAAACTACTGATCCGATTTACATGAAACAACTTGTGCAATCACTTTTATAATGAAACACACCCCTTTTAAATAATGTAATTGAAAAATAACCATAAACAAAAAAGTCACTTTTCAACTTACGTAATTATTGAAGAAATTCTAAATTATTTACAATTTCCCTTTTCAAACAACCGGTGACGTTTGTCCGGCCACAGAATATATAATAGTACCTAAAGGTACAGAAGCATTACTCCCAAAAAGAAAACAGACAAACGTAAAATCTATGCACGAGAGAATAGAGTCCATTTTTACTTGCACCCGCATCACCTACCTACTTTTATAATAGCCTAAACTTCCCGTGCGCAAGCAAAAATGAACAGAAGCGAGAGTTCATTTTAGTTTATCTGACGCCAACGACATTAAAAGGTTACTGTCGGTCAAGCTCAATAGGGTTGCGACTCGCGAGTTTGGGCACAGTTAGGTAGGAATACGTATTTTATGCATTGTTTAATTACAATATTAATTAACATAAATATATATCACTCCTCATTACCTCCTTATGTTCCTCAAGGAATTTTGTTTTTATCATCAGCCTATATCTTTTTCTGTTTCGTCATCGATTACTTCATATTCATATCGATTGGTAGCACAGAATGTAGGTACCTACGGCACTTTACGTGAGAATTATATATGCACCGTGACTTTTTAGTCGCCTTACAACGGCAGCCCAGTTCATGTATCCAATGACTAAAACACGTTTCTAATATAAAATATGTATTTAAGAGATTTCTTTAAAAATAAAATAAAATAAAACCTGCGGTCTTTGTTTACATCAAATATCAAAGATTTTAAAACGTTGTCAGAAACAAAAAGGGTAGTTCCGTTTCAATCCGTTCTGGTCAAGCTGTAGTCATCACTTTAAAGATCGATTGTTATCGTTTACGGCAAAATAGGTAACTAGTCCTTATCATTTCATTCATTTCATTGTCACAGGCCCCGTGTTGCGTGTCTTTGTAGGTAAGTAGATAAAAAAGTCGCGAAAATAATTACGATCGCTGACCTTGAATGCGTAGTGTAGCCATTTTCTGAGTTTGAACGTGTCTAAACAATAACGTAAACATCTTCCTACTTTCTACCGATCATAATTCGACCTACCCGTATTCAGCTTAGGTGAGTGAGAGTGATGTCAGGTTTGATATTCGTCTATTTATTTATCTTGGTCGTCTTGTAGGCCAAATTTGTAACCTACCTAATCATGCTTATCTGATCATGATTACTAGCCGGTACTTGAATGACATTAATAAGCACACCACAAGCAGGTAGATAATTTTTTGATCATTATTAAATATGTACTACATAGATAAATATTCACTTTTTTCCTTACCTTTCGAAATCACGCGGTAGTGTGTGAAACGTGAGGCTCCTATCACTGTCATTATTTAAACAACCAAACGTTAAGCAATATTTTTTTTTCTTCATCTTAAATATATATTTTTTTAAACTTATGCGTAAATACAACCTAACACCATACTTAAATATTATTTAAGTAAGCGCGTGCTTAGTGGGTGGTGCGCGGCAACCGACTAAATGGCCACTACGAAGTGGCCCCCGCCAATGCTTGCAGTTTTATACCTACACTGCGGAGTGAGCCAGGCCTGGTCGGGCAGTAAAGTTTGGCGGCCAAATTTAGAATTCGTGTTTTCTTGCACTAAGCAATAGAAAAATAACCTTTTTCATTTTGTCGTATTGCATTCATCTGACTACACTGAAGTTGGCGTTTACTGTAGTCAGTATGGTTTTTACGTGACAGCAGGCCTGGCTCACTCCGCAGTGTAGGTATAAAACTGCAAGCATTGGCGGGGACCACTTCGGAGTGGACATTTAGTCGGTTGCCGCGCGCCGCCCACTACGCACGCGCTTACTTATATAATAATTATTTAAGTTTGGTGTTTGATTGAATTTACGCATGAGTTTAAAAAAAATATATATGATGAGGAAAAAAAAAATACTGCATAACGTTTGGTTGTTTAAATAATGACAGTGATAGGAGCCTCACGTTTCACACACTACCGCGTGATTTCGAAAGGTAAGAAAAAAAGTGAATATTTATCTATGTAGTACACATTTAATAATGATCAAAAAACTATCTACCTGCTTGTGGCGTGCTTATTAATGTCATTCAAGTACCGGCTAGTAATCATGATCAGATAAGCATGATTAGGTAGGTTACAAATTTGGCCTACAAGACGACCAAGATAAATAAAATAGACGATTATCAAACCTGACATCACTCTCACTCACCTAAGCTGAATACGGGTAGGTCGAATTATGATCGGTAGAAAGTAGGAAGATGTTTACGTTATTGTTTAGACACGTTCAAACTCAGAAAATGGCTACACTACGCATTCAAGGTCAGCGATCGTAATAGGGTAGTTTCCAGGGTCAAAATAATTACATTCTATTTAGTCCGTATTTTAGATTATAAAAAAATATTGGACACGTATTTTTTCTTTTTTCGATTAAGTTATTTTTGTAAATTTGGTACACAATAAAGAATATATAAAAAAGAACAAAGATAATAGTCTATTTAAGTTACCTGTGACGTCACTCTGCGCGAAAAATGCCACGCATCGTGACGTCACACGCAACTTTAATAGGCTATATCTTTGTCATTTTTGGTCTAATTTACAAATAAAAAAATACGTGTCCCTTATTTTTGAATAATCTAAAAGGCGGACTAATTACATTTTTTTAGGCAACTAGCCTATTCTCTTCGCGACTTTTTTCCCTACTTACCTACAAAGACACGCAACACGGGGCCTGTGACAATGAAATGAATGAAATGAAAATGATAAGGACTAGTTACCTATTTTGCCGTAAACGATAACAATCGATCTTTAAAGTTATGACTACAGCTTGGCCAGAACGGATTGAAACGGAACTAATCTTTTTGTTTCTGACAACGTTTTAAAATTTTTGATATTTGATGTAAACAAAGACCGCAGGTTTGTTAGATTTATAAGTTAATTTTATAAGGAGGTAATGAGGAGTGATATACATATATTTATGTTAATATTAATTAACATAAATATATATGTAATTAAACAATGCATAAAATACGTATTCCTACCTAACTGTGCCCAAACTCGCGAGTCGCAACCCTATTGAGCTTGACCGACAGAAACCTTTTAATGTCGTTGGCGTCAGATAAACTAAAATGAACTCTCGCGCGTCACTATTCAGTTCATTTTTGCTTGCGCACGGGAAGTTTAGGCTATTATAAAAGTAGGTGGGTGATGCGGGTGCAAGTAAAAATGGACTCTATTCTTTCGTGCATAGATTTTACATTTGTTTGTTTTCTTTTTGTAATAAGCCTTCTATGCCTTTAGGTACTATTATATATTCTGTGGTGACAGTAAACGTAAAACCAAGTGAAACCCATGGTACGGTCAGCCAAGAAAGTGGTGTACCAGTTTTGATTTAGTTTCCCGGTCATCGAAAATTACAACAAGGTTCGTTATAAAAAGATATTACTGAAAGAGACAACATTATCATGACGTAAACCTATGTATTTAGTATTCATACGTCATATGTCACATATAAGTACATGACATTTTAACCTTTAGTATAAATGAAAAGGACATTAGTTTCTACAAAAAATTGAAATGTTTCCAAACAAAAGTAATAAAAACTATTTAAAGAGACAACCGAATTCCATTTGAAAAAGAAAACTGACCATTGACATTTTGTCAAATATATGCAAAAAATCGATATATTTTCCGTGTTATTTTTCAATCAACTGCATATAAAATCATCTCAATGCCTGCCAACTTGACCATTGCCGAAAGAGCACAAATAATTGCCCAATTTAATGAGGGAAGCAGTATCAGTGCGATATCCCGGAATTTGAATATATCGAGGCGTTCTGTCCGCTTTTGGATTCGTCGTGAAGGAGAGGAGGGAAGTTTGTTGGATCACAGAAGAAGTGGTCGCCGGCCTGCACTCTCCAATAACGATAGAGAATTCATGAGACGGGAATATGAAATCAATGGTTTTAAGCCCACAAAACATTTTGCGGAGATGTTCGATGTGAGTGCCCAAACAATAAGGAATCATCTACATTACATGGGGTTGCACCACAGGCATTACGCCAAGAAAATATATTTGACGGATGCTCACAGACTTGCTCGTCTGAACTTCGCCAGAGAGCACTTTGAATTTGATTGGTCTAATACAGTGTTTTGTGATGAAAAAACGTTTAAATCCAGTCAGCATGGACGTCTTCACCTTTGGCGATATAATTCAACACGGTATAAAGATGATCATGTAATTCCAAATAGAGAATCAGGTCGAATTTCCGTAAATATTTGGGGCTGGATGAGTGCGGATGGTGTAGGAGAATTGTGTTCTCTACCTCCTCGAGCGACGGCTGTAAATTATATCGACGTGCTTCAGAATGCAATGCTACCGACAGTCCGTAATGTTTACCCGGAGAACGAAGTGCCACAATTTGATTTTGTTCAAGATATTGTTCAATTCATAATGCGAGGATCGTAAGAGCCTGGTTTCGTTCACACACTGACGTAAGGGTAATTCAGTGGCCCTCAAGATCGCCGGACCTCAACCCGATAGAAAATCTTTGGGGCCTTATGGTCCAACGATGGTCGCATCAAAATGAAAGAACCAAACAAGCTCTTATTAGTCACTGTAATTATGTTTGGGAGGAAATGCGGGGAACCGATATTTGCTCACGGCTTGTTGGTTCAATGAGGTCTCGTCTTTTAGAGGTTATAGAGGCCAACGGCGGTTACACCCGTTTCTAATTTTTAAAATTTTCAATATCTTCTAAATATTACTATATATGCTATGTTTTTGTTTGTTATAAGTATTTTAAAATTGATTGTAGAAATTTAATAAAAGGATAAATCTATTTTTAGCTTGTTTTTTATTGATATTGTAATTACAAGTTTACAGAAATTGTAGGTTTGTGGATTCGCCTTGTGCCTTTACAATTTTATGTAACTTGTTGATTACAATTCTGAATTTGTAGATACAATTTTGTCATCAAAATCTACAGCCGGGGGGCTGTAGATTTTGATGACAAAATTCGGCGACGAATCGAACAAGATCTCATCATTACTAACAAAACAAGCCCAAACTCGGCACATCTATTTCAATCCGTCGCCGAGTTCCAGTGACAGTCACCGATGTAGACCTTCAGGTCACTCCCTCAAGTCCGGAGGTAAGATCTCATCGTAACTAACAAAACGAGCACAAAATCGGCACATCTAGTTCAATCCGTCGCCGTGTTCCAGTGGCAGTCACCGATGTAGACCTTCAGGTCTCTCCATCAAGTCCGGAAGTAAGATCTCATCGTAACTAACAAAACGAGCCCAAACTCGGCACATCTAGTTCGATCCGTCGCCGAGATCCAGTGGCAGACACCGATGTAGACCTTCAGGTCTCTCCATCAAGTCCGGAGGTAAGATCTCATCGTAACTAACAAAACGAGCCCAAACTCGGCACATCTAGTTCAATCCGTCGCCGAGTTCCAGTGGCAGACACCGATGTAGACCTTCAGGTCTCTCCATCATGTCCGGAGGTAAGATCTCATCGTAACTAACAAAACGAGCCCAAACTCGGCACATCTAGTTCAATCCGTCGCCGAGTTCCAGTGGCAGTGACCGATGTAGACCTTCAGGTCACTCCATCAAGTTCGCATCCTAGCTAAAAAATAAGTGGTCCATAAAAAAAAATTACATCGTTTCAAAATTAGATCACTTGACTATTTTATTCTATTCCCGCAACTAACACGTAATCGCTGGTGTGCGTGACTTTGTTTCCATGTAGTAGTTCAGTTCTATGCCTGCTTACGTAACCGCGCGGGGGGAATTTTAGCGCAGCAACGACGTACGTCCATCCTCTATCACGCCTCGGCGGGCACTGGCGAGCGCCCGGCGAGCGAAATAATGCCAATATTTTGGGTATTTTATTTCTTGGAGAAAAATTATAACGAAATTTTAAAATCTGCTTTTACCATGCACTTCTAAATAATGAGCTGTTTTTATTTATATAAGTTTCATATAAATTCATTGTGAAATCTCTAAGCAGTGGATGTTTGAAAATTGTGATTTAGTGTCATGTTTGAGATTTTTTTCTATCGAGCCAATTATTCCAATTCGTGTTTCTATCTTTACCATTCACTCGAGGATATGTTCAACTTTAATATTATGATTTTTATTTATTAAAAATATCATTGTTAATGAGACTTTCAGACGTTTGAAAATCTTAAAAATTACTGTAAGCCCGCCTTAACTTCTTTTCCGGGCACGTAATTCCGCCCACGGAAAACTTCTAAGGGAGCTTTCAATTTCGGTAGATAAAAGAAAATATTGTTTACTTGCAAAACATGATCGTTATTTTTGTCTTTTAACTTCATTTAGTGATACGCTTGAGTTTGCGATGATAGAGATGATGTGATGTGCGGTGAAGTACTCCTGCTACTTAGAAGTAACTTTTGGCTTATATTGGTAAGCGTCCACAGGTCCGCATCGTACAACGACGATATAATACTAGACTCGTAATAACAGGCGACCGATGTCTGCCAACACATTAGGCAAAAAAGTCTTATAACCGTCGTGACTCGCCAAGTTCGTATTAGTTTCGACCACCCCTGTGAGCTGTAAACACGTCCGCGTGCTCTTGTAAAAAACCGAGAAAAATGAAATATCAATGGCCCCGTGTACAATACGTTTTTGTGATAAAAAAAGCCAGACTTCTAGTTTCCTAAAAGACGGTATCACATTTCATCGGTAAGTTAATAGTTCCATAATCTAAATGAGATTAAATTTCTGACAAAATTTATCGGGGTTCAACTTATACTGGTCGTACTTGTATGCATGGCACATTCGCGGAGCGCGCGTTGATGTCTTTTATGATTGCGTCTCTTTCCTTTGAAAGTGATTTTTTTGCTATCTCTTTTCCTCGATTTTAAGTAAACATACTTAGTGATGTCCCAAAGCGTACAACCACTTCTGTTGTCGATAAAGCAAAAAAAACCCTATTAATATTATTTATTTACGCAAAAATATTTTTTTAATATGTAATAAGAAATTACAACAGATACATCTGATAAATTGTGAAACTTTAGTTTATTAATTTTAGATACCCACGCGATCTCGATTTAAAAAATAAATGGATAAGTGCAACCAGGCGAGAGAACTGGATCCCATCTACTAATAAAAAAAAGACAAAATCTATTTTAAACCGACTTCAAAAAAAGGAGGAGGTTATCAATTCGACTGTATTTTTTTTTTTATGTTTGTTACCTCATAACTTGCGACTGGGTGAACCGATTTTCATGATTATTTTTTTATTCGAAAGCTGGTGCTTCCCGTGTGGTTCCATTGTCACCATTTTAGGATCTGATGATTGGATCTTGGAGAAATCGAGGGCAACCTTCAATTTTTATTAGCTGACACATAGTTTTTCGCAAATCTTATGAAGTAATTCAAGTACTTGCGTATGGAAATCATCATCTCATGTAGCTGAGCTGATGATGTAAGGTACAACTCCTCAAGTAAGAAAATTATGTTAGTGTTCGCATATCTCCGGAACTACAACTCCGATTTAAGTAATTCTTTTTTTGTTGTACTTGGTATCGTTCAACTTAGGGAATACTGCAAATTTCATCAAAATCGGTTCAGTAGTTTTTGAGATAGGGAAATTCTAGTGCACATGTAAGAAAATGATGTATTTGTATTTGACAAGAATTGTGGTTGAATATTTAAACTAAAAAGAGTAAAATAAAAACTTTTTCAAAAAAAATGTGACCGCCTTTAAAAACAACCACAAAAAAGGGTTAAATAACCTACAAAACTTTTCTTTCGGAAGTCGGTGGCAAAAGAGAGTAAAATTAATAAAATGTCACCAACTTCCGAAAGAAAAGTTTTGTAGGTTATTTAACCCTTTTTTGTGGTTGTTTTTGAAGGCGGTCACATTTTAAAAGTTTATAGTTGTCCACGACACGGATAGGTCGGTTATTGTTTTTTATTTTTCTTTCAAATAATATAAAAATCTTGAGCGGTAACAGAAAAAATTTAGATTAGCGTCACTTGAGATACAGCTTGGCAAATTAGAGTAGAAAACTAGAAGTCGCCACAGTACTCTCGCTACCAGCACTTTGAATAGTTTTTTTTTTCACTTATTCCGTTAGTTTTATGGCACAATAATAAATCTTACAAACCTGCGTTCTTTGTTTACATCAAATATTTTAAAACGTTGTCAGCAAACAAAAAGATTAGTTCCGTTTCAAGACGTTCTGTCCAAGCTGTAGGAAATACTAGAAATTTTGTTAAATGTTTTTTTATACGCTTTACCCAAATATCGCACACCTAGCAGTATAATGACACAATTACATTTTTCTAATTTTACAGAAATGAGGATTAAAGATTTTACAAATGTTTGAAACGAAGTTATGGGTTTATTTTACATTTTTTCATGGATTTTATGGTTTTTGCAACTAGTATAGACCCTAATACTGCCGTCCTATAACTAGAGTGCCGTTAAGTGCAAAAATCACTTTTTGAGATACGGGGGAAAAACGTTAGAAAAAATTTAAATTGATGCTACTTCCTAACCAGGAGTCGTATTCGAAACTTTTAAATACCAAAAAATATATTTTAAAAGGCTCTTTTAGACAGTGCAGCTGACAGTCAAAAACGTTTCCTTAAATTAGAGAAAATAAACATTTATCATTTTGTTAAAGTAATCTTTAAAATATCTAGCCCTAAAATCATAACTATAATGCCGTAATGCATACCTTAACGGCATTTTTGCTAATGGTTTTGAACTAATAATTTAGTTATTTACCGCACTTAAAAAAGTTATAATAATACTAACTTTAAAAGCCGCTAAATACGCATAATGTCAATGTAGGTTAGCTAGGTTAGGTTAAGCAAGTAGACTCGTATCATGCTATATTGCCGCTAAGACACCTTAACGGCGATCAAGAGAAGTAAATTACAATGATTATTTAATCTATTTTTTGCCGTAGATATTTTTTTGTTTATTACATAACTTAAGTGTCGCTAAATACAAAACATTTCATGATAACGGCATTTTAGATTTGGATTAAGGTACATAAATTGATAGAGATTCAACAAAATTGAAGTTAAACGGGACGCAAGGGACTGTACTGACTGAAATCCACGGTGATTTTTCAATAGCAATTTACGTTCCAAGGTCGCGGTTACCTGGAGAGAGAGTCCTGCGACAGGTAGCAAGCCTTGGCCCTCTAAGGGCCCCGTCAGATTGCTGACAGCTCTTTGAAGCACCCGTGAAACACGACGCGCCATCGACTCGGACATTGGTCCATGAGACACTCGCCGTCTGCGAGATACCCATTAATTATCTTACGCGTCTGCTGTGGACGGAAATCAGTCACGACGTCAGTTGCCATAGGCGTCTCCGCCTTGGTTGGTTCATAAAATGAAGACGGTTCTCTCCCTCACGCGTCCCGCCTCTTTCTTCGCTAGCATGACTGCTTTGCAGAAGGCAACTGCTTCCCATTTCATTTCATGAGGGTGACTGATTCACCGGCGATCGTGCGGTATCCCCAGATCCTCCGGATGGCAATGACCCTCAGACCAGCCGTGCCGGTCGACAGGAGCCCCGTGGAGGGCCATGAACCGCACGATACCGACGTACAGTCTACGGCGGGAGGCATTTGGCTCACCGAGTTTGGGCAGGAGTCACTTGGAGGCGGCCTCAGCCTGATTCCGTTTTGGAGCTAAACGAAATGGTCCTTAAAGTTCCATCGGCTGTCGAGGACGAGTCCTAGGTACTTCATCGTCAATTCAACGCCGATGTCAACCCTTTCTACCATATTTGGGACTCCGTAAAGCACCACCAAGACACCGTAAAGTGGCACGTTCAGACGGCCATAAAAGCACACGATCTCTGTCTTGTGCAGCGCCAGCTCAAGCCCCAACTACTGGATCCTGCATTGCCAGGTCGTCGGTCACCTGATGTGATTATCCCGGCGCTAGGACAAGCGTCTGGTCTACGTAGGACACGCTGAGGTCACTAGATAGGTCACTTGCAGCACCCAGTCGTACCCGATGTTCCACAAGAGCGGCCCAAGGCCGATCTCTGTGGGACACCACGCGATATTTCTCGCCGGTTCCACTCTCCTCGATGACTGGAGTAGCTGAGGGACCTGGTTTAACTCCATGGCAAGGTGTTGAAGGCGTTCATCATCATCAGCCTATACTGTTCCCACTGCTGGGATACAAGCCTCCTCTCTTTGAGAGGGAGTGGGCCATAATCCACCACGCGGGCCCAGTGCGGGTTGGTAGATGTCACATGTCTTCGAATTTTTGGTTCTAGGACATGCCGGTTTCCTCACGATGTTTTCCTTCACCGTTTTGAGAGCTGCAGTGGTAGTGAAATAAATTACACAAAGTAATGCGCTTGGCGGGGTTCAAACCCACGACCTACAACTCGTAAGTCGGGACCGATACCACTAGGCCACCACTGCTCTCTGTTGAAGGCGTTGGTGATGTTTATTGACACCGCCAAGACGACTCTGCTCAGGGATACTGTCCCCGTCGTGAGGGTTCTTACGCGTATGATGGCGTCTACAGTCGAGCGCTCCTGAAATCAAACTGGCTCTCATGCATTAGAAATCGACAAGGCTATCCGCAATCACTCTTTCAAAGAGCTTAGCCACCTATTCGAGCAGCACTATGGGCCGAGATTAAGTAGCCCGTGCTTTTTGATGAGGACCTGTTTCTCCGTCTTCCAACGACGTGGGAACGGAATGCAGAGTGCCGCGCGTCAATCCCGCACCGGATCCCGGTCCCCGCTCCGCTGCCATGGGAGCAGAAGCACCCAAACTTTTACTCTCGCAAGAACACTTTTTTTTTTGTTTTGGGGGGAAATCTTCAAGAGGCGCCCGGTTTTTGGGGATAAGACCGGGAAGTGTGGAATTTTTACCTCACTAAAACCCCGGTGATCACCATCAGCACAAGGAGGAAGGAACCTGGACCTCTTAAAAGACCAACTTCAAAACCCTCTTGTGCAGCGACGCAAGTATACTTAGCGGCATTTTAGATTAGTTATGTTGGATAGCGGCAATTTAGTATTTTATAATAATTCAAATATTTTGCTAGATTTTTAAATAACTGCCGCTATTATGAATTCTAACTGTACTATACAATGCTTAAAATGCAGCAAAGGGTTTTTAGCGGCATTTATGAATAGGAATCTTAAATAACGGCAATTTAGCTAGGTAAAAAATCACAAATTTATTGTTAAAATCTGCAGTTAAGAAGCCTTAGCTGCGATTAAGCTTAGCAATGTCACATAACTACGTTTTAGCGTAGGTTTACCATATGATTTGTGCATTTAACGGCATTTCTTTTTTTCATATCTCGAAAACTGTAAAAGCTATTGAAACCGTAATTAGACAGATCGATAGAGCTTTTTTTTCTGATAAAAATGGCATCAGAAAGTCAAAAATGACAAAATGTCACTTAACGGCATTCTTGCTAAAGGACGGCAGAATAGATACTTAGGGAAAAAAAATCCACTTCAGGTCTCCAGGAATTACTTCATAACAGTCAAAGAAGAAGAAGAGTCATGCAATTGTGCCGTTATACTTTTAAAATTTACCAAAAATGACATTTATGCCCCTAAAGCCATAATTATACAGGATGTGAAAACCAAGAAATAAAGGCAATTAGTTAATAGAAAATGTATGAAACTGACATACCTGAAAAAGTTTAACTGTAACAAATTATGATAACCTATACTTGGCTCATAATCGTTGAGAAATGGACATCATTTAACTACGTCAAAACTAAAATCACGTATCTTTTCTGGTTTAAACCAGTTCAGCTCTTATAATTTAATGTACAACCCCTACATGTTGTCCACGGACAACCCTTACTTGAACATTATAATTATCAACTGTAGTATACCTCGTGCTGTGCTGACGTGCCTTCGAACGTGATTCGGCAGGGGATGGAGTATTTTATTCCATTTTCGGACATCCAGCTTGGTCATAAATCTCAAATTTATGGTACAATGCAGAATGGAATGAGGTCCGTAAAGAGAATCTGCCTACCAAGCATGAGTCAAGGCCCGTAACCGAAAAGCTAAGGCACGTAAGTTCGCACGAGGAAAAGCGCATTTAATTCTGCGGCCAAGCTCTGCAAGAGGGTTCTGCGTAGGGCTCGTTTTGACCACGTCGGGTTTTTTTATTGGGGTAAAACTAGTATACCCTTCGGGTAGTAAACAGTTTTGGTTCCTGCCAAAAAAAGAAAACGGTTGAAACAAATTTTGGTCGCCCCACTTTAACTCCAATGCTTAAACCTGATGGGTCGCTGTGGCCCATCTGCATGTGAGAAAGCAACTTTATTTGCATTTCTCTTTGCAGGCAATTTACGTCTACTAACTGACACACTAGCTCCAAGCAACCACTGAATATACCTCGATGTAACTCTTCGGTGTCGGAAGTCACAGTTTATATTAAAAGAGTCAGTCTAGACGTGAACTAGGCCAGCGGGCCTGCATACCAGCAAGAGTGTTGAGGCAGTGTGTGACTGAACTGTCTCCTGTGTTGACATACCGTATCAGCCTCTCTTGCCAATGGTGCCAAAATCCTGGAATCTTGCGAATGTACCAATGGACGACCCATTTTATGATTTTACAACGTTTAAAAAAATGTTTTTAAACGTTGTAAAATCATAAAATGGGTCGTCCCTCCCAGGGCAGAGTAGAAGGGACTGTCAGACTTGTACTGACTAAACTCCACGGTGTCCTTTAATAGCCCCATTCCTCGGCAGGCTTTGGCCCTCTAAGAATGCCCCGTCATTATGCTGAGAACTCTTTCGACCCAGGCATGGTAAGCGAATAGCCCATTACTCGCCGTCCGGATGCTGTCAACGTAGCACCTGTGCCAGAAAAGGGCGACAGTGCAGACCCTGCTCGTTACCGTCTGATTGCCATTACCTCCATTCTCTGCAAGGCATGGAAAGGGAACCTACTGAACAGTAAGCTGCTGACCTATCTCGAAGACAATGATCTTCTCAGTGGCCGTCAATTTGGCTTTCGTCGGAGACGGTCAACTAGTGATCATCTTGTGTATGCGGGCGAAATCATCAAGAAACACGATGAAGCACTTGCGGTTTCGCTTGATATCTCGAAGGCATTTGATAGGGTCTGGCACGCTGGTCTACTCAGCAAGCTTCCTGCTTATGGCATGCCAGGTGACTTTTGTAGCTGGATATCAGACTTCCTGGTCGGCTACATGGCTGCTTCTCTGATCTCATGGCTATTGATGCCGTTCCGTGTTCCTCAGGGGGCTGTTTTCTCTGCAACTATTTTCCTGCTGCACATCACTAACCTACTTCAATCTGGTATTGTTGGGTATGCAGATAACAGTACGATTTCAGAGAGATACTTGTTCAGTGCAAAAACCACAGGAGATGAAGTTTGTTTCTTGAGAGAGGCCATGGTAGAGCGGTCAAATTGACCCTTGCGATGTCAAATGTGCCATTTCTACTTATTTACTAAGTTAATAAAATGTCATAGTTCGGCACATCTGACAAATAAGCCGTTTTTATACTCGGAAGGGGGGGAAACATACCAAGTAGTACAATGACACTAAACGCCCTCTCTCGACAAGTAGTAAAACTATCACCGTGTCGTTTTACCACTTTATAAATTATGCACTTTTAAACACTTAGGCTGCAAAAACTCAATTTCGCTTTTTTTGCAATTGTGCCATTATACTGCTAGGTGTGCGATATGCATAAAAATAAACACAGTCTGTTCAGGGGGTGATTTTCTACGGATAATACATTTTATTCTTATATTTTATTTCCTCTTTTTACTTTCTTCTTACTTCCTTTTTACTTGTAAAAATATTATATTATCTCTCTATATGCTATGCGTTGACAGTACCTCCCACACCATCTAAATTTATAAGATCTGTTAATTCATGTCAATACGAAATGTGATAAACATTTCGGCTTCCTTTTCATCAAAAATAAATAAAACTAAAAAATTACGTCACTCCCGAGAGTCCCGAGTTAGCTCACAACTCTAAAATATCGCGCTGCATTCAATTTGATAAGCCTCACCGGTACTTACTCTATGGGCCTCACCAAAGACCTTGAACATTTAGCTTATAATAATTGCGGGAACAATTTTAAAACATTGTTTTTATTCATTTTTACTTTTTACCTACATGATTCAATCTTAATTAGAGTTAAGTATGTTAAGACATGTTTTATTAAATATAATTAAAAACTATCGATACTTTCTTGTTTGAATTAACACTGTCCTATCCCTAGTGACATGCACTGACGGTGCATTGACCTTGAGTTAGCCAATCAGAACGCAGTACCTCGTCCCCCTCGCTTACGTAGTACCTCAGCGAGTTGGCAGAATAGTTTTGTTCGTTAGATCGTGCAATGAGTAGTCTAGTATTATATCGTCGTTGGCATCGTACGTATCGGACGCATCGCATCAAACGGATTTCTGTGTCGGCAGCGATCGGATTGCCGACGCGAGTATCAGCAATCGGATTGCCGATGCCACCTTCATCGCTTCCACTGATCGGCATTCCGTATGACGTCATCGGAACGCATCGCATTAAGGCATTGTCGATGAGCCGTCCGTACGATGCGGATCAGTGGACGTAGTTGTATGAGATTTCAAACAAGGCAAACTAAAATCCGTTACGTACGATACGTCCGATACGTGCGATGTGGACCTGTGGACGCGCACCTTATAGCTACTAAAAGGTTGTTGTGGAAGCTTTTGTTAAATAAGAACTCCTCAGTTTCAGTAGGTACGCACTATGAAAGTTTTAGCAAAACAGGTAACACGGTACCAATGAAATCGGCGCATTTTTTAAATTTATATTATCCTACTGCTATTATAAAGGCGAAAGTTTGTAAGTATGGATGTATGGATGTTTGTTACTCTTTCACGCAAAAACCAATGAACGGATTTGGCTAAAATTTGGTACACGGATAGTTTATAACCTGGATTAACACATAGGATAGCTTTTATCCCGATTTTATGTTCCCGTGGGATAATTTTCGAGTTGTAGCGGGTGAAGCCGCTGGCAACAGCTAGTGCTTTCATAAAATGAACATTTTGCAATGGTTTTCTAAAACTACTCAAACCTAAAATACTTTAGTTTACAGTCGAGTAAACCACCAATTTGCTCGAAAATGGATGGAATTTCTCGTCCTAATTAATAATTTACTAGTAGCTACGTGAATACAAAATATTTAGCATATGTAAATGGATTGTGGTTTAAGTAAAATCGTCTAGCACAGGTACCATGTGGTTAATTTAGACTAATGACGAAATAAAGTTTATAATTTCTAAAAGTTAATGTTGAAACTAAAGTAACGAATATAAGCAGACGTCTTAAAATGTTGTCGATTAGAGATATATTTTATAGAATTTGATCTAACTTTTAAGCTATTGTCAAACAGAGAGGCGTGCCGAAAGCGAAGCGAAGCGTTTTCATTTGTAATATAGGGAATTGTTTGAATCCAGTCACATAGAAACGCGAAAGCGATGCGATAGCGATAGCGATCCGAAGGCGTTGGCGATATTACAACTCAGCGAGGCGTGGCGAAGGCGAATGCGAAGCGTTGCCGAACTATTAGTAATGGCTGGCTTTGTATGCACGACGTCAAACATAAAATTATGCGAAGCGTTAGCGAGGCGTTTCCGAGGCGAATCCGAAGCGAATCCGAAACTTGACAGTGCCACAGTGACACACACTGTCATGCCGATTTAAAAACTAATATTATTTACAAATTAGCTGTTCTGCTTTGTGAGAAATGTGGAATAATCGAGGACGTGCATCATATCTTGACCGAGGATGAGTGGAGCGAACGCTTCTGGTGAAATCTGTTTGGTCATCACGCTAGATATTGACGACAAGCTCAGGATGCCCACGGAATTTAACTGGTGCATATGTGGTAAAGCTACTGCTAAGCATATAGCCCGGGAGTGATGCTGAGGAAGCTGTTGTGGTGGCGTTAATTGGCACGCGCCACTGCTTGCTGTGTCCGGTGGCCAGGCCCAACATACTGGCCAAAACACCTCTCACAAGAACAATCCGTGTAATGAACGAAGATCATGAACGGATGTATTTTCATGCGGCTTGAGTGAATAACGCGTACAAATATCTTTTAAATATAGCTATTTATGTAAGAAATCTATAAATACATTTTGTTGTTTTATTTTGTATTTTAATGTTGATAAGAGACATATCAGTACTGGTCAGGTGCAGCAGCAGGCAACAGTGCTGCGCAAACACCTTTACAAAATAAAATATAATTATGAGGACCAGGTACCTAGTACCGCATTCCGTACCTATTCGTTTGCTATCCTCTTTATAAAAAGTAACGTATCTAATGGGTGCTTTTCCATTTGCCGGCATGGCACCGGCGCCGGGGCCGGCGCTGGCAGTGCAAAAGCGAGCCATACCATTTCATACATTTTTGCTATTTTTGCCGGGCCGGCTAATGGAAAAACGCCCAATAGGTGCACCGTGTAAAAATCAAACAACTTATTATTCAATTATTTTACTGTGATATTATCTATAACAACGATGTCATGAAACCCCTGCTCTTTAACATTTTGTTGATGTGTTTTAACCGTACAAAACACACATTACAATTTTTTTTCAGAATACGCACGAATGTATGTTCAATCACATGATTATGATAATAGCATTATTGTTTCCAAAATAGGACTGGAATTGATAAATTAATATTAGTGAAGCCATACTTCAACAGTCAATTGATTAATGCAAAGATATCGTAACACAAAGTCGTGGCATTCAATATATCATCATTTAATCCTCTGTTTGATGTCGTACTGTTCTCATCTTCAACAAAACGACGGCTGGGCCTCAACTTTTTCAATGCAAATCAAAGATACTTGGTACCTCCTCAATGAAAATATAACTTATTGTTTTCCTTTATAGGTGGACCAATCCAGTATTCGAATAATCCGTTAACCGTGTCTTGAGAACTGGTAAAGTCTTAATACAGTCACAAATGTAAATACAAGTTGTGTTTGGTCAACAGTAGGTAAATGTCTGAATATTATTTTCAAAACCTAGTTTTAATCGCATACTGTGGTTTTTTAGAAAACTAAGTATGTGCACACACACAATGGCTGCACATTTTCTTGTTGCATATTAGTTCATTACTTTACGCAGTCGGTCGATTAGTAAACAATCACGGAAAATCAACAAAACAAAACATGAAATCAAGAATTATCTAGGCAATATCAATAGATGTCAATTTGTGACATGTTTACGGTATCACTATTTTTTTTTTCATTAATTTTTGGTTACGACTTCAAGGCCTTTAAGCTAAGCTTTATGCCATTTTTGGGTAGGAGTAAATAAAAACTTGTCTAAAAGTTCTTGTGTATGTCTATCTAGCAGGCCCCAACGAGATTTATCAACAGATGATAGCTTTTCATAAAGACAGTATTTTATACCTAAAGAAAATAAATAATATCGTAACACATTATTACAGACCGGGCGGGGGAGATATTCAACCATTATAAATATAAAGATAAGTTTTTTTTGAAGTGAAAACTTCTTTAGCGGCGTTGTACACTTTTTCTGTAATGGGTAAAAAATTTAAAACTCGCGTCAGGGTCACGTGACCAAAACTCGCGTCAGGTGACCCTGATCGAAAATGAGTAAGACGTCATTCAAATTAAAAATAAAACATAGTAACAAAAAAGTTTTCACTTCTACCGGCACTCCTGGAGTGCAACCTTTTTTTTTTTATTCCAAAAACGCCATAGAGCCATTTCGATACGTTGTACACCTTTTTAATTTGAGTGGAAACATAAGATCATGTACTAGGGATTTGACTTTGGTGTCCGCCTGTCCATCTGTCAAGACCCTTTTTCTCAGGAACGCGTGGAGGTATCAAACTGAAATGAAATACTCAAGTCCACCAGGCCCTCGAAGAAGAGAAAGAAGCAAGCGAAATTTGCTTTTTTTAGCTTAAAAAAAAAACAAAATAAAGTCCGTAAGAAAGATTTATTGTGGATAAAATAAAAAAATTAACAAATTCAAAACAAGATTATTTGAATCGGTTTTAGTTTTTCAGTTTTATTCATTACGTACACGTACACACATAAATGGGTAGTATTTAAAAGCAAATCAAAAAATATCCTTTTGCTATGCAATAAGATTCCGAATTCCCATCAAAATGGATTTCGCTATTCTTGTGGGTAGAATAACGCGCGGTATGTATGTACCTCTACCCACAGCGGCAGCGAATATCGCTCAGGTCGCTCTAGCCACGGTACTTGATACTAAATACCTGAGCGAAACCCGCGCGGTATGTACCTCTACCCACAGCGGCAGCGAATATCGCTCAGGTCTGAATAAGCCTTTATTTTACATATTAGTGCGGGAGACTGATAATTATATAGAAACTCTTTACAATTTTTCTCTACGAATGTATTACTCTTTATTTTGTTTGTCACTAGTGCTGTCACTAATATGTCTTAAATAATATTATGTTAATTTTAAGTATTTTAAAACTTTTTTTAAAGGTTTTGGTTAAATCCCTAACCAATCGTGAGGTGCGAACGGTGAGAGTCGTTGTGTCACGTCCAAAAACACATTGTGGATCCAGCGATGTGATTTATGCTGTGCTTATTGAGAATAGCATAGCTAGGCAAAGGTGACTGAGACGAAGCCTACGATGGAGCGAGCTTACCCAGAAAAAGCCTGTTCATTCTAACTTTGAAGAGAAAAGAATATGGATGCCAAATTCATTAAACACTTTGTTATGCCTCTCTGAGCTGCATAGAAGCTTCGCTCTAATCAGTATCAGTATTTGTGTTGAAGATGAGGACATGGAATTAGACGAGAGTCTTATCTCTGGGAAAAGTACCCTATTCGAACGGAGGGTTTAATGGAGGAAGATGATTTATTGACAAGACTTTGCCACACGATACCTTAGAATTATTAATCAATGGATTCTTGGAGAATGACCTATTTGGAAACAACGCGATTGTCATAATATTTATCTATTTAAAAGTTAAAATTATTCAGTTCAGTAGGTACTTCAAGAGACATAATTATTGCCAAAAAATAGTACCTATGGTAATGTTTTAGACATTAACAAAATATTACTGTATGGGCAGGATTCCTCGATATTGTTGATAAAGATGATTAAATAAACAATTTTAAAAATGTTGCTTTTATTTTTACATAGTATACCTGATAAGTATTTTTATATTAGAGGGTTGCAAAAGGGCCACTACCAGCCAGCGCCGACTTACCTACAGGTTTAGGACCTAACGGCTCAGTTCCTGACGATGGGAAGAGACCAGACGACATGACGTTGGGATATTGGAAGGCGGGTGGGCCTTTGGTGTGTGGCGGTATTTGTGTCGACACCGTTGCGCTATCTTATATTGCAAGCACAGTGGCTGTGCTGTCGCTTTTGCTGTGGTTGCTGAGACCCTCAAAAGGCGTGAAATATACAGCATTTACACCACTTCAACTGCATTTTTGACAGTGGTAACCAGTGATGACATCAGCTGGCGTTTTAGTGGACCAGGCAAAAGCCAGCCGATGCCAATTGGGTAATATTGTAGGTTGATTTGCTGGCGTCTGTACCATGCGAAGAAAACTTGAAAAACCTGAGTCGATTTCATCGATTAGTGCACCTTATCTAATAAAAAGAATTCAAACTGTTTTCTCTGTGAAATTTCTCAATAAATTATCGATGTTACAAGAAAGAAACTGAAGAAAAAGAAAAATCTGGCAACACAAACAACGTGCACGCTTCGGTCTCGCTTTCCCGTATTTGCTCTGTTTGACGTCGTTCTTATAAAGCCAGCTAATACAACTGCCACGCCTCGCTTCGCGGGCACGCCTTTCTGTTTGACGTGGTCTCAGTTTCGGCGCGATATCGCTTCATATTTCCATACATGACGTAACAAAAACGCTCCGCTTCGCCTTCGGATCGCTATAAATTCGGTACTGGCTTCATACAAAACGTCGGTTCGCTGCACCCAGTTTGACGTCGCCCTTCGCTTCGCATTCGCCTCGGAATCGGATCGCCTCGCTTTCGCCTCGCTTTCGCCTGCCTGTTTGACAAAGGCTTAAGAGTAAAATTTCTTGACTGTCTTTAAAATTATGTTTGATACTAGCTTCTGCCCGCGACTTAGTACGCGGATCCTTTTGCTTATGCCAGCTACAACAGGGTCGTCAGAAACGAAGTTCTGAAACGTCTGATGTCAAATAAGAGCCCCGGGAAAGTAAACCAACAGGATGCGCGAGACGAATCGAGACGTTCCAGATCTTTCCTATTTGTAAGCCATCAATAGGATAACTTTTGATTATGTTATAGTGTTGCTTTGCTGGGCTTTGGTGGTCCAGTTTATTCTCACAGCAGAAAATACTATTCAAGTGGAATAATTTTTTACCTTTTACCTCTTATACTTTAGCTAGTCAGTTGCGGTTCTGCATCAGGTGTTCAAATTCCCAAGATTAGTTAGAGCCTATAATATTATGTTACCCAAATTCGTCTAGTAGACAAACCAGAAATTAATTAGTATTTTATTTTCTAACAAAATATAGAAGTTTCGGAATCCGGCGCCAAACAGTTTAATTGTGTTTCGTCGACGCAAGAGTTTCTTCTGCGTGACACGCTCCATCTTGTGCCTCCTTTGCTACCGTGTTAAAAAAATCCCTAGAATTTCTGAAAAGAATCGTTTTACGATATCCATGATAAAGACGAGTCAAGAAATTGATTTCAGAACGAAAGGTGCCTACATTTTGGTTTTTTTTTTAAACCACTCCAAAAAAAATTGAAACAGTAGCGCAAAGTGAACTTTATGGATGCATGTCAAAGTTGGTTTTTGTTTGTAAACAAAATCACGCAGTTTATTTCATTAATTACAATTCTGCTTAATCACCTTTTATTATAACTTTTGAACTACAGTAACCCTGGTTTCGCGTGTTTACAATCGAAATTATTTGTTAGTTCATTACAAAGAGCGATTCCATTATTGCTTACTATAAATAGTCTTATAGCGTGAGTAATTAAGTTGTAATTATAGGGATAGCTGTAAATATAATTCCTATTAACTGCTAAATAGAGTTTAATATTCAGTGGCACAATACCACTCTGTATTTTCATGAATTAAATCCTGGTAGTTACTAAGAAATATACCACGAAATGTATAAATAGAATTAGTATCTATTGATTATTAAAGTGATGTGTTTAATAATACCTAATATCCGTAAATTTATTAGGCGGGTAGAAACATATTATGTTTTTACTTACCTAATCAATTTACAAAATTGACATTTACAAAATGTCACACTATACCTACATTATATAAGATTTTGTCACGTAAAATTATGTATATTATATATTACGTATCATGGATACAACAATAAAATATTATATTTCAAATAAGGGTCTCCACTTTATCAAATATTGCTCTACAAGGACGATAATAAATAATTAATATTACAAAGATACCAGGTACTACAATGTATTTTGAAAATTCAACCTACTACTAGAAAGTTCTAAAAGATTCAGATTTCAGTGTTCTAGTGGTATTTATATCCTAATGTCAAACTTCCATAAAAAAAGGTAGCGAAAAGTCTTGAAACTGCTTCGGAACGCAAAAGGCAACTGAAAGAATTTTTAGCCCAGGTTTTAGTCAGTCAAGTCCAATAGTCCTTTTCGCTCCATTTCACTCGACGCATTTGATGTTGTTCCAACATAAAAAAAAACTTGGAAATTCTTACGTATGTATCTAATGTACAAATAAATGTAATTAATTTCTACTTAGTCTTCGGCCTAATACCACTTAGGCCCACAATGATTGTTATACTAAGCCGAAAATAATGATGTAGGTACGAATTATTTATTTAGCTACATTTCACTTTCCGTAAACGTAATTAGGTTCTTATTCGTTTGTAAGAATCTTTCAGTAATATTTTTCTGTTTTGATTTTATTGTTCTTCTCACAACATTGTTTAATGAAAACTTTACCTCAAAGATATATTTTCTTTTTTTAATTTCCTTAGGCTTAATAAATGTCTTTCAGGATAAAAAAATGTTTGTGTTATTTTCTGTAATTTATTTTTATTATTCGCGAAAATAAAGGTAAGAATATGGAGTTCATTAAGAGACAATATAACTTGTAGCTATTTGATATTTAAAAAAATTATATTTTACCTACAATGATGACAAATCCGGATCACATAATGACTTTTTACTTTTTTATTTTTTAGCTTGGTAAAATCATCAAAACGAGTCCTCCCACCCCGGGCAGGGTGGGAGGGACTGTTAGAATTGTACTGACTAAAATCCACGGTGTTCTTAAATAGCCCTTTATCTTTTGAGGTCACGGTAACAGTCATAAGTCATAATGACTTCAAGTAAAGGTTGAAATTGTTTAGTCTACCTTTTAGTGGAGAAGAGGTGAGTACTACAGCCTCTTATGTTATACATACTACTGTTTATCTAGCACAGATTATAATCTATGAATAGATGATTTTTGATTTTGATTTAACTCACACTTTTATAGCTGTCATAAATATCTTTGCTTTACTTTCAAATATATAGCTATCAAAAACAACTATGCTTTAGTTTTAGCACAAATAATGTAACTCCTTAGATAACTAGTGGTAGCTTAATGTCATTAAGCTACCACTAGTTATAAAAAGCTTAATATAAAGCTTTATATATCAAAGTTTGATATATAAAGCTTTGTAGCATTTTCAGATTTTTCAGCCAAATTTCATACTCGTGGACAGATTCCACGTTCAATTTAAGTAAGAGCGTCACTTTTGTGATGTAATTTGGTTACATTTATGAGCAAAAATAAGTGTTGAAAATTCACTGACTATAATAAAATATAAACTCAAATAAAGAAAACTTTTCGTTCAACATTGTCAACAGAAGGATAAAAATAAATCGTAACTGCTGCCAACGTATGAAAACAACACGCTGTATAATCCACTTTAGCAATCCGTTCTGTAAAACGGGACAGGCTTAAGTAATATATCGTCTAAGAAGATGTTCATCTTGATTAATCGTTCATGCATCAGGTAGTATGTGACAATGTACTGGCGTAGAATATCTGGCAATAAAATAATTGTAAGTGGGTAATTGAGATGTGGAAGTAAATAAGTGGCTCATTTTGATAGCTCTTTCATCACAAGACATAATTTTTCAGTAATTCAAAATTAAAGATTCACCCTTTATCAACTAGGCATTTGAATCAAGTTTTTTGATGTGGTGTTGGTGGAAAAATATTATAACAAATCACATACTTCTTTAAGTAAAATTGGAGTTAATGTATAATTATTCTGTACAATATTAAAGTATGACTACAATCGTGAAAGATATTAATTGATGCCTTTACAAACTCATTTCGTTTTTCAAATTTTTTTTCTCTATATGCTATGCTACGCATGCTTATCTTTGCGGCAGATTTACATAAATTGTCAACAAAATATTGCATTTTGTATGAAACACCACATTGTTCTGATCTTTCAGGATTTGATTTTTTTTAATACACTAGGAATTTTTCTATGTCGTATTTCTTTTTATTTTTTGCTATCCTGTATTTGTTTCAAAGTTAAAGTTGTTTATTACCATAGTTACTTTCAGCTTATGACAGGTTGTACCTACATGTTTAGCAAAAAGCTCTGTATAGTGCATACGTAAATATTCGTAATATTCATTCAGTGAACTTACTTTGCCGATTTTTCATGCATGAAATCGTATTGCGTTTCATCACTTCGCTCTCAGTTCCGCATCACATCACTCACTTAGACGAAGCTTACGAAACGATTTGTCAAGAAACGAAATAAACACGTGCTATTAAGTGCCTCCGGCAACAAGAGAACGTGTCCACAACTTCTAAAAGCATTCCTTTTATTTGCGAACAGTATCATTAGCAACAATATACGGGAGCGAGACGCAAATATATAGCTCTGCGCGTCTTTATTGCTTCCTGTGATAAATGGAGATAAGATATAACACTTGGAGAGTCTGATGGTGTAGAAAATAGCTTGCGACTGTAAAATGCACTTAGTAACTTCTAGTACATAAGGAAGCTTTTACTTTGATTTGAGATTTAAGGGAACAGTGTATAAGACGGGGACGCGGGGTATGATGGGAAATCACACTCTTAAGGCAAACTTAATAGAATACTAACGTAGCGCAAGCGCCAACAGGACGCCATTTTTTAATGGCCGCTTGCTAATGACGTCGGGTCCTGATGGCGCTTGCGCTACGTTAGTGTTAAGTATTTTTATAATATAAAGAGCTCTGTATGGTCGTGAAATAGTAAAATATTACGTTGCATAATTTATAATCAGCTAATGTAACACATAAGTTACGTGTTGGGTTTTCCGGTTAAATCAATCAATGATTTAACGGGTTTAATTTTGTGTATGTTTTGGGTTCAAACTTCTTTGGAAAGGTTATTGGGTAAAGGGTACTTGTAATTAGTTTGTCAAACTGTCAAACACCTGTATATAAAATTATGAAAGTATAATTATTTGGGTAGAATTTCCCGGTAAACTAAGGTAGCAGTATATAGATAAGTTAACGGATTTTTTATGAAGCAACTCTTTATTTAAAGTATGTGTAATCAGTATGAGGACGTAAAAGGATAAGAATTCCTTTAGTTAGTAAGAGTCTAACAGTTCCTTCCGCTCGAACCAGAGTAATGATTGTAACCAGTTGATAATAATAATAATAATATTCCACAACTATCACACAACGCCATCTAGTCCCAAGCTAAACAGAGCTTAAGATACTTATAATTATATTTCTAAATACATACATATTATAGATAAATTACACCCAGACACAGAACAAAATGCTCATCACACACACATTTGTCCTGAGTGGGAATCGAACCCACGACCTCCGTCATAGCAGTCAGGATCACTAACCACTAGACCAACAGGCCAGTCAGATGAATTTAACTTCCCAAAAGAAATTTTATACAAAGAGACTGAGACTAATAGAAACTTCATACTTCCCATAATTTTGACGATAATGTTCACCAGTCGCTGCAAGTTCTTCCAACAATAGATAAAATAGATCTTCAACAAAAGCATTCACAATACAAAGTAAAGTGAGGTGATTTATTTAGTTGTTTGCGAGGGAGTTGAAATGTGCATGTAGCGCACGTTCCTTGATAGTCGTGTCATTTGAAACTTTACTTTTAAGTAGGGTTGCCAAGAGAAAAATGTTTAGGATAGAAATAGGATCGAATATTTTTTCTTTGTAATTTAACAGTCAAGTATTTTTTTCTTTCATGCGCATAGATTTTGAAAGCGGGTCCAAACGACCAATTCATAATCATAATCATAATAATTTATTTGTCGGAACATGGTACAAAATTATGGTCTTAAGATTAATTATTGGTCTCATCACATTCTGCCAATTGTGGCGTGCAAATGTTGGGTACATATTCATAATTATAAAAGAGAACATTTGGGTTGCTAAGCCAGTATTGATTCTAATATTAAGCCTTAAATGCATAAAAAAGTTATAAATTTACAAATGTGCCTTATAACAATAATAAATAATACACACACACAAGTCTGGGATGTCAATGTAAGTTTACATGTCAAGAGTAGTAAACGACATAATATTATAATAATGTCAGTATCTTAACAATATAACAATTAATTTAGGATGTCAAATTATTATAATTTCAATATATAAAAATGTCAGAGTATAATTAAATATCGAGAGTATAAAAGGTAAGAGTGCATATTATGAGAATGACTTGACAATGCTACAATTAAATTAGGATGTTAAATTTTTATCATTCAAATAGTCATTCAAGCAATAATAACAATTGCAACACAGTAAATCTTTGAGTTTTGTTTTAAATCCCTTTAAGGACGTAAATACGTTTGAAAGAACACAATTTCTGTCAATTTGACAGCGTGATGCCCCACGAATAAAAACAAAACACTAACGAAACATCTATGCCTCGTATACCAGAAAGCAGACTACAAGAGCATTTGCAATTTTTTTACGAAAATTTAAACAGAGTGAGATCCCGTGGCTTTTAGACACTAGTTTATTTTCTCAGTAGGTAACGAATGGATAATACGTTATGTATTTGTAAAATACTGCGTTCTTGCCGCAGTTGGATAATTGACCTATTCACAAATATCAGACTAACCATGGCCGGTTGAGCGCTTGAACATGCCGAAGCCGAGCCGCCAATCTAGTCAATGCTGCTCAGACCAAGGCGTGAGTTTCTCCGGAAAAAGGAGCCAAATCCACCCGGTTCTATCTTTTTGAGGTGTAACAGTAAAAAATACGGACCATCGTGGCCATGATTACTCGTTAGTCCCGCGATCCCGGCAGGCTTTGGCCCTTTTGGTAATTTATTCAGCAGCTTGGTAGAAATTTTAGTACTTATCTATCTGATGTTTATGAAGCCTACAGAGGTGTTGATGCAAAAACAGATTCACACTTGTGTATTCGAAGCCGCCGCGCCGTAAATCAGTATGTGGCGTAGCGTAGCCATATCTACTTATAACTAGATACTGAATCCGTGAATTCTCGGCACAATACCGACACTGATCGGGGAACAGGCACGAATGCGCGTGAACCCCGCAAAAACCATCCACATTCTCGTTCGCGCCTGGTCAGGGGGTTTACGGCACTAATGTGAAGCCGCCATCACAGTGTAAAGCCGGGTCCAGACTGTTGTAATGTAACGCGAATCCACCGTGTAATGTAACGCGAATTCTAGGTGTGGACGGCACCGCCAGCATTACATGTAACGCTCGCGGCTGATCCATCGGGTGTCGGTTTTTGCGCGAACACAAAGGCGCACGCAGTATTCGTGTTCTCAATTTGCTTTGAGTTCGTGTGCCGTCCACACTTTTCATGCAGATTACACGTAATCGTAAGATTCAGGCTACACCAGTCTGGATCCGGCTTTAGTAACCATACTCTCCCGAAACGTCTTGACCGATTTCATGAAATTTTCGTTTATTGCCCGTGGTCCACCTGCTTGGTTCACCTAGGTGTACCTCGGGAAATTATTTTTGCCCGTGGTTCACCTGGGTGTACCATGGGAAATTATTTTTGCCCGTGGTTCACCTGGGTGTACCACGGGTAATTATTTTTTCCCGTGGTTCACCTTGGTGTGCCACGTCAAATTATTTTCTCTAGGTACGATTCTCGACTAATATTTATGCCACATTCAAGAAGGTTCATGGGTAGCTCACCGTCTGCACAGAATTCCAGCTACAAGCTTAGAAACTGAAAGAATTGTATTAACCAGAATAAGTACCAGGCTTACATAGGTTCAAGGTGGTATGTTTTTAAATACTTGCACCTGACTGGTTTTGTACTTTTGCTAGACTGTATAAATGATTAAAATAATTACCATATTATTTAAAAAAAGACCACCTTGAACTCATGCCAGCCTAGTAATTTTGCTGGTTAGCAACATTCTTTCATTTTCTAACTGGAATTCACGGACTTAAAAAGAAACGGTGGCACTATGGTCCCCATGCAACGAAGTGGACGAGCGACGGTAGTAGCACCATTTCTTTCATTTTCACTGGTTTGTCCCTGGGCCCAGTTTCGAAGTGGATGACTTGCATGGGGCTCCAATTCTACTCCGTGTTAAAGTACTTCTTTTAAACTTTTTTTATTTTATTTCATTATTATTTTGACGGCATAAGTATTATTTAATTAATTTAGTTAACATTTTAACGTATCTCTACCTCTACGTAGGTAAACATAAATATAAGTAGGTAAGTGGGTAAGGGGGTAAAGTTTAGTATAAAGTGGCAGGCGGAGGGGGGAAAAAGAGGACCCCCCACCCCTGGGGCACCACACCCATGATGCGGAAATGTGGTTTTGTAACCTAACCTCAAAACTCGTTAAAGTCACATAATAGGCGTATTCCAAAAAATTGGTTTCGTTTAGCATAAGGATTAGGTGCCTCATGTATCCTGGCACCACTGTCATGTTAAGGCAACTCCTAGACCCTAAACCCCGACACGGAAAGGTACTCCAAGGGTGCTCCAAGTCTCGGGACTTGCTCGCTCTTGCATCCTAGGTCAAATAACTCCCTACTACCTACCAAGGTGGCTCGACGGAACCCTGCTTCGTAGGGCTCCTAATTCTGCGTTCAAGGTCTAAAATAATAATCTAACACAAAGGCGATGGCGAGGTCTGGCATTGGCACAGACACCCTGCCATGCCTTCAAACCTGTCCAGGTCGGGGTGCCCCAATTCCCGAGCTCGCTTCGCTCGCTCTTGGATCCGAGGCTTTTCTGATAAAATTGACAATGACAGATGACATTCAGTTTTACGTATGCAATCGCTTGATTTTGCGCCATAGAAAATAAGTGGCAAAGATATGGTTGTCAATCGCCCATTTTTACGTTCCGTTTTCGGTTTTTATCTGGTTTGAGGTTGTAAATACTTTTCTTCTTGGAAAAATAAATTTCCGCGTAAAAATAGTGGTAGCATTACAATCGAGGACTTAAACCTTGCCCATTTTAAGCCTCTGTTACCTTAACCGACTACCACTTATTACTAAACCCAACCCTGTAATATCACTATTTTTCTTTCGTTATACTACGATGAAAACATGTGGACATTCAGGTGAACCACGGGCAAAAATAATTTCCCGTGGTACACCTAGGTGAACCAAGCGGGTGGACCACGGGCAATAAACGGAAATATAGGCATATGGAATAGGTCTGAGAATCGGCTACTATTTATTTTTCAAACCTTTAGGTGATAAAGGTTATCCACACCTAAAATTCTACTTTTATTTTAGGACTTTTCTAACATGATATTGATCCTTATCCAAGTAAATATGTTATTCATTAGAAGCATTTGAGTTTGAACAAAATTGCCCTTGACTTCATTTCATTTGAATGAATATCTTAGGAGATATCACAGTATCAAAATACTATCACATCAAAATAATGTCGGGCTGGGCAGGGCATGTCATGATTGCGGCGGTAAGATCCCTCTTCGAAGAGTGGTTGGAGAGGCGCTACGGCGGGCGTCCTCATCTTTAACCTAGCGCAAGTCGGAGATTCGGCGGATTCAGCGGCAGGTAAGGGAAAGGGGAAGAGTCTGAACGTGTGAGGGAATGGACATCCTCTACCTCTCTCCCAGCCACCGCTGCAGACACCCTGGGCGTTGGCAATCGTAGGGCATATTCCAGTCGCTTGCGGACGGGGAGCAATGGGTAGCTTGCCGTCTGATCATGAGTCATGGCGCGTCGTGTTGCAGGCGCTCCTTAAGGAAACTAATTCGGACGGGGCCATAGGGCCCAACGCCTAATTTGACGCGAGTGAAACCGCGGGCAGAAGCTAGTATTTATATAAGACTAGCACTACGCCCGCGACTTCGTCCGCGTGATTTTCGAACTTTGCCTTTGTGAATTTCTAGTCCCAGCCACCCTCTATAAGGGATACTGTTGCAAAACTTAATCAATATTCAACAAAAATTCTATCAACCCGCAATATTCCGTTATAAGTACCTAACACTGAGGTCCTAAAAATAATCCATTCAAAATATCAACCCCTTGGGGTCTATTTCCACAAAACAGCCGCAACTACGTCCAAAAAAGAATCTCTATGCAAAATTTGAGCCTCCAAGCTATCAACCCCGAAAAAGCCGGTTGGGGTCGAATTTTGCAAAAACAAAATTTTGTCTTAGTGAACATTTAGGTCTTCAAAAGAACCCCTCGCAAAATTCGAGACGCCTAGCACTGGTAGTAACGAAGTTTCATACAAACTATCAAACTAAAAACAAACCCCTTGGGGGTTGAATTTCGCAAAATCCCGCCATGGTGAGCATCTAAGTCCTATAAAGGAACCCGGTGCAAAATTTGAGGCTCCTCGCACTTTAAGTGACAGAGTTTCATACAAACTTTCAACCCCAAAAACAACCTCTTAGGGATCTAATTTCGCAAAATCCCGTCTTAGGTATTACTTACGTCCAAAAAAGAACCCCTATGCAAAATTTGAGTCTCCAAACTTTCAACCCCAAAAACAACCCCTTAGGGGTCGAATTTTACAAAATTTCCGCCTCGGTAAGAGTTAACGTCTTAAAAAGAATCGCCATGCAACATTTGAGACGCCTAGCACTTCTAATAACAAAGTTTCATACAAACTGTCAACCCCAAAAACAAACCCCTTAGGGGTCGAATTTAGCAAAATCCTGTCATAGGTAACTCTTACGTCCTCAAAAAAACCCGTATTCAAAATTTAAATTTCCTAGCACTTGTAGTTACGAAGTTTCATACAAACTATCAACCCCAAAAACAACCCCTTAGGGGTCGAATTTCGCAAAATCCGTTCTTAGTGCTCACCTACGTGGTATAAGGAAGGCTTATGCCAAATTTCAAGTTTCTAGGCCCAGCGGTTTGGGCTGTGCGTTGTCAGATCAGTCAGTCAGTTTTGAATTTTATATATATAGATAGCACTACGCCCGCGACTTCGTCCGCGTGATTTTCGAACTTTGCCTTTGTGAATTTCTAGTCCCAGCCACCCTCTATAAGGGATACTGTTGGAAAAACTTAATCAATATTCAACAAAAATTCTATCAACCCGCAATATTCCGTTATAAGTACCTAACACTGAGGTCCTAAAAATAATCCATTCAAAATATCAACCCCTTGGGGTCTATTTCCACAAAACAGCCGCAACTACGTCCAAAAAAGAATCTCTATGCAAAATTTGAGCCTCCAAGCTATCAACCCCGAAAAAGCCGGTTGGGGTCGAATTTTGCAAAACCGTCTTAGTGAACATTTAGGTCTTCAAAAGAACCCCTCGCAAAATTCGAGACGCCTAGCACTGGTAGTAACGAAGTTTCATACAAACTATCAAACTAAAAACAAACCCCTTGGGGGTTGAATTTCGCAAAATCCCGCCATGGTGAGCATCTAAGTCCTATAAAGGAACCCGGTGCAAAATTTGAGGCTCCTCGCACTTTAAGTGACAGAGTTTCATACAAACTTTCAACCCCAAAAACAACCTCTTAGGGATCTAATTTCGCAAAATCCCGTCTTAGGTATTACTTACGTCCAAAAAAGAACCCCTATGCAAAATTTGAGTCTCCAAACTTTCAACCCCAAAAACAACCCCTTAGGGGTCGAATTTTACAAAATTTCCGCCTCGGTAAGAGTTAACGTCTTAAAAAGAATCGCCATGCAACATTTGAGACGCCTAGCACTTCTAATAACAAAGTTTCATACAAACTGTCAACCCCAAAAACAAACCCCTTAGGGGTCGAATTTAGCAAAATCCTGTCATAGGTAACTCTTACGTCCTCAAAAAAACCCGTATTCAAAATTTAAATTTCCTAGCACTTGTAGTTACGAAGTTTCATACAAACTATCAACCCCAAAAACAACCCCTTAGGGGTCGAATTTCGCAAAATCCGTTCTTAGTGCTCACCTACGTGGTATAAGGAGGGCTTATGCCAAATTTCAAGTTTCTAGGCCCAGCGGTTTTGGCTGTGCGTTGTCAGATCAGTCAGTCAGTTTTGAATTTTATATATATAGATGTCTCTAGAAACATAAATCAAGTCAATCAAGCATTGGGGCATGGACGAGATCATTTTCAATCTTTTTACTTCTGATAATGTCGGTGCTAACTTATACGGTATATAAATTACGACCACTTTTCGGGTTCAGGTAAACAACCAATGCCTCTAGATTGAAACTTTGGAACTAATTAGAATTTACGATTGATTGAAACCTCTTAGTAGCAGTGATACACAAATCTCTAAGTGTTTGTGTCCGCGAGAATGCTCATACATTGGCCGAGGTCATGTGAGGCGCGACGGATTGGGAAGCAGTCACCTCCTTCTACGAAACAGTCATGCTAGCGAAAGAGGAGGTGCGACACGTGAGGGAGAGGACAGTCTCCACCTTACGACCCAGCTACCCCTAAAATCGGCAGCATAGACAGGCTTCTTCCTAGGCGGACCGACGACATTGTGAGAGTCACTTGCAACCGATGGAAGCAAATTGCGAAATGTCGTTTGGCGTGGTGGTTTAACGCCGAGGCCTTTTATGAGTCTTTATAAAGAAAAAACATTTTCATTTCCATGAAGAAAGAATCTTTCCAATGCTCTTCCAGTATGCTGCGCGCTCAATGATTGGGACCATAAAAGACGTTTTTTATGATCGTTTACACCTGCATGCATTTGGATACTGGTATCGATGCAATACCCGTGATATTGCAGGTTTTCTTTATTTGTTGGTTGCTTTTTGCATTGTATGGTGGAAACTGTTCTCCTCCTCCCTTACGCGTCACGCCTCCTCCTTTGCTAGCATCATTCCTTCGCAAAAGGGGGCGACCGCTTTCCATACCGTCTCGCCCCGCAGCATGGCCTCGACCAATGCCGGACGCGAGAGGTTGCCGCGTATCGCCGCCTAAGGCGTCCTCACGACACGGTGGTGCTCTACCCAAGCGGGGCAGACCTGAACCGTATGCTCCAGGCATTTCTTCCTTCCTTATCAACACACACAGGTACCTCCCGAAACGTCGGTGTCCGGTGACGACCTGCATCAGGTGGTAGGGCAGGACGCCGTGACGCCTATCCAGTCATTCCTAAAAGAGGGGTCTAACCGCCGCGATTGCGGCATGCGTGCCCTATGGAAGTCAACGCCAGGTTCGCTCGACGAAATTATAAAACAAAAGCTGACCCGTGCCCACTTCGTTGGGCGGTAAAATATACATGATATCTTTATAATTTATAGCCTACACTCTCTGCACTCGTGAATAATATAGCTTTTGACAAGTGAGACAATTTTTAAAATCGGTTCATTACTTCCGGAGATTACCCCCTGTGTTTAGATATTGTTGGTGTAAATCTTTATGGGTGTAAATACGGATATAACAATTTTTCCCAGACATGGAACATTTACCTAAATTGATTTTTCGTACCAATAAATACTTATACTTATTCCAAATTTCATCGTAATCGTCGGAGTCATTTTCGAGAACCGTAAAATATATTTATTTTTATGCGCGTTTAATAGTATAGGATAAGATACAGTTATATTCGTATTCAACACATTGATACATTTACATTACAATCAGATCAGAATTAAAATAATTCAAAATATTAATTTGTATCAAGAAAGGTTGGTTACGCTGTACTCTTTGCGATTGGAAAAATTCCTGGCCACCATTCATGACCTACGGAAAATTCGAGTTACTACATTTTTCAAATGCAATTTGATGTTATAGCGAAGATACTAGCGCCGCGTCTAAAGGTCATGAATGGTGGCGTATATTTTTAATTTTAATGATTACGTGACTAATGTCAAAATGGTTGCGAGCGATACGTCCTCCCTCAATAGGCGCCCCGCGCCGTCTAAATCAAAGAACAAAATGGTCTTGGTTTTATATTGAATTTTGTCATTTCATAAAATAATTGTTTACACTATTATTTTACTTTTAAATGAACTCATTATTTTTTTGATGCAAGGTAAGATAGTAACCTTAGTTATTCAGTACTTTCTAATTAAATACCCATTAAATATTGATAGATAAAAAAATATAATTTCTGACGAAAATTTGCCAATATCTTCCTGTTTTGCGGAATCACTTTTGGTGTATTTCTGAATGAATAATAAAGAAATATTGTCTATGTCTTAAAATAGACTATACTTGCCTACTTTCAGTAGTATTAGGAATATTAAAATATGTTATTTGTAGAACCAAATTTGTTCGCAAACACAACACGATATGGTAAACATGGCAACGGCAGATCGATTTTAAAGTATTTAAACCTATCATTTTCAAGAAAAGCTTGTCTATCCTGGGAAGATAAAGAACCAATCTGTTTGTATTCGTTATTAGTTTTATTCGATTTGATTCAGTTTAGTAAGAATCGGTACCGAAAAAAGGCATAATTTTGCGTCAATTGTAAACGCGTCCTTAAGTTTAACTCTTTAATAGTTCAAAAATGCATTTGGTCATTTGGACCCAGGGCCCGTCAGAGCGGGGTCAAACGACCAAAGAGCCATTTAAACTACGTTATACGCTTTTACAATCAGGATCACGTGACCTTGACGTGAGTTTTACATTTTTTACTCTTTAAAAAAAAAGTGTACAACGCCGCTAAAAAGTTTTCACTTAAAAAAACTTTACCCAACACCAGGAATTTCTCCTGGGTCGAAGGTGCGTTAACAAGCATAAAATCTCACATACACAAACACCTGGACCCAGAACAAGTTCTTGTAGTTCATTGAAAATATTTGTTCCGTCGGGAATCCGCGTCACGCTGTGCAGCAGTCCAATCGCACAGTCACTGGACTTACCGTGCAATGGACGTTTAAGCCAGGTGATAAAAAGCATTATACATTAACTTCATGGCAATAAAGTAGAAATTGCCGATGCAGTAGCCTCAAGCATTCCGAAGCGGTGTTTTTGTTACTACGATCATTATTTCATGGAAATGTCTATTTTATTGCCATTAAGTTAATGTTTTTATTGCCGATGCCGATAGTGAGCGCCGAGCCTTAACCGAAAATTTAAAAACTATTATCGCAAAAATTAATGGGACATGCCGTTAGGTGTTGCCCGGAAAATAAAAATAAACAAAAGATCAGTCTCAATAACCGAACACAAGCGAAATCAATGTTGCAGCACAGGTAATCCAGCCAACAGAGCTGACTCAATGGAAAACCACTCTAAAAGAAAAACAAAAGAGTTTTGTTTGAGTTGAACCACCCGTCAGCAATACTACTGTTGAAGCCAGAATCAATCACACAAGTGCTATACGCCTTTCGGTTATATTTTTGGTTTCCGCTGCGGCTAAAAACCCACAGCAAAGAGAGTTAAAACTCCAGATTGGTTTTGCGGAATTCTTTTCTCTGTGTTCACCAACCAACATACAATGTTCAAAGTCAGAAAAGAATTTCTCAAAAGCTTGTTAGAAGGTTTATTTTGATGAAAAAAGTTAATATGAGTGGCTACTCAATTATGTTCGAGAAATTGTTTCGCAAAAATCTTTACATGTGTTTTTTTTTTTGCAGAATGATCCGCAATCCTGTTAAGTTCATGGAGTTATTCGAAAAGGTAAGGCTTTTATTTTTAGTTTGAAGTTATAACAGAATAGAATAGAGTTTGTTCATTCACCTCGAAAGGTAGGTACAATAATTTGTCTCAAGTTATTATCACACAGCATAAAAATTCTATCTTTGTGAAAGCTGGAATCTATTCTGAGTACAGGAACTGTGTGACAGATCTCCAGACTCACAATCTTACAGTATTAGAAGCACGTACGGACAACTAAAATAAGACAAGACTTCTATTACTTCTATACAAAAAAAGAAGTAACATAAATAATTAAAAAAACAATAAAAATAGAAACGTAAGTTGTGTTTTGAGTCTTTGGAAGGGTTGTATGGAAAATGTCGTGTGTCACGTGAGTGCAACATTAAGTTGCACACCTTGTGGGTGTGGACTTATGTTGTATGTTTGTATATCCCATTGGAGCACTGGGCGAGAAAACCCAATACCAGAAAAAAAATGGTTAAGTTGTTTCCGTAAAATCAAAACGTTTGTCGAATTCCATTCAAAATTCGTACCTAGTGAAATTGTGAAATGAACAAAAAACAGAAACAACATTGACCAACCGGCACCAAATATTGAAACATTTAAAAACCGCAGAGAGTGTATCGTAAGTTAACAAATCCATACAAATCCCAATTGACCATCCCTACCTTTTGGTGTATTTACACGTTACGGGATCGACGGTCGGAACGTGCCCGGTTTACGTCAACGGTTGTCAATGAGTTGCAACCGCACAAATCGCGCTCAATGTATGCAACAATAATTCACGTCAACGTCACGCATTGTCAATAACGTGATGTGTGAATTGGCTTTAAACCATTGAATTATAACTTCGTTTTCATGTTGATATTGAAGGATTTTCACCTGTTGTCATGAAAAACCTGTTGACTTTTATTATCTGAAAGAACACCGATACGGAAACATAAATAAATAATAGTCTTTATTAAGTGGATTGTTCATTGTTGGTGAAATTGCCATAAAAGAGAAAGTTGGAAAGTCACGTTGGCTGTGACGTTGGTGACTGTTAGGTTGAGTGATTATTGTTATCATTCTTTGGACAAGTGATAATTATAAAATAAAATTACGAGAGGATGAGGACAAATATGATGAGGATTGTAGCAACATTTGGTAGTGGCAACAAATGGACAATTTTGAAGAGATTACCTAAAAAAAATTGCTACTTCTGTCCACCTGGGGTCAATTCGGTCGATACAAGGGGAATCTGTACCGTTCCATGACTCAGATTATCATTCGTCACCCGATTGCCTCTCTGACATACACATACAATGTACAATTTATGTGAGTGGTGATGTCAATAGTCTATACAAAAGATTTGCAGTGCCGAGGCAATAGCAATAGTGAGTGACGTAAACTAAAGGTAGATTTCTGAATTGAAAATGCAAGTAACCTTAAGCATTTTCGTCCAATTTATTAGCAAAAAATCAAATCAAAACCATTAGATATCAATTACATAGAGTAAATAGAAAAATAGTACATTTATATCACGCTTTTGTTCTAGTACTACAGATATCCATAATACATTGGACGAGTAATTACGCACACAGTGATTTTCCCCGGTCTGTTGCTATATTCATCAGTTTGCGAATATGGCCACGCCATGCTCGAATGCGAGACACGCATCTGTGCGTAGCGTGGCCGCCTGTCTCAGTGAACGGCCGTTTTGTCCGAACACATTTTCATGCAAAGCCAAGCTAAGTACACAGACGTGCGTAGTTTAGTTATGGGCGCTGCAAACATACAATATCGTCCTATTTGCTCAAACACCAATATTTCTCTTACCCTAATGTATTATTCTACTGTCTCGCGTCCTCAAACACAGTTTATCTTGATATATTTGTACATAAAGCTATTTTTCTCTGACACTGGCACCATAAAAAGGTTTTTCACCCCGAAAAGGAGTCCTGATTAGAATATTGAACTTTCTTTCAGCAATGAGCGAAGGCTAAAGTTCTAATGACAAAATTCACTTCGGGAAATGAGCAAAATTGAGATTCCATTGGCGCAAGATCGTGTTGATATTATCATAATAATTTTTTCAACTTTTTATTTAAATCTCAGTACTTTACCTCAGGCGTTGTGTGTGTTTCTGTAGTAAAATGAAGATGATTCATGTAAACGATTCCATAATTAAATAAGTGAATTCAAATTATAAATTTATTGTTCCACAAAGCACAATATCATTTTTTCATGTGAAGTTAATGCTCAGTCCACTGCGTTGCACCCATTCAAGCATGAAATTTTTGATTAAAATTATCCATTCCACATAATTATAAATTCCCATTAAGTGGAATCAAATTTTAATTTAATATATAATTTTACTCATTGAATAAAAAATAATATCCTTTATAACGTCATAAATTCAAATCAATAACTTATAAAAGTGAACAATACAAACTAAGTTCAAAAGAAAGAAGAAAAAGTAACGTTTAAGTATTTTACTGAGTTTTTAATAAACTAGAAACTTCTTATTTGATGGAAGGTACAAAAACTTAAAAGCTATAGAAATCGCTATAATATGTAACAAAATTACAAAACCCTTTGTTGTTTGTAAAAGAAAAAATTAAATGAAAATTTTATCGCAAGATGATTTTTTTGTACATCAAAACCGAAAGAGAAATTGCTACATTTCCAAATATTATTTTAGGATTGTAATTCGCCGGAAACCGAGGTTGCTTTTCGAAGTAGCTTTTTCCACGTTGTTTTTCAACTATTTTCATTTGTAAAACGATCTGTTTTAAAACATAAAAACGTAAAGCGACTGTGCTGCTTAATTTAACTAATTGAATACCTCCCGTTGGAGGAGTAAAAAATTTAACTGAAAAAAGAACCGTTTTGGCTACCCTGTCCAATCCGCTTTGCACAGTCCACGCCACCCAATCCTACACTAATTAAGTGTCACTCTGGATTTGAGCCCCTAAAGGAATACAAAGTATTTCTGGAATTTCTATTAAAACAAGATATTTTACAATTACAAGCACGACCCGCAACCTTCTTGAAAGATCTAACAGGTATTAAATACACTTTTCGTGTGCTGGAGCAAAAATTCTTTTAATAGAATTCGAGGTAATTTTTTTCTGAATGAAAATTCGGGACAGGAAGATATTTTGGGAGAATGCTCAAGTGTTCGGATATTACATTATGTTTTTACCAAAGAAGGAAGACTTTTATTCTACTAATATTTAAATGGATTAAAGAAATAACATTATTTTTGAAAGTTTCCTTAAGATATTATTTTAAAAGGAAGTAGTATTTTTTAACCGACTTCTGATTATTTAATAACATATTATGAGGAAATTTTCGGGGATTTTGTTTAAATGTAATGATCATTTAGCTCGCGTGTATCACTCGCCGGCAGTGCGTGTTCCGCTCTGGGCTTTCGTGTGGTCACCGAGTGGTATAATCGCCGTTCTCGAGTGGTTAGTATCGAACGAGGCGACCCGGTAACGCTATAGAGTTGATTTAGTGAGCATAAAATCTATAAAATCCACATAAAGAGTACCTATTAAACGCACGAGGTGAGCCGGTGTGGGTCGGGTGCCGGGTGGCTTTAATGAGCTATGACCTTTACCCTGCTCACCATGCAAATAAAGCAGTTACTGAAAAATTTAAGTTTAAAAGGCAATAACAACATCAATTTTTATGAGTTTGCCTTCAGATGAATTCTGAACTTATGACATCCTCTATTTTACGATGTCGATAAAATGAATCATAGTCTGCATAGACGCTGCTATGATTTAAAAGTTTCTATTAATAAAGAGACTGGATAATAATATTTTATTGAATTCCATCGTATAAACTCCAATTTATCTTACTACTATTTTATAGTATACAGTATGGGTGGATGGATGGTTAGGTACTCTTTCACACGAAAATTACTGAACGGATTTGACTGCAATTTGATACACAGATTCTGCCTGAATTAACAAAAACACAAATATTTTTTCCCGGGATGATGTTATATTGGAAAAATTACAAAACTTTAAGCGAGCAATGTCGCAGGTTTATTTTAGTTCCAAAAATCCGTAATGGTAATGAAGAAAATGTTCTGTGAGTTTCATTTACCAACTAAATATTTATTACCAAACTGCAAAAAAATACTCTGTAAAATAATAACAACAGCAGTTAAAACCGAGCAAACTAAGGAAGCATTATCTGTAAGCTTTTTCATAAATGGTTTTCATTTCGTCCAATTCTAAACAACAATAACACTTTAACTGCATTGCTTTGGAAAACAAAGGTTGCGTCGATTTCCTGGAGACTTATTCAAAGCGAACTTCAGGCTAGAACTCACTTCACAAACAGTAGAGACAAATTATAGTTAAAACGTATTTTCCCAACGTTGATATCTACTTTTTAAAGGTGCTAATAAACTTGAGCATTCGCTTGTAATGAACTGAACTTGCGAATGTTACATTACAAAAAACTAAAGAGCGAGCATTCTAACACAGATTCTAATGAGTGTTCCTGCCAGCTTTTTGACGAGTTGACTGTGAAGTTTGACATTTTCAAGCTGAATAAAAACTTTTTCTAAAAAAAATGTGACCGCCTTCAAAAACGACCCCAAAAAAGGGTAAAATAACCTACAAAACTTTTCTTTCGGAAGTCGGTGACTTTTTTTATTAATTTCATTGTCTTTTTTGCCACCGACTTCCGAAAGAAAAGTTTTGTAGGTTATTTTACCCTTTTTTGGGGTCGTTTTTGAAGGCGGTCACATTTTTTTTAGAAAAAGTTTTTATATTACTCTTTTTAGTTTAAATATTCAACCAACATTCTTGTCAAATACATAATTTTCTTACATGTCCACTAGAATTTCGTAATCCGTAGCACCGGTAATAACATCGTTAACATCTCTTGCATTCATTCTATCTCAAAAACTACTGAACCGATTTTGATGAAATTTGCAGTATTCCCTAAGTTGAACGATACCTAGTACAACAAAAAAAGAATTACTTAAATCGGACTTGTAGTTCCGGAGATATGCGAACACGAACATAATTTTCTTACTTGAGGAGTTGTACCTTCCATCATCAGCTCAGCTACATGAGATGATGATTTCTATACGCAAGTACTTGAATTACTTCATAAGATTTGCGAAAAACTATGTGTCAGCTAATAAAATTTGAGGGTTGCCCTCGATTTCTCCAAGATCCAATCATCAGATCCTAAAATGGTGACAATGGGACCACACGGGAACTACCAGCTTTCGATTGAAAAAAGAATTATGAAAATCGGTTCACCCAGTCGCAAGTTATGAGGTAACAAACATAAAAAAAAAAAAAAAAATTCAGTCGAATTGATAACCTCCTCCTTTTTTTGAAGTCGGTTAAAAATAGAATATCCTACTTTATTGTACATCGAAATTACAAGCAGCGTTTTACAATACTGTTAATCTTAAGAGTACAACGGCGGTCTTATCGCTAATAGCGATATCTTCCAGACAACCTCTGAATGGACTAAAATAACTTAAAAAGACTTAAGTTAGTGGTGCACAGCAAATACATGCACAATTAATACGCTAAAAGAACAGACTACCATAAGTAGGTCAAATGTACAATAGACACAAAAATAATAAATATAAGTTGAATATAAGTTTTTTGCGAACGCTAATCCATGTCTATAGCCTTCGCTAAAGAGACCGTGAAAATGTTCGCTGCGGTATTTGACTCGCATGCTTGGCTCTGATCGTTGTTCATTGCAGTTCTACAAAATTAAAAACGGCGAATACTCGATGTTCTGTTACATGTGAATGGTCAAAACTATCAGCACCTAGATTTTACTAGCTTTTTTATACCGTATCTATAATACCGGACTGCTCTGCTATTCGCTATTTATTGTACATATTCTGAACTACAAGTACTAATTTATGTCCCTGCCCAAATAGTGCAATAAATTATAGTAGCTTTCGAACTGCCAGCGCGAACATTGCAACTAATCTTCGTTTGTAGTTCGTGAACCAGAAGTCACGATGCATTTAAGGCTAGGTACCGTAGAGATGTTATCTCCATGGGGAGTTCGGAAGTTACTAGCAAATGGTGTTAAAAAGACATAAAAACTATCACCTCTATCAAGATCTATTAAATACCGAAAATTTTATGTACTTTTCTTTTTTCTTTGAGTTTGTACCATCCAAAGCTCACGGCTTAAAATATAACTTTTACCAAAAAGACAGATATTTTGTAAAGGGTGACTTCATTTTATTTAATTATGTTTTTATTTAAAAAGATTTGCAAAGTTAACTATATACCTATCATTTCGATAACTGGTAAATATTCTGTGGATACTCTTGCTTTCTTTTTTTCTATAACATCATCATCTGCATCGCCTTTTCCCAACTATTTTGTCGTCAGTCGAACTTGATAAAGTTGAAATCAGTATTTTACACGGAACATAGTTGTTTCTACAACAAAGAACATGTTAGGTGTCTTTATTAAACATTTACATAGCTCTTCATGTTAATATCACATGATACATCAAAGCGACGGACCAGAACCTGCCACTGCTAATGAATTATTCGTAACTAATCTAGACTTCATAATTTATTCCCTAATGCGGCTCTTGGTATGTCTAGATTTGTGCAATATGACTATCTAAGTAATTCAGGTCAAGGCCCTGTCAGGCAATTTTGGTCTCTCCTTCTGTACAAAATAATGTACAACTAACTAAGCACCGCGTGCAACTAACAATATAAAATTTAACATCACATTGAAATCCTATTAATCAAAACTTCTATACTATAATCATCGATGTTTTAAAAACTACAATACAAAAACAAGTTTTCTTTTTAACACATACCACAGAATACTTTCGACCACAGTATCAGATTGGTCCCGCATCGGATTTCGTATCAAAAATACCGTAGTTTCGAGTAAAAGCTTTCAATGCAAAGCGCAACGCTGCGAAAGGCACGTATGCATCTGCGAATGCCGACCACATCGCGATCGTTTGCGTTTCGCTACGCTGCGTAGTGTTGCGTTTGCACTTACTGATGCAGAAGTTGATCGGGGAAATACGCTGTGGTAGTGTACGTGTGCCTTAAACCGTGGTGGGAAGTTGGCAATCCTTTTAATTGCTTGTCTTTAAATTTGAGTAGACGTTTTGTTAAAGTTAAGCATTATTTTATACTATGTTAAATGATAATATTTGTTAGCATTGAGGGATGGTTTGTGACTCTTTCACACAAAAAATTACTGAACAGATCCGCATGAACACATTGACACTGGTACACATAGTTTATAATGTATATAGATTAATAAATGTGACCTTTTTAACTGCGTATACCTTGCTTGTGATTAATGTTCGAGTTACGGATGGGCAAAGCCAGTAAAACAGCTAGTTTAAAAAAAATAGACGATTATTCTATTGCAAGCTTTTTTCTATTCAACAATAGCAAATAACTCATTTAGAAGATAAAGGTCTAATTTGTTTATTTTGACGTATCTATTATGTCAAGTAACAATATTAAAGCCTGTCGGAGTCGCGGGACTAACGACTACCCCCTACCTACTACTAACGACCCCGGAACGCAAAGGGTAATTAAAGGACACCGTGGATTTTAGTCAGTACAAGTCTGACAGTCCCTCCTGCTCTGCTTTGGTTGGGAGGATTCATTTGGTGATTTCAACACGCTAAAAAAATGTACCTATATTAAAATATCAGTAGGTATATTTATGTGTCTAGAACAAAAGTGTGAACTAACGTAAGTACATTCCAACGTTCTTTCTAACACGTTTTCGAACCACGTTGATGTTAAACACACAGTAAATACCGTTGTTTGACTCAACGCAACAACCCGCATTCGGAATCTCAACGAGACAGACAACCAATCAATTACGTTTCCCCATTTGTGTTAATGAAAACAAGCCATAAAAGATAGTGTCGTATTAACATGAGTAATAAGGCTGATTTTCTATTGTACAGTCAGCATCAAAAGTTGATGACCACATTCAGATTTTCAAAATCACTGTACATTATAATCACCCATAAATCGCTCAACAAGATACGCGATAGTATTGAATGAACATCATTAAAGTTCAAAATTAACTGAACAAAAATGTTCAATAGTCACTGTACACCATTTTGCCAAAAATTGCTGATCGTTATAATATCCAAAAACATCATTACATTCAGTTGTACAAAAGTCACTGAACAATATAAAATGTTTGTTTTAGTTACCTACTGCAAAATGTCCATGGTGATATTCTGGTTATACACATAAATTCGCGGTTTTTTTTTTAGGTGGTAAAATCATCAATTAATGAGTCCTCCCGCTCTGGGTGGGGCGGAAGCGACTGTCAGACTCTTACTGACTAAAATCCACCCGTGTTCCTTACTATGCCCTTTACGTTCCGGGGCCACGGTATCCTCGGTTAAGAAAAAAACCCGCGACCCCAGCAGGCATTTGGCGCGAAACACGACGCGACACCGACCCGGGCTTGGTCCTTGGTCGGACGGCGAGCTAATGCCCTCTGCTAATCAGAGGGACACGCGTTGGAGCGTCGACACGACAGGCTATTCGCATACGGACAAAGAGACCCCTTTAGGCACACAGTGACTTAGGAAGAGTTTTTGCCCGCATCCCAGGGTGCACCGGCCCGAAAAACTGGTCTTACCCCCGGACGTATCAGAGAAGGAACTCCAGTCCACAGGCGTACGTGGAGGTTTCCTGTTATAGCACCCCACATATATTCGCGGTAGGCGATAATTTTTTTGTTGTTTTTTTTTTATAATTGCTATGCAATAGCTTTACCGTGGGAGTCCCCGAATGGAAGGAGGAGGTTCTCAATTCGTCGGAATCTTTTTTTTTTGTATGTTCCCCGATTTCTCGAAGACGCCTGGACCGATTTGAAATATTTTTCTTTTGTTTGAAAGGGACCTTTCCAATTGGTCTCATATTCATCAGGTCAGGATCTGATGATGGGATCCCAGGGAAATCGAGGGCAACCTTCAAATTTTATAGGCACATAGTACCATTTTCATATATTTTCTAAAGCTGTTCAAGTATTTGCATCTGATAATCATCATCTCATGTAGCTGAGCTGATGATGGAGGGTACAACTCCTCTAGTAAGAACTTGGTATCGACTGATTTAGTAAATTATGTTTGTGTTCGCATATCTCTGGAACTATAAGTCCGATTTAAGTAATTCTTTTTATGTTGTACTAGGTATTGTTCAACTTAAGGAATCCTGCAAGTTTCATCAAAATCGGTTCAGTAGTTTTTGAGATAGGGAAGGAATGAAAGAGATGTTAACGATGTTATTACCGGTGCTTCGGATTTCTTACATAAGTAAGAAAGTGATGTATTTGACAAGAATTTTGGTTGAATATTTATACTAAAAAGAGTAAAATAAAAACTTTAAAAATGTTACCGCCTTCAAAAACAACCACAAAAAAGGGTAAAATAACCTACAAAACTTTTCTTTCGGAAGTCGGTGGCAAAAAAACAATGAAATTAATAAAAAAACCACCGACTTCCGAAAGAAAAGTTTTGTTGGTTATTTTACCCTTTTTAGGGTTCCGTAGTAAACAAGGAACCCTTATAGTTTCGCCATGTCCGTCCGTCCGTCCGTCCGTCCGTCCGTCCGTCCGTCCGTCCGTCCGTCCGTCCGTCTGTCCGCAGTTTAGCTCAGAGACGCACAGTACTAGAGAGCTGTAATTTGGTGTGAATATACGAATTCGTTGTGCCGAAAAAGTGGTAAAATAAAATCTCGTAAAATTTTTTTTTTTAGGGTACCTCCTGTACTTACACGTAAAGTGAGGATTTTTTTTTTCTCGCGTACCCCTTAGTGTGGGGTATCATTAAATAGGCCTTAAAAAAATAATGATAGTTTCCATTAACATTTTTTTGATAAAAAAATTCGTTTGTGAAATATTAAGCTTTAAAGTGCTACATTTTGCTCGATTCGAGTGTCCCCCCCCCTCTACCAGCTAAACGGTTATGTTTGGGGGAGTGAAAAAATTCACAATAGTAGTATATATAACGAAGTTTAAAAGAAAATTATCATGACTAATTAGGCTTTACAACTTTACGAGGAATAGTCGACCAACTTATAAAATGTACTGGGGTAATATGTTTTCTTAAATAAAATGTATCGGAGAAACAATAAATCAACTGCAAATGTAAGTTTGTCAACTTTATTTTTACAGCTTTAATAGGTATGTTTTACGGTGTTTTTTTGGGGATAAGTAGGTTTTTATCGTCAACTATTTAACTAACTTCAAAAAAAGGAGGAGGTTCTAAATGCGTCGTAATCTTTTTTCTTATGTATTTTCCCTGATTTCTCAAAGACTCCTGGACCGATTTTGAAAATTCTTCTTTTTAAAATTACATTCAGCGAATCAGTTTAGTTAGTTCGCATAAGTATTTTGATGGGCAACTACGGAACCCTACACTGTGCGTGGCCCGACACGCACTTGGCCGGTTTTTGTGGTTGTTTTTGAAGGCGGTTACATTTTTTTTTTTTAAGTTTTTTACATTTCAGTTCAGCTACTTTTGATAGTAGTAAAAGGTTACACGCCAGTGCTACGTATCCGAAACAAAGTAATGTTCAGTAACTTTTGCTATTTATGATGTTCAGTTATTTTTGGACGTTTTGCAGCAGGTAACTAAAACAAGGATTTTATATTGTTCAGTGACTTTTGTTATTTATGATGTTCAGTTATTTTTGGTCGTTTTGCAGTAGGTAACTAAAACCAGTATTTTATATTTTTCAGTGACTTTTGTTATTTATGATGTTCAGTTATTTTTGGTTGTTTTGCAGTAGGTAACTAAAACCAGTACCTATTTTAAATTGTTCAGTGACTTTTGTTATTTATGTTGTTCATTATTTTTGGTTGTTTTGCAGTAGGTAACTAAAACCGGTATTTTATATTGTTCAGTGACTTTTGTAATTTATGATGTTCAGTTATTTTAGGACGTTGCCGTGATTACACTAGATAACCAAAACAAACATTTTATATTGTTCAGTGACTTTTGTAAAACTGAATGTAATGATGTTTTTGGATATTATAACGATCAGCAATTTTTGGCAAAATGGTGTACAGCCCAAAGCCTGCCGGGGTCGCGGGATTATTTCCTTACCGTGACCCCGGAACATAACAGGCTACTGAAGGACACCGTGGATTTTAGTCAGTACAAGTCTGACAGTCCCTCCCGCCCTGCCCGGGGTGGGAGGACTCATTTGATGATTTTACCACGCTAAAAAAAAAAAAAAAAAAAAATGGTGTACAGTGACCATTTGTGTTCAGTTAATTTTGAACTTTAATGATGTTCATTCAATACTGTCGCGTATCTTGTTGAGCGATTTATGGGAGATTATAATGTACAGTGATTTTGAAAATCTGAATGTGGTCATCGACTTTTAATGCTGACTGTACTACGAAAAATACTTCATTTGTTATTCCTCACTAACTTTGATTTCAAAAATAGTAGTCGTCTTGTTTGGATCCAATGTTTTTGGAGATATATTCATGCAAATTGAATACTTCTGTAGTCAAATGAACTATGTAACTATTCATGAACTATAATTATGTCTTTAACTAGCCTTGTAACTTTGTATAACTTTCTGACTAGAAAACTTTTATACCCAAATACGATTCTTGTCAGTGATTCTGAAATAACTCGATTTAAAGTTAGAAAACAGAAATTAAAATGATATGAACATGTAATAAGGATTTGAATAGATTTATTTACAAGCTAGTTACGCTACAGTTTTCGTTGTGAGATTCCTTTAGACATGTGTTGACAAGCTGTTTTCTAGGCGAATAAACCCTTATTGTTTTTAGGGTTCCGTAGCCAAATGGCAAAAAAGGAACCCTTATAGATTCGTCATGTCTGTCTGTCTGTCCGTCCGTATGTCACCGCCACTTTTCATCGAAAGTACCTATAAGGGCTATCCTGTTGAAAATTGGTCAGTAGATGTGATATGTAAAAGGCATTAGGATTTTTATACAAAAATAACAATTAAACTGATTTTGGAGGTAGCCCCCATACTTACAATTGAATCTCAAAAATGTTTTTTCACCGAACCCATACGTGTGGGGTATCTATAGATAGGTCTTTAAAAATGATATTGAGGTTACTAGTATCATTTTTTCTAAACTGAACAGTTTCCACGAGCGACACTTCCAAAGTGGTAAAATGTTGGTCCCTCCCCCTGTAACTTATAAAATAAGAGAATGATGAAACTAAAAAACAGTTTATGATGTACATTACCATGCAAACTTCAATTGGAAATTGGTTTGAACAATATCAAGTAATTCGTTTTTTTAATACGTCAATAATCGTAAACCGCAATTTACCTTTCAACAACCAACTATATGAACTTTTATATTATGTTACTTGCTGCTACGGAACCCTTTATGGGTGAGTCCGACTCGCACTTGGCCGGTTTTTTCTTGTTTGCATAATTACGTTCTGTACATTTTTCGGCCAGTTTCAACTCAACGCCTTTCAAGGCAAGGGCCTAGGGAAATAAACAAAGTTAAATGACTTGGCTTGTCAAATTTTGAGTTTGCCGTCAGTGCCAGATTTAGGTCGGCTTGTTTTTCAAGTTACCCTCGAAGGGCTTATTGAATTCGTCGAAGAAAATGGTAAACTCGTTTTGTACGAAAATTCGATTAGGTCGAATTGTGCTCGGCTTGATAACGAGGTTTTTTATGTAATAAAATAACAAACGATTCCTTCGTAATGTATCGAGGCGTTTCCTCGTAATAATTAGGTGGAATGTTATTCAAAGTTAAATGATTACAAATATACATCCAATTGTCGGAATTGCTTTTATAAACATTTTTCTTTAGAATCACTAAAAATACATCGAATTGAAACATGGCTGGATTGGAATTAACTATTTAAAAGCAATAGTCATTTTTTGAATAGCTTCGTTGAAGTCTCGTTACTTTTTACAAGATTTTATTTTATTTGCAAAAGGCAAATAATAAAGTATGAATGGGCAATATCTCGTTATTGAATTTTTCAATCAGTTTGTCCCAACCGATTAGGCTGAAATATTGCAGCCAGATGAATCGTTTTTGTACGAGAACACACGAATGAACAGTAACTAGAATACTGTATTTTTTTCACATTACATTCAAGCGTCTTTTTAATACATTTCATTAAAGCATTAAAAAAAACGATTGTTATTTTTGTTTTGTTTATTCTATTTCTTAGTAAATAAATCAAACTAATAATTATAATAAATTGTTTATTTCATCCAACACATGTTAATTTATAGATTAAGGAAAATGATTGAGTGTCGCGTGTTGCGAACTATGCTTGTTGGAGTTTCCCACTCGGAAACAGGCTAACGGAAGCAAATTGAAAGAGGTCAGGTACTCACGGGATTCTGGGAGCCAGGAGATCACCACACTGTATCACTTGCAGCCTTATTTCACGGTATTTTGGCGTTTTTTCACCGCGCGCGCGGTTTTGTGACCGGCCGGCACGTTATTTGAGTTCGAACTAGTGGTTCATCTTGATGCCGTCAGATGGCGCGACTGATGCGTTGTCTTTGGTGACATTCTCCGCGATGGGCGAATGCGAGTGGCGGCGAATTTAAAACAGTGAGGAAAGGAAAGGTAAGGTAAGGACTAGGAAATACATCCCGAAGCCTGTTCATATCCCCCCACTTGAAATCACCCAGGGATTTCATAAGATAAGATAGATGAAGTTCGAGACTTACGGCTTATGCAGATTCATTTGTCATCATGCTGATAAGATTCTAAGTTTAAAGTTAAGCTAAGAACAAAATAAGTTTAGAGGTAATTATGATTTTGATATACATATACTAGATACTTGAAAATGCTTAAGTGTTATAAGTGTGTTAAATTATAGGTATGGAAATATATATTATGTAGATAAATTATTTTGTTCAATTGGAAGAGGACAAATTTTGACAGCAGGTCTTACAAGTAAGCCTTTAGAAGTTTTGACTGTCACAACTCGAGTAATGTCATCTTTACCCGGATGGAGCTGTACAACGCGACCCAACCTCCATTCGTTAGCAGGTAAGTTAGGTTCATAAATGGTTACAAGATCGTTCAGTTTTGGCTGCTGGTTGCCGTGTTTAAACCATTTCATTCGCTGTTGTAAAGTATGCAAATAGTCCCTTTGCCAAGTGCGCCAAAAGCCCTGTGATAGGCGCTGTAATAGCTGCCAGCGAGTACGTAATGTCTCGTTTTCGCCATACCTCGGTTCAGGCAGAGATACTAAAGGTCGACCGATGAGGAAGTGACCAGCTGTAAGAGCGTCAACTTCGCCGGGATCGGAAGATAGTTCCACTAAGGGTCTAGAGTTTAACATGGCTTCCACCTTCGTTAAGATAGTATAAAATTCTTCAAAGGTAAGAGTCTGGGATCCGATAATACGTTTGAGATGGTATTTTGTTGATTTTATACCGCTCTCGAAAATGCCTCCAAAGTGAGGACCGGAAGGAGGATTGAGCTTCCACGTGATTCCTCGAGAAGCGAGTTGACTGGAAATACTATCTCTGTCGCGGTTGAGCATTTCGCTAACTTCCGACAAGTAACGCCTGGCACCCACGAAGTTAGTGCCACCATCAGTGACGATGGAGTGACACAGTCCTCTCCGCGATACAAAACGATCTAAAGCCGCTATGAATGCTTCAGATGTGAGCTCGGTAACCAGCTCGAGATGAACGGCCTTGGTCGAGTGGCAAACTATGAGGCAAAGATACGCTTTGTAAGATTTAGCGTTACGACGTCTGCTTTCTTTAATCATAAACGGACCTCCGAAGTCAATGCCAATTGTTTGAAAACAATGACCTGGTTGTAATCGAGAAGATGGAAGAACCCCTTGTAAAGGTTGAAGTGGAATAGGTTTGATTTTAAAACAGGTTACGCATTTAGCTAACCGTGATCTAATAAGATTTCTACTGCCAAGTATCCAAAATCGACGCATAATTAACGATTGGAGTAGGCGAGGCCCACAATGAAGATAAGTTGTATGATAGTGGTCAATAAGGAGAGTACTCAATCGTGAAATCTTAGGTAAGAGGTATGGATGTTTGACGCGACCTGGTAATGACGCGTGCTTGAGACGTCCCCCCACTCGCAAGATTCCGCGAGTGTCAAGAAAAGGAGAGAGTTTAGATAAATGTTTGGGTAAAGGTTTCTTGGATGCTATTAGAGCTATGACATCATTAAAGCTTTGATGTTGAACATATTTTGTTAAATGATCTAAAGATTGGGTTAATTCGGTGGCTGTCAGATAAGGTAATATGTTACGTTCAGAACATTTAGCTCTTGCGTTGTTGATGAAACGGTAGATCCATGCAACCACTCTTTCCACTCGGGAAAGAGAGGAGTGGCGTTCCATGATGGAATTAAACAAGTCAGCTTCACCTGTCACACCAGTGTGACAAGTGCGTGAGGCGGGTTTAAGTTCTGGTACGTTATCGGACACTTCAACTGCTGGAACAGGCCAGTTGCAGGGTTCGTTGGACAGCCAGTGAGGACCAGACCACCAGATTTGAGAGGCAGATAAAGATGAGCATGATAAGCCACGACTACAGATGTCGGCTGGGTTGTCATGGGTGGACACGTGTCGCCACTCAGTTGGCACAGGACTGTCATTAATGAGGACCACTCTGTGGGCAACGAAGGTTTTAAGTTTGTGTGGCTCAGTATTCAACCATGACAATACAGTCGAGCTGTCTGTGAACAAGATAGATTTATTCAACATGATTCTTGAACTAAGCAAGGAATGAATGCGATTTATTACTTTGGACAGTAATACAGCACTGCAAAGCTCTAAACGGTTGACTGTCAACACTTTTAGAGGTGCTACTTTGGACTTAGCAATTAAAAGATAAACTTGTACGTCGTGAGAGGTAACGACACGAAGATAAACACAGCATCCATATGCTTTAGTGGACCCATCACAGAATCCGATGAGTTGAAATTCCTTAGACTGGGAAGGTACAATCCTACGAGGGATTTCTATCAGTTTTAAGTTATGAAGATCTGCTATAAAACTTTGCCATTCTAGAGCTATGTCTCTGGGCACAGGTTCGTCCCATGAAAGATTAAGACGCCACAAATCTTGAAGGAGCAATTTGGCTTTTAAGATAAAAGGTGTGAGCCACCCAAGAGGATCGAAAATACGCGCGATGCTAGACAAGATGGAACGCTTGGTACAATCATTGTCCTCGATTGGGGACTGTGAGTAACTGAAACTGTCACTCACAGGATCATATTGGACTCCTAAGATTTTTAACGTTGATTTATCACTTTCTTCAGAGAAAAGTTTAGGTATTTGACAATGATCGGTAGGCAAGGTTTTAAGAAAGGATTGTGAATTGCTACTCCATTTTCGGAGCTCAAGTTGAGCACAACCTAATAAACTGATAAGTTGATCTTTCAGTTCTATAGCTTCGCGTACAGAGGGCGCGCCGGTCGTTATATCATCGACATACGTCTCGTGAAGAAGAGCTTCAGCTGCGCGTGGATACGCGGCGCCATGATCGGCTGCCAATTGGTGGAGGGTGCGGATGGCCAGATACGGTGAACTACTAACTCCGTAGGTGACAGTCGCAAGTTCGTACTCTTTAACTGGATCACTAGGAGATTCTCGCCATAGTATGTGTTGAAATTTCCGATCCTCCGGTCTAATCAGGATTCCTCTATACATCTTTGAGATGTCACAAGTTAAAACTACTGTGTGTAATCTGAAACCGGTTATAATATCTACAATATCCACTTGAAGCTTAGGGCCAGTGAATACAATATCATTTAAAGATAGACCGTTAGTAGTTTTAGAACTAGCATCGAAAACTACTCTCAATTTAGTGGTCGTGCTCTCTGGGCGAACGACGCAACTGTGAGGGATAAGATAACGATTGAGAGTAGGTACCGCAGAGTTAGGTACGGGATACATATGATTTAAATTCTCGTACTCGCGCATGAAATTAACATAGTCGGATTTAAGATCAGTCTGACGATTAAGTCTCTTTTCAAGATGATTCAAACGCGACAACGTGCTATTGTAAGATTCCCCCAAATCACGATCGCCATCCTTTAAGAGGATAGGTACGACGTATCGTCCGTTAGGTTCGCGATAGGTTAAATCAGTGTACATGCGTTCACAGGTGTCATTCTCAGGTACGGTGATAACAGCGCGCGGTGGTTCCTCCACTTCCCAAAATTTTTGAATTTGCTCGTCTAATTTAAATGTGGTGGCCACTAAAGAGCACGCGGTGTTTAAAGGTGCAGAATTAGAGTTTACTGCCCCTGTCAGAATCCACCCGAAAACGCTATGCAGAGCGGTAGGTAAACCGGGCCCCAGATTGATACGTTGTCCGTCATAGATGTCGTGGAATAGCTCCGCCCCAATTAATAAATCGATTTTGGCAGGAACATCGTAGTCGCGATCCGCTAACACTAGATGGTTGCAACGTTCTCGAACGACTGATGGTACGTTAACGCTAGGTATTAGAGCAGTGATGTTATCTAACACGACTGGCTTGATATTAAAGTGTGGAGCATCACCATGTATAGGTCGTATAGTGCATTCTGTCACCCCCTTTACTTGTGTGACTGAGTTTTGTCCTAGTCCGGCTATGCTAAGATTACACCGGCGGAGTTTTAACCCGAGTGTTCGCACGCAAGCAGTGGTGATAAAACAATCCTGCGCCCCACTGTCCACGAGTGCACGCACGGTACATTGAGTTCCGGCGGCGGTGTTGAACACGCGCGCCTGACATGTCCCTAGTAAAACCATATCGCGGTCGGGAACGGCGGCGTGAGAATGAGCTGTAACGTTCGCTCCAGTGGTTGCGCCGGCGGCGGCGCTAGATGGCGCTGGGTCAATATGCAATAGGGTATGATGACGTAATCCACACACCGTACAAGAAATTTTAGATACGCATTTTTCTATGACGTGATTTGTACGTAAACAATTTGTACACATATTGTTTTTGCCTTGTACTAACGCGAGTCTAGCACGAGAATCTAAAGATTGAAAGGTAGGGCACCGATAAATCAAGTGCGCCTCATTGCAATGAGCACAAGCCACATTTGCGGATGGGATAGATTTTGCGAGATAAGAAGAGCGTTTAGATCCGCTGCTATTTTGCCTACTAGTCGCGGGCGAGGGTTTTTTCCCTTCAAGGTTATGAGGGTTACGATTGTTATTGATATTAGATTTAGAAGATAAATTGCTAGTTTCTAAGATTTTAACATAATCTTGAAGAAACTTTAACAGTTCACAAAAAGTAGGTATTTGTGAAATGTTTTTCTGAGATTCGAAACGATTACGCGTGTCCGAGTCCAGCGCGCGTGAAGTTAAACAAAACAAGATAAAATCACCTAAATTTTCAATTTTTAAAGCTTGGAGTGCATGGTATGCCTCATAAATTACGTTTGTTAAAGTTTGTAGATCTTGGAAGTTACCCGATTTTAAAACTGGCTGGTTAAAGAATTTGTCTAGATACGTTAAAGCTATAATACGCTTGTTTTGATAGCGCTCGATCAAACTGTTAAAAACTACTTCGTAGTTATCGGCGGTCATCGGAACCCCTTTGACAATAGACAAAGCCGGCCCTTGTAAACAAGACGCTAAATAGTGAAATTTTTCGATTTGCGAAATCGAATTATTGTCGTGAATTAAGGTTTTGTAAATATCATAAAATGCTTGCCAGTTTTCTAATTTACTATCGAATTTAGGTAACTCAAGTTTAGGTAACCGTGCGTTACGTCCCGTTTGCATGGAGTCGGACGCCCCCGACCGCGCGGGCGGCGCCGTCCCGTCGACGTTTCGGCTGCTATCAGCGATCTGCAAATCAGCCGCTGCACTGATTACGGCATAGTACAAATCATCAAACGAACTCAAGGACTTTTGACACACTTGTGCATCAGGTTTTATGGCTATCTCCAAAGCTTGTATTTTATTACATACCTGAACGAATTCTTCGCGAATTGAATGTATTCGTGTGTATCTCGCCTTGAACGACGATACCTTTGAACGATCTTGAATCATAGATTTTGATAAGTCGTAAAGGATTTGGATATCACGATAAATATATTCGCGTTGAGATTGAAGAAGTTTAAGTTTACCCTCCTCCATTTTGATTCGAACGTAAAATGTAGGTATAAAAATACGAACCTAAGTTGAGATTTATTAGGTGTAAATCAATACTTTTAGGTGAAATAGTTATGTAATAATGTTTGTTAGTGCATAAATACCGTGAATAGTTATAGATATTAAGATTACAAACAATAAATTGCGTAAATTACGTGAATTATTGAGATATAACCCGACTAAAATTAAGATGACCGCTGAATCCGCATAAGTTACACTGCGAGTATGACCAACACAATTTTGTAGGATAATACTTTTAAAATGCGAATATCTAGCAAATCTCAGAGTTTTCTTTTGAAATTGAACCTGAGAATGCCTGAAAAAACTGTAATCTACAGGTATTCGCGCTCGAAATGGACCACAAATATGATTGAGTGTCGCGTGTTGCGAACTATGCTTGTTGGAGTTTCCCACTCGGAAACAGGCTAACGGAAGCAAATTGAAAGAGGTCAGGTACTCACGGGATTCTGGGAGCCAGGAGATCACCACACTGTATCACTTGCAGCCTTATTTCACGGTATTTTGGCGTTTTTTCACCGCGCGCGCGGTTTTGTGACCGGCCGGCACGTTATTTGAGTTCGAACTAGTGGTTCATCTTGATGCCGTCAGATGGCGCGACTGATGCGTTGTCTTTGGTGACATTCTCCGCGATGGGCGAATGCGAGTGGCGGCGAATTTAAAACAGTGAGGAAAGGAAAGGTAAGGTAAGGACTAGGAAATACATCCCGAAGCCTGTTCAGAAAAGAAAAAAGTTTTTAATTAAAAACAAATAAAATAACGTTATATAAATGTAATGAATTTAAGCGTTTCGCCCTAAAAGAATAAAAAAAAAGCACCACCAAACAAAAAACTAATGTCAAAATCATGTAACATTAACACAAATCAATGAAACATTAAGGCCCTATACTTGGTGAAACGCAACTGCAGCGAAACTGCAACTTCTAGTTACTGACCATAGTCTCTTACAAGTGAGCGCACATGACACAACCGTTTCACACCGGTTACATCGGTCTGACATTGATATTATTTGAAGTGAACGTGTTCTAAAAATCTGTTTTACAAATTAACTGCACACAAAGACTCTACCCTTAGCACGAGTTTTCACTGTTTTACTTTATAGCGTCTTTCCAGCAGCGTACAGTTACAGCGTTCCACGCGCACCTCAAAGAGTATCTGCACGATGACGGTTTGCTTATTACTTGGTAATATCATTAAATGAGTCCTCCCACCCAGGCAGGGCAGCATGTGGAATATTATTATATTCTCCTTTATTCATTTTTGTTTCCCTATTATTTGCATTTTTAAATATTTCTATACAAATAAAAAGAAAAAAAAAACATTTAAAAATATAAATAATATTATTATATTATTATTAATTTACTAATAGAGCACTGGCGGCCCAGTGTTATCGATCCTGACTCACGAATTGTAGGTCGTGGGTTCGATTGAACATCGCCAGGAGAATTACTTTGTGTAATTTATTTCATCACCACTGCTCTTAAAACGGTGAAGTAAGACATCGTGAGGAAACCGGCATGTCCTAGAACCAAAAATTCGAAGACATGACGTGACATCTACCAACCCGCACTGGGCCCGCGTGGTGGATTATGCCACTCCCTCACAAAAAGACATGTGTCCCAGCAGTTTGAACATTATAGGCTGATGATGATAATTTACTAATGGATGAAACCTGTTTCAAAGCCACCAAAAACAGTTGAACAAACTAACAGCTATAAAAGTAACTACTTGATCAGTAAGAGCGGTAGTTTAGAGGGTGGTACTCACAAACGGTCCTAATGTGACGATAATTCTCAGTCGTAACGGAATTCCTTTATTTGTAATCGCTACTCAAACTTTCGCGACCCAAAGACCAACACCAACAACCACAGAAACAGAAGTATAGGTAATGAAACCTTTTAAAAACAGACGGAAATAAAGAAAAAGGTTTACAGATTGCCTTGTTGGCTTAGCGCAGCCGCAAAACTTGAGCGCGAGCAGTGGTGGCCCAGTGGTATCGGTTCCGACTTACGAGTTGTAGGTCGTGGGTTCGAACCCCGCCAGGCGCATTACTTTGTGTAATTTATTTCATCACCACTGCTCACAAAACGGTGAAGGAAAACATCGTGAGGACACCGGCATGTCCTTATAGAACCAAAAAATCGAAGACATGTGACATCTACCAACCCAAGTTTGTGAGAACAAAGAGCCGAGAGGCCTGTGTCCCAGCAGTGGGAAAATTATAGGCTGATGGTGATGACGAACTCTTGAGCATGACATAACAAGTTCTTTTCTTATGTCAATTTCACAGTCAGCAACAAGCGTAGCATATCCGCGTAAAAACAGATTGGGCGACGGAAGAATGGACAAAATAACAGAATGTAGTATGTCTCGATTTTTTTTCTGTCGTTTCCATAATCGTGTCCGACCACCAGCGGCAATTAAATAATTACAATTCATCATCATCATCATCATCTGCCTAGCTTTTTCCGAACAACGAGTATCGAGGTCGGCTGCCAGTCGAACCAGATGCAGCTGAATATCAGTATTTTACATGGAGCGTCAAAGATCAACAAATGACAGCCGAGACCAACGGCTTTACGTGCTTTCCGAGGCACGGAGGAAACTCGCTATGACAGATGGTCACCCATCCACAAACCAACCCCGGCAAGCGCGGCTTAACCTGGAAGATCGGCCTGTGCGGCTGTAATTATTAAGCCACGAGCTAATGACAATTGTTTTAATTATTATCCACTCACAAATGTTAATTACCATCACACAATATTAATGTCCACTCTGTGTATGTTTGCAAACAAAGGCGGTTTTTCTAGCCACATTAGAGCCCATGATAGATGCCGTTGGTTAGTCATAAAATGGTCGCCGTGGGCAAAAACGGCATGGAAAGATATTTTTATAATCTTGTCATAATTATACGGGCAAAAATCAAACGTCGAATAAGTATGGGCATTAAAATAAAAAATATAAGTAATGACGATGCCGACTCCATTTCTGTTAAACACCGAGATATTTTAAAATTTTCTTCAGAAGAAAAATACGAATAAAGCAACTAACGTCGATTTTCTTTGCCTTTCGTATTAACATTTATATTATGAGCATAGTAGTTTTATCGTTGTGTGTCACGCGAACTAAATTGGGAGCCAAATCACGGTATATTTCTTTTAATAGGGCGCCTGAAACCTGATTAGAAATCTTTCCGCTTCTTGTGTTTATTGCTGCCCCAAATAAGGTAATTATAGTAAGTTGCTGGGATTATAAACTTGTGGAATAGTATCACTAATGCCTGTCTGTTATTACCATGCGTAAATAGTATCTAAAGCCACCGCTTTAGAGTCAGTATAACTGAGTTCAATGATATGTGCTAAGTCACCACTTAGCACATATCAATCACCTATATTCGGTACCTACCTGTTACATTTATTGTTAACCAAAAGGCTTTGGTGAAATCGACTCGCTTATAAATGAACACTGAGACAACTCACATAGTGTTAAATATAAATAGTGGACAAGAAAGTACTGAGTAACAGATTGCGTAAATGATAACTTTCTTAGCGCTTCTGAAGTAAGGCATTGACTAACTAGATATTGGTTTGGCGTTAGTCAAAAGAGTATAAGTAAACTATAGTAAATAGATCAGTCCCTGCGATAGTTGTAAAAAAGGTCTGGAGGAAATGGGCTCCGTGGTAGGTCAATCTAGGCACTCGATGCTAGACGAAGAGGGCTGGCCTTTTGTCGTAAAAATATTAGTGTTTATTTTGTATATCAACTTAGAAACCGAGTATGGAACTTGTGAGTATTGTACTTAAATATTGAGACATTATTGATTTCATATAATAATATATTAGTTACATATGTATATTTGATAGGGCTTTGAAAGTATGTAGGTCAATTTGGCTAAATTTGGTTTTGCATAGAGATGAAAAGTTAGACGAAGTTATACGAGTATAATCATAGAACAACAATGCAATTCCATACATTTAAAATTAAAAAAAAAAGAAAAAAAACATTAAATCACACAAACAAAAAAAAAAAACTGTATTATATCATTACAAATAGTGTACTTCAATAAAGTCTCCAACCACCGCAAATATGCAAATATCACAGAACGAAATGCCAAAAAAACTACGAATATTCAACGACAGAGAACCGACGACTTCTCCAGATATATTGTCTCTTCAACGGAATTTTAAGACTTCCAGGGTTCATTTAATACCAAGACTTGCTAGATAGTGATAGAATTCCGAGATAGCACCGTCGTGACGTACTAAAGCGGAACATTTAAGTAGAGCGTCGCTAAACAGACTTCTGCTTGAACATAAATTGTGATAGCGTTTATTTGATGCGTTAAACGTATTTAGTATGTTTCTGTCTCTTTTTGTTTTTATATGTATGGCAAAAATTGTTAGTTGTTTTTCATGTTTATAAAGCTGGCTTCATACCTCGCGTAATATCACGAGTAAAATCGCGTCCGTGTCAAGGCATTGGTTCGGCGTGACTCCTCTGGCGCAAAGATTTATTAATGTTTTGAATGAAGACAAAAGTCATGCATTAAAAATACCTAGGTTAATAATAATAATCAACTGTTTTGGCAGTACAATTTAACATGAGGCAGTCCACTTCCAAGTATTTTAGCTGGGAAGAAGTGGCTGAAGACACTTCTTAGTACTGAACGAAACTTACCAGTGGTGCGCACTGCGCATGGTGGAACAAACTTCCCAGTTGTAACTAAAGCCCATTTTCTTTGTCCAAAATGAGTACTAAGTAACATTTACAGATCTAGATCTGTAAGCTATATGACTGAAAAAAACTTGTGTTCACTTCCTGGCGAATGCCTGAGTGTTTGTGTAATATTGAGCGTGAAAAACTTTATTAAGTACATAGCTTATAAATAGTTTGTTTCACAAGGAACTACGTATGATAAGCCATAAATGAATGACCATGTACGAAAACCGTTCCAATTCCCAACTCAATTCTAATATTTAATCAGTAACTCTTAGTAAAAGCACTAGTAAATCTCATCACGGAACTAAAATTATAACAATTAGGTAATGAGTTTCCAACACACACGATACATTTTCGTTTCTGTGAACCAAAAGCCGCCAACCAAATAAACTGTGGACGTAAAACAATCATTGTGCCTAAATGCGCTCTCTAAAACTACGTTGACTAGTTCAGTTAAATGTTGTTAGTGTGTTGATTTGGTCCTATTCTGTTACTAGATTGTTATAAGTGATTTAATTGTAAATTAGGTGGATAACTGGAAAATAGAAACTTACTTGGCATTGAACGGATGTAGCTTCTTAAAAAATGGCGTGATTTGAATAAATATGGTATCAATTTAAAGTTAACAGCTAAACCGTTAAAAGTTACCATTCGTATTATTCTTAATTAGTTTTTCTCGCGATCTTCAGTACTTAATTTACTGAAGATCGCGCGGAATCAAACGTATGTCGTTCGCAAAACATGATCATTATTTTCAAACACCATTACAAAAAATTTAATGCTGTTCGTATTCTATTTTCGGTTTACGAAAACGAAATAAAAGTGAATTTATTTCTCCGTTCGTCATTACCTACTATCGACAATAATACCACTATGTAAAAGTACTAAATCAAATCTAAGGTGTTACCACACCAATCGATCTACGCCATCGATCGCCATCGGTCGACGTCGATCGATTGGTATAGTAGCTCGTATTAATCATCGGATACCGGTTGACTAACCAATCGATAGATGCAATCGATCGACATCGGGCGACGTCGATCGATAGGTATGGTAGCTTTTATTAATCGACGGATACCGGTAGACTAACCAATCGATCCATTGCTGGTCGATGGCATCAGTCGACGGATACCTTTCGACTAACTAATCGATCGATTGCCGGTCGATGGCATAGTTCGACGGCATCGGTCGACTGTCGATCGATTGGTGTGATAGAAACGATGATGACTAATCCATTCTACCATCGATCAATGGCGTCGATCGACTGTTGATCGACTGGTGCGGTAACACCCTAAGATAAGCCACCGACAGCCACCGACATTTAAAGCCACTAATGACGAACCACGCATAATGACATCAAAAGCACAGCAACGTTCATTTTGAGTATCAAACCTATTAAACGTGGGATTATGATTTCCTGCTATTAAATGGTTCGTTTACTAGTTAGTAATGATTGCAGTGCTGATCATATGCCGTGGTTGATCATCGAAATAGTGACGTAGGTACGCACTTATACGAATTTATTTCTTAAAGGCACATACAAACAAAGTAAAGTTCTGCCAGGTTGTATTTTATTTTGAAGTTTTAATGAAAAATAATTATATTAAACTAGCTGTTAACAGCGGCTTAGCCCACTGCAACTAGAAAATCGTCTCATGTAAATATAAAATTAAGAAAAACTATCCTTTTCGTTAAACTATCTGTGTACCAAACTGCCTTATTCGTAATAATAAAGTTTAAATGAAAATAGTATAACACAAAGTGTAGATAATCTCAAGTAAAAAATGTTAAAATCCATTATTTACAGATTTCAGGTTGAACATTCTGGTCGGAATTTTAAATAGTTTCCATTCAACGTACAATCTCCTGTTTCTGACAGACGAACAGACGAAAAATTTATTTATTAAAAAGAGCCACGTCAATAGCCCTTTTGTGCATGTAATCGTATTAATCCTTTAATAATATGCCGTTTGAGGCTGAAACTCTGGGGCCGTAGGGTCTGAGTGCTCACAGCCTCAATGCGTGAAGCGTCGTGTGTGACGCATGGAGAATAAAAGTATGATAAATTCAAATCTATTCCCTAGAGCAGTGTTTCCCAGCCTGTGGTCCGCGGACCCCTGGGGGTCCGCGAGTATATGTATGGGGGTCCGCGGTGTAATCTCTGGACCATACATAAATGCTAATGACAGTAATCGCTACGCTTAGTTAGCACGGCGGTGAGATTACAATTAAATTATTTTTTATTAAGGGGGTCCGTGAAAACTGTTCTTGATTTCCTAGGGGTCCGTGGCCGAAAAAGGTTGGGAAACGCTGCCCTAGAGCACCCAATGGATAAAGTCAATTCCCTTGATAAAGCAAAAGAAATAAAATTTCTTTTAAAAAAAATAACTACAGTAAAAGTTAACTAGGTGTTGATAATAAAAATAAAAAGAGAACAAGTTGTTGCTAATTAGATCTCAGAATTCTGAATTATTACAGAATGTAGAACAACTTTTTCTTTGAAATTAGTCTTGTATCAAAAGGGAAGTTTTCCTAGTCCACGGATAATATCCCTGAGGGCATAGTTAGAAGCCTGTTTCGCAGTCTAGAAAGGTAGGTATTATCGATAAGATTAACTAAATATAGAACACAATAAAATTCTTAACATATTATCTGTCTGCGAAGTTATAAGAAACTTTTATGTATTATGATAACGTTCTTCTTTTTCTAATACTTTCTAAAAATAATATTCCAACAGATTATTTAATAAACGAATTTTAGATACGAACGTGTGTATAGTTTTCTTTACGAACAGTTTTTTTTTTCGAATGAATATTCCAGTGTTGGCCTTTTTACACCTGACAACAAACTGTTATGAAAAAAAACCAGAATGATTTGTTCAGTTGTTGAACGTGAAGACATTAAAAGAAACAACTTACTTTTGCTTTTATTTTAATTAGTTTGGAAGTGAGAAATAGACTAGTAAGAATTACGTTAGAATTTCTCTTAGAGAGCTAATTAATCAATTGATCCCACTCAGATGGAACCCGCGGGTCCAATTGACATTCAATACGTTTTTTGACTTTATTATTCAAGAATAAATAAATAAGAATAATAATTTAACAATGGGACCACCCATTGTCAAATCTTGAGACTTTCCCTACATCAATTTTGCTACCTGGCATACAAACTATGACCAACTCTTATTATAAGAAACAATTTATTTATTTTAATTTTTAAAAGAGTAACCATGGAGTTTGTTTCTCATGGAAACGACAAACCCGAGCACCTGTTGTCAACGTTTTATAAGTGCCATAATGGGCCTTAGTGAAATAAATACATGTTTTATTTTCAAAAATAATGAGCTTTAAAAACAAAAAAAAAAAATACACTTACACACATCCAAAAACATTACATTTTTTGTCATAATTATTATGTATTAAAATTCAAACATCCCTTCACGTAAGAGGCGGCTTCAGCTACCGCAAATTGATATTAGGTTATCACAGGATGACGTTCGTTGTAATAACATTACCCACCGCATCGCGTTAGCTAGGGATGACGTGTTTAAGTTGATCAAGTTTGTTACCTGAATTTGAAAACTCTTATTGGTAGACATTTTTTAATAACTCGTGAATTAAGGGGCGTTGATGTAAGAATCAGTTTAAGAGCGTATATTCCGAAAGTTGGCAACGTCGCAAATGGTTTTCAAATATTAACAAGTTTTAATTAATTTAGCATTGTTACTGTATGAAAATAAGAAATATGGCTCTGTACTGCACTAAAAAATTGATAAGGGAATGCAATAATTAATATCGTACGTAACACTGAATATAAAGCTTTAGATGTAAAACGACGTTGCCAATTTTCAGAAAAATAAAATAATATTATTGAGCGATTTTTTTTTGTGAAAAGTTGCAATTGAATGCTTTTACATTAATTTTTTTCTAGTTGGCAAACTTTTTACCGCGTCAGAATCAATTTTTATATCGTGTTTACACACTTTTTAAACCCTCCTCCAAAAATAATTCAGTATTAAAATTAGCCAAATCGGTCCAGCCATTCTCGAGTTTTAGCGAGACTAGAAATTTATGTGTAAGCAACCCGCGAAGAGAAAATTCATTACTTCTTTTAAGATTTAAATTACATCTTTAAAAGAATATTACGCAGGTATGTAGGTAGGCGCATCCATTATAACAAAGAAGAACATTTTAAAACTTCCAGCTGAGTTTTCCATAACAGTTTCTCTTTAATATTACGGCACTTTGTAAAAGAAATTCCTGTCCACTTAAGTAACCAGATATTACAGGAAGCAAAAGTAGTTTGATGTTCTTAGTTGAACACTACTTATTATATGAAAAAGTCTTGCTTTTGTTTGATGATGAATGCTAAACCAAGTTCCAGAATCTTTCTTTGTGAAAAAACAAAAGAAAACTGGTGTAAAGTAAAACTGGACCAGTAGACATGCAAAGCAATTTAAATTATAAAATGGTCTTCCTTAAAGTTTATTGACATTCTAATTTAGAAAATTGGCTATTTGACAATATAAATAATTATGAAAACCAAGTTTTTACCTACGGCTTCACACATTACAAACAAAAACGCCTCGCTTCGCGTTCGTCACGCCTGTCTGTTTGACAATAGTTTTAATTCCTTATGTGCGTTTCCTATGATTGAAACACCGAGACACATACACATAGACCTGAAATAACTACCTATCATACAAATATTTGTTCAACGACACTGTGGTATCATTCATGAATATAATTATGTAGTAATCATTCAGACATGACGGTATGTCTGTGTAAGCTGTGCCGTTCAACCGTCTGCCAGTCTGTTTCCTTTTACACCTGATTGACTCAACTGACTTAAATGAGATTAACAGATAGATCCTGTATCCGTAAAAGCTAGTTTTTTTTTTTATTTGGGCGCTCTCATATCAATTCTAGCACGTTTTTGATTCACCTTTTCACATTGAGAACAGTGACCAGACAATGCTTTTAAAAACTCAACCTTAATTCGAAGCCATTAAATTACTGCGCTCAAATCTAACAACACCACATCGTCGTATTAACAAAGATATATGTACAATAAACTCCTAAAATCCTGTTTATTTCAAATTTTATTTGTATTTCAGCGGCCATATCCAACAAACCTGGGGCATGAATTAATTAAGTGGTCCAAAGAGTAGCGAGTAAGTGGAATGATAAGTAACATTTTAAAGCTTGTTCTAAATTGATAGAATGTTTAGGAAAATAAATATCTATCACTGATTAATCCTTTTTATTATAAGCCATTTTTTTACTGTAAAAGAAAAAACTATTGAGAGATGATCAAAATCGATTCGATCATGACTTGCAACAGTGTCAGCCTTTTTTTATAGAATAGAATAGAATACACTTTATTATGCACACCATACAAATTATTGGTACAGAGTATCTCATACATAGGGTGACACAATGGGCGATCTGTTATATTGTATTTATTTTCCCCAAATATCTCCACTTTTTGTAATGAAAGTTAACGTTTCAGCAATATTTAAAAAGAAAACATAATACCTAGGAGTTTCAAGGTTTACAAAAAGGGTACTGTTTAATTTGCTTGGCACGTGTACACTTAATACTCCACTCTCTCACTACTCTGTAACTTCACAAAATAACGTGAATCCTTGATGACGGGCCTTGGGTAACCGTTGTAAGTTTCTAATTGACCGTCCGCCAAAATTTTAGCTAAAATTCATTTTTGTTATACTCGACCTTTTGAATCACTTATTTAATTAACCCAAAATCGCCTAGTTACCAACTAATCTTTGACTTTAAGTGGTTCAGTAACGTGCTTAATTGTTGACTGAAGCTACACTAGGTCTAAGTTGAGTTGAAACTTGCGGTTAATGTTTGCCTATATAAGTATACCGTCATGTTTATTTTAACTTCGAAAGTTTGCTTTCAAAATAATATAGGGTTTAGAGGGTTCGTGTTGAGGTACAGGCAATCAATGCACGTAGACCGAAAAACATACTCGGTGAGGTTCGGATTTCATAGCGTTCTCTGTTATACACCAATTACATCACGTCAGTTGTTACTTCGTCGTTCATTATAGTCGGCTGATAAATGACTCTGAACCGAATCTAGCTCTCTTTTTCGAAATGACGAAGTGCGTTGTTAATTACCGATACTCGCTGAGTATAGAATGTCGCCGTTAACGTATAAGACGGAGACGCGAGGTATGATGAAAAAATACACACAGGCAAACTTGACACAATACTAACGTAGCGCATGCCAACAGGACGCCATTTGGTAGTGGCCGCTTGCAAATGACATCCTGTACCCTTAGCACGAATTTTCAGTATTTGGGACGTAAAGTAAACGGGAATTTTGACAATTTCACATTGAAAATTTTCAAGAAAAAAATTAGTTCCTTCTTCATACACCAGAGGCGCTGTTCTATTTTTTCATACAAGAAATACTGTACAGTAAAAGAGTGAAAATTCGTGCTAAGGGTACTGATGACGCTTGCGCTACGTTAGTGTTATGTTACATTTTTCTACAGTTGTGAGACCGGTTGCGGGTTTTTCGGCCCTTTATTGGCCTTTTATTGGCCCTTGAATACAAAGGGCTATTGAAGTACCAGAACAGATGTTAATGAGTACTAGTCTGACGTCTCTACCGCTCTACCCTGAATGAAAGGACACATTTAATGATTTCCCAAGTCAAAAAAGCTGTTCAAGGAAATAATGCCACATGTTGGTAAAGGCTTACTACGAACCGCAAATATGTATAGGGTTTTTGAACAATAAATTCACAACTTTACACTCCGGTTTAGCGGTGCTATAAGCCATACTCGTACTCCTGTCCGAGCTATAAGCCAAACTTTACTGTGTAGGTATTATGTAAGTTGCAATACATACAACATATATTTTAGAACTTTACCACAATCCCGCGCTTTAGTGTAACTGGCTCCCAGTTCTCTAGTTAACTGAAATCCTCTAACTAGCCTAGCCTATCGTCAGACTTAAAACGGGTGCCGTGAACAGAATAATCCGATTAGCCAACATTTGGTTGGAAAAAGGCACATTTCTGAACCATTCATTATGCTCGCACGAAATACTCTGCCTGGTAACTCCATTTTCAAATATTGTAAGTAAAATATTTTGGAGTAACCATTAGCTGGGTTCGTTAAAATATACAGTTTTTTTAGAAAAATAAAAAAAAATACATATTTCCATTACGTTCATAAAAACGCCTTTCATGTTTTAGCAATTTGATATCTTTGTTATGTCATATTTTTTAAAGGTTAAACCCGGTAATCGAAACATGCTATTAAAAAACTGTTGGGTATTAAGGGCATCAAAACAGAAAACAGTTTATTAATTAAAATACCGTTGGAGTAATTACGATACCGCTACATTGGTATGTTTTTCTTTTATTATGATGAAAAAACAATTTTCATTTAACTCTAGGTATGTTTTGCCCATGGTTTTGCTAACCGTATGGTCGAAAACAACCCGGTATTTAAAGCCTGAGACATTTAGGGATAGTGTGGCATCATAAAAGTGACAGTTTTATTTCTATTCAGTAGCTTTACCAAACATCTAACTGATTCTGTTATTGGATGGGTCCATTAAACGGATAAGCATATTTATTTTTGCTTGCATAAAGAAAAATTGAGACACACGGAGAAGACTTCTCTCTCTCTTCTTCTCGTCATCTACCTAGCCTTTCCCCAACTATCTTAAGCGTCGACTTTCAGTTGGATTTAACATGGAATGACTGCTTATCAAGTCGCTCCATGTAAAATACTGATATCCAGCTGAATCTGGTTTGACTGGAAGCCGACCCCATTATAGTTGGGAAGAGGCTAGGCAGATGATGACTGCTTATCTAACCTCCACAACCCATCAACTGGATAAGACTGGTTGCCAGATTTTATGATTACGGTTAACCGTGTTACCACAAAAACTTTAAACGTCTAGCGTCTGTTAAAAACTTGTCTAAAAAATTTCAGATTATGACGTTGAAATAAGGTCCGTTTTGCAGTTACACTTTTTTTAGACAAGTGTTCAAATTATGTTTAAGTTTTTGTAGTAACGCTGTAAAACTTTTGACTAACAGTCTTAACTGTCAAAGATCTAAAAACGACAGCCAGAACCAACGGCTTTCCATGCTTTTCGAAGCACGGGGGAAACTCGCTATGAGACCTCGGAAAGCGCAGCTAATAGGCTAGTGAAAGACACATCACTGTAATAATGGGGACACGAACATCAGGCATGGACGTGAATAATGTAAACGGTTAGCACTAAGAGCTCGCTCATTATTAACTAACTACCTGCTCTGTTAAGTGACGGCTAACGAAACGAAGGTAAGTTGATCTCTTACTTTGCTGGGAAAAGGTGGATTATGCCTTCGTAATCCGCCTTTTATCAACCCTTGTTGAGTGCGATAGTTTGTTAGTAGAAGTTTTATGAAGTGCCGGGTTTTTCCTAGCGCGTGAATGTCGTATTTTTTTTTTGATGGAAATTACAGTCAGTTTTTTTTTTTTTTATATGCAGTAACCCTTAGTACGAATTTTATTAATATTTGAGAAGTATAGTAAACTGGAACTTTGACAATTTCAAATTGTAAATTTTTTAAGGAAAAAATTAGTTCCTGCTTCTCACACCAGAGGCGCTGTTCCATTTTTCCATACAAGAAACACTGTAAATACTGTAAACTAAAAGAGTGAAAATTCGTGCTAAGGGTAATGTTGTGGGTGCGTTTACAAACATAAAACTCACATACACTATAACGCACAGACCCGGAATAACAACTTGCAGATCATACGAATATTTGTTTAGTGCGGGCATCGAATCTGCGACACGCTGCGCAACATTTAACCACTCAGCTACTACGCCAACTGTGCTGAAAAACATTTCATGTTGTTCTGGTTATTTAAGTTATTCCCCTCTAGAAATCCGCAAATGTTATACGATAGATGTTAACATCATCAAATGACAGATCAAGCTCAGAATGGAGCAGAATCAGAATCAATCGAAATCAAAGCATTTATTTCAAGTAGACTACTTACAGGCACATTTGAATTGTCAAAAGACAAAAAGTAAAAATAGTCTAAAAATTGTTTTGGTGCTACAGTTCCATTCATAAAACGTAATAACTGTGAAAGTACCATAGGTGCAGAAGCGACTGTCATATTCTCTAACTAAAAACCATCTTCGGGAGAATGAGATATTCCAAGGTGAGCAACTATTCCCAGAGCACCTTTTTTAAGAGCAATTATTTATTCCCGTTTGAGCAGAATGTGACACGGTGCATAAGAAAAATCTCCATCCCGGACTTGACACCATCTCCTTCTAACTAAATTTTGTTAAAAGCAACTGGCGTGACGATACGTCACATTATGTTAACTAGAATCATAAGTTTTACTAGCCTAGTCATCACAGCCGCGGGACTTATTCCATCACCGTGACTTCGGAACATAAGGGGCTATTGAAGGATACCGTGGATTTAAGTCAGTACAAGTTTGACAGTCCCTCCCGCCCTGCCCGAGGTTGGAGGACTCATGTGATGATTTTACCAGGTTACAAAAAAAAGCCTAGTCATCACACCTCTAGTGAAATAGTCACTTACTAAAACAAAGTTCAAAAGACTTACTTTTTCTAGTTTGTTACTACAACAAAAAGTACTAAACTACTACAGGTTGTTAACTTGTGTTTCACAACTTTTTATGAAAAATCTGCTCAACATAATTTTCCTACAAAATATTTTATAAGTTTTAAGTACTGAACACTAAGTTTTAACTTATAACAACGATATTAGGTATCTTGAACGTAGTTAGGGCTTGTAAAACATAATTATTGATAATAAAGAACGAGGTTGGGTAAACTTTTAACAAAGAGTAGATTAATAAAGAACCTACATTATTTTTAATAGTATCTACTTTGTTTATGCTATAGAAACTGTAATCTGGGTTGCAGAACTATCTTATCAGTGTTTGTGAACCTGGAACGTTGAAGGATCAACCGTGATTAGTCAGTACAAGTCTGTCAGTCCTCCCCGTCTGTCCCTGGATGGGAAGACTCAATTGATTATTACGCGACTAGAAATTAATAAGAACTGACTTTGTACGCTGGCTACAGACTTTTTTAGGAGTTTTAAAGCTATAATAACTGGCCAAGTGCGAATCGGACTCACACACGAAGGATTCCGAACGGTCTACAATAACGCCAAAAAAATCACGTTTGTTGTCCTTCAATATCTGTTTTATTCTGTATTTTATTATTTATTGCTGCAGCGGTAATATAAATATAAATATCTGTGAAAATTATCTTGTTACCCCGGTTCATGAGATACAGCCTTTTTTTTTTTTTTCGTGGCAAAATCATCAAATGAGTCCTCCAACCCCGGGCAGGGCGTGACAAAAGGAAAGTGATGTCTTTGTAATAGGGTCCTGTTTTACTATTTAGGCACAAAAACCAAAAAATTACAATGTATTACCTTTTATTACTTGCTTGCCTTAAATCATACAGGTAGATTAACATTCATACCACAACCAGTCTCAGGACATACTTATTTTGTCCCATAATTCACACTTCCTCAACTTTGCAGAAATATACAAACGAGCATGAAACTTGAATGTAATTTTAGATACGGAGATGTGAAGTAACAAGCGAAGCGTCGAAGCGTCGTAGCTGCATCTCGTAGCACAGTAATTTTATCGTAGCACGTGCCTACGAAACTGCTACGCCGTTTCAATTGTTGAGTTTCGTAGCAAATAAGTTTTGTGCTCAAGAAAACTTGCTTGTAAACAGTTTTGTGGTTCATCAAGTTCTACCAAATTACAATTATATATGTGTTAATTGAAGTGCTTATCCAGATTGGTCTACAGATGGGTGTTTGCGTAACCATTAATTACATAACGTGGCAAAACAGCACGTAAAACAATTAACTAGTACATCTTTGAGAGTTGTTACGAGTATAGTCGCATTAGGAAACCCGAAAGTCTGACGGCCAGACCCACCAAGAGTTATTTTTAATTCATACCTGTGTCGTAGAAATTAAATAAACTGTCGCGCCATCATGCTAGACTAGAATACGACAAGAGCATGTTATTATTTCTCAAGTATTCTTTTTTATTAGTGCGAGGATGTGACTCTCATGTGTCAGAGTTAGTCAAACCGCCTCTGAGGACCCCTCAGGCCTCTGACATGACTTTGGACTTACATATCTACTAATTACATAAGTCTAGGCTCTTCACTATGTCTTTCTTCACCAAATGTCCAAGAAACTCGTTAACTAAGAAAATACGTATGAATTGTAGAAGACACATTTGTCGTCATCATCAGCTTATAATGTTCCCACTGCTGGGACACAGGCCTTCTCTCTGTGAGAGGGAGTGGGCCATAATCCACCACACGGGCCCAGTGCGGGTTGGTAGATGTCACATGTCAATTCGTAAGTCGGGACCAATACCACTGGGTCACCACTGTTCTTACACACACATTGTATACACATATTACATACACATACACACATTACATATTGTGACACATTGGTACTTGCCCAGATTTGATCTCGCAGCCTTGTGCACGTGGGACGAGGCGCTAACCTTCAGGCCATCACGCTATTAACTTTAGCACGACTTTTTCTCAAAGAATATAAAAGTAACATCACAATACTTTACCAAAAAACTTAGAAAAAGTGTAGGCAGACTTAAGAAACTTACTTAAAATAATTCAGTGGTCCATAACGTCTGTGTTGACTAGTAACTGAATGCCCGAAAACAAAATAAAATGCTCAGTGTTGAGTGTAATCCCGTTTGGGGACCACGGTGAGATTGGCTCGGTCCGCCTCATGAAAAAATATTGAAAGTTTATGTCCACAACGATGTTAGAGCAGAGCCCCGTTTAAATAATAAAAGCTTTGTGGAAACTTGTGTTTGTACCGGATTTATTTTTCTGTATTTACGAGAGTTTGGTTACGAATTCATCTGACTGGTAAATATTATTTGTGTCGAATTAGTTCTGTGTCATTGTTTTGTATCTAAGTACAGTTACTTTCATACCTACGGGTTAACATTGTTAAATATTGTCTATTGTCAAACAGACAAGCGAAGCGAATGTGATCCGAAGCGTTTTTATTTGTATTATATGGAATAGTTTGAATCCAGTCACATAGAAAAGCGAAAGCGATCCGATAGTCTATGTAGGACTGGCTTCAAACAATTTCATACATTACAAAAAAAAAACGCCTCGCTTCGCGTTCGCCACGCCTGTCTGTTTGACAATAGCTTTAGTGCGTCAACGAAAATATTAACCTTTTATTAGGTACAAAAGGTTGATATTCGGGCACAGCCATCAGGAGACTACCTCCTGTTGGCTGTCCCCGAAAATCGAAAACTCAAAACAAATGTCGTCATCTTTTATCCCTTTCTTTTTTTTCCCTGAGGATTTCTAAAAAGTGGTTGTAACAAAAACCATTAAGCCAAGCTTGAAAATTCGACTAATTTTCATAAAAAGTAATTCTGAAATATTTTTTTGTCGAAAGTCGCAGTAATCCCCCAACATGATAACTAGGTATAAGAAGCAGTTTTTTCAAACCTTTATTTAAATAATTTTTCGCCCGTGCCAATATGACACAAGCAATTTGCACCTAATTTTGCAAGTTTTAATGATAATTAAAAAGTTACGAAATTGGGTGCAAACTACATGTACTGATATTACTGCAAAAATGTTGGTAGGTTTTCATATATTTTACAGCAACAACATTTTAGTCTCATCTCAAATTCTTGCGTCATAAAAATTATATAACCGCAACACGAAATGTTGTATAAAGAAAGTTTACAACTTCTGTTGGGTAGTGTCCAAAATGGCAATACTTGTGAAGAAAAACTTTGTCAAAGAAATTCCTTTCCGCTCTAAAAGTAGTTTTTTCTTGTCTAGCTTTATTGCTTTTTGCTGTAACCAATCACATGCCTTGATATGTCTCTTGCGAAAGTATTGGTTTTATTTATTTGTTTACATTTAACATTTGCATGCAACATAAAATAGAAAAATGATACATAATATATTTGAAATTGTTGTAAAATGAGCAAGGCATGTCTCATGGATAAGCGATCAGCCCTGGGTTCGCACAGCTGTAATTTAAAAATAAAATTTAGCCTACAATACTCAAAAATAATGAAGTTTTCTGCTAGTGTAAGAATTTACATTATCGTTCCTTAATTATAGAGAGTACTTTATACAAAACAAATAAACTCACAATCTCACAAACTTAGGCCCGTATTACAGAACGAAACTCAAGCACTGATCTCTATTTAAATCTGGATTTCAACCAATCAAATGCCTTGAATCTAGTTTTAAGCAATACTTGAGTATTAAGTGACGTTCTATAATACGGGTCTTAGTCTCTTTATAATATTAGTACAAACGTATACAGATTTATGGGACCGCTTCTATTCCTAAAGAATCAACGGTACTGAGAAAAATGACCTAATTAATAATCTAGATGCAATATTAGTGGGTGCGGTAGGTTCACAACTTTTGTGACGAAGTAATCTGTACTCTGTGTATTCCGGTATCAGTTATAGTTCAATCATCATCATCATCATTATCGTATAAGCCTTATGATATTCAGTGCTGAACATAGGCCTTCCCTGTATAGGAAATGTTGGAAGCTCTCATCCAGCGCGATCCTGTGGGTTTCATCAGTTATAGTTGAGAAAAACATTTATATCGAACATAAATCATACAAGATATAACATAACTTTCATTTTGTTCTAGACACAAATTCTATACATTCTAACAAGAGGAACTTGAAAATACTGTAATTTTTCATGACATAATATTGCATCTTGTCATAAAATGTATAACATTGTTATTTCAAACTTCCTTGAAATAAAATCTTTATCCATTGCATATCGTAAAAGCACATAGTGACTTCTGTTTTACTAAACTTAATAAGATGCAGTCTTGTTTCTAGCATGCCAACATGAGAGCGTAATGTTAACGAAAATACTTAAATAACATTTATCAGGTATAAAGATGATATGTTATGCGTAAAAGGAGATTGACATGCTAAAGGATATTGTATTTTCGATTCAAAAATAGACGTACAACTCAGGTACTCTTACTAGCCTCTCTAAAAATTAGAATTTGAATGAATGATACTTTGCACAATAGTAGCATGCAGAAATGAGCATAATTTAAATGAAAAAATAATAAAGTCCCAACACGTAAGTACATTTTTACAGTACTTCAAGCGTAATGTAATTTTGAGTGCAACCCCTATAATATTTCAGACGTTTTAAAAATAACAAGTGCAAGCCTGCATGCAGCCACAAAACACGCTTTCACAGATTATTTCGTATTTTATTTAAATTGTAACACCCGCATACCCCGGGTCGTGTTACCGTAACCGCGGTACAATGTATGTTTGAGGAATTGTCGTTCCATTTCAGGTGGCCGAAAAATAATGAACAGAAAATTAAAGAAAAACAAAATTTAATTTATTTTTGTCGCTGCTGCGTGTACCCATGGAATTTTGTAGGAGTAATTGGAGTTAGGAAATGGCTGTACGTACAAGTCCATTTTAGGTACTGTTGGGTAAACTTTTTAGGTGTCTGATAAATATTAGTAAGGAGTTTAGGTACTGATCGTAGCAGGCGTTTTATAGTTTCATCCTACTTATATAAGATATGAATGCGTGCGATATACGCCGCTTACTTTAGCTTTACCAAGAATTTCCGTATATGGGGTGACTGGTAATTAGTTTTAGATACTTAAACACGTGATTGTGCTCATAATAACAAACAATTTTTACTATGGGAGCAAAGCCGAAATCGTGAAAACAATAATTATCAGCTGATCAGTACATTAAGCAAACATAAATGTACTGAACAGCTGTTTTTTTTGAGTTTTCAGATTTGTTCCCATAGTAAAAGTTGTTGGTTATCATGAGCACAATCACATGTTTAAGTATCATACACTAATTACCTACCAGTCACCCTATATAATTTAAACCTTGTGTTCTTAATAATAAAGTGATTACTTTTGGGTTAGGTAATTAAATACTAGATCCAATAACTCAAACAGCCTTGCAAGAATAATACCTATATTTTACGCACGATAAACTAAAAGGGAAAGTTCAACTAACCGAGCACGCGGAAAACGATTGCATAAAGTGATATAACGATACTCAAGTACCCGACTCTCGATATAACTTTCGATTATCGATAACATTAATCGAATATTCGGCAAAGAGGATGATAAGCGAAAACATTATTGTTTCCTTGTTATTTTTGGTTAACTTATTCGAACCTTTTTAGTTACGTAAGAGGAACACCACTTATTCGATTACATGACGAATTGTTTGCCACTTCGCCTCATTTTGCTTAACGTTGGTTTTTTTGTTTTTCCAGAAAATTCCATTTGTTTTTATACGGGATTACATTCTTTTACGTATTTCGTGACATTAAGAGGGTATTGTTTGACTTATAAAGCGTTTAATCCGGCAGATGTTTCAATTTGTGATAATGACGTATTAGCTAACGCGTCTTCTTTGTCTTTGTCACTTTTGTGTGTTACTAATTTTGAAATTCTTTTATTTTGAACATCCTTTTTACTTTTTTAACGCCACTTCTTGCAGATGGTGTGGTGTGCAGTCTTACTGAGAATAGGTATTCTTTTGTTCATTTTCCACAAAACTACGTACTCTTTGAAAGGACATGTCGGTTTCCTCATGATGTTTTCCTTCACCGTTTTGAGAGCAATGATGAAATAAATTACACAAAGTAATGCGCCTGGCCGAGTTCGAACCCACGACCTACAACTCGTAAGTCGGGACCGATACCAATGGGCCACCACTGCTACTCTTTATACGATGGCAAAATTTAGGTACATAGTCAGTCAATCTTCGTATCTTATAACATTGACGTACTCTCCACACGTCAATTTCCCTCGACAACTCAAGGAAATCGCTGTCGCAATTTCCCGAAAATGAGGAAGAACACGTGAAATGATACTTCATAGAAGGGAGAATTTTCTCCTCCTTTGTTAATTAATGTCTTTCGTAACTTCCCTTAATTACACCCTTTCCCTGTTCCTGTAATCTTCATCACTGGTCGTCTGGAAGATTTTTATCAGTAAATTGGTACTTGTTCCTACTGTGTTATTTAATTTATCTTCTCAGGAAAACCTTCTATAATTTGGTATCATTGGCAGTCTTATTTCCTCTAATTATAGGGCTCTTCTCTTTTCTGCCAGTATTGCCAGTGGTGCACGGCTCTTACCCGCAATTTTATGAATGTTACCTATTCTATTTTTTTTAAAGAAAGAAAATTGTATTTATTGACACTAGAACTTAAAACTAAATAATACAAATAAAGTAAGAGAGTAATAATAAAAATAGAGGACATAAAAACTTAACAATTTAATGCCAAAGGGCCTCAGCTCATCATAATGCCAGATGGCAACACAAAGTTTGCCACCTGACACTGATTTTCAGCTGTAGCCCTCAACAATCAAATTTACAGTTGGTGGCCAGAATTACTTACCACACTTTAACATTATTCTGCCGTATAATATGGGTCATACAATGATGGGCACCCACTGTACCGTACATTCGACACACCCTGGATTCGACGACTATCTTTGCTGGTTGATTACTAAGTGCTGGTGCTGCACCAAAAATGATAGGGAACTTTATATCTCTCCTCGAAGCTCACTTCTGGGTCGACTTGAATGAGATTACCATCAACAACAACAAGTCAGTAAGTCAAGAAGATTATTTTTTTGATCCAATACAACGAGAAATTAAAGAAGTTCAATCTTGCTATAATAATATGATGATACAGAAATAGTACTTATAAAAATTTGCATCAACCAAAATCCAAATTAAGCTAGTACATAATAGTTTTGGATTAAAGTCAACACCCTCCTTATGAATATTATAGATTCTTCTATTCTTAAAATACAATGATCCGAAAATAAAGACAGACGTTGGTTTCACCCAACAAAACATTTATGTTGATTTTTTGCATCAACATTTGAAAGGTATCCCAGAAAATACGGGGAAGTTCGTAAAACATACTAAAAAGAAAACGAGAAAATTCAGTGTGCTTTTAATAAGGTTTCACTACACATATTTTCAAGTCGGGAAATGTCTCCTAAAGAGGAAATTGTTTTCAGTGTCTGCTGTTTCCTTGAGTATGTAAAATACATGGTTTTCTTTGAAATACGAGAGTATGTTAACTAATCGAAACTACTTTCTTCAAAGTTTAGGGAAAGTTAATTTTAGTTGGAAAGAAAAATCGTTCAAGATCTTTTTTCAACTGTTTTACAATAGGACAGTTTACTGTATAACAGACAGCCAAAGCTTTTCAGTAGGTTTTCAGAAAAGAACGGTATTTATTCACGCACAAATAAAAAAATATACCAGTCGGATAACTACGTATTATATATTCGAACTTTTTGTTTGTCAAATTCACAGATGACACAGATACAGCAAAAAGGATTTATTTATGAACGAATATTTTATTGAATACTCAAACGTATGCAAACTATGTTACCGTTGAAATAAATATGAGAACCTAAAGGTGTTGATAGACCTGAGCATTCACTTCTAACAGAACACCGAGCATTTACCTTTTTTAATTTTGTCAAACTGAATAACGAACAGAGCCAAGTATAGAGCCAAACATCTCTACGAACGTTTTTACGACGATCTTTCAAACGAACACTCTAGTCGATGATCGTCAGAAAATTTTTCTTCGTGAAGTTGTTAAACTTGAAAGTAGACGTCTAAAAAAAAAGCTCGCTCGCGTAGAATGCTGCTAAGCCGCTCTCGTTTGTTTTTTTTTTATATTGTAATATACTAAAGAATGCTCATTTCAGTCACGCTTATAACCATCTTTATGGAATGGTGTTTAATGTAGCGAACATTTGTTTGCTTGTAAATGTAATCTTCAAATAAACTAGACACCAATGTATTTAGGAATAAAAAGAAAAAAAAAAACATTCAGACATTCTATTTTCAAAAAACATCTACAAACAGCAAACTTAAATCGGCTCAAACAGATCAAGTTTTACTTACAAAACAATTGTAAACCAATCAAGAAAACAAATTGAATTATAATCCCTATTTCAAGCTCTTTTTACGACCATCGTGACCTCAAAACTAAACGCATTTATTACTAGCCAGGAACCTTCCATTTTAGTTAAGTAGGTATATTTTAGGGGCAAGTAAAGTACTCAATAACTTCGTAATGGCTGGCTGAACGATCGTGGTCCACTCTACCCAACAGCTGCGTAAGACATAAAAAAGTAAAAATTAAAAAGTAACATTGAAGCGTAGTCGGTTGGTCATAAATTATTGGGGAATTAAAAAGTAAATGTATGTAATGGACGGAGTTATTTCTCGTAATACATAACGAGGTTGAGTTACTACTTTAGGTGTATAATAAGGATAGTAAATAACTAAGGAAGAGACGAATACTAACACCATGAATAAATTGATGAATTTTAGACAAGCGATCGCCTGCCGAGGTCCCGAGATTCCACGGCACTGGAAGGAACAGGGTGATTTTTATTCAGTCAATTTTGATAATCCTTTCTGTTTCAATACAAACAGAGAGGATTCATAATTATGCGACATTTCACACACACAAAAAGTTACCGTCTCTGCGAAAGTGACGTTGTGATTTTGGAAGGATTCCAAGTAATGTTTATACGCCAGCACATCAAGCTACCTCAATCTGTCAAATTTCTATAATAGATTTTCAACCTTATCATAATAGTGGAAGGTTAATGTTCGATTGGTAAAATTTGACAGATTCGGTTAGGTTGATCTGCTGGCGGTACATGCTGACAGAAAAGACACGTTAAATTTCATTCGAGTTTTTCCATGGCTTTATTGGCGTATGACTGTGAGGATGAACGGACAAGGTGTTTGTTACTCTTTACCGCAAAAACTACTTAACTATTTAATGTTTTCAAACAGATCATTTATAACCTGATTTATGAAAATAGATGTTTGTGATTCCAATCCACGCTGATGATGACGAGGTCGCCTACCATGAAGTCTTACCCCTTCGTTCACTAGGCGACGTAAGTCTCCGATACCTTACGATTTTGGTATTCATTGACGCGTGCTTGCGTTCGAACATCTATGGATTTGTGTTGCGATAGCCGCTTGGATATCGAAGTCGTAAGGTATCGGAAACTTGAGTCGCCTTGTGTACGAAGGGTCGTAGGGTCGAGTCACACCGGAATGGCAGCGGCCGGTAGCGATGCGGCGAGCACTTGCAGTGTGAAATAATTTTAACTTTAACTACTTACTTAAAAGACCAGTATCGCTTGAAAAAGTCGCGAGGACGCCCGCGGCTGCCAGCGGCGCGACGTTTTCGGTGGGACTCGGCTCTAAAAAAAAGAGTGTGTGATTCGGTTCAGGGAACGAGATGGCGCTAGACCATTTGTATAGCTCTGTCTCTTTCTCACAGCCTAACCACTTACGCTTCAAGACGTCATGGTACGCCACCAGAGGCTAGTTTATTTTCACATTTGTTAAGACCATTCTTTGATTGGTTAGTTGTATTACATTTTATAATAATGTGTTCATTAGACATACACACATATTTTCAAGGTTCGCTGGCAGCTTTTTCTTCTTGGAAGAGACTAACAAGGCAAAGCAAATGAAATGAATAAACATCATGTGTGTGTGTGTCTTTTAATTAAATTTTCTCATGGCGGCAAAGTAGTGCACATTACATGGTTCGCGAAATTAGTTAGTGACTTTTACATTTATTATTTTTAATACCTAGGTATTATCTTAACTTTTTTTAAATTTAAATTACTTACTGATTTATATCTTGTGTGATTAGATTAATGATGAAATAGTGATAAGACTTTGCAAACGCTCAAAGAAAGCCTTTGGCCAAACTATGTTTTATTAAGATTACGTTACAATATCAAAAAAATCAGCATTTTGAAGACCTCAAAAATGTAACTGACGTAACGAATACTGTATATCTATAAATAAATGTAAAAGGCTATTGGAGGATTTCGCACTGGGCCCGCGCCGCGTGGTGGATTAGGGCCCACTCCCTCTCACAGAGAGGAGGCCTGTGTCCCAGCAGTGGCAACATTATAGCCTGATGATGATGATTGAAGAATCACCGTGGATTTTAGTACGAGTCAGTACATACCCTCCCGTCTCGCCCTGGGTGGAGGAATCATTTATGTATTTCCCGAGAAAAAAAAAATGAATTGTCATTCAACACATTTCCCATCTCCATACTAAACACATAACTAAAAATTAAGAAGAAAAAAAACATATTGTATTTATTGAGGAAGATTTTTCCATAAAATCTATAAAATTAATAACTAAACCATATTTCATTTTCTGAGACCATAACTAAGACTAATGTGCCCATAAAATGAAGCATTCTTTCTATGGAGACTCTTTCCTAAGTTCATCGACCTATTAATGGCCTGGGCAGATGTGGCCCTGTGTAATGTTTCCAATTATAATTTTCGAGGGCGAAAAATGGTTCTTAAGGGTCTAAAATCTGTCTAGTAATTTGGGTTCTATTTGTAATATGCACACTAATGACATTAATTTATTCATGAGTACGGCTTAAACCGCAAAGTCTAATAGCGGGGAATTTTGAACGAGGGTGCTTACAGAATGTGGACTACGGACGAGTTGTTTGATCAGTAGTTAAACTAACAATTAGTTAAAAATCTTTTCTGTTTTTTAACCACAGCCCTGGAAAGATTTTGCAATATATCAACTCCCAAAACGTGTAAGAAATTCCCCTATAGAGGGCCACAGCCCTGCCGGGTTTGCGGGACATACAGTGACTCCGGTACACAGAGGGCTACCGAAGGACACCGTGGATCTTAGTCAGTACAAGTCTGATAGTCCCTCCCGCCCTTCCCGGGGTGGGAGCTCATTTGATGATTTTACCACGACAAAAAAAAAAGGGTGTAAACAAGAGGTTGAAAGTTGAAGTGGAATTTTGTATTTTTTTTTTAATAAATTTTTATTTGCTTCACTTTACGTTGAACTGATGCGGTTCTAATGTCAATTATGTCCTATGGAAATGCCTGAGTGAGCGCCGCGCACACACTAAATTGTTTTCCTTGGACATATTCACTTGTTTTGTTTTACCTAAGAAAAGAACGAAGGGATATTTTTTTTTTCCTTTTTTGTTTGGCTTCAATTTTGTCAAATTGTAATTTGACGCGAGTGAAGGCAAGGCGAACTAAAGGCTAGTTATCATATAATTATACCAAGTTCTGAAGTAGAGTGAGGTGAGTACCAAACCCCAGTAATATAATTAAGTTGCCAACAAAATTGCCACCCTGTATTCTTTACGAGAATTAAGTCAATATTCCCACCAGTTATTATTCGGCATTCATTTCACAGCACAAGCAATTCCAAGACTCAGTTGTTTGTACTCTAATGTAAATAAGAATTGAATTTTGTAGTTTAAATATAATTTTCCATTGAAACTTGGTTATTATCCGTCGTTGACATAGTTTCTCTTGTAGACTTAAAAGTTGTGACCTGAATTTGAACCGTATTATTACTTGCTTTAAAGCGCTGTACAGTGTGGTGCTCTGTTTATAGAAAATATTATTTTAGCGTGGCGAAATAATAACAGCTGGTCGATTTTTATAGTTAAGCCGTGCTGGACGAGATAGGTCTGGGGATAGGTAACCACCTTTTATCATTTTTCCTTTAAAATTATTATGACTTTATTCAATTCAAAACGTATTTTTAAGTTAGGCATGTTAAGGAAACAGCATCTCTTAAATTATACCACAAATCTTGGTCGTTTAATTTACCTGTACAAAACTTTATTTATTTAAATCTTTGTTTCAAAGAAGTCTTCAAGAAAAAGGAATTTCTAAAACATTGCTAGGTGATTTGATTTACATTTTTCTTGGACTACAAGAAAATTGTTCAGAATTTCGTACTCAATCTGATTCTTGTAATCATTTCTGTTTTGCGTGACTATTCGTAGTTCAGGCTGTATTTTTAAGGTTCCGTTGAAATGGGAATCTTGTTACGGAAGCTCTTTTGTCTATCTAACTTCATTGGGAAGTGAATCGACTTTCCTTTCAGATAGCCCGTCCATTTGTTCGTATTCCCGTGACTTCTTAAAATTCTGTTTGTTTTCTTTGTTTCTTAAGTCTAGCTTGTCTTTTGTTTTACGTATTGTTTGCGAAAAAAAAATACGTAATACCTATTTGTCATGTTTGAGTTCTAAGTTCGTTACTATCGACGTAAAAATGTAATTTATTGTACAACATAATATATGAAAAGTGTTCTTTGTTTAGTTTAATTATAATTTAAGTAATTTATACTTATTCTTATTGTTGATTTTGTTTTAAGTTAGTTGCTAAAAGTTCCATATTATTTTATAAATAATAAAATAAAGATACAAAAAATAATAATAAAAAAACAATCATGTTGGTATTTAGAATTCAGGTATTTTTACAAAGGTGGGGAACACCTTTAGATTCATAAGGCCGCGTTACAAATTGTATGTAACTTGAACAATACTGCATACAAGTTGCAAGCAGGTATTTTTTTCTTGCAGCTTTAGTTTTCTTTTCCATTTTAAGCTACTTGTGTACAAAATGTGACATAATTTTTGTATGCAATACTTACCCTACGGAAACGCACCATAAGAGCACGTTCTACTGTCGTTCTAAAATATAAACATTTTAATAGCAGTGTACTTTTGCAATGTGATTGGTGATAGCATAAACATTCAATACCTTGCAGAGATGAATATCGATACCGCCTGCAAATAGATTTTTTTCCAGTTCCGGCATAGTGGTGTATGTGAAAACAGTATCGTACGTATCTAAACGAAACGAATACGCAATGTTTTAAATAAAAAAGAATATACCATGAATGGTCTCTCACATAGAATTATTTGTTTTTTTTTTTTCTAAAATTTGATAAACTCGCAACAGTCATCATGGCTAACAGAACTGTCATACAAATTGCGTTCAGAAATTGATTGATGAAAAAAGTTTGTGACAATTTCGAAATGGAACTAATTGGAAATGTTGGACTAGGCAACGTGTGTCATTGAAGTACTTTGTGGCTTTTTGTCAATTTTGTTGAAAGGAATTGAAAAAAAATACACGGTGTACCGAAAAAACGTTCGAAACGCCATTCCTGCATATTTAGATGTTATGATTTTTGGGTACAAAATTATTTCTCTGTTATGTTTTAGATAAATTATTAAAATAATTTTCACCGGTCTGCTAAACTTATTAGAATGTTACCAATAAATTATGTTTAATCAATTCGAACTCAGATTTTATAGGTACCGAAAGAATCGCCAAAACTAATTTATTTGTATTTGTAATATTTCGGATTTTAATTCACATTAATACTAAGAACCCACAGACGTAAAATAATTTATTGTAACAGTTCCAAGTTACTTGGAACCAGTATAAATACTGGCAGTTTGATAAGTGCAAATTGTTCCAAACGACTTAAATAAAACGCGGGAAAGTAAAATAATTGCGACTAATTACGGTATTATGTTATTTTTGACATAATAGCCCGAATTAACTTTTATAGTGCATGTTGAATTGAAAATTAACAACTGTGTTAGACGCAATTTTCTTTGGCATTTTAGTTTTTTATGGTGGAACATAATGGCGTAGCTATTTGCGTGGCATAGATGTGAATAATTTTGTGTAAATAACTTTGTAACAGGTCAATGAATGGATTGAACTTATGACCTCCATTTTCGCTCAACTTAATAATTCCATTCCATGCCATGCCATTTATCTATTATTCAAATCCGCCACTGTACGACGTGATAAAATACATGTACATCGTGCGAAGCAAGCTTTACATAGAATTTCCCAACAGTGCTAACAAAATAAACAAAACACTATCACTTTTTGTAACTAAATATTCCGTCCTTCCCTTTGTCGTAGGTAACAGTATTTGCGTTGTCAAAAGACATCGAAAGACTGTTTCTATCTTAAGTTATATTAAAAAAAAAACTATTTTATTTATTCAAACAGTATCAAAGTAGGTATCGTTCGAAGAATTCCTTTTTTCTTGAACTAAATGTATTTGCTTTCGTCTAGAGGTATAGGTTACCAAACTAGAATCGCTTTTTATTTTAGTGTCGGGTTATAAAGTGCTGTGCGATCCGATGCCAGATGACGTAAAAAAAAATCGAGTTATTGTATAAAACTGGCGGCTTCTGGTTCGTATTTTTGTTTGAGGGTTATCCAAATCATGAAAATAGGTATAGTTGGTGCCAATTAAAATGGCAATAGCGGTCATTGACCTTTACCTAATAAGTCCTCGTATAATGACATACTAATATCAGAATTAGCATTTTTCTGTGATATGATAGTGTTTACTTGTGAGTCTTAAATATAAAAATAATATAAAATCTGAGGTTTAGGTGAAATGTTTTAACCATTTTGATGTCTTATAAATACTTAGATACTTATATCCTTACAATATACTTACTAATTTATTCGGTATTATATAAAAATGCTAATTCTGAGCTTGTGTAATTATACGAGGACTTATAAGTTAAAGGTCAATGACCGCTATTGCCAACTTAACTGGCACCAACTATAGTCATTCATTGGGTATATTTTTGAAAGTTCCACATAATCATCCACTCACCCTAAATGAAGAGTATCATTCCATGAGATTATCTCAAGAGACTACTAACTCGGGTTTTAATCAGTACGAGTTTGACCTGTGACTTCTTTCGGATTGATTTCCCACTGCAAATAACGAAAACAAAGCGTATCCATGAGCTTTTTCCCACTGTTTATAGTACTTGTATAATGTTTTGTAAGGCAAACATGACAAACTTTGTTGTTTCGATACCTACAAAAACTCAAAACCAAGTTTTATGGAAGCATACAATCACCTAGAACGTAAAGACCACAGGGTAGGCGAAGTCCCTCAGAAAGAAAATTCAAACCAAAAAGTTTCTAACTCCACAGAACAAAATAACATAAACTCACGAAGTAATCTTTTGTACCACATCTGATTTATTATTTCCATTGTCCTATTCCAAAGCCACTTTTGTTTGAAAAATCTCATTAACTACAATATGATAAACGGAATAGAATTCCGTGCAATTCAAAATCAGATTATTGACCGTTATAGAACGTGTTTAAACTTTGAATAGCTGTTCCAACTTTGAAAATGGAATGCTTTTGAGAGGAGCGATTGTATCTACTCTATTGTTTGACTTTTGAATTATACTAGTGAATGCAAACTGTGACAAATGTTGGATTATCTAGTTAGGTAAATTAGATAGGTTTGCATGTCGTTCAAACAATAGAGGATTATTAACATCATCTGCCTAGTCGCCCAGCCATGTTGGGATCGACTCCACTTTGAACCGGATACAGCGGTTCATTGATATAACTGCTTTGTATTTTTATCGTATTTACGTGGACCAGCTGCCTTTGTGACTTCCACAGCCGAGTAACTAGATAATACGATACCGGTAGATAATAGAAGCTATACAAAAACGGCATATTGTGAGACACGATAGAGCAGTGCTGGCCCAGTGGTATCGTTCCCGACTTACGAGTTGTAGGTCGAGGGTTCCAACTGCACCAGGCGCATTACTTTGTTGAATTTATTTCATCAACACTGCTCTCATAACGGTGAAGGAAAACATCGTGATGAAACCGATATGTCCTAGAACCAAAAATTCGACGACATGTCACATCTACCAACCCGCACTGGGCCCGCGTGGTAGATTATGGCCCACTCCCTCTCACAGAGAGGAGACCTGTGTCCCAGCAGTGGGAACATCATAGGCTGATGATGATGATGATGAAGCCACGATTATTTGAATGACGAAAATGCCGTTTTACTGCAACGGTTACAATTATGTATTAAGTGATATGGTAAACGCCATGTTATGTTAATTATTATTATTAGTGGGAACAGCCATGTATCTGCATTTACATTCGCTGTCAAACGCAGCAGTATCATTGTGCAGTGTCTAGGTAGCATAATGATAATTTATCTTCAACAACGTTATGCTGTATTTCATAATCTGTGAACAGTAATACATATCTATGCATAATAATAAAATGATAAGAAAGTCAAAACTGTACATCTTTTAAAAAGAATACTTGGGTGTGATCTACAATCGATACCGAAGTCAAAATTACTATAGTTTTTAAATTAGAATTCTTGTCTGTGTGTATGTCCGGGATAAAGTCAAAAAGTACTGCATGGATTTACTTCAAAGGCACAAATATTAGGTATTAAGAAGTCGGGTCAATATAAAACTACATTATCAAGCTGTCACCTACGGGGAAGGAGCAACGGTTTCCATTACTTATGGGTGTTCGCGCGCCGTCTTAAATATCATCTTTGTTTCTCGCCTTGATGAAGAGCAATACCATTAAAAAAAAAACTTGAGAGTTGTCAAGGGACACCCGGATGGAACGAAGTTACTGTATACACTCAACAAAAATAATCGTCGCGTCTCCACTCCACTCCGCTTCGCTCAGCTCCGCTCCACTCCACTCTTTATGCTCTAGCAACCTTTCGCAACGCGCGATAAGGAACTTCGTTCCAAAAAGTGTCGTGACAACTTTTTGTAAGATTTTTTTCCGTCTAGCCCCCTTTCACAACGCGCGATAAGGAACTTCGTTCAAAAAATATAGAAACATTGTCATTTTTTACTTACATAATCATATTGTGTTTTTAAATAGGTATGTTTATCATAGGGACATGTAACATACAGGAACCGCAAGTGACGTAATCTCATTGAAACCTCATTTTGAAACTTCATTATGAAGCCTCGCCAACGCAAACCACACGCCTTCATAAACGAAAATGAGTTTTACTTTAACCAATTCATTTATAAATGAAGATTTTTGTTTCCCTTTAATGAAATTAACACAGCCATCCAATCAAGTAAAGCGAAAACAGAAATGTCTTGACTTTACAATTAAGAACAGTCTAATTTGAGTATCAAAATCTCAAGATAATTGCCCACTGTAATCATTCAATTACCCTCACTTGAAGAAATCTTTAACAAAATAATTAAGCTTATTAACATTCTTTTGGGGTAAAAATACCGAAGCTGTTAACACGAAACTCGTGGATTAAACAGGGCGAACCGCGATGGATTTAAATAAATCGTTTGATAATACGAAATCCTATTGATTGAACCTCTGTTCGGGTACAAAACAATTTTAAAGTTCACCGTTTCGCTGACCGCAGTCGGAAGAATGGAGATTGGAACTTCATGGCTGTCGGTCGCTGTGAACCTCAGGAAACTTATCCTTATCAACTGAGTACGAGATAAATGAGATTCTCTCTTGTTCTTTAATCGCTTTTGTCGCTATGTGTGCAAAGATTTATTCTCAAAGCGAGCACCAAAATATTAATTTGAGTTGCTTCCTTCGATGTTGAGAGGAAATGAGAAAGCTTTGAGGCGTTATTCGAGAGAAAATATTTTATTATTCTATTATTTATATTTTAATAATCGCGCCGATTCTTTAATTCGTTATTTTGTATTGTTCGTAATCTGTCAATTAGGCAGTCTTTTATTACTGGATTTACTTTGTTATACGGCTGTACTAAAGCTTTTTTTCTTCAATCAACAATAGTTTGCAGGTTCAAATCCTGCTCGAAACAGATTTTATCTTTCTACAAAGAGGTTATAATTAACGACGTAGACGTAAATACGTATAAAATCAAAGATATTTAAAATAACTACAGCGGACATTGGATTGTCATACAAAATTGTTGTTGCCGTGCGTCAGTAGCACTATATCTAGCGTTGCAAAGCAACGCGACTATGAACCTGAGCGACTTCTTACCTAGTGGTAAAAAGTTTTGGATCACAACTTTCTTTGTGATGTCCTGTCTATTGGTCGTATATAGTTTAATGTCTTTGTATTAAATATTTTTTGTTTATTGTCGATACTATGCGGTGATTCGAACTACCTATAAGTACCTATATTTATTGGGAGACGAACCGAATTCAGCTGTATAATATCACTACTACGCGGAGCGACTGCCTATCTGAACTCAATAACTGGTTATCACGAAACCCCGTGGTATGATGGTCATCCATCCATAGACCAAACTCTGCAATAACATTGAAGATCACATTGTGTGGATATTGTTATTATGTTAACCCCTTTATACACCACGGACGCAAGTGTCCGATACATTTACGACTTTAATATACAGGCGACTATCGTAATACAAATCCATAGAGGTTTTTACAGTCACGTCACGAGCAATAATATGTATATCCTTAACAAAATACAAACGCAAATTACTCGTGAAAAACTGGTTTCCACTTTGAAATAAGACCTATTTCGTAACAGTATGACTTCCAAAATAGAAGTCTAATGAAAAGGCAAAAGTTTTTGAATACTGCTTAGTTTATACATACTATTGCTCGTGACTGTACAGGTACACAGGCACGCATCAATGGACGCCAAAGTCGCAAAGTATCGGAGACTTGTGTCGCGTTGTGTACTAAAAGCCTCTAGCGCCTCAGGGTCGTAAATACGGAGCGTAATACTCGTATACTAATCCACGTAGATCTACCAGCGAATGATGAATAGGCGTACCTCTTGTATGTTATGCGGAATCTCATAAACAATACAAGATATATTATTATACAGTTCAAAGATAACGTCGAGATTCAGAAGCTATAATACATTAATAATGACATGTAATAAATTACTACTGTCTTCTGCTGTGACATTAATTATATTATTGAATGGATAAATCGATAATTCGTTCATTTATGTGGAGAAGGATTTGTTATAGTGGAAAACTAGGTAACGTTATTGAACGACCTGGGCTTCCTCCCAAGGTGTTTGATGGGGGTAATGGAAAAAGCCAGGTCAAGTTTTGAACTCAGGAATGCGGATCACTGATCCAGCACTTTGATGACCCCAAGCTACGTTTATTATTCACAGATGCCACTGCATCTGTGAATAATACTTACTTAGGGTGCTCCCACATGTAACGACGCGGATTCGGATTTTTCCGTCGCCCTTTCTCTTTCTGTCGCTTAGAAATGCCATTTGCTAGAGCGAGACAATGCGATAGCATGCGGCCGCCTTGAAGATTCCGTCGCATGCGATCGCATTATGCTTTCTGTCTCGGTCTAGCAAATGGCAGTTCTAAGCGACAGAAAGAGGAAGAGCGAGGGAAAAATCCGAATCCGCGTCGTTAGATGTGGGAGCACCCTTACTTATACCTTAGAACCCGTTACAATAGTGGCAAGAGGGTTGCCGTATGTTGATCTGAGTCTGATCAGAGGCCATTTGAGTTGCTTTGAGTTGCCGAAAATTTAAACATCCGAAGTACTTATGTATCGGCGTGCGTTAGGATTAGGATTGTTACGATACATACTTCCAGATAGTAACAGTACTTACTTAGCACGTTGTACGAGAAAAAAGGTCTTTCTTACTACTATACAATTTGTCTCACATTTTTACTTTAGCTTTCGCGTACTTTCTTGAGATATAACAAATAGGTTTAATGTAGGTGCTTATTTTTCCGCACGAGTTACGTTATATCCGTGACTTACTTACTTTGCGTATTTGGGTGAAATAAATATAATATCAGATAACTTACCTACTTAGCTAATCCTATAATATTACGAAAAATAGTGAAGTAGGACAAACGTAGTCAATCTTTGTGGTTCAAGCGTTTTTGCCATACCTATTATTGGAATCAAATATAGCAGCTCACAATTATTTAGGACCCATTAATATTAGTAGTCATTTTTACCCCTGCTTGCATGGAGGGAAGTGGAACAAATTTTTTCCCTCTCCCACTATTATTTTCTGATTAATTTCGTTGCAGGATCCAAGACAGGTAAATTCATTCTCCGGGACACGACGAGCTTCATTGTTTCGGCGCTTTTCTGGTGCTTGCCACTGTTGATAATGGCTATCAGTAGTTGCAGTGGTTTGGGAATAGTGTGGTGGGTTTGTCCCAATAAAAAAAAAATCTTTGTGGTATAACCTGACCATCAACCAGTAATCAACCAATTTGGAACTTAATGTTGATGATAATGTCTACCGGTGAACAACTAATTCTGGGATAACATGATAATGACGATGTCCAACAGTGACGTGCTCTGCTTGAAACGAAGCTTGTCCAATAGACAAACGACTCGCCAAGCCGATCATTAACTTTCTCCAACAAGTGCATCGACTGAAAGCCAGAATAAACCAACCAGATAGGAAAAAAAGCGCCGAAACAATACGAGGCTCGACGAAGTCATCATCATCATCATATCAGCCCGGAATCAGCCACTGCTGGGTATAGGCCTCCCCCTTTTTCCGCCACATCTCTCGGTTCTGTGCCTCTCTCATCCATTTATTCCCCGCGATCTTGACGATATCGTCAACCCAACGGGCTTTTGGGCGGCCCTGGTTTCTTTGGCCGAACCTTGGCCATTATTCAGTCAAAACCTTACTCCATCTGCCATCGACGAAGTACCTATGGGATGATGTCCATCTTCATCATTTTTCTGCCATACTTCTGGATTTGTATGTCTCATCCATCGTAGTCTAGGTTCATAATCTGCAAGAATTGTTTCATTCAAAGTGGTTTCTTTGAGCCAAAGTGTTCTTACTAGACGATACAGATCGCCACCGGTTAAATACTCGGAATCGAATACTGTGTGAAAAAGCACCTGACATGCTAGCATGACATGTAATAATTCCCGGAATTTTCGTTAAAATGATGACATTCCAGTTTTCGCATGATCGAACACTATTGCTTTTATCTACCCTGGTACCGTTTTATTCACGAGCATTTTTGAGGTATTGGAATTGTGTTATTTTCGTGTCTAACGAACATTAGTTAGGCCTAATAAATCAGATTACGCGCAGGCATAAGAATATACAATATTGATAAATGTGTTTGCTGGTTCATTTATTCGGAAGTTATATGGCCCCCAACGTGGGTTACATGAAACATTCTCATATTATTTTTATGTGGTAAAATGATCAAATAAGTCCTCCCACCCAGAGCAGGACGGGAGGGACTTTCAGACTTGTACTGTGAGTACAATCTAAGATAAGACAATCACGCGACCCCGGCAGGCTTTGGCCAAACATACTTGCGAGATCACCTCTCTCGGAAAAACATAAGATTAGGTACTTTGTTTTTTAATGTTAATTACTTAAATGTATAATTATCTAATATCAACCTATATCGCTCCTTTTTATATTAACAAAATTATATGAGTTGTGATTTATTTATTTTATCTTATTTTTTATTCACATGGAATCGGTATCGTCTATATTTTTATAAGAGTATCATTATCGTATCGGTGAAAAGGCGTATCGATGCATCCCTTATTTTTTATTACACAAAAAAATTACTAAACTAATTAACGTAACTTTTCCATTGTTACAGATAAACCAGGAACATCGGTGATTTGGTCGCTGTTGCGTCGCAGCGCGTAACAACAAATCGGACTTTCTTCGGTACGCCCGGACAAGACTACAGCACCGATGAGGCTTGTGAACCATGAGTGCTTGGTGCTGCATCGCGATCATGATGTCTACTATCAGTACCAGCGTTCTTTCACCGGCTCCGCAGAAGACTGAGGCTAAGGAAGCTTATGGTAATTATGTTTCCTAGTTCACGCAGATAAATGTATACGAGAACTTCTGGTTGCAACCGTGACAGCAAGACTCACTAGTTGACTTTACGAAATTTCTAGTAATAAATACTAAATCTTTGTTATCTCTACTACTTACTTATATTATACTAAATTAGATACAGACATAATTCAAATATTTTGACGACGGTTTCTCTCAAATTTTCCTAAATGAATAAAAAAAATACTTAGGTACGTTAACATTGTTACCATGACTAATAAACATAAAAACACACACAGAACTCAATAAAAATAAACACGTCAAGCAACCATTATAAAATAATAAGCATTTACGGCCCAAATAAACAAAATGCCTGGTTAAGCACCCAACAATACTAAGGAAATTTAAATAATGGCTCTAGCGCGGCGGAAACGACTTCCAGTTGTTTTCTTTTTGGTCAAATACGCTCGTTTCTCATTTGGCTCAAAAAATAATGGAGTCAGTTCACGAAATAAATATTTGATTTTAATTGACGAAAGAAATACTTTACGGTGGCAATTCTTTGTAAGAAACGAAAGATCTTTTTAACGTTATTTCAACTCACTGCTAAGTGAGGAAACGAAATACTTTTCTTCCCTTTTTTTGGCAATTTTCGTTCCCCACAGGGTGAAAAGTTTCGTATTTCTACAACAATTTTCGATGTGATTAACATAATCTTTTCGATAGGGATATCAATGAAATATTTCAAGGTATTTTCATCACATCGCTAATACCACTTAATCGCTAATAGACTTTGAATTTGTTGGTCCTTCTGGCATAGGTAACCGATAGCTTTGCTAATTGTTTTTCTCTGTACTATATAGATATTACAAATACTGTTCACTATGTTTTTAATACTTAGATTCGGGTCTCGCATTTTGTTTAGTTGTTGAGGCTATTATCATAACATTACTTCATGTTTGTGCAAACTTAAACTAATGTGTACTTTCTGATCACAAAGTTTTGCTTCATAACATCGTCTTGATCCTAAATAAACTTTTCTGGATTGCTTATATGAAAGGAACTTCCTGAAATCTCTGAATGTTATCCGATCAGTATCTAGTGTGTGCCTTTCATTCGTCGATCGCTTGGTGAAAATGTTTGATTTTGATATACGGTCTCAAAATTATTCAAGAAAAAGTTTGTGGCTTCTTATTACATGTTGGAACAAAATAAAACAACAGTCCGTTCTTTTTTCGTTTGGGTTCACTAATAAAGTTAAGTCGGATTTAGTTCGGTTTGAGGTTTATGTAAAATTAATCTTCATCTACTTTTCTAACTGTAAGCTATCCGATACTGAGTAAAGGTAGATTTTGTCCAAATCTTTTGCGAAGCAGAGGGTCAGACAAACTAAATTAACTAATATTATAAGAATATAAATTATGTAGACATACTAAAGAGATATTTCAAAGAACTCCGTTTGTTAATCAAAGTGGAAGGCAATAACTTATGTTCTTAAAGGAAAATTGATCGTTATATTGCTCGATTTCCTAAACCAATCTATTGTAGATAGCTCTCGAAAACTACTACGCGGTTAAAAGTTTCCAATATTTACGTTTTCACTACCAAAGTGCCGTAGAGGTTATATTTTATTTATAGTTTGTACACTAGCGTACTACCAGTTACTCCAAGTTTAACAGATTAAGTAAAACCCTGGGAAATGGTTTTCGAATGAAGGCAAATTCTAGGGAAATCCATCAAGCCTTTGGAATTAAGCACTTGGTGAGAGCCTCGCTTCAAATTTCCCGTAAAATACGACAACAACTGAAGCTCTTAGCTTGCTTTGATTACTTTAAAGGCTATTCTCACTAATTGTTGGAAGTTAAATAAGAATGATGTACTACCTACTTCTAGCTACATTTTAAATCAGTATACAGTAATCTTAATGTTTCTGAATTATGTAGTAAAGGCGATTTTTAAAGAGTTACAAAATGTTAAATTACTAATGACCCTACAGGGGGTTTTATGGGGGTGATAGTGGTAAAGATCATTTAACATTTTTTAAAAGCTTCAAATGTTCAATCGTGAATTTGAATAATAATATAAGTATTTAAAATATGGTTGTAGTGGCTAGAAATTGGCATTTTTTTTCAGTTAAAACTGAAACAAAAATAAAACCTTACATATGAACTTCATATTATTATTATAATTATGTACTTACTTATTATATTATTTTCTACACAGCCAAAATTAGATTTACCTTCAACACAAATTATTAATTTACTCAATTTATCTTTTACACATTATAGAGGTAAAATGACATTAAAACCTCAACAATTCTGTGTTGTATTAGTCACACAATAATTTTGTAACCACATACTCGTAAAGAGCAACCACATAATATTTCAAGCAAGAAGCTATTTATACGGAACCCCATATGTATGGCAACTCAAGGCTTTTTTCATACGAGTACGCGTGTAATAATATTACGTTATGTTTTTCTTATAATGGAAAACATTTCTTTGTTATACTGAAGCAAACATAGCCGTTGTATGTTTTGTTAACCTTTATGTAAATAGGTTATATGAAATTTTCTGCTATGGCCATATTTATTTTATTGTTTATGTGAGATTGTTTTGAGCTTTAATTATGTGTTTAACTTGTTGTTGTTTTAATTGATTGCGTAGGAATATTTGTAAAATATATAGACACAAAGTAAATTGTTATTTTTATAAATTAAATTACTTGTAATAATTGTGGTTAAATGGTGAATGTCTGCACGGATATATGTAAAATCTTAATGGTAGGTAACGATCATATTTTTCCCAAACACGCAATTCTGATTTTTCAACAACTAATGAACTACAAAAAACTCTAAAAGCTGAAAATTCCAATTATTTCAGCGCACACTCAATAAGTCGTGAATGTTTTTAATGTAATACATAGGCAATAATATTAGTCATATTTTATTACGCTCCTGTATAATTTTCGTAAATTTTTAGAGTTTTAAAGTTCGAAGCAGCTAGGAATACTTTATTCATAAGACGCACACATGGTTTGAAAAAAAAAAAAACTTTGATCTAGACTATAAGATGCTCATTTAACAACATCGTGTTATCATTTTAGTTCGTGAGTAGGCTCACTAGTGACCTCAATTTTCCTGGACAGAAAGTAACAGATGACGCATTTTTTTCCAAGTTAGGGCTGACACAGATAAAAGCGTGCAAAAATCCTTCAGCATCAAAGTGATGTTAGGTACATTTTGCATGAACTATCGTAAAATACAGATGAACCGACCCGTATTTTAGGATGCGCTGCGGTCTGATGCGGCTTTAACGTGCACTTAGATTTATCCTTCTATTTTATTCAACGCTTTACTTTCTAAACTGTAGCACCGCTTAACTTTTTTTCTTCATTGTAAAGATCTTATTGAAATAAATGCTTTGAGTTTAACACTTTCGTTGTCCGTACAGCAGACACAATGTTTTAAAAATAGTCCTGCATCACGTTAGGTTCATGGGACTGGGAATGGGTTAAGTATTAGTTTTCGTGCCTGGGTTGATGGCAATACGATCTCCCCCTATTACTTTATCATCATCATCAGCCGGAGGACGTCCACTGCTGAACATAGGCCTCCGCCTTAGACCGCCACACCGAACGACAATTCGCCACTTGCATCCATCGGCTGCCCGCGACCCTCACGATGTCGTCGGTCCACCTAGTGGGAGGCCTGCCCACGCTGCGTTTTCCGGTCCGTGGTCGCCACTCGAGAACTTTTCTTCCCCATCGGTTGTCAGTTCTACGAGCGATGTGGTCTGCCCATTGCCGCTTCAACTTGCAAATTTTATGAACTATGTCGGTGACTCTGGTTCTTCGCCGAATAGCCATGTTCTGGATTTTATCCCGCAAAGAAATTCCGAGCATAGCTGTGTCTATTGCTCGTTGAGTGACTTTTAGCTCCTATTACTTACATGGGATTGTAACATGACTTGCGACATGTGGGTGTACTATAAGATACACCTTTGCTAACCTTAGGGTGTGATAATTTGCTAACTCTACTTACTAGTCTAATCTATTAGACGTTTCGACATACTATGTGTAGGTCACAAAGCATTGACCACTAACGTAGATAGCCTGCCAAGCTTGGTGTCCACTGCATAATGTGTTTATAATGTACTTGAAACGGATTGAGTTATGACGCTGTGGTTCATTCAACATTGCTTTTGAACATTTCAACCCATGAACACAATTTGTAAACTTTTTTCGTTGAATTTTGGTTGCACTGTTTTTTTATAAAGCAATCAACTTTTGCCAGCGGCTTTGCCAGCTCACTCCCCCCCCCCTCCTTCTTTTTCTATGTCACTCAAGACCCTAGCAGCTTTCAACTGGTGAAAGAATTTATGAAATCGGTCCAGCAGTTTGGAAACCTATTCAATACAGATAATCAAATAATTCCTTTTTATAATATTAGTGTAGATAACTGCTTTCAGATTGTTTCTTATTTAAATTTAATTATCCCTTTTTCTTTCACAGATCGTCACTACTGGTACGCGCAAGCGCAGGAAACGTTGCAGAAACGACTGCAGTACGCTGCTGATAAAAATCCTGTCGCTAAGTGAGTACATTATTTTGCACGTTTTCTAAGGAAAATTCTTAATTTGTTTCAATAATCTGTATAGTTTTGGTTTTAAGCTTTTAACCTGTACTCCAGGTACTTCAAATCGGATGGATATTATAAATGCACTGCTTTATTTTTCGTGAAAACATAATGGAAAATTTAAGGAAAATAGTCGCCATTGCATTGGATTAAACAAAACCCAATAGGCAGGCTATCTAACTAATTCGATCCATGCTTTCCGAGCAAATATTTGCACGTACAATTACCTAACATAAAGCTTAAAAATTCCTGTTACATACATTACAAGTACCAAGCATTTCGAAAGCCAGTATGTCGCGGGCTGTGTGGCATGACCGACATTTTCAGAAAAGCAATACTTACGTGGAAATCTCGGTCAAGTTCGTATATGGGCCAAATCGGACCTCAAGTTTCCGAATGTGTTTACATGTATGTCAGAATATTTTAAGGACCCTTGTAATAATATTTTTATGTGGCTTTTTTACGTCTTATTGAGACATGAGTTATGACAGTCTCTTGTCAGTCACTGGGTGGCAAAAAATAGATCTTTTGTAGGTGATCGGCATTTCAATAAAAGTGGTTAAGTTATTAGGTGTATTATAATGATTAGTTTATATAGAGGATAACTAGTTAATAATATGCTAGTTTAGCTTATAGCATTCAAACATACTGCTCAGAATACGCGAGTGTGGCTGTTGTATTTTTTTTAAAATTGTGGTTTCAATCATCAAATTCGTCCGTCCACCCAGGGCAGAGCGGGAGGGACTGACAGACTCGTATTCACTAAAATCCACGGTGTCCTTCAATAGCCCTTTACGATTCCAGAGCTTTCAGCAACCACACTACGCCGTACGTGTGGTTGCTGTTGGCGTATAACATGGCCCTTGACCTCAGCCATGTAATATGGCCAACAGTGACCACACTCCCGTGAGTTTCCGATCCTTGAGTTTGAGTACTACAACGATGGGGCATTTTGTCCACAAGCGTTTGATACAAATAGAGAAAAACTAGGTTATACTTAACCCAGGGATTACCTGGTTTTTATTTAGTTTTTACTAGCTGTTGCCAGCGGCTTCACCCGCTACAACTCGAAAATTATCCCACGGGAACATAAAATCGGGATGAAAACTATCCTATGTGTTAATCCAGGTTATAAACTATCTGTGTACCAAATTTTAGCCAAATCCGTTCAGTGGTTTTTGCGTGAAAGAGTAACAAACATCCATACATCCATACTTACAAACTTTCGCCTTTATAATAGTAGTAGGATTTATAACTTTTGCGTAACATGGTAATAGAAATAACATCTGAACAAATATTTCAAATGCGAAAATAAGTTAGCTTTATTGTTACCCTTTCACGCCTCAACCACTGCTGTACCGATTATCCTGAAATATTCCATATAAATTGTCAGGTGCACAGACAGAATTGTGATTATCAAATTCTAAATTAACGCGAGCGTAACCACGGGTAAGAGCGAGTATGAACACAACATTTTTAACTGACCTAAAATTGCTTGACTGGCTAAACTGTGTGGGTTCAAAAATTTAGTACCTTATAGAAAAGTAGTTGTAGATATCTGTCTTCACACCAAATAATATAAAATAACCGACTTCCGAATCATATATGATAAAACTTCTCTCATTTTCTTCCTCCTCAACATATTTACTTTCCTCCGACCTCATTTCCTCAGTCACTTCAAAAGACTAACTTTTCGCACTTGTTTTGTTCATGCGAGCAAACACACTCGACCCCAACTAGCATCCGGGCTCAGACACAATACAGCTCAAACAATACGGAACTAGAGATAAATAAACAAATCCCTGTTGTACTACTCTACATGAAAATAAATCGGTTTATCTGAAAAATTATTCACACTTTTATCTTTGGTTCTCAAATAAAAATAGGAAAAGTACTTCTTTAAATGTAATGTAACTAATAATATTAGACGCAAAGTTTCTGGGGATAGATATATGCATAGTTGAAAGGATGTTTGTTGTTTTTTCACACAAAAATGACTAACAGATTTATATGACATGGCATTCGGTACAAACATAGTCTATAAACCAGTATTAACATAAATAATACTTTTTTCAACACATTTGCTCGAAAAATGTATTTATCTACTCTCATATCGTAAAATTCGAAATACAAAACTCAAAACGAGTTTATAATGACATACTTTATACCATAGAGTATCGTAATGAAATTAAAAATAGTTATTTGTGCAACAAGAGAGCAAAGTCGTTTTTTGCTGCGAGTGCTGATTGTGAATCTTGAGCAAGCGAAGGATTCAAGGATTGAATCACGAGCGTAGCGAGTGATTCTAAAGTTGAATCCTGAGTGTGGCGAGAGATTCAAAGGCACGAGATGCAAAAAACTTTGCTCTCGTGTAACACACATAACTTTTCACTTCAGCAGCGAGAACACTTTAGGAGATAAAATAATAAACAGGAATAGATTGAAATAACTTTTTATTAAAGTAGCTTTCAACAATAAGTAAATACTCCACATTGTAGATAATCGCCTCGTCTGTGACAAATCTAAAAAATAAGATAGCAACACCGTCTCCGAAAAACTGCTTGCGCCCTTTGTAAGTCTCCATTCATTGAAGACATGGTATGGTTTCAGATATTTCTCGCTTCGAGACTTCTGAGGTTGTTTTAACTCTTCCGGTGTTAAAATAAGTACTGTTCTCGTCGCTAGTTTTACTCGTATTTTTTTTTTTTATATTATTCAACACTGCGCCAGCCATGAAATTTTATTCCCGCTCTTTTATTTTTAAATTAAGGCGTGTTCGGAAATAGCACCCATGATATTTTATTTTTTAAATATTTACTAACAATATTGAAACTAGAAATAAATATTTACAGTAAATGCTTATTTTCATTTAAATACAGAAATAAGTTAAAAATTCTATAAATTACATTCAAAGACATTACTATCTTTTTGCAAAATTTCTTTAGTTAGTACAAATTTCCGAACGTTATTGTCTTTGAGACCGAATTCAAAATCGGAACTTCGAAAGGGCTGATCTTTGTCTCTCTCTCTTTCTATTGGCGGGAAAGAGATAGAGTGTTAATGTTTCGAATTGTATGATTAACTCAAGGCTGAATATGATATTCGTGGCTTTTTGAAACCAAAAATTAAAAAGTTACTTTGTCTCACTAGTGAGCAAAATCGCATTTTGCTCACTGATTTCAGGCAGCAAAACCTACATGTTTGAGCTACTGAAGTGAAAATTAAATTATAACACTGTTTCTCTAACAAAACAATGTTATAATTTAATTTTTTTTCATTATGACACAGATTACTGATCATAGATACATCTTTTTACTTTTTTATCTGTGGCTGCGCGCGCTTTCTAAGGGAATCTTGGGATTTTGACGTTTGTGTTTCGGTGGATGACATGGTGGATGATTATTAGTGTTTATTATTTTTTATCTTTTATTTGATATGTTCGCGTTCAATGAGAGTAGATAAAGTAGTGTATGAAACTGTACATAACTAGGTATTATACCACTCGTGTGATACTATTAAAAAACTCGCTTCGCTCGTTTTTTAAACTCACACTCGTGTATAATACTGCCGTTGCAAGAAAAAAGGGCACAACTAACATTTTTGTCAAAATTGAGTTATATACATATTTAGAATCAGAAAAAAAAGGCACATCTACTCAATTTTTTATAGAATTTTATCTTCAAGGAATTCGGAGATACAGTAGGCTCAAAAGGCACAACTGAGACTAATATTCATGTTTTATAGAATGAAAAGGCACATTTATTTACCATTATATTGAAAAGGCACAAATACGTAGATGTGACTATTACTTCATACAGATTTTTACTAAAAACTACTTTGAAAAGGCACACTTACAACATAACATAAAGAAAAGGCTCAAATGCCAGATGTGCCCTGTCTACTTAATTAATGATCCATGCATGGCTCAATTAATTTACGTATAAAAGGCACAAATAACCAGTTGTGCCTTTTCTTTAAATTATTTACGATTAGGGGTGAGGAAAGGAGGGCAGGGTTTGATTGAATCGCGCCAGTTGTGCCCGACGTGTCTCGACGAGTCCAAGCTTGTCTGTGCTGCGCTGTTAAGATTAAGTTTTTGTTACATTTGCGTGTTTTTATTATATTAAACTTCTTTTGTGACACACGAATATGAATAAAATAATGTATTAGTATTTATTGGCTACATTTTTGAGTGATTAATTGCAATTTAGTTAAAAAAATTAACGAAATTTTTAGTAGGTATTTACCTAATCATCATCACTACATAGTATAAAACAAAGTCGCCTATTTCCCTTTGTACGCTTAAATCTGTAAAGCTACGCAACGGATTTTGATGGGGTTTTTTTAATAGATAGAGTGATTGAAGAGGAAGGTTTATATGTATTATAACATCCATTAAATAGTGGGCATTGCACCCGTGCGAAGCCGGGGCGGGTCGCTAGTCGTAAATAATTTAGAATACGCGCAATAATTCGCACCTTTAAAGTAAAACCGTTACTAAACAGTCTCGTCGTGGCTCTTACCGCGAACAGTCGCTCCAAATGTACCTATTTAGTTGGATATAAAAATAGTACAGTTCTTCTCAAACTTTTTTTTTTTTAGTTCGTACAATTTTACGTTGATATATATTCTCAGAATGTCTAAATCAGAATCTCAAACAATATTAAAAGAGGTCAGAGCACTCTCAGCGAAACTGGCTCCACTAGAAAGCCTTAAGGACGAGGTTATAGCACTGAGACAGGAGTTCGCCGACTTAAAATCTTCAGTGAATGAAGCCAACAAGGAGCTGAAAGAGTTTAGTGTTAAATTCAAAACTCTGGAACATCGTATTGGGCAAGTCGAAAACGTTAAGTCTCAAGTTGAGTTTCATTCGGCTGGATAAACTGGAAGAGGAAGCAAACTCCAAAGAACAATGGTCAAGAATGAACAACATCGAAATTAAAAGTGTCTCCCAAACAAACAACGAGAACCTTCATCAGATATTGTCTACCATCGGGACCAAGATACAATATCCTATCTCGAAGAGTTAAGTTAATTTTATTGCGAGACTACCAACGCGGGAAAAAGATAACACGAAGCCCATCATTGTCTGCTTTTGTAATCGCTATATGAAGGAAAACTTTATTGCTGCAGCCAGATACGCATCGAAGTCCTCTACCATTACCACTGGGCACTTAGGACTACCTGGTAACCATAAGATCTACGTGAATGACCACCTCACCGTACAGAACAAAGTGCTCCTATCGAAGACTAAAAAGGCTGCCGCTGAAATGGATTTTCAATATGTTTGGGTCAAGCATGCCAAGATCCATGCCAAGAAAAACGACACCTCTCCTACCATAGTAATAAAAACGGAGAAAGATATATCAAAAGTGAAATAGTGTTTCTGGGTAGTTCTTCGAAATTTAATTCTTTGACTGATTCATATGGTCAAATTTTAAATTCACTTTCAGCTCAGTAACACATGTTCATATGAAAATAGATATTCCAAATAACATTTATTTGTTTGAGGGATTTCTTTTTACAAAGTAGTTTTTAAGATATCGACGTTTAAAAATTTTGTGCCCAGATGAATCAGATTTTTTAGGGTTCCGTAGTCAACAAGGAACCCTTATAGTTTCGCCATGTCCGTCCGTCCGTCCGTCCGTCCGTCCGTCCGTCCGTCCGTCCGTCTGTCCGCAGTTTAGCTCAGAGACGCACAGTGCTAGAGAGCTGTAATTTGGTGTAAATGTGCGGATTTGTTGTGCCGAAAAAGTGGTAAAATAAAATCTCGTAAAATATTTTTTTTTAGGGTACCTCCTGAACTTACACGTAAAGTCAGGATTTTTTTTTTCTCGCGTACCCCTTATTGTGGCGTATCATTAAATAGGCCTTTAAAAAATAATGATAGTTTCCATTTACAGATTTTTGATAAAAAAATTCGTTTGTGAAATATTAAGCTTTAAAGTGCTAAATTTTGCTCTATTCGAGTGTCCCCCCCCTCTACCAGCTAAACGGTTATGTTTGGGGATGTGAAAAAATTCACAATAGTAGTATATATAACGAAGTTTAAAAGAAAATTGTCATGACTAAGTAGGCTTTACAACTTTACGAGTAATAGTCGACCAACTTGTAAAATGTACTCGAAAAATAGGTTTTCTTAAACAAAATGTATCGGAGAATATGTACTTCACCTGCAAATGTAAGTTTGTCAACTTTATTTTTACAGCTTTATTATGTATGTTTTTAACCGACTTCCAAAAGGAGGAGGTTCTCAATTCGGATGTTTGTATTTTTTTTTTTTTTTTTTTTTTTTTATGTTTGTTCGGGCATAACTCCGTCGTTTCACAACCGATTTGAAAAATTCTTTTTTTGTTGGATAGGGTATACTTCCGAAATGGTCCCATTAAAATTTTATCGAAATCGGACTAGTACTTTTTGAAAAATCAACAAAAAACAACAAAAACCTAAAAAGTTTTCAACTTTGTCTACACCGATTACTCCGAGGTTTCTGGTCCGATTTCGATGATTCTTTTTTTGTTCGATACAGTTTATCTGCCATTTGATCCCATAAAATTTTCATTTAGTTTGGTGCAGTAGTAAATATTTTTAGCTCATTGTGTACATACATCCATGGGCGTTGTTTTGTTATTACCGGTGCTACGGATTACAACATTTTAGTGCACATGTAAGAAAATTATGTATTTGACAATAATTTGGGTTGAATAGTGAAACTAAAAAGGATAAAATAAAAAACTTTTTCAAAAAAAAATGCAACCGACTTCAAAACAACCACAAAAAAAGTTCAAAATAACCTACAAAAAAACTTTTCTTTAGAAAGTCGGTGACACAAAGTCAATGAAATATAAAATAAAGTCACCGACTTTCGAAAGAAAAGTTTTTTTGTAGGTTATTTTGAACTTTTTTTGTGGTTGTTTTGAAGTCGGTTGCATTTTTTTTTGAAAAAGTTTTTTATTTATTGCAGTATGTTTTTTGGGGATAGGTAGGTTTTTATCTTCAACTATTTTTAACTAACTTCTTAAAAAGGAGGAGGTTCTAAATTCGTCGTTATCTTTTTTTCTTATGTATTTTCCCTGATTTCTCAAAGACTCCTGGACCGATTGTGAAATTTTTTCTTTTTAAAATTAAATTCAGCGAATCAGTTTAGTTAGTTCGCATATTTTGATGGGCAACTACGGAACCCTACACTGTGCGTGGCCCGACACGCACTTGGCCGGTTTTTTTACAGATGTAAATAAAAATGGGCTTTGTAATAAGAAATTAATCATAATATTATAACAACAATATTATTTTTTTATAAAACAATTAATTTATTAACAGGTGATCATATTATCAAGGAAAAAATCTGGTCAATTCGACAATAAAATTCAAAACAATTACAGAAATAAATACTTACAGAAAAGCGAGAATTTTGTTATAAATAGATACTAGATAGTTATTTTAATGATACGTTATAATATTCTCTCTGTTTACTTTTGTTTTTCACTCTATTTTTTCAAATATAATTCTTTCATTTCTAATTTCCACGCAGCATACTTGCCTGGAACTTTTCTTATTTTCCATCTTAGAAAGATGAAAAATTCGTACGTTCTGTGAGTCTCTTTTTCTCATAGTATATTTTGTTCCATCTTTTCTACTATTGATAGTGGCATTGTTGTAAACAGCAATATAAAATAAAATAGATAGAGTTTGACTTATTAATGAATAAAAACCGAAGAATAATGTCAAAATTAATGTCACACACACTCTATTGACATGAAAAAGTAAAATAACGTAACAAAAGTGCTCCTTTCTGGCTGGAAAAGAGGAAAACTAATTTATTTTCAGATTCATATGGGTTTTTGAACATATAAATCAGGCACAGATGAATCATGATTTTGCCTAAAATCATGCTTAACTCATCATTCATACAGACTTCAGTATTATCATTTTTCTACACGAATCTGTAACCCAAAAGCATCACACGAAACTCAGATTAAAGTCTTAAAACAGCAAAATAAAATTAATAAATTAGGCATTGTAATCAGCAAGGTACCTAAACCAAGCACAGATGAATCAGACATTTACCAGTGTTTCACCAGATTCTAAGCCAACCAGCCTCATGTCCGCCTTCTAGCACGTCCGTTGTACGACAGGTTTCCCCCCACGTGGGATCCCAGACTCTCATCATTATTTCTCGACCAAGTACAGTCAAGCAAAGCTTACTCCACATGAATCAGTATTATACGCCGGACACTTCTTATTTACTTAATTAAAATTACACTAACGTAGTTATATCTAATATGTATTTTTTTTGTAAGAGGTCAATTAATTACCTTTCGATATAAGTATAATTTATATTGATGAATCAAAAGGAAAATGCGACATCGACCATTTTGTTCCGGAAAATGGGAAACGGACGCCCTATATGAATCAGGAGAACAGACTTCAACATTTTTTATTTTGTATCTAGATAGCTACTATTAACCCGGCGTCATTGTGGTAGGAAATAGGCACATGGGCGTTGAGGTGGGTCAATATTACCCGTATATTAAAATCGAAATATTTCCATAGTTATTGAGTGTATTCGTAAACTGTGTTGTTATACAATTATTAGAGTATTTATTTGTTGAAAATGATAAAGATAAACATAATTCAGAAATATTTAATTAGGTTTAATAAAATGTTACATAAAATTATAAAAAAAGTAACTAAACAGGGATCTCTTGTGCTTTTCGGATATTGTCATTATAGTAATCAGTATATTTGTATACTTATGGCATTTTTCTAACTTGAAGGATTATGTCTTTTAGAAAAAAAATAAAAACACTAATTACACTCATCGTTAGAGACGCAGTGACTATAAAAAGATATGAGATGTTCAGGACAAATATATTTGGGGCCAGCTTGATATGTGAGCTTTGTTTTGCGGTCTTTTTTAGCAGGGCACACTTGAAACTGTTTGCGGACGTAGCGTAATTTTGCGCGAGACTTTTCTGATAACTCACCAACAAATCCTTCTTAAAATGGTATCCTCAGTCATGCTCTCTAAGGAGGAGGCGACAAGCGTGAGGGAGAGGACAGCGCCCACCTTTCACGCCAGCCGCAGTGGTTGACGCGCCCGCGACGACAGACGTCGCTAGATGAGCCCCGGCCACTGTAGGTGCGGGCATGCGGCCTGGGAGTAATGGGCGACTCGCTGTCCGACCATGCATCATGCCCGGGTCGACGGCGCGTTGTGTTCCACGCGCGCCTCGAAGAGTGTCAGCAAATGTCGGGGCTCATTTAGAGGGCAACATCTGCTGGGGTCGCGGGTCTTACGAATTACCACGGTAATTCGTAAGACCCGCGACCCCAGAACGACCCCGGAACGTAAAGGGCTATTGAAGGACACCATGGATTTTAGTCAGTACGAGTCTGACAGTCCTTCTCGCCCTGCCCTGGGTAGGAAGACTGAAGAGAAGCTTATTTGATGATTGACATTATAAAAAAAAATGTGCGTAGGAGTTTAGACTGAAAGTATGTAAATTTTAGAGGAATCTGTTTTCTCATAAATCGATGAAAGTGAGTAGAAAAAAAAACGAAAAGCGAAAAGAAAAAACCGTTAACATACACACCAAAAATCAATAAACAATGATAGAAATTGATTACTTGGTAATGGCACAAAATGGTAACGTCAATTGTGAGGATGGGTCAAAATTACCTTTTTGAAAATTAAGGGCGTGTAGCTTCCAGCTCGGTGGCTGCCACATTGATTTCTCGTCAGAAACGTTTAGAACACACTATTGGCTCCAGCTACTGCACAGAAGGGCAGCGTCGTACGCACACTTTCAAAAATATTCCAAATTCAAAACCAGCCGGGTCATTTTGACCCAACCTCAATGACGCCGGGTTAAAAAAATAGAATATGTCCCAGGTAGAGCTAAAGCTAAACTGTACAGAAAAAAATATAACATGCCGTTTTGTTAGTTGGTTACAGAAATATACCCACAGACATCGAAAATTTTGTCTCTGAAGAACTACCCTTCTATTATCAGTGATCTCAACAAAAAATAACATCGAAATCTTATCGACGTTCGAAGTGTTTCCAAAGTTTGAGAACCACAAGGTAAAACTTTTAACTACTACTCGCGGATTCCGCGAAATGCCTAAATTGTGCACGTGTTCGACGCAGCTGCGTAATTTCTTGGAATATTATTTTTATTTATTATTAAAATGAAAAGGCACATTTTAATAAATATGCCTTTTCATTGATAATATTTCATATTTTTTCCCAAAATGTCAGAATGAAAAGTCGCAATTGGTTAGTTATGCCCTTTATTCGTAATATTAATAACTTTAGTTAATTTTTGGGAAAATGTTGATTATTTAATAAATAGTAATAAAATAATATCTAACATTTCATTACTTGTATAAGAATCGTGATAATGAATTTATTTTAATTCATCTATTTTCGAAAAATAATGTGTAAGTCAATATTTTTCGCAAAAACCAATAAAACCTTTAAAGTCGATTTTCTCCATTTTTATAAAATGTTAGTTGTGCCTTTTTTCATTATGACGGCAGAATACCCCTCATTATGTACCAGTTACATAAACTACTATTACGAAGCCTGTATACATTGTTCGAAAATTAAAAATTACGCACCATACAACGGAGCGTGCGGTAAAATAGGTACTCTCACCTAAGTACCTACTTTACCGCACGCTCCGTTGTATAGCACCGTGCGTTTTCTTTACGGTTTTTTTTTAATTTCCATAAAAGAAAAAATAATTCCACCAAAAAGTTTCACATAATGAGAATAAACAGCCTGACGGATCGAACCTCCTTGGAAGCGCTTTTGCTCAATACGTTGTCTCACTTTAATACTTATGAGTAAATGAGACGAAAGATGTAGTTCTAATTTCCACCACGTGCATGTGGCGCCACTTTTCATATTAGGAACTTCAAAAATTGTTGCGACTTTTCTACTGTTAAATAAGGTTTTTTTAAATTATTATTGTACTGTTTTCTCGCAAATGTGTTGAAAAACATTGTAAAGCTGGCCATTGACGATCAGTCCAAACATAAAACTGCGGCATAAAACTAGGGCGTCACTCCAAAATTTGACCGTCAATGGCGAATCGTCACTCCAGAGTTTTAACTGACGACTCGCCACGGAAATTTTCCGTGACTACCATAAATCCAAGCGGCGCGTCGCGCCAAACTGACCGTCAATGCGCGATCGTCATTCCAAGGCTTCAGTTCGCTCGAATCGCTCGCTGCGATCGTGGTAACTGAGCGTTGCATCTTGCACTCTCTAAATCTATGGCATCTAGATAGAGGTCTATGGCATCTAGTTTTAAAAGACGTGAGTGAATTGATTCCTTTTTCTAAGCCATTCCTTCATCCATTGCTTTCTTTCACGTTTCTCGGTTATTATATGGCAACAAATAGTAGCCACAGTTAAAATTAATGTTTCTTCTTCAGAACCAGAATTCATTTTCTACACAAATATAAGTACCTAGTTCACTTTTCGTCAGCTTTACCCCGCGGCCGATCGAAAAATGAAGAGCCGGAGTGACGCCAGTGAATGGGCAAATCTATTGGAGTAAAACCATTTGGAGTGACGCCCTAGTTTTATGCCGCAGTTTTATGTTTGGACTGATCGTCAATGGCGGGCTTATGACACACGTGCAGAAATTGGTATTTACAAACTCGTGACTATGGTAAACCCTCGGCTTCGCCTCGGGTTTACATTCGTCTACTCGTTTGTAAATACCAACTTACCGCACTAGTATCATAAATAACTATTATTACTTTCCCGTGATATAATTTTCCAGTTAGTACAAAGTAATTGTTCAAAAAAGAAATTCTGCAGGACTACTTTTATTTTAATAAAAAAATTAAACGAAAATACTGCTTAATTTTAAAGCAGGTTTGTAACATTAATTAAACTTTTACCAATAACTTACAAAACAACAAAAATTGAAACAAATAAATTATTTTGCTTACTTTAAAACCAGAATAAAGAATAGTCTTCCCAGACTAATTTGAATAAAATATGGACGAAGGAAAATGAAGTGTTATAAACTAGAAACAGTTTTGTAATTAAATCGTTCCGTAATTTAGTTATAACTAGTCCCAACAGTTCTGTTAATAGGCCCTTTACTATAAATTATGGAATCAGGCGTTACTTTGCGGAAATCCATGACATTAAAATGTTATGAAAAATATTTAGTTTTAATTCCGCGACAAAAATCCAGGCTTGTTGCAGGATGCAATCCCACCCTATGCAGTCATGCATATGCACATGCAGCAAAGGACCCACCCTCCCGCCCTCATGCATATGCACACATGCAACAAACGGAAAAACAAGCCATGCAATCAAACCTATACTCGACACGTGTTTCGCCCCTCCACGGGGCATCCTCAGGAGATGTTGACTCGACAAGCGCTCGGCCTCGAATGAGCTAGTTTGACAGCTCTCGCCTCTTTATATAGCGTCGTGATGACGCATCGATAACGCAACGAAACGTTATCGATACAAACGTTATAAAGACGTTTGAATCGATCTACCTGCAATCATACTTAAAAGAGGTGATGTAATTAAGTTTGTTTGTTCATTCAACAGTGTATTATTATTATTATTATGTTTGGAGATTTCTAACTGCTCCAACACACACAACCGGAAATTTTTATTACAAACATGGAGAATTTTATACGTGTTATTGTCGCTCAAGGAATGGCCGGTATCGATTAAATGTTTTGCGAAATGTGATTTGTCTGGATGGCCATTCCTGTAAGCGGCAACATGCTCCCTAAACCTAACCTCGAAATTACGGCCTGTCTGACCTACATAGACCCCGTTGCAATCATTGCATACTAATTTATAAACACCGGATTTTTTTGAATTTTCTAATTTATCTTTACCGTTACAAAGATTACGTAAGTTGTGATCTGATCGAAAAGTTACGAAAACATTGTGTTTTTTAAGAATATTCGCGATTTTATCGGAAATGGGGCCTATGTAAGACAGACTACCGACATACTTGTCAATTCGTTCGGGGGTACATGCATAAAGTAGTGAGCGAACCCTGTCATTCTGTTTTTTCTGAATTATATTATCGATAACTTGTTTTGAATACCCGTTTGAAATCGCGATTTGATATATTATTTTAAGTTCTTTGACGTAATTATCCGTGGACAGTGGGACTGACAATAAACGATGGACATAGCTGCGGAAGGCTGCTAGTTTGTGTTGTGATGGGTGACATGAGGAGGCGGGAATTGTTGTGTCGGTGTGAGTGGGTTTTCGATAAATTTGGAAATCGAGTTTGTTATTAACTCTAGTGATTGTTAGATCTAAAAATTTGAGGGATTGGTTGGATTCTAATTCTAATTTGAATTTAATTTTGGGGTGGAAAGTGTTAAGTTTATTAACGAAAATGTCTAATTGACGAATAGTACCCGTCCAACAGATAATTACGTCATCCACGTATCTATAATAAAACAGAATGTTGGGTTCGCCCACCAAATATTTACATTCAAAGTAGTCCATAAATATTTCCGCCATTAAAGGACTTAAAGGTGATCCCATTGCTAACCCCTCTTTTTGGCGAAAATATTCGTTATTGAAACGAAAATAATTTTGTTGCATGCAAATACGCGTGAGGTCAAGAAGGTCTTGCATTTCTCCAGGATGTAAACGTTGTCTCTCTAAATGGTTCCCCAAAATACGTAAGCACTCTTCAAATGGAATATTTGTAAATAAACTGTCAACATCCAACGATAATAATTTTGAATTGTGAGGAATGTTGACATTTTTTATTTTTTCAATTAAATCTAAACTATTTTTTAAACTGTATTTTGGTGAAAAGGAAGACTTAGTTTTTAATAAATTGTTGAGATGTTTAGCCAAATCGTATGTTGGGGCACCAATGTAAGAGACAACGGGGCGAATTGGGATATTATCTTTATGAGTTTTGGGTAAGCCATACAAAAAAGGAGAACGCGGGTTCATAGGGATTTTATATTTTAATTGATCTGGAGAAATACATGACATGTTATTTATAGCATTCTTCAACTCTACGGTAAATTTTTTGGTGGGGTCGGAACTAAGACGTTCAAAATCCTCCCCCTGGATAACGTCGTTAACCTTCTGGTGGTAAGCAGTTTTATCCAAAATGACTACGGTATTGCCTTTGTCGGCTTTTGTAATTATTAAATTATCTTGATTAATTTTGGTTTGTAATGACCGATATATCTGTAATTCAGAATAATTTTGAGGAAAGGAGGGAGATGAAACTTTTTTAATTTGAGCTGCCACCTGATGTTTAACGGCGCTATCCGTTTTACTTCTAACACAAGCCATTTCTGAATCCACCACCAAAGTTTCGAGCGATTTCTGGGATAACCGTGGTCTGATGTTATATTTTAGGCCTTTCTCTAATAAAGAAATCTCAGAAGAAGAGAATTGGATATTTGTATAATTTTTAACGCGTGGATAAAAAAGTGAATTGTATCTAAATCATTATTTTCTAAACGGTTGATATTACTGTTCCGGTTATCCCGAGATAATCGCTCCAACTTCCTACTCTGTGTTATAAATTTATCATGCGCTACTTGGGAGGCAAAGTCCCGGGCTTTGTTATCTAAAATATCAAACTCCACATTGTGTAGTTTGTAACTCAATTCTGAGTACAAAACTTTCAAGTGAAGCTTGATATTGTCCCTAACTGAAAACCAATGCCTACATTCCTCATTCAACCACACCTGTTTTGCCTTCACCAATGCTAAACTACTTGACCGGCTGTGTGTGTTGGTATGTATATTAATATAATGGGGAAATACTTTTAATTGTTTACACTGTTGATTGAACCAAACGTTCTGAGAAGCTAAGCGATGGAGTTTTGTCAACTTGATGTAAAGTTTTGCCTGTTCAGCTATACCTGCCGACTTAAGATAAATTATGGAATCAGGCGTTACTTTGCGGAAATCCATGACATTAAAATGTTATGAAAAATATTTAGTTTTAATTCCGCGACAAAAATCCAGGCTTGTTGCAGGATGCAATCCCACCCTATGCAGTCATGCATATGCACATGCAGCAAAGGACCCACCCTCCCGCCCTCATGCATATGCACACATGCAACAAACGGAAAAACAAGCCATACAATCAAACCTATACTCGACACGTGTTTCGCCCCTCCACGGGGCATCCTCAGGAGATGTTGACTCGACAAGCGCTCGGCCTCGAATGAGCTAGTTTGACAGCTCTCGCCTCTTTATATAGCGTCGTGATGACGCATCGATAACGCAACGAAACGTTATCGATACAAACGTTATAAAGACGTTTGAATCGATCTACCTGCAATCATACTTAAAAGAGGTGATGTAATTAAGTTTGTTTGTTCATTCAACAGTGTATTATTATTATTATTATGTTTGGAGATTTCTAACTGCTCCAACACACACAACCGGAAATTTTTATTACAAACATGGAGAATTTTATACGTGTTATTGTCGCTCAAGGAATGGCCGGTATCGATTAAATGTTTTGCGAAATGTGATTTGTCTGGATGGCCATTCCTGTAAGCGGCAACATGCTCCCTAAACCTAACCTCGAAATTACGGCCTGTCTGACCTACATAGACCCCGTTGCAATCATTGCATACTAATTTATAAACACCGGATTTTTTTGAATTTTCTAATTTATCTTTACCGTTACAAAGATTACGTAAGTTGTGATCTGATCGAAAAGTTACGAAAACATTGTGTTTTTTAAGAATATTCGCGATTTTATCGGAAATGGGGCCTATGTAAGACAGACTACCGACATACTTGTCAATTCGTTCGGGGGTACATGCATAAAGTAGTGAGCGAACCCTGTCATTCTGTTTTTTCTGAATTATATTATCGATAACTTGTTTTGAATACCCGTTTGAAATCGCGATTTGATATATTATTTTAAGTTCTTTGACGTAATTATCCGTGGACAGTGGGACTGACAATAAACGATGGACATAGCTGCGGAAGGCTGCTAGTTTGTGTTGTGATGGGTGACATGAGGAGGCGGGAATTGTTGTGTCGGTGTGAGTGGGTTTTCGATAAATTTGGAAATCGAGTTTGTTATTAACTCTAGTGATTGTTAGATCTAAAAATTTGAGGGATTGGTTGGATTCTAATTCTAATTTGAATTTAATTTTGGGGTGGAAAGTGTTAAGTTTATTAACGAAAATGTCTAATTGACGAATAGTACCCGTCCAACAGATAATTACGTCATCCACGTATCTATAATAAAACAGAATGTTGGGTTCGCCCACCAAATATTTACATTCAAAGTAGTCCATAAATATTTCCGCCATTAAAGGACTTAAAGGTGATCCCATTGCTAACCCCTCTTTTTGGCGAAAATATTCGTTATTGAAACGAAAATAATTTTGTTGCATGCAAATACGCGTGAGGTCAAGAAGGTCTTGCATTTCTCCAGGATGTAAACGTTGTCTCTCTAAATGGTTCCCCAAAATACGTAAGCACTCTTCAAATGGAATATTTGTAAATAAACTGTCAACATCCAACGATAATAATTTTGAATTGTGAGGAATGTTGACATTTTTTATTTTTTCAATTAAATCTAAACTATTTTTTAAACTGTATTTTGGTGAAAAGGAAGACTTAGTTTTTAATAAATTGTTGAGATGTTTAGCCAAATCGTATGTTGGGGCACCAATGTAAGAGACAACGGGGCGAATTGGGATATTATCTTTATGAGTTTTGGGTAAGCCATACAAAAAAGGAGAACGCGGGTTCATAGGGATTTTATATTTTAATTGATCTGGAGAAATACATGACATGTTATTTATAGCATTCTTCAACTCTACGGTAAATTTTTTGGTGGGGTCGGAACTAAGACGTTCAAAATCCTCCCCCTGGATAACGTCGTTAACCTTCTGGTGGTAAGCAGTTTTATCCAAAATGACTACGGTATTGCCTTTGTCGGCTTTTGTAATTATTAAATTATCTTGATTAATTTTGGTTTGTAATGACCGATATATCTGTAATTCAGAATAATTTTGAGGAAAGGAGGGAGATGAAACTTTTTTAATTTGAGCTGCCACCTGATGTTTAACGGCGCTATCCGTTTTACTTCTAACACAAGCCATTTCTGAATCCACCACCAAAGTTTCGAGCGATTTCTGGGATAACCGTGGTCTGATGTTATATTTTAGGCCTTTCTCTAATAAAGAAATCTCAGAAGAAGAGAATTGGATATTTGTATAATTTTTAACGCGTGGATAAAAAAAGTGAATTGTATCTAAATCATTATTTTCTAAACGGTTGATATTACTGTTCCGGTTATCCCGAGATAATCGCTCCAACTTCCTACTCTGTGTTATAAATTTATCATGCGCTACTTGGGAGGCAAAGTCCCGGGCTTTGTTATCTAAAATATCAAACTCCACATTGTGTAGTTTGTAACTCAATTCTGAGTACAAAACTTTCAAGTGAAGCTTGATATTGTCCCTAACTGAAAACCAATGCCTACATTCCTCATTCAACCACACCTGTTTTGCCTTCACCAATGCTAAACTACTTGACCGGCTGTGTGTGTTGGTATGTATATTAATATAATGGGGAAATACTTTTAATTGTTTACACTGTTGATTGAACCAAACGTTCTGAGAAGCTAAGCGATGGAGTTTTGTCAACTTGATGTAAAGTTTTGCCTGTTCAGCTATACCTGCCGACTTAAGATAAATTATGGAATCAGGCGTTACTTTGCGGAAATCCATGACATTAAAATGTTATGAAAAATATTTAGTTTTAATTCCGCGACAAAAATCCAGGCTTGTTGCAGGATGCAATCCCACCCTATGCAGTCATGCATATGCACATGCAGCAAAGGACCCACCCTCCCGCCCTCATGCATATGCACACATGCAACAAACGGAAAAACAAGCCATGCAATCAAACCTATACTCGACACGTGTTTCGCCCCTCCACGGGGCATCCTCAGGAGATGTTGACTCGACAAGCGCTCGGCCTCGAATGAGCTAGTGCACCGTGAGTAGTCGCTGCGCCCCCGCAAGGGGGCGCGGCTGGCGGGTATGGACAGAGTCCTTGTTCCCGCGGAAGCGGGGTGTTGTGCTCACAACAGCGGGCACACGCGCTGGGGTGGCGATATAGCCTTGGTATCCTACGGGCGCGCGTGCTGTGAGGCGCGCGCCGGGTTGTGTAGCTGCTCGTTGTTGTTTGCAGGCGCGCCACGACACTGTCGGCAGTGTCGCTTGCTTCACTGCGCCCCGGCGGTCAGCCCCTGCCAGGTGAGACCCCCAGTTACCTGGGGGAGGCCCGGCGGGAGGCGACCAGCGGCAGGGACGCAGGCTTACGACGCACCTGCAAGGAAGAGTGGCTCTCGCCTGCCCCGTTTTCCAGAGCGAGCCGGTAGCGGCGCAGGCAGAGAGCCGGTGGGTGAGTATGAGCGGCATTGTGTTGTGTAACACCGCTCATGTATGCGAGTGAGAGGCGAGCCCGCGGTCGCACAGTCACCGCGTGAGTATAGCGCTTGTAAAGTAGCGAGTGTCTGTAGCAACGCACACCGTGCCTATATTAACTTAGCACACGGCGTACGTCGTGTATGTCGTGCATGCGGAGTGAACTGTTGAATAAGTCGCGTGTAGCCGGGGATGCGACTTACCCGGTGTCGTCAAGTCCGGTGGTGGGCGCTGATCTTCAGGCGGAGGCGGAGAGAGGGGCGGCCCAAGGCCCTACAGGGCCGCGGATGTCCGGTGCGCTGTCCCCGGCGGGCTACCCGCTGCAGAGTGACAGCAGTGTCTGGAGCCCGTCGAGGACTAGGTCTTCAACGTCCTGCCCCTGTCTGATGGCCTTGAGCAGGTCCACCAGCAGTTTGACGGCGCAGGCCGTAAAGTTTCTCTTCCGGCACTCATCCGTAGGAGTGCCGGTGGCGTCTGGGTTGTGGCGCCGCTGCTGAGTGCGGGCGCCGGTGGTGCTTGATGGGGGGGCTCTGGTCGCCTCCGGGACGCGGGCGGCTTGGGCGGGCTTCGAAGCCTGCCTGTCCCGTTTGAGACTGGCGCCAGCAGCGGCGTCGGTGGGCTCCGCAGTGGGGCCCTTTTTAGCCTGCGCCTGTGCAGGGGCAGGGTCTTCATGTGGTGGGGGCGCGGGGGACTCGGGCTTACCTCCCTTCCTTCCCCCGCGCTTTCGGTTCCTCCTTTTCCTCCGCCCCATGGCGGGAGCGTCCATGGGGGTGGGCCCGTTAGCTGCCGCCATCAGCGTGGCGCTCGGGGCCTCGTGGTCATCGGCATTTGTGGGTGGCCGGCGCGGCTGTCGCGTGATGGCGACAGTGCCCGCCCGCCTGTTTTTGGCTTCCCGTTGGAAGACGGGGCAGCCGCTACTGCACGCCGGGTGGGCACCTGCACAATTTGCGCAGGTGGCCGGCTCCGTCTTGGGGCGTGGGCAGTCGCGAGCGGCATGCCCCTCTCCGCATCTGACACAGACGAGCGGGCGGTGACACTGGTGCGAGCTGTGTCGAAACTGCTGGCACCGGTGGCACTGGGCGGGCCCACGTTTGCTCCGCCACGCCTCGATACGAACACCACGCATGTTAAGAAACAGCGTGGTGTCGTAGATCCGCCTGAAGTCAGGTGTCTTCTTAATGACCGCATGGAACAGACAGCCGGGACGTCCGTTGCGCGCATTGATGTTGCGCACGTACTCCGGCTGAAATTCCATGCGGTGGAGCTCCTCGTTGATGTCGTCGACATCGGTGTCCGCCGGCAGGCCCCGAATGGCCACCTTCACGCTCCGCTCCGCTGGCGGCGTGTAGGAGAACCAATGCAGGCCACTCTCCTTCTCCTGGTCCGTGAGGTAGCGCTGGACCACCCTATACTCCTCTGCGCTCTCGGGGAGGAAACGAATCCCCCCCTGGTAAGGCCGAGCGTTAGGCGGGTGGCCCAGTTTATCCCTCAGGGCCCGAAAGTGAGTGGCCCAGTTTGGCAATCTTTCTACCACCAGCGGAGGGTAGCGGGGCTGCTTCTTGGTGGTGGTGGTGGTGGCGGTGGCGGTGCCCGGGCTCCTAGAAGAGTTGGGCTGGGCACTCACCATATGATCCGGGGCGGCAGCGGCGGCGGAGGCCGCGTCTCGTCCGGGGGGCGTCACTGGCGAGTGGCGGGCCGCTTCGGCGTACGTAGGCGAGCCGGTTCCGGCTCGACCGCGCGGTTCACGCTGCGGGAGCGGGGAGCCGGCGCACATGCGTTTCGCCTCTTCGGCGGCCTCGTCGTCGGAGCTGCGAGGGCGACGCTGGGCCCTGGCCTCAAGCAACTGCTCGAGTTCGTAGCCCAGGTCGTACTCCTCTTGGGAAAAGTCCATTTCGTGGCCGGTCACGGAATCGCCCGACCGCAATGAGAGGTCACTCACCTCTCTCGAGGAGTAGGGCGTCATCGTGGCCGGCGAGTCCTGTGCTGAGTGTCGCGGCGGCGTTGGGGAGAACAGCCCCGAAGGGGCCGCGGCTGCACTTGGGGCTGGAATCAAGGCCGGTGCGGCGGCCGAGCCTGCCAGCATGCGGCGTGGGACTGGCGACGCGGTGCGTCCGGCACTGGTTGAGGCGGTCGCGGCGGCGGCGCGTGCGCGGGGTACGGGGCGCGCGGTGCTCGCGGGCACGGGCGCGGTGGCCGTACGGCGGGGCGCGGCAGGAGTGGTGGGAGGCTTCTCGCGCGCCGGGCGCGGCTGGGCCAGCGGTGCAGGCGGCGCGGCTGCCGGGCGGGGCGCGGGTTGTTGAGGCGCGCGTGCTGTCGGAGCGGCTGCGGCGCGGGCCTGGATTGGGCGCGCGGTTGGTGCGCGAGTTGAGCTCCCGGCAGGCCCCGGGGCTTGGATGGGCACGGGGCGGAAGGCCGGGGGGCGGACGGGGACCGCCGGCTGGCGGCCCAACGGCGTCGGCGTCTCGCGCGCTGATGACGGCGTCGTCGGTGGGTCGGAGCTGGGTGGTCTTGATGTGGTAGCAGGTTCGTCTCTGCTGGAGGTGGCAGTTGTACCGGACGGGGGGCGCGGGGCGCCCGGCGGCGTGGCCCTCAGATACGGGAGCGACGTCGCCCGGCCCTCCGCGTGGTCCGGTGGCGACCTGGCGTCGGGCTCCAGCGAGCCACGGGCGCCTTGCTTCTTTTTCGGCGGCATCGTAGGCGAGGGACTCCGCGACCGCGACGGCGCGCAGGCGCCGGGGAGCGGGGTGTGTCCCCCCCCTGTGCTCACACGAACACTAGGCGCTCGCGCGGGCACAGCGGAGGCACTTCACAAAAAAGGCGGTCCGAGCGGAAAAAGTTTTTTTCCCATGTACCCACAAGTGGGCTGAGAATCCTGCACTCACTCACTGGAAACAAAACTTCTTGTGGCGTCCTCGAGCCGATCCGAATGAGCTAGTTTGACAGCTCTCGCCTCTTTATATAGCGTCGTGATGACGCATCGATAACGCAACGAAACGTTATCGATACAAACGTTATAAAGACGTTTGAATCGATCTACCTGCAATCATACTTAAAAGAGGTGATGTAATTAAGTTTGTTTGTTCATTCAACAGTGTATTATTATTATTATTATGTTTGGAGATTTCTAACTGCTCCAACACACACAACCGGAAATTTTTATTACAAACATGGAGAATTTTATACGTGTTATTGTCGCTCAAGGAATGGCCGGTATCGATTAAATGTTTTGCGAAATGTGATTTGTCTGGATGGCCATTCCTGTAAGCGGCAACATGCTCCCTAAACCTAACCTCGAAATTACGGCCTGTCTGACCTACATAGACCCCGTTGCAATCATTGCATACTAATTTATAAACACCGGATTTTTTTGAATTTTCTAATTTATCTTTACCGTTACAAAGATTACGTAAGTTGTGATCTGATCGAAAAGTTACGAAAACATTGTGTTTTTTAAGAATATTCGCGATTTTATCGGAAATGGGGCCTATGTAAGACAGACTACCGACATACTTGTCAATTCGTTCGGGGGTACATGCATAAAGTAGTGAGCGAACCCTGTCATTCTGTTTTTTCTGAATTATATTATCGATAACTTGTTTTGAATACCCGTTTGAAATCGCGATTTGATATATTATTTTAAGTTCTTTGACGTAATTATCCGTGGACAGTGGGACTGACAATAAACGATGGACATAGCTGCGGAAGGCTGCTAGTTTGTGTTGTGATGGGTGACATGAGGAGGCGGGAATTGTTGTGTCGGTGTGAGTGGGTTTTCGATAAATTTGGAAATCGAGTTTGTTATTAACTCTAGTGATTGTTAGATCTAAAAATTTGAGGGATTGGTTGGATTCTAATTCTAATTTGAATTTAATTTTGGGGTGGAAAGTGTTAAGTTTATTAACGAAAATGTCTAATTGACGAATAGTACCCGTCCAACAGATAATTACGTCATCCACGTATCTATAATAAAACAGAATGTTGGGTTCGCCCACCAAATATTTACATTCAAAGTAGTCCATAAATATTTCCGCCATTAAAGGACTTAAAGGTGATCCCATTGCTAACCCCTCTTTTTGGCGAAAATATTCGTTATTGAAACGAAAATAATTTTGTTGCATGCAAATACGCGTGAGGTCAAGAAGGTCTTGCATTTCTCCAGGATGTAAACGTTGTCTCTCTAAATGGTTCCCCAAAATACGTAAGCACTCTTCAAATGGAATATTTGTAAATAAACTGTCAACATCCAACGATAATAATTTTGAATTGTGAGGAATGTTGACATTTTTTATTTTTTCAATTAAATCTAAACTATTTTTTAAACTGTATTTTGGTGAAAAGGAAGACTTAGTTTTTAATAAATTGTTGAGATGTTTAGCCAAATCGTATGTTGGGGCACCAATGTAAGAGACAACGGGGCGAATTGGGATATTATCTTTATGAGTTTTGGGTAAGCCATACAAAAAAGGAGAACGCGGGTTCATAGGGATTTTATATTTTAATTGATCTGGAGAAATACATGACATGTTATTTATAGCATTCTTCAACTCTACGGTAAATTTTTTGGTGGGGTCGGAACTAAGACGTTCAAAATCCTCCCCCTGGATAACGTCGTTAACCTTCTGGTGGTAAGCAGTTTTATCCAAAATGACTACGGTATTGCCTTTGTCGGCTTTTGTAATTATTAAATTATCTTGATTAATTTTGGTTTGTAATGACCGATATATCTGTAATTCAGAATAATTTTGAGGAAAGGAGGGAGATGAAACTTTTTTATTGAGCTGCCACCTGATGTTTAACGGCGCTATCCGTTTTACTTCTAACACAAGCCATTTCTGAATCCACCACCAAAGTTTCGAGCGATTTCTGGGATAACCGTGGTCTGATGTTATATTTTAGGCCTTTCTCTAATAAAGAAATCTCAGAAGAAGAGAATTGGATATTTGTATAATTTTTAACGCGTGGATAAAAAAAGTGAATTGTATCTAAATCATTATTTTCTAAACGGTTGATATTACTGTTCCGGTTATCCCGAGATAATCGCTCCAACTTCCTACTCTGTGTTATAAATTTATCATGCGCTACTTGGGAGGCAAAGTCCCGGGCTTTGTTATCTAAAATATCAAACTCCACATTGTGTAGTTTGTAACTCAATTCTGAGTACAAAACTTTCAAGTGAAGCTTGATATTGTCCCTAACTGAAAACCAATGCCTACATTCCTCATTCAACCACACCTGTTTTGCCTTCACCAATGCTAAACTACTTGACCGGCTGTGTGTGTTGGTATGTATATTAATATAATGGGGAAATACTTTTAATTGTTTACACTGTTGATTGAACCAAACGTTCTGAGAAGCTAAGCGATGGAGTTTTGTCAACTTGATGTAAAGTTTTGCCTGTTCAGCTATACCTGCCGACTTAAGATAAATTATGGAATCAGGCGTTACTTTGCGGAAATCCATGACATTAAAATGTTATGAAAAATATTTAGTTTTAATTCCGCGACAAAAATCCAGGCTTGTTGCAGGATGCAATCCCACCCTATGCAGTCATGCATATGCACATGCAGCAAAGGACCCACCCTCCCGCCCTCATGCATATGCACACATGCAACAAACGGAAAAACAAGCCATGCAATCAAACCTATACTCGACACGTGTTTCGCCCCTCCACGGGGCATCCTCAGGAGATGTTGACTCGACAAGCGCTCGGCCTCGAATGAGCTAGTTTGACAGCTCTCGCCTCTTTATATAGCGTCGTGATGACGCATCGATAACGCAACGAAACGTTATCGATACAAACGTTATAAAGACGTTTGAATCGATCTACCTGCAATCATACTTAAAAGAGGTGATGTAATTAAGTTTGTTTGTTCATTCAACAGTGTATTATTATTATTATTATGTTTGGAGATTTCTAACTGCTCCAACACACACAACCGGAAATTTTTATTACAAACATGGAGAATTTTATACGTGTTATTGTCGCTCAAGGAATGGCCGGTATCGATTAAATGTTTTGCGAAATGTGATTTGTCTGGATGGCCATTCCTGTAAGCGGCAACATGCTCCCTAAACCTAACCTCGAAATTACGGCCTGTCTGACCTACATAGACCCCGTTGCAATCATTGCATACTAATTTATAAACACCGGATTTTTTTGAATTTTCTAATTTATCTTTACCGTTACAAAGATTACGTAAGTTGTGATCTGATCGAAAAGTTACGAAAACATTGTGTTTTTTAAGAATATTCGCGATTTTATCGGAAATGGGGCCTATGTAAGACAGACTACCGACATACTTGTCAATTCGTTCGGGGGTACATGCATAAAGTAGTGAGCGAACCCTGTCATTCTGTTTTTTCTGAATTATATTATCGATAACTTGTTTTGAATACCCGTTTGAAATCGCTAACGTAATCGCTATTGTATCGATAACGTTTCGTTGCGTTATCGATGCGTCATCACGACGCTATATAAAGAGGCGAGAGCTGTCAAACTAGCTCATTCGAGGCCGAGCGCTTGTCGAGTCAACATCTCCTGAGGATGCCCCGTGGAGGGGCGAAACACGTGTCGAGTATAGGTTTGATTGCATGGCTTGTTTTTCCGTTTGTTGCATGTGTGCATATGCATGAGGGCGGGAGGGTGGGTCCTTTGCTGCATGTGCATATGCATGACTGCATAGGGTGGGATTGCATCCTGCAACAAGCCTGGATTTTTGTCGCGGAATTAAAACTAAATATTTTTCATAACATTTTAAGGCCCTTTACTTTAAATGTAATTATGTTGAAAGGTATACTACCTACCTATATTAGTTTCAAGCAATTCTAGACTTTATTACACAGGTATTATTCGGAGTTAAAGTGAATTATAGAACTTGGAAAATATTCTAAGCATGCCTATATTGTTTGAGTATTTTACAGGCGTTTCCTCTCAGTCGAATCTATAATGTAACATTCTAAATTAGACTTTAGCATTACATTACAATACTACCTCCCTGACTGAGCATTCGCCCACATTTAGTATAGATTTGATACATGGTGCGCATTGTGATGATCGATTGCTATCCCTCACTAATGAGATGTTCGAATCTGGAACGTTACATTACAGGTGAATGCTCGCGATGAGAGACCGCCTTTAAGCCAAAAAATAAGGGTTAATAAAAAACTTTAAGCCCCAATCCAAGAATAATAATATTTAAACATTTTAGGGTAGCGTTCCTAAAGAGTAAAACGTGCCCAAATTATTAAGACGTTGTTTTTAGAAAAAACAAACTCATCCCTTGAAACACATATTTTTAATTTTTTATTAGCGTTTTAAAAATTCTAGAGATAGTTTTACTTGCGGGGCACCTTTAATAGGTAGGAATTTCTGTACTGGTCCACAAAAATGAAGCTTGTATGAAAACGAAGGTACAAGACTTGCCAGACTTTAGGAACTTATAGGAATCGGTCAAATCATAGCAAAGCCAAGTTTATTATTAGAACGACAATATTTTGCAAAATAGGCTGAATATTGATGCGGAAGTGAATTGAAACAACAGTTTTATGGGATTTCTTACTGGAATTAGTATTCAGATTATGTTTTCCTCTAAACAATTGAGTATAATCCTTATTGTTTTCAAGGAAAACAACAATAACGTTCTTATGAAAAACATGGCGCTACATTTCGCCGAATGAAATAACGAATCCTAAATTAACGCGACTGAACCCGCGGTCAGATTGTATTAGTTAAGTCACTAAAACTAAGCACTTGTAGATATAAAATGATGTGATATTTGTTCAAGGAAAACACCTTTTCCAATGTTTTGTCCTTCCCTTTTCATCTCATTTTACTATATTTTCACTAGTAATAAGAAATAACCTTTCATTTTCCCCTATAAAAGCACAAAAGATTGATATAAATTAATGATTTTGTTTACATACCTGCCACTCGACCCTTTTGGGGGACAAGTTAAGCCCTCAAGCCTCAAGCCCTCACATTGGCCCACATTAGTCTCTGGAAGCGTTGACACTGATAAATTGTTACACAAAAAGTAAAAAGGGTTTGTTGTGTATTTTTATTGTGTATCTGAATACTGGCTGGTTATGCAAAACATGTAAGAAAATAATGTTTCGAACTTTAACCACTCTGCACGACAATATTTTGACACATGACACATCAGCTGAGTCGACCGGGTGATTCGAAATTTGAGCTATTACACAATATTTTTTGTCAACTTTCAGCATCCAATTTTTGATCAAAAATATGTTACTACAGCTATTTCATGCGATAAGTTTGTGAACAATATCTCTAAGAACATGTTGAGGTCAATAAAACTGCCTCATTCTGTTGTAAAATGTGTGTAACATACAAAATGCTACATCGTTCCAAAAACTAGGTAATTTAGATGTGCTGAAAAATATGTACATAAAGAAGCTTATCACATGATAATATCGGTTAAACACTGAAATAAATAAAATAACTTACTATATACATTACTAGATTTGCCAGTGTTCATACATAATTTCATAAATAATAACGATCAAAGTCTGGATAAAAATTAGCAAAAACTATGTTGCAACATGACTCATTTTAGTGCTGACCGTAAACTCAATATTCACAAAACGATTAAAAACGTTCATTCAGCCTAATCGATACTCGCAACATAATCGAACATGGAAAAAAAAGTAAATCAAGACATAGAGCATGGACTGATTTATCTACTTTTTGACTATAGAAAGCTCAGTCCATGCAATAAGTCTATGAAACTAATCTGAATAATTTTATAATATTTCAAATTTTCAAGTATTTTTTCGTTTACGCAATAATTTATTTAATTTTATCTTTTTTATAGTAATGAATATCGGTGTTTCATTGGAGGCTAAACATACCTATGTGTCTTCTAAACTTAAATTCAATCTTATGGTTTTACCTATACCCATTTTGTGTTTTCATTAAATAATTTCAATTTATCTTTTTAAGACGGATCTAAAAAACGTGAAAAGACAAACACCGGGTTCGGATCTAATGCTGAGAGATGGGAGTACGTCTAAATGATTCCTTCCAGTAATAAACAATATTAGAATTTCCAACGGGGCGTGTATGGCTAAATTTTAAACTATGAAGAATAGCGAAAAATCCTGAAGGAAGTCTCGAGGCCGATTTGATAAAATTAAATAAGATCATAAAAATTAAATTTTTGAAATATAAATTCAGCAATCAAACTATCAATATTCTGTGAAGTAGAAACATGCGACAAACTTGAGGTATAAGGATTTCTTTTCCATTAAATAATGTTTCGCTACATGTTCACAACATAGTGTTCTTATTTCAAATTTTTATTATCACTTCGTGGTATAATAGTAGTTTATGTAACTGGTACATAATGAGGGGTATTATACACGAGTGTGAGTTTATAAAACGAGCGAAGCGAGTTTTATAATAGTATCACACGAGTGTTATAATACCTAGTTATGTACAGTTTCATACACTACTTTATCTACTCTCATTGACTACGAACATATCAAATAAAAGATAAAAATTAATAAACACTAATAATCATCCACCATGTCATCCACCGAAACACAAACGTCAAAATCCCAACATTCCCTTAGAAAGCGCGCGCAGCCACAGATAAAAAAGTAAAAAAAATTATCTATGATCAGTAATCTGTATCATAATGAAAAAAAATTAAATTATAACATTGTTTTGTTAGACAAACAGTGTTATAATTTAATTTTTTAATTTCATTACGATACTCTATGGTATAAAGTATGTCATTATAAACTCGTTTTGAGTTTTGTATTTCGAAGTTTACGATATGAGAGTAGATAAATACATTAACGATTTTTTTGAAATTCGAACTAAGTGAGTTTGCGCGAATTTTGATTTTATTCTGCTGTACAATGACTAAATTATTGTTTGTATATTAGTTCATATTTTACCAAGTTATCATTACTTCACCGAATTTGATCCTCAGCGACATCGAATAGTGTAAAAAAATATAATACCTAGCATTTTCTTTTTTTATTTCAAAAGCTAGATTTCTGACGTGTAATACTTACATGACCAAACCAATCTCACGAAACAAATTTGTACAATAAAATAATTAATTTGGCTATCTTTTGTTTGGAGCCGCGAGAGGGAGAGGACAGCGTCCTCCCTCCGCCCCAACCATAGTGGTAGGCGCCCGCAGCGTCGGAAGTCGGCAGACGATCTCCGGCCACCGTAGGCACGGGCATGCGGACAGCGAGTAAAGGGCAACTCGCTGTCCGACCATGGACCATGCCCGGGTCGACAGCGCGTCGTGTTCCACGTGCGCCTCAAAGAGCGTCAGCATAATGAGAACTTAGAGGGCCAAAGCCTACCGGGGTCGCGGGAGTTATTTCATGACCCCGGAACATAAAGGGCTATTGAAGGACACCGTGGATTTTAGTCAGTACAAGTCTGACAGTCCCTCCCGCCATGCCCGGGGTGGAAGGACTCATTTGATGATTTTACCACGATAAAAAAAAAAACTTTTATTTGGTAGGAAACAAACTCATTTATAATAAGCCTATCAAAATCCAAGGCATTCTATATTCATTCAACTTTAAAAGTTATATGATTGTACAAAATAAAATGTACAGTAAAAATTAGCTAATAAATTAAAAGTTATTACATATTTTGATTATCGAGTACCTCAGCGAGTGCATTCCTAATTCAAAATTTTTGAATTAAATAATTGCCGCGCATTCAAACATTTATTATCTGACATTGTTCCTTTGTCTATTATTGTTTTTTGGGAATGAGAATGTACGTAATATCATTATAAAAGCTTTAAACTATATTATAATAGATAATAATTGTATTCTAAGCATAAAACAAATTTATTTTAATTTTTATTAATCGATTTCCTAATTTCCTTATTTTTTTCACTCGAGTTGACAAAAAAATTAATTATGGAATCGATTAGAATACTCGCTTTCACACATCATTACGATTAAAAAAAATAACATGGTTGTCGATTACGAATACAAATTGAGTAGTGGTAATGAAAAATACGTGTTATTGGCCCTGTATTAGAGAATTACGTCAAGATCTGGTCTTTTTTACGTTATTTATAATATTTGGCATGATATTTATCTTTATTATTATGGAGTTAAAGCTCGCGTGTGTGATCCAAGTGCAAAACAAAAATGTAAACAAACAAAAGTGGCGCGAAAGTTCGAGTTCAGATATCAAATTTTTCATTACCACTGCTAATTTATGTTGAAATACGTGTGAATTCGTTACAATACTAAATGACGAGTTATTCATTCCTCCTATAATGATCCGTTGGATGTCCGAAAACCACGTTTTTTATGATTTTTAGCCCCACCCAGCACTGCCATCAAAATGGCGAAGATCGTATTTACACTTTTGGATTTTGTTACGGTAAATTATGAAAATAGGCGCTAAATGTAGAAGTTTTAATTTCGTGAATAAATCAGATTTTTATTTAACATTCTTAATTAATGCGCACTCTTAGGATTTTACGCAGAGAATATTATATTTTTTTAATTTATAATGAGGATGTCGTATGACTACAACGTCTGCCCCTTTTGGACCCACTATTGAGCCAGCGTAGGTTTACTTGTCGCGCCCCTTTCGGGGGCGCTACCGAACTATACGGTTAATCAAAATGCGACCTTAATGTGTGTTGTCAATGGATCATCATCTTCTGTTCCTTTTTCTTAGTTAAGCAATGAACCACAGTTTCGATTGCCAGATGAATTGAGTCGGCCCAGAAATGGGTCACAAGTTTGAGTCTAATAACTTAGGTTTACTTTCACGGACATAGCTCATAAAATTTGCAAGTTGAAGTGGCAATGGGCGGGCTACATCGCTCGTAGAACTGACAACCGATGGGGAAGAAAAGTTCTCGAGTGGCGACCACGGGCCGGAAAACGCAGCGTAGGCAGGCCTCCCACTAGGTGGACCGACGACATCGTGATGGTCGCGGGCAGCCGATGGATGCAAGTGGCGAATTGTCGTTCAGCGACAGGCCTATGTTCAGCAGTGGACGTCTTCCGGCTGATGATGATGACTTCCACCACAAATACGCTAAATTAAACATTTTATTCTGTTTCTGACAAACGTTTGAGGATAACTGAGACACAAAATCTTTTTAATTCAACAACTAACGCATTTTCTACAAGCAAGATGATTTAAACGAAAATAAAGAAAACAACGATGGACAAGACAGAAAAATTAAATTCACCAGTTAAGGCGATTATTATAAAATTGAAACACTCAGCAAGAATATATATGCCTGGACGTAAATGAAAGAAAATAAATATGAATATTGAATAGCTTCGTATTTTTGTATAATAAAACATCATTTTCACACAATTCTTTGAAATTTTTCCACTAAGAATTTCTCAATAAATATAAAAAAAGAATAAACAAAAATACAAAGGAAAAATGAAATACATTAATTATAGTTTTCCCAGAATTTTTCTAAGTACTCGTTATAAAACTTCAGAATCTCGGTGGAAAATACTTTAAAAACAATTTCCATTTGCTTGATTCTTCCTTTAAAAAAGTTACAGTATTCAAATAAAAATTACATTTCAATGTAAGTATTAGTGTTAATTTAGACAAAATAAAAGAAGTATAAAGGTCACTTACCACTATGGGAAAAATAGGGTTGTTGTAAATTCGCCACAAAATTAATTTCTCACGAAAAAAAGTTTTGATCCTGTTCTCCTAGTACTTTCTGTTCAGATTCCACATTGTGTCCTCGTTTTCGGTAGTTTTGTGATGGATTTTATAATTTAATTCTTCTTCTATCCGTGCGAAATGGGGCGAATTTATAAAGACCAAATTAAAAAAAAAAAAAACTGTGTTTTTTTATTAACAGCTAATTTATACATAGTTTTTTTTCGTGGGGTATTAATTTTGTGGCAAATTTACAACAACCCCAAAAAAAAAAACCTTATCGCAGTCGTGCAAAAGGGCGATAGTTATTTGTTTTTTCTCTCTCAGTTCAAAATCATGAGGCTATCTATTAAATTAAATACGTGTCAATTCTTCAAATACGAACTTGTTTTTTTTTTCATTAATGGAATAGGCCAGTTTGTCCATAAAATAAAATAAAACTTTTTCTATCCAGGAACGTGATCCTCGTAGTTGGAGACGGTATGAGCTTGACCACAGCCACTGCAGCCAGGATCCTCAGAGGACAAAGACGAGGGCAATCAGGAGAAGACACAGATCTGGCTTGGGATACTTTCCCTGCAGTCGCTTTGGCAAAGGTAAGGCACACTTAAGCTATTGTCAAACAGCTAAGCAAAGCGAATGAAAATTGTTTGAATATAGTCACATAGAAAAGCAAAAGTAATCCGATAGTCTATGTGACTGGCTTCAAACAATTCCATACAGTACGAACAAAAACGCCTCGCTTCGCGTTCGACACGCCTGTCTGTTTGACAATAGCTTCATCATTCTGACAAACTGTTAGGCCAATGACTTGCCCCACTCATTGGCAAAACTGCCATGCAAACGTTTTTGCAGAGTGATTTAATGGTTTCTCCCGATTTTTGGCGCAAGTCTTATGTCGAGCATAAGACTTGCGCCAAAAATCGGGAGAGACACAGCCAGGCGCATTAATTTGTATCATTTTTTTCATCACCACCGCTCTTAAAACGGTGGGGATACCTTCGTCCTAGAATCAAAAGTTCAAAGAGATGGGAAGTCTATCAAGTGTATCTCTGTGCCCGCGGAAGAGTTAAGGTCTACTCCATCTAACAGAGAACGCCTGTGTCCCAGCAGAAGAAAAATTACATGCTGATGATGATACAAACATTTATCGTCTGTTTATTAAACATTTATGCTTTGTTGGTGCCATCCATATATATGCGGCAGATAAATAATCCACATTAGGGTGCTCCCACATCTAACGACGCGGATTCGGATTTTTCCGTCGCCCTTTCTCTTTCTGTCGCTTAGAACTGCCATTTGCTAGACCGACACGCCTTCGCGTTCGACACGCCTGTCTGTTTGACAATAGCTTCATCATTCTGACAAACTGTTAGGCCAATGACTTGCCCCACTCATTGGCAAAACTGCCATGCAAACGTTTTTGCAGAGTGATTTAATGGTTTCTCCCGATTTTTGGCGCAAGTCTTATGTCGAGCATAAGACTTGCGCCAAAAATCGGGAGAGACACAGCCAGGCGCATTAATTTGTATCATTTTTTTCATCACCACCGCTCTTAAAACGGTGGGGATACCTTCGTCCTAGAATCAAAAGTTCAAAGAGATGGGAAGTCTATCAAGTGTATCTCTGTGCCCGCGGAAGAGTTAAGGTCTACTCCATCTAACAGAGAACGCCTGTGTCCCAGCAGAAGAAAAATTACATGCTGATGATGATACAAACATTTATCGTCTGTTTATTAAACATTTATCCTTTGTTGGTGCCATCCATATATATGCGGCAGATAAATAATCCACATTAGGGTGCTCCCACATCTAACGACGCGGATTCGGATTTTTCAGTCGCCCTTTCTCTTTCTGTCGCTTAGAACTGCCATTTGCTAGACCGAGACAGAAAGCATAATGCGATCGCATGCGACGGAATCTACAAGGCGGCCGCGTGCTATCGCATTGTCTCGGTCTAGCAAATGGCAATTCTAAGCGACAGAAAGAGAAAGGGCGATGGAAAAATCCGAATCCGCGTCGTTAGATGTGGGAGCACCCTTAAAAAACAATGTCGACACATAGTCTTAACTTCAAAAATGGACAAGAATAAAAAAAAATGTAGTCGAAAACTATTCACAGAAGACTATAGTTTATAACTGCAATAATAATGTTGTTTAATAATTAAATATAAAGTTAAGATTCCCATTTACTTACCGAGTCTTCACAAACATTACTGAAAACTAATTAAGTTTTCCTGCTTACTGAGGATGTAATAAGGGTTGTTTTTAAACAACACGTATACGGAACGCGGCGGTATAAAGTACACTGTTTTAATAAAGATTAAGTCAACAGCAGGAACATACTCGTATTAAATTTTTAACGAGTGCAAATAATGTGTAGCAAAGTTTAAGTGCTTTGTTCAAGGATTCTTAATAGTTTCCGTTTTACCATGTTGACGTTCTGATGTACTGATGTATTTATAGATTAACTAGCTGTTGCCAGCGGCTTCACCCGCTACTACTCGAAAGTTATCCCACGGGAACATAAAATCGGGATAAAAACTATCCTATGTGTTAATCCAGATTATAAACTATGTGTGTACCAAATTTTAGCCAAATCCGATCAGTGGTTTTTGCGTGAAAGAGTAACAAACATCCATACATCCATACTTACAAACTTTCGCCTTTATAATAGTAGTAGGATAATATTTTGCCATGAAGTAACCATAACTTACACATAAAAACAAACTTAAAAAAACATCAAAACAGATTCTACACTAGCCAGCAAAATATGGAATCACTAACTTTGTATTAATCCGGCACTGCTCCTTATATAATTTCGAGATTTGAATGAATTTCGAAATAAATTTAAAGTTAACTGCTAAACCTTTGAAATGGTGCCATTATGCTCATGATCGCGAGGAATCTGAGTTAATGATTCCATACTTTTTCTACTACTTTTCAATATTTTGTATTCAGTTAATACACTCGGTTTTAACTGAATACAAAATATTGAACGCTAAGCCGATAGCTACCCGGCTACAGAATACCGAGACGGCTACAAAACGTAGCAGTTATACCCCGTGGCGGCTACCCAGCTACGAGCGGCTACGCGGTTACGAGCGGCTACGCGGCTATATCATAAGCTGTCAGTTACCTAGCCCACCAGTAGCCGATAGCTAACTATCGTGTTGGCGGATATCATAGCCGTGGCTATTTTGCTTATAGCCGGTATTTGGCTAGATATGGCTGTAGCTACCCATCGCTAGAACGCTTTTTAAACATTTTTGCGATTCTCAATTTTAATTTGAAGCCTGGAAATCACGAAAGCATTTTTATTAGTTCGACTGAATAGGGTTATGGGCTAAAGCAATAGGTATTTCAAAACTCCAAAACATAATAAAAACGCAAAGTTTTTATTGAGTCACTGGGGCCTTTTGCTTATACATCATGTAATAAATCTTCTAAAGCATCAGCATCAGTTCTATTATAATGATCCATGGTACGAAATGACTACCTAAGAACAAGCTCTCTTTTTTCTATGGTGAAAACCAGCAAAAGAAGCTAAATGGTTTAAGATTTGAAATTACATAGTTATATACCTATTATACTATATAAAGCTCAATTTTCCATACAAAAATTTGAATTGATCTAAACAAAATTCATTCAAAGATGATACAATCGGCATGCATAATACATATCATCAGCGATAACATGCTAAACAGTGGTTATGCGACGCCATTTTTTTATTCTTTCAAGAGCTTTTAGCACCTTCTTCTGGTTCATCTAATTTTCGAAGAAAATTTTGTGTTTCATTCTCATTTCCCGTTTAATTTAGACTTTTGATGATAATAAGGTTTTATTTGAACCGAATATCTGCCAGTACTTCGACGTCATTTAATTTATTTTGAGATGGAATCTCACTTGATCAATATTGAGTCAGGGTAGGGATTACGGTATTATCGGGACGAACTCGTTGCGCTGTTGTGGTAACGGTGGGTTACCATAAGCGTTGAATGTTTATGAGATACCGTATTTATGGTGTAAATAGTTGTAGCTTCCCACTTCTCCCAACATGCTAACCTATTTTCCTTTGTTTACTTGTAACGCGCGCTTTGGAATCATCTGACGCGCTAGCACGAGCATATAGTGAAAACGTTATGTAAATAATACTTGTAACCTCTTTCTGGCGAAAAGCGCAATATGTACAAAGATTTTATATGAAATGGGTTTGCTCTTCGCTTTAATCTGGTCTAGAAGCAAAGGTGAGACTAAAGATGGAGCGAGCTCACTCAGAACCGACGGAACACGGTAAAACTGTTTGAAAGAAAGAAGAAGAAAGAAAGAAAAAACGTTTATTGGCACACGCCTCAAGTGCACACAGTAAACAAGAAACAAAGAAAAAGAACTTAAAACTAAACAATTTTTAAAAGTTTGTTGTCGGTCTCCGACAGACCGACATCAAACTTTGGTGATGCTTATGATGCCCACCGCTAATGAGAGTACTAAGGCATCACCGTTTGTTTTAGCATGGTAAAATCATCAAATAAGTCCTTCCGCCCAGGGCAGGGCGGGAGGGACTGTCAGACTTGTACTGAATAAAATCGAACTAAAAACGGGCTACTGAAAGACACCGTGGGGTGTCTTTCAGTAGCCCGTTACCGTTCCGGGGTCACGGTAACTCATTATTCCCGCGACCCCGGCAGGCAAGGCATCACCGTAAGGTACAGGTAGCCTGTGGTCCTGGTATGGTCAGCTAGGATATAAATAGGTATATTATTTTGAGCTAGTATGTTTAAGAATGACCGAGTATTTTGAAATGTTCAAATAGGTACTCGTATTAACGTTACGTTTACGCCATATGCTCTTACTCAGGAATCAGATGAGAATTTCTCTTCTTATATTCCCACATAAACAGTTATGCCAGTATGACTTCCGGTTCCAAAGTGTCACATTGTTTTTCATGTGCGTCGTAAGGGACGATTATAGGATTATTCTGGGACAGCACCGGTGAACAAATAACATTCTGTTTTGATCACCATGCCATCTGCGAGTCATTTTATAGCAATTTTGGAACGCAATGTTTCGAAGAATGTTTCCTGTCTTCAAATGACACAGAGTGGTTTTTAGCACTTAGGAGTGAAACTCCAAGATGGAAATACTTTAAAGCTTTTTGTTTTAAATTCTGACTTTATTTTCAAATTGTAACTTGTTTCGTTTTTTATTGGACTAGGGGGCTAGACGGAAAAAATTCTTACGAAAAGTTGGCACGACACTTTTTTGCCTCGCCCCGCACCTCGCGCCTGCACCCCGCGCCCCGTACCCCTCACTCAACCCCCGTTCCTCGTGACTCTTGTCGTATTGCGGCGTGCACATGTTTCTCTGTCTCTCTCTCTCTCTCTAATAGAAAGAAAGCCAGATATTTTCGTTTCGTATTTCTATTTCGCATTGAACAGTGTGGTATTGCGACGATTATTTTTGTTAACTTCGTTCCATCCGGGTGTCCCTTGACACCTCTCAAGTTTTTTCATACTTTTCAGTGATAAACTAGCGCAGGTGGCCTATCATGACTTCTTAAAGCGTGAGTGGTTCCGATAAGGGAACGAGATGGCACTAGACAACTTGTATGGATCTGTCACTTTCCCACAGTCTAACTACTCACCTACTGCTGGGCTCTTGACCAGTTTTGTAAAACTACCATAACGATGTCCATTTTTGCCAACAGACTTATAACATAGATGCGCAAACCGGTGAGTCTTCAGCCTGTGCTACTGCCCTACTCTGTGGTGTGAAGGCACGGTACGAGACCCTGGGTCTAGATGCTGGAGGCAGGTTCAACAGCTGTGCTTCCACTATCAACTCCAAAGTCACGTCTCTGGTGGATTGGGCTCATGAAGCAGGTAAGCATACAATTTCGTACTAGGTGCACAACATTTTAATGGAGACTCAAAATCGAACTTTATTTACTACACGAAAAGATTTACATTTCCAGTATCGTAACGTATAGTATCGTCCCGTCTCTTTGTAAACTGACCTTAAGGTCTTTTTATTAAATGATAGGTTTGCATTGGACCATTAGGTGATCTGTGTGGGTGTCAATAAAGAGGGTCATACAGAAAAAATACATTGCGTATGGCCGTCTTCTTCCTAATTGATGACTGATATTATGTCCATTGTCCAAGCTGTTTGTATTGATAGTACCTCATCATCATCATCATCAGCCGGTAGACGTCCACTGAACATAGGCCTTCCCCTTAAACCACCACGCTGATAGTACCTAAATGATTATAATTACTTTAGTAACAAAACGGGCCTTTACAAAAAAAAAAAACAGAACTTTCTTAGCGTGTCGATGGCCCCCCTCTCAGAGGGCCAAAGCCTGCCGGGGTGGCGGGATTTATTTCCTTACCGAGACCCCGGAACTCAGGGCTATTGAAGGACACCGTGGATTTTAGTCCCTACAAGTCTGACAGTCTCTCCCGCCCTGCCCGGGGTGGGAGAGACTGTCTGACTGAAGCAAAAAGCCTAGAATACTAATGCGAAGACTATAGCCATGTTCCAAAAAAATTTAGTTTCAAATGTCGTTGAATAGTTAAGTGATTGAAGCTCTGACCCAAAGGTCAGTAACTCAATTAAACTCTATATTGTGATAACAGACCACTTGTTAACAATGTCAGCAAAGGCTCAGCTAAGCTCCCCTCTTAAGCTGGGGTCACGTAGTTCATAGCTGTCTTATAGTATAATCTGTACACTCGATGCTGGATCGAAGCGAATAAATAAATTCTAATAGAAATATTATTTATTTTATTTATTAGGTTTTATTTATTTTTTAATAATAACTAGCAAACCCGGCGAACTCTGTCTCGCCAAGCTTTTCTGTTGAATTTTTTCCAGAATTTTCTTTTCTATAAACCTCACGGAGCCCGAGACCTTTCCAACGAATGCAAAACCGTGGAAATCGGTTCGTGCGTTCTGGAGTTATAGCGTCAGGAAGAAAAAGCCGACTTATTTTTATATAGTAGATAATAATATTCCACAACTATCACACAACGCCATCTAGTCCCAAGCTAAGCAACTGATAAACATACTTATATATTTCTAAATATGTACATACATATTACAGATAAATTACACCCAGACACAGAACAAATGATCGTGCTCATCACACAAGCATTTGTCCTGGGTGGGAATCAAACCCACGACCTCCGGCATAGCAGTCAGGGTCACTAACCACTAGACCAACAGGCCTTCTATTTATGTTCGAATTTAGAAGTGGCCAGCTAGTGCTGTAGCTACATAAAAAAAAACCGGCCAAGTGCGTGTCGGGCCACGCACAGTGTAGGGTTCCGTAGTTGCCCATCAAAATACTTATGCGAACTAACTAAACTGATTCGCTGAATTTAATTTTAAAAAGAAGAATTTTCAAAATCGGTCCAGGAGTCTTTGAGAAATCGGGGAAAATACATAAAAAAAAAGATTACAACGAATTTAGAACCTCCTCCTTTTTTGAATTTAGTTAAAAATAGTTGACGATAAAAACCTACCTATCCCCAAAAAACATACCTATAAAAGCTGTAAAAATAAAGTTGACAAACTTACATTTGCAGTTGTCTCCGATACATTTTGTTTAAGCAAATATGATATCAAGTACATTTTATAAGTTGGTCGACTATTACTCGTAAAGTTGTAAAGCCTACTTAGTCATGATAATTTTCTTTTAAACTTCGTTATATGTACTACTATTGTGAATTTTTTCACACCCCCAAACATAACCGTTTAGCTGGTAGAGGGGGGGGACACTCGAATCGAGCAAAATTTAGCACTTTAAAGCTTAATATTTCACAAACGAATTTTTTTATCAAAAAATTGTTAATGGAAACTATCATTATTTTTTAAAGGCCTATTTAATGATACCCCACACAAAGGGGTACGCGGGAAAAAAAAAATCCTCACTTTACGTGTAAGTACTGGAGGTACCCTAAAAAAAATATTTTACGAGATTTTATTTTACCACTTTTTCGGCACAACGAATCCGTATATTTACACCAAATTACAGCTCTCTAGTACTGTGCGTCTCTGAGCTAAACTGCGGACAGACGGACGGACGGACGGACGGACGGACATGGCGAAACTATAAGGGTTCCTTGTTGACTACGGAACCCTAAAAATGGTCTCATTGTCCGTTTCGCTCCACCCAGCGTTGAAAACTGATTGACAGTTGATGTGATTAATAGATTAATAAACGAGGAACCTATTTTAGGAAAATATTTAGGTAGGTACCTTTTTATAATGAAGAAGAAGTTTAATTCAGAAGAACTTTATATGAATACTAGCACTTCCCCCGCGACTTCGTCCGCGCTTATTTAGAGCTTTGCTTCTGTGAATTTTTTCTCCGGACACCCTCTTTATGGAATACTTTTAGAAAATCTAAATCAATATGCAACTAAAATTCTATTATCTCTCATTCGACCACAAAGTATACCCTTAGCAGTCGGTTTTCGCAACATCCCATCTTAATAAGCTCCTACATCCTAAAGATAAACCCCTGGGATAATTTGAGACTCGTAGCACTTGTAGTAACGAAGTTTCATACAAACTCTGAAGCTAAAACCTACCCCTTAGGGGGGGAATTTCCCGTCATAAAGAACCCTCCGGTGAAACATTAAAAACTCCTAGTTCGTGTAGCAATGAAGTTTCATACAAACTATCGACCTCGAAAACAACCCTTTAGAGGTCAATTTCACCACATCCCGTCTAAGTGAGTTCCTACTTCTTTAAAAGAACCACCTTCCAACAGAAACAACCCCTTTAGTGTCCATTTTCACAAATCTACATCCTAATAAAAATAGCTCTCGCCCAAAAATTGAGACTCTCAGCATTTGTCGTAACGAAGTTTCATACAAACTACTAACACCAAAAACAACCCTTTAGGGGTTGATTTATCCAAAACTCGTCTGAGGTGGAATCTACGTCCTAAAAAACCCATTAGCGAAATTTTTAACTTATCAAGAACGAAGTCCCATCTTAGTGAGCATCTACTCCCTAAAAACCTCTATGCATATTTAGACACTCCCAACATTTGTAATAACGAAATTTCATTCAAACTAACAACCCTGAAAACAGCCCCTTAGTACCTACGTCTTATAAAAAAATCCCTATGTAAAATTTGAGACTCCTATCTATCAACCCCAAAACCAACCCCTTAGTTGTCGAATCTCGCACAATCCCAACTTATTGAGCACCAACGTTCTTAAAAAAGCCCATGCGAAATTTGAAACGTCTAGCACTTACAGTAACGAAAGTTTCATACAAACTATCAACACCAAAAACAACCCCTAAAGAGCAAAATCTTGCAAAATCTCGCAGTAGTGAGTAATTACTTCGTAAAAAGAAACCTTTACTTATTCAACATTTGATACACCTAACTTCCAACACTAAAACAACCCCTTAGGGGTTCCCCTTAGGTCGAATTAGGGAAAATGCCGTCTTAAGTAGTACGTATATCTTAAAAAGTACCCCCAAGCTAAATTGATACTCCTCGTTCTTGTAGTAACAAAATTTCATACAACCTAACAACTCCAAAAGCAACCCCTTAAAGGTCGAATTTCGCAAATTCTCGCCTTAAGTAGCACTTCATCATAATAATATGAACCCTAATGCAATATTTGAAACTCCTAGTACCTACTTGTAATAACAAAGTTTCATACAAATTAACAACCCCAAAAACAACCCTTTATAAGTGAAATTTAACTAAGTCCCGTCATAGTGTGCACCTATGTCCTTCAAAGAATCCCCATGCAAAATTTTAAACGTGTATCAACCAACATCGAAAACAACCCCTTAGGGTTCGAATTTCGAATCACCCCGTCATAGTAAGCATCTAAGTCCTAAAAATAAACCCCATGTAAAATTTAAGACTTCTAGCACTTTTAGTAACAAAGTTACATGCAACCTATCAACCGCAATAGCAAGCCCTTAGGGGTGAAATTTCGTAAAATCCCGTCTTAGTGAGCACCTATGACCTTAAAAGAATCCCCATGCAAAATTTGAAACCTGTATCTATCAACATCATAAACAACCCCTTAGAGTCCGAATTTCGAATCACCCCGTCATAGTGAGCATCTTAGTCCTAAAAACAACCCCCATGAAAAATTTGAGACTCCTAGCACGTGTAATAACGAAGTTTCAAACAAACTTTCAACACCAAAAACAACCCCTTAGGGGCTGAATTTCGAAAAACGCTTTTCTAAAGTAGCACCTACGTCCTAAAAAGAAGCCGCTTGCAAAATTTGAAACTCCCTAGTACTTGTAGCAAAAAAGTTTCATACAAACTGTCAACCCCAAAAACAACCCCTTAGGGGCGTAATATCGCAAAATCCGTTCTTAGCGAGTACCTACGTCCTAAAAAGAACCTCTATGCAAAATTTTAAACCCCTAGCACTGGTAGTTTCCGAGATTTCGTGTCCTATGAGTGAGTGACCTTTTGCTTTTATATATATATAGATAGATAGAAGATAGACTACCGTGTGGGTTATTATTAGATAATCATTAATAGATGAAAAACAGTGAGCTGTGTCCAATTGAAGATCTTACAAGTCGACAGATTATAGAGAACTTTGTTTTTTTTTTCATATTATACAAGTAGCTAGCAATAAAATTCCCTAAATACATCACTTTTTACTAAAACATAATGTACACACATCAAAAAAAGTTAGCGATCACTTTCTAAAACTAAAATCATTATTTTTACGCTAGATTATTATATCTTAGGTACTTTTTTTTTTCAAACATGCTGTTCATATTATCATAACATGCCTTTGTCCCGCCAATTTTTATTCATGAAATGAAAAAGTTTTACTATCTAAAGAAAACGCACAACAAAGATTTTTTATGATAAAGTTTAAAAAAAAAACAGCTTGTGATCACAAACTTTTTTTGATGTGTATGATGTATTCCAAATAATCAAATTGTATTATTCATTCAATAACCCGTAAGCAATTGGTTGAAACATTTTCTCAGAAACATGTTCAATTTCCAGACACAGAATTCAATTCAGACGAGAATACGAATTCCCAATCTGACCTCTTTTTCCTCCCTAAGAACCTTGTGCCCGTCACTTATGAGTGACGTCACAAAACAATGTTTTATTATATCCTCCTTAAGGAATTCTGTGTATCTTTTGCCTTCAGAAGAGAACTACCCAATAACAGTGATATTTACCCTAGGGAATAAAGCCAGTAGATGAATAGATATCCTCCATTTTATCAAGTTCGTAACGTTTTCAATAATATTTTTATGTAATGTATCTCTAAGGATTGTAGCGAATTGTTTCTTTTTTATTTGTTGAAATGTACAAGGATTAATATCAAATGTTCGTTATCTATGGTAAACACGAAATATGCCAGGGATTTCAACATGACTACCGGAATTTTAATCGAGCCGAAGTTGGTTGATTAAAATTAGTCAAAGAATGCTGTTTTTTTTTGTAAACATTACCTAAAGTGTTCCTTCTACGAAAAAGGTCCAAGCTAGCATGCAGGATACATTTGATGCTATTTCCTCCCCTCTGACCTTCAATATATGAAACTTTCTGAGTAAAGCGAAATTGTCGCTTTGGTAAAATATGTCTGCAATAGTTACGTCGAGTGCCATTGTGTGTTGCATTCGCCTCGATGGACTGGCACTCAATGGGCAAGTGTGTGAACATATCTCGGCCATACTGTATCTAGTTATACGGAGATAAGAGACAATATTGCTATTGTGAAGATAATGTTTCCTTTTATTATCAATTTCTGGGAATGTCTGTTGGGATTGAATTTAGTTTTGGATGCGAAGTAAGGTTTGTTTCAAGCCATTTCTGTAAGTACCTAGAGAACCTACGTTTGGTTTATTTTTGTTTTATACGTCTTTTGTGTGACAATCTGATCACGGGGCAGGCATGGCTGATTTCCCAAAATAGAGAGGTTTGGATGGAAAAGGGGAGGCCTTTGCCCAGCAGTGGGAAACAAACTAAGCTTAAAATAAAAAAAAGACTTTTGTTATGCTGAATCTAAAAATAATTATGCAAGTAGAACCACCCATTTTTCGTTGTCACTAAAAAACACTTACGAGTAGCAACTCACAGAAATACCAGAAAAGTCAATTATTACACATGTGACTCTACAATAGCAGGCTATTCAACTCAACTATCGGGAACTTACATTTAGCTAGTATGATAAAAAATAAATAAATAAAAACCCAAAGATATTCCAACAACCCTGACCTGATTAATAAAACATGATGGCGTTGTACAGTCACGAGCAATAACATGTAAACATTCAACAAAATTCAAACGCAATTTACTCGTAAAATACTGGTCTCCACTTTGAAATAAGACCTATTTCGTTATAGGTTGGCTTACAAAATAGAAGTCTAAAGAAAAAATCAGAAGTTTTATCAATATGGTAGCAGAAAATCGCTTTCGAATACTTCTTAGTGTTTACATACTATTACTCGTGACTGGCCGTTGGGTTGACGATATCGTCAGGATCGCGGGGAATAAATGGATGAGAGAGGCACAGAACCGAGAGATGTGGCGGAAAAAGGGGGAGGCCTATGCCCAGCAGTGGGTGATTCCGGGCTGATATGATGATGATGATGATGACTCGTGACTGTACCCTACTTTTACCTACTTCACGGTCTACACCGAAACCTACGTAAATAATCTCGAACTCTGAAACTGAAAATGACATATTTCAAAGCTATTTATTTTATTTACGCTATGAAAAATAACTTAGAACATCAACATTTTATGACTTTGCCGCCCCGACATATTTTGTGACAAAACAATTTTCCATTTTGTCACGATATACAACCTTTAACCTCTTTAGATCATAATCATAAACCTAGAAAATGACTGAAAGCTAACGTTTATGTTTTATATCAACAGTTTAACGTCAAACAGGCTTTTGAAAGTTCATTGTTCAAGGTTCTTAAAATTCAGTATTTCAGTTCGGTGTTCTTTATTATTTTTGAATGGTTCAGCTTAAATATGAGTGAAAAGTTATTACGTAGAGTTAAATATTTCTGAAAACTTTAACATTTTTTTTTTTGTTTTTAGTTTGTGATATATTTATTAAATGAGTCCTTAATAAAATTGTGCTCAATCCAGGACAGGTCTGTCGGACTCTTACTAAGATCCTTCGATTTTTCTTTCATATTTATTTCATATTTTATTTCGAAAAGAAAAGAAAAATGTAATTTGTACGTGAACGGAACAAAAATGTTTTAACTGATCAGGTGTTCAATAAGTACAATGTTTTTTAAATATAAATAGTAGATACATTTTGAACTATACCTACCTACTCTAAATCCGTTGAAGAATCAGTCATTTATCTGTGTGGAAACCAAATATAAAAAAAGAATTATTTATTGGTTGCGGAAGTCCAAATAAATTCTGTATCCCTCATTCTGGAGCTTTTTCATAATTTAATCCATTATCCAGGTAAATCCAGTGGCATTGTGACAACAGCGCGGATAACGCACGCAACTCCTGCGGCGTTGTATGCGCACGCGCCGTCCAGATATTGGGAGGATGACAGCAGGGTACCCCCCACTGTCAGGAAAGACTGCAAGGATATAGCCATGCAGCTTGTAGAGAATGAACCAGGGAGAAGTATGAATGTAAGTATTCATGATTATAGTATTATTATCTGCATGGAATAAAGTGTGTTTTTAAGAAATATTTCAAAGATATTCCAAAGGTGAGCGTAATTTTTTGAGTTGTGTGTATTTTTGGTCGGGATCATAAGATTTTTTTTTTAAATTCATATCGTATAATGTGCTGGATGCAATCGGCACTCGAAATTACGCGACCCAATCAAAATTAATCTAAGCTCGTTTTGCTTCAGCCTAATTCAAGAAATTATTGTATATATTGGACGCCGTACCTTTTATAAGCCGAGGTTACGATTTTGAAATTCAGTCAACTTGTAGGTATGTCTCAGTATAGACCATTCCTTAAGGATTTTATGTACTTGCTTATTTAAGTAGGACTTAGTGCGAAATTGAAGAGTGAGAAGCAAGACATCTCATGATGTAGTCTTAGACTTTACTGATCTTCGGCGAGTAAGGAGCGACTCGCTGTCCTACCAATGGACCATGCCCGGGTCAACGGCTCGTTGTGATCCACGCGCGCCTCAAAGAGTGTTAGCATTGTGACGGGGCTCCCCTCTAGAGGGCCAAAGCCTACCGGGGTCGCGGGACTTACCTCATTACCGTGACTCCGTAACGTAAAGGTTTTTCCTACTCCTCCACTATTCTTTTCTGATTACTTTCGTTGCAGGATCCAAGACAGGTAAATTCATTCTCTGGGACACGTCGAGCTCCATTGTCTCGGCGCTTTTCTGGTGGTTGCCACTGTTGATTCTGGCTTTCAGGAGTTGCGTGGTTTGGAAATAGTGTGGTGGGTTTGTCCCTGTTAAAAAAAAAGCCCCCCCCCGACCTGCCTTGGGTTGGAGGACTCATTTGATGATTTTACCACGATAAAAAAAAGTCTTCTGATCTCAAATATGCTGTGGTACTACTGATATTATTTTAATGACTAAAAAAACTAAAAAATGAAGCAGGTGTAATTTTTTTTAAGTATGCTATAAACTTGGTAGAAAGCGGGAATGAGTTCTTGATAATAACTTCAGATAAAATTTTATATTCAACTAAAATGTTATGAACTATCAAAAATCTCCAAAGAAGCAAACATTTTGGCCAAATTTAGTATTAAAATTCAGATATTTGCATCAAAATAAGCACATTTACGTATATCTTTTTACATAATCTACCCGTATAATTTCCATGCAAAACGCGCACTAATTCTGTAAAGTTCATGTCCTCGAAAATGTTTTCTAAACAAAAGACAGCGCAATGTTTTGTTAAATTAAAGCTTAGGGGCAAAACTTGCGATGCGTCTAAGGGTGCTTATACACGGCGCATGTAACCCGCGCAAGAAAAGATGTGGGATACCCGCGCGAGTAACATGCGCAAGCTACTTGATCAAGTTACCCGCGGGGTGCTTGACACGGCGCATGCAACTCGCGCAAGTAAAGGTGCGGGTTTGCGTTTTACCCGCGCGAGTAACATGCGCAAGCTAGGTGATCAAGCTACCCGCGGGGTGCTTGTACTCGGCACATGTAGCTTGAGCATGTTGAGGCACTTGCGCGGGTTACATGCGCCGTGTACAAGGACCCTTAAGAAAAAGGGGAAGAATTTCTGCTTGAAATTTTAATAAGAACAAAAGTAAGAATCTCTTATTTTTATTAATAGCTCTCTAGAGATGAAATAAAATGAATCCTGAAAATTGTACGAAAGCCCTTTTCGTGAATTAGTAATTGATGTTAATTAGATACGAGATACTTGGGTTGTGAGGATAATCTGTGAGTTTGATGTGGCCGGGTTGCGCTTTTTAATTACTTCTGTTGTAATATATACTGACGTTAATGTTTTTCTTCATTTCATTCTTTGCTATAACATTATAGACAGTAAAGATTATGGGTTTGAAAGGTAAAGAAAGGAACGTTTATGAACATTGTAAGCTATGAGGATAACGATGAAAATGCTTTAAAAAGGGATGACGGTAGGTACCAAGAGTTGAATTCTGACGCAACATTACATTATGTGGAATGGCTTCGTAATTGTAGCTACCTACTATGGTTACTTATTGAAATTCAGTAGATTCTGATATCGAGCCGACGTAAATGTCTAGCCAAAAACCATCGTATTTTCCGTGTTTTATAGCTTCGAAAGACATCAAATGACGAAACGTAGAAAATATTATTCACCAAAATGCCAAAGCAAATTGGCATTCAAAGAGAGTCAAAAGATATCTACATCGAAATCTTAATATTTGACTTACTAAAATGTAAATGAAACGTCTAACAATACAGATTCTTGGAAAATTTAATCAAATAATAAAGTACATAGAGTCGATTTTCTGACTTACAAAATGTGACCGCTTTTGCGCTCTTCGGTACAATCTCCACTGCTTACAACACAGTAGGAAATAAACCATAGATTTTAGTGCAATCCCTTTTGTTTTGTTTGATGTTGGTTTTAGATATTTCCTATGACAGCATTTTCTACGTGGTAGTACCATTATTAATAGTGTACTTTTCGTGTACAGTTATTTTTAATGTAACATGTATGGCATAGTTTTTCAATGAGTTCAAAATATGTTAACACAAAAACTAAATACAGTTATTTTACAGGTTTTCATTTTAAAGATTTTGACTATTCCGACTCTCATAATCTGTGGTTCGTTGTTCTCTCCTTACTTTTTATGGTATTTAATTAATATTTGGCATAAATTGCCACCTTCTACTTGGTTCCTAAAGGCCCATTTTGCGATTTTCAGTGAAAGAACCTTTGTATCTTCCTCATGGATGGGACTATCAAACGTATTTTTCAAATCTAACTGGTATTTCAAAAGATAAGCATTTTCAAACAAACAAACTCTTCAGCTTTATAATTATTAGTATAGATATCGTGAAAAACAATATCTAAACAAAACAGTTCACATTTGTGTTTTGTTTTAAAAAGGTTATAATGGGTGGAGGTAGACGACATTTCCTGCCAACGGTAACTCCAGATCCAGAACATCCAAACAGAGAAGGAAGAAGATTAGATGGTAGAAACTTAGCAGAAGATTGGGCAAGGGAGAAGAAGAGGCGACGATTGCGAGCTCAATACATACACACAAGAGAACAACTTGCGAAATTAGATCCAAGAACAGTGGATTATTTGTTAGGTAAGTGTATTTTTTTTAATCAAATTAATATAGCTATTTATTATAGGTAAGCATTATAGCTGAGAATATGTCTCCTGTCCTGAGAAAAACATGTATAAAAATTGCGTTACAGTTAAATTAGACCAATTTTCAATTTTTGATACAAACATTTAGAAAATGTTTTCTACTATTTTTTAGAAATGTGTATATCACCTTAGTTATGTTAGTTTATAAAATTGACTAAGCAATTTCGAAAACATACTTTTCAAAAACTTGACTTTTCAAAAATTTGTATGACATGCCGTACGGCTTTCACAATTTTAATTCATTATTGACTATAAATAAAACTTTAAAACAATTTTGGTAAAATGTCCATCCAACCATTAAAACAAAACCATTGAAGTGCACTTATTTAAAAGCATTCATATTTTAAATGTGGCGAAATTCCAGTCAAAATATTCGCACAGATGAACGGCGAATCCACAATCGCTCCTCTATTCACAGCCATTTGACCTGAAGATTCAATTTTAAGTACTCTGCAAACGTGTCTGCGTTCACTATGCATTTCGTTAAGTGTGAAAATCGATTCCACAGTAAATTCTGAACGCTCGGCTAGACTGTCAAGTAGTGTTTTCGAAGATAAAGGCAATTTGCCTCAAAATAAACTTAAGTTCTAGCAGACGATTAGGCTTAACTTTGTAGTCAAAACATCTGCTCTCAATACTCCGTCATTTATCCCCAAATATTCTGAGCTAGAAAAAAGTGGGCAAGAACTCTAATGCGATCAAAAGACGCCTACTGATCTACATAATTCATGCCAAGGTCACAATATTGGAAAAAATAAGGCTGGAGTGTAATGGTGTGGGTTGCTGATAGTCAAGAAAAAGCCAATCATGTTGGTAAAGCCCGTTTATAAGATGTGAATGAAGATATGAATCATGATATGCGATACACTATACATTTATGGCAAAATGCGAGACTATAAAAAGAGCGAAGAGTACCCGAAGCTCTTTCGATATTGAAAATGTTGTGCTCATTTATTTTCGTCGTACCGAACTAGTGTTAATCACAATCTATAAAAATATTGGTAGGGAGCTGCTAGTAGTTCAGAGTTGGTTTTATACAGGTTCATTAAGTTTTTGTAGGTATATTTTACGAGAAATATAGTCCCAGTTTTCCATGAATATTACAAAATATCAAAGGTTACCTCGCGATTATAAAAGATACTGAAACTTCAGCACGAATTATTACTCGTACATTAAACTTTTACTTCCGGGAAAACTACCTAAAAACTCGTTATTATGTCTTAAAATTATGGCTTACACCGCCAGTTTAGGAGCCATTACTTTTATGAAATTGCGTTTTTATACAAATTTTCTAAAACGCCTCACCTTCCGTCGGATTATTTAAGAAACAGGTCGCCTTTGTGTGCTACGTCGGGTTTGTTTAAGGGTTAAAGCTTACTCAGCAATTTGAGAATGCCCACAAAGCCTGTTTTGGGTGAACCAAGTTTTAAGCCTGTATACAATGAAGGCATATAAATTAAAAGGTATAAATGAACTGGTTTGAAGCTGTGCGGGGAAGAAATTGGGGAAAGCCGTTGCCCTGTAGTAAGACAGTACAATATAGTCTAACAATAACGAAACAAACTGTATCTTTACTTGTTTCGGTGTTTGTCTTACTGAACTAGCCGTCTACTAACACTTTCATTACCGAGGAGCAATTGCGTGACTCCTTAAAATTACTCAACACAAAACACCTACAGTAATTTTATAGCACTTTGTTAGCATTACAATTCATGGTTCAATGTTCATGGCCACAGGATTAATAACATAATTTTAAGCGAACAGAAGTTTACCTGATGAAAGATTGATTGGCGCTTTTAATTAAAATTGGACGTGACGAGCATAAAGGTTTCCCGACGAATATAAATTTCAATTTTCTAAGCTTGAATGTTTTGTACAGGTATTATGGGAAGGCTTTTCTTATAAATATCCATAACTGGCTTAAACTATTGTTGTTTAAGTAATAAGTAAGTAATTTCTAATCCCGTACTTACGAAAATTCCAGTAAGTTTTCATTAAAATTTTCACAAAGCAATCCCAACTTCTGAACACCACTTAACTTTCCCCGGATACGCAAAGATCAGGAAACGATAAAAGTAATGAATTTCCTGCGTAAAATTAATATAGGAGACAACAGGGGTGTGGAAGTCAGCATTTGGTTTAAAAAAAGTTGGACCAAAAATGTATCCGGTCCCCTCTGCGGAGTTTATGGAATATTTACGTTTACATTTACCGCGTTTACATTATGATCAGTGTGGCCCCGTTGTGTAATCCCATTTGAATCCTTTTTAATCTCACCCGACCGACATAAAGTAGCATTTGCATTTCAAATATGGATTATGCTGTTACCAACATCCTTAATTCGAAAATTGTATTGTTAACCACGCTTCTTAGTATTTTAATTTATCTGTCACCTAAGTAAGTACTCTGGATTGCAGGACTCCTTGATTTGAATTATGAGGGCTGGTTTTATTGCGTAAAATATTTTTAGACTGACTTGCTCTCAGTTTTTTTCGAGTAATATTTTTATATTAAATAACAATAGGAAAATACCAAAAAAACTTGTGCATAAACGATGTGATGGACGTTATGGCTAAAATGGAGGTATCTGCTGATATGTCGACTAATAGAGAAGACATGCTACACCGTTCCCAAAATAAATCGGAATGAGGGCACGAGAATTACGATGAAAATTTTCCAAGCACGAGCCTTATACGAACGTGACAATAACATCCATTCGTCAGCGCCAGCGATGCGTTAATTCCAAATAAGATTATACATTTATACGGCGTTAAAGTGCTTAATGATTTTACTGCACGGAAATATACCGTTATCGTGAATAAAAAATAAAAAAACAGACGTTTAAATACTTGTTTCTTTTTTTTGAATGCAGGTCTTTTCGAGTACTCGCATATGGAATTCAACGCGGAGCGAGGGGCGGTCGCGGACGCGGAGGAGGGAGCGAGCGCGACTACCGCTGTCAAAGCCGACGATCCGTCCTTAGCTGATATGACCCGAGCCGCCTTGTCAATTTTAACCAAAAACGACAAAGGATTTTTCCTACTCATTGAAGGCAAGGATTATTCATATTTTACCTTTTTTTGTTTTTAATTTTACACCTAATTTTTATTTTTTTTGCCGAATCATACGGTGAACTTTAATGTAAATTTCAAAACATGTAAAATGTCTTAAATAATTATGTTTGAACACGCATTCTCATTGTACCTAATGGCCCTGTTTCTTGCGTAGGTGGAAGGATAGATCACGCTCATCACTATAACAATCCATATAGAGCTCTTGACGAGACTTTGGAGTTAGAAACCGCACTGTTGGCAGCATTAGAGAGGGTTAATCCCGCTGAAACTTTGATAGTAGTCACCGCCGATCACGGTCATGTAATGACTTTCGGCGGGCAGGCGACGCCGAGAGGACACCCCGTTTTAGGTAACAAACTAAACAGAAAATTAAAGTACATTCCATTCTATTCTACCCAATTTCCTTTTTGATGCTCAAGTTGAAATGTGGATAGTGGAAGCCAACTATATATAAAAGCAAGCAACATTTGGCACAGACTACAAAACTTACTAATTGAAGTCGTGTGCCAAACGTTTTTCGTTTACATGATGTTCTCTAAACCGCATCGATGGCTATTGGCTTTGCTGTTAAAATTGCAGCTTAGAGTTCTGTAAATTAATTAAAGAATGTTTTAACTTGGAGATTTTTGGAGCTTTAGAAGTATTTATACAGAGATTTGAGTGTTCAGAAGTTTGAAGAGTATTTTGTTTTTAGGTGCGGATACTGTGGTGTCAGATATCGACGGCTTGCGGTATACTACCCTTCTATATGGAACTGGACCTGGACATTCGGAACCCAGGGCTCTGCCGTTGAATACTACGGCCTCTGCTGCTGCTTCGGCTGATGCTGTTCATGCAGCTGCAGTTCCTAGACAATGGGCTACCCATGGTGGCGAAGATGTGCCTATTTGGGCTTTAGGTAAGTTTCTTTTCCTTCAGTGAAATTTACAGTATCAAAAAAAACTACCTATTTAGTAAAATTACAACAGTTAATGTTTTTGTTGCTATTTAGGTCCAATGGCAACGATATTGTTCGCGGGGGTAGTGGAGCAGAGCTACATCCCCCATGCGATAGCATATGCTGCATGCATCGCCCATCAGTCCCGCAGGTGTCAAGAAAAAATCAACTTTACACAACCACCGGTAAGCAAATGCAAAGACAAAATAAGTTTTCCCTGTTCATGAATATTTCTAACTTGTGGCCCAATATTTTACCATGAATAACTTTACAGACAAAAGGAAAATTAGGAAAATGTTCAACTTTTTATCGTATTGTGCAGAAGTTTCGTGCTTTTGCGTCACTATTGTTTCGTAAATTGCTACAGTTGTTCAATAAAAAAATCTTGGAACGCCTAATTCTATAATAACTTTACTGGCGACGAATAAATTACGTAAATAAAATAGCATAGGGTGAATCTGACGGGGATGTTATTATTTGTAGCAGGAAAAACCTCCGAACTGCGTGCCACCGGAGGTTAGCAGCGTTTCAGCAGCGGATGAGACAAGAAGTGACGGGTCCAGCGGTCGCCGCATCGTCGTCGCATCAAGTGTCATGGCGGACGAGCGCGCACCACGATCCACCGCTCCGCTACCCGCTACGCTTGTAACCTCACGCAACCTTATCACAAGGCTATTCGAATACATTACCCGCCTAAGTTTTGTTTGGTTAGTCGTTAAATTATAAATATTGTTTCTCAAAATGTAAATACTTTACAAGGTAACAGAAGGACGGGCAACGAAGTTCTGCCAGTAATGTTTCCTGTTTAAATAAATAATTAGTTGATTGTTCAATATCTAAGTGGTGATCAAAAATATTTTGTACAGAAATACGGTAAATGTAAATACGCAGATTGGAATGTAAATACAATAGATAATTGTAAATATACAATTAAAGTGACGATTGATATTATTTAGTCTCATCATTAAATGGATTTTTAAAAGAAATGTGGTTTACTTTTTCTGATTGTTCAATAAAATTTCTAAACGGACACCTTTCAAACGACGTGGGATTAAGCTCTTCTATTGAGCAATTCGATCAGACGGTGGATATAACTCAATCAAGTAAATTGGCCTTTCACCCCGACTAACTCAATAAGAAACGTTGCGAAAAATGAAAGAGGTCCGCCACTCCGCGTTTAACACGTCGGTAGCTTACTCACAGTAAATGGATACCTACCTGATAAACAGGGTTCTTTATAAAACATGAACAAAAAATTGATACATTAATAAACAAAAAACAGGTGTTTCATCACAAAAAAATGAATATTATCCGTTGACGAAGTATGAAGCACCTGAACATTTTGATCTTTTAGGGTTAGTTTCATAATAAAAGTTGTTTATAACCTTAAGTTATTTCAGAACATGAAATATTGTTGATATTTTACGAATACAGGGTTAGGTTAAACCGTGGGTTACTAGTTAGTAACCCACGGTTTCAACCCCTGCTCGAATGCTTTTAGACTATCTACCACAAAAAGTATATTTTTTTTTTTAATTCAAACCAGCTGTTCCAGAGGTTAGCGCTTTCAACCGAACAAACTTGAAAAACAACTTTATGATATTAGTAAAGAAGTTTAAAATGAAGGCATTATATACAATTTTAATGTTCATTTTTTTTTGGAAACATTTAGGCTAGCCGTTTACTGGTCACTTTGTCGCGGCGCCTTTTTGTCACACAGTCGATTCCATAAAGGTAAACCCATCGCTAGTTTGCTAGCAATTAGTTTGTCACCATAATGAGCGAACTTAAATAATATCTTTAAAGCATTCGACGGGGAAACAAAAAAGTTTTTTTGAACTGTGTTTTGATATTTGTATACTGTAACTTTTCAAGTGACAGTATACAAATTGAGTTCATTGACGCTCCTATTCTTATTTGACAGCCATAGGTATAAAAATGCCTGCGAAATACGCGCAATTATGTAGTTATTAATCAAGTACGTCAGCTCCAAGTCGAGCACATAGGTACCGCATCAACGATACTGACTTCGACATCCACTAAGACTCCGGCAGCCTGTCCGGCTTCCTCTCAGAGGACGACATCACCTCGGGCGGCATCTCAGCGCACGCCAAGACGTTTCGCGGAGGCCACGTCAAAACCCTGCCTCACTTCCGTGGCCGCCAAATTCGACGGCGTACCCGGCATAGCGTTATCATGGTGGACGGCCTGTTACCTGTGCCGTACTAGAAGGTAGCTCAACGCTACACTACTACGGTTTTCATTCGGCTTTTCCATCATCATCATTTGCCTAGCTTTTTCCCAACTATATTGAGGTCGGCTTCCAGTCGAACCAGATGCAGCTGGATATCAGTATTTTACATGGAGCGACTACCTATCGGGCCTCCACAACCCAGTAACTGGGTAATGCGATAGTCGATACTCCTTGGTAAGTCTGGTTGTTAAACTTTAGAGCTTCTGACTAACAGTAACGACTGTTAAGATCTACAAATGACAGCGGCTACGGCTACCAACGGCTTTACGTGCTTTTCAAGGCCCGGAGGAAACTCGCTATGACAGATGGTCACCCATCCACAGACCAACCTCGGCAAGCGCAGCTTATTCCTGAAGATCGGCCTGTGCGGCTGTAATTACTCGTATTTAGCCACGAGCTCTTCCATCAAAGAAGGTTACTCAAATCTGTTGTGTGTGTTTCATCAGATTTTTCCAATTACTTTGGCAGCTCAGCTAAGCTCACTTAATCTTTGTTACTTGGACACTGTAAAAGTAGATTAGTTTCACTACTTACTTCGTTGGCTTGGTGACGATCTGAAATGTGTCTTTGTCCAACATCAGTTACTTGCTATTGAAGTGAAAGATAAATAAGTCTTTGAAAGATGAAATGAATAAGTATAATTATTATAAAAGGCACGGTTAACGCAGTGGCTGAACGATTGATTGCTGAACTGCGTTTAACGAGTGCGATTCCCTTACATATCAAATATTTGTATGGCCTGTAAGCATTTGTTCCTAATCTGGGATTTTGTATCGATTCACGTGAAATTCCTAAAGTTAGGTCATAAACACACACACAACATTTGACATTCTTATCAGTATTCGGTTTTCGCATAAGTATAATATAATATTGTGTGGAATTCAGGCATAAAAGGTAAATTATGCCAAAATTACATGTGACGGAAGGTGGTATCTCACCTAGTAGGGTAAAACCACCATCCCATCCCATTATCAGATAGTTGAAATATTGATCATCTTTTTAAACATCATTCTTCCGCATACTAAATTGTACAAGGAACAAATTGAATGACAAAACCAAAACAAAATATCGATGAAGATATTTTGTTTTGGTTTTGTCATTCAATTTGATTTTTAGTGACAAAATTATTCATAAAAGTATTAAGAACTCAGTGACTAACTTGTTATAAAAATCTCAGGACATGATAATAATTATGACGCCCGTATCTGAAGAACCACCACGTTTAGTGGCCAACTTAATTTGTCCGATTAATCCCAAAATTACGAAAAATGTCAGCTGTTTTCATTTCCTGTTTTCGCACAACTCTGCAAAATGTGGGTGTTACTCACATGTTTTCAGGGTTGCCTCTTTAAGTACATTAAATCAAACATAGTGTAAACGGCTTACAATATTAATGTAATGACATAGTCACTAGCACTATAATTACGGCTTAAAGGGTGATATTATTATATCCAATAAACATGGTATATCCAATGAATAATATAATACTTAACGTAATTTGATTCCCCATACCATCATAATGTAAATTCCACCCTATAGACTTGGTAAGGGTTGTCACTAAAAGCTCAAATGTTATTGGTTGTCACAAAGCGCGATAACGCAATTGTAACACCGAAATATACGTGACAGCATTTGTGGCGCTTTCAGCGTGACTCACGTTCGCTTTGTTCCAAGATGAAAGCGCTTACAAGGTGCGTTCAGCAGATTTATATCTAGGTAATAACGTGGAACTACGTTAGACTATCGCATTTATCTTGCGTGGGCCGCAGTTGCTGTAATGAATAATATGTTGCTCGTGTGTGCTGTTGGGTCGTGGGATTTCTGACCGAATTTCCAGTAGTTTTCGCAGTTCGGCGGTTTATTTAATTTATTGATTTAATTGGCCAAAACTGCGGAGTTTCCACCGTGTGCTCTAGAATTCTCGCAGCGAATAAGGTTATAATGCAAAGTGATTTACATCACAGAAAATTTCTACGGTAACTCGCAATTTTAGAGGCATATACATATAAAATTCTTCATTATTTTCGAATATTGTTACGCAGAAACCTATTGAGAATTTCCTTCTTCTAATTGGAATAAATGATTTGACTTTGACCTTCAAACTCCTTTGGATTGTGATAAAAAAAATAGTGTGGTAGGTAGGTATGCAATTCGAGGTGTTAAATTACGTATCGAACATAAAAAGAAAATGGTGATTGACCAGTTCACCACGTACGGGATAAGGATCACAGAGTAAGTAAGAGAAAGTATCAACCTTTTGTCATTGACGAGCACCCTTCAATAGGCTCAGCTATTTGGGTCGACACACAACCCAAATAACGAGAACAACGCACGTGTCGTTTTCACCAAAGCTAAAAATGGCAAACGAAGCTTTTGCCTCCGTCGTGGTATTCAAACCAAATAAAAAGGCCTTTTTATTCACGTCAAAATTCATAACATTGCACACTTTACGGTTATACTGCAATAAAAATGTAACAACCTCTTTATAAGCCGTTCGCTTCAAACGTCCATTTTGCTACAAAATGGCGTGATTTATAAGGGTAACGGTTTAAAAATAAAACTCGTTGTTCCTTACTGTTTTTGATGTTATTGCTTTCGTTACTTGAAAAGTAAATGCATTGTGCATTAATCTTAATATACGTCGTGGGATAGCTTCATAAATCTCATTCTTACTTGACTCCTTTTAGATGCAGTTTCAAATAAAGTGAACCGACATTAGCATGATGTAGTCATTTGAAAATCCACGCTGTATAAAGTTCTTTCTGAAGCTATATGAAGGCAGCTCATTCAAGAACCGCACAATTGTTGCGGGAGTATTGTAGTATCGTAATCCCTTCTCCCGCGATGTAGGGTAACCACTAATGGCGCGTAACGAAGTCAACACAAGAAATAAGATAACGTTACCGTTTCATACCTCACAAGGAAAAGGAAACTATACAAAATAGTTATTTATGATACTAGTGCGGCAAGTTGGTTTTTACAAACGAGTAGACGAATGTAAGCCCGAGGTGAAGCCGAGGGCTTACCAAAGTCCCGAGTTTGTAAACACCAATTTCCGCACGTGTGTCATACAACGTTTTTCAACACATTTGCGAGAAAACAGTACAATATGTAATTAAACCAACTTTATGTAACAGTAGAAAAGTCAAGCAACAATTTTTGAAGTTCCTGTTATGAAAATGGCGTGAATTTGCAAATGGCGCCACATGCACGTGGTGGAAATTAGAACTACATCCTTCGTCTCATTTACTCATTAGTATTAAAGTGAGACAACGTATTGATCAAAAGCACTTCCAAGGAGGTTCGATCAGTCAGGCTGTTGATTCTCAGAACGTGAAACTCTTTGGTGGAATTCTTTTTATTTTTAATGGAAATTAAAAAAAAAACCGTAAAGAAAACGCACGGTGCTATACAACGGAGCGTGCGGTTAGGTACTTAGGTGAGAGTACCTATTTTACCGCACGCTCCGTTGTATGGTGCGTAATTTTTAACTTTCGAACAATGTATACAGGCTTCGTAAATGCATTTTTCGAGCAAATGTGTTGAAAATGTATTTTTCACACATTTCTTGACTTTATTACAATTCGAAACGGCATTGAAAGGAATTGTTCGCGTCTTTATGCTGCATAACAAAGGTATTTGTACGGATTTTTAGATCTAGAAACCTTACCTTTTTCGTTACATATTTAATGTGTTACGCTCTAGACATCTAGAGTCGGCTGATGTAATGTGTTGACAACAAAATACAACTGTTTATACGGATTGTCGTGTATGTTTTTGTACAATTTATGGGCTCGACTGTGAAAAGCTTGAAAGTATAATTAATTTCATTTGTCATGGCTTATGTTTTGTTTCTTCTAGTCTGTATATTAGGCCTTTATGTCTCGTTGTGAAAGTGCTATTAGAATAAACATTGAGAATTTTTGGTTACCTATTAAACAATAGAGTTGTTTATTTTCTGTGTGTTTATTAATGAATTTATACTCACGTCAGCGAGTTTGATTTTCAAGGTAGTGTGTAGTTGCTCCGTTACATTCGATTAGACGTGAACGGCATACGGTATATTTCAATGTGCCTAGTAACATCGTACTCCGGTAACTCTGCAAAGTTACAACAATTTTTTAGTTAGCTTGTTGTCTAAGCAACTGAAAGGGGACCATTTCCGTGTGTGATGAGAATACTTGTAAATGCGTCAAGAGCCGTGCTACTGTTTCTATAGCTTTATTGAATGTGTTGTTTGACTACCATAGAATGTTTTTTTTTTCTATTTATTTAAGGAATTTTTATACATAAAGTATATGTTAATTTCATCGTAACCTAACTTAAACTAAACTACATCTATTTACTAGTTATGGCACACCTACGACTTAAGCGGTTTCAGACAACGGAGAGGACAACGTCTCGTGGACAATATACCCACATTAGTTCTGCTCAAGTTGTAGGTTCTTATTAAGAGCTCTCGATCGATCGATATTGTAACGGACACATTCCACCAACAAATGATGTACGTCTTCAATAACTCCGCACACATCAAAATTTGGAGAACCATTGAATGATAAATTATGCCTTATCGTTGTGCACTTTCTTGTCATGCAAATTTTAATTAGTTATAGAGTTCCTTGAAGATATATAAGCCAGAGTGGGAAAGCAACATGACAACGGAATTTTCTAAAAATAAACACTTTTACTGGAAAACTTGGCTGATATTCTGACGACTTGCTAGTTTTGCCATTTAGAATTGCTTATAGCCCTTAAAAAGGCTGAACACTAGCCTAAACTACGTAGAAAATCTCTTTTTGATCTAAAAAAAACGTTATTTGTACAAAACAAAAGAGATTCACTTAATAAAACATAATAAAGGGAAGAGTATTTATTACGTACTCGCTCTTCATAAGAAGCTTTTAAGATGTTGTACCCTCTTCTTCTAAGACTACAAAGGCATTCTTAACAGGATTTCTTAGTGCAAAAATCTCAGGTATTATGTACTTTCATGTGAAGTAGGTTGGTGATTTTGTCGCTGTCGGTTAAAGGCACCTAGGTTAGTTTTTATTCAGTGCAGAAATCTTCCTATGTTAGATATTAACAGAAATTAATCACCACGTAATTTTTTTTTTTCTTTATTTTAGGTCGCTTTTTAACATCAAGGGTCACTAGCGACCACATTTAACGATATTATAATATACGTACATCATTATACAATTAGTATAAGGAAACAATAAAAATTGCTCAACCAAAGAGGGACAAAATCAAACGCCAATGCCCCCGAAAACGACCAACACCTACATTCCAGTAAAACTGCAACTCAGATAATGCAACCCAGCATTATGTAGCTCAATATCATTTTAAATTTTTATTTTTTTTATCACAAAAATACTAGACTTATTGTCATTTTGAAGACAAACAATTTATAAATAATAATATAAATATAACTTGTAGCTTTTTTTACATAATGACATCAGCTAAAGAGGCCTCCCATCGTGGGTAGAGCGCGAGGAACTGTCAGACATAAACTGACTGAAAAATCACGATAATCCTTTCATACTAGGCCGTTTCAGTTTCACGATAACCATAGAAGACAGTCCTGCGACCCATCATTTATAGCTTAAAAGTACTAAGCAATAATAATGTAGATTTGTATCCTACATTGAGCAAAGTTCGTGTCAGAAAATAAAACTTAGAATTGGATCATTAAGGGCGACTTTCACCAAAAGTTAAACATGTTTAAAATTTTACATAAGCACAAAATTCAATAGAATTTTGACATTAAATAAAATTTTAAACATGTTTAACTTTTGGTGAAAGTCGCCCTAAGTCCGGAGACGAAACCCTACATATACAAACTTTTTCCTCATTATAATATTAGTATAGAAATACAAAAACTTTGCTCGTATAGATACTTATAGAGAGGCCTGTATTTTTATAAACTTACGGCCGACTAACTTGGCAAATAGACCCAACGAAATTGGGCACCTACATCATCATCAGACCACAATCCATTACTTTGAAGTAACCCTGAGTACTTTGTAACAAGACCTACTTCATCAGAGTTTCGGGGATAGACATAAATTGTCTCTCACAAGTCTAGATCTAGTCTAGTGCCCATTTTCAGTACCTAATGATACGTTTCTACGAAAATTGTGTGTGGCACATATTTTGTTCGCGCACTTCAGCAGTGCGCGTACTAAGCTGGTATAGCTTCTGTGTCTGAGAGAGTTGATTTAACAGTGCAATTATTTCTATTGCTTCAGTTAACTTAATTAATTGTGAATACGGTTCATACAGGGATTTGTAATAGTAAACAACCCCATGTATCACCTATTCAAGAAATGCACTCAATTACAAATCACCCTGTATAATCATGTACATGGAAACAACCTACATACAACAAATACATACACGCTCACGCACACATACACAGATACAACTTGAGTTTTTTTTTTGCATGGAGGTACCTATGTGGAAACTAAAGTATTATAACTATTACGATCTGGCTTTTTATTCGACCGAAACATCGTACTATGCCAAGGTCATATCAAGGTTACAAAAAAGCCAAACTAAATTATCACAGATTTTCTATTTCCCTTCACCACCCATTTTGGCACAGCAACCCTGCTTTCTAGGCTTACAAACATAACATGGGGCTTATAAAAATTGTTCTTACACACGAGTCGCCCGGCCTGAAGCCAACGAGAACCGTGTTATCGTGTTTTACATTCTCGTGCGGAGATAAAAAGATTTTCGTTACAATCTTATTCGTGTTGAACGTAATGAAGTATCTCAGGCCTAGGGTAATGAAGTTTTGTGATCGTGTTGAACTGTTGATGATAGAAAGATGAGTGTGGGGGACGTAAATGCATTGTTGTGATCGGGATAGGGAACTAACTTTGAATAATAGAATCGTAAGTTGTTGACGTGGGTTTATGTGCGTTCTAATGTACATATAATAGATAAAATTTGGTAATGCGTTATGTGCAAACTCATTGGTGAGGACCACAACCGCTTTTAAGGGTCTATAGTACCTCAGCATAATCTTACTCGCTCGCACTTGCACGTACCACGCACTATTGCTTGCTCTTTCTTTTAGCTGTCTACACGCAAATCTATTTATTTTACGGCGAAAAAAAAGGAAATTCAAAAAAGTAAATAACATAAGACCTGCTTTATAGTTAGTTCAGTTAGTATAAAAAGTTTCATGATCTAATTTTAAGTATTATCTGATTGCCAGCGTTTTATTGTTCAATTTAGAGGTAACTTTGGGATTTTTTTCTATCGAGAAAATTTTATGGAATCATGTTTTCGCCAAACATAAGACCTAACATTAATCCTCAACTTTACCATATATTTATTTCAAAATTAATGCTGTAGTATTTTCGACGTATCACAGGTTTCTGCTAAGCCATTTGAGGTAGTATAGGCTCTTAAGTATTACCTTTATGTTTCTTTTTTTCATAGGAATCTGTCAGACTCGTACCGACTAAAATCTATGGTGTTTCTTCAACAGCCTTTTACGTTCCAGGGTCACGGTTGATGAGACACTCCCGCGACCCCTTAGAAACTATGCACACTACGTTTTAAAACGCGCCGGTGCACACGCTCTTAGTCATAAGCTTAGCACACAGGATCGACAGTATTTTAAAACATAGATATTTTATTTCATCGGTTCCCAAAAGCCGTCTTCTAGTTTTATGTATGTTTTATTATTATTTTCTTTAAATTAACTGTAAGTTCAATGACCAAGCTCTCAAAATGACTTTTCTTTGGCTGGAATATTTATATATTTTTATTTTTTGTACTCATCTAAATATAAATGGTTACATCTATAATATTTACACACGAATTGTGATTCTAATAAACTTAACGAAAATATTCTCAACACAACTTTTAATAACAATGCTTTCAAAACTATATAAAGTAAACAGGATATTCGATTGAAACGACTTTCTTTCTCTTTACTTCGTTCTCATAAACATCAAAGAACCACTTATTGTTACTTATAGGTGTATAGACTAGTGCATTTACTTGTACATAATTAATTTTTACTTTTAAATTAACTCGAACCACATCTCAAACGTGACGTTCGATGATTTTTTGCAAGTTGATTCTACAAGCGTTCTTTTTTTTAAATTGCATTTGTTAAGTACTATGTATATAGGTACTAGGATTTCTAAATCCGACATTTCAACAAAGAGTATTCACAAGGTAGAAGATAATTATGTCACAGGTATATTGTATAAGCGACCTTCAATTTAATTGAATTTGTAAAAACTGAGCATATTGTATACCATTCCTAAAAACACAGCAAATGCTTTAACCTATAAAACGTTTTTGTACTGTATAAGTAGCGAAGTAAAAATTCTATTACGTTCATATATTTTTCAGCGTGTTTACCTCACCGGCCGTAAGTCGGAAGTACCAATAAATAGGTCGTACGTGAGCACGTTTTGGGGTTGAACTTTGTTTTATAGGGTTTGGCAGATAGGGGGCATTTTTCTTGCCCATTGTTCTCCATAGAGATCTGCGCTTTGGAATGAGCAGTGGGCAGCTACAGTATTTTAACAGTATAACGTCTTATGATTGGGATCGTAGCACCATAGTTAATTTTTACAATCAGTTTGTGAAACTGAGTTTGTGAATCTGAGATTTTACCAAAACAAAAAAGTTTGTATGATACCATAGAGCACCATAGAGGTAGAACTCAAAAAGTTGTTTCGAATTCACAAACTTAGTGCGGGTTAGGGAACATCTCGCCCACCCAAAAACTGATCTTTGTGGTGTGCACTAGGGCATGCAACCGGGAAATCCCGGTACCGAAAATACCGGGAAATCCCGGGAATTTTTAAAGCAATCCTGTACCGGTTCTTCGTCCCGTAGTCCCGGTACTTTCGATACTTTCGGTACTTTATTATTTTCCTTCTTTTTTTCAATATAAAGTTACAAATAAACTATTCGTTTACAATATTGTTGATATAAAACATTTTATTTGAAAATAATGAGAATTTCATAAACAAAAACTAATCAGCAATGTAAGTCAGGGGTCAGTTATGATGATGATTATGATTCATTTATTGCATTACTTTCATTTTGAAGAGAATAACTTTAATCATGCTCAGATTTTGTGTATTTTATAATTATTTGGTTTACTAATTTCTAAAAAGCTTTTAGTCCGGTCAATTTAGACCAAAAAATGTGAGTGAAGTTACATAAAGTCCCAGCAAGCTGAATTTCTGTGAAGTTGTTCAAAACATAATTATAAACAATGTCTAGAAGTTCCCCATCATTCCCCTGTAAGGAAAAAAAGAATTCAAGGTCAAAGGTAAAAAAAAATGATTTTTCGCGATTTTCAGCAAAACGGTAAGTTTTATCATAAAAGTACCTCAGACAAAAATTGTAGATCATAAAATTATCTATAAAATTGTGTTAATACTTTTTTTCTTACGAGCCACCGTTTCAGAGATATAACGATTCAAAAAGTTATAAAAGTTGTTATCGTCATATGCATCTAATGCGGGAGTGTACTTAGCGCGTTTTTTTTAACGTGGTTTCCCCACTAGGCCTACTCCACGGGTCAGTTGTGATCCTGTTTATTGTAAAACTATTGCAAAATAACTGAAATTATCAAAGATTGGGAAAGATAAAAGCGATGTAAATGAAAAAAAGTGTTGAAGTTTATTCGTCTCATTCGTAAGTTTCAAATTCTTGTGCTTCTTCTTGATCTTCTTCTTGTGCTTCTTCTTGATCTTCTTCTCCTGCTTCTTCTTCATCTTCATTTTGGATGCAAGTAAATTGAACACAGGGACAGGCACGCTTTTATCTTTCCCAATCTTTGAAAATTTCCGTTATTTTGCAATAGTTTTACAATAAACAGGATCACAACTGACCCGTGGAATAGGCCTACTGGGGAAACCACGTTAAAAAAAACGCGCTAAGTACACTACCTCATTAGATGCATTTGACGATAACAACTTTTATAACTTTTTGAATCCTTATATCTCTGAAACGGTGGCTCGTAAGAAAAAAGTATTAACACATTTTTATAGATAATTTTATGATCTACAATTTTTGTCTGAGGTACTTTTATGATAAAACTTACCGTTTTGCTGAAAATCGCGAAAAACTCATTTTTTTACCTTTGACCTTGAATATTTTTTTTTCCTTACAGGGGAATAATGGGGAACTTTTAGACATTGTTTACAATTATGTTTTGAACAACTTCACAGAAAGTCAGCTTGCTGGGACTTTATGTAACTTCGAATGTCTAAATTGACCGGACTATTTTACATTATTATAGATACTACCTTTATTTTAAATAAAAAAAATAGCGTTTGTTACATTCTTTTGTAAAGTTTTATATTTTTTTCATCTCAAAAAGCGTTATACTAGTTTTGTTTTGCTACAGTTTGTTTAATGATATTTATTTATAGTAGACAGAAAAAAAGTGACGTGATGTTAAACACTTACTTCTTTATAGGAAAGAAGAAAGCAATTACGTGACAAAGATATGCTTATTTCTAATTCAAAATATAGTTCTGATATATTTGAATTAATTTTAATTAAAAGTTATTTTTATATCAATATAAAAAAATACATGTGGCACTCGGAGATTGCGAGAAGCTACCTTTTTTTCCACTTCACTCGCTCGGAAAGATTCTATTCATTCGCGCGTTTTGCAAAATGGAGTTTAATAACGCCATTTTGAGCGCTAGAGCGCAAAGATTTGTTCAAAATTCGGACAAAATATCTTGTAGTCAATTATTTTCGTCACTGGCAGGCGAGGCGCAGAGCCTCCACTGCACTTCCTCGCTTAGTGAGGTGAAAAGTTGTGTGTTGCATTTGGAAGCAAAGTTTTTCTGCATCTCGTACCTTTGAAAAGTTCGCCACGCTAAATTAGTAGCGAAATTTTCGCGCCTAATCAACTTTGCAGCCTTGCATAACAAATAACTATTTTATTTTAAAAGAAAATTAAAATGTTTGTGATGCACTACTGTAAAGAACTTCTTTGTTGCAGGAGAATTTTATAAGTAGGTTTCATTGTGAAAACTCCTTTTGTAGCTAGCCGTTTAGTATTAGTAAGATAAAGTAAATTGTTTTTATGATTACCGAAGCCTCCCAAACTGAAACGACGTTAGACGATGCGTGGTGTCGGGTATTTACGTTCGATTTTTGTTGGGAATTTCTTGATTTGGTTGCCGCGCCGCGCCGCGATCAGAGCCCGCGATAAAATCTATGCAATAGCTTAAAAAAGCATTTAAATTCGGTTCCTTGAGATTATGTTCTGATGATTATTGTCAATTATAGATTTTTGTGAATAAAACAAAGTTTTATGAACTACTCCATCCCACCCACATTTGTAATGAGTTCATTTTTCAACTGATTTAGATAATTTTATGTAGTGTGCACGCAGTCGTGCCTTTAATATCGACATTTGTAGTTAATAGCGACATTTGTACGTGGTACCGAAAGTACCGAATTTCCCGGGAAATCCCGGTTCCATGTCCCAGTACCGAAACTTCGGTACCGGGCTTTAAAAAGTACCGGTTCTGCAAGCCCTAGTGTGCACACGTTGTTCTAAATTCAGTTTATTTTGTCCTCTAGTTAGAGGATAAAAACGGCTTTTGCGCTCAGATATCGAAGAGCAAAAATACTCTTTCCGAGATGGGGGATGAAAAAGTACTTTTTTTCTTCTATAATTATCTGGACTCAAAAATGGATGACCTAAGTATGAGTTTATTTTGGCTGTCTCTTCTCGCAGGTAGTCGGTCAGTCTACGAAACACCGACTTCCCGACCCCGAGAAAAAGTGTTTTCAAACCTTACTTGCGTAAATAAAAACAATTCTATAGCATTTCTATGAAAATTTCAAGAGTTACCAGTGAGTCGAAAGGAAAAAAAAATACAAAGAATATTTTAAGCTTACGACATGACAGTCTAAACAGTGTACCGCTACCTTAGAAAAATTGTTTGGGAAGTGTTTTTTTTTTCATAAAACAAGTGACACTCAAGTTTATTCCCTCCAAAATACCAAATCTTATCTCATTTTACTCATCATCCTCCAACAAGACTAAATTCGTACATAACTCACGTGATATTCCTTGTAATCCCTTTTCATAGCTTGTTATAAAGCTTGGTAACTAACAATAAAGATTTTTATTGCTACGAGTATCGGTTACCCGCAGATTACGGTCTCGAGTGCCAGTAAACTGGTTAGTTACTGGTATACAGCTACTGAGTATAAGAAGGTACCTTTGAGGAAGTGTTTCCCAAACTTGACTCGGTCACATTTTTTTTAGCGTGGTAAAATCATCAAATGAGTCCTCCCACCCCGGACAGGGCGGGAGGGACTGTCAGACTTGTACTGACTAAAATCCACGGTGTCCTTCAATAGCCCTTTATGTTCCGGGGTCACGGTGAAGAAATAAATCTCGCGACCCCGGCAGGCTTTGGCCCTCTGAGGCCTCTGGTCCCGTCATATTTGCTGACGCTCTTTGAGGCGCGCGTGCATGGTCGGCATGGTCCATGGTCGGACAGCGAGTTGCCCTTTACTCGCTGTCCGCATGCCCGCGCCTATGGTGGCCGGAGATCGTCTGCTGCAACTACTAGCGAATATTGAGTCCTAATAAGTAGGACCGATGCTACATCGACCTAGTTAAAGTGAGTTGGATCCACCTTTTAATGATCCATCCCGAGCAACAGCATCAAATGCTGCATATTCGTTTACGGCTGAGTGATCTCAATGGCGGTAGTAAAACGCAACGTGAGTGGTTACGCACAGGGAACAAGATGGCGCTAGACGATTTGTATAACTCTATCTCTTTCCCATAGCCTAAAGACTCTCGTTTTACGGTAGACTGGCTGGTGGCCTCACGCCGTTTCATGGTAGACCGGCTGGTGGCCTCACGTTTCATGGTAGACTGGCTGGTGGCCTATGATGACGTTTTAAAGCGAGAGTAATTCCAGTGTGGGACAGAGACAGATCTATACAAGTTGCCTAGCGTCACCTCGTTCCCACATTGGATTTAATCTCGTTTTAAGACGCCATGATAGGCTACCAGGGCCGCCTGGCTGACCTTTATCCTCTCGGCTGTCGGATTCCGGCACTAACAGTTGTTACTCTGTTCCGTCGGTGCGCAGGAGTTCTAGTACTTCTGGGTGAACTCACTTCATCTTAAACCTCATCTTTGGCTCTGATCTGCAAACAAATCCATTTTAAATAAAAAAAAAAATAAACAGTGGACAGGAAATGAAAATTAAAGTAGGTCTAGAAAATCTAGATAATTTAGGAAGATAAGATATGAAAAAGCTGTGTTTTCCTGCAGTTTCTATTACATTTGTACCCATCGATGGTGATCGTGCAATTCTAATAAAAATAAAAGTTGTTTCCGATTGATTCTTGCAAGCTCGACTCTTTTAATTGGATTAGACAACCTACTGATTTAAAAAGCAAGTGAACAAATCTTTATAATCAGAAAATACATACCTGAAAAATAGTTTTAATTGGAAACAAAATCTCTTTACTCTAAAACAGCTAACAGGACGTGGGTCTAATTTTTGTTAGATGGGTCGGAACCCAGTCAACTTTGAGAACCACTGCTTTAGAGATTACTTTGTTCTGTCTTTGTTAATCTTAGTCAGGGTTTACAGCCTTTTCCAATGAGCTTAGTGAAAGATTTTCTTATTACTAATGGATGTCGTTTTCTTTTATTTTACTAACTAGTTTTGGACAAAGTACCTTCTTGCTAGCTTCACTATTCTATTTAATGTTTACTCTAATAAAGATTCAGACAAAATTGGGTAGATAGCGGAGAGACTTTTGTTGCGGACATTATGAAGACGACAAAAACCGTAGTGTCATTTAGAACTTACTTGCTGTTGCCAGCGACTTCGCTTGTATGAATATCCTTCAGGAACGAAAAACGGAAATAAACGGTATTCTATGTGTTAATTCAGATTAAAATCTATATCTCAGAAACAAAAATCATTAAGATCCGCTCCGCCGTTTTGGCGTGATTAGGATGCAAAGATCCGTCTATACTAAACTTGTAGATCATACGAGTACAATAGGTTCTTAGACTTAAAAAAAAATCTAAATAGGTCGCCAGTTACATTATCAAAAAATATTTAACACGTATTTTTTAATTTCTTACTTTTTTAAGACGCTTTTATAACTGACACTACGTCACAGGAAAGGTCACAATCGCTAATTTTGACGTAAAAACTTATTAGCTTAGTAAGGGTGCTTGTACACGGCGCATGCAACTCTCGCTAGTAAAGGTGCGGGTTTGCGGTTTACTCGCGCGAGTAACATGCGCAAGCTACCTGATCAGTTACCCGCTGGGTGCTTCTACACGGCGCATGTAGCTTGAGCATGTTGAGGCACATGCGGGTACATGCGCCGTGTACAAGCACCCTAAGCGTTGATATTTATAACAATAGAAAAAATACTTATTCATTATTTTTCAACCTCGTAACTGACGCACTGATTAGATTTGCAATGTAATGATACTGTCGAAATGCCTATTATTATCATTTGTTTCAATCACTTGGTTGAACGATTGACTGCGCCAACAGTATTTGCAATCAATCCGTACCGATTCCATCAAAACTAGTACATATGTTCGGATGTACTTCCTGTCCTAAATGACCAAGAACCAACTATATTTGGCCTACAACACCTTCCAAATTAAGTTAGCATCTACTTCTAATCTAATCGAATGTGTCAACAGGATTTTCACGTACCGATTGTCACCCTACCTTGATAACTCAATTACTATTGGGAAATCCCTATATGAATATTGATGAAGGTATATGGGTTAGAACTGGCTTAAAACCCCTACTGTTGATTCCTGATACATAACGTGGTTTCTGAAAACTTAGTTATGTGTACTTACCTATATTTAGTTCTCTGGGGTCTTTATGTAAAGTTTGACTTAGTAAGAGTGAGTGGTTGTAGTACTTTTACATAAACAAGTGGATGGTATTATTTCCACCCACTTATATATATTGATGTATATCGATTTCGTATAATATCAACATTATATTAGGTATTGAGGTGCGTTTCGATTAGGCAAGCCTAGCATACAAGTATGATTTCACATTTACATATATAACTTGTATTATGGAAACGCCGTTTTAAGGATGACTTTATCTGACATTCCTAGAACTCACAACCGGGTGTACGTCATTACTGCGAAGTACGTTATCACGAAAATTCTTTAATCCGAACATGAACTTTCGCGACAACGTTTTTCGCAGTAAAAAACTTTCGCAGTAACGTACTTCGCGGTAATGAACTTTCGCGATAACGTACTTCGCGGTAATGAACATTCGCTGTAACGAACATCGCGGTAACGAACTTCGCAGTAATGACGTACACCCAACGCGTACACCCGTACATCCCTCACAACCGGCATGCCTTGACGACGAGTCATAATAATTATGTCAAAGCCCGTGTTGCTACACGGGCGAGGCAGGTTACCCACAAAATCATTAGTTTTCGGGAGGATGTGATGGTTCGTGAATTCAATAAAATAGAGATAGTTGTCTTTTAATACGCGTAGACTAATTTTAACTACGTCACTCGATCATGCAATTCTGTTGATAGTCCACTTCTAGTTGAAATGGGTCACAGGTCGATCGCAACATGCATGTAAGGCACGGTACATTCGAAATTTCTAGCCGAGTTCATGTGGCAATTACACAAATTGCAATCAGCCTATTTTGAAAGGCTTAGGCTCGGCTTTTAGAAGCCTTTGTACGTAGGTACGTATAAAGGATTTGGAAAGCGTACCAACGCTTACCGATGATTGATGTAGTGTAACTGTTTTAATGGATGGATGGATGCAAGTGGCGAATTGTCGTTCGGCGTGGCGGTCAAAGGGGGAGGCCTATGTTCAGCAGTGGACGTCTTCCGGCTGACGATGAACTGTTTTGATTGGTTGTTCACAGTCTAAACCTAAAAACTGAAGAAAAGATTCCTAAAGAATATAAGCCAGATATATTTTAATCTATTTCGATTACTTCGATCCGACTTCGGAAGCAAGTGACTGAGTTTTCTATTTCATTGAATATTGTGCCACTGCATAACCAGAAAAAAAAAACAGTACGTCTTGTGTTGTCTAAGAATTCTGTTATTATTGTTTTATCCTTTTTGGAGGGCTTTTTAGGCATGATATTATTCTGTGTGATTGCGTAAACAATGGTATAAAAATAGGTACTTAGATTTCACACAAATTTTTCTATCAAATTAATGTTTTATATCGCGTACAGAAACTAATCAGCAAAGGCAGAAAAAAGGATCGAAAAACAAAAAAATATCTGTTAAAAGATATAATTGAGCCAAGAAGAATAAAGCGCCACGTATATCAAGTTGCAAGTGTTTGATCGGCCTTTCATAAAGGCACTTTTAGACGGTTCATTTTTTGTTCATTTTTACCTTTCATTCGGTACATTTCACTCGAAATGAAATGTCTGAACAAAAAATGAAACACGAGTGCCGAATAAATTATTAAGTTTCACTCGAGTGAACAATCATTCGAGTGAACTGTCTGATATCACCTTAACAGAGGGTGGAAAAAAACCTCCCCTGGTGTAATTTTATCTACAAAAACAAACCGCGTCCACGGTACGGCAAAAAGCTTCATTTGAATAAAATGTTGTTTCGCTGATCCTAACATACTTTTCCCATTTAATAATACGGCATTCCCACAGGGTTTTAACCCTAGAAGCCTAATCTACGTCTGCGAGACGTACACGAAACCGAATATCGTTTGTCTCTTTGTAACGGTTGAAGCTAGCGCATCGTGTTTTATAACCAACTCAGTGGTTACCAGGAGCTAGCATACGGTGCCCAAAACGATAAGGTAAGTCCCGTCATTTTTGATTTATCGAAGTATTACACGCCTGCGAGACGTATGTTTAGGCTTTGCGTAACTTTTAACTAGGCTTACGTGATTTTACTTTTGTTCGTTTTTCATATATTGATATGTGTATTTACGGCGTTGTTTCAGATAATTTAAAATATGTCACCGTCTCGACGATTAGACAATATTTTAATAATCCTAAACGAGGAATATGATCCTTCTTTGGAATATCCGGATTCCGGATAAGTTGAGAATGACCGGATTATTGACCACGTTCAAAGCAAAGATGAAAATAGTTATGTGACTGAGTATGTTTCGTCTTTACAAGAACCTGCTTCCTCTGCGCTTTTTGTTGCTATAAAAAAAGAAGAATGTCCGAATTGGTTTGTTATACGTGTTAGGAATCCGTGCGTGGCGATCACAAGGTTCATATTTGTGTAGACTGTTCTTAAAGTTGATCTAGTCTTTTGAAATCTGTTTAGTTTTAATATTTGCTCTAAGAATAACTAATTAGGATTAAAAAATAAAGAAAAATCTAAGAAAAAATAATATGTTTCTATTGATTTTGAAGATATCGATTTTTTTGTTCCAATTTATTCACCTGGTTTTATTTTTGCAATAAATAATTGTGATTATAGTAATTATTCATAACACTGTTATTTTAATGTTAGCTTATATACCAAATTTAAATTTCCACTACAAACAAAAAATAAATTACTGCTATTTTCACTAAAAAAACTGGAATTATATGTGTACGTCTTTGAGACGTATGTTAAGGCTTTGTGTACTTCTGAAATAGATTAGGCTTCTAGGGTTAACTGACACGAACTAATATCAAAACTAATATAGAAAAGAAGAAACCCCATGTAGAACCTGCATCAGAAAAACATCATCAATGTTTATCACTGGAGAGAAATTGTTTACTTATACATCATAAAAACGGAGGAAAGTCCATATCGGGCGGTATTTCAGCCAGTGACGTCACTAAAATGAGCTTGGTCCTTTTTTTGCGGCGAACGGCCGCGGTCCTTTGTAAAAAGGTTGTATCTCTTTATAAAGGTGACAGCTTAGTTGACGAAGATTTACGAGTAGTGAGAGCGCGTGACCAAGGAAATTGTATAAGTGATTAACTTTAAGTCGGTTCCGACCCGTTTAGAGGACCGATGATTCTGTTGAGAGAAAAACATTTTTGATAAATTGTTCGTAAATGTGGTCTTGGATATTCTAAGAAAAATATTTTTAAGAAACAATGGATTTTGAAAAAAAATATACCTAGATTACTTGTGAAAAAATACTTCAGGTTCTAAAGAAATCAAGATTTGATTGATTGTGACTCTAATCAAACTTCAATTTTCTTAGCTCAATGGCCGCGTCCTTATTATACAAGTTTTTTTTTAATACAAATTGCATATTTTTTTCATTTAAATTAACTTTTCTAAAAATGTGATTACGTATTGTATGCAACACTGGCCTAATGGTAACGCGCCCTATGTCGAAAAACTGAAACAACTACAAACTTATTGTAAAAATAAATCACCCAACATCACAAGCGATAGTTATTTAAAGAAATATAATAATAATATAATAAAAATAATAATATATTTATTATAATAATAATATTTATTTGGAACAAACTTAGATCTACACAAAAACAGTATAGAACGGTGATAGCTGCAAAAGTATAAAACTGCGGCGCAGCTACCAACGCCCAAAAATATAAACAATTCGACAGATTATTTTGTGCCACAATAAATGTTATAAAAACAAGTGGAAATAAATTACAATTAAAATTAAAATCATTAAAATCAAAATTACCATTAAAATTACATCAAAATAAAAATAAATTAAAATTACCTAAATCAAAATTTCAATTAAAATATTAAATAAAAATTAAAGAATTAAAGAATTTTAACATTCAGATAACATTATAGCATTTTAGTCACTTATAATTATTATAGTTATTATATTAGAGTGAGGGAGCATATTGTGTGTGAGTGTATGTATGTGTGAGTGTGTGCGAGAGTAAGGTTGTGTGAATGTGTGTGTTGTTTCGTTATACTACCACAAGTTGTTCAGTATCAGCATAGGACAGGGATTTCAGAAAAACGGTCAACTTCTTTTTAATTATTTTTTTTGTTAATGGATAGATATTTATTCTCTTGTTGATGGAATTATATAAGTTGGAACTAATATGATTGAAATGTCGACTTACCACCGCGGATCTGCAAAGCTGAGTTTTGCAGATTCTGTCAGAGCCTCGTTTCTTTGAAAGATATTGTGGGTCATAATCCAAAAGAGAATGTTTGCTCAGAACAGTATGCAGTATAAACAGCTGTCTAACTGTAAGGACCTCGCATAGTTTATATAGGTCACATGTCGGGAAACGAATTGGTTTCTTCGCGAGCACTTTTAAGACCGCTCTCTGTGCCCTCTCTAACCGCATCATAGTTGTCTTGTGGGTACCACCCCACACTACAATGCAGTACCCAAGAACTGACTGAGCAAGAGCGAAATAAATCATTTTAAGGCATTGAAAGCTGGCGGACGTCCTAAGTTTTTTAAACAAGTATATCAATCTTCTTACACGGGTCACTATAGAGTTGACCTGTTTTTTCCACGTAAGAAGACCGTCCACTATAACTCCAAGATATTTTATACTATCGGTCCTTTCAATCTTTGCACAGTTACAAGTATTAGGTAAAGTGTGAGTACATACATGGGCACGGATTTCAAATGAATTAGGAGGTTGGCTAAGAATTCCTGGGGTAAAGGGAATAAACTTGGTCTTTGTGATATTTAGCGTGAGAAGATTTGCGTTCAGCCAAGTCATAACTATTCTGAGAGCCTTCTCCGCATTTTCTTGAGTTTTTGGCCAGTCCTTACCATAAGTTATAAGAGCAGTGTCGTCCGCATATGTAATTATTTTTGTGTTAGGGAGATGTAACAGACACAGCTCATTAACGTAAATTAGGAAGAGGGTTGGACCCAAGACGCTTCCCTGGGGTACACCAAAGATTACGTTTTCCTTTTCACTTGTGAAGGTTTCTACTCGGACAACTTGTTTTCGATTCGTCAAGTAACTACGGAACAAATTGAGGGCACTTCCACGAATACCAATTTGTTCCAATTTAATAATTAATTTTGGTATAGAAACAGTGTCGAACGCTTTCGATAAGTCCAGGAAAACAGCTACAGATTTGTGTTTGTTATTAAAGTGACTTACTATAGTATTTGTAAGTTCCAGGGTAGCGTCAGCAGTGGATTTTCCAGCACGAAAGCCGAATTGGTTGTTGCCCAGGATGTTGAGTTTTCCAAGGTAATTCACCAGTCTGGCGTTAACGACTTTTTCAAAGATTTTCGAGAGGGTTGTGAGTACGGATATAGGTCTGTAATTAGATACAGTGTCCTTATCTCCTCCTTTATGTATAGGGTGAACGACTGCTGTCTTGAAAACATCTGGACAAACCCCTGAGGACAGACACAGGTTAAATATGTGGACAAGAATTGGGGTAATTGTGTTTTTTATGCCCTTGACAACTGAGGCTGGGATACCATCATATCCAACAGCACATTTATGTATCTTTGAGGCTTAGAATGATACTCTCAACCTCAGCATAGTCCACGGCACTCATAACCATTGACTCCACTGGGGCTGGCTTGGGAGGGCTAATAATTTCTGGTATAGAGTTTTTGTCTGAACCATTACTTAGGGGTGTGGATTGCGAAATTTTCGATGCGAGATTACTTCCCACATTAGCAAAATAATGATTTATCTTATTGACTGATTGAAGAGGATCATCCCCACATTTCAATAACTCGGAGCACGTTGTGTTGTTCTTGTCCAGATTAGCTATTTGCTTAATTAGTTTCCAGGTTGCTTTTGGGTTGTTCCTGGCTTTCTGAAATTCGAGACTCTCAAAGTCGCGTTTTAGTTTCCTCAGCAAGTTATTACAGTAGTTACGATATCGATTGAATACTATTTTATGAGATTCATTTTCAGGGTGCATCTTAAATTTTTTATAAAGCTTGTCTCTGTGGCGAATACATCTTAAAAGGCCAGGTGTGATCCAAGGCTTGACAATCCGCCTTCTACTGGGTGTTACGGAAAAATGAGTGTGTAATTTTATGGAAGAAGCTAAAATCGACACGAGAGATTCAGCAGCAAGATTTGCATTATTTGATTGCAGGATTTGAGTAAAGTCAGAATTTTCAATGTCATCCACCACCTTTTTAATATCAATCTTTGTGAGTGAATGTTTAGGTGCTCTTGCTGCCACGCTCGGGTTGCAGAACAGAAGAACCGGTGCGTGATCTGTTATAAGGCTGTCCAATACGAGGGTAGTAGCAGTATGTGGAGATCTGAGCAAAACATGGTCGAGGCAGTTTGCTAGTCTTGTGGGAAAGGTATGTGCGGGAAGCATACCGTGTGTTGCCAAAGTGTTCAAATATTCGTCCGAATTTAGGTCCAAGCTAGACGGTTCTATATTTATGTTAATGTCTCCGATTAGTGCCACGGTTTTATAATGTGATAACTGGTGTAATATAAGATCTAGACTACTGAAAAATGCCGTGAGATCTTTAAACGAAGGAGACCGATATATGGCAATAAGAGCAACCTTGTCCGAAAGTTTGATTACCAGGCAATTTGCATCATTGAAAGCCGGACTTTCAATAGAACACTGCAAATCATTTTTGACATATGCAACTACACCATCATTCTGATTTTTCGTGGAAGAGCCCTGGAATGTATAACCTGGTAAAAGGGGAATATTCGGACATTTACTCAGCCAGCACTCGGATAAAAGGATAATGTCCAAAGTGTAATCAAATCTAGCCAATAATATAAGAAGTTTATCAAAATTACAGTTGATACTTCGAATGTTCACATGAAGGATTTTCAGATTATTCTCCAAATTTCCCAAATACTTAGTGGTACTCTCAGGCGAGCAAACAAAGCTATCAGAGACAGCAACTTTCTCGATTTCAGAACTTATCATATTTAAGTCATCCATTTTTTATTGATATAAAACAGAGGGAAACAGTTTGTAGAGAGAGCGGGAAGGTTATATCCGAGAGCTGAGATAATCTAGATATGATCATAAAGATACGATCTGCTGTAGCGGTATATTGTAAATGCAGTATGTATGTATAATAAGATATATGTGTTAAGTGGTAGACTAACTCGTGATGATTATAACGTAGTTTGTTGAGTTGTGTTAAGTTTATTTTGTATGTGGAGTATAGTGAAAAAGTGTATACAGGATTGCCAATAATAATTACAAGCGACGCAACATGAGTGACGTAGTTTAAACATAAGCATGCGAGCATAAACATTTGCGAAACAAAAATAGGTAAGAGTAATTGATGATTAAACGAACTTACCTGTAAGTGAAGTTCGATCATAATTATGTGAGGTGTTTTGTTCGAAGAGATTAGATTTTACACTTGTAGTTTCACGTACAATGTCGCCTCTATGCACTCAGTTCAAAGACAACTAAAAAAAAAAAAAAAAGTATGACAGGTTATACTGACCATAGTTTGCATTCAAATCTTCATTTAGTTTAGAGAATAATAATAAATAAATAGTATTCATTTCACAACTTTGGGTGTTCAATTCGGGAGGGAGGGATTCTAATCTCTTCGAACAAAACACCTCACATAATTATGATCGAACTTCACTTACAGGTAAGTTCGTTTAATCATCAATTATGTTTCTGTGTTTTGTTCTCGAGATTAGATTTTACACTTGTAGATATTGAGAGTGATTTGTGAAATGAATGCATTTAGATGTTGGATAAATCAATAAAATATTGAAACAAAACCACAACAAAAGAAAATACTCCAGTAACTAAAATCGATACTGTATAATTATACTGTATATAACTAAATCATTTGTTGATTGTACAAGTACAAGCACTAAATGAAATAACTACAGAAAACAATTTGGTATAATTAAACCTAATAAAAATTAGGTATTACAATCATGATTCGAAATGAATGATTTTTTAAATTGCCATCTAATAAAATGCTTCTAGCAAATAGGTCACTAGAATCAGTTAAAATAAACCTGTTATAAGACTTGGCGAAAGTTGTAGATCTATGTGCCAGACCAGCCGGCAGTTTTTCGATCCAAATCTAAATTGACACCCATCTTATGACCAGAAGTACTGGCATGACTAATACTGTGAGCAGAAAATTCTGTAACATTGATTCCACTGACTTGTAAGGTACTCTTTATCCACCTGCTTAGTGTTAGAGCACAAACATTATTATGTGGCTTTTTGATGCTAACAAACAGAAAAAAAAACTCGGCGAAAACTACGTAACGACTCGGTTAGACTCGGTTACGCGTAAATAACCTAACCTACCAATAATTTAGCTGGGCATATTTTGAGTCTTTCCTGAATATATGATAAAATAGGCTTAGCTGTTTTGATTTTATACTAGACGTTTTTATCAAATCAGCAATCTTAATGGATATATTTCTATTAGATGAGGTACTAATATTCTCAACTTTAATTTTGGATAGGGTATGAACCCTGTGGGCAGTAACAAACGTGCAAGTAAAGTCTCCAAACTTGAATTTTTATCGATCGTGGGGTACTTAGTTCGATAGAGTGTCTGTAACTAATGAGGTATCCCACGTGGAGTCGCATTTCAGTAAAGATGAGCGAAGTCTAAATAGCCCTTTAAATAATCTTTGTACCCGATCGTCTTTACTTCTGTGGTTACCTAAAATTAAAATCAATCCGACCTGCAACTGTTCAAAGTGTCAGTACCGAACACCTGATTTATGTAACTCAGTAAAAAATAAAATAATTTTTGGAACAGAAGCTTCATAAAGAAATGTTTTCAAATAACTATCGTATTGTTTGATACAATTTTCCGATAGAGATACCAACATTATGTTAATCGATGCCGGAGGAATGCTTCATCTCAGTGAAGATTCCCACACAATACTCCGGCAACCAGGGTAATCCGGTTACACAACCGGATGTCAGATACACATCTGACAGTTGCTGGAATGAGATAAATTATTAATTCTTTAGAATAAAGACAATCACAAGGTGTACTTACTAAAAGCTTAGTAAACAAGGAATACCAGGGTTGTGACAACCGGAACAAGAAACAAGTATTCCTCTCCAATAAAGACAAAGCTTTATCTTTGATGATCTTTCTCAATGTTTTGAGAATTAATTTGCAATAGCAAATGGAGGAAACCCATAGAAATACATATTGAAAAAACCTTCAAATATTATATGCGTCTGGGTCTTTGTGCCATGATACATAATTATCTAAGCACATTTTTTATTGAATACAATTAGCGAACATATCGATATCAGCTTGGCCGCACAGTTCCCATGTTCAGCAGTGGATGTCTTACGGCTAATATGATAAACACTTTCACTAATTCTTGAAAGGCAAATTAGTGATAGTTCCCATTAAATGTCGGGCTGAACTCGTCTCGATTCAGCATCGGTGATACTGTTCTCGATTGATGGAATGTATACAGAGCAAAAAACTTTAAAATTGTGAGCCTCACACCATTGCCATATACTTTCAGTAAGTTTCGTTAAATGGGGAAACTGCACATCTGCCATGCAATTTACATAAATATAAATCGCAGTCGAATGTCTATTCTCAAAATTATTTGACAACTAAATATTTTTTTTAGAAAAGATTTAAAGTCCAATAAAAGCAGCCACTGATTCCAAATAATAATTAATAAATTGTTTTCTTTCTGACTCCAAGTACCACTAGCTGTTTTTCCATCACAAGCTACACCCCATCCCTTAGTTGAGGCGTCAGACTGAATTTCTAAATTATACTCATTAATTTTATTTTGCAATTATCAGAATTCAAACACCAATCAAAATCGGAATCTAGAAGACGTTAGACGTACGTCGTACAGTAATGAATTTTTCATAATTAATATGAGACTTAGGAAATTCAATCTCAATCTCTAAAACTCTTTAGTAAAGAGCCAGCCATATTCAATGGCAGGGCAAACAGATGTTAAAAGTCCCACTAAGCGAGCAAAATACACCAACAATTTTACACCATAGCAAGTTTTTAAATTATAGTAACTCATTAAAAAAAGAATTATACGCTTTTCGAGAGGCAAGCAATTTCCCTTGGTTTCGGATTAATATGAGAAAACCGAAATATTTACATGAATTACTTGGAATCATACAACTTTTATCTTCATTTATGATGAAGCCTTAGGATGAAAGCAATTTCAATATTAGCAACACAATCGTTATAGCAATAATGTGATACGAGGCAAAGATCATCATATTAGATAGCTGGTTGACAGATTATCGGACGAATGATTTTAGAATCTTTGAGAATCGTTATTGAAAAATATGCATCCATAAGATCAATCGTGGACATAAAACAGTATTTTGAAATAAATTTAATTAATGTCCGAAAGCATTCTAATTTGAAATATTATATAAAATAAGTTTAATTAATGTCCGAAAGCATTCTTATTTGAAATGTTTTTAGTGTTTATAAAAATATTAAGACTTTTAAATTTAAAATTAATCGAGATTGTCCGTTTGATGAAGGCATAGGCAAAACTAAAAATTTGACCGACACAAGGTTGAAATTCATGTTCTTCAGAACGAGAATCTGACATGGAGTAGGTGAATATGGAATTTCATAACCCTTAATCCATGATAGTACAGTTTGATTTGATGATAATTATGACCATTGCACATAAAAATGACAAAGTCTACCGACATCTACCGTGGTGTCTATAGGCGGTTACGGCCGTAGCGTAGTTCGGACGTAACGCTTTGAATGACTGCGCTTGCTGCTGTCGAGGGTACAAACTGCTTCGTTCTCTGAGGCGCCGTCGATCTGCAGTACGGCGCTGGCATCCAGTTTCTTTTAGATAGTGGAGGCTTTGGCTTGTTTGATATTACCTTGGGCTGTGGACGACATTTCAACACAGCTCCTGACGTATTAACGGCTTAACTGTTCGTAGCTTCTCAGAGAGCTCCTGTCCGAAGAGTAAACTATCAATTTTAGTCAGCTGTACCTGATCCTTTAAGTCCTTTTTCAATACAGCCACAGGATAAAATTACGCCTGGTGACTGAGTCATTATATTGACATTCGCACCAAATACACCAGGTGTCCACAAGTAATTTCAATATGTTCGGATCTATAATCTCTTGAGACGAAAGAATAGAAATAGCTTCACATAAACATGTAGCGTAGTGCAAGCAACCTGTTTCAGTTTGGCCTGGAAAGCGATATCACGCTTTACTATAAGGTCAGTGACTGTAGCCCTTACTTCAGGATTTAGAGATGCTGCGTGACACATCTTACAGTATTCCGGAGGTAAATGAGACTCTAAAAGCTCCTTTCAGATCTCTTTATTCAAACCAGATGTGGTTATGAATTAATAGCATTGTATGTTTTTACCAAAAGATTGTAGCGGTTGGATCTGATCCTAATATTTGCATCACGGATTCGTCTGATTCCTGAATCCCCCTTTCAATAGCAACTACATCAGCTGAAAATTAAGAAAGTGGCTCTTGTGTCGCTTCATACTTCCGATATTTGCAGCAACTCCAAATAAGAAGCGCTATTTGATAGAACCAGCTCATTATGGTTCATCGGTAGGAATTTATTATTCCCCGATTCAAAAACTATACAATGCTGTACATTCTCCACTAATATGGACCATGAATATGGACCGTATTTATAATGCAGGTAATATCAATAGAATATTTTGTAACAAAAGCCGTCTATTTATTTTTCATTCAACAAATAGTTTAAGGAATTGCGGGTAAGATGAACTCATAGACGTTGCATCGTGAACCCCGATTTATGAAAACACAATTGTTTCATGGTTATAATTACCTAAACAGGTAACAAGATTTATGTACTTAATAAAGCGTAGCTATTACGTACATATATTACAGCGGGTAAGATGAACTCAAGGCGTTACATCGTGAACCCGAGTTTTAAGTAAGAATGGATAAGTTGCAACTCGTGCGTAGCATCGTTAATCCATTTTCCTCCAATAAAAAATTAAAAATACCTGATGGTATCCAATATGGCATCTGGCTCAGATATTAATGTAACACTGCGGCGTCGTCCTTTATGCATTTTTCTTTCCAACTATTTAATTTTTTCTTCATGTAACTATATCATTATATTTCCTCTTGTGCATAACTAAAAAACAATAAAATTGCCAAAAAAACATCTAAAAAGCAAATTGACAGTACAATATGGCGGAGCACTGGAACGTGAATGAAGATTTGAATGCAAACTATGGTCAGTATAACCTGTCATACTTTTTTTTTTTTTTTTTTTTAGTTGTCTTTGAACTGAGTGCATAGAGGCGACATTGTACGTGAAACTACAAGTGTAAAATCTAATCTCGAGAACAAAACACAGAAACATAATACAGAGATTTTAAACAATCCAGAGGTTAGTCATGCTGATTTTAAAATGGAGGAAAGGTCAGCCTCAGTCTTGACTTCGAAGTGTTTGCTTCCCTCTTTTTCGCGGACGAAGATCTTGCCATGTTTAACCCAGCAGAATGTAAAGTCATTAGACTTAGCCGCATCTCGTGCCAGGAAGTATAGTCTCTTTTTCCTAGAAATCAAGTTTTCTGAGACGTAGATTGGTTTAGCAGGACCACTGATTTTCAGGTGTTCTGTGGTCAACTTGAAACTATTTCTGTTATGTTTACGGAATTTTTCCAAAAAATCCTCTTTACGGAGGGCAGTGGTAAAGTCAACTATAATTGTTTTGTTGGCTACATCTTTACTTTTTATACGGTAGATGTCTTTGATTTCATGTGAATTAATTTGCAGATTTGTCAATTTACCGGTATCTATTATAGTTGACAGCAGGGAAGCCTTAGTTTCTGCTTTAGCGACTGGAATGTTACGAATCTCTAAGCAGGTTGATCTAGAGCTTTGCTCAAAGTTTTCGATTTTTGACTCCAGCTTATCAATGTAGAACATGTGTTCTTTTCGCTCGGTTTCCAAGGCCTCAACTCGAGAAGTCAGTTCGTCAAATTTGGCGGCCATATGGTCAACAGTGTCACGGATCTGATTTGCCATTGCGCAAAGCATTCCATACTTCTCCTCTTGCTGAAGCTTGAACTCGCGAAACATTTCCTTCATGTCAGACATAAAAGTTGACAATTTATTTTCCTCACCTTCGTCTAGACGTTTGCGCTTTGCAGTCCGGAAGGTTATATCAGGAGAAACGTTATTAGACGGCGAATCCGTATGTAGGTTGAGGTTAGGTTCGGAAGAGCTGCATGGCATGTTGAGCAAAGGCTGCGGAGTACTAAAAAGCGGCGATGCCGGCTGACCCTTTGGGGTTGCTGGTGGAGGGGAGCGTTGAAGGGGCATTTCGAATCGCCGACAGTATAAATCACCAAAGTAGAAGGCAGGGGCCCTGTTGTGCGAGATACAGAGCTTTTAATTAGGAACTCACAAGTCAAGTATGTTTGTTTGCTACCGACCGATCGAGCAGGTTTCCGTCCTATGGTATTTAACCAGAGTCTGTCTATTTCTTCCACATATGGCTTCTTCACCTTCAGTGTTGGCCAATATGAGATACACTAACTTTTATAGGATGGTGGATATTAATTATGAATATTCATACATTAAATTAAAAAAGTACAGAAGAAGATGTATTGAGTTACACTCGGCTTGGGTATGTGATAGAAAAACTTTGCTGGTAGTAAAAATATTAATCCAACAAAAATAAAAATCCAAAAATTAAATCTTCATGTTGGAATCGAACCGCCGTCCTCCACAATCGCAGTCCAAGCCGTACGCCTCAGCGCTAACTGTGTTTTTACAAAGTAAGTCCGAAATAGACCAACTACTGTCGAATCGAACTGACGGATTTTTTGAGGAGTAACCTTGCTTTCTCTTTCAAGGTCGAACTCGCACTTGAACACAAAGATCACACTGTCCACTTTTTATAACGATAAGTTTTGAATGTTTTAAATTCACGTCGTCGATACTATTTGGAATATGAGTCCACTCTTACGCAGCTGGGTTCACTAATAAGATATTCACATAATACAAAAGTTTTTAGCTGATATAGCTTATTTAGACCACTTTTTAGGGTTCCGTAGTCAACAAGGAACCCTTATAGTTTCGCCATGTCCGTCCGTCCGTCCGTCCGTCCGTCCGTCCGTCTGTCCGCAGTTTAGCTCAGAGACGCACAGTACTAGAGAGCTGTAATTTGGTGCAAACATACGGATTTGTTGTGCCGAAAAAGTGGTAAAATAAAATCTCGTAAAATATTTTTTTTAGGGTACCTCCAGTACTTACACGTAAAGTGAGGATTTTTTTTTTCTCGCGTACCCCTTAGTGTGGGGTATCATTAAATAGGCCTTTAAAAAATAATGATAGTTTCCATTAACAATTTTTTGATAAAAAAATTCGTTTGTGAAATATTAAGCTTTAAAGTGCTAAATTTTGCTCGATTCGAGTGTCCCCCCCCTCTACCAGCTAAACGATTATGTTTGGGGGTGTGAAAAAATTCACAATAGTAGTACATATAACGAAGTTTAAAAGAAAATTATCATGACTAAGTAGGCTTTACAACTTTACGAGTAATAGTCGACCAACTTATAAAATGTACTTGATATCATATTTTCTTAAACAAAATGTATCGGAGACAACTGCAAATGTAAGTTTGTCAACTTTATTTTTACAGCTTTTATAGGTATGTTTTTTTGGGGATAGGTAGGTTTTTATCGTCAACTATTTTTAACTAAATTCAAAAAAAGGAGGAGGTTCTAAATTCGTTGTAATCTTTTTTCTTATGTATTTTCCCCGATTTCTCAAAGACTCCTGGACCGATTTTGAAAATTCTTCTTTTTAGAATTAAATTCAGCGAATCAGTTTAGTTAGTTCGCATAAGTATTTTGATGGGCAACTACGGAACCCTACACTGTGCGTGGCCCGACACGCACTTGGCCGGTTTTTTTTATAATAAAATTTACGGAGCGTTTATAAACACGTCTGATCGCGGCGGGGTCAGAGCGGGGGGGGAAAGCATCGGTAAACAGACAATAAACCTTAAATTGGGTACTCAAAGGTGATATTTCTCTGTCACAATGTTTTTAGAGGACTTAACTAGAAAATATTTAACTAAGCTAGCTGCTGCGGTTCACTGTTTAAGTTTTAACAACATACGCCACACAGAAGGCCACGGATTTCTAAATAGGGTTTTTGTTTCCGCAAACTGTGACAAAACTTGCCCGACTTTATAGCTTAGGTTTTGTTGGATATAAAGAGGAGTAAATTATGTGTTTAGGTCCGTATAAGAGTATACCTAAAACATTACAGGATTTCCCCCTTTGATCCCTGAATTAAATATTAAAGTTGGACAAATACTCGTAGAACCATTCTTATTTGATGTTATGCTCGCTTCACACGGCTCGAAATATAATGAGCGTTTATCGAGTTCACCGCGATTCGGACTGGAGCGTCCAATCTGTAGGAGATGGATCGCGCACACTTTGGGCCCTATCAGAAAACCAGCGCCAGTTTTTAAAAATGTCGCAAAACATGTTGAGACAGAAGCTTTTTAGCCTCTTTTGTTTCTTTAGTTTCTTTTGTATAATTTTGTTTCCTTTGTTGTTTCTCTTCATGTAATTTTGTTTGTTCTGTCCTGTGTGTGTCAATAAATCAATTTTCTTCCTTTCACATGTAGCCTTGACGCAGCTCGCAATATAACAAGCCATGAGCATAAAGCATAAGAATATAGCAGTGCAGAAGTGTCGGCCTAATTTTTTCGTATAAGCATGAGCATTCGATTTCCGAGTTAAATTTCGCAGAATGAACCTGCTGATTTGTACCCAGTCGAAAGCTATAGGGAAGTTGTCACCGCGTCGTATCGCCATCCCGTGCCGATTCAGATTTGCTAGACAGTGTGATGGCTGGGCTTATATCCAAAAAATATACAGCACTCAGGAATAATACCGCTTCCTACCAAAAAGAATCGTATCAATAGTTTCAAAGATTTACCCGTACTTTAAGTAATATTAGTAAATTAAAGACAAGGTTCAAGACATTGTCCCTTACAAATATTACTTAAAGTACTGAAAGTACCAAACTAGCACCTTTACATGAAATGTGGAAAAGTTTCTTTAATAAGACAAAGTTTTCCCCTTTCCACACAGCGTATATAGTAGCCTTGTATACGTCTCAGATGAGTAGTGGATCTTTAGCAGCAGCTTTCTAGGAAACTGCTAATTATATATATAGCTAATATTATAACAAGGCTGATATTCCGTACAATATTTTGATAAATTCTAAGAATAATCTAATTGTGTTTGATCCATCAAAACTTTTCAGATTTTCTCTGTCAATATCTGTGTATAATAACGAAGCTGTTTGAAATTCAACAAGTTACACAGTAAATCATTTTAGGGATCTACTAAATTAGTAAAATATTCGTACCACACTTAAACTTTTGTTCAAAATACTATAACGAAGTACCTAAAAATATTTTAGGTTAAGATCTGAAGTTTTAAAAAAATTTGCTGTAGCATCAATTTTTTATGTCTATCATTTTAATTTAAAAAGTAATATTTTTGGGAAAAAATGGTTGATTTCAGTTTATTTTTTTGTGACTTAAATAATTTTATTTTAAAATAAAATACCACAGCGTTCAAACAAGTCGAATTTAATTTACAATTTAAACATTCAATTACCGATGTAAAATGTGAACTTTTTATGGATTCCAATTTTAATACACTTTCATAAATGTTTTACTCTCATTTACTTATATGTTTATATCAATGTATTAATCAGTCTTTACATAATACCAAGGCCAAAATGACAAAGTCAAGTATGTTAGAATAGCTTGAAATATTTATATTACCAGCTAGCGCTTCACACACGACTTAGCTTGCATGAATCTGTTTTCTTATTGGAACTTTAAGTTTGTTTTCACCTGTTGTACCAAAAACATGTATCAAGATTTTATGTTTTACCAGTAGTACAGACGCCAACAAGTCAACAAATCTGTCAAATTTTCCGAATCTGTAAAATTTTACCATTCAAACATTAACCTTCCACCATTGTGATAAGGTTGAAACTCTATTAAAGAAAGGAGAACATTCACGTTCTATACGTTTTTGGGCCTTTTCTGAAAGTGCCGTCAAAAGGAAAAAAGTAGTACCTATAGGTAGTACTAGTCATTTGGAGCAATAAGTTACTATGGCACAAAAGTTATAGGATTGCTCTCGATCAAGTTATACAAATGACAATGGGCAAAAGCGGTCCAAGATCCTCCACTTATGACACTTATGGGAAATGAAAGAACCTAGTTGTGACATCATTCTGGCAAAAGATTATCGAAATCTGTCCTGGGGTTCTTTTTTTATTTCGGTTTGAAAGTGACTACCTAATCTAACCAAATCTAACTTTTCATTTAGCTGTAAACAATGCCCGACGCATATTGAACCATCTGGGAAGGCGGTTGGCTCATGTGTGACTTACACCCACTAAAAATACCAACGAAACCTTAAATAGCTAACCTAACCTAACTTTTTTAGTTCAGATAAAAATGATGCCCGACGCATACTGAACCATCTGGGAAGGCGGTTGGCTTATGTGTGAGTTACATCCACTAAAAATACCAACGAAACCTTAAATAGCTAACCTAACCTAACTTTTTTAGTTCAGCTAAAAATGATGCCCGACGCATACTGAACCATCTGGGAAGGCGGTTGGCTTATGTGTGACTTACATCCACTAAAAATACCAACGAAACCTTAAATAGCTAACTTAACCTAACTTTTTTAGTTCAGCTAAAAATTATGCCCGACGCATACTGAACATCTGGGAAGGCGGCAGTGGCTTACGTGTGACTAACACCCACTAAAAATACCAAAGAAACCTTAAATAGCTAACCTAACTTAACTTTTTACTTTAGCTAAAAATGATGCCCGACGCATTCTGAACCATCTGGGAAGGCGGTTGGCTCATGTGTGACTTACATCTACTAAAAATACCAACGAAACCTTTAATAGCTAACCTAACCTAACTTTTTTAGTTCAGCTAAAAATGATGCCCGACGCATACTGAACCATCTGGGAAGGCGGTTGGCTTATGTGTAACTTACATCCACTAAAAATACCAACGAAACCTTAAATAGCTAACCTAACCTAACTTTTTTAGTTCAGCTAAAAATGATGCCCGACGCATACTGAACCATCTGGGAAGGCGGTTGGCTTATGTGTGACTTAAATCCACTAAAAATACCAACGAAACCTTAAATAGCTAACCTAACCAAACTTTTTTAGTTCAGCTAAAAATTATGCCCGACGCATACTGAACATCTGCGAAGGCGGCAGTGGCTTATGTGTGACTTACACCCACTAAAAATACCAAAGAAACCTTAAATAGCTAATGGTACCGCTTAAGCAGTTCGAGCGCGCAAGGTTAGCTATTCAAGGTCTCTTTGGTATTTTAGCTGGTTTAAGTCACACTACGCAGGCCAACCGCTTCCCGTCGGGCATTATTTACAGCTAATCTAAAAAATATTAGCTTAGGGCAGCTAAGGTAAGGTTGGGTAGTCGCGTAAACTGCCACTAAAAAATATGCGGCACTCGGGGACTGCCGCAGTATAGCTAAAGCATAGCACTTTTTATAATTAACTTTTTATTTATCACCTACTCTACTCCATCCCCGTCTCCGTCCCCGTCCCCGTCTCCGTCTCCGTCTCCATCTCCGTCTCCGTCTCCGTCTCCGTCTCCGTCTCCGTCTCCGTCTCCGTCTCCGTCTCCGTCTCCGTCTCCGTCTCCTTCTCCGTCTCCGTGTCCGTCTCCGTCTCCGTCTCCGTCTCCGTCTCCTTCTCCGTCTCCGTCTCCGTCTCCGTCTCCGTCTCCGTCTCCGTCTCCGTCTCCGTCTCCGTCTCCGTCTCCGTCTCCGTCTCCGTCTCCGTCTCCGTCTCCGTCTCCGTCTCCGTCTCCGTCTCCGTCTCCGTCTCCGTCTCCGTCTCCGTCTCCGTCTCCGTCTCCGTCTCCGTCTCCGTCTCCGTCTCCGTCTCCGTCTCCGTCTCCGTCTCCGTCTCCGTCTCCTTCTCCTTCTCCTTCTCCTTCTCCTTCTCCTTCTCCTTCTCCTTCTCCTTCTCCTTCTCCTTCTCCTTCTCCTTCTCCTTCTCCTTCTCCTTCTCCTTCTCCTTCTCCTTCTCCTTCTCCTTCTCCTTCTCCTTCTCCTTCTCCTTCTCCTTCTCCTTCTCCTTCTCCTTCTCCTTCTCCTTCTCCTTCTCCTTCTCCTTCTCCTTCTCCTTCTCCTTCTCCTTCTCCTTCTCCTTCTCCTTCTCCTTCTCCTTCTCCTTCTCCTTCTCCTTCTCCTTCTCCTTCTCCTTCTCCTTCTCCTTCTCCTTCTCCTTCTCCTTCTCCTTCTCCTTCTCCTTCTCCTTCTCCTTCTCCTTCTCCTTCTCCTTCTCCTTCTCCTTCTCCTTCTCCTTCTCCTTCTCCTTCTCCTTCTCCTTCTCCTTCTCCTTCTCCTTCTCCTTCTCCTTCTCCTTCTCCTTCTCCTTCTCCTTCTCCTTCTCCTTCTCCTTCTCCTTCTCCTTCACCTTCACCTTCACCTTCTCCTTCTCCTTCTCCGTCTCCTTCTCCTTCTCCTTCTCCTCCTCCTTCTCCTTCTCCTTCTCCTTCGCCTTCGCCTTCTCCTTCCCCTTCTCCTTCCCCTTCTCCTTCCCCTTCTCCATCCTCATCTCCATCTCCTCCTCCTCCTCCTACTTAATCTCCTCCTGCTTCTCCTTCTTTTCCTGCGTCTCCTTCTCCTCCACTTACCCCTCCTCCCTCTCCTGCTCCTTCTTCTCCTTCTTCTCCTCCTCCTTCTCCTCCATAAGCCAACCGCATTCCCAGATGGTTCAGTATTATGTGTCGGGCAATATTTACAACTGAATAAAAAAGTTAGGTTAGGTTAGGTTAGGTAGTTACTTAAACGGCCATAAAAAAAGAACCCCAGGGCAGATTTTGATAATATTTTGCTAAAATGATGTCACAACCATATACTTTCATTTCCCATAAGTGTCATCAGTGGAGGATCTTGGACCAAGTTCCATACATTTTTGCCCATTGTCCTTTGAATATTTCTCATTTTCATTCATCAAAATTTTGTTTATTTTGAAAAGTGCCCAGAAACACAAAATAATGCAAAGTATTGCTAGAATGGACTGTAAGTGAGTTATTCTAATTTTAAATGCGCAAAATTCGCAAAATTCTATGAATGTTACCTGGCAAATTCGGAAAGTGAATGTTTGCGAGGAAAATACGAAAAACTAATATTTGCGGCTAGTATTCCTCTTTGGCTAACTCTTCTTTGTAACAACGTTTTTATTTGAGTTACTTATACGTGCTGTAAATATAAAGTTTTTAATGCCAGACATTAATGTAATAAACACAATATGATAACGGAGTGCCTCGCAGTTTTTAAAATTTCTTAAAATTCGTATCAAATAAATAAATAATCTTATTGAATCGTACTTGAAGTATTTCCAACGTGAATTGTATTTAAAATGAAAAAGCACAAATGTAGCATACGAATAAAACTTATTTTTTCCATCAAATTAACTTCAAAGATTTCCAAAACCAGTCTGCCGTATTTACTACACGAAATTCCTTATAGAGACGTATTCATGCTCAACATTTTGTTACAATTATGGAGAAATGGTGGCCTATGGAAAGCTGAAAGGATCAGAAGCGGTTTCTCTACATCAGTTTAGGGGCATTTTGCTGGACGAAAAGCCGTCACACAATAAAGGCTTATACAGATAGAATGGTTAGAAAAAAACCTAAAGAACTTTTCTTGCTACTAAAATACTCGTTCATTTCACCACTCAGAAGGCATGCAATTCTGACACCATTTCTTAGTTTAATTACCACCATAGTTTCAACATGTCGTCTTCAACAACCATTTTTTTTCCACTTTGATCATTTAAGCATTGACTTTTGCATTGTCTTTTTTTTCATTAGCAAACACTTGAATAATAGTAACAGAAAAAACAATTCTTCACTGGGAAACATTGCTTCCACGCTGACGGTTTCGACGAGAATGTGGCTTGTGCGTACTTTACTGTGCCACAGTAATGCCGGCCGTGTACAGTTATTTCATGCGAGAACCTTCATCATCATCAGCCTATAAATGTTCATGTTCAAATGGACACAGGCTTACTCTCTGAGAGAGGGAGTGGGCCATAATCCACCACGCGGGCCCAGTGTGGGTTGGTGGATGTCACATATCTTCCAATTTTTGGTTCTAGGACTTGCCGGTTTCCTCACAATGTTTTCCTTCACCGTTTTGAGAGCAGTGGTGATGAAATAAATTACACAAAGTAATGCGCCTGGCTGGATTCAAACCCACGGCCTACAACTAGAAAGTCAGGGCTGATACCACTAGGCCACCACTGCTCAGCTTGCGCAGGCAGAACTGTGGTGACGCAGAAGAAGGTGTGCGTGTGATTGGCCCATAACGCCGCGTCAAAAGCTCATGAATGCTGGCGCCGACTCTACCCATTCCCATTTTTTTTTTTTTTGGGACAAACCCACCACACTATTCCCAAACCACTGCAACTCCTGAAAGCCAGAATCAACAGTGGCAACCACCAGAAAAGCGCCGAGACAATGAAGTCTCGACGTGTCCCGGAGAATGAATTTACCTGTCTTGGATCCTGCACGAAATTAATCAGAAAAGAATAGTGGAGGAGTAGGAAAAAATATGTTTCCACTTCCCTCCATGCAAGCAGGAGACAGAACAGAACAAGGCCAATAGGCACAAAGGGGCATTACAACTGGGAGAAGCCCAGTTGCCTAGCACCACGGGTAAAAATGATTACTAATATTAATGGGTCCTAAATTGTGAGCTGCTATATTTGATTCCAATAATAGGTATGGCAAAAACGCTTGAACGCACGGAAGTTTGTTCGAGTTTCGACAAGGTCCGTATAATAAATGACTCCAGATGTAGTCTGAACAGCATCCAACATAATATTGCGTTCGTTTTGCCAAAGAATACACTCCCAAAGAATATGATGTGCTGATTGTTCATATTCACAGTCAGGTGTTGAACATTGACAAAAAGGCGAGGGAACAAGCTTGAAGGAAAACAATTTACTTTTAAAGTTACCATGTCCGGTGAGAAATTGGGCAACACAGTGATCCACCTCCAGCCACGTCCTAGCCAGCCGCTCACGAACGGATGGAAAGAACTGGTAGAGGTGCCGTCCCTTGATAGAATTATCCCACCTATTTTGCCATTCGGATAAAAGATCCTCCCAGACGTCGCTCTGGGGTTTGAATAATCGAGATATCTTATCACGGTCACGTTGCGGTAGAAAATCAGCGTCAGTGGTCTCCCGTGCGGAAAAGTACATTGCAGCGCGTCGTTGCACTTCAAGATCTACTGGTAGAACACCAGCAAGTACCAGTAAAGCTTCAGTACTGACGGTCCTATACGCTTTACTTAAGAATAACAAAGCCAAGCGCTGACTTTGAAGCAATTTACGTCGTGCCGCACCTATGGTGGCTCTATCGGCCCAAACAGGTGCCCCGTAGCACACACAACCCAAGTAAGTAGCCCCATAAATAGTTTTTAAGGTTAAAAATGACAACCCCCAAGTAGATTTAGATATTCTCGTTAGGGCATAAAAGTTATTTTTAGCTTTTTCACCAACCGTTTTTATGTGTTCTATGAATGTGAAATTCCTCTCCAAGACTAAACCAAGATAGCACACCGATTGTTTTCTCTTAACGGGAACATTATTGAATTTAATACTAGGCCACGATTTAAGGTCACCCTTTAAAATGAGTTGATAGGTTTTTTGTGGTGCAAAGGTCAGGCGGTTTCGATCGCCCCACTGAGATATTAATCGTAGGCAAGTGTCAGCCAAATTCTCGAGTCCAGCACGAGTACTTGACTGTATGAGCAGAAGGGCATCGTCCGCATAACCAGTTAAAGAACAACCACTTGGAAGAGGAATCGCGAGGAAATCATCGAAGCCTAGATTCCATAAATGAGGACCGATAACCGAACCTTGAGGACAGCCCATAGTAAGAGGTTTCGATACGGAATGATGTCCGAGCTTAAGTTTAGCGTATCCGTTAGAAAAGTACGAATAAAGAAGATTAAATATATTTTTATAGCAACCACGAGCTTTTATCTTAAGTAGTAGCATTGGCCACCATGCGTTATCAAAAGCCCCGGAAATGTCTAGAAAGATACCTACTACGTACTTGTGCTCGGAGGTATTAACCATTTTTCTTACAGAAAGTGCCGCGTCAACGGTTGATTTGCCGACAGTAAAACCGAATTGATTTTTATGGAATTTGGGTCCGTCCGGTAACAATCGTGGGACGATAAGACGCTCCAAGAGCTTTCCCAAAGATGGTAATAATGTTATGGGCCGGTAAGACTTAGGGTCATCTGGTGGTTTGTCGCCGCTTTTAGGTATTATTCGTATAAAGCCATGTCTCCATATACGAGGAAAAACACCTTCAGCAATACACCGGTTGTAAACAGTTAACATCGCGTCGGCCGCTGTTTTACACGCTTCTTTTATCATACGATTGGATATTTTATCTTCACCTGATGATTTGTTAAGGGGCAGCCTCCTGACAACATTAATGAATTCGTCAGTGGATGGAAGGTCTGACGCTGGTGATTCAGGTGGGACTGTAGCCCATGCTCTAATCTGTTGGTGGTAGTCAGTATCATTAACAGGTGAATCATCAGGGATAAGAGTATTTAATAAAACTTCCGTTGTTTCTTCAATACCGCTGGTGTGTTTATTATTTACTTTAATATTCTGAACATACGCGAGGTCGACCGATCGATTGGCTTTAAATTCATGATATAAAGGAGACCACGGACCTTCCTTTTCTAATTTATCCACTACTTTACGCAACAATTTACTCTTAGACCTTTCAACCGATGCTCTGTAACGGGACCTGGCAACTCTAAATGCATTTAAAGCAGAGGTTAGTGAGTCTCCGGTGACTTGACGTTTTTTAAGCTTATTGAGATGTTTACGCGCTCGACGATAACTTTTACGCTGTTCGGTTAGGTAGTCACACCACCAATCACATCTACGTACATTGGTCATAGGTCCGCGACCAATAGCAATGTCAGCACAGTAAGTGAAGGTGTCTGACATAATTTCAGCACTTTCTTCAGCTGACAGCCCTTCACGAGTGAAATCTTTGGCATGACACGCAAAAAGCGATCTAAAGAATTCCCAGTTAGCACCCTTACTTTTATACCTAAAATTACCAATTACATGTGAAGAACCATGAGTAGAAACCGGAACAAATTCGTAAACGATCAAGCGATGATCACTGCAAGACGCGTCCGGTAGGACACGCCACCTATCCAAGCGTACGTCGGCACTAGAAAGTGTGACGTCAATACAAGATTCGCCCATGGGGCTGCAAAAAGTAGGTGGTGCATCGGGGGTGTTATGGATACTTAGGTTCATCTCAGCAATGAAATCTTCAACAGCGCAACGGCGTTCGTAATCCGTGGACCGAACTTTGCCATACCACAGGGACGATGACGCATTTACGTCAGCGCCAACGATGACTTTGCAGCCCGCGAGTGACCGCAAGACGTGACGGAGGTTATGTATGTGAGGAGCAACAGGGTCTGAATATTGAAAGTAGCAGCTCACAACGTAAGCTTTAAAAGTAGCGGATGAGACTTCCGCAACTGCACAGTGGGGCGTCATGAGGTTACGCAAAGACGTTACTGTAAAGTTAGCAGAACGCGACACGTAAATGCCGGCTCGTGCCTTGTTATCCAACTGAACTACTTTGTGGCGCAAGCGCGTGTTTTGGTATTGTTCTTGAACCAGTACAATGTCTAATTTGTAATCGATAATTAATTTGTCCAATTCAGAAGTCGCCACCCTATCATTGTGAAGGTTTAGTTGTCCTATTATTAAACTATCCATTTTATTAATAATTAGTGTTGCGTATTAACTGTTCGAGCCTAATTTTATAGGTGGTACACTGCTGGGAGCCGCAACGATGGTCGAACGGTTTTTTAGTACGTTTGCACGCCAAACATACCGGTGTAAAATTTAAATTATCCTTCTGCGGGCATTCTTTCGTTTCATGTGATTCTGAGCAATTTGCACAGGTAGGCAATTTATTAACGCAGTATTTTTTCACGTGACCAAACTGCTGGCAATGTAAACAACGAACTACATCGATATCATCAAAAAATCGGCAAGTCGCGAAGTCAATAAAAAGCTTCTCTTTGGTACTAATTAAATGCTTTCGTATGGCGTTGTCGATTTCGATGCCTACCCACTTCCGACCATTATCTAATACACGTCTACGTATGATTTTTGTTGACTTAATAAATTCTTCTTCACTAATTGCCAATTCGTCTTTGATATTTTGACGGAACAACGCATGCAAAAAAGGTTTGTCTTCCATTGAGGATGGGACGTCTTTAATTAATAAACGTGGCCTGCGGCCTTTCGGTTTTTCAAGTCTTAACCCGGCGGTCTTTATAGCATCAACCGATTGAAGTTTATTTAATTGACTGTCGTTAGCGACACGTAATACAACGCCTGATTTCGCGATTTTTTTCATGCCTACAATTTGGAAACCGTCGTCAGTTGGGTTAATCGCTTTTTTAAGCGCTTCTTTAGTGGCTGAGGAAGTTGCGAATTCAGCTGACCTTTCGTTGGAGGGGTAAGCTATTAAACACGGTAGCGGTGGTCTCGACTCCATCGCTGGAGCGACCTTCGGCAGACGAAGTTTCAGAGAATCTGAATAAGACAATTTATTGGAATCGGTTTTCACAATGACATTATTATTTAATTTAATTTTGTCCAATTCGCGCTCAACATTCGCTAGCTTCGTTTCATTAGAAGAAGACCGTATGGCTAACAAAGAAACAATTGACGTAATCCGCTGTGTCATGTCCATAATCGCGGATTTATTGGCTACATTAATACGAGAACCCTGATCATTCACAAGTTCGTTTATTTTTGACAAGTATGCAGACGCCTGATTAACTAAATCGTAGTAATCTTCGTTCGAGTTACTGATATTCACTGTTACCGGCGGAGATTTTTCGACAGAATCGGTTAAATGTTGTCTCTTAGGTCTTTCTTCGGGTGTTAAGTATGACGGAGACATTTCAGTAAACAAACGTTTAGAATAAGCGGAGGTCGGTGACCTGTGTGGTTTATTTGTTCGACGCGATGTTTCTCCTGGTATCGGATCAGGTGGTTCATCACTGGACAACATGTTAAATTAAAACAATAAATAGATTTAAAAACGAACGTAAAAAGAAAAAATAACGAAGATAAAATTTTGTCGCGGTACCCCCACACCCAAAAAATAAAAAGTACTCACCGAGCGCTGAGCATGAACTAATTTAAAACTATATTTACCAATAAAATGCGCGTAAAACACTTAAAAAACGAACAATACCACCACTAAGCACAAAAGCACACAGCTAGAATCAATTCACGAGCCGGTAATTGACGATGAAACACGTAAAAATTAATTATTATCGGCAGCGGAACAAATCACTTCTACACTGTGCGGTTGCACGAAAGGAAGTGGGAACCCATTCCCATTTGTGATCCCCAATAGCTCATTTCCCAAAAAGAATGCTATCGCTAGTGTGTTGTCCTTCTTACTTAATCCCGTTAGGCCCGGAATCCACCAATGCGGAGAGGAGAGGAGATGTGTTTGAATAACCAATCAGATGTCACCAGATGTCACTGAAGCTAAGCGGAGAGGAGATGTGGACATCTGATTGGTTATTCAAACACATCTCCTCTCCTCTCCGCTTTGGTGGATGCCGGGCCTTATAGTAAGGGCTTTTTACAACACCAAGATCGCTTATCAGCTTTTGTCATCATCGAGGTTACCTTTATTTTATGGCCACTTGATTTCAGGCCTATCGGTAATTCATAAAGGACGTATTTCAAACGAGCTCCATTCTGAATCAACGTTCTGATGATAAGAAGTCTGTATACTGTCAGAGAGTAAAAATTTGTAGAAGCGACATCTTTAGGCTGTTCAAATATTTTTAACTTTTTTACGGAATAAAAATTGTATGACCTATAGCTAGACTGTTAAAATTTGTTCAATTATAGACAGAGAGGCTGTTTTTATGTAATGGCACTCAAGACACAGCCTGAATATCCTGGTGTAGGGCAACCGTGAACTAATCGTGACAACTGGAGACGTGATCTTGGAACGCAAAAAGTAACCAAACTCTGTTTCTTCCGTTGCCTCTCAGTCTCTTCCGCTGGACGCAGAGTGGTAGTATTAATTTTGATGATTTTGTCACCCCAAAAAAGGGCAACAACTGTTCATTTTTTTTTGTGTTACAGTACCTACCGACTTAAATGAAATTAATTAAGTATATTATGTTTGTCACCTTTTATTGTTTTAGAACCATAATTATAAAAGTACTAATAAGTTTATTCAACAATTTTATTGTTAACTTAATCGTTGGTTTTTAGTCCTCCATGTTTTGTATGTCTGATTTGGTAACGTTGAGGAATAGAGTAGGCAGGTGACGAATTCTAATATTTCGGCCCTGACACAGAAGAAAGAAGGTACCTACAGGAGTTTCGTTTCTATGAGGATTTCTTCCAATTCTGTCTTATGTACTTGGAAGATGGGCATAGATAGCCGAGCGACCGTAACATAACAAATGAAAACTTGCGTGGGCTTATTTTGGTACACACGGCTACACATCAGGCTACACCAAACCACTTTATCGTGATCTCGCTTTGTATGATCTTTCCGCACATTAAACGATCAGCTGATGATAGTTTTGTATAGTTTGATGTGTAGCCGAATGTACAGTCACTATGACTTATGTATTTAGGTAAAATATTTAAAAGCGAGTCGAAGAAAGACGATTGTTTTGAGAAACAGAAACTATGAGTAATATCGTATTTAAAATACTATGTAGGTAATCTTCTCCTTCTGGCCTTATTTATCGTTATTTTGGGCTCGTATCTCCCTATCGTTCTTCTCCAAAGATAATAACGTATTTTCTAGGTCAATAAACTGTGTTACCACCTAAATATTGTAAGTACGTAACCGATATTTTCTTAGTAGTAGTCGTAACCTTCATCAATATTGTGTACATAAGTCGTTTCAAGAATTTTATATCGGCTCGCAATGTCTGAGTAGGTTTTCATTTGTTATTGAGAAATTGATCTATTATCTCGTTTAATTGCTTCGTTTAAAGAAAGTTTATGAGAAAAGGATCGATTAGAAGTTTGAAACTTTTTAAATTTCGAATTTTAATTTACTACGCTGGGCAAAACAAGAACGGCAAATAATGCTGTTGTGTTTGAGAAATTGGGGCAATAAAACCAGTTCTTAATTAATTTAGGATCTTTTTAGGTGTGAATCCGAATTCTTGGTCATGTCTGTCTGGTTAATGGTTTTAAGGTCGTCCTCTGTAATATGGGGCTTAAAAATGACGGGTAAAGTGTGGATATACTTTGTCCTATCTATCTATCTAGCTTCGAAGATATCACTAGCTTGCTGCAACACAGTGTAATTTTTTTAATTTTTGTAACAAAATAGTTGCAAGAAGCTTCTACAGCATATGGCAAGAGTTCTAGCCATTTTCCTGGAATTTGAAGTCTTATTACTGGGCTTTTTCTAGTTTCTTAAACGCCATGTAACGTGTTGAACGATTTATGTTAGCTATACTTATATTGGGATGAAGATTTTAACTTCATGTTGTTATGTTTTATTTATTTAAAGCAGCATAGAAGTACAAAGGCGGACTTAATGCCATGGGCATTTTCTTCCAGTCAACCTTATGTTGTAATTCAATAGTGAATTTGGTTATACCATAGCGACAACTGCCATTCCGTAGCCATGCGTAATAATACTGGTGCTATTTATTTATGTGTTAATTTCGCGTTTGCCTCCTGCCAAGTGTCAAGACAGAAGAATTTTACTGCGCAACATACAATGTAACACTGCTCCATTTTCGTTGCAACTAACTCAAACGGTTGCAAGAACAGCAACAGCTTAGATCCCGAGCGCAGAAACACGTGAGCGAAAACTTAGCGAGTTAGATAAAGTTTTGAGTGGGGGATGCGCGCGTTTCGCTTAGTAGTCATCGTAAATCGCTTCAACACATCTGTGGCTCGACACTCAGCTTCGACGGGCATTTGTTCTGGACATCACTTAGAGGAGGTTTTAAAAGAGGTGTGGATATTCGTTTGGAATTTTAAATGTTATATTACTTTACTTTGACTGGCCTGTTGGTCTAGTGGTTAGTGACCCTGACTGCTATGCTGGAGGTCGTGGGTTCGATTCCCACCCAGGAAAAATGTTTGTGTGATGAGCACGATCATTTGTTCTGTGTCTGGGTGTAATTTATCTATAATTTATGTATGTATTTAAAAATATATAAGTATGTTTATCAGTTATCTAGTACCCATAACACAAGCTCTGCTTAGCTTGGGACTAGATGGCATTGTGTGATAGTTGTGAAATATTAAAAAAAATATCATTATTACGGAGGCCAGTTTTCTCATTTTTGGGTTGTAAAAAGCCCTGGGTAGAGCGGAAAGAAGAGCGGTAGCAGTCTTACTGCTTAAGTAAAAGTCAGGTTGTTATTACGGTTGAATGGATGAATGGTTGTAAAATTATAGCACTACACAGATCAGAAAAGTTTGCGATCACTTTAAATATCGAAATATTTATTGTAACGGTAGATTTCTTTTTTTCCTAGCCTGCTCTGTCCCACTCCTGGGCAAAGGCCTCCCTCCACTCCTTCCAACCTTCACGACACTGTGCCTCCTCCTTCCAGCTCGGGCAGATTATATGATTATAGATTATATCATTTTTTTTTTAAACTTCAAACAGATGCCTATGTCTAAAAAAATGCAGAACAATTTTTTTTCTTGATAATGTTTAATTAAAATTTTATCAGTTCATGCTAGTGATCACAAACTTTTCTTGATGTGCGTGTGTGCATATTGTAAGTACTAGGTACCTAGTACTTACACAGTTCACGTATAACCTACTTCCCATGGACAGTTTCATAAGATAAAGAAATAAAGCAACGACATGCCACTGGATGAGAAATGTACAAAAATATAAGGTTTTATGATACAAAGCTACCACACAGAAGCAATAAGGAAAGAACAGCAAAATATCACAAGCAAAAAATTGCAGTGACGTAAAGGTATATCATAATATACTGAAATGAAATATTTTGGATGAGGGTTAATCTACGCTATGATGGTAAAATAAGATAGTAAACAGAATGTTTTTTCCTTTCGAAATTGCCTCGTCCAGGAATATCTTGAAACCTTAAGTTCAATTATAATCACATTCAAAAATAGTCGCTCCGAAAAAAATACCAGTAGGCCACAATGAGTACAGAGACCTTAGCACAAGTTCCCTGTATTTTACCATAATAATAATAATATAATATTCCACAACCATCACACAACGCCATCTAGTCCCAAGCTAAGCAGAGCTTGTGTTATGGGTACTAGACAACTGATAAACATACTTATATACTTCTAAATATTTACATATTATAGATAAATTAAATTAATCCTGGGTGGGAATCGAACCCACAACCTCCGGCATAGCAGTCAGGGTCACTAACCACTAGACCAACAGGCCAGTACCATACAGCGTACTTGAAGTAAGTACGGCAAAGGGAAATGGAAAAGCGCGTCTAGTATACGAACGAGGAACTACTTTTTTCCATCAAATTACCTCCAAAGTTTTAGGTAACTTTACGTCACAAAAACGCGAAAAATCCGCACGAATTATTGTCAAACAGACAGACGTGGCGAACGCGAAGCGAAGCGTTTTTTTTCTAGTTTAAGAAATTGTTTGAAGCCAGTCACATAGAATAGACTACTGGATCGCTTTCGCTTTTCTGTGTGACTGGATTCAAACAATTCCATACATTGAGAATAAAAACGCTTCGGATCGCATTCGCTTCGCCTGTCTGTTTTACAAATAGCTTTATTGCGTTCCGTCATAAATAAACGTGATATACTTAATTAAAATTAAAACCCGTTAATAAGAATGGAATGTCAAAGATCTAGATGCGATCCGGGACGCCTTTACATACTTTCCGAGCTACGAAGGCAACTTGCCCTGATAGACGGTCAGCCATCTATAGACCAACCATGGCAATCGTGGCTTGACCATGATTGACATTTAGCCATGAGTTTTTTATGACAATCATCATCGGCCTACGTTCCCAACTATATTGGGGTCGGCTTCCAGTCAAACCAGATGCAGCTGAATATCAGTATTTTACATGGAGCGACTGCCTATCGGAATCGGACCTCCACAACCCAGTTATTGGGTAATTCAATACCCCGTAGTAAGACTGGTTGTCGGACTTTATTATAGAGCTTCTGACTAAATAGTAACAACTGTCGAAGATTTACATATTATGACAGCCGGGACCAATGGCTTTACGTGCTTTCCGAGGCACGGAGGAAACTCGGTATGACAGATGGTCACCCATCCACAGACCAACCTCGGTAATCGTGGCTTGACCTTGAAGATGGTCGGTCATGGCGGCTGTTATAATATAGTACGACGTCTTCTATGGAAATACCTACTTGTAATAAATCGAATAAAGCCACATAACAATAATCATATACTATTAATAAAGCGGAACATACAGTACTAACTATCCAATATTGAATTACAGTGAGGTAGTTAAGACCGAATGGGGACTGAGCGAACTTAATCGGTCCAATTCTCTGGAGACCATGTTATTGCTTCGCGTTCAACCAGTTTAGCTCTGGTATTGCGGTACAATACTTCGTTAAGGTGATTGCTCCAACCAGCCCGCGAAATTCAAATTTTTTTACGTTTTTTGCAATTTGCAGGCCAGTGACATGTTGTAACTTTATAAATATTTGTGTTGCGCAAATAACAAGTATAATTTTAAACATAAAAATTGTCAAAAAATTCGCTCCATCAGCTCTCACATAGAAAAGGTGCATCGTAGTTAGATTTCGGAGATTTTAACATGATGCACCTTTTCTATGTGAGAGCTGATGGAGCGAGTTTTTTGATATTTTTTATATTTAAAATTATACTTGTTATTTGCGCAACACAAATATTTATAAAGTTACAACATGTCACTGGCCTGCAAATTGCAAAAAACGTAAAAAAATTTGAATTTCGCGGGCTGGTTGGAGCATCCCCCTTAAACGATGTTGGATAGACTTGTTATGTTGTCTAAAATGAATTAAGGCATTCGTGCTTGCAGAATTTGCTTGAGACGAAATTCAGTACAACTAGAAAATACACATCATCTGCATTGTCGGTCTACAAATATTTCCACTGCTACTAGGACACAGGACTCCTCCCTCATCATCATCATAATGTTAGCTGTAAGACGTCCACTCCTGAACATAGGTCTCCCCTATAGACGTCCAATAGGACCCGGTTGGAAGCGGCTTGCATCCGGCGTAATCCTGTGTTCTTCATAAGGTCGTCTGCCTACCTTGTGGGTGGACCTACGCTGCGCTGTGCTTAGTGATACTCACTGTGAGAAGAAAAATACACAATTATAAATTTTAAAAGAATTTGTATTAACAAATTACAATTACCTATATAGAGTACAATGTAGCATTATCACCTATGATTAGTTGTTTATCTCTTTGTATATCCGTACGCCGTCACTAGAGAATTAATCTGTGAGATTGAATTGTCAGGAATGAACTATACAAAATAAGGGTCAGTACACACCGAGACAGACGCGACGTGACGAAACGCTACGACAGTGGACGACAGTTTTCGTGTAGAATACTAGTTATCAAAAATAAGCACGCATAGCAGCAAAATACGTGAATCTTTTCGTGTAGTAAATAAAGTTCGATTTTGAGATGCTCTATTGAAATGTCAAACGTCGCGTCTCGGTGTCAATTGACCTTTAAGCCGGGTCCAGACATGACCATTTGACCGATCCTATCACCGTATCCGCATCTGCGTATTGTATCAAGCCCCGTATCAAGTTGTGGACGCCTGGTGTAGCCTCAGCCTTAGAGTAAAGGTTTTGTAGACAGCGTATCACATAAATAACCTCTGAAACGTATACGACTGAATAATTATCAAAAATGATCATATTGGCTAAAGTTATTATAATATTGGCTAAACACAGATTGTTCAGCTCAGCCGAGAGATTTTCCCCCAATCGTATCTACTAGAAAGAAATATATGTACTTCAATTTTACCTCCCGACTATAACTAACTATACTCGAATATGGTATTTTATGATTTTAATAAAATAAATGAACGAACATTAATAACTTTTCTCTAGTTCATAACAATTCATTGTGGCAGACCATGATTCATTCATAGACTCATTTTAATGGATTCTATTTTACAAATTCACACATTGTTCAATCACAATAGCTTTAATATAATTCCAGTTTGATATGAATTAATAAAAAAATAATTAAACTTGAACATATCTATACATATAATAAAACTGTAGAAAAGTAATTTTTGTACATTCAAAAAAAACTCAAAAAATATAGCCAGGGTTATAAAGGACAACCTATAGAACCCATTTCTAGCATTTTTAGAATTTTTGTCTGTTTGTCTGTTTGTCTGTTTGTATGTTTATTTGTTCGGGCATCACGTAAAATGTACGAAAGTTATGTAGAAAACTTTAATATACAACGACTGACCGTAACTTGAAGTAACATTTAGTTTTTGTTTCATTGAAATCGGATCAGTCTATCAAAGGATATTTGAATTCAAAGTGTGCCAGAAGTAAAATTACGGTCAGTTTACACCGAACGCGCAGTTCAGTAGCGCGATCTAGCTTGGAATAGAAAAACTAGATATTCAAATATGGTGTGGACTGGAGTGGAGTGGTTTGGAGTGGGATGTTGTGGGATAAATTGGGATGGAGTGGGATAAAGTGGGATGGAGCGGGATGGAGTGGGACTGAGTGGGATGGAGTGCTATGGAGTGGGATGTAGTGGGATAAAGTGGGATGTAGTGGGATAAAGTGGGATGGAGTGGGATGAAGTAGGATGTAGTGGGATGGAGGGGGATGTAGTGGGATGGAGCGGGATGGATTGGGATGGAGTGGGATGTAGTGGGATGTAGCGGGATGGAGCGGGATAGAGCGGGATGGAGCGGGATGGAGTGGAATGGAGTGGGATCGAGTGGGATGGAGTGGTATGTAGTGGTATGGAGTGGGATGTAGTGGGATAAAGTGGGATGGAGTAGGATGGAGAGGGATGGAGTGGTATGGAGTGGGATAAAGTGGGATGGAGTGGGATGAAGTGGGATGGAGTGGGATGGAGTGGGATGGATTGGGATGGAGTGGGATGTAGTGGGATGTAGCGGGATGGAGCGGGATAGAGCGGGATGGAGCGGGATGGAGTGGGATGGAGTGGGATCGAGTGGGATGGAGTGGGATGGAGTGGTATGGAGTGGTATGGAGTGGGATGTAGTGGGATAAAGTGGGATGGAGTGGGATGGAGTGGGATAAAGTGGGATGGAGTGGGATGAAGTGGGATGGAGTGGGATGGAGTTGTATGGAGTGGGATAAATTGGGATGGAGTGGGATGAAGTGGGATGGAGTGGGATGGAGTGGGATGGAGTGGGCTGGAGTGGTATGGAGTGGGATAAAGTGGGATGGAGTGTGATGGAGTGGTATGGAGTGGGGTGGAGTGGTATGGAGTGGGATGTAGTGGGATGGAGTTGTATGGAGTGGGATAAATTGGGATGGAGTGGGATGAAGTGGGATGGAGTGGGATGGAGTGGGATGGAGTGGGCTGGAGTGGTATGGAGTGGGATAAAGTGGGATGGAGTGTGATGGAGTGGTATGGAGTGGGGTGGAGTGGTATGGAGTGGGATGTAGTGGGATATAGTGGGATGGAGTGGAATGAAGTGGGATGGAGTGGGATGGAGTTGTATGGAGTGGGATAAATTGGGATGGAGTGGGATGAAGTGGGATGGAGTGGGATGGAGTGGGATGGAATGGTATGGAGTGGGATAAAGTGGGATGGAGTGGTATGGAGTGGGATAAAGTGAGATAGAGTGGGTTGAAGTGGGATTGAGTGGGATGTAGTGGAATGGAGTGGGATGGAGCGGGATGCAATGGGTGCATGGGTGCTTTGAACGCTGCTGAGTGGGCTTTGAACGACAGAGGGCGTTTATCACATACAGGACAAATATTCTTGAAAAATCTAAATAAATTCTAATAATAATAGGGTTTATATGAAAACGATTATGATTTATAAAAAACAAGGCGAAAATTAAGCACTTCGCACTAAGAAAACATTGTTAAATTCCGACATCCACGCGAACGAAGTCGCGGGCACAGCTAGTCTATCTATACATATAATAAAACTGTAGAAAAGTAATTTTTGTACATTCAAAAAAAACTCAAAAAATATAGCCAGGGTTATAAAGGACAACCAATAGAACCCATTTCTAGCATTTTTAGAATTTTTGTCTGTTTGTCTGTTTGTATGTTTATTTGTTCGGGCATCACGTAAAATGTACGAAAGTTATGTAGAAAACTTTAATACACAACGACTGACCGTAACTTGAAGTAACATTTAGTTTTTGTTTCATTGAAATCGGATCAGTCTATCAAAAGATATTTGAATTCAAAGTGTGCCAGAAGTAAAATTACGGTCAGTTTACACCGAACGCGCAGTTCAGTAGCGCGATCTAGCTTGGAATAGAAAAACTAGATATTCAAATATGGTGTGGACTGGAGTGAAGTGGTTTGGAGTGGGATGTTGTGGGATAAATTGGGATGGAGTGAGATAAAGTGGGATGGAGCGGGATGGAGTGGGACTGAGTGGGATGGAGTGCTATGGAGTGGGATGTAGTGGGATAAAGTGGGATGTAGTGGGATAAAGTGGGATGGAGTGGGATGAAGTAGGATGTAGTGGGATGGAGGGGGATGTAGTGGGATGGAGCGGGATGGATTGGGATGGAGTGGGATGTAGTGGGATGTAGCGGGATGGAGCGGGATAGAGCGGGATGGAGCGGGATGGAGTGGAATGGAGTGGGATCGAGTGGGATGGAGTGGGATGAAGTGGTATGGAGTGGTATGGAGTGGGATGTAGTGGGATGGAGTGGGATGGAGTGGTATGGAGTGGGATAAAGTGGGATGGAGTGGGATGAAGTGGGAGGGAGTGGGATGGAGTGGGATGGAGTGGTATGGAGTGGGATGGATTGGGATGGAGTGGGATGTAGTGGGATATAGCGGGATGGAGCGGGATAGAGCGGGATGGAGCGGGATGGAGTGGGATGGAGTGGGATCGAGTGGGATGGAGTGGGATGGAGTGGTATGGAGTGGTATGGAGTGGGATGTAGTGGGATAAAGTGGGATGGAGTGGGATGGAGTGGTATGGAGCGGGATAAAGTGGGATGAAGTGGGATGGAGTGGGATGGAGTTGTATGGAGTGGGATAAATTGGTATGGAGTGGGATGAAGTGGGATGGAGTGGGATGGAGTGGGATGGAGTGGGATGGAGTGGGATGGAGTGGGATGGAGTGGGATAAAGTGGGATGGAGTGGGATGGAGTGGTATGGAGTGGGGTGGAGTGATATGGAGTGGGATGTAGTGGGATATAGTGGGATGGAGTGGGATGAAGTGGGATGGAGTGGGATGGAGTGGTATAGAGTGGGATGTAGTGGGATAAAGTGAGATAGAGTGGGATGAAGTGGGATTGAGTGGGATGTAATGGAATGGAGTGGGATGGAGCGGGATGCAATGGGTGCATGGGTGCTTTGAACGCTGCTGAGTGGGCTTTGAACGACAGAGGGCGTTTATCACAAACAGGACAAATATTCTTGAAAAATCTAAATAAATTCTAATAATAATAGGGTTTATATGAAAACGATTATGATTTATAAAAAACAAGGCGAAAATTAAGCACTTCGCACTAAGAAAACATTGTTAAATTCCGACATCCACGCGAACGAAGTCGCGGGCACAGCTAGTTTAGAATAAAATGTTGAACAAAACTTTTAGGAATGTAATGCGGGCGCTTTCAATTCAACACGTTGTCTTCAAACGTTTGTCCTTTGTAAAGGCCTTTGCCCTGCTGTAAGGTACGCTCACTTTTCAACGTTATCTTAAAAAAACAGCTGAAGTTATTTCGCTTATGAACACGTACAACCGTTTAAATGTTATTTAAGTCTGGTTAAATTTAAAAAAATTATAACGCTGTCTGTTGTTGTGTTAAAATAGTGGTATCAAAAACTAGTCACTCAGCGATACTAAAGAAATTACAAGTGTAGTAGCTTGTAGATTTCATTCGGTTTGGCACATCGCCATTCATAATTGTTTTTTACATCCCCAGTTTTAAATTATTTTCCAAGTAAAGCAAGTATGCGGTGCTAAGACAGGAAACCTCCACATGCGCCCGTGGACTGGAGTTCCCTCTAGGATACGTTCGGGGGTAAGACCAGTTTTTCGGGCCGGTGCACCCTGGGATGCGGGCAAAAACTCTTCTTCAGACACTGTGTGCCTAAGGGGTCTCTTTGTCTGTATGCGAATAGCCTGTCGTGTGGACGCTCCAACGAGTATCCCTCTGATTAGCAGAGGGCACAACTGCGGAGAGGGCTTGCGGACTGTGAGTGATGGGTAGCTCGCCGTCCGACCAGGGACCAAGCCCGGGTCGGTGGCGCGTCGTGTTTCGCGCCAAATGCCTGCTGGGGTCACGGGTTTTTTCTTAACCCAGGATACCGTGGCCCCGGAACGTAAAGAGCATCTGAAGGAACACGGGTGGATTTTAGTCAGTAAGAGTCTGACAGTCAATTCCGCCCCGCCCAGAGAGGACTCATTTGGTGATTTTACCACCTTAAAAAAAAAAGTAAAGGAAGTTTTAAATTATCTAGCGCAACTGTGGGTATATTCAAATATCTTTTTTTTCTAAGAACATTTTCGTAAGAGTGTAACCCACGTGTAACATTGAATGTCTCCAAGTTTTCCTCATAATTTCCTTTTATTTTTATCTCACATCTTTAACGTGAGGTAACCTAAGGATTTATGAGGTATTTTACCTCCTCCGAAACATTTCGCTTCGTGTGGCTTTTCTTCCGGGTCATCATGCCACATGGAAGCCATTCGCACGCCCTTTACATTTTTTATGAAACAATCCAAAAGGTGAATGTTACGTGATGACCGGATTGTAAATAAAATGTTAACTTTGTACCGTGGTTTTGTTCTTAGGTTTGCTTTTGTTTTTATGGTGAATGTTAACCTAGAACGTTCACTAGAAACAGTGTTGAGAAGAAGTGCAGTGACTCGAACCCCGTTTGCAAAATGATCTTAAAAACCTGTAGTAAAGGGAGATAAAAAAACAGACAGACAAATATGAAGCGAGTTACTGCGTAAAATTAAAAGGTGTTTTTCATATTTTTTTAATGAAGCCTTCTTTATACAATGCATTTCGATTGGGTCATAAAAAGTCATTTTGAAACGTTACAATGATAAAACCAGAGGAAATGTGAATTCGGTATTATTCGCTACATATTATTTTCTTGTTTTAAAATATCCCCTTGAAAGCAAAGATGTAATCAATTTAAATAAAAATGTAAAAGAAAACTAATAAATCTCGAACTAGGCCCCAATTAATTAATACTAAACAAATTAATTTCAATCTAAGAACACAAAGGAAAAATAAAACGATGGTGAACATTTTTTCCAGTTTTTGTCCGTCGGCGTAAAAATGTAAACAGGTTGATAAGAAAACGTATTTGTAGTGCCATGTGCTTTAAACTCGATTTAAACATTAAAATTGAATGCAATTACCCAAAACTCAGGCCCAAAAAAGTTCAAGTTAAATAACTTGGACTTTTTTTCGACAATTTTTTAGGGTTCCGTAGTCAACAGGAACCCTTATAGTTTCGCCATGTCCGTCCGTCCGTCCGTCCGTCCGTCTGTCCGCAGTTTAGCTCAGAGACGCACAGTACTAGAGAGCTGTAATTTGGTGCAAATATACGGATTTGTTGTGCCGAAAAAGTGGTAAAATAAAATCTTGTAAAAAATTTTTTTTTAGCGTACCTCCAGTACTTACACGTAAAGTGAGGATTTTTTTTTTCTCGCGTACCCCTTTGTGTGGGGTATCATTAAACAGGCCTTTAAAAAATAATGATAGTTTCCATTAACAATTTTTTGATAAAATAATTCGTTTGTGAAATATTAAGCTTTAAAGTGCTAAATTTTGCTCGATTCGAGTGTCCCCCCCTCTACCAGCTAAACGGTTATGTTTGGGGGTGTGAAAAAATTCACAATAGTAGTATATATAACGAAATTTAAAAGAAAATTATCATGACTAAGTAGGCTTTACAACTTTACGAGTAATAGTCGACCAACTTATAAAATGTACTTGGATATCATATTTTCTTAAACAAAATGTATCGGAGACAACTGCAAATGTAAGTTTGTCAACTTTATTTTTACAGCTTTTATAGGTATGTTTTTGGGGATAGGTAGGTTTTAATCGTCAACTATTTTTAACTAAATTCAAAAAAAGGAGGAGGTTCTAAATTCGTTGTAATCTTTTTTCTTATGTATTTTCCCCGATTTCTCAAAGACTTCTGGACCGATTATGAAAATTCTTCTTTTTAAAATTAAATTCAGCGAATCAGTTTAGTTAGTTCGCATAAGTATTTTGATGGGCAACTACGGAACCCTACACTGTGCGTGGCCCGACACGCACTTGGCCGGTTTTTTTTTCATTACTTACTGTTCAACCGAAAAAGAAAATAAAATAGTAGTGAACGTTTAAAGTTGAAGTTATCGTTCAAAATACGTTTTTGCTTACCTTTACTATTACAACCTACTATTACTTCCTTTATTTAATTATCCATAAAAATAACTACTAATTTAATAACCAATAATTAATACATTTTATAAAACTACTAAACTGATCTAATAACCAATAATTAATTTTACATTCCAAGAAAAAAGTTTGTTTACACTTCTGACAAAAAGTATTGGAACAGATTATGTTTTAGTTACCTACATTCATTCATTCATTCATTATCAGCCTATTAATGTTCCCACTGCTGGGACACAGGCCTCCTCTCTGTGAGAGGGAGTGGGCCATGATCCACCACGCGGGCCCAGTGCGGATTGGTGGATGTCACATGTCTTCGAATTTTTGGTTCTAGGACATGCCGGTTTCCTCACGATGTTTTCCTTCACCGTTTTGCGAGCAGTGGTGATGAAATAAATTACACAAAGTAATGCGCCTGCCGGGATTCGAACCCACGACCTACAACTCATAAGTCGGGGCCGATACCACTGGGCCACCACTGCTCCTACATAATTTTGATATATTTACGGTTAGACCAGGCGCCATTCATTGTGGTTCTATTGTTAGTGAGATTGTTCGGGTATCATACCGGCAAATTGGATGTGCCAAGAGCCAAGGACGGCGGTATAATGGAGGCGGCATATTTTCCGACTATCCGGTCTTTTCTATTGGAATTTCTATGATTTACGAGTTTGTTCGCATTATGTTAGTGCTTTTTGAAATTGATTGAAGACCTTTTCAGTGTTTATGTAAACGTGAAGTGAATATTGGACCTGAAAAACGATCTCTTTAGGTATATAACTGATTTTTTGTCATGATATTTTTTTTTAGTTTAAATGCTTTCCACTGGACATTTTCATAGTTACCTTGACCTTTTGTATTGAACCCTGTCTTAGTACTGTCTATTATACTCAAACGTTGACTGGTTAATCGTTTTGAAACATTATGTGTGACGCCAATGGATAATTATTGTTGTGTAGGTTGACTAGATGAGCAAATACAAATATAAAACTTGTAATAAGATGATATTGTTGGGTTCGAGCAATTTCAATCCACAGGTGAATACTAATAAATAATAATCTTTATAATAACGATACTCTCCTCACGTCTTCCGGCGGATCAAAATTTCTGTTGTTTGTTATGTTTTTAAAATAAATATTTAAAATGTAATTACTTAATAAGTCATAAAAAGGGGATTGTCAATGATTGAAATATTTATAACTCAAAAATCCAAACTTTAACCGAAGAATCTTTTGTATCTTGAAAGTATTATTTAACAAATATTTCTTTTCTGAGCTCTATGTGATGATTAAACACATACGTCATAGATTAGCTAACATACGAGTCTACCCTCACCTACAATTCTCATTTTCCCCTATCGTAAAATCAATTTCACGTGAATGCGTTCGGAAACCAAACAATTCAGACATGGTCCGTGGGTAAAATTATCTCGCGTGTTCGTCCGGATTATATTTAATCCATTGTCATGGCGATAATTAATTCGGGACTTATTCGCAATCGGTTGTGCCTTTTCTGAAACGTGACACTTAACGGTTTATCAGATAATGCGCATTTAATAGACATTGCCTTTTTTGGTGATACTTTAATTAGGTATGAATTTTTTTCAAAATTGTAACTGAAAATTAATCCGGTTGTAAAAATTAAATATCATGATACTATAACACCAAAACTAGGAAGATTTATATTATGAAGAAGTATCCACAAAAAATGACAACGCGTCCATACTTACCTATTTGTTGATATTTTATGTAGCTTCCTAACCCTGGTCTGTTTATTTTTTCTTACTAAATGATGAAATCATTCGAATTGTTTTTCTAATTTATTCAAATATTTTACTCACTTTATAAAATAAAATGTATAAAATACACTGTACTTATTTATATATTACCCACAATAAATGAATTTGATATTGAATTCATTGATTAAATCATTGACTACCGTTATTTCGTGAAAAATTGTTTCTATTTTATCAAGGAATTTTATTTCAATGAAATTACCATCAAAAATTCATAAATATGAAAAATAATCAGGTACATTGCTATGACTATATATTATAATGTTACGTAGGTATACTTACCTTACGGACGGATATTGTGACGTGTATTGGAAAACATCGGACGCGATGTTGGTGACTGATGGATGGCGCAATAATGAAAACACCAAACAAGGACGATTCTCCTTGAAAACCTTTACATTTTACAGTCCGTAGGTAGTCCGTAGGTGTCCACATAGAGCGAACAAGCTCTCGAGGCGAGGAGTTATACTTTTTTGGCGTTAAAGGGTAACATTATAACTTATATTTTAAAGCCTTAATTGCCTTTAAATTCATTTCCGTACGGTACGTAAAAGCCAAAGTCAAATAACTTAGGTATTTCAGTTTTAGTATTTTACTGGGCCATTATATGCCCCACTTCAGAACCTCGAAAACCTTACTTCCAGCGTTGCCAGACCGTACCAAAAAGTACGGTTTTCCGTACTATTCGTCATACAATCGTACCACAATCGTACCTTGGCTAGACCGTACCTTTTTCGTACCTTTTCTATACCTGTGATTTATTTTTCACTACAAAGGTAAAAAACAACTAATAAAACTAAAAATAATAGAAAATAATGAGACTTTCTGACACATCTAAAATATGGACACAAATTACATGAATGGATTTTTTTTTTATTCCTAAAACATTATATTTCATTTTTTTTTTACAAACACATTGTTTTTTCTGTAGAATATGAGTAGACTAGCACTTTGCCCGCGATTTCGTCTGCGCGTGTTTCTAACTTCGAACTCAGTGAATTTAATTCCCGCTCACCCTCCTTATCCTTCCCTTAAAACTTAATAAACCCTTTTCAAAATTTAGGGGGTGATTTTCGAAAAACCCAAAAATGGAGGGTAGTTTTGAAAAAAGAATAATGTCCATCTTTTTTATTAACTTATGCTCATATTCGTACTAAGTTTCAAGTTTATCAACCCAAGGAATAAGATTTTACATACAAAGGTTTTCACCCCTTTTCACCCCCTTAGAGGTAGATTTTCGCAAAATCCTTTCTTAATGCTTATTTATATTATAAACTGCAACTATCATCCAGAATTCAGGTTCCTACGTTTAGTGGTTTAATATCCTACCCTTAAAACTTGAATACCCCTTTTCACCAACTTGGGGGGTGATTTTCGAAAAATCCATAAACACGTGTTTGATTAATTCTTATCTAGTATATAAATACTGATTTTCAAATTCATCAGCACACACGTTATGATTTTTCCATACAAACTTTAACAACCCCTAGATTACGAATGGAGGGTAGTTTTAAAAAAATAATGGTGCTAATCTTATTTATTTACTTGTGTTCTCATTCGAGGTAAGTTTCAAGTTTATAAACCCAAGGAATAAGATTTTTCATACAAACGTTTTCACCCCTTTTCACCCCCTTAGAGGAGGATTTTCGCAAAATCCCGTCTTATTGCCAATCTACATAGTGGACTGCAAATGCTTTCCAAAATTCAAGTTTCTGCGTTTAGCGGTTTCAGCTGTAGTCGAGTCAAAAGAAAAACCCCTGTTCTTTTATATATATAGACTATAGGATTTCAAATTCTAGCGAAACCGTACGGGTCGGAATTCTTCTGCAAGAACTAGATCAGTTTTTTTTTCTTCGAGTTCATTTATTATTTATTTCATAATTGATTTACAAATGAATTTGTTCAATATTGGCAATAGGTAATAATGTTCTACTTCACCATGTCCCTTTGAATATTCGATTCCATATCACTTTTTTTCCAACCTATGATCACAGACAGCCAACTCGAAGAAGAAAAAAAAAATGATCTAGTTCTTGCAGAAGTATCCTGACCCAACCGTACCTTGAAGTTGAAAACCGTACCTTTTTAGAAAGCCAACCGTACCTTTTTGGGAAATCATACTGGCAACGCTGCTTACTTCCTACTATCCTACTTCCTATCCTACTAATATTTTAAACGTGTAAGTTTGTAAAGATGGATGGATGGATGTTTGTGCATTTTTCACACAAAAACCACTGAACGGATTTGATTGAAATTCAGTACACAGAGAGTTTAAAACCTGTATCAACACATAATTATGTAGGTTTTATCCCGATTTTATGTTCCCACGGGATGATTTTCGACTTGTTACGGATGAAACCGCTGGCCACACCTAAGAAATGGGATGGGGTGGTATTGATTGTACGCGTCATTTCTTTCATAGGTTGAGTCGTATTTATTTCACAACGAAAAATAAAAGTTTCAAATAAAAAAGGTTTCAGTACATAATCTGTAATTCAATAGCTGTACTCATATATCAAATGTTTGTCACAAATATTCTTATTTACGACCGACTTTCATCTTAATTTTTTTTATTTATTATGTAACGTCTAAAAGAAAAGTAAGTGAAAAAGACTATAACATTTATCAAACACCACGTGTAGAACTTGTCAAATAATAGAATGAAGAATATTAAATGGGTAGGTCCCAAGGTCAAAAGCACATTTTCAATGTATTTTAAACTTTGAGACATTCGCAAAGGTCATATTTTATAATGAATCTTTGGCATGTCCCATTAGGCAGATTGAATGGATTAACTTTGCAAAATCTCTTCTATATGAGAAAGCATGAATATGATAAAGACTTCGTATGGAATAAGACGAGACGAAATGAGTTTAGATTTAATATTCAGTGACAATAATTAATGAAACTATCAGTAAGTGGTAACACCGAGCCTCTCCGAGTGCGTTTAGAAGGACATACTAACCTTAACGGTGCGTTTCCATTATACAAGTTACTTACTTGTTTTCAAACCTGCATTTCATTTTTAGGGTTCCGTAGTCAACAAGGAACCCTTATAGTTTCGCCATGTCCGTCCGTCCGTCCGTCCGTCTGTCCGCAGTTTAGCTCAGAGACGCACAGTACTAGAGAGCTGTAATTTGGTGTAAATATACGGATTTGTTGTGCCGAAAAAGTGGTAAAATAAAATCTCGTAAAATATTTTTTTTTAGGGTACCTCCAGTACTTACACGTAAAGTGAGGATTTTTTTTTCTCTGGTACCCCTTAGTGTGGGGTCTCATTAAATAGGCCTTTAAAAAATAATGATAGTTTCCATTACCAGTTTTTTGATAAAAAAATTCATTTGTGAAATATTAAGCTTTAAAGTGCTAAATTTTGCTCGATTCGAGTGTCCCCCCCCTCTACCAGCTAAACGGTTATGTTTGGGGGTGTGAAAAAATTCACAATAGTAGTATATATAACGAAGTTTAAAAGAAAATTATCAGGACTAAGTACGCTTTACAACTTTACGAGTAATAGTCGACCAACTTATAAAATGTACTTGGAGATCATATTTTCTTAAACAAAATGTATCGGAGACAACTGCAAATGTAAGTTTGTCAACTTTATTTTTACAGCTTTTATAGGTATGTTTTTTGGGGATAGGTAGGTTTTTATCGTCAACTTTTTTTAACTAAATTCAAAAAAAGGAGGAGGTTCTAAATTCGTCGTAATCTTTTTTCTTATGTATTTTCCCCGATTTCTCAAAGACTCCTGGACCGATTTTGAAAATTCTTCTTTTTAAAATTAAATTCAGCGAAACAGTTTAGTTAGTTTGCATAAGTATTTTGATGGGCAACTACGGAACTCTACACTGTGCGTGGCCCGACACGCACTTGGCCGGTTTTTTAATTTTTGCGTTTATGTTATTTGAACTTGGTACCTTAATTTTTTCATTTCCAGTTGGAAGTTTCACACAAAGCTCGGCCCAGATGGCGCTACCAGTGCATGATGTCATTTACTGTGACTAACTTGACACTGCACCACATATAATATTATAACTACACAATCGAAGCTACACTTGAATGTTGTTTACATTACGCGCTGGTAGCCCCACTGACGGCAGACTCGCAGTGAAACCCCCTATTCAAGCAACTTGTTTGAATAGAGGGTTTTACTGAAAATGTGACATAAGACAAAATATTAGAGACTTGCCTAATGCGTAACGCGCCTTATTAGTGAGGTCTTGAGAAAGGTTAACTCCGCAGCACTCGTAACCGGTCCTAGTGTATGACTAGCACTAGTAGGTTCACAAAGGAGAACATTCACGCTCCATACATTTTTGGGCCTTTTCCGAAAGTGCCGGCCAACGAATAAAATTGGTACCTATGAGTAGTACTAGTCATTTGGAGCAATAGTTACTATGGCACAAAAGTTGTTGGATTGCTCTCGGCCAAGTTATACAAGTTCGAAGATTCGTAATTTTCATACATTTTTTAATTTCTGAAAGTGCTCAAAAACACCAAATAATGATAAGTATTGCTAGAACTAGGGACCTCATGCAATTTAACATAAATTATCATCACGCCCGTAATCCCTGAAGTGTTGGGCAGAGGTGTTCCGAATTAAAATGAATAATAATCTCTTATTTTTTTGTGAAAAGCAATAATAACATTTTAAAATAAATAAATCTACTGGTGGAGCCAGCATCGGGAACAGAATCAACGATGCCTGTGGTAGGGGTCTTGGGGGAGCGACCTTCTAACAATACGAATCCTGACTAAAAGTACTGCTTTTTGAATCAGCCAGGTTTTTTGGCTATTAAAGTCACCAACTGTGCTACGGTGTTCTACTAAGATAGTCCTGCGACTTGGTAGGGTAGCTGGTAGGCGTTTGGCTCTATAAGGGTCTCTGAAAGCTTCTTTAGGCGCGCGAGAAACACGACATGCTATCGTCCTTACTCCCCATTAATCGCCGTACGCGGCAGGATTGAGATTTTGAGGGTGTCATCTCCTTCATGTGTTCTGCCTCCTTCCTCTTTCGCTGTCATTACTACTGCAGAAGAAATGGCAGCGTCCTTTCCGGATTACCACCGTGTGATCTGGAAGCGGAAGCCCTCCAGCAACTATGTGTGGATCACCCTAATAGCCATGATGTCCTGTACAATCAGCTTGTTTGGGTGTTCTCCTTATGGAGACGACGGACACAGAGTTCCCGTAGAGAGGCTTTAAGCGCACCACTTCCAAATAGAGCCTCCAAAAAGAGGCATTAGCCCCGCAAGATTGGGTAACTGCTTGAAGGCAGCCCCAGGAATGCTCCTTGAACTTTCACGGGATGTCAAGGACGAATACCAGTGGAGTCTCGTTGACTGGACGGCGATGCAAAGCCGTCCTATCGCTAATTGGGGGTTCGATAATATCGCGTTCCGAAAGCTATGAGGCTCTTTAAGAAAACAACAAATGTATGAATGAAATGTTGCTATTTGGAGACTACGTGGAAGTGGTGCGGTTAAAGCCCCTTTATGGAAACTCTGTGTCCGTTGTCTCCATAAAGAAGAGACCAGATAAGCTGATCGCACCAGGGAATCATGGCTTTTCGAATGGTCCACTCTTATATGCTTGGATTATCCAGATCACACCGTGGCAATCCGGTAAGGAGGCTACCGTTTCTTCTGCAGCAGCAATGACAGCGAAGGAGGAGACAGAACACGTGAAGGAGAGGGCGCCCTCGAAATCTCAATCCAGCTGCGTAAGGTGAGTAACGGGGAGCTAGTTGTCTTATCCAGGATCAGGCTCAGGACGACAGTATGTCGTGTTCCACGTGCGCCTAAAGGAACTTTCAGTGGCTCATATAGAGCCAAGCGCCTACCAGGTCGCAGGACTATCTTAGCAGGATACCGTAGCACAATTTTGATGATTTTATTAGCCAAAAAAACATGGTTGATTCAGAAAGCAGTTATTTTGACAGGATTTGTATTGTTAGGAGGTTTCTCTTCCAAGATCCCTACCACAGGCAACTTCGATTCTGTTCCCAAAGCTGGCCCCACCAGCAGATTTATATATTTTAACATGTTTTAAGTGTTTTTCATAAAAAATAAATGAATTTTTATCATTTTAATTGGGTACACCTCTACCTAACCGTTCATGGATTACAGGCGTGATGATATTTTATGTTAAATAACTAAAAAAAAACTTGAGGTCGCTAGTTCTAGTAGTACTTATCATTATTTGCTGTTTCTCGGCACTTTCAGAAATAAAAAAATGTATGAAAAGTACGAATCTTTGAACTTGTATAACTTGGCCGAGAGCAATCCTACAACTTTTGTGCCATAGTAACTATTGCTCCAAATGACTAGTACTACCCATAGGTACCAATTTTTTTCGTTGGGACAAAAATTTGGAGGTTCATTTTTTTTGGGACTTTAAGGAAAGGCCCAAAAAAAATGATCTCCTTTATAATTCTCTCTCTATTTTACCAAGAATTTAAAAAAATGACTCTTAAATTATTCGTCATTTTACTTGCCTGAGAATGGCACAACCCGTAGACGACTGATGAAAAATGTAAATAACAATATCGGGAATAAAACAATCATTAATAATGCCATTTCTGATTCTCGTGGAAAAATGGTGTGAATTTATGTATGTACTATACAACATTATTTTTAGTATAAGCGAAAGCTGAATATAGTTTGTTTAGAATCAGTAACTCATTCGATTCCAATCGTTTTTCCACCATGATATATTATTTTTTTCAAAAATATCTTAATTAAATTTTATTAACAATTAATTACAATACAATCATCGTACGGTTAGGTACCTATTGCCAAACTATTTTCACGAGTGTATAACACAGGAGACGCGGTTTACGCGGGTGAGCATGTTTTTGAACGGAAAACCAGGTAATATAAAAGCATAAAACTTATTTTATGATACGGTTTTAAAATTTTGTACATAGATTCTTTGCACAAAAATATTGGACAGGTGTATCAGGTTTCGCATAAACAAAAAGCAATGTTGTATAGTCTACACGTATGTACGAATTAATAAAAAATAGCGAACGTGATACAGAAATTTGCTTTGGAATAAAACATTTAATTTTAAAATTGAACACTCGAACTACACAGTTCGAGTGTTCAATTTTGCAAAAAGAACTGTAAGGAATAAGGAGTAAAAAACAGATAGAACTTTTAGCCAAAATTCAGATGAGCATCGCTAGTTACAAGCTTATTTCAGCTCAACGAAAAAACCGGATGTTCAACGAGTAACTGCGAAAACTCGAACAGTTTTTCCTCCAGTAATTATTATTTATTAACTACTGCTTCGGATTATTGCAAAATATCGCCCGACTCCATTAATTCGTTCAGTTTCCAACAGATTATTAGCAGGGAGCTTTTTCAGTCATTTTTTAGTCTGCGTTTGCGAATAAGAGAGATTTTATTTTCTGTTTTTGCTTTAAAAAGGTTTCTATCGCGACTATTTTTAGTAATTGGAAGCTCAAAATGTACTAACCATTTCAATTTAGATTTTAGTACAAAAAGGGTTGGTCCATTTCTAGTTACAGATTAAAAGAACATTTAGCTACCAGTAGCGATGTTTTTTTTGTTCTATGTTATTTTTTTTACGTAGTGGTAAAATCATCTAATGAGTCCTCCCATCAGGGTGAGGCGGAAGGAACTATCAGTCTCGTACTGACTAAAATGCACGGTGTTCCTTCAATACCCTTTTACTTTCCAGGGTCAAGGTTACCTGTTTAGACGGTGCCGCGACACTGGTAGACTTTTGGCCCTCGTCTCGCCTCGTCAGATTTGTGGCAGCTGTTTGAGGCGTAGAATACGACGCGCCGCAGACGGGCATGTTCCATGATCGGACGGCGAGTCGCCTATTATTCGCTGTTCGCGCTCTGTTCTATGTGTCTATAATACCTATTGGTTAACATGTTATGAAATGATATACTACGTTACAATTTGTAAAAAGATCACAAAAGCAGTGAAGTATTATGAATCGTAAAATAAGGTCCGTAAAACTCTGAACAGTGAAATCTATTCCTTGTATTGTAAAACCATTAAAATGCTGCATTGTAAAAAAAAAACCGTCAGTTTTACGTTGTATGCTAATGTGCAAGCTGTGACCACAGCGTTTCATCGTTATTCATTCAAAAAACGCGTTGCAAAAACGTATGGCCCAAATTGTGCTCCGTGCTGAAAGACGCAGGTCCGTAAATAGTTGCACAATGTTAAATGTATCGAGTATTGTGCCAAAGTGAATTGTTTTTTTTTGTGAATACAGAAAAGCATAATATTATTTTTATGAGGATAAGATCTATGTGATAGGGTTATATTTTAAAGATAATGAGAATTTTAAAGATAATAATGACACTTTGAAAGAAAAGGATCCTCTTGATCTTTTTATAATTATTTTAACTAGTAAAATGGACCGGTACGTTTTTCGCTACTTTGCCAGCAAAATCTCCATTAACAAAATGATCCGCCATTTATTAAATTCATTAAGTTACAAAAAAAATTGATAAATGAAGAACCGCTTGACCAATTTTGTGCAAACTTCACATTAACCATCTACTAAATAATCCGAATGAAAGTCTGGATAGGTGGGTCCATTCTTGAGATTTAAAATTACAACGAAAAGTGGCATTGATTTTTATACCTATGTCAGATTTAAATTTCATATATTTTTTTTTTTAATATGGGTAACAAATGCCTTTTTATCATATTAAGTAATATTTAGTAGCCCACCGTTATCGAGAACAGGATGAAACCTATTAGCGGTCAAACCTCTAAAGAATGGAACCTCATAAAAATACGCAGTTTGTCAGGACAAACTGCTTCTGAATCAGGGCCCTGATCCAATTGCCTAACAAGAACCTCATTAGATGTTGGTAACCTTAAAATTGAGACTCATTGCACCCCTCATACTGGATAAAATAATATAGCAGCAATATAACCAAAGATAGGTATATTACATTTTTGTTAAACGTAATTTTATTGCCGTCTAATAAAAGGCGTCAAAATCGTCCTTCACTTAGTTAACACAAAAACTACAAACAAACATTTTCAATTGATAATAAAAATAAAAAAGGCAATCGTAATAAATTAGACAATACGAAAATAAATAAAATCTCCAGCAAATTAAATTTACTTAGGCTCCGAAATAAACAACACAATATTAAGAGTTAATTACATGTAATTAAAGTTACTAACTGGTATTACCCTTGAAATCCATTCTCTGAATCCTGTCTGTCAAATATTAGCCTGACGAAACCGAATTCGGACCTCAGTGCGTTATTGGGTACATTTTAGACCCTTTTTGAGAGAAATTTTGTAACCCTGCCCGGATTACTCGACCCTTGTTAAGGAAAGTTAACCAGTAAATGCGGAGCACATCAGATAATAAAGTATTTATGTATTTTATGGGCACTTGAGATTTGTTGAAGTAAATTGAAATGGATATGGTTACCTAATATTTGTATCATGTAGTTTCCCACATATTGATTACCGCATGACGGAAGATATATCGTTCCAGATCTGGCAGTTTGTGTGCATGGTTTAAGTAAGTTGTAAATGCACCTAGAAGACACAGAAAAAATCCTAATGTGATAAATTTCATTAAAAAAAAATGTTATACACGACGTTTGAGCCACATCACAACGTCACAGGACATGATGCTCTCCATCGTTCTATAAGCAATCCAATCTCTATTAAATCAGTGTAACCGTAGGTAACCATAAGTAACTTAGGGGTTTGTTATATACTTAGTCATCACAACTGCTCTGAAAACGGTGAAACAAAATATCGTGAGGAAATCGGCATGTCCTAGCACCAAAAATTCGACATGTGACATCACCCAACCGCACTGGACCCGCGTGGTGAATAAAATTGTTACTAACTGCGTCTCACAGAGAGGCTGATTATTATGTAGCTAACAATGAGTAACCTAGATGTTATTAATGTACAATCCGAAGTTGTACCTATGACCCCAAACAGGGCAACAAAGCTCGGTATAATAGACCGTAATGACAGGTCTAATATCTATCTAAAATACATTGAAAAAAATGGTGACAGGCGGAAATATCACCATTGACAAAGTATAATCGCATTACAAAGCTATGAACTTTTTACTTCGTACACCAAACTAAATAACAAGGCATGGTAATAGATGAAAATGGTATTAAAAATACAATAGAACTCCATGTTACTCAACACATTGTACAGATAAATACATTAGTGAATAGAAAGGTCATGGAGGTACTAACAGTAAAGTAAAAATATTTTAAACTTGTTTTTAAATAGGTGAAAACGTTGGAATTTTTTGACCTTCAACATATTCTAAAAGGTCCGGCCAGCATAGCATGCCCAATTCTATTTTACCAGGAATAGACAAAGTTATTTCCATGCAATACATTTTTTTTGCACACGTAAGGTATTTATTACTCGTAAGCAACTAAATACTAGTATTTTTTTTATGCTTATAAATATTGCTATTCTAAGACGATAGATATTTTGTTTACATTCTGTCATATTGTCTATTCTTTCGTCAACAAAACCCATTCCTACGATATCATGTGCCACGTGAAGATTTGAAAGACAGAAAAAAATCTGCAATGATAATAAAGTACAGCTAAGTGCTTAACCAAATCAGCGTTTTCAAATAGCTTTCATAATTTATTGTACCTTCAAAACGATTTATATCATACGAAAACAGGTCCTAAACACACACCAGGAAATCAGTCCAAAAAATCCAAATTTATAGCTACCCATGCCTTACGTAGACGTATATCCTAATTTAATGTTGAGCTGTCCAGCGGGTACTTCCACAACGACATACTCGAACAAGTTGCGGAGCTTGCTGACGCGACGGGAACGTGTTAAAGGACTTCGTGCTGAAAAACGTGGTAACTGGAGTGGAGTCGGGACGTGGTGCGACCATTGTTTCCCGAATAGTGACGCCTGTCTATTCAAAGTTGCGTGTTTTTAGCTGAAAAGGACGCGGATTCAAAGGTTTTGTGGGTTTATGAGGAACTTCCTTATGTTGGATGCGAGGCGGAATTTATCTGAGTAGTTTTTTTGTTGTTTACTGTATTGTATTTGGTGTGTGACTTTGTTTGACTTGTTGGACTTATAATACATACGCTTAGGGCGACTTTCACCAAAAGTTAAACATGTTTAAAATTTTATTTAATGTCAAAATTCTATTGAATTTTGTGCTTAAATAAAATATTAAACATGTTTAACCGTTGGTGAAAGTGGCCCTTAATGCATTATGGGCTGATTTTTCAACAGTCACTTAACTTTTATCTGAGGAATAAAAATGGCGGTTTGACAGCTTATCTTTGGAAAATATGTCAAAACCTTATTTTAATTACTCTGATAAAAGTCATCTGACTATTGAAAAACCAGACCTTAAAGGTATATATAAATAATACGTTTTTGTTTTAAACTATTCATTAACACCATTATTGATTTTACCATACTTTTATTTAGTAGTGGTTTAGACACATGATCACGGATAAACTTAGGATAATTTAAACATGGTCTACTTAGTTTAAAGTATCGTTAGTTTATTCGTGATCATTATAATTAATATAAAAAAATACAAACAAGTAACTAAGAAAGTTCTGTAACTATGAGATTCTTAGCGGCAGACAAAAGATCTTTATAAAATATCTAACAGACTGTAAAAGTGTACAAACAAAAAAATAATCTCAGTAAATTGTACATCAATTTTCTATAAAAGAAATATTACAAACACGTATCAACCTGTATAAATCCGATCCGAAGGTGTCTTCTCTATCAATATTATGAACGAACAGGAAATTGAAAACGACTGAAGCCAGACAAGCAAATCTAGAACATGCGTGACATGAAATTTCCTAACAGTCAGTTATGTTTTTCCTTTGCACAGTTTTACTATCTTTTAGGTAGGGTTAATTAAGTTGAAGATTCTCCTAGAAATTACAACGTGGTGAATTAAATAACTGAATAAAATCAATTAATTCAGATGTCCAAAGATCCATATTAAGTTTTTTTTTTTTTTACACAATCATTCATTTCATTAAATTCATTAAAATTATAAGAATTAAATACATTAAGATTTCGTTCAAAAATGTAAAGGCACTAGATATTAAATAAACGTAGAAATATATTAAAATTAATCATCATTTTTATCAAATTAAATTAGATTATATTATACGAGACCACCTTGTAAATGTTGCCGGAAGACGCTGGATGCAGGTCGCCTCCAACCGGTTTATGTGAAGATCAAAAGCCACTGCTGAACATAGGCCTCCCCTATGTTCAGCAGTGGACGTCCTATGGCTGAGATGATGATGATGATCAAATTACTCTTCTTACAAATGACCTCCAGAGTGGGGATGAGATTCTGTCCGCTACAGTCTTCAGGATTGATTAAGATGAAAGGACGTGGGACAGCTATTGTTTTGCTATAAATCTACTATATAAAAATAAGTCGGGTTTTCCTTCCTGACGTTATAACTCGAGAACGCACGAACCGTTTTCCACGGTTTGCATTCGTTGGAAAGTTCTCGGGCTCCGTGAGGTTTATAGCAAAGACTGGTGGCGAAACGGAGTTCGCAGGGTTTGCTAGTTAGGTATAGTTTTATTATTGTCTGTTCAGTCGCATAGCGTTTTATTCAACTGCCGCGAGATTTAAGTGACTGCCATGAGTGAGGTTTGCAGTGTTGTCTGTCTGTATTTTTTTTGGCTCAATTGTATGTCTAATTGCTTGAATGCGAATATAATTATGTTTACATGTACTGATACTGATACTGCTAGCCTACATCATCCCATTGCTGGGCAAAGGCCCCATGACTTCCAGTTTTCACGGTCCAGGGCCAAAGTGGACCATTGTTCATAGGTTTTATCAAGCTCGTCCCGCCATCTTCTACGAGGTCTGCCGCGGCGCCTTCTGGCTTCATGTTTACATATGAATTATTTAAAACTT